>OY979676.1:20266578-21739911 GCA_963855955.1 Luperina nickerlii | reverse complement strand
ATACGCCCAAATTACACATTCACGGTAAACGAAACCCATATCAACAAGCGGCAAACATTTGAAAAACACGAGGATGTGGACGTGACAGAAACGCGAAGACTCAAAAAGAGTTTAAAAAAAAGACTGATGCCAATCGCGGTATATTTTAACAGAGAGACTTCAAAAGATTCGTGTCAAATGAACACAAATCTTGTTACAGTTATGCTCGAATAACAAAAACGAATCGTTTTTCTTAGCAATTGCATTTTTCATTGCATATAAATAGATTTCTAAGCTAATTTTACCTGTGATAGCTACCTACTTCCATATGGGAACCCTCTACTATGCAAAGCTATGAGGATTTTGCTTCATTATTGGTAAAGATAATTTATTATGAGTCTTCATTTTAACCAAGTAAATAACGGTCCGTAAATTATCAGCCATTATATTTCGCATTACATAAGTAACCCTGAAGCGTTCTACGTGATGAAAATGTGACTATACAATGTAGACGGCACGACACACTTGTTCGTGTGATTGATGATCCGGCATAGCCCGGTGGCAACATCGAATATAATATATTATAATATTTTGCCGCCCGGCTGTACCGAATCATATCGAAACGACAAGTGTATAACTGACTTGCTTCTGACCGCGACTTCGTCTGCGTAAAATTTCACAAGGAACAAGAAATTTCGAATAATTGTCTTCTTCGTTGTCCTTCTTATCGCTCTGGTTTAATAAAGTCTTCTTTCTTTGTCCAGGCGGTTTTCCTTTGGAATGCGCTCCCGCAGAATATCAGGACGGTAACCAATCGGTTCACATTTAAAGTAAAAGCTCGAGAACACAAACACAAGAAGTTGGCAGATTCGTCTTAGAATTAAGTTGTTGTAGGTTTTCTTGTTTATCTCTCATAACTTTTTGTTTTATTTTTTTTCTTTTGTATGTATGTATATATGTATTTATTCTTATATTTTATTATTGTTATTGCACCTACTGTGTATTGTCTCTGCATCACCCTATGGTAGACTGGTAGAAAATGCCCAAGGCATTAAGTCCGCCTTTGTACGGTTTAATAATTGAGCATAAAGTTATAATAAATAAATAAAAATTTCACGCCACATTGCATCCCCTGCCCGCGCTATCACTTCGTCTCCGCTTAGCGTTCTTTCTTACTTTCTTTTTGCTCTACTCCTAAGGGTCATAGCATGATGTTAAAAAGCCTTCCTCAAGAATTGGGCTATTAAATGAAAAAATATTTTTCCATAAATTACCTCCAACACACAAACTTACAAACTAACAAATTTTACCTCTTTATAATATTACCTCTTTACAATATTACATATAGTATAGACAATATTTTGTAGGATATAACGGGATCGCCCAATTTAATTCCCACGTATATTTTTAGGGTCTGAAAAAGGGATAACAAAGTCCGGTTATTTGAATTCACAATAAAGACTCTTGTTTGTGTTAGGAGAGTGCGCGAATTGATATTAACACATATTCTGTGAAATCAAATTACTTTCAACGTGGAAACGTTTTTAATTCAGAATGGAACAAAATATAGTATAGGTATAGTCATCTAACTGAAACATACTCGTAGGGGACACTAAATGTTATGCCAAAAGAAATGAAATATTGAAGCGAAATGGACCAAAAGTTACGTCTAGATAAGATGATCGTAAAGATGATTTAAAAAAATATCGTATTCCTTTACAGCTTCGCTGATGCGAAAGGAATACTATTTTTTTGGGTCATATCAATGGCACTTTAAGCCGTTGGTCCCGACTGTCATTCATGGCCCTTTGACAGTCGTTACGAATCGTCATCCGTTGACATTTGTTACGTCGCTCCCCCCACCGAATAATATGGTAATCGATAAATCAAAATTTTACAGGAAAAATAAAAAACTGTTTTATGCGTATATCTCGGCACGGGTAGATCGTAAGGTAGACATTTAAACGTCAAAACAAAGCTAATTTTTTTACAATCTAATTTATATTATGATTTTTTTTGTAATACTTTAACAAAATTGAGTTATTCACAAAAATAATGTTACTGAAATTAAATGGCAAAAGTATAGTATGCAACGCATCATTACCATATTATTCGCGTGTAAACGCAACAATATCGTAGTCAATATTAATGCATTATAGTATTATTCGTTGTAATACAGTGTCAAAAAACCTAACGGCAATATGATATTACGATATTATTCGTGTGAAATCCAAGCGATAGTGTATAATGTAATATTACATTACAGTAATATTCGTCGATGTGTGGTGTCAAAAATTAACAGTAATATAATGTTGCAAATACATGTTTTATTAAATAATCCAGTACTTATAATTTGATTTGGCAGAAAAATAACAATAATAGAGGAAGTTGATATTAATACTGGATAATTTTATAATAGCGTTTTATTAAAATTTATGAAATAAAACAAAGGTATATTATTTATCATAATCAGTCCTTTTATTTATTAACTAGCTGTGCCCGCGACTTCGTCAGCGTGGAATAGTGACTTTTCGGGCAGCATATTTTGAATTACATATACCGTCGTTTGGGTAGCTAAAAATTTACTTTACAGTAATGCTTCTCTGTATACGATATTTGACTCATGGCCATCGGGGATGAAAGCATACAGGCTCCTAGGATTGCTAACCCGTGACAGAGCCACATACAACTGAGCGTGCGAGAAACAGCTGATACTTAGATCTACACCTACAACTTTCAGCGTCTGACCTTGGGCTTTATTAATTGTCATCGCAAAACATAGGCTGACTGGAAACTGGACTCGTTTAAAACTAAATGGAAAATTGTTTGGAATGAGAGGAATCCGAGGAATGAAAACACTTTTACCTTTTCCACACCTTGTTAAAATCTCTGCTTCTATCAGATTTCTTTGTAAATTGGTCACTTTTAACCTGGTGCCATTGCTAAGTTTTGGGGGGCTTAAATTTCTAAGAAGCATTATCGGTACGCCTACTTTTAATTTTATTTTATGTGCTGGTAGTCCAGGAGCATTGAGGGATTCTAAAAATTCTACTGGGTAGCTTGTAGATTTTCCTTCTTCCATGACTCTGTTAATGGAGATATACTCAACATAATCCCCCGGAACATAGTTCGAAATTTCAGCGTTTATTGTTGCTGCTTGGTCGTTTCGTGGCGTCAAAATAGCTCTTTCGCAAAGCCAGAAATTTTCGCAAGTTGGTATTTGCGTTGCGTTTCCATACACAGGTGATATGAGGTCTCGCATTGATGAAACTATGCTGCATAGGTTTTCATTAAGAAAAACTTTTCCTTGTTCCTGCGGTAACACACCGTTACCAATCTCAAGTAGCAAATCTGAAAATTCTTGAGCATTTTCGTTGCCTCTAATTTGCGCACGCATATTTAATGTCAAATGCAAAGGTATAATGTAATGCCACAGTCGAGAACTCTTCAGGCAGGCTCTAACTTCAACAGCCCTTGTTCCACGTGGTATTACAGGGAGAGTCTGACGAAAATCACCACAAAAAAGCATAGTAATGCCATCCATGGGTTGATCACTTTGCTTGACATCACGCAACGTTCTGTCTACTGCTTCTACTGCTTTTCGATTGGCCATTGTGGACTCATCCCATATAATAAGGCTACAATCACGAAGAACCTTAGCTTTATCGCTGTTTCTTGAAATATTACAAACAGGGCTTTCTGTGCGGTCTAAATCGATCGGAATTTTGAACATTGTATGAGCAGTTTTCCCACTTTGGCAACAATGTGGCTGCTATGCCTGATGAAGCGACAGCAAGCGCGATTTTACCTTGGCTTCGTACCTTCGCCAAAATAACTTTCGTAAGAAATGTTTTAACCGTTCCACCGGGTGCATCTACAAATAGCATTTCTTCCAAAGTACTATCAATGCTCACCAGATCAAATATCAAACGCTGTTCATCAGTTAGCCTCGCCTCGCGTCCATGTACGTACTCTGATAGTATACCTTAAAAATGTCCGCCGTGATTCTTTAAATTGATATAACTTTTTTATTTATGAACCGATTGACATGAAATAAACACTAAATGTTAAGTGAAGCTTACTACAATATATTAGTGAAAACCGAATCTAAATCGAATAAGCCGTTTCTATTATATTGTAAACAAAAATAATACACAAATATAATTGTTTTATACTTTACGTGGAAAAAGGCATGCATTTCTTACGCGAATATAATGGTAATCGTCGCTTACCGAAAAAGTTAACGATTGCATGATCTGTAATAACATGTTATGGTATTATTCGTGCAAAAAGTGTGTTTAGATTTTAAGGGAATAATGTTGTTATGTTCATTACGGTACCATTGAAATTATTGTACTTTTATAAATATACATAGAAAAAATACAAAAAAAAAATACAAGATGATAATTAATGCTTTAGACACCGAATATGCAATAAAACGAAAACTGTCGTAGTACCACATTACCATGTTATTCGGTGGGGGGAGCGACGTGTCGTCAGAAGCAAGAAAATCTGACAACCAGTCTTACCA
Organism: Luperina nickerlii; assembly: GCA_963855955.1. Lineage (NCBI taxonomy): Eukaryota > Metazoa > Arthropoda > Insecta > Lepidoptera > Noctuidae > Luperina > Luperina nickerlii. Next base: position 21,735,401 of record OY979676.1, on the reverse strand, counting down.
AGCGGTTTCGTATTAACCAGAAACTAGGTTGTGGAGGTAAGATAGGCAGTCGCTCCATGTAAAATACTGGTACTCAGCTGCATCCGGTTAGACTGGAAGCAGACCCCAACGTAGTTGGGAAAAGGCTAGGCATAGATGATGATCAATCTCTATACATATTTATTTAGTGGTGGTTGAACAAAGGGAATACTTAAACCATGCGTGAAGAAAAAGTTCACGGTTATGAACTAAATACAGGTGACTATAACATTTCCTTGGGATATGGAAAAAAAATCAGGTATTTTTATGAAAACATACGATGTGGATATAATAAGGATATGGTTTTGACTGTCGGTAAATCAGCAAACAACAACACACATACACACAACACACAACACACACACACACATCACACAACACACACACACACTGACACAACATACAACACACACACCTCAAACATCACACACCACACACACACACATCACATACATCACACATCACACACACACACACCTCACACACACACACCACACACACACCACACACCCACAACACACACACACATACACACGCCCCCCTTCACACACATCTAACAACATAATATTATTAAAGCCGCATAATGTTTTAATAGTCAAAAATAGAATACACGATAAACATAGCGAACACGCTTCTGAAGACACCGCAACACAATATTATACCATGACGAGACAAAAGACTTCCAAAACACTCAACATACTGCTACATAACATATAGGAAGGAAAATAAACTAAAAACTGGAACTTGTTCCTGTGTAGAACCAATTGAGTGAATATTGTGATGGCATAATAAAATTTAACTCTGTGAGTTTTATGGGTAATTTATTAAAGAATCGCATCACGCTGAACAATGAGACTGTAACTATTAACATCTTTACTAAGTTATAAGTATTGTTTTCTGGAAGTCTGGGAATTCCTTGGCTTCTGTTACGTCTTTAAATAATACAGTATTAATTAGCGAATAAATACTGTATTAATTAAATACGTAACAGACACCTAGATTGCCAAGGACGTCTTTTAAGATACAGCTGTATCTTACACTAGCTTCTGCCCGCGACGTTCTCCAAACCCACCCCGTCGCATCGCATCGCCTGCTCGAGCCATTATCTCGTTTTCTTCTTAACATCTTTTTGTTTGTCCCCTAAGGTTCCTAGCGTGATGTCTAATAACCTTCCTCGAGAATTGAGCTACTATTTGCATTTTTTTTTAAATCCGACTGTTAATTCCAGAGATTAGCGCGTTCAAACAGACAAACTGTTCGCTATCTCAGCTTTGTTATTAGTATAGAGTATAAATTTCGATAAGCTTATAGGTACTTACAAAGTTTAAATTCGTTTGGTACCAAATTTTTCAATCAACTTTGAATCTGTTGTTCCAAAACCTGATAAATATCTTGGAATATGAATTCAAATATATTACAATGTGGCTAATTTCCATATACACAATAGTATCCATTTCCAATATATAGATAGGGCAAAACAGTTTTCCAACCACTGACATTACAATCGTGCTATAACCACTACATTTATTTTCGCTCCCTGTCGCGTGGCATCAACACATATAACTCAAAATTGACAGCATGACAGCTACGCGTCTTATCTCCAGGCGAACATCACTATACATTTGTTTTATTGGGCTGGCAGAGACTCACAGAAGCATAAAACTGCTGAATCGGAAACGAACTGATATAAAAGAAAAACGAAGGATAACAACGCACGTTCAAGCGGGTTCATTGAAAAGGATTCGGTTTTTTATTTATCTTTTGGTCCCTATTGTTAGATAGTTACACATGCAAATGTTCGTGATTCTCGTCACAAAGCCTCGTTTGGTTTTAGATTTAAAAACAATGCGATCTCATTTGTATTTTTTGGTCTGTAATTGATGTGCAGCTGTAATTCTGTTGTGATTGTAATTAAATGCTGTATTCAACTTTTTACTACAATGCTTTTTAGGTTTTTTATATAATAATAAGGAATGCTCCTTAGAGTTACATTACATAATTATTATTTACATCGGATGCATTTTTTATTTTGGTATTCTCTGAGCAATTGAGCATACTCGTAATTATTTTGAATCAATACTTACAGATAGATCCACGAAGACGCGCCCCACCCTTCTTTCTAATTGCTTACAGTAGAAGTTTGCAACATTCCGCTAGTGTTTTAGTTTTGTCGTGTTTACTAACTCAAAGGTAATTAGTGTGCATCGACAAAACTTAAAATAATCAAAATGTCAAGTTTTATGGTTTGATCACAAAGCTTACCAGAGCGAGCAGCTCATTCACAAGTTGTAGTCATGTTATTAAAAGCAAATGATTATCGCAAAACTGATGACAAAGAGAGATGAACAGATGTGCCATGTGAAACCCATTGAGCCTTAATGAATTAACACAAACCGAATCAAACAACAAGTTTAATTACAAGCCTTCCAAACGAAGTTGTTGGAAGAAAACAATGATTTCGGTAAAGGTTTACTGAGCAACAAACAATTAATCCTTATTTGTTAAATGAAGTTGAAAATAAAAGTAATTTCGAGGAATTAACTGAAATCACGTCATTTTGATTTGTATTTTTTTTTATTTATGAGAAAAACCGACGACCGTTGTTATTTTATTTATCTTAATTAATCATTATACGTGTTATACAGTCCGCTACCATTTCATTTGCTCCACCACGACCTATCGTCGCGTTACAGGTACTTTTTTTTAATAATTAACGCTGTTTTTTTTTATTTAGCTTTTCCTACATAAAAATAAAAGCCTGCAATTTCATTAGAACTATCGCTTCATTTCCTTTCACGGCCTTTTTCGCACGTATTCTCGTAATGTGGTATTCTATCTACACGTTATCAACACATATAACGTTAACAATAAAGCTGAAGACTTTGTTTTTTTTTTTTGTTTGAACGCGCTAACCTCGCGAAAATTTATTTTTGCTTTTGATAGCCCAGTTCTTGAGGAAGGTTATATTTAGAATCACGCTACGACTCGTAGCAACTCCGCAAAAAGAAAAAAATCTGAAAGAACGCTAACCGAAAACGAAATAATAGAGCTGGCGGGCGATGCTATGCGCTGCGAAAGGCGAAATATCAAGCGGGCGAAGTCGCGGGCAGAAGCTAGTACCCTAATGTTTATGTTTATTAGAAAAATATTATTTGTAATGTTTATTGGAAAAATATTATTTGTAGAGTTCTCTCTCACAAATATCGCAGACAATTTTAGCTAACACTGAAGAATATTTGATAAAGAAAGATCGAATACAGACTCAGAATAATAAGATAATACTAAATGATACTACTGGAAAACTGTTGAGAGAAGTTCTGTAGTGAATTAGATTTTGGGATTGTGTAATAAAATATGGCGTCTTTTATTTTTTTGAGATAGGTAAATATAAGTAGCTTTGTTGGTGTTTCAATATTTTTTTTTATTGTTTTATACGAGTACCTAACCAACTTTGTATTGTAAAATGTAAATTATCGTAAAAAAGTGAAAATATGATAAAATATTTCCACTTTTTTACGAAAATTTACATTTTAATCGAATTTCTTATTGCATCTGAATCCAACTAATCAATTACCTCGCTATAATTTATCACACTAATATTATAAAGGCGAAAGTTTGTGAGTGTGTGTGTGTTTTTATATGTTTGTTACTTCGTCACGCTCAAACGGCTGGACCAATTTTGATAAAATTTGGTATGGAGGTAGCTGACACCCTATATTAACTTATATGCTATTTTTGTCTCGATATTCCCACGGAATCTAAACTTATGAGGGTGAAACCGCGGAGCACAGCTAGTTACCTCAGAAATGAAACAGCTTCAAACTATTTTGTACCTAACAATGAAACTATATCGAAGTTCCCTTTTCGTCGCCGAAAGAAAACATAGTGGTAGAAAATTGTTCAGTTCCATTTTATTTTTTACGCTTTGGGGTGTATAAATATTTGCCAACATTATATAATATTTAGAGTAGCGACGTGCATTCCTCTTTATACTTAATTGAGAGCGTGACTCCTAGACCTGTACATGTTTTTTTATATTACAAATTTCTAAATTTCTTAGTAGCAGCTCAAGATGTAGATTTGTGTGCGGTTCAATGGTACAGATTCACCCCCTTTTTTGGTAGGGAAATCATCAAATAACTTCTCCCGCTCTTGGCGGAGCGGGAGGGCATGTCAGACTTTTACTGACTAAAACCCACCCATGTTCCTTCAGTTGCCTGCGCCAGGGGCCACCTTCAGCCCCTTCAGCCCCTCGCTTTTGTTCTTGAACGTAACTAACAAAATACGGGTGCGCCCCTTGTTAGGCGTGATGTTATATATTGTTTACTTGTAACACAACTGGGAGCTTTGTGGGGAATTGATCCACTTTCAAATAGTTACTTTATTGTTGGACAAAAACCAATAATAGAGGTTACTTACTGAAGAATACTAATACCTTCCTAACTACTTACTATCTGCTTAATTTATGCCATTTCCATATTTATTTGGATCGACTTCTATTCTTACCAGATGTGTCTGAATATAAGGATCTATTTCACACATAGGGACTGCCGTTAGAATCTTAATTCCCCTCAGAGCTGTCAGGCTGTTCCGATATCCGTAAGTTACACCTTTGGTCCGATATTGAGGCTTGCGAACCGTATTGATCGTATTAAGTATAGTATGACAACACCGATAATTTCACGTAATCTCCAAGGCGTAGTTTTATTACCTCCTTAATGGCCCTTTCTCAATATGGGCTTTCCAAAAGCTCTTGTGTTCGAAGAGGTTTCCGCACAAACTGCTCCTGCAAACAATTCCGAAGTTCTGATAAAATCTCTGTTGCCGTTAGCCACACCTTTAAAGAAATATTAAAGAAGTTCGTAACACTTACTGTGAGTAAATTATCAAATTAGCTTGTAATTGCCCCATGAACACGCCAAGGACATAAATCCCTTGTCTGAGCCATAACTGTACATCATTTTCGCTAGTAATAAATGTCCGTCTAATTAATTCTCTTTCTAAACTATCTCTATAGTGGTATAGAGATAGTTTAGAAAGAGAATTGAATGAATTAGGTACGAAAATAAATCGATAGTTGAATTTTTGATTGTACTTCATCTAAAAAGTTTACAAGTGCATTGAATTATGGTACAGACTGCACATCAACCTACTACAATCTGTCAAATTTCTTTAATAGATTTTCAACTTTATCGCTAAAGCATAAGGTTCAAAGTGGATTGGGAAATTTTACAGTTTCGGGTAGGTTGATGTGCTGGCGTCTGTACTAAGAGAGCAGTGGTGTCCCAGTAGTAACAGCCCCGACTTACGAGTTTTACGTCATAGGTTCGAACCCAGTCAGGCGCGTTACTTTGTGTAATGTATTTCATCACTACTGCACTCAAAACGGTGAAGGGTAACATCGTGTGGAAACCGGCATGTCCTAGAACCAAACCTTGAAGATATGTGACATCTACCAACCAGCACTGGGTCCGCGTGGTGGACGATCCCTCTCAAAAGAGCGGAGGTCTGTGTCCCAACAGTGCAGTGGAATCATGATAGGGTGATTATGTAGTGCTAAGTTCGATTTCATATTTACGATAATAAAATTGTACCTTAAGGGCTTACAGGACCTAAACGCAAAAAACGCAAGTTTTAGAAACAATAAAAGTATATGATCGACTACAGTAAACAAAATCAGAAAAATACATGATATTTTTCAAGATATATGCTAGGTAGAATAGAGTGTTGAAAACATAATACAATTAATTTGATACGATAGAAAAAAATCATGAAGATACCTCTAAAAACTTTTTTTTACAATAAAAACCATGCTAATATACATACAATCATTTTGATTTTTTGTCAGATTATTCTACAAGCAACATACTAAAACACTGGTGTTTTAATTTTATAGTCCAAACAATAGATTTTTTTGTAAATACATAATTGCTTCATATTTTGCAATAAACTACCAGCATTGTGTCATCGCGCTTCTCTTTCTTTTCTATGCAGTCCGACAAAGACCGCGCTTTAGGTCATGTAATCGCCTTAATAAAGTAATTAAAGTAGGTATAGGTACTAACACCCCGATGTTAAGAACATACACCTAGAAGATAGAATATCTATTGTTGTTTAAAAATATATGTCTATGTTCAAAGAACGTTATGTGAGATACGTGGCTTCATTGAATGTGATAACCTCATCACCATCCTTTCTATTATATAAATTATTAATAATTTCAAAATGAGACTGGCTGTATCTGTATCGAAATAATTTTTACACATACATAAATTCACCTCTTTTCCCATGGGGTTAGGCGTTCTGGTAGACTTCATAACACCACCTTATTTAAAAGACGTGGAACTACGGAAGACTTCGTGATCGCGATTTGTTCGGTTTTACGTAAAAGGGAAAAGGCATTTGCCTTTGCCCTTTTACGTAAAACCCAAAGCTTTTTATGACACTGACAATAAGCTTTCATATTCTCAGTCAAACCCACGTCCTACATGCATATATGTAAATCTCTTGGTAGAAATATCATGTCCACACTAAACAAAAACTCGTGCAAAGTATGATCCCAGATTTTCCCAGAGGCATCAGATCGCCACGTGCTACGATTCATACGAATTTCTTTTGTTTTGTTCACGATCATCGTTTATACCAGTCTAGTTATTCCGCTGTCCTGTATTTTTTACACGATAGTTTTGGTATTTTTTGTTTGGACTAGACCTTGAGCTCTGAGTTTGATTCACCATTTCGTCTAAAAGGTAGTCAGATAGAAAATGTCGAGTCTATTTAGCTTTTTTTTAAACATAATTGTTAAATGTGATTTCGATATCGGGGCACGGCAGTGTTACCAAGACGTGTCAGAATCAAAAAGAATTACCTACCTTTTCTCGAAATGTTTCCTCGTATTTTCCTATTTACAGAATACATAATTTTATTTCATTTAATTGCATTTCATACGCGAGTCTGTTTTGATCAAGCTTCTCTTTATTTTGGTTGGTTTGTTGTTTTATTCCCGTATTTAATACAGTATCCCTTCTGGCCTTTATTCTGTTTAATAACAAAAATCAAAACTACTATAATTAAGTGCGTTTGAGTCCTATTGTGACATAATTATGCAGTGAAACTACCGAGGGACACGCCAACGTACGTGTGAACAAAATAATGGTAAATCTTATTGCTAAAGCACCGATTTTGAGTGTTTTTTAGGGACATATAGTTTGGAAGTGGTAAATAATTTGCATAATTATGTAATTTATTACATTAAATACTAATTCTTAATTAGCTGATAAGCAGAGATCGGAATTGGATGTGTTAAAATACCTTAAGTTTGCAGCGAGACATAACATAGAGCTGTTACAACCACATAAGTTAACCGGTTTTGAATTTTACCGATTTAGTTTCGGTTTTTTGTTTTACATGTTTTTTACCTTTGAAGAACCGAACTATAAACATTAGCAAGACGCTAATAGTTTTAAATTAATTTTTGTTTTGAACTCTTCAGGTTCAAATTCGGTTAACATCCGTGTTACATATGAACATGTATAAGTTAAATTATCTAAAATTCTGTGTTTGACCGACAAAGAACAATAATTAGGACTAAAAAACCGAATTTTAACCGGAAAAATACAAAACAAAAATTAATTTAGAATTGTATTAGCAGCTTGTAAATGTTTATAGTTCGGTATTTCAAAGGTAAGGAACATGTACAACAAAAAAACCGAAACTAGACCGGTAAAATCCAAAACCGGGTGGTTGTAACTGCTCCATATTATGTCCCGCTGCAAACTTTAGGTATTTTCACACACCTAATTCCGATCTCTGGTGATAAGATATCATTTGTATACCTTCATGCCTAATATGTGAGAAGCACGGAACCGGAGTAAAGTGGAGGTGCTTAGGGAAGGTCTATTTCCAAAAGTAGACATCTTTCATCTGAAAAAAAAAAATATAATGCCATACTTAATAATACTTGGATTTTCTAGTATCTAGTTAAAAACAGTTTTATGTTAAGCTAGTAAATGTAACATTTTAGTACACAAAAACAGGATTCAATACTATTGCGCAAATCCAAACAATGTATCAAGTAAAATGAATCTGAAAATATATTTTTTTAATCTATATATATAAAAATGAATCCCTATTTCCCTTGGTCACGGCATCACGCCTTAACGGCTGGACCGATTTCGCTAATTCTTTTTTTATTCTGTTCGTTATTATCAGGAGAAGGTTCTTATGAAAGAAAAAATTAAGGAAATTGCGCGGAAAATTAGAAAATTTAAAATTACTTAACCACCATATAACATTATTTAATGTAACCTTTTTAATGTAACCTTAAGACATTTGACAAAAACATTTGAAAAAAAAAATGACGTTTAAAACGGATTCTTCTGTCAATCTTATTTTATTGATAAACAATACATTTAAAATAATTAAATTAAAGGATCTAAGAAACCTGATTTTCTTAGTTCACATGACGGTTACTTTAGAGCCATCAGGCCTAATATTAAAAGTTCAATTTCATATGGAATTTTGGTAAGTTTGGATAGACTAACATACACGTTACTAACATAACAAGTGGTATATACCTACTTGGTTATAAAGAAGAATACAATAGTTTTATTTTAATTTACAGATGAATTTTCGTTTATAAAAATGCCAGCAGCTAGACGTACAAACTTAAGTCGCAGAACTCGCAATGCTGCGAGTCAAAGATATACAAGAGCAAGTCAAAATGACGAGCAACGCGAAGCGCGGAATGAAGTAGAAAGGAATCGATGGAATCGAAATCAACTACATAGAAATGTTGCGTTTAACCCCTATCGAGCTGCATTCAATTATAACGTGGAAATAGATTACAGTTCACAGCAAATCGTTACTATTGAAACAATGAACGTTGTGTGTCAATATTGCAAGGCATTTAAATTTAAAAATGAAGCTCCTGGCTTGTGTTGCGCGAGCGGTCAAGTCAAATTGACGCCATTGGAACCGCCACCAGAGCCACTACATTCACTGGTTCCCGGAAATGGGCCAGATTCTAAACATTTTTTGACTCATATCCAGCAATATAACAATTGTTTTCAAATGACGTCATTTGGTGCAACAAAAGTTATTCAAGAAAACTTTATGCCAACTTTTCAGATTCAGGGTCAAATATATCACCTAACAGGTTCCTTATTGCCAACGCCGAATAATGACTACAAATTTTTGCAGATTTATTTTATGGGCGAGTCAGCAAGCCAAGTCAATCAGCGTTGTGCACACAACAATTCGGTGAAAAGATCAATTGTGGAACAACTCCAAACGTTTTTTCATCGACATAACGAATTGGTTGCATTATTTACGACCGCTTTGGACCGCATGCCGTCTGATAATCACAAAATTGTCATCAAAGCTGATAAGACGCCTGCAGGACAACACGCGAGACGTTTTAATGCGCCAACAATTGACGAAGTCGCTATTGTTGTCGTGGGTGAAAATTTAGAAAACCGAGATATTGTTTTACATCGGCGTAGCAATCAACTGCAGCGTGTGTCCGAAACACATCGATCATATGATGCGTTACAATATCCTATCTTATTTTGGCAAGGTGAAGATGGATATCACTTTTCAATGAAGATGATAAATCCAGTTACAGGTTCCGAAACTAACAAAAAAGGTAGTTCAATGAATTATTATTCATACCGACTGATGGTTCGGGAAAATGAGGACAATCATATATTAAAATGTCGGCGTCTCTTCCACCAATATGCTGTGGATATGTACGTGAAAGTTGAAACTGAGCGATTGACATTTATCAGGTTGAACCAGGCAAAACTGCGTTTTGAAGAATACATTCATCTACGGGATGCCATCAATGCTGATGGAAATGCACAGAATGTAGGTAGAACAACTATTCTCCCAGCAACATACGTCGGAAGTCGGCGACATATGCATGAATACGCTCAGGATGCTATGTCGTATGTACGTCATTATGGCACACCAGATTTGTTTATAACCTTCACATGCAATCCACAGTGGACAGAAATTCAACAAGAATTATTTCTTGGCCAATCACCCATTGATTGCCACGACATTACCGCAAGGGTGTTTAAAGAAAGTTAAAATCACTCATGGACTTCATTGTTAAGCATCGCGTATTCGGCGAGACGCGCTGTTGGATGTATTCAGTCGAGTGGCAAAAACGCGGATTGCCACATGCACATATTCTCATTTGGTTGGTAGAGAGGATAAGACCGAATGAAATCAAAATCATCATCGCATTAGAATAAAAAACACTCTTGCGAATTATATGTCGCCTGTTCCCGTGTCGGTATACCAACAAAACTGGTTATATTAGCGCAAGATAAAAAAAATAAGAATGTTGTATAGCATAAAGCATTAGAATAAAAAACACTCTTTTTATGAATTATACCAATTCGAATTCAATATTCATAGTCATAACTATCGGGTCAGCTAGATCAACCTGACAACTTTATATAATAAATCAATTAACTTAATAAAATCAAAAATCTGCTCATTTATGGCGTCTAAGGCGGAACAAAGTTCGCCGGGTCAGCTAGTTTACAATAAAAGCAATTAATTTCAAGTAATTTGTAACAAACGGACGTTGTTTACCTTCTCACAATTTATACAAAAACAAAATGGTTGCCCTTGAATAAAATTCTAAGCAAAAAATATAGTCTCAATAAAATTAATTACGTCCTTGATTCTTAATTAGAAGCAATGTGTATCAGATGAAACAATTCGTGAATATAAGCGTCATTTATCTACTTAGGTACCAGCTTACTTGTTTTTTTAATTATTCTCCGTAAAAAATAAATACCAACAACAGCACGTGAGTTTAACAAAAAAGATTAGATAAGAGAACAAAGACATAAAACTACTAAGGCCTGAATTCCTCTTACGCTGACATCCGCGTCGGTCGCGTGCCGTCCGCGTCCGTCACGCGCACCAAGACGCTGACAATAAATGGACGTGTTTAGTGAAGCACAGGCGATCAGCGTGCGCGAATCCATATAAATCGGTACGCGACCGATGTCAGCAACCGACGTCGGCGTAACAGTATTTCCAGCCTTAAAGGAGAATTTAGGGCCTTGAACACAACAAAAATACAAAGATGTTTAAAAAAAGAAATTCGCTCTTATTGACCACTACATTAAGACTAACTGCGAAATGGCGATTTTGGACCTTTGGATTGTAATTCCAAGTTTACTTATAATTATGGATAACAATTCAAATAATGAAACACTCCTCGCCAGGTTTTTAATTTGAAGAATAAGGACTTATGATTAACAGAGATTTATTTTACACTAAGATTTTTAATCATTTGCCAACTCTTCGCTCAGTGGCATAGCTGTCAGACGTGTCTGGATAGAACTTCTATTCTTATATCCTTAGACTCTGAGGTCGGGATCTACAAACGATACTAAGCACGTACTTTGGCTTACCATTATTCCTGTCACTGTCGCACAACTGTCAAAATACAAGTGCAAGATGTGCAAGTGCAAGTGCAAGTGCAAGTGCAAGATAAAGACGGGAACATAACTGTCAAGTCGAAGCACGAGGTATGTAGATATTTTATAATTATAGATCTAAGCCTGAACCTTATGCTGATAAATCTTTATTTTGCAGATATTATTCAGCCTTGTCTAAACAACATAATATGTACATAGTACTAAATAACTTAATCACAGGAACAATAATTTAGTATAATCGAATTCATTGGTGCTACTGGCGAGCGTCCAAGAATGGGGCATTGATCACTATCTAACGTTCAATAACGAGGCGGTAAGATGCCTTAAATCTTTGTTAGATGAAGAGATCATGTTTTACATACTTAAAATAAATTCATTGTTTGTAGTAGTTTTATACATCATTGGTTTGTAGGTTCTTTATTACCTGTCTCTTTGAATGACTATAATACAATGGAATAATTTATTTATTAAGTTGTTACTTACCTAACTTTACAAAATAGTATTTTTATCTCACAAAGCGAAGCGCATTTTACTTGTGGTTGCCAAGTGCACAATCACGCTGTGAATATGTGTGTAAGCACAGGAGCTTTCGGTATCATCCGAGACAATGGCGAAGTCGGAAGTGTGTACAGTGTACTTCATTCATACAAACGATTGCGTCGATCGCGTACTTGTGCGACGGTCACTTTGGGTTAAGACGCAGTGTATAAGTGCTCACAGCAGGGATTGAAAATGTTCCTAAAATACCGGTAAAGTACCGGTATTTAGTGGTTCCGGTTGCTAGAACCCGAACCGGAACCGGAACCTAAATTAGAACCTTTATTTCACCGGTTCTTTAGCGGTACGAGTACGAGACCGAACGAGTTCATACGATGCCGCTCAGCGCAGGACAATAGCGGCAAGATAGGATATTTTGTAAGAGGAGAGAGGGGTACATTGTATTTGTAGATCATTCGCATCATTCGATGCATGAACAACGCGTGCGCCCTATATTTGTTCCAGTGTTTGATTTATATTATACATTCGTGTACTCGTCTGTTGTACAATGACCTCTTAAGAGGTTGTTGGTGTTTTTCCATTAACCCTGTATATTCAATAAATAAAGGAGATGATAATATCTAAGTGAATACAATACGATTAAACTTACCTTTGTCCATTTTATATTAATTTATTAACAGTAACTGTAGATTATATAAACAACTAATAATAATTACTGTCAATATTTGCTGACACTGTACAGACTACACTGACTGTTTGCTGACTTCTACTCACCAATAATTCGAAGGCTAACTGAAAGAAAAGATACGCTAGCCACGCGTCAAACATTATCCCTTCTTTCTTAGAGAACCTTTAAATCGGATGATACGGAACCGGTATATTGGAACCTTTATTTGGAATCGGTACTATGGAACCAGAACCAAACCGGAACCTGAACCGGAACCGTACCGAAAAGAAGAACCTTTTTAAGAACCGAAATGAAGAACCGGAACCCAAATTCGTACTAGTGTTGCCCAAATGCAAGACCAAGACAAGACCTTAGCCAGTCTTGGTCTTGGTCTTGCGTCAATACACCTGGTCTTGGTCTTGGTCTTGGTATTGCGCTCTCAGTCTTGGTCTTGGTCTTGGTCTTGCAGCAAGAGTCTCGCAAGTCTTGCGAGACTTAGATTAGACTACATTCAAATACCTATTAGCCTATTGCTCAGGGTGGCAGGGACATCGACGCGCAACCGCTTACCATGGATTCAGTACATGATTCTGGACCTTCCTGCGTTGAAATTTTTCGTCGGCTTTTTCTTAATATTTTACGCTTTTTTCTGCATTTTTTTTTACTGTAAACTCTATAAAATCATTATTTCTATCTGACCCAATGAGATTTTTAATAAAAAAATAGAAAATTACTTGTTTCACTTAAAACAGCAATGTAAATAAAACTCGAAAGAGCTACCTGATCAGCTGTATTGCTAAAGTTCATTTGCGAGGTCAACACTGTCTTCGCGCTCACGCTATTAGCTTTCAAATGCCGCGACAAAGGGACCGCAGCGCCAAGCGGTCGCCTCGTATTATTAACGCACTTGAAAATAAACTTTAAAATTATTACAATAAAGTGCTTATATGCTTGAACCTGACAAAAAATGCGGAAGATTGCGGGAATCCCCGCGCGGCGTCGAGTCGGCCGTGAATCCCAATGAATCTAACAGACGCGTCACATGAGGCATTTCAATCATCTACATAATTGAATGACCCATTTACTACTTTTATTTTAGATTCGTTAGGAGGGGATAATTATTTTTCTAAAGCTTCATCGATTTAAGGGGGAAGCGCTAAGGTAAATCAACCATGAACCTTAATGCTTTAGCGATAAAGTTGAAAATCTGTTAAAGAAATATGGCAGATTGTAGTAGCTTGATGTGCTGGCGCCTGTACCATAACATCGGCTGGCTTAAAAACTGCTACTAGTACTAGACCTACTCGACTCGCTGTTAGTTTTAAATTTTGCTGAATAGAAGAATAATATAAACTTTGAAACATAAATACCTAGGTACATTATTTTTACGAACCTACTAACGTTAGATCTGCACATTAGACTTATACAAGTATAATATAATACTCTAAGTAGATATACCTACAAGGTATGAAATGAACTTTGCTAGAAAGTTATCCTAGGTACATTTTTATCACATATGGGAACAAAGACGATCGCCCACTTTTGGGCCCAGCTCGTTACAGAAAAAAAAATATGTGGAAAAAATACTTTATCTTATGATAAACCAAAATCAAAAAAAATAATTTTAATTTACAGTTGCAAAATATAGAAAAACATTTTTTGTAATGTTTGTGTTTTTTGTCGAGATCATGCATTTCGTCGTGGAATGGCTAAAAAGGCAATGAGTCAAGCCTTAAACAAATGTCAGTGTAAAAATAAAAATGACAGTATTTGCAAAATACGGTCTCTCATTCGCTCTGTGTTTACGCGCAAGTGAATGTGTTGTGTTTAGATATTCGTGTTTTCGGTGATTTATCCAACGACTGGCCGCTTCACGGAATCTGATGAATCTTGCTTTCACGAACTACCTCAGCGCGAAAACGGTTTTTTTATCTGCTACTTTGATTGACTACGGCTTGTTATTTTGGACTTCGATACCACCTATCGTGATGGAAAACTGTATTAATTGCGGTATTGCAACTTCTCGCCGTAATATAACGGGAAGACGAGCTTTAAATGCAGAATCCGTCTTAGCTATTGTACGTGGATGGGTTGCTCCCCGAACAGTAACTACACGAACACGAACAATACCTACATAAAAATATTTGATAGTGTGTTCTCTCTAAGTGGAAGGCAAGCAATATTGTTGTAATTGTACATAATTATAGTAGGAAGGCGTACTGGCGCATGTTATGTCAATTATTTGGTACTTAAGTTGGGCTAGGTACCAAGAAAATATTTCACCCCCTGCACACTTCCTAGATTCTATTCTAATTGTGTATGAATACGAATGATTTAATAAAGGAGAATGACTACCTACAAAATGTTTTTTCTTTATTTAAAACTAATCTAATTCCACATTATAGTTTACCTGGGAATCATAAACCTATCTACCCACTAAAAAGGTATCGTATCTAGGTGACTAGGTATCTGAAATGGACATGCATGTCAGATAATTAAGATGAATAAATAAATAGCAGTACTTAATATTCATTTAGTATAATTCCTACAATAACACATCTATTTTTTTCTATAAGTACCTACTAATGCATCATCCACTCTATATCATTCACACGTTTATTTTATGCAATTAAAACCTATCTCAAGACTTTACTATTACTCATCTGAACATTACCAGATTGATAATTGCAAAATCCCTAACATAACCTCACCTCAGATTCGACCCCATATAACTTGATAATGCAATTGTCAATGAAACTGAAACTAATGTAGCTTAAAGTTGATGTTTTAATCTAACAAATAACACTTATTTGGAACTTGTAACGGTTCATCAAATTATGGGCCCAACGATGTATGGGAGATGGGCAATGTCCTTTGTAAGTAACACGCTATACCTACCTACTTAATAAATAGTCGAAACATATAATAATCAATACAATACCTGTTAGTGTTATGACGATACGGTACTGATACTGGGGAACGTCTATCAAAATCGGGATTGAAACCAAATACCTACTACAACGCCCAAATCTCAGTTTGACTTAACTGCGAGACGCAAGAGTCTTGCAGGCTTAGTCTTGTTCTTGCTCAAGTCTTGCAGGGGTCAGTCTTGGTCTTGGTCTTGCTACAATAAGTCGGTCTTGGTCTTGGTCTTGGTCTTGCAAAAATGCAAGAACAAGACCAAGACTGCAAGACCAAGACCGATTTTGGGCAACACTAATTCGTACCGGTTTTCAATCCCTGGCTCACAGTCCACTGTTGGAAATAGATTCCAAGTTGCACCAAACACCCGGTTCTCTGTCTTCCGCGTTTAGTTGGTCCCATCCGTCTTTTAAAGGTCGTAATTTATTATTTATCCTAAATTAAATTGAAACAGCTACCCTACCAAAGTTCGTCCGAAATGTTGAGCTGTCCTTATCAATAGCCCCAGTCCTCATAGATGTCCATGTCGTCCATTAATGTTAATGAGTCCATTAGCTTACAATCACATAAGGGTTCTACTACTATCCCTTTTAGTAGGATTAGCTGCCCACTACTATCAGGCTCGCAATTATTTCCGGGAAGAGCGTTTAACGTTTACGAGGCAGTGATTGCGTAATGTTATTAGAATTTAGAACAATGATAAGTCAATGGTTTAGAATAAAAATCAATTAGCGTCATTGCACAGGGAAAATACCTATAATTTCTACATTTTTGATAAGTGTTTGATATTGACTGTCGATGAGATGAGATAGCGACCAGATTTGGAACATTTTTAATTACGAGAATTGGTCTTCAGGTATTTTATTTAGTACCGTTTGGTTTACTGAACAATTGTGAAAATCGACAGTATACCGTCACATACACAGTTTAAAACAACCTCATCTTAATCTCAGCAAAGACACGATCAGAACCATTTATAAGCTCAAGATTTATCATATTTTTATCTCCGAACCTCAGTTTTACGCTATAAAACTTGTAGGTACAAAGCTACTTAGAATAGGTATTTTGGACCGTTCAGGCCAAAATGTGATTGAAAAAATAATAGTCCAAGATCTGAATGTAGCCAAAGTAGAATTTATTTTATTGGGGTATTAGCTTACTTCCTGAGTTATATTTAATGTTGAATATAAATAAGGGAATTTCGGGTAAGCTTTGCGTGTACCCAGATAAATAAAGATTATGTTGTTTAAGATTTTATGTATTTAAGGGTTATTGTGCATTATGGAAGGTAAAACTCATAAGGTGAGGTATTACTACAGGGCCATATAAATAAACGATTTTTACTTTTTTATATTAATATGCTTTCTATCCTTGCAGATAGATCTCGTGTCTATGCGCCAAGTTTTCGTGAAAAACAACAGTTTCCCCCATATTATTTATTCATTGTATCTTCGCTCTGAACGTAGATTTATAGCATCATTTATAGTGAGGTTGGCTATACATTATTGTACTATTATAATAATAAAGAGTTCGAATATTTTTGCGTAATATGAAATTCAAAAAGTCTTCAACGTTAGGCTAAAAGACCTTGAATAATATATGTCGGAGTTTCAACACTCGACTCGACATCCGTGTCGAGTTGAAAATTGAATGAAAGGGAGAGTGATGATTTTCCCCGTGTGAACCTGTCATTGGTTTTGTGTTACTTTCACAAGCCTCCTATCCTTTTGTTATATTTGTTGGTTCTCCTATTCTTAAAAATCTATACATATAAAAATAAATACGATGTCAAAACTGTATATTGAATATATTTGAAAAAAAAAGTAATTGCTATGAGTGTGGGAACCAGTCTGATGCTGAAAATGTGGTTTTAAAGATTTTCTTTTCCGTTTGCCTGTTTGTCTGGATGTATGTTCCAGATTGGCGCAAAAACGGCTAAACGGATTTTTGTGAAATTTGGCACACAGATAGTTTATAACTTGGTTTAACACATAGGGTACTTTTAATCCCGGTAGTATGTTTCCGTGAGATATTTCCGTACATCCACTTGGGCAACGCCGTGGGCAAAAGCTAGTAAACTGGGAATTAAATTAAGCTACTTAATATTACAAATGTGAAAATTTGTGAAGATGTTTGTTACTCAATCACGCGTAAACCGTTTAACAGATTTGGATGAAAATTGGCACATAGATAGACCATTTCCTGGATTAACACATAGGATACTTTTTATCCCGATATTCCCACGGGATTGAAACTTACGCGGGAGAAACCGCGGGGCACTGCTAGTTATCTATATACAGGGTGTGGCGTAAGTAGTGGTTCACCGTTAGGAATTCGATATACCAGATAATTTACTATAACATACTACAATTTTAACCACTTTAGTAGTATTTTTTTTATACAAAAATCCCTCTTGAATTTGCATGATTATGTGAAAAATTATGGTTAAAACAGAGAAGAACTAACTTTTTCTTCAAAAGCTCTAAATTTACATAAAAACCCATAACTTTACACGACAGCTCTAATATTTCAGCAGTAAATAGCAGAAATCAAAATGAAAATATAATGGTTTTTGTTGAAACTACAACCAAATTTGTAACAAAAGGTAGAAATTTCATAAATAAAAGACAAAAAAAAAATATTTTTGGAACCATTGGGTAAGAATGGTTAAAATTGTAATATGTTATAGTAAATTGTCTGGTATATCAAATCCTTAATGGTGGACCACTACTTACGCCACACCCTGTATATAAAATTCAAAGTCCTGACTGATATCAACGCAAAGCCTAAACCGCTGGTCCTAGAGACATGAAATTTGGAAGGATTTTCTTTGTGAAGAGTAGGTATCCACTAAGAAAGGGTTTTTTTGAAATTCTACCCCTAAGAGGGTGAATGGGAGAAGAAATTTCCCGCGGGCGCAGTCGCAGGCAGAAGTTAGTTTATTTATAAAAACCTTAACGTAAATATTGTAAGTAGTGTCAACGTCTACGGAGAAATTTCTGACAAAGAAACAAACAAGAACATTTTCTCTCCCTATTCAGAAGTTTATTTGTAACACAATATTTCTGCGTCAGTTCTTTTATTCTGGGGGCTTTTGAGGAACTTATGTCGGTATCAATAGGCCTTGGGAGTAAGCCTCTTAGAACCAAAACATGTTGCGAAAAATTACACGAACGTTTACTTTCATTGCTCTTTATGTTTATTTTGATGATTGATTTGATGTTTACCAGTGAGCAATGGTGGCGCAGTGGTAACAGCTACGACTTACGAATTGTAGGTCGTAGGTTCGAACCCAGACAGGCGCTTTACTTTATGCAAATTATTTCATCACCACTGCTCTCAAAACGGTGCAGGAAAACATCGTGAGGAAACCGGCATGTCCTAGTACCAAAAATTCTAAGACATGGTGACATCTACCAACCCGCACCGGGCCCGCGTGGTGAGTTACAGTCCACTCCACTCCCTCTCACAAAGAGGAGGCCTGTGTCCCAGCAGTGGGAACAGTATAGGCTGATTATGATTGTGACTTTGATATGATGTGATTCATCTATTACACATACTCATTAGTATTAATTTATAAAAAGATTTTATTTTTGACTTTGGCCTTTTAAGGGCCTTGAAAGACCTGTATCTAGTGATGTGATAATTCATTATTGCCCCCTATTGAATACAAATCAAGATTAGCCCACAATTAACATTACCTTCCTTTTTTTCAGTAAATGGATATCACTTGATGAAAGCGCTCCGATTTGAATAGAACAGCTGATTTAACATTCTGTAAATGAGCAGCGAATAGTTTGCTTAGTTTAAGCCTAACTATTATTAAACGCAAACGGTTCAATTAGCCGCCAATCTGCCGAATTGCATTGGGAATATTAATGTTTATGTAAGTGGGGAAATCTCGATTGCTTAAAGTAATTGAGCGTGTTAATTAAGCGTGTCAAACTGAGATATTAAACTGTTTTAGGCGTATAGATCTAAAGTAACCAAACTAAAACGCCAACACGCGCGTGTTAGCGGAATAAAGTATAATCTATCTTTATGTATATATTACCCCAATAGTTATTTAATATGTGTAATACCTATGAATATGGTATTTAGGGAAAGGATTCTATAAATAAAGCACAGAAAGACAAGACCAAACATTTATTCAATTAAGGCTTGTCAGTAAATAATCAGAAAGCTAGTCGTCCGTTCCAAATCTAGGTCCTCGTGGAGAAGAAGGACAAGAAACTCCACGGAAACAGTATTAAAGTATTCTATTAACAATTCCTTATATTGCCACACATTTCTAAAATACGCAATACTGGCCATATTATAACATATACAGAACACCATAGTTATCAGCAATAATCTATATAATAATATCAATTAACTTACGTGACATCTGGTCTATCTATTCCACATAATAACGTCACTAGTACTAATAGAGGCCGGAGCCTCCGTTCTGGTCAACGTCTCGAACAAGAATCATCCCTGCCACTCGGAGCTCCCCCTTTTATAGTCGTGAATAAATAACTGACATTTCCATCTACCGTCATTTAAAATATCAACGATATAGAAGGTGGATATCCGTTGGGAATACTTATGATAATAATAACAATACCTATAATTAGTATAATCTATCACGCGCGTAAACTTATTATATTATACTGAACTGACCGGCACTGACCGGCGCATGAGAGAGACAGCGAACGAAAACCAAAGATTGTCCGGCGGACGTAATAGACAGTTCTAGAATGATCAAAGAGAGCTGAGAGCTGATTTTTTTAAATGTTGTCTTTTAAGAGGCCTCTTACAGTCCACTAGCGCCGCCAATCGAAAAAATGTCATAACTCGTAAATAGAATCAAAAATACAAAATATGTTCTATTATTACTGTGGAAAAGGCAATAACGTAATTGTATAACACCTTATCAACACTTGAAATATAGCTGTTTAGCTAAATCGTGCATTCAAAACATAAACGGCCGTTTTTGTTACAAATGCACGATTTAGCTAAACAGCTATATTTCAAGTGTTGACAATGTGTTATAAAATTACGTTATTGCCTTTTCTACAGTAATAATAGACCACATTTTGTATTTTTGATTCTATTTACGAGTTATGACATTTTTTCGATTGGCGGCGCTAGTGGACTGTAAAAGGCCACTTAAGCGATAACTTGCATTTTGGTATCTTTGGAAAGGTGTGTAGACACAGCATAATAACCCAAAGGCCCTGGTGTTGTAACCGAATAACGAAATAAGTAATCTGTAGTTGAAAATCATTAAAAAAATAAATGGCCGCGATGACGCATGCGCATGTTATTGTTATCGTATTTCAAAACTTTGGAAATATGTCATTCGATTCAGTATGAAGGGGCTATTTTTTTTAATAAACAATAAATAGGGTCATCGGTTTAGATTCTTAAATATTATTATTTTTTTTAATTGGCGTAATGTAAACAAACAAAATAAACAATAATTTTAAAAAATCAAAGCCATTTAAAGTTACGAAACAAGCTGTGTAATGTACACAGGTCTGTCCACTTGAACAAACAGTAGATTTTTTTTGTGTACGAGGCGTGTGTAAGCTAAGCTCCATGTATCTATCACATAATTGATTTACCTGTAATTGCTTCATTTTTAATTCTTTTATTTTTTTGGGGTAGACTTCTTTTAGTCTAGGTGCATCGTCTTCGTATATAATTATATTATATATACATCATCATCATCATCAGCCTATTGCAATCCACTGCTGGACATAGGCCTCCCCTAATGAGCGCCATAGCGCCCTGTCTTCAGTTTGACGCATCCAGCATCTGCCTACAGTCTTTCGCAGATCGTCATCCCACCTGGCCGGAGGCGTCCTACACTACGTTTGCCGAGTCACGGTCTCCACTCAAGAACTCGTTTACCCCAGCGGTTGTCGGTTCTTCGCGAGATATGGCCGGCAAACTGCCACTTCAGCTTGCTAATTCTTTGAGCTATGTCGATAACTTTCGTTCTCTGTCGGATGCATTCGTTACGGATCCTATCCTTCAGAGAGACTCCGAGCATAGCTCTTTCCATAGCTCGCTGAGAGACTTTGAACTGGTGGACCAGCCCTATCGTGAGTGTCCACGTTTCAGCCCCGTAGGTCATGACGGGTAGGACGCACTGATTGAAAACTTTCGTTTTCAAGCACTGCGGTATAGATGACGAGAAGACTCGACGTAGTTTCCCAATTCCCGATTATGTATACAAACCTTGTAAAACATTTTAAAAGAGTAACGGTGGAGTTTCTTGCCCATTCTTCTCCATACGAAAACTACCTTTTGGAAGGGGCGACTAGAATCAATTCAATTTTACTTTAAGTTTTGACGTTCAAAAGTGCCTTTAATGTGCCTATTTGAAATAAATGATTTGACTTTGACTTAAGTGGCGTGGCGCCCCGTGGCACGCTGACAAAAAATGTGGAACATTGGAGGCAAAGTCACGCGGGGAGCGGGGCACGTGAGTGATTAAAGAGAAAAGATTTGATATGCTTGTTTATTACGCTAAACGGCTGAACGCATTTGGATGAAATTTGGCATGGGTAAAGCGTAGCGGATTAGGACATTGAACTTTTTATCCCGATATTTCCACGAAAACGAGACTTATGCGGGTAAAACCGCGGGGCACAGTTAGTATGTAATAAGGGTAAACTCATTTCATTATCGTCTGCCTAGCCTTTTTCCAGCTATTTTGGAGTCGGCTTCTAGTCTTGCATCTTCTTAGGTACCAGTATTTTACACGAAACGACTGCCTATCTGACCATCATAATCCAGTTACGTACTGGGTAACACGATTCCCCTTGGTATAACTGGTTGTCAGACTTTCGGGCTGCTGATAACCTGTAACAACTGTCAATGTACCACGAAGAAGTTTGCCTTCAAAAATGGAGTCTTAAAATTCTAATTAGACAAACTACACCCGAGGACGTATAGGCAGGCAATTACTCATTTATAGTTATGCAAATTCGTTATATCCAGCGTTAGATCACACTATTTTCATTTATATGGCCCAACTGTTTTACAACTTTAGACTTAGCTTTTATTGGCTAATAAATGTGGAGATTCGTAGTATCTGCCAAGTAATGGCTCGTGGAGAAGTTTTTTTTATTTGTAAATTTATCAAATTAGGTACTGTAATAGACCCTTTCGTAGCGATAAAAACTCGAACTCTTACAGTTCAAAAGTAATTGATTTAATGGAAACAAATGCTTTGAGTTTGATAACGGCAGAAACAAAAGATTTGACTCAAAATTAATCAATTAATCATAACGACCCTTTGAGTTATTGCTAAAAGGGTTATTTAATTTGGCTTCGAATATCTTTTACCCTGATTATACAATTTTGATAAACGAAAAACTTTGTTCAGTTTAATTTAATTATTAGGATAAAGAAACTTTAATAATTGTAAAGACCATTAATTTAGTTTAGATTGTTATTTGATTAGTTTTACGTTTATACTACAATTTCTTGTTAATTTTGTAACAAGAACTGCCTATGTAAGTCTAAGTACTTTTTGTTACAGACTTTTCTGGAGAGCTTTTTTGGAGCGAAGTTCTTTTACGGAGCTTGCGGTAGGAGTCAACTGGTAGAAATCATCACGAAACAAAAAAGCTTTATGACCCTCCATGCGGCTTTTTTTTATATAATAGAATGAGGCCAAAATAAAAATCCAAGATGGCGGCAACGAAAATTTTAAATTTTTCATCATGTGATTTTCGAGAGTGTTTAAGCCGATAGTGAGGTCAAAATGAATATCCAAGATAAAGGCTGCGAAAACTGCCCTCGACCGCACACGTGTTTTTAATGTTTTTATAGCCATTAAATTAATGTGCACTTTAAACTCTCTGTCACTGTCGATAAAAAGTGATTGTACGATTTTGTCTGTAAATGTTGTTAAATAAAAGCTACTTATTCGTTCACATTGTAAATCCTTCTATATTCTTGCACCTAGAGCCCTTTTAGGACCAATTACAAGAACTTATAATTGAAATGGTTGTGCGTAACTTAGATAAAAAGTAAGCATAATAATTCAAACAAAACCATAAAAACATTTTTATTATCCCACTAAGTTTTCTAATGTAATAACGACGAACAATGCTCGAAAACATACTAAAGTACGAAACATAAAACACAACACTTAGTTGTGATAAAAGTGGCCATTTGCGCACAATTACATGACTAAAGTTACAGCATGGGGCTACAATTACATAGCTAATATTTCATCATTAAAACCATGTTGAAATTAAATTCCACCTGTGGGTTAAATTACAATTTTGGAGGTGTCTAGACTATTTCTCAGAACAGGAAATTTTAGATACTGTTTCAACACATATTTATCTCTGTGCATAACGAATGGTAGGTAGAATATTACATAGGTACAGACGCCAACACATCAAGATACCCGAAACTGTAAAATTTTCCCAATCAACTTTGAACCCTATGCTTTAGCGATAAAGTTGAAAATCTAGTAAAGAAATTTTACAGATTTTAATAGCTTGATGTGCTGGCGTCTATACATACCCAAGTCATCATCAATGTTGGAAATGAATGCCAAGAACCTAATATTATTTTGGTATATATTTGTATGGTTAGTTGTTTTATTTAGTACTACTAAATAGTCAGTATATGTGCCAGCTTACTGCCCTTTTCTTAATTTTTTTATTATACACTTCATTTTTTTAACCGACTTCAAAAAAGGTGGAGGTTCTCAATTCAAATTAAGTATATACTTGTATTATAATATAGGTATATATTTATATTAGTGTTTGCTTATAAATTGTAATTTTTGTGTCTTTGTTAAGTCAGTTGGACAATAGCCCTACCCTACTAATTTGATAAACGCGAAAGTTTGTGAGGGTGGATGGATGTTTCTTACTCTTTCACGCAAAAACTACTGAACAGATTTGGATACAGATAGTTTATAACCAGGATTAACACATAGGATACTTTTTATCCCGATATCCCCACTTATGCGAGTGAAACGGCGTGGCGCAGCTAATTTACTATAATTGCAATTACCACATCTAGTTCAAAAGATTATGTATAAATAATTGATAGATTGCTGATTGATCACTATTTATTATGACTTTTTGATACTTGACTTGGTTTTTTATTTTTTTGTATTTAGTTTAGTTTGTGATCTTCTGTACGAGTCGCAATAAATACGTTTTCTTTCTTTCTTTCTTTCTTATATTCATAGCATAACCAGCCTATAACGTCCTGGGACACAGGCCTTCTCTCTCTGAAAGGGAATGGGCCGTAATCCACCACGCAGGCTGAGTGCGGGTTGGTAGATGTCACATGTCTTCGAATTTTTGGTTCTAGGACCTGCTGTTTTCCTCACGATGTTTTCCTTCACCGTTTCAAGAGCGGTGGCATCATCACTGCTCATGCAGATTATTTACACAAAGTAAAGCACCTGGCTGGGTTCGAATCCACGACCTATAAATCTTGTAACTCGGGGCAGTTACCACTGGAATCGAGAATGCTCAAATGCTCATATTGTGCTGAAAGGATAACACAGTCAGCATGTTTGATAACTGCTAAATTCACACAGAAAAAAAAAATTAAATGTCTAATTTAATTTCGGTAAAAAATCGGCCAAGGAAGACAAAGAAATAAATAACCTTACTCAGTTTCGCTTTAATAAAAATAATGGGGAATTAAAAATGGTAAATGACAAGACTAGTTACTAATGCCTCGGTTCAGACTCCTTTCTTCCCAACTTCCGTTACTCTTCATTTAAAAATGCCTCTTTCAAGTTTCAATTCTTACATCGTAGACTCGAAGCAAATAATTTTATTCTTAAACAATCTTAATTTACGTTTCGTTAAGCTTGAAATCTCAGACATTCACTTTAACAATGAGAGATTTTTATTTAATTTTAAATTATATTTAAAATGAGCGTGAAAGTTAACTGTGAATGTGTTTCTTGGAGCTGAGAACTGTTGGTAATTTGTGAGTTTCTGTGCAGATAGTCGAGGCAGCATATACAAAGAAAGGACCTGACTGTTTTGTTCTGGTTGTAGTTGAATGCTACTGCGTTTACCTAAGATAATTCTACAGGCACATAGACTATATTCTGCTTTTGCAAAATATTTACCTATTCATTTAAATAGTTGGAATTCGGATGTCTTCATTAATATTATAATCTGCCTATAGGTAATGTTCTTGCTTGTCTGCTGGGACACAGGCATCGAAACTTATGCGGGTGAAACCGCGGGGCGCAGCTAGTATTTAATATTTGTTAAATGCAGTCTGTATGTTTTTAATTAATAATATCGCAATAAAGTGTCCCCTTTATCATTAGTTACAAGCAGTAAGTACAACATTATTAGAAACCGGAGGCCGCTAAAAATCCCACTTAAAAATACTCTTCACACGACTCTAGGGTGCCTAAAAAGCTGCTCAGATTAATTACTGCGACCCTCAAAACGTACGGTGAAAATTTGGGCAAAACAGAAAGTAGCTCGTATTTGTGGCACGTTTTGGTAATTAAAAACGTGATGGGACGAATACAAGGTCCTGGTTAGTGTTTTGTTCGATAAATCATGACTTTTAGTTAGTTTTACTAATTGTGGGGTGCCTTTGAACTAAACACGTTACATTGTAATTAAGGGTAAGTAGTTTATCGGTTGGATGCGTATGAAAAGGGTTTTAGGTTCGACTTTTGATGATTTATTTGAAAGACGAAGGGTTTAATATAGACATGTGCGGAGGTCAGGGAAGCCACAAACTACATTAGGGAGAGAACTTAATTATCACATGACGTGTCTAGTCTGCAATTAGAAGTCGATCCATCAATGATCAGCCTATAACAGTTTAGGCCGTTAAGAATAGAATAGAATAGAATACTCTTTATTATGTACACCATATAAATAAACAGTGTAATGCTTTTCTATAGGTTGTCAATCAAACATGAGTTCTCTTAGATCACTGCGACGAGTAGTGTTGAAGTACGCACGATGGTAGCGACAGAATGCTGAACTGCAATTAGGTGAACTAAGCTCATGAGTCGTCGGGCGGAGAGTAATGGGTAGCTCACCGTCAGGACCAGGCCCGTGCCGGACGGCGCGTACGTGTTCCACGCGCGCCTCAAAGAGATGTCAGCATCATCCGAAGGGGCCCGTCAGGGCCGAAGCCTGCCGGGTCAGCGGGATTGTCCGAAAGGGTTACCGCTGGTCCGGAACATAAAGGGCTAAGGAAGGAACACGGGTGGGTTTTAGTCAGTAAGAGTCTGACACTCGGAACGGAAATTCGAGTTTTTTTTGACAGATTGAGACTGAGATCAGTCTGTGAAAGTTCTTAAAATTACGAGAAATGCCCCGCTGATTACTTCATAAAATAAAGGTCAATACACCCTGTATTGACCTTTATTTTATGTATGAGCTCTTGATAGGCATAGTTTTTTTAACTATAATTTATACCTGGGCAATTTTTACGCTTAGGATACCGCTACCGCTTTACCTTTCCTTTCTTTTGATGTCATTACCAGGTGATTTTAATTCTTTCTTATCTTTCCCTTTGATTATTTAAATAGCACAAACCACAAACGAGAACCTCTGAGACAAAAATAAATGATTTAAGTCAAGTAATACATTTTGGAATACGAAAACTAAAAGCTTGAAACCAAAAGGACCTATTTAATTATTTAATCATTTATGTACACACATATAAAACAGACAAGAAAAAAAAAAGAACAGAAAAATATGTGATGTGTGTGATTTTGAAGCACACATATTGGAGGCCGTGCGAAACTGCTTCTACCGGCTCAAGGTCTTGTATCGTATCCATCCCTACATAAGTGTGGATATGCGTGTCATGCTGTGTGAGTCACTCGTTCTATCCAAGCTGAATTACGCTGATACTGTGTATGGGGCATGTATCCTTGGTAGAAGTGAGAGACTGATTCAGCGGGTGCAGAATGCTTGTGCAAGATTCTGCTACAATGTCCCACCACGATCCCACATCACTCCTTTCTTAAATAAGGGTAATTTGATGAGAATGTCAGCACGCAGAAAGCTTCACCTGGCTACCCTACTCTTTGGCACAATTCTCACAAAGAAACCAGATTATTTATACAATAAGCTGTCTTGGTCACGTGATTTTAACAAAGTTAAAACTAGAGCATCTTCCTACCTCATGTTAGCCTCATCACATAGAACTGCTGCGTTCCGTGGTAGTTTCAAATTCGCTGCCTCCCGTTGCTGGAACGACTTGCCACCTCCTTTTCGTGCTATTAAGACAGTTGGTACTTTTAGGTTAAAATTTAAACAGTATTTACTGCAGCTTCAAAAAGATGGCAATCTTTGAACCTACCCTTGATGTGCACGCAGCTAACAATGGTGGTCCGAGTCCAAGCGTTTGGCAGCGTTTGTTTATTGAACAGGCGCAGCAGTTGTTTCGTATCTTGTTTTTGTTTTGTGTTCATTAGGTAGGTACATGTTCTATTTTGATTGATTTTATTATTTATTCCACATTTTTACGCACACAGCATCATACGAATCGTTATTGCTGGCCTACACAATGTTTTATTTTAGTTGTCACTTGACTAATTTGTAACTCGATAACACTCATCAAAAGTTTATTTTTATTTCTCCATTTCACCCATGCCGTTAATATACTACCACTTTCCACTTTAATTTATATATTCTCTGTTATACTGTTCCACTAGACAGCCGTAACGTTATGTTTAATATATTTTAAATGCATTTATGTAATCTCGCCAGAAGATCGGCGCCGGCGACCATTTACTTGTCACAGCAATGCCACAGACACACTAGAGTGCCTCTTAGCTTACACTCAAGGCATAGACAAGTAATGAGGTTACGTCTGGCGCAGATTGAAAGATATTTATTTTTTTTTTTTTTTTTATTATTTGCTATTATTTACATACTATTTATTTATTTCTGTAACTGCCCGTGACATCACAGCGGGCCCTATCAGAATACCAGCGCTGCAACATTTATTTTTTTAAATGTCGTAGCATCATGCTGAGATAGGAGCCTTTTGGCCTCGTATAGGACTTTCTGTTTCATTTTCCTTTTGTTACTTTTTTATACAGTCGACTCTCGTTAATTCGAAACTCGAGGGACTCTTAAAATATTACGAATTATCGAGTGTTTGAAATATCAAATGGTTCGAAATTTGTGAGAGAAAACAAATAAAACTTCGAATTATTAAGTGTTGATCAATTATTATTTATTAACTGCTGTTCTATAACAATTTCAAAAGTTTAGAGGTACATTCGTGTACATACATGTATTCATAATGTGAATTAATTATAACTAAACAAACCCATTCGTGAGAAGTGTGTGTCAAATAGTCAAACTAATCATAACAAAAACAAAGGTTCATGTACGTTGATACAAGTTTGAACTTGTCGCAAAATGTACTTACAATCTTTCCGCCTCTTTCTCTCTGCAACTTTGAATTGTCGAGTGTTGGACGCCCATGAGTTCGAATTAACGCGTCGTTTTGTTATATAGCAATGATTTTTTCGTTCGAATTACCAAGTGCATAAAAATGTATTGATTTAGTTCGAAATATAAAGAGATTTTGTAGGGAACTCGTGATAACTTTGAATTATAGAGATGTTCGAATTATCGCAGGTTTGAATTAACGAGAGTCGACTGTATATAACTTGGTTTTTTATTTTGCTGTATTTAGTTTAGTTTGTGATCTTCCTGTACGAGTCGCAATAAATACTTTTTCTTTCTTTCTTTCTTTCTTTTGATGCTTCTTACTAAAGAACTCTCTTCCATCATACCTGCCTCTGTCAACCTTCTATCACCTATCTATCTATTTATTTACTTGTGATGTCCCACAGCTGGGCACAGAGCTCCCTTTCCCACCATGGTCTTATTAAAATAAATAATTCGTTTACTTTGTGCCATAATCTCAATCTCTCAATCTGGCTCCTCTCCGTGAGAGAGATTGGGCCGTAACCCACCATGAGGGCCAAGTACATTTGTTGAATGTCATACCACACATGTCTTTGACAAGTTGGTTTTCGCCCTATGTTTTAATCCATAAATACATACCTACCAGCCCTTTATTGTTGAACTGCGGGGCAGGGCTTCTCATACAGAGAATACTATGAGTATTGATCATCACGCTTGCATAAGACGGGTTGGCAATTCCAGACTTATCTTAGGGGGAATATAGAACCTAAACGCAAAAAGCGCAAGTTTTATAATCCCTAAACGTATATGATCGACTACAGTAAACAGAATCAGAAAAATATATCATATTCTTTAGGATATAATTATATACTAGTTAGATAGTGTATTGAAAACATAATACATCAATACGAGACGATAGAAAAAAATCATGAAGATACCTCTAAATTTTTTTTTCTCACAATAAACACCATACTAATATACATACAATCATCCAGATTTTTTGTCAGATTATTCTACAAGCAACATACTAAACTTTTATTTTTTTAGTCCAAACAATAGATTTTTTGTAAATAGATAATTGCTTCATATTCTGCAATAAATTACCAGAGTTGTATCACCGCGCTTCTCTTTATTTTCTATGCAGTCCGATAGTGACCGCGCTTTAGGTCATGTAGTCCCCTTAATTATGTTTTCCTTCACCGATGTTTCAATCAGATGTAGTAATCGTCATCATCATTTCAGCCCGGAATCACCCATTATAGGGTAAAGACCTGCCCTTTCCTCTGCCATACTTCCCGGTTCCGTGCATCCCTCGTCCAGGTATTGTCGACCCAACGCGCTCTTGGACGGTCCTGAATTCTTTGACTTAACCTTAGCCACCATTAATAATGTCAGTAAAGTCAAAATTTTCACCAAAAAACTAGGTAGGCACCTATACATTATTCAACGCTTGAATGGTTATTCTAGTCTTCCCCGCTGTCAAGTGTTCACCGAGTATATACATAGTATGTTCTTGTCAGAAAGTACCAGAGCTTTCCAAACATAAATGAAGTATTTATGTAACGCTGTTCATAATCGATAGTTCGAGAGTTTGGAGAACTTGTATCTTCGCATATTGGCTGGAGTTGTTGAATTACTTCGTTACGTGAGGTGTGTGGGGAATTTTATATTTTTCGATACCGTACCGGTACGGTAATTAGGTATAGAAATTGGTGTTTAAGTTTTGTTATTTGTAGTTATTTGATTGGTGGGTTTTACATGGAACGGCAAGATTAGCAGTAAGCGGGCTAACATGCAGGTTTTCGTAACACAATAATAGCCATCCGTCCATGCACGTTAATAGAGTATAACTTATGATGGAGTGGACCCACTCAGGTGGATGATGAATGTGTTGCATGCGACCCATATGTGACCCACATTCATTAAATTGGCAGGCAAGCAGGTTACACGCAGGGCGGCTTTTCCAAACCGCGACGTACGACGATTTATTTTGATGTGATTTTTTTATCAATGTTCGGAAAATCGTTTTTTTTTTTGCCTTTTCGTTACAATGAATTCGCGTGACACACATTGAAACAAATCCTTTTTATGTGTCTTCCGTGGAAAATATTATTGTTTACGCATTTGGCAATATTCTTTTATATATTTCTTCCTAAAGCATATAATCTGTCACTGTATATTTTTCTGTATTATTTTGTCTGTCACTCCGGGACCGATTGCTGTCAATGTCTTGATGTTGTTCGAGAACACGTTTACAGTTCTGCAGTTTGGTAAAAACTCTGCAGTTTGGTAAGAACAACTTTGAGAAAGAGGCTAATAAGAGAATTCAGCTGGGCTGGGATGCTTCGTCGAGTCTTCTCGTCGCGCATTACACAGAGCCTAAAGATTAAAGTCTTGAATCAGTGCATTCCTACCTGTTATGACTTACGGAGCCAAAATGTTAACATTCACGGTACTGCTGGTCCATAAATTAAAGGTTTCGCGAGCTATGGAACGAGCAATGCTTGGAGTCTCCCCGAGGGATAGAATCCGGAATGATGCAGAGAGCCGAAGCTGTCGACATAGCTCACAGAATAAGTAAGCTGAAGTGGCAATGGGCTGGCCATATTTGCCGTAGAACCGATGACCGCTGTGGTAGACGGTCGTGTTCTTGAGTGGAGACCGCGAAAAGGCAAACGTAAGGTAGGACGCCCTCAGACTAGGTGGAGCTACGATCTTCGCAGGGTGGCTGGTAGCAGCTGAATGAGAGTTGCCGAGAATCGAGCTAAATGGCGTGCAATTGGAGAAGCCTATGTCAAGAAGTAGACCGCTGTAGGCTGACGATGATGATATTTTATCTGATAAATAAAATAAGATGGCATTATATCAATAAGTCTGTGAATAAGCCACTATCACTTTCATTTTCCTGTCTTCAAAGAAACTACACCATATTTATATTTACGACACGATTACCATGATTGCACTTAAAATGCCAGACGTAGTTTAATAAAAGACTATTTTCCTCATATCTAAGAGTGCGAAAGTCGGTTGTTACGTTAAGCAAAACTTTCAGGTATCATTTTCTACCAAGAGTAAAAGAAATAACAAAATAGCCAGAACCGGGAAATAACAAAATAGCCAGAACCGGGAAATACATTTCAGACCACTACGGCTTCCATTAAAGTGAACACATTTAAGACACATTACTCTTAACAACGCTGCACATTAAACCATTCTTTCCCATACACAACAATATGGAGGAACTGTTCAAACAAAGTTACACCATAATGTACCAACACTTTTAAGCTATAATATTCAGACCACATGCTTTTACTAACGCAATCTTGAAGATAACTTAGAAACTTTAAAAAGGAAACATAGTTACTTATCTATCTTATGCACAAACTCTCGCTAAGAAGACATAACAAAAACATTTATACAAAAAAAAAAACAACCGACTAAAAAAAAACACTACAATGTGAAAAATAACTTTAATTTAATTATTACAAACAGTTTACTTGTTTACAAACTGAATTTAATGACGTTTTTGCAAAAATATAACGATCAAACGAAAGTTGGAACATTAATTGAATTCGAAAGTCAACGTTTTGAAAACCCATTGTCAACAGGAACAATGGTTTTATCTGAATGCTTCAAACAATGCTGTCATTTCGCTTATCAATGTTTACAACGTTGTATACATAATAATTCAATTATATTTAATTAGGTACCTAGAGGGGCCCGTGGCTAATTAATAATAAGCTACGCTTGCCGCGGTTTGTCTGTGGATGGGTGACCATCTTTACATACCGTGACCCCTCCGTGCCTCGGAAAGCACGATAAGTCGTTGGTCCTGGCTGTCATTCGTGGATCTTTGACAGTCTCTACGGGTCGTCAGTAGCCCGAAAGTCTGACAACCAGTCTTACCAAGGGGTATCGTATTACCCTGTAACTGGGTTGTGGAGGCCAGATAAGCAGTCGCTTCATATAAAATATTGGTATTCAGCTGCATCCAGTTAGACTGGGAGCCGACCCTAACATAGTTGGGAAAAGGCTAGGCAGATGATGATTTAATTAGGTATCTGCTACCAGTGCGTCAGGAAGGTATTAAAAAAACTCGCTCAAGCTTACAGAATTATAATATATTATATATGTAATATAATATTTAATAATATTATAAATGTGAAAGTTTGTGAAGATGTTTGGATATTTGTTACTAGATTTAGATGAAATTTTGTATAGAGATAGTTTGAGTCCCAGAAAAGGACATAGGATAGTTTTTGTCCCGATATTCCCATGGGATCAAAACTTACGCGGGTGAAACCGCGAGGCGCTGCTAGTGAATAATAAATGATAAAACTCACGTTCGATATCATGTAAATATTTTATCAACGTGTGTAACATTTCTATTTAAGTAATCAGGCTATACTGATAACTCATTTTATAGATTACTAGCTTTCTAAGAGGAAATCTGAAAGTGGCACCTGTGAGTGAAAAGTTGAGTGGAAATCCGTTGTCACTTGTTATAGTATGGGTGGGCATGTGATGCAGAGTTTATCAAAGGAATGAGGAAAATGTCATGAGGAAAGATTTGAGTATGAATGTGGATGTGGCTATAAGATTAGGGAAGTGACGCGGTTAGAAAAGGGCCTATCAAGATGACGACTTATAGAAAGAAAAAAGAAAATACGTATATTATAGAGAGTCATGGAAAAAGTAGACATATTGCCCAAACTAAATAAATAAATAAACTAAATAAATTGGGAAGAGGGCAAAAGAATTGTGACTTAAGGTTCAGTTTCAGTGAAGTAACAAACTAATACAAATAACCTTAAATTTAAGAATGTTATTTAAGGATAAATTTCGTAATTCTCCTTATAATAAAATTTATGTAAATAGTAAAAGCATCTCGGAAATACGAGACAAAATTATTTATTAAATAAGATGTTTTCGGAAATACCTTTCAACAATCCTCCCTCATTTCTGAATCAGTGAGTAATTAGCTAAAACGTAAAATCAAAATAATCAGTCTTCTAAATCAAAGTAAACGTAACCAGATTAGAAAATCGAAAGGCTTCTATTAAATGATTTGTTTTCATTTAAAAAGACCCTCTTCAACAGACCCTTAATTGTTTGTAAACTTTTAGAAACCTCTTAAAATAAGACTCCCTACAATTTGAAGTTTCGATTCCAAGTATAATGGATTTTCCGTCTCGTTTTTGTTCCGCCATATTTTAAACGGAGGCATTACGCACTTTTATTGGTTTTATATATATATTCAGCCTCTATTGTTCCACTGCAGGTCAAATACCTCCCTTTCCTTTTTCCACTCAACTCGATCCTGAGCCAATATGGACTCAGCGGGATTTTCCGAAAGGGTTACCGCTGGCCCGGAAAATAAAGGGCTAAGGAAGGAACACGCGTGGGTTTTAGTCAGTAAAAGTCTGACACTCTCTTCCGCTCCACCCAGAGCGGGAGGGGTCATTTGTGGATTTCCCATCCTCAAAAAAAAAAAGCCAATATGGACCAATCCCTCAGATAGACCTCAAGTTCGTTCCGCCATCCGGGTCTTCCGTGATGCCGTTAGACGTTTTCAGGAACCCATACTGATGATGGATGGGTTTTATAATTTTAAAAGTAGTGACGTCGCATTTATTACTCTACTTTACTACAAAGCTATCGAAATAAATTTTCATGAATATAAAAAGATCTAATCTGCATTCACGATTTATTTGACAAAAATGTAAACAAATATGATTTTATGGAAAAATAACTTTAAATCATACACAATAAAGTTTAGTTTACGCTACAACATCAAACCTTTTTCATAACTTTTTCAATAGTGCTAGTCACTCTGAAATCAACTTAAATAGTCATTAAAATAAAGTTGATATTTGTTTAACTTGAAATAATATTAATTTAAATAGACTTTAGAACTAAATGTTCATTAAGTAAAGAATCAAATAGCAGGTACTCTTACCACAAACACGCTTCTATAACCAAACAATTTTCTTTCTGACCAAACAGGTCAAATCAACAAATAACGTAACCTTATCCATTTTCTATGCCTTTGACCATAACCTTGTCTAAAGATGTCACATTAAATAAATTTGATAATCTGATGTGGGTCGACACAACACGGGTTCGTAATAATACACTATCTAACCACGTTAGTTTATGAAGAGTTGACAAATGGACATAAGGATTATAGTCGCTTGGCTTATTGTGGCAGGGTTAACTTCCGTGAGGGACGGCTCATCGGTTAGTTTTGTTATGGTCAAATGGATAGTTACTTGTTTCTGTGCTGATACTATTTACATCCTCATCACTTGTTACCTTATTCTCAATTTTATGGACCACTGATATTGACAGCAGTAACAGTAGCATAGCTTGTTCTTTTTTGTTTGTGTATTTTTTGCGGTATGTTTTCTCAAACAAAAGTATCTTCTTTCTTTCAGTAAATATCAAAGTTTTACCAATAGATATTTTCTTATTTCATTATCCATCCGTGACGCAGTAAGGAGATGATTGTTTTTTTTTCCACGAGAATACTTAACGTTTTTTCGCGAGCGTCTAGTACAGAGTGCCTAACCATACAGACTAATTTGCTAATAACAACTTTTGCATTGTTCCAGATTAAAATGAACGCACACCGTTCAACATGGATCATAGATTCCGCCACAATGGTATGATACACCCATCTCTAACATGCGTCCCGGTCAGCGGTGGTTGGCGATCACTCTACTCATCACCACGGTCCACTACACAGAAATGAGGCATTCCGTAGACTCCTTGAACATCGAGGACTCAGTCTTCCACAAGAGAAACAGGCACCACCACAGGCATAAGCATAAACCTGGCGAAGTCATGTATGATCCTACATTCTTCGCGGATAGACCTGAAGAGTTCTATCCAATGTTGAATTTAAACGATGGAATGCATTTGGTAGATTATGAGATCGCGCCGAAACATGATGTGAAGAATGATTGGGTGAATATGTCTAATGATCAAGTTGGGGAGATGAAGGATAAGAAGCATCAACACTGGCCTATAAAGAGGGAAGCTGTGATTGAAGGGGATTTGGTGATCGGAGGGTTGATGATGGTACACGAAAGGTCAGACAACATGACTTGTGGGCCTGTGATGCCTCAGGGAGGCGTGCAGGCGCTGGAGACGATGCTGTATACTTTGGATTTTATAAATAACGAGTTGAGACTGATTCCTGGCGTGACTGTGGGAGCTCATGTCTTAGATGATTGTGATAAGGATACCTATGGCCTGGAGATGGCTGTGGATTTTATAAAAGGTGTTTATGTTGGTTTTTATATTGTTTTCCAAATCATCATTGAATCATTATTGTTTTTCAAATCATCAATCATCATTTATTTTTAATACGGTAAAACCGTAATTTCTAACAAAAGTTATCCCAAATGGAAGGCATTATTCAATTAAAACAAGAACAAACTCCGTGATAAACATTTTTTTCACACACATTTCTTTTCACCAGGCTCAATAAGCAACATAGATGACGCGGAGTACGCTTGCAACGCGACAGCAGTCCGGAAGGTGATATCAGGCGTGGTTGGTGCGGCCTCCAGTGTTACTTCTGTGCAGGTCGCCAACCTGCTGCGTCTATTCAAGATACCACAAGTAAGATATATATACCTGGTCAGCGGGATTGTCCGAAAGGGCTACCGCTGGCCCGGAACATAAAGGGCTAAAGGAAGTTAACGGGAACGCCCTCTGTTAGTTAACATACTATACCTACTTTATCTGATTGATGAAATGATTAGTTTCTAGTTTTTTTAATCAATTCCAAGGTCAAGCAAAATAACTGCAAAATAACTGCTGCGCAGTGGCTGAGCGTTCGACTGCTGCGCTGCGTGTCGCGGGTTCGATTCCCGCACGGAACAAATATTTGTGTTGCCTATAGGTAGTTGTTCCGGGTCTGGCTGTTTGTGTATGTGAATTTAAATGTTTGTAAACGCACCCACGATACAGGAGTAATTCCTAGAGTGGGGCAACTTTAAAAAATAAATAAAAATAAAATAAAAAAAACTGAGGAATGGAAAATATTCTTCTATACGGTTAGAGAATATTAAGGCTCTTTAGTCAACTACTCTAATCTTAAGGCCGCTTGAACTTATCCCGCAGGATGAGTTGACTTAATAAATAATGTTTTCAATCGGGCAACTGTTCCCATTGATACATTTTCTGATTTGTACAGACATGAAAAAAGTGTTAGCGTACCTAAATAATAATCAAGAATGGTTTTTTTTTTATTAGGAGTGGGTTAAAGTCAGTAATGGGTGGGAATCGAACTCGCGACTTCTCGATCGAAAGTCTATTAGACTACTTCAAACCTATTAGCCGCTTCAAATTTTGACACTACTTATTTACATTTAGTTTTCTGTTTATTAATCAAACAACTGTGATTTTTAATACATCATTATAACCAAGCCATGGGTGTAATTTTTTTCCCCAAAGAATTTTGTTCACGTATGTACCTACGTATTTATACATATATGAATAATAATCTTTTTAGGGCTTTTTAGGTGATAAAAACTAAGATAAAAATAAAAAGTGCAAAGTCTGATGTAAGAAATTAGCAGGAAAGTGTGCCTTACAGCTGCGCCAAAAAGGCACAGTTCAGCAAAAATGCCAGACAACTGGTGCCTAACGCTGGTTTTCAACTGGACCTAAATTAATTACTTAGTCAACTCATCCCGCGGGATAAGTTCGAGCGGCCGCACTTGACTAAAAAGCCAGAATTAACTAGTTAAGGCCGGCTAATGAGACACTATTGATTTTTTATTGTAATGTACCACCAGTGGTACGCGCCAGGCCGGAGCGATTAATTAAGACTGCTTTTGAACGGTGAACTAAAACATTGTTAAGGAACCAGCATGTCTAACATGTCAAAGTCAAAGTCAAAGCATTTATTTCAAATAGGCACATTAAAGGCACTTTTGAACGTCAGAAATTACAACAAATAGAATTGATTCTAGTCGCCCATTCCAAAAGGTAGTTTTCGTATGGAGAAGAACGGGCAAGAAACTCCACCGTTACTCTTTTAAAATATTTTACAAAATTGTGCATACATTAATTATATAATAATAATATGTGAGCACGATGCACCTAAAATAAAATTACTATACCACAATAGGTAAAAGACTTAAAAATGAAACCATGACATATAAATTAATTATCTGATAGATACATGGTGCTCACATATTTACAAACATGGTAAAAGTAAACGATTTCATTAAAAAAAAAAAAAATTACAAGTATAAGTCAGGGTGTGAGTAGTAAAGTAGTTACAGAGTGTAAATCAATGTCAAAAAAAAGTATAAATTTACAATTAAATTAGCAACCAGTTTGATTTTGTCTAGGCTCCAGATTGTCCTATGGAGCAGGACCAGCATGTTTCCAAGCGTTCTTATCTTGGATATAATCTTCTAATTTATAGTATGCTTGTTTACAAAGTGTACGTTTAATGTGAGTTTTAAATTTTCTTTCATTTAATTGCAATACATCGCAAGGTATTTTATTGTAACATTTAACACAGTACCCCATAAAAGATGTATGAACCAAGAAGAAGAAGAAAGAAGAAAGAAGATGTATGATGATGGATGGATGTACCTTGGCTAATCTGAAAAATGGTTGATGTATTTTATCTTTATTTCTAGTATTAAAATTATGTATATCGCTTATTTTATTAAAAAGATGTAGATTTTTTCTTACATACATAATATTTTCATAAATGAATTGGCAAGGTACCGTCATAATATTAATCTTTTTAAAAAGTTCCCTGAGAGATTCGCGGCGACGTAGATTATAAATGGCTCTGACAGCTCTTTTTTGCAAAATAAAGATGGATTCAATGTCAGCAGCTCGACCCCATAGTAAAATGCCGTACGACATAATGCTGTGAAAGTAGCTAAAATAGACTAAACGCGCGGTTTCTATATCAGTTAATTGTCTTATCTTTCTAACAGCATAAGCGGCCGAGCTAAGCCGCCCCGCAAGAGATGTTATGATTGTGAGGTCCCCATTGTAATTTGTCGTCTAGCGTGATTCCCAGAAAAACAGTTTGATCAACAAATTCCAGTTTTTCTCCATTCAGTATGATGTCACATTCACTACTTCTAACATTAGGTAATTTAAATCTAATGCATTTGGTTTTCTTTTCATTTAGTACCAAATTATTTACCGTAAACCAATCTTGGACCTGAAGAATAGAGTTATTCACGTCGTCAAGATTTTGTGCTCGTCTGTCTATCTTAAAGATCAATGAGGTGTCATCTGCAAATAACACCATCTTCGGTTGATTTTGAAGTAATTGGGGTAAATCATTAATGTAAACTAAAAAGAGGAATGGACCCAATATAGAACCTTGAGGAACGCCCATTGCTATTTCAGACCCTAATGAGTTTACGCCGTTTACTTGAACTTTAAGCTTTCTATCTTTTAGGTATGACTTTAGTAAATCAAGAGCTAAATTCCTAATCCCATAGTGCTCAAGTTTCAGCAGAAGTGTCCTCATGGCTTACGCAATCGAACGCCTTAGAGAGGTCGCAAAAGATTCCAATGGCATCTTGTGCTTCCTCCCAGGCGTTAAAAATGTTCTTTATTAGGTTTACACCGGCGTCAGTGGTACAACGCCCTTTGGTGAAACCGTACTGTTGTTCATGAAAGATGGAATTTTTGTTAAAGTGGCGTAACATTTGATTGAGCATCAACTTTTCAAACACCTTACTGAGAACCGGCAGAATTGAGACAGGCCTATAATTGTTAGGTTCTTTACTATCACCGGATTTGAACAAAGGAACTACTTTACTGTGTTTCATGAGATCCGGAAAGACTCCTTGGTCTATACTGATGTTAAATATGAAAGCTAAATAGGGCGCAATCGTTTCGATGATAGATCTACAAACTTTTACAGACATTCCCCAGAGATCTTCTGTTGATTTAATTTTAAGATCTTTAAAAGCTTTTATAACAGCCTGGGGGTTTGTATGTTGAAACCCAAACTCCGAAGAGCATGCCTCAACATTCTTTCTAAGTAAGTCAGCAGAAAGCGCGGGTGAGGAATTCAAAGCTTCAGTAGTTTTAATGGGAATATTAGCAAAAAAAATTTCGAATTCCTGGGCAATTTCTATATCTGAATTGATGGGGCCATGTGCGGTCTCTAAATTAAATTCAGTATTACGCTGTTTTTTCCTACCTGTTTCATTATTTATTATTTGCCAGGTAGTTTTTATTTTATCATCGGCTGATTTTATTTTATTGCTAATATAAAGAGCTTTAGCTGTTTTGCATACACTTTTGAAAGTCTTAGAATAAGTTGCAACATACTGATGAAGGCTTGTGCTATTCATATGTTGCTTCAAGCCATAAAGTTCAAAGAGGTTTTCCCTGCTTTTACGAATACCTGGAGTCGCCCAATCGCTAAATAAGAACTTTGTGTAAATACTTTTAGTCTTTAGTGGGAAAGTATCATTAAATTGCGTGTTTAATAGTGAAAAGAACTCGGCGTAAAACTCATTTGGGTCACATAAATTATTAAAACTCTGAACACATAATTTACTGGCCAAAGAATTATTTAATTTTTCTAAATTTTTACATGTAATTGGCCTAAACCTTATTAAAATTTTTTGTAAAGGCACGTAGGAGCAAAATGTTATTGTTTGTCCACTGTGATCAGATGGCAACTTATTTACAATTTGTTTGTGTAAATAATCACGTAGACTAGAACTAAAAATTCAAAGATATATTATGACATTCACCAACCTGCACTGGGCCTTCCTCCCCCTCTCACAAAATGGAGGCCTGAGTCTCAACAGGGGGACAGCTAGACAATAACCTAAACAACATATATTTTTTTGTTCCCAGGTGTCATTCTTCTCCACCTCCCCGGAGCTGTCCAACAAGGCGCGCTTCGAGTACTTCACGCGCACGATCCCATCTGATCATCACCAGGTGCGAGCCATGGTGGAGATCGTGAAGAAGCTGGAGTGGAGCTATGTCTCCATCATCTATGAGGAGTCTAGCTATGGGATTAAGGTGAGGACATATTTTTTTCTTGATACTCCAGCCAGTGACGTGGTTCCCCGCTATGTCACAGGTTACAGAGCAAGCAAAACAAAATGAATATAATGTTGTAGTTAACAAATAAAATTGGTCAAAATAAATGTGTCCTTATAACATACCTCTTGGATGTACAATAATAAGAAAACAAATAAAAAGAACATTCTAACACGGATAGGATAAACAGAAAATAAAATTATTTACAAGAACTATTAGAGAAAAATACAAGGAAAGATAGAAATATAAAGTATTAATAGGTACACACAGATGTTGTAAAAAAGAAAGAAATTGATTATCACGGAAACCTCAAAACGAATTACTCATTTTAAAGCCCATAATCTTAGACTAATCAACTACTAAAATCAAGATTATCTGCACAACACAGACCACTTTTTTAAACAAAAACAAAAACCAACCGCGCGTGTCGTTCTATCGTAAGCAGCCATGTTAAGTCGAGGTAAATTGACGTGCCGTCATGAATATGAATGCACTCTCTGACCGCATGTTTAATTTGTGGTAAGCTGATGGATTAGGTGGTAATAATGGGTCATATATTCATGGGAAGGCAATCAGGCTGCAAACTAGTCAGATTTGAGCTGGTTATGAAGTTGTGAGGCTAAGTACACGCTTCGACTGTCACATTATCAGCATCATTAATTATCAAGTCACATGCATGCATAATTACACCGTACTAATTAATACATTTGGTTATGAACCAGGCTAACCAGCTATCGGAGCATCAATATGTACATAACACACCATAAGAAATTCAAAATTAATTATTCTTTAAAAGAAGACAACCGTAACGTACTCAGAAGAGAGTTACGCGATAGAAAGAGCGGCAACTTCTAGGTGAACATAAGTGTAGGCAATTAGCGCTGTGCAGTTTGAATTGCACTTTATTGTGTCGTAGCAAAAATGATTTTGCGGAGTGAATCTTTACTTGTAGTACAGATATTCTATTTCACGAAGTCCGTTCGGCTTTGATTGTAATAGTGACGTATCCCGACAAGCGCGCTAGTGTGTCTAAAAGTGGGTAACGTTAACAAAGAAATCTGATAATATTCAAGTCGAGATTTAATAATCGAAATAGAAAAATTCTATTTAAAAAGTTTTAAAAAGTTTTAGTGCATGATGTGCACGCTTGACAACATTCATAGCCAAACGGACTTCGTGACATAGAACATCTGTAATATGTATTCTGTGGTCGGAGTGTGTGAAAAAGGGCTTAGAATTACCATTTGGAAGGCTTTATATAGAAAAACTCTCATTATAAAAAATATTCAAATTGGGATGATAATCAGCATTTTTAACGTGAAAATTACATAAGAAAGTCCCCCAAAACGCCACGTCACCACTTCCTAATACTTCCTAATGGGAAGAAGTGGCGCAACAAACTCCCCAGCAGCACAGCTATCTGTTTGCTAAGAAAAACTTGTTTCTATACAATAACACAACATTGGCTCTTCTATATATTACCTGCAATAAAAACTCAATCAATCAGGAATGAGAGCCATCTCCTACAATGGCTCTTTGTCTGTCATATTTAATCAGGTTAGTTATAGCCAAGCCACACGGTGCGGTGCGGCTCCGGCGCGGTGCCTGAGCGTTACCGCTCCGGTTTTCTACATACAAAAATGTGATGTAGCCACACGGCGCTGTGCGGTGCACTCCGGCGCCGCACCGCGCGCGCGTTCTAATCGAGACGAGGCGGGGAGGGGTGTAAACAGAGTGGCGCCGCCGGAGTGACACCGCACACTTGCAACACACATGCACATGCACACGTAGGGCAATCCAACATCGCCGCTGCCGCCGCTGCGGCGCCGCTGCGATGCCGCACTTCCCGTATAGTTGTCAGTGCGGCGAAATGGCTTGCGGTGTGGCGCCGCACCGCGCCGTGTGGTTTGGCTCTTAGAGTTCAGGTTACCGGTCTATTTTTAATAAAGACTTTTTCTTTCAACTACATAGTAATGTTATCATTAATCACTACAAAATCGATCACAAAGAACGTATTTGCTTAGAACCAAAACAGTACAGAAATGTTGTATGAAATCTCATGGTTGCACAGTTTTTATTATTATTAGATATAAATTTACCACAGAGGTTTAATGTGTCCCATTAAGTTTAATATAAAATTATTAATGCATTAGATCAAAAAGATACTGGCTGAAAATAAAAATCGGCTGAATAAAACCAACTCAGTGAAAAAAAAAACAAATGGCGAACATTTTGTACCATTGTAAAACTTTGATACTTCATATTTGGCAAGAAATGATACAAAAATGGAAATAGCGATAGCGATATAATGGAACTTCAGAAAGTATAAAAACAGCTGCAAATGAAATTGTTAATACCCTTTTGCCGCAAAAGTCGCGGGATAAATATTTAAAAGCTTCGGAAAACTTTTTTTTCGTTAACTTTAGTTTTTATTTTGAGTAGGTATATATAAATATGGCAGGTAGATTGGTAGTTGAAAGAAAAGTAGATTACGCACCTTGCTAAAGTGAGTAATTAAAGCACTCGTGTTAATTTAGTACGCGAGGGTTTTTAGTACGCAAGCGAGAGCTTGCGCTCGAGCACCAACATAACTATCGTGCATTAATAACTCACTTTGCTGTCGATGCAACAATCTACTATAATTGAATTGATTTATTTTCTTTACTTACACTATGGATTCACGGTGGTGTAATAATGAAGATTCATTATTATTCTAATAGAAAACATTGGCTGAATACCGCATTCCAAATTTTTATTTGGAATGAAAAAGTTATTGGCTGGGTTTCCATGGCCAAAAATGTAATGTCATTTTTTATTATCCCACTCTTATAATGATCAAATCACGAACACTATTATTATAAATATTGATTGCCTAATTATACAGGCTGAAATTAATTAACCATTTCTCTTGTTCACAATTAATGTTTCACACAGGTGGTTTGAATCGCTCATATTAGCACTAATATGGCAATATCGTGGTCGCGATATGAGCAAATATGTTGATACTATAATCTTCCTAAATTAACAATTAGGTAAAATGTATATCAGGCAAGTTCAAAAAGCCACGTTTTGAGGCAACTGACTGGCCTCGAACGTAGCTTTTTATATTTCTCTT
Source organism: Luperina nickerlii (assembly GCA_963855955.1). Taxonomy (NCBI): domain Eukaryota; kingdom Metazoa; phylum Arthropoda; class Insecta; order Lepidoptera; family Noctuidae; genus Luperina; species Luperina nickerlii. The sequence goes on along the minus strand of OY979676.1, from coordinate 21,691,232 downwards.
TGCAGATTACACAGTATTATTGATTTTTTTTTTCTTTAACAAAGCCTGTAGTTAATATTCAGTCCACAGCTAAATATGAAAGACTAAAACTGGCCACAATTTTAATCATCTTAAAAATAATCCTTTCTTCTTACAAACACTCAAAGTGCAATATTAGATGCCAAAATTTTAAGCATTTTTTTTTTTTATTTTTTTTAATACTTACTTTTTTTTTAAAACAAGTCATTCAAACTAGACTGAGAATCAGCACTTTTTGAACGTCAAAATGATTTAAGACATTCCCCAAAACCTTTGCCCTTGACCGCTTCTTAGTAATTTAGCTGGGAAGAAGAAATGGCGCAACAAACTCCCAGCAGCACAGCTGTGTGTTCAGTTAGAACAACTTGATTTTGTACAATAGTAAGTAATTAAAATTACAAAACAAAAAAAAATCCTACAAGTCAGCTAGCAAAAGCCATTGGTATATCCAACAAAACATTGAAAACTATACTCATGCAAAAATAAATAATAATAAAAACGTAAACAGAACTTAATACCTAAATAAAAGGATCCAGGGGTATATACTTCATATATCCTTAATACTCATTATACTTACTCTCTTATACTAATCAGGATTTTTTTACAGGCATTCGAGGAGTTAGAAGCCTTGTTGGCAAAGAGCAACATCTGCATAGCTGTGAAGGAGAAGATGGTAAAAGACTCAGGAGTAGCACACGAAGGTGCCTATGATGAGATCGTGTCCAAGCTGCTCACGAAACCTAGAGCCAGAGGTAAGAGGATCAACACAGCCAGTCTTAATAGTTAGAGTTGCAAATGTTAATCTCCCTCGTTACGATACGATACCCAGTTCCCAGAATTTCATAATATAATTATTTTCCAAAGATGTCGCCCTTCACAATCCCAAAATACCCTCGTAAATCTATTTATGTAAAAATTTACTGCGGTTCGTTGATAAGGGCATCACTTGAGAACAACTGGACCGACTTAGTTTTTTTTTATGTTCTCAGCAGTCTGTGTAAGGTTTTTAGGGAAAGAAAAACTTGAAAACTTGTACGGGAAAATTTAATTTTTTTCTAAGGGTTTTTTTTTATGACATTAAGGCGATCACACTGCACCGTGCTCCGTCGCGTAGCCCGGGGCGGCAGATTTAACATTGTATCTGTTTATATGGAAAACACAAACTGCGCGCAGGACGCGCTCCCGCGCGCAGATTGTTTGCTATGGCCGCCGCGCGCTACGCGACGGAACGCGGTGCAGTGTGATAATCGCCTATCTCACGTTTTATTGATACTGGACAACGTCTGTCGGGTGAGTCTAAAGAAGCAATTACTAACTCGATGAATCGACCATTACCTAGTTGTTTCGAAAGAATAACCCAAACTATAATTATTTATGTATTGCTATGATTGATTTATTAGAGCTTATTACTTACGATCCATCATCCAATAGTCTAGCACAATTTTGCCTAGCTTATTCGAAAATAAAATAATTGGGCTATCTATCATCCACGAAATAATATGTGTTAAACAATTTTGATCCGTATCTGCCTATACCTTTGGGGAATAAAGAGTTTCTATTATGTTCTAAGCATATAACATGACCCGCTGAGCCCAAAATTTACGACACAATGTAATTATCCTTTAATGTTAAACCAGTTCAGGAAATTCACATGATTAAATCTGGTTTCGTTTCATGTACGCCATTAAATATTAATTTATTAATTAGGTATTCATACTGTGGAGTTTACTAAGCAAGTAGCATATAAATAAATTATTGCTGAACTATAAAAAACATGTTTAGTGTTCAGGAATTAATTGCATAGCCATTTCATGCTCATAGATATTGACGCTACAAACTAACTGGACACTGTTGTTTTTATTTTAAAAGTAAAACGGGCATAGATCAATAAAGATAATACTCGTATTAAAATCTATACTAATAATCTATACTAATATAATAAAGCTGAAGAGTTTGTTTGTTTGAACGCGCTAATCTCAGGAACTACTGGTTCGAATTGAAAAAATATTTCTGTGTTGGATAGTCCATTTATCGAGGAAGGCTATAGGCTATATAACATCACGCTAGGACCAATAGGAGCGGAGCATCAATGAAAAATGATGCAAAAACGGGAAAAAAATATTCCTTTTGAGAGCTTTCGTTGCGTACGCTGCGTAAACGGTTAAAGTTACGCAAAAATCATGTATGACGGAATTGTATCCCTTTAAAAGTTCTAAAAAAAAGTCCGGGACAGCATATGTCTATCTTTTAAGGTTTACTCACTATAACCTTTTTTATGGTAATCAAATTTCTTCTAAACTAATGCATTATTTGCGAAGGTTTTTTTATAAACATGATATTAATCGTTATCAAAATAAATACGTTATTCATCACAAGTATTTAATGTTGAATAAAATTGCCCTTGACATTTGATTTCAATGAATATCTTAGGAGTTGCATAGTTTATAAGTAATATAGTCGCATAGTTTACATGTATAAGTAATAATCTTAAGTAATATCTTAAAGTAATGGAATATATTTTTAACCGACTTCAAAAAAGGAGGAGGTTCTCAATTCGGATGTTTCTATTTTTTATTTTTTATGTATATTCGGGCATAACTCCCTCATATAATATGTATAGACAGACGGATTTGCAAAAATTATTTTTGTTCGAAATATTTTTATTCCGGAAATATTTTTACTCCGAAACTCATGATCAGATCTTTATGAAATTTAAATAGGACCAATTTAAATTTCATACAGATCTGATGATGAGTTTCGGAGACAGACAACGGAACTCTTCAATAAATGCCAGCAAATCAACCGCGATTGCTGCTATAGCATATGTATGCATTGTTTACGCAATCACACAACATAACATTACGCCTGTACCTTTGAAAGGGGTAGGCAGATGTGTTCAATAGCTTCCTGTCACTGATATTCACATACCAAGTAGTGTTATATGAATTTGTTTGGGGTAGGCAGGTACAACTAAAAAGTGAAAAATAAAAACTTAAAAATAAAAAACAACCGACTTCCAAAAAAAATACTACAAAGTGAAAAATAACTTTAATTTCGAAAGTCGGTGTCAAAAAATGAAAATACAGAACCAACGACACCGACTTCCGAAATTAAAGTTATTTTTCACTTTGTATTTTTTTGGAAGTCGGTTGTTTTTTTTTGTCAACAAGTTTTTAGTAGGTTTTTTCCTGAAATTACCGCCGGTGAAACGGCGGGGCACAGCTATTATTAAATAAAATTACCTTTAGCAGTTAATAGAACAGAAAAACAAACTGTTGTTTGTTTGTTTGAACACGCTAATCTCTGGAATTATCAATTATTTTTGCATTAGATTGTCCAATCCATGTGGAAAGCTTAATCACGACAGGACTCTTTGGAGCTGAGCAAAAAGAAAAAGGTCAGGAAGAATGCTAAGAGAAAACGATGTGATAGCGCGGGCGGGTGATGCGATGCGATGGGTTGGGAGAGCAAGAAATTTCACGCGGACGAAGTCGCGGGCAGAGGCTATACTAATAATAAAGCTAAAGAGTTTGTTTGTTTAAACGCGCTAATCTCTGGAACTACGCGTCGTACCTAATTTTTTTTTGCATTTGTTAGCCAGACTTTTTAGAAAGGATATAGGCTATTGAACATCACGCTAAGAACTTTAGGAGCCGAGCACAACAGAAAGAACGCTAAGCGAAAATGAAGAAATAGTGCGGGCAGGCGATGTAATACGCCGGGATGGGTCGGGGAACAAGAAATTTCACGCGGACGAAGTCACTGGCAGAAGCTATGTAGTTACTATAGTAAAGTAAGTCCGACACACCTTGGTGAGTCACCTTGCTGACTGACTAATATTTCACGGCGCAGCAAGTTTTGCTCCGTGGTTAATGGAATCACCGAAGAGGTCGGAGAGGTCGGTCTCTTAGTCCGAGATAAGGGTGACACTGCAATAACTGTCACTCGAATAAAGCATCGCATCGATGGTTGTGATGCGGCTGTCTTCTGATGACAGAGATGAGTTCAGGGGAGCCACTGTCGCACCACGTTCACGACGAACTGCTATATTCCGGCACAATCCCGATGATATTGAAGCTGCTGAACCACTAATACGATGTGAACACTTCTGGTAATGGCTATCCTGCGCCGTAATATTTTTACAAGAGCTTGAGCTTTCTTATTAAGTTATGGAAGCAGGCGTTACTTTGCGGAATTGTATGACAATACAATTGAATTGAAATTGCATAACATTTTATTCATAGAAGAGAAGAGCAAACAGAAATAACGTTGGCATCAAAAATTAGGATACCAATATTAGTATGTAAATTAGGGGGTTAATTACCCCCTAATTTACATACTAATATTGGGTTAAAAGCAGTGTACCTAACACATTCATTACTATGCAAATTACTGATGATTTAAACTAAACTCGATTCGAATGGAACTATTTTCAGAGTAATCTGGGATTGTTATAATATATTCGTGAATCAGCAGATTATAATTGGGTACAAGAGAACTTCTACTCTCTGGAGATTTCTGGAATTATTTGCTAGGATTTACCCTCATAACGCAATAGGGAAGCTAGTAAATAATTTGATATGTAGGCTGTTAAACGTAGATAATTATTCTACGTCCAACAGTAGACGCCTTTCGGCTAAATGTGGTAGGTATAGCAATAATGCTGCCTATTTTTTTTTCTCTTGTTTTAATCGTAGTACATATAACGGCTTTCTCATATTGGCTCAAATATATCTTCGGTTACAGACTCACTCATAGCTTAAAAACCAAAGAGAGGTAGATAGATATAATATACTTTATTGTACACTAAAATGAGGTAGTCTTATTTTAGGTGCTCCACGCACCTTCGATTCTTCCCACCTCAGTGTATTTGAGGTCGGTTCATCATGTCTTATTCTGCCTCTGTATTACTCAGTAGCGAATGCATCTTCTTCCAGGAAAATTTTAATCACCTCCCAAAATCTAACCAAACCATCCCGAAAATCGAATCCAACGACAAACAAGGGGTTATAAACTGTAATTTTATCTAGTGCCACCATATTGTGGAGGAGGTCGTGATAAATTGTGGCCGTGTGCCACACAGATAGGCAGCTGCGACGAGTAAAACAATTTTTCGCTATAGCGGTTACTGAAATTGAATCTATTGGTGAAGGCGATAAGAGATGATTACCATTAACTACGCCACTTTGCCTCCTCGCGGATGGGTGGGCATTGCGTTAGGACAGATTCTGTGGGATTAAAACAGGTGGCGTTTGAATGATCAGCAGAGGATTATGGTAAATAGAGTATGGAAGATTTTGGGAGTTGGATTTAGGAATACTTTGGTAGTATTTTTTAGGAATGTTACTTTTTTAACAGCTTAGTGTTTTCAAAGCGGGCTTAAGAGCCACAAGGAATTTTTATGTTGGTCTTTGTCATGAATGGGTATTCTACTTCAGAACCTTTATAGATGCATCAGGCAACACCCAAGATTTAGGCGTCCTTCGAAGAAAGAATAAAAGAAGTGCAACATTTGCACATAATGCGCTCACTAACCGGTTCTTTAAACATTATGATGATGACATGCTTTCTTTCGTATCGGCATAAATTGGCAATAGCGCATACCATGGGAAATATACTAGCATGAAGGCAGTGCGATTGCATTGGTTGTGCCGCACGTATATTTGAATCCTTGATGATACAATTTTACTGCAACAATATTACAGTTGACTGGCTGCTTTCATCTGGCATTTTTGTTGTATTTGTATGTTACAGTAAACATACAAACACTACAAAAATACCAACATCAGTATTCCCATATTGATTGCGATAAAGTCAACGAGTGTAATGTACTGTCGCACATAAATCTGGTGCTAAACGAAGCAAAAAGTGCATCGCTGTCGAACGGGCGCCGCGCCAGAAATTGCCTGCAGCTGAAAACTCAAACTCAAAGCATTTATTTCAATTAAACCATTTACAGGCACTTTTGATTGTCAAATCTGATAAGTTATTTATTAGAATTATATTACTTCTATTAACAAACTCAAATTCACAGCTAAAATTCCTAACCTACGTTTAGTGGTCGAAATAGATTACCGCGTTGCAAAGTGCACCTATATTTTATGAGTTTCATCCTCTTAGTTCCTTCTCAGTTTAATCGGATAGAACATACAGAAATATCGATCTCGTCCAGTTTTTTAAATAATTATTGTTTACGTGTTAAAGTATTGGCGTGTACAACCTACTTACAGAAATGGTATCATATATGGCGAAACGTGGCGAGACGGGCCCGTGGCTAAATAATAACAACCGCACAGTTCTATCGATCAGGTTAAGGTGCGTTTACCGCTGTTGGTCTGTGAATGGGTGACCATCTTTACATACCGAGGCCCCTCCGTGCCTCGGAAAGCAGGTTAAGCGGTTGGTCCCAGCTGTCTTTCGTGAATCTTTGACAGTCATTACGGGTATTCAGAAGCCCGAAAATCTGGCAACCAGTCTTACCAAGGGGTATCGTATTACTCAGTATCTGGGTTGTGGAGGTCAGATAGGCAGTCGCTCCATGTCAAATACTGGTATTCAGCTGCATCCGGTTAGACTAGAAGATGACCCCAACATAGTTGGGAAAAGTTTAAGCAGATGATGACATTTTGACCGTGTAGGTAGGTATTGCACCTTTCTATGAGCACCATTTTTATGAACGAGTTTTGGGTCTGTAGAAATACCAGGATATCATTTCCTGGTACTTCTACAGACCCAAAACTCGTTTAATATCCAGTATTGTCCAGCTAAATTCCGCAGCATTCTAAATGGCGCCACCTGTCGCCCCTTCCAAGCACTATATTACACTCAAGATTTATTATTTACGTCGTGAGTTTCTTTTAGATGTGTTACTTCTTTCTAGATAAAAAGGAAAATAGGTACGTCTTTTTTGGAACGTGTCGTAACTAGAGTGGGGACTTCTTTAGTAGGTAATGTTAAAAGTAAATAAGGGGCATAATTTAGACACGTTACAGATGTTGAATGTATTTCTCACACACACATACCCATTTTTTATACCTTTGGTTATAAAATTTAAGTTAGTTGTTATTTTTGTTCAGAATTTATTAAAAATAAAATTGTTTAAAGAACTATCCTAGTTGGTCTGGAGGGAGAGAAGATTTTCTAGTAATAAATATTTTATTACTATTTATTATTTCTTCTAGGATTCGTTTTAATCGTCCTTGCACATTCAGAAGTTCTACTAAGATCGGAGTTAAGACAATGGTCTCAGTGCGTACCGTTTTCCCCGTCCGTTTTCTCTACCAATTTCGGCACCCATGCACACAGTTTTTGCTAGAAATCTAAAGTTCGAATAATGCCATTAGTACTCGTAATGTGAAATCCTTTTTTATTTAAATTACTCCTGAGAATTAAGTATATCTTCTAAATCTTGCGTGCAGTACCTACAGATACTTAATAGCACACACACAAACACACACACCTTATAAACATTACACTATTTACATCGTGAGGAAACTGGCATGTCATAGAACCAAAATATTCGGAGACACGTGACATCTTCGGGCCCACTCCCTCACTGAAAGGAGACCTGTGTCCCGGACAGTGGAAACACTATGACTGATTATGTTATACTGTTTAATGAATGTGATGTAAAATAAAAAAAAAATACAAGCTTCCCTACAAATAAAAATCCTGCTACATCCCTCACGTTCGAGCACTCGACAGCTACATATCGTATCGATAATCGAGCACCTCTCGTCTAGCTCGAGCCGCGCTTTTTGTGCGCCGCAGACTCGATCGCACAAAAAGTGTGCCGTCTGCGCTGCACCTCCATACTAATATTGTAAATTCGAAAGTAACTCTGTCTGTCTGTATATTACCTTTTCACGCCTAAACGGATTTCAATAAAATTTGGCAGAGTGATAGATTGCATCCCAGAGAAGGACATAGGATAGTTTTTATCCCGATATTCGCACGGGATTGCCACGTATACGGTTGAAACCGCGGGGCACTGCTAGTAAAAAATAATTTAATAAATCGCTTATAGCCGAGGGCCCGCTGGATAGATGAGGCGATTTATCATGATTTCTATCAAAATGATCGAGGTACATTGGACCTTGTTGATAAATTCATGAGGTACATTGAACAAACAAAGCATTGGCACTAGTTTTATGAGCCTAGCTCACGGGCCCCACCGGATAGAAACACGTCTAGGCGGCCGCTGCTAGAAGCGGGATTGTCAACCCTTTCCACACAAACCAAATGGTGACCCCGTTTTTTTGCACTACGATACTTACGACGTGTAAAAACGTTTGCTCCATTAGCCTCGTGGTTACAAGCGCATCTGCTGAGCGTGGGGTCCTGGGTTCAATTCTCAGGTCGCTCAATGTATTATTGAGTTTTTCCATTAGGAATTTCTTAGTAACAGTAACATCCCAGAGTTTGGATTTTGGCGGTGTGATCCCCCCGTGCCTCGGAAAGCACGTTAAGCCGTTGGTTTTGTATTTGATCTCTCTCCGGTCGTGTCGGATTGCCGTCCCATCGGGCTGTGAGAGTGAAGGAAAATAGAGTGCATCTGTGCACTACAATATCACCCGCGTCGAAGGTATTATTAGTCTCCGTTGAAATTAACCGCCATGGCCTAAATACGGTCTGGAGGACTATATAGAATAGGTGCTCAAAAGGGAATACTCCAAACGTTCGACGCTTCGAAGGTGGTCTATGACCGCAGTTGTTCGAGAGTTGTCAACGAACTTGCGACGCCGAGAATTTTATTAGAACTGCCGTCTCTAGATTCTGCCTCCAAGGCGATTCCGTGCTCTGTGGGTAGACTGCCTCACATAAATACAACTACAATTCTGCCTGATTTATAACCATTCCATTTTTCTTTTACGAACGTACTTGACTACTGTTAATAAAATAGAAGGTACCTAGTAACAAAAACAGATAAGTACAGAAGCCAGCACATCAATCTACTACATTCTGTCAAAATTCTTTCATAGATTTTCAACTTTATCGCAAAAGTATAAGGTTCAAAGTTGATTGGGAAAATTTGACTGTTTCGGGTAGCTTGATGTGCTTGCATCTGTACAAAGAGCTTTATTGAACTATCATAAATCCACCTTTACATATACACAACAGTCAGGTCCAGACTTGAGAGACCCAGGGCCCTAAGACAATATACATTTGAGGCCCCCACCCTATCCCAAAGCGGATTTACTTTGTCGACTTATGCCGAAGAAATAAGAGAAACTATAATGCAGGAGCGAGCGCAGTGAGCGAGACCGCCGTAAGCCAGGCAAGCTACCTGAGGGGCAATTCTCGTAATTTCAAGAATGTTCACAGTCTGGTCTCAGTGTCAATATGTCAATAATACCTCTAATTTCCCTAAATTTTTGACATTGATTGTCGCCGAGATAAGATTGCGACTAGATTTTTAGCGTTTTTAATTATGGGAATTAGTCTTCCAGTCAGTGTAGCTGAATGGTTGGGGCGGCGCCTTTAGGCTGGCTGAGTTCCTAGGCTCGGGTCTTGCAGGCCTAGGCGGGAATCGGGGACTGACAACAGTACTAAACCCCGAAACAATACGACCATTATAAATCTCCGAATATCAGCTGGATTACACGTACCGTCTTACAAGCATTTAGAGGCTTTACCTGTTACTGTTACTGTTTAATAAAACGCCGCATCCCCTCGGATTTTCGGCCCTAGTAAGGCTTGTCTCACACAAACCACTTTGAAACTACATTAGAACGACAGAATAGTCACGGTGCCGTGGTTGACAACTTTCGAATCAGTTTTTCTGAGTGTTAGTTGATGACCAGCGAACCAACCACTCAGTGTTATAATGGATTTCGAGGAGAAATGAACATAAAATATACATTTATTTAACACAGACTAAAAGCTACATAACATATTTTGCAAACAGCTGCAGAAAATCGCTTGTTATCAGTAGATAAATGTCACACGTGCGGCGTCCAATTCGCGACTACGACAATTTTACTTCGTGGTCTTAAGAGTAAGTGCTGGTCACAATTCCATAGTAATTTTGCTACTCTCTACAGACAAAGACTTTTCTTGTTGTTGTTCCATTATCATTGGAAAGTGGTACGTGTGAGTCTAGCCTAAGAAGTCATAAATTAGTTAGGTGTATGCCCCTGTTTGTTCACGATAAGCCTTGGTCCCTGGGTTTTACGTCAATATAGAACTTAGCTTCGATACTGAACAAGTAAACAGTTGTTTGACAATGATTCGTTTCTTCGATTTTTGGTTGTTGCCTAGTGATTTTCGGGATCAAGAATTTATATTTATAAAGCAGGTTTTTACGCAACTCTAGCTTTTTAAGCGAAATTGTATTTCTTCAGTTGGAATTTAATCATGGAATTATGTATTTGTAGAGAAACGAGACATATCTACCTACTTGAACTAAACTCGAGATTACTAAATTGAGCAAACTTTCGAATGAATAACATCTTACGAAGATGAACCTTAGCTATCCCGTTAAAAACAGTCCCTGTTAAAAATCAACAGGTATAAAAAATGTTAACCCTAGAGGTACTGATGCTACTATGCTAGTTAGCGTAAAGGTTTAAAGTAAAAAGTCGATCCTCATGAACCGCAATCCCAAAGTGTAGCATGCTTAGTAGATCCTGACGATCCGCAACCTCGAAGTGTAGCACGCCTCGACGGAATAGTAGGTGATACGACGATCATGTGTCGCGGACCAAACTAACTTGCCGGTCTGGAACTCCACGGGTTCTATGCGGCTGGTTAAAGCAACAGCACACAAGCCATGTGTATAGTCCGGTACCTACCCGGGAAAAGGACCAGAAGCAGGTGAAGCAGGCCTTTTTAACTGATTCTACAAAAAATTCGAAGAGTATAGCATATCACTATTGCAGATTACAAACATGAAGCCTGGTGATGTAATAGTTTCAATTTTAAAATTAAATTTAAAATTCGAAAATTTATAGGATTGAACTGGATTCAGCACATATTTTTCAGCAATGCTGTCAACAACTTCTTCTTCTTCCAAATGAAAAATTTTGTTTACGTCTAAGATTTTGGCGTAAAGTTCAGAATGAAAATTGACGGCCAGTTATACATGAACTAGAAAAAAAATAACCACAGAGGTTACGCAGCGGCGGGTAGTTGAGGCAATCTGTAGATTTTAGTACTTAGCGGAATTGCTTCAACAAGTAATTACTTCTTTTCCATTCGCAGGTGCCATTATCTTCGGTTCAGACCAAGAAGTAGCAGGCGTCATGAGGGCAGTAGAACGAGCCAACGCGACCCACTCCTTCAGCTGGGTCGGTTCTGATGGCTGGAGCGCCCGGTCGCTGGTCTCCGATGGCAATGAGCGAGCTGTCGAAGGCACCATCAGCGTGCAGCCACAGGCAAATGACGTCAGAGGGTTCAAGGAGTACTTCTTGGGCTTGAATGTGAAGAATAATAAGAGGAATCCTTGGTTTGTGGGTAAGAGATGTTTGAAATTGTATTTTTCATACTGATGAAATTCGTGTTTAGATTATGAAAAATTCGTTGATGGCAAAGTCAATATGAGCACCACAGATATTAGAAGAAAGGTATGCACTAAACGCTGATAAAAACTGAAATTAAAAATCTTCAACGATAATAGCTAGAGAGTCTATACTTATAGAATATTATTATGACCATAGACTAGATATGACATTTCAGAAGAAACAGCCAATTTTCCAATTTGAAAATGATTTGATCAAATCTCTGTTTTCCATCCCATCCTAATACAAGGCTGATAATAAAATTTATTTCATAAATTTTCAAAATCAAAAAACTTTCCCGATACGGAAGAGAGAGAACTTTACAGAGAACTTCTTCGGCTCTCATGACATTCTCTTTTATCTCTCTTATAACATTGCAAATAGTTGAAAGCACTCCAAAACTTTGTTTTTGGGAGCAATAAAGCCTTGCTTATGAAGGTCGATTTACGAAATCAGTGTTGGAATTTAACTCAAAAGAAACTTCGTTGCGCCCCTTTCAAGCGAGCGAAACTTTGATTTTGTTATAATTGGTGTGAATTTATCAAATGATTTCCATTAGGTGATTAGAAGTTGTTTTGGAATAGTCTCGAATTTATTGAGTTTGGGGGGATAAAGTACTTTTGCATTCAATTATTATCTTTGAAACTGTTGGCTTTATTAAAGAGGATAAAAATTGATACACTGGATAATAAACTTCTTGTACTAAACTAACAAACTAAAAAATAAAAACCATATCTTAGTTAATAGTATAGATTAGTTCTTTGAAACTAAGTAAATGTTTGAATGGATGAATTTGAGTGGATGTAGGTATATTTAAGATACGTAAGCTCAACGCCAGCCACGCTTTGTGATGTTCGTCAATTCTTGCCCCAAGCACATTGTAGCACAAGCTTCCTTAACGATACCATCAGCATCTTCCATTTTATGTCCGTCTTTATCCAATACTAAATCTACTTGATATTCTGACTATCCAAGACTTATGACTATCCAGATGTATAAAATACCGTCTTGATTTCAAAACTTTACGATCTTGTGCCAATGACGAACTGTTTATGCAAGTGACAGACGTTTTATGCTTTCTTTGCATTGTTAAAGCACTTGCCACTGGAAAACTCTCCTAGCTTAAACATATCTTGTTCGTATAGATATGCTTTAAACCGTAAACTAGGTTTGGAGTCTATAACTTATACTTATCTGCTTGCGTGCCAGTGCTACTTAAACACAGTGTCTGCTTTGTTCAGCCATAAATCTTGACAATGCAAATAGATTTAGTACATACGATATAATAAGTAAGTTTACACGCTGCTACTAACCAATGCATAGTTCACGTACTGTTTACCTAGAGCCAGAGTGCGGTGTTGGTATGAAGTAGGGATGCCGCGATACACCTTTTTGCCGATACGATACCGATACCGATACTCTTATAAAAATATCGGCGATACCGATACCGATACGCTTACTGAATTCAAAAAGGAAGGTAGATTAAATAAAACACAATTAATCAATAGTTTTAGTAATCAAAATTAACATTTATAAGATTTTTATGGAATTATCAATTGTCTACTATTTATTTTATTTGACTCAAACGACTAGTTATAAATGACATACAATACACTAACAATTACGATATGTAATTCTTAATCTTATTTGCATGGAAAAAATACTACGCGCAACAACATTCAACCAAACGAAATGGGATAGATGTGCGAGTGTCGAGTGCGAGGCCAAAGCGGGAGGGCGAAACAAAACACTGAATAAAGCGCGGGGTTTCCCCGAGCGAACTTAGTTCGTGCCTCGTTTGCAACGAAATAGACGGGACAACACGCGCGTTTACATTACAGTTTTAAAGCGCGAAATTTGAAAAGTATCGTTGAATCGGCCATAAAAATATCGCCGATACCGATATATCGGCAAACCTGAAGTATCGCCGATATATCGGTATCGGTATCGGTATCGGATGCATCCCTAGTATGAAGTCTATACTGGGTCAAATTTAATTAGCTAGCAAAACTCTGCATACTTAATGGGTTTCAATATCTAAACACGAAAAAATTAAAATAAAAAAAGATATATTTATTGTTTCTTTTTTAGGGGTCAATGACTACTGGTAGTGTTGTTACTTGAATATGAGTTTAAAAACCCCGATTTTTTTTAACTGATATTCCAAGTGAATACAGTTATTGTGGTCCATGACCCCACAAAAAAAAATCATTATATTAATTTATTTTTTGTTTTTAGCTATCGATAGAGCGGAGCGGAGTTTCGCTAGCTAATTTAATTTGCCCCCGTATATTATGTTTGTCCTGCCGTAGCATAGACTTATTTACCTAGACTTCTATGTATAAGCTAAGACTTGATACAATGGAGTTACGCCTCTCCCAAATTGACAATCAAATGTTTACTCTCCTGCGTTTATAATAAAAACTTGGAAATTGATGATTATGATGTTCTTAATTACGTCATCATCTGCCTCGCCTTTTCGCAACTATGTTGGGGTCGGCTGCCAGTCTAAACGGATACAGCTGAATATCAGTATTTTACATGGAGCGGCTGCCTATCTGACCTCACAACCCAGTTACTGGGTAACACCATAACCCTTGATGTGCTTCATTAGGTAGTGGTACTTCAATTTGGCCTCTTAATTTAACTCTGTGATTAAAATTTTAATTAGAAAGTACTTAACAGTGAAAACATCCCACATTTTGGAACCGCAATCCTTGTTTAACAACCGAATCCCTAAACCCTTGTGATTAAATTGAAATCCCTCTTCACACAAACCGTGTAAATATTAGAAATTATAATAAAGAGTGTTATCACTCCCGGACCTCGGACTAATTTAGCATAGTATGAACCAGATCCCTTAGTTTTACTGACAGCCCTCTCATTTACATAGTCGCTGTAATCTCTTTGGACAGAACTTCTATTATACAAAGTTATTTTAAATTGGCTAGCTAAACTCCGCAAACGCGATGAGTATTCTAAACACGATGAAATAAAAAAAATAAGAGATTATGTTTTTTTGGGAGGTCAACGACCGCCGCGCTGTTGGTGTTGTAACTTAAAGTATGAGCTAGAAAAACTGCTTTCTTATGTTTTATCGTTTTACGATAACGATACACAACACTTTTGTTTAATAAAAAAAACGATTTTAAAACTGATATTTCAAGGGACTACAATAACTGCGTTCTATGAGACCCCGCGAAAAAATCAACAAATGAATATTTTTTTTGGTTCATCATGTGTATTTTTTTTTTACTATGTGACAATAAACAGCTACAATATAAAATTATAATATAAATCAGCTACAATATAAAGTTTACAAATAACAATAATATAAGCTCATAAATAGTATTAACAATATTGCAGCCCACTACATTATCCGCATGAGATTAGGTGAAAAGTGCCACTAAATTCTTACTAAATTAGCATTAATTAGATATATAAAATAAAAAATAATAATTAATTGATTATTAAAATACAATACAAAATTAATAAAATCAATAAGCCATGGAACGCTCTACTCCTCAAAAACGCGGAATAATTGTCCGTGTCGTCTAATTTCTCGCTTTGGCGATTTGCACTGGCCGAGCAGATCACCCGATTTGACCGCTCCAGACTTTTTTTGTGGGGTTACTTGAAGTCCCGGATTTATGTAAATAAGCCTCAGACTCTTGAAGCGCTTAAAGAGAATATCCGACAGGAATGCGAGAACCTATCGCCGGAAATTCTGACACAAGTGATGGAAAATGCCATAAAACGAGCCCGTAGGGTCATCAATTTTGACGGCGGCCGCTTGACCGATATCTTTTTCTCGACTTGATGGAAATAATTATAATTCATCAAATAAACATAATACACAAGCAGTACTATAATTTTTCATTGCTAAAAAAAATTACAGTAAAACAACACCGGGAGATTACTTTAGCAACCTCAATTAAAAGAAAACAATTAATGTTGAATTTTGTGACAAATTATTACCGTTTCCAAGAAAAAACTAACACAAAATAAAAGTTCCAATGAACCAAAAATGTCTAATAAAATCGAAAAAGTTATATTTATTTTCTTATAAAACAACCGACGTGAATTTTGTACGAATATATTCGGTAGCCCGAACTTTCCTTATTAAGTGAACATTTAAGCCTTTACTGTAGCAACAAGATCTCCAGACATCCCCTGTCACAGCAGTTACTAAGACGAATGGCTCCCATTCAGGTTTTCATGAATAGAAACGATTTCCATAACACACAATGCAAGCTTCCAATTCTTTTCAAGATGGTTGGAAACCGCAGGAACTTTGCAGAACAGTTGAATACCAAAGTCTTTGAATCTGACTTTGTTTTATGAAGTTCTATGTTTCCAATCTGAACTGAGCGGTGCATCTGAACAAGTTATTCCTGTTTTGTAACGGAAAGATTTTCAATTGTACCTATATTTGTTCAGCTTTGTGGCTTTGGGTTAGGAAATTGAGATAGAAGTTTTCGTCACTTCTGTTTTAGAATTTGTCAACTACATATTTTTCAGAATAGCAACAGGTATTCTTTTGTTGTTATGAACCTTATAGTCCTATAAGTCCTATAAAATAAGAAGAACATATTGGAAAATCTGCTTAGAATTTTTACACTAACACTAACCTAACAAAACATAGACTGCTAAAAGCATAACCCTTTCTTTTGGCTTTGCCGTAGTCGGGTAATAAAAAAGCTGCAACACCAAACTGTATCCCCCGATTTTGGTATCATTGTTTTTTTTGACTTGCCTCACACTATGGAAGCAATTTTAAAGGCGTATTCACGTCAAAAGTAAATAAAGAAAAATGCAACTGACCCAAGTTATGGCGCTCAAAATAAGAAAAAAAACATGGTTCATTTATTGAAGCAATTAAAGTGTGAAAAATGACATAAAACTGACTTCATTCAAACAATTTATTATAAACCTAAACCCTCTCCACAGAGTTCTGGGAGGACCACTTCCAGTGCCGCTACCCCGGCAGCCTTCGAACTCCGTACAACGGCCAGTTCACCAGGCCCTGCTCCGGACAGGAGCGGCTCAGCGTCAATAACACGGAGTTCGAGAGGCAGCTGCAGTTTGTGTCTGATGCCGTCATGGCCTTCGCTTATTCTATACGGTGAGTTTCTTCTTTAGTTACTAATTTAGGGACATTTAGTATCTGGTTATTTTTGCTTCTGACTGATGCGATAATACCTACTAGTTCGCCTTCACATTGACTTGATCCAAAAAGAGGCGAGAGTTCAATTTTTAAACGTCCAACATAGTTGAGTAGTTGTCACGATATTTTACATACAGAGTTCTTGCTTGAAAGGATCTCGTCACACACATATTATATCAATTTACGAGTATTATTAGATATTATAAGTCGCAGTAAAGGTGGAAGGAGAGTAGGAAGGCCTTTGCCCAGCAGTGGGGCATTTATGGCTAGTAAAAAAATATATAAGTTGGGCTTCAAGGTTGTGTCTATGTATGTAAGTCCTGTGGACTTACATACATAGACACAACCTTGAAGCCCAGATTTGACTTCCAACACTTAACAGTAAATAAATTACGAAATATACAAACATTGAGAAATAAATTATACTATCTACAGTATCTAAAATTACAAATACAGAACGGGGAGAAAATATTGGAAAAATTTAATAAATACCTTCACTTCGACAAAAAATTTATGTTTTACTTTTTTACAGTTAGAAGCATTTCAGTTTGAGCAAAATCTAAAGTTTGCAACCAATTACTTAATTTATGTATAACCTAGGCTACATACATATTATAATAATTAACGAACGCTGGAACCTTTTAAGTAAAATCGTCTTTCAGAAACCATCATTGCAATGTTGGAAAGCTATACAGGCTGGCAGAGACATCGACACATACATGATTCTGAACCACCTTAAGCCCATTCTGACCGCGTAGGTACCTATTGCGCTTTTCTATGAAACAGCAGATTTTGGAACAAAGTTCTTTATCGGAGCTTGCAGTAGGAGTAAATCGTCTCGTAACGAAAAAGCGATAAGTGCCCTCCATGCGACTTTATATTACATATAATAGAAAAAGTCAGAGAGAGAGAGACAGTTTTCATGGTTTTCGAGGGTGCTGAAGCCGATAGTGAGATCAAATTGAAAATCCAAGATGGTGACTGCAAAAATTTTTTATTTTTTTTTTCATTGCTGTCGTTTTGTGGTTTTTGAGGATGCTGAAATCGATAGTGAGGTCAAAATAAAAAAATCTAAGATGGCGGCTGCAAAAAATTTCAAATTTATCGTCATGGATATCGTTTTCATGGTTTTTGAGAGTGCTGAAGCCGATAGTGAAGTCAAAATGAAAATTAAAGATGGCGGCTGCAAAAAATTTCAAATTTATCGCCATGTATATCGTTTTCATGGTTTTTCGAGAGTGCTGAAGCCGATAGTGAAGACAAAATGAAAGGTCAAGAGGGCGCGGAGCCGGCGACTGCAAAAAATTTTAAACACTTTCGTTTACGTTTTAATATTTTCGCAGCCGCCATCTTCATTTTTAACTTCGTTCCTGCCGGGGATCCCCCGACGATACAAGTTTTTTTTTTTCGATGGCTGACGAAAAATTTACGTACGTGGGACTAGAATGCTGGATTCAGGGTTACAGTTTGCGCTTCGATGATCGCTAATTTATCTTTTATGCACTTGTTTCTGTGACAAATAAACCTATTTTTCTTTCGTTCTTCCTTTCTTTAGAATAAACATCTATCATTATTTTTTAAACATATAAACAAAATATGACTTCGGTCATAGTATCTGAATACATCACGAGAACCTCTTTCGAATCCAAGGGGTATTATTAGAGGCTATATTTCTGAAAATATAGAATTTAATACAGCCCTTTATCATACATAAAACTTACTGCCTTTTTACGAGTTATTCCGTATCAAGAGAGTGCACATATGTGTATATTTTAGATATAAAATTTGGAATACGTTATTTTCATATTGTGATGTGTACAGTTCTACACGGGTATTATACCTCTGATCAACATCACAATGATCTTTATTCTCGTTGCAATAAAGTTGCTGTTAGGTTGCTGCCACTGACAAGTCTGTCCAAATCACAGCGATCTTTATTTCGTTACAATAAAGTTGCTGTTGGTTGCTGCCATTGAGAAGCCTGCCAAAATCACAGTGATATTTATCTCACTATAATAAGGTTGCTGTCTGATTGCTGCCACTGGCAAATCTGTCAAAATGATAGTGATATTTATTCTCGTTACAATAAAGTTGTTGTTGGATTGCTGCCACTGACAAGTCTGTCAAAATCACAGCGATCTTTATTTCGTTACAATAAAGTTGTTGTTGGTTGCTGCCATTGAGAAGCCTGCCAAAATCACAGTGATATTTATCTCACTATAATAAGGTTGCTGTCTGATTGCTGCCACTGGCAAATCTGTCACAATGATAGTGATATTTATTCTCGTTACAATAAAGTTGTTGTTGGATTGCTGCCACTGACAAGTCTGTCCAAATCACAGCGATCTTTATTTCGTTACAATAAAGTTGCTGTTGGTTGCTGCCATTGAGAAGCCTGCCAAAATCACAGTGATATTTATCTCACTATAATAAGGTTGCTGTCTGATTGCTGCCACTGGCAAATCTGTCAAAATGATAGTGATATTTATTCTCGTTACAATAAAGTTGTTGTTGGATTGCTGCCACTGACAAGTCTGTCAAAATCACAGCGATCTTTATTTCGTTACAATAAAGTTGCTGTTGGTTGCTGCCATTGAGAAGCCTGCCAAAATCACAGTGATATTTATCTCACTATAATAAGGTTGCTGTCTGATTGCTGCCACTGGCAAATCTGTCAAAATGATAGTGATATTTATTCTCGTTACAATAAAGTTGTTGTTGGATTGCTGCCACTGACAAGTCTGTCAAAATCACAGCGATCTTTATTTCGTTACAATAAAGTTGCTGTTGGTTGCTGCCATTGAGAAGCCTGCCAAAATCACAGTGATATTTATTCTCATTACAAAAAGGTTGCTATTGGATTGCTGCCATTGATAAGTGTGCCAAAATGAAAGTAATCTTTATTTCGTTACAATAAAGTTGCTGTTGGTTTGCTGCTGTCAGAGGTAAAACAACTGTAAAATGATTGTAGTGTAGTAGTGTTGTCTCTGTTCTTTTGTTTCTCCAATAACATTCGTTTCAACCTCTTTATTCTATAGATTGCTTATCGGAATATCGAAAAAGCTTATTGCACCAAACGTCAATACAGAATGTAATACGACAGCTTACTCTCAATGTAGTATTTCCAATTTGTAGCATTTTTCAATTTCAGAGGAATGGAGTATTAGTAAAGTTGATGCTGAAAACTAAAACAGCCGCTTAATTGTTAATAAAAAAACATTGCCCGGATCGTGTAATCGCTGACATGGATCCAATAAAGTGATTATTAATGCTACACTGTGCTCAACACTGGGTCAAATAAATAAAAGTGTGCAGCCAAACTTTGGCTCGTGCAAAATATGTAGTATGATGTTGTGGGAGTTCTGGTTCACTGAAACTTGCAACTTTTTACTACTTGAACTTGGCCTTTCTCTTCGCTTGTTTTAAAAACTGAAAGCATAAAATAAATACATAAAAAAGCTATTCTCGCAACATATAGCCCAAGAATTTAAAATAAAAGCTTACAATAGTGCAGTGCTGCTGTCAAAGAATGTCTAATTAAAGTTTCTCCATCTAAAATAACTATACTAGAGTCAGTCAACTCAAGGCCTTTCTAAAAACACAATTACAAACTACACTCTACAGCTCCAAAGTAGGCAGTATATCAAGATGTAACCCACAATTCACAAATAATAAATAATTCATATAGGACAGGTTTACGCTCGTAAATCGAATTCGACGAAAACGACATCACTTTAATGGTCCTTAATCAAATTTTCTGAGGTCATATAAATGAAGTAACTGGCCCATATCAATTACTGGGCCCAAAGGGTCTTAGGATCCCATAGAATTAATTTCATGCGATCCTCGTAACGTTGATTCAAATGTACATAATCCTCTGGGAAGTCTTTTTAATTTGTTCTCTAGACGGTCAGGTTCTATTAATTAATTTTGGCAGCTTAGGAAACGATAATTCGTATAATCAGCTTAGATAATTTTAATTTAGAAAATATTTGTCTTGAAGTTGTAAGTACAAAAATAAGTTTTCAAGTAATATTAATTTCAAAATTCAAGTCAAAAGTAGACTAAAACTAAGTTATAGAATAACTGAGAAGAAACTTACAAAATTGCTTTCTCATCACTATTTAGGGCGGTTCTCCAACTATTTTAATCAAAAACATTTTTCGTTAAAGTAAGTCCAACATGATACTGGCGGTTCACGGTGAGTGAACAAACTTTAAACCTTTTTTCATTTCGTAATAGCTTCGCCATTTTCTCAGCAAACTGGAAAGAATTTCGAGCGGTACAATTAACTGTCTTGCTAAGAGTTAATTA
The DNA here is from genome assembly GCA_963855955.1 of Luperina nickerlii. Classification (NCBI taxonomy): domain Eukaryota; kingdom Metazoa; phylum Arthropoda; class Insecta; order Lepidoptera; family Noctuidae; genus Luperina; species Luperina nickerlii. Next base: position 21,670,235 of record OY979676.1, on the reverse strand, counting down.
AGAAGACGGTTGATACTGCACTTTACAGGCTACTTTTTAACTGATAAAAAGTTTAAAGCACCTAACTTCTTGTTGTGGGTGCCGATTTATGGAACTTGGAAATGAAGTCGGTTACAGTATCTTATTGTCTGTTAATTACACTTTGGAATCAATCATCTGAAGTCCTAACACGAACGCGCGACGTAAACATAACGTAAATGCGATCGTTTTTTAATAGAAAAACTTTTTTACAAAAAAAACAACTGACTTCCAAAAAAGACACTACAAAGTAAAAAATAAGTTTCATTTCGGAAGTAGGTGGCAAATAACGAAAATGCGAACCCAAATGTCGTCGTTGAGTAGTGTCTTTTATGGAAGTTGGTTGTTATTTATTGTAAAAAAAAGGCTTTATTTTTCACTTTTAAGTTGTACTTACCCCACACAAATTCGTATAACACTATTTGCCATGTAAATATCAGTGACAGGAAGTTATTATAACATCATTAATATAAACTAAGTTGTAAAAATACGTATTATTGAAGCTAACTCAAAAACTACCCAAGTAAAGTTAATAAAATTTATAAGGGACCACCCCTGAGTACCCCTATCCATTAAAAAAAGATTTTTTGAAATCGATTTACAATTGTCGGAGATATTTCGTAACAAACATACAAAAAAAAAGAAACAGTCGAATTGAGAACCTCCTCCTTTTTGAAGTCGGTTCAAAATACAAATGTCCTACAGAATCGTAGTTAAATTTTCCGGCGAAAAAAATAGCTATCACCCATAGATATGAATGAATACAGTTTTAGTACTGAGTACATAAGTATTGTTTACAAAACGAGTACTTATTTTAAATTTCAAAACCGTTCGAGTAAACGTAAAAATCCATAGCCGACTGAGGACGAAAGCAGCAAGCGACATGTCGCCACGATAATACTAGTTTCTATGTATTTCTATAAAACAGCTGCGCGTTCATACAAAGCCCACTGTTTGTAAACCGTAGCGATCATGGCTCTGTTAAGATGTCTAGATAGATACTATCCATCAGATTCACCTACATCTACGAGTATAATTATTAAAAACTGGGGCAGAATTCACGAAATTACCGGCCAGAAAAGTTAGCCGGAACTATCAAAAGTTGGTGCCATAAAAGTTTAACAACAATAATTATGGCGTTGCACCAAACTAATACCATATTTCAGGAAGCCCATAATTTACTGATTTGCATAGAATAAACCTTAGACATATTTTCAAGTTATAAAAGGCATCCTGCCGTCCAATTTTGTGGCATCCTTAGCGTTAAGCAATAAACCATATGTGTCTTAGGGACCACAGTGATCCCTCAAATAGCTGTGAGGGTATTTGAAAGACGCCATTTTGAGCTCATGAGGGGCTGACTGAATGGAGCATGATTTATGATGGGTGTAGCACTTACCATTTATTTTGAAACGCAGAGCGTGGAATGCTGACTGATTTTGAATTTAATACCGTATATTTTTTAAGCGGTATATCAATACTAAAATCTCTGCCATTTTGTAAAATATTTATATTTATGGAACGAACGGCTTGCGGTAGAAGTTGACTAGTAGAAATCGTCACATAAGAAAAACGCGTTATGCCCCCTCCATGAGACTTGCTCTCTCTCTGTCTTTCTTTATATATTAGTATCGCGTAATAGTACATTATGATAAATAGGCGAGTGCGATAAGGAAGCCGAACGTATTATGATCAATGCACACGCGTTTCATACGACGTTTCTCAACACACTTGCGAGGTAAAAAACAGACTTGTATTGTAAGGCCGCTATCCCACTGGCGTTTTACGAGCGTTGACGTCAACGTCGCGTCTGCGCGGCGTCGACGCTGCGCAGACGCGACGTTGACGTCGCGTCATCGCGTAACAAGCATAAAACGTCCGCTGAACGCGACGTCAACGTCGCGTCTGCTTAACGTTAACGTCGCGTTTGTTGGCAATAGTATCATCTGCGCGACGTTAACGTCGCGTTCAGCGGACGTTTTATGCTTGTTACGCGATGACGCGACGTCAACGTCGCGTCTGCGCAGCGTCGACGCCGCGCAGACGCGACGTTGACGTTGACGCTCGTAAAACGCCAGTGGGATAGCGGCCTTAAATATTAACTTGTATGAAAATGGCGTGCTGGTCTTGTTTTTTCGCGCGCCGCGCTAGCCAGCACTAGCGATGCGCGACTATAATGTACATAATTATATGATAGGTAATAGGTAATACGGGCTGGTGTCCGCAACTCCACGTCAATGCGCGTATTTTGCGTACGGATGATATAACATAATATTACATATATGATAATAATGAATATGATTCGCGACTATAATATAATTATAATGGTAGATAGATAGGTTTAGTAAAATGAAATATTCACTGTGATCATGAAAATATTATTTCAGGTTATTTTTAGGAAATAATTTAGAGATCCCGAATCGTTTCAACACACCCGCCGTATCAAGAACCTCCTAATTTTCATATTAGTAACGCCATACAACTTATCCGGCTTTTACCCAAACCATCGAAGGGTACGGCCCTTGACAAGAAAAGGGACGTCTCTGGTAAAAAAAGGTCCATTCCAGAACAAAACATGCACTCACGTTTGAAGCAAGGGGTTGGGGGAGGGGAGGGACTGGCACTCCTTTAGCGGAAGGTTGTTAACCATTGTTCGCGTCATGATGTATGGCGCGTCGATATATTATTTATGACTAGCAGTGCCACGCGGTTTCACCCGCGTAAGTTTCGACCCCGTGAGAATATCGGGATAGAAAGTATTCTATGTGTTAATCCAGAAAATGGTTTATCTATGTGCCAATTTTCATCACAATCTGATCAACTGTTTACGCGTGATTGACTAACAAACATCCAAACATCTTCACAAACTTTCACATTTATAATATTAGTAGGATAAACGTTTCGTTGCGTTTCTGTCGACTTTCGTTTATTTATTTTTTACGGATTGGGTTTGTTTGCATTATTCTTACTTTGCTTGTATTTATTTACATGTAAAGAGGATTTAGTGAAGCTTACCACAATATATGAATGGAAACCGCACCCTAATCGGTTAAGCTGTTTCTGAGATTAGCGCGCACAAACGCACAGACAAAAATTCTAACAATCATTGTTTTGGGCCCCCAATAATAGTTTTCCTCATATAATATTGGGTTTTTTTGAAATTGGCGTTTTTTTCTCACAAATAAAGAACCTTGTCACTTCTATTATTTTAAATATTCATCAATTGCTTGATATTCTATCGGATTATGAGCATCATAGACAACTACCAATAGTAAAAAAACCTTAGTACATATATTTTTCTAAACAAAAAATACCTTATAAATGACTCTTTTTTTGTTAGTAGAAATGACCACTATGTATTTGTTTTAACGTAGCCAAAACTTATTTTTGTCGCTTAATCTAAGTGGCATATGTTATCTTAGTTTTTAAACATTAGTGCATAAAAGTTTTAAAACATTAGTATCCATGGTTGTTAAATAAATTAAGAAAATGTTAGTATGAAAAATGCAACTTCTTTAAAATTCTCCATACAAAACGCTGATTTCATAGGTGGGGACCTAATATCTTCCAAGGTAGCTGACACCCTGGATTAACATATAGGCTACTTTTTATCCCGATATTACTACGCAAGCAACACTTATGCGGGTAAAACCGCGGGGCGCAGCTAGTTATTAATAATAATGCCAACCAGCGGTGCTATTCTGTAAAAAGATCACCGTGATCACTTAGGTGAAGTGAGCTTCTAGTGAGCTGTCATTCCACATGATACTAGGGATAAACACTATTGACAGCTCACTATAAGCTCACTTCACCTAAGTTTTCACGGTGACATTTTTACAGAATAAAATTACAGTTACCTATTGTTTATTCGAGCGAGCTTAGCACCAAGCTTGCTTAGTGGCTGTTGGTGGTTTCAGATTATTTAGGCGAGGTGTGTCACGCTGTTTTCTATCACTGTTAGTCTTTGCTGCTTAAAATAAGATAGGTACTACTACAAGAGTATTATATTCTTCACGGAAAAAAAAAATATTACACAAATAAAATATTAAATATTTATTATGTCTATTTTATAGGTTTGGTTTCCGCACTTAGTCCTACAAAGGACCATTAACATAGACATATAAATATTTTATAAATATTTCACATTTTGCATAGTGATATTTACGACGATATCATGTAAAACCCTTTTATTGTAGGGAAATTAAAAAACAAAATTATGACGTGTAAAGTAACGTAGCAATACAAAAGTGTTTTGGGTATGTAATTTTGGTAAGTTGCTCTTACCGACTTACTGGCTTAAATTATTTGTAGTGCAGTTCTTTGGTAAACGCTAACACGTTGTTGTTGTCGAATTATTTTGAGTAAGCTCAAACCGTAATGGGAACTAACAAGGTGTTTAATATAAAATTAGACGCGTATGCAAACGCGTCAAGGAACACGTCTGGTCCGGTTTTCAACAAATGTTTTCTAACGATACTGTTACTGTGTCAATTTAAAATAACCTCAATAAGAATGTAATAACAAATTACGTGTAGTCTTTAAGTTAGAAAATATCGTTGGAAAAGTCCGTATTGTATACATATATAGTTTTTACTGCAACAATGGTGTAAACATATATTAAATGTAAACAATTTACCTATAATATTTTTGTAATATTTATTCTCTTATATTGCAAGGTTTTACACAGGGACAATTAAATGTTGAGATCATAAAGGAATTACACAAAAAATTAGCTTTCGTTTGAAGTATCAATGGCCCCAAGACTCCGACTCTTTGATAAGATATTCATCAAAAAAAGAAAAACATTTCTCCTGTAAAATTAGAGTTGTCCGATTAGGTACCGACTTATTGCCGTGGGCCGTCGATATTGTATTATCGTGCCATGAAACTATGTAGAATACACCCTTATCTTTATATTGTAAGCTGCAAATAGTGTTTAGTATAGATACTCAAACATATTCCATCGCTAACAAGCCGTACCCGGATACGCTGCCTCTGTACAACCGGACACGAGAGGGCATCGCATCGAATCCGGGTTAGATTGCCAATAAGTGAGCTTCAGCGGCCAATTGAAAACAAACCGGATCGAATTACATACGTACTACAAATAGAATTGATTCTTTATTTTTAAACCTGAGTTTGCAAAAAATAATTTAGAATAGGTACAATAATTTGGCGAGCACATTCGCAAGAAGCTGGCAGTATCATCACAACGGTAATATTTTCTCATTGTATGTCTTATTTCTTTTTATTAAGTCTATTTTTGTATTTATGTATATTTATTTGTAATCTTAATATATATATAAATTACGTGTCACGATGTTTGTCCGCGATGGACTCCTAAACTACTTAACCGATTTCAAATTTGTACACCGTGTGCAGTTTGATTCAACTTAAAAGATAGCTCACATCTCCATTTATAATCGCAATATTATTTTATTGCACAAAAACGTTAGCCACAGCAACGCGTGTCCGGGTCAGCTAGTATATTTATATGTAATTAGGTACATATATATTATATTCAGTTTTAATAGGTTTATGCGTAACTTTATATTTAAAATATTTATTCCTCAATGGTCATGATTGCACCTACCACTGTTTGTCTCTGCATCACCCAAAGGTTGACCGGTAGAAAATGCCTATGGCATTAAGTCCGACTCTGTACATTTATGTGCTTGAAGTATTAAATAAATAAATAAATAATTACTGTCGGGTAAGCTAGGTCCTGACTTCGAGTCCGAGTCCGGCAAAGTGTTACTGGGTTTTTGTATTAGGTTCAGTTGCTGAGTCTATATCCACAGCAACAAGCTTGCCCCCTTTTACATGGTACTTTAACTGACGAAATGTGAGTGTTCTCAATACACCTCCTCTGCCTATCTGCTTCAGGAATTCCAGCGTGATAGCTGGTACTTATTTATTTATTTAATTTTATGTAACATAAAAGGCACAATGGCGGACTTAATACCTTTAGCATTGTCTCAGATAAAATGGCTTGTTGTGTGTGGAATACAAAGTTGTGTGGAGTACAAATTGAAAATTACGACCATGATAAAAATGAGACCAAAACCATTAGATCACAAGAAAAACAAATTACTTGCTCAATCCCACGAGGCAGTATGTTAGGATGCCCACTATTTTTAATCTATGTATACTAATGACCTTCCCAAAACATAAGATAAAGAAAACGCTTTTACCAGTATTATTTGCAGATGTTATTTCAATATTAATCAAGTGTGGAAATGTAAATAACCCTAGTCTACAAATATAAGATACCTTCCAAGATCCACAACTTCGAAATGAATAGTAATAAAACTAAAATAATCCAATTTAGATCATACAAAACACTACCTCTCAATTTAAAAACAACATTCAGAAACACGCAAATAGAAGAAGTTAATATATTTAGCCCACTTGGCATAAATATTGACACACACTTAACTGGAAGTCACACCAATATATAATAAAAAACTGGCCAAGTGTGAGTCTGACTCCCACGTGAAGGGTTCCGCTCCTCAAGGCAAAAACGCCGAAAAAAACACGTTGTTGTATGGGAGCCCCCTTAAATATTTATTTTATTCTGTTTTTGGTATTTGTTGTTATAGCGGCAACAGAAATACATTATCTGTGAAAATCTCAACTGTCTAGCTATCACGGTTCATGAGATACAGCCTAGTGACAGACAGATAGACGGACAGTGGAGTCTTAGTAATAGGGTCCCGTTTTTACCCTTTGGGTACGGAACCCTAAAAACAAAACTCTCCAGATTCTCTAGCGCTCTTTTGCAAATTAAAAAAGCAGTAACACACAAACGGCTATGGCTGCTTACGAGTACTACGCATATGCATACTCATGGCTGCGACATGACGTCATGCTATGGGGAAATAGTGTTAACACAGATAAACTATTCATAATGCAAAAGAAGTGTATAAATATTCCAGCCCAAATATGTAGATAATACGGAGAGCTGCAAACCATCGAAAATAGAGAAACATTGTAATTTTGATGTTCGAAAAGTACTGATTCTGATCAAAAGTCATTTATTCAAACTAGGCTGCTAGTTTGAGTTTGACTTTTGATTTTGATACTTTATAAAATATATCTGTCGTCAATATACATACTTGAAATTTACGTATCTGTTTTTAAAAACATCAACAAGTTCATTAACCCGTCAAGCTCCGCGCGTATCCTATGTAATAAGATACAATAGAAAATCAATTGTGTCTCATTAGCGGAGCTTGAGAGGTCACTGTAGAAGATACGCAGAACGTCAACACTCGCCATAAAAAGAGGTTATGCGCTCCATTTTCAAGAATTAAAATGTTAAGAGATAACCCATATTACATGGTAATAAAAATATATAACACTAGCTTCCGCCCGCGGCTTCGCCCGCGAGGTATGTCGATAAAACTATTCTATGTCCTTCTCCGGGATGCAATCTATTTCTCTGCCAAATTTTATCGAAATCCGTTCAGTGGTTTAGGCGTGAAAACGTAACATACAGATAGACAGACAGAGTTACTTTGGAATTTATAATATTAGTATGGATGTTTAAAACTGAAAAATCAATAACAATATTCCAAAAAAGGCTAAAGGCGAACTTAATCCAAAAATGTTTCTACTCAATAAAAGAAAATTTAGAGTCTAGCTAAAAATAACGATTTCACAGGCCGACAAAATTTGACGAACACTCTTTCCCAGAAACCAGACTATGCTTTTCCGAAGGATTTTGACGCGCTGAATTCGAATCTCAAAATTGCTCTATCACGTCAGGGTTTCGAGATAATTATCCTAACCTAAAAGTGCAAAAAATACCGTTTTTTCTCATTTTTGAGGTTATGTAGCACGGCCGATCCTATTTTCTTTCAAACATTATTAATAGCATCTCAAAGGACTAGTCTTCCTCTTTAAAATGACGTTGAGTTTTCAAATATCTTTTTTTTTTCGCTGAGAAATTGCATTTTGAAATTTTCTAATAGACTGTATGTGTATAAATTCTCAAACGTAGAACAATCCACGTACACGAAAATTTAAAGTGAGTGAGTGGGTGAGTGTTTGTGAGTTCAAATTCGGGCAAGAAGCAATGTGACTTTTCAATTCATATGTACTTTCTAAATTCATCTTAGACATAATTTACATCGGTTAAAAAAAAAATATGAAAACCTGGACTTTTAATTATAATAGGTCTGAAATCGCAAGTCTGCCTTGTGCGAGCGTGGTGAATAATAGTCTGTATGAGAATAGGCCTTTCTCCTCTAACAGGCTGGTATTAAACCTCTTCGTGCACATCCTACATAGCTGTGCCTCGGAAAGCAAGTTAAGCTGTTGGTCCTGCGCCTGATCACTCTCCAGTCGTGTCGGATTGCCGTTGTTCACGCACACAAGGTGTGAATGTTAGTCTGCGCCAGAGGACGCGCGGAGGGCGCGGCGCGGCGCGGGACTACACCGCGACAGCAGGCTGGCCGCCGCCCGCACTTCACTCCATTACCGAACACGGTCGAAGACGCGCGCGCATATTTGTAGTTCAAAGTTAATCCCAACATTGTATTGTCCATTAGAACCATATTATAAGTGTTTACAGTCCACTTTACTTTCATTTTATGAACCTTTAGTTAGGTCCTTAACAGCCGTCCCATTGGACTATGAGAGTGAGAGAAGAGGGAGTGCACCTGGTGTCTGCGCGCACACTTGTGCACTACAATATCTCCCGCGCCAAAGGCTAGTTTCCGTTGAGATTGGGCGCCGTGGCCGAAATACGGTCTGGTGGACTTTATTTATTTACATAGCTGTAGAAGTGGACGTTCGACTTAAAGTCAGATATATCTTGTCACAGTGCATTATAGCAGTGTGTGACAACGACATAACCAAGTTATGTCGTAGCGACAAAACAAAAGCTCTTAATGGCTATATACTGCCATATTACTGCAAATTCAATTATCGTTAGATGGTCAAGTTAGATGGTCAAGTTTGAAGGCAGTCTTGGTAGAGTTGTGAGACGTTTTTTTTAAACAAAGGCTAAATACCTAATGGTGTTACTTTGTATGTTTAGGTCAACATTTTTTTATAGAAATATATATTAACGATTTTTTTTCTTGGCTTTATATTGTTTACTTCCATAATTTTTGTTAAATCTGATTTTGACAGATATACTTTCCTATAAAGTCATAAAATATTTTTGCGTTTAAAACATGAGTACTTACATTAGTTTAGAGAACATTGCTCTGGGTCTAATTCTAGTGATTGCATCATTGGTTGCAAAACACTAATTTCTTTTTAGTCATAAGTGATTCCATATCCATACAGTACCTATAAACATAATACTGACTGTAATTAACATAGGTTAATGATATTTCCACGCGCAGAATTAAAAGTAGGTAGGTACCTACATTTCCCCGTCAGGAATTCTACAGGTAACCCTTTGATTGTAAATACAGCCAATCTCTTAAAACCATACAAAACAGACCACCCTCAAAATACCTTTGCAATTTAACCACTTCAATAAAAAAACCATCTCTTCAAAAGTACGTAAACAGCCAACCACAGTCAACAAACTAGAGGTGACTGAAAAGTGAAAAGGCTAGACAACAAAACAAGGATACCTCTATACACAGTTATATAACGGTATACCTCACTACCTGTATGAAAGGACTGCGAACTGAAACGCGCGCGTCAATAGAAACCGTTATGGGTTCGAGTTGAATGGAATGGCAACGTAAAGGCTGTCTGTTGCGGTCTTTAGAATAGGACCCCGCCGTCTGAGACTGGATTGGCTGAGTGTAAGATGTGGGGAATGTTCGCGAAGTTTGTTGGTGTGAATACCTATTAAATGATATTTCAATATTCCTTTCAAATCTACGGATACATCCACTGCGGTACTTGACTTACAAAATGGTGTCTCACCTTACTGGGTGAGAATAATGAGGACAAATAGGGTCAAACTAAGGTCAAACTTGTTGTACATTAAATGAAATTATTTATTCTCTAAATAGGATATTGGAATCACTTTTACACAACATATTATTAAAAAAAACCTAGATGAGGTCGGCGTTTCATATCTGACCACTCTGAGAAGAAAGGCCGAAATAAACTCAGAGGTCAAAGTGTCTTTTAAAGTCCAGACATAATCTTGGTCAGATCATGTGAAGACCATGTAGATTGATGTCTGAAACGGTATTTTGAGGAAAGTAACACACAGATTTGAGTGAACCAGTCCAGCCAGTGCAAGCATTTCGTCGCCCGCATGACTAAAAGTTCTATCTCATTTTTTAAGCGATTTGAGTCAGGACAACTACACTCTTCCATTCATGATTCTTTACATGTTGTTGCCTTTCAAAATGGTTATATTTTGAGATCCAAATAACATAGAGGTACGACGGTTAGTGATAAGTGTAAAAAATCACGAATAGAAAAATGTACCTGTCCCAACCCAAATCAGCCAAAAAAGAGATAGGGCTTTTAGTCATGCGAGCGACGATTTGTCAGTAATCGCGTAGCTCAACTCAAAACTTAAACAGATACATAATATTTATTTCGTTTACAAAAATAATTACATTGTTGAAAAAAAACTGATTTGCAGCACTTCCTCTTTCAAAGACAAATTAAGAAGCTCAATTGGTAAACTAAAACGTTCAAGAAGTTCCAACAAGAACTTCACACGATGAATTGCTATAATCGTTTCAATTACATACACGGCCGGGTTAATCCGGGCTATCCTACCCCGGGGCAATAATCGCCGCCTCTCGCAGGGGGTGGAGCTACCAGAGCTCCGTCGAGATACACTAGAAATTAATCACGGATTTACTTGTTAGGGTAGAAGGTATTTGTAATGAGATCCGCGTTGATAACCGTTGCTCTTCTGTTAGCAGCAACATTACGCAAATTATTCATACCATGATTAACTGTTGAGTTGGGTGGGGCTGACAGCGCCAGACATAGGTAGTTACTTAAATACTGATATTCTGTTAGCTGCCTCGACTTATTTTAATTTTTTTTTTCGGACTGTTTTGTTTTTGTTTCTATTTACTATACTTTGGACGCTTTTAACGTTTACGGATTTTTTACATTGTTCTCAATCATATAAATTCAACATGAATGATTTAACTTATATTTTTTATGACAATTTATTTTAAAAGAAGGCCCAAGATGTTTCTTGCCCGTTCTTCTCCATAAGTAGGTACCTACGACGCTTTAGAATGGGCAACTAGCTTCTTATTTCTGACTGATCGAGGGATCAAAAGTGCCTGTAAATCATTTAATTGAAAAAAATGCTTCGAATTCCAAGAAAAATATTGGCAATATATGTAGTGAAGACCCTTTTAGTGCAACTTCTACCTTTCAGTGCTATTCTGTGTTTCTAAGTAAATCTACACAAATCAGTAATCGAAGAAATTGTTTCTCTTAGGGCTGATGTTTACATCGCCAGATAATTTTTATTCGAGGAATAAAATTGATGTTTGACAGTTTTTGTATGAAATAACTGTCAAAATTTCAAAATCATTCCTCGAATAAAGTTATCAGATTATTGAGCTCAACTAAGTAGGTAGTGTTGAGTCCCGGCACAAAATAAAACTTAATTGAAACAAAAACCGACAGACCGGCATCAAACATTTGTAGATACTGATACAAAATGTTGTGTACATGCTAAGTAGGTGCTTGTTCGAAACGATTTCTCAATTTAGTTCCAATTTTAGGGTAGGTAATCGCCAATTAATTTTAGGGAAATTTATGTTTGCATAGCATATTAATAATTATCATAAAAGGCCTACTTTCATTTCCTAAAGGTAGGTATTTCCATGAATAAAGGAGAATTTACATATCTCATATACTTATAATACGTTGTTTTAACCGCCAACATAATTACACGAATCCACCAGTACGTAGGTTCTTTGAAAAAAGTCAAATAGCGAGATGGAAGAAAAAACTTTTGATTTAGCAAAACAAATATGTATTTTGGTATAAAAATAGATGCTTTGTTATAGAATAGAACCTGCTAATAAAAGAAAAGAAATGCTCGAACGAAAGTTGATTTTAATTTAAATTACAAAGAAAGCAGAATTACGTAACCAAGATTTGATGATGATGAATATATTGTGATTTAGGAAAGCTATAGTTGCGTAAAATTGCGTCGGATTAATAGTAAAGTTCCTACGTCCAATTACATAACATCACGCTTTGATTTCCCGAATGGATGGACAGAGGTACCTATACTTAATAGTACACTCACATTTCGCCAATTATGGTTAAGTCCCATATAATACATTCAATTACAATCGATTCGTTAGTTATCCTTCTAACCACTTCACGGACATCTTATGATTCATTTGGAGAATTGGTTTCAGGAATACAATCTTTGAAAAATAACCCTTTTTAAAGATTCCTAAAGAATAAAACAGGTTTCTTGCAACTATAGATAAACCCGTAAGTTTTCGCACCACAGAGCAAAGACTGCGGATAATGTCTTTAGGCTTCTAAATCTATTTCTACCTACACCGGCACAGTAACATTTAATTCGGCTTCCTTCCAAAAGGCAGTTCCCACATCTCTTATTTTTCAATTGAATATCTACATTCATTATTTCTACTGACAATCTAGAATTTCCAGCGCTTCAAAGGTTCTGTACGACGAAATGAGAGCGCTTTGTGTGCGCTGAATACATCGGGGTCGGACGCGAAATGCGCTCTTTAAAAGCTGCATTTGATGCTTGAGACCTGGCTGCAGTTTTGTTAAGATGGCTCATTTTTGAGTGCGCAGTGAATAGGGGGTAGGTAGACAATGATTTTTGTTACTTTTAAATGATTCCCAATTAAGGTTTTATACTCGCGAAAAAGATATAAGTGTCTGGGAGTTGTGATATTTTATTAGTTTGAAATCATACACTAGTCTGACTGTAGGGTCGGACGCGTACCTTCTCTGTGTGATAGGATGTAGGTACAGTCACCAAACGATTTTACGAAATTCCACACCTGTGGGGGTGAAAAGCGGTGATAGAGTTTATAAGAAAAATCTTATTCATTTGGTTAATAAACTTGGCAAGAATACTTGCTTATGTAAGTAATAAAATGTTTCATTATTAGTTTATCAAAACTACCCCTCAAAGGGGGTTTTGGGGTGTTAAAGTTTGTGTGGAAGAATTTTAAAGCGCGGTCCGATTAACTCGAAATGCAGTATTAATACTTTTGACAGAAAAGAATCAATAATACCTAAGTGTATGGGGTTTTCGAAAATTGACCTTGAAAATTGAAATTTAAACTTGAAACTTGGCACAAATACCTACCTATCTAGGTACATTATAAAGCCCGTAATTTTTTGGAATTCTAATCTACCCCAAAGGGATATTGAGGGTGTCAAATTTAGTATGGAAGAATTTTAATGAGCGGTCCAATTAACTCGAAACTCAATATGTAAGACCAAAATAAATAATAAAGTGGTTCAGGGTTTTTCGAAAATCTACCCCTAACGGGGTGAAGAGACCAGTCAATTTCACAGGGGAGTATTTTATCACGTGGCTTAATTAACTAGAAAATTGGCATAAATAATCTTTAACTCAAGTTAAAAAAATATCTTGGACGATTTTTCAAAATTCCACCCCTATGGGGATAAAAAGAAGGGATGCGGTTTATATGAAAAATCTTATGCATTTGGTTAATAAACTTGAAACTTGGCAATATTTGGCTCAGTAAATAATAATGATTGTCACTTTTAGTTTAAAAAATCTCCTCACAGGGGATTTAGGGGGTGAAAAAGTTGATGGGTAAAAAAATCTGAACCCGCTGTCGGATTAACTCGGAATTCGGTACTACTAAAACAAAAAAAATAAACATACACTTTCGAAATTTTTAGAGGAAAGTACGAATTTCACGCGGACGAAGTCGCGGGTAGAAGCTAGTAAGAATATAATTAGCATATTCTATTATAGCTCCAAATATCAAAGGATAACACGGATATGTTAGAGCACTATTTAGTTTACGTTATAATTTATTTATTTACAATAATTTTCTTAAAATAATAATATGTACAAGTAGGGGAAGGTGAGGTATAATGATCCCCTTAAGGGAAAAACTTAACTGTGACTAAAGTTAAAGGCAAAATCGCAAGGTTTCTATTGTTGGAGGTAATGAATTTACTTAACTGTGTAACTCCATACTTATTTTTTATTATATGTATGTAGTTTTTTTGTATTAGAGGTTTTTGTTAAAGTTTAGTAGGTAAAGGATCATTTTATACACACCTATGTACAAAATGATCCCTGGGGTAGGGGTAAAATAATCCCTTCATTTTATACCATAAGTTAATAAATATCAGTGAAATAAAACACTCAGCTGTTTATTTTAATCATATGTATTGTTCATAACAATTTAAGTATGTAAGCAAGTTACACAAAACTTTTGCAGACCTCTAGTTTCATTAGATATCTTTTTTTATAATTATCTACTACTTAATCAACAAAACTAAACATTAAACATTGCAACAAACTTTTAAAAGGTTTGCAAATTTAACAATATACCTAGTCAAGCAATAAGTAAACAAATAAACTCTTCTTCTAAATAAAAAAAACAATAATACTCATCCCTATCACAGGTTTTTTATCAATGTCAAAATGCAATAGAAAAATCAACTCTTCATTTAAAAAATAATAATTTTCTTATCAGGAACCAACCAACCACATACCATCTTTGACGGCATCTATTGTAATGCCTTTTGCATTTGTTCTTCAGGCCAATTTTGACGATTAGTTTTGCGTATATAAATTCTCGGCATGATCTGTAAAAACAACAAATACTAATGGGGTAAAATGATTCCAGGGATAATTTTAAACACACAGAAAGGGATCATTTCGCCCCAAAAACTAAATTCCAAGATATCGATCAAAACATAACCTTCAATTACCGCGTGCGGTGATCGAACATTGCTTAAATATTAGCTAACTGCTATTAATACCCGCAAATAAAACAACATTTTAATAAACACGAACATGTAAAAAGCAATGAAAGTCCAAAAACAGGCTTACCTTAGATTAGAGCCACACTTTTTGATTATTTTTTAATAAAATCACGCCAAGCGCTCGCAACGCCATGACACTTGGAGAGGCAACTGGCAGGGGTGTGGGGAACATGTTTCATGTGCATTTGGATAGTGTGCACTAGTTGTCTCTCATTTACGGCGGGGGATCATTTGACCTACAGGGATCGTATTACCTCACCTTCCCCTATAGGTATAAAAAGAATGGGAAACCATTAAAGCTCACCAAAAAATTCGTCTGCATTGCTGTCAATAGGAAAAGTGCCCGTACTACAATGCTGATTCTTTGGCCAAAAAATAGCCCTTTGGTCACGAAGAGTCGACCAACCGCTTGGCGATGTCTCGAAAAACAAAGTGGGCACTCTAACTCCATATAGCGTCACATTGTTCAACCAAAACGGCTCGACCTTATAAGTTCCAAAAATATTAGAGTATTTAGGCCATTTGAGGTTTTCCTCACCTGCAGCATCCGCCCCAGTATAACCCACCGTACTTGAAAGATGGGAAGGCTATATAATTTATTGATGTAAGTTGGTGGATCTTTCGGGTGGGCGTCTACGCCGAGGATCTGCTGGGGTGACGACATTTGACGCGACTATGGGTGACGAGCCGGAATAACATACAGGGAACAGTGGAAAGCATAGAGGGTACCTTGGCTCAGCAGTGGAACAATAAAAGCTGAAGAAAAAAACAAAAATAATTAGGTGGAAGAATTATGGCTCCGTCATTAATTAAAAATATGTTTTGTCACCAGGGACATGCATGCTGCAGTGTGTGGAGGTCGCGCAGGACTGTGTGACGCCATGCGACCGGCCAGCGGAGCTGACCTGCTGCGGTACCTCAGGAAGGTCAACTTTGTTGGTAAGTTCCTAGAAAATATAGATTGAAGGCAGTTTCTACTGTCGTCGTCGAAGATATACTTAAAATAAAAATTATCACAATTTTTAAAATGTTTATGAAATTTTACGTTTTTATTTGAATTTATGACATCGTGAAGAGACTTCATCACAGAGCGCTCAAATTTGGCTTGAAAAATCTTAGATAGTGTAGGAACAGAATAAGATGGTCATTTTACACTATCACTATCACTTTACCTATCAATAAGTATGTTTTTTGTTTTTTTTTACTAATCTACTGAGGATAGCTCAATTATATACCTATTATTGAAGAGGTAATATGACCTCCTGTTCCACATTTACCTTTGGACCACTCTATCTGGGTTCTTATTAATAAGTTTGTTAAGAACTCTTACTACTAAAATATTTTATCTCAACCTGTCATAATTTTCTTCTGTAGTAACCTACTTTCAATAATATTGAATTACGAAATATAAAACCCACAGATTGAATACAGGGTGGAAAAAGCTGTATTACATAGCCGTTATCTTCGCACATCAAACTAAGTAACATTAGCAACAATTATATTATACTAGCTTCTGCCCGCGACTTCGTCCGCGTGAAATTTCTTGTTACTCCGACCCACCCCGTCGCATCGCATCGCCTGCCCGCGCTATTACTTCGTTTTTGCTTAGCGTTCTTTCTGACTTTTTTTCTTTTTGCTTGGCTCCTAAAGGTCATAGCGTGATGTTAAATTAAAAAGCCTATAGCCTTCCTCAAGAATTGGGCTATCAAATGCAAAAAGATTTTTTTAAATCCGACTGGTAGTTCCAGAGATTAGCGCGTTCAACCAAACAAACAAACAAACTCTTCAGCTTTATAATATTAGTATAGATAGTATAGATTGCTGGGAAACTAATTCTATTTTTAGTGTGGTAAATCACCGTTTACGGCAGCGCGCAATGTAAGGCACGCAAAACATTGTGCTTATAGGTTCATATAACGGTACTTTTTTTGTTAAACAAGCAAGTCAACCGGGCTTGCCTGTGGTTGCCCCAACAAATTAAGGCCTCCGGGCTTAAAAACTTAAAAACGACGGTGACGACTACATCCTAAGGCGACCCCCTGTGGGTTACGGACCTCGGCTTACGGCGTCGCAGGGGGGCGGGGTTTAAAAAGTTGTCGGGGTATTAAAAGTTCAGCCGGTCGATTCCGTAAAAATCTCACCGTGAAAACTTAGGTGAAGTGAGTTTGTTTTTGCTAGGAATTTACACTATTGACAGCTCACTCCACGCTCACTTTACCTAAGTTTTCACGGTGAAATGGTTACAGAATCGCACTGCAGAAAACATTTAAAACTTATTTCGTGAAAAATATTTAAAAAAAGTTGAGACTTTGACCTTCAATATCTCCGTAGCCGGAAGGTCCCCATGTAAGATCCCGTAAAAAAAAAGATTCCCAATAACGGGGAATTCAAGTGACTTCACAGGTTACAAGTATACCTACATCATTTGCATAAAAAAATTGCTGCGTTTTTCCCAGACCTTTTTTCTAAGACTGCCACATTTAGTGGCTTACAGCCTACATGAAGATTTCTTTACAAGAAATCCTTTCCGTTTTCTGACTATGAGTTACTCAAGTAGTGGCTACATTTTCTATTCAATGTTCCTCTCCCAAAGACGTAGCTGCCGGTTCTTAAATAGATTAAAGAAAAAAAGAGATTTAAAATTGTGAAGGAAAGAGACATTTTTAGATTTATCCCCTTTTGATGTTGGATGTTAATGGGAAGGACACTTTGTTAAAATTTTACCTTATAGATTCGATTGGAAAGCTTTTCGTTATAGCTCACTGAACTGAACTTCTCTGACGAAGTTCAAAACTAGCATTTATTTTTGGACTTCGACAGAGAAGTTCAGAAACAAGTTAATTTTGATTATGTATTATCTAGAAAGTTGTGGTTCAGTCATAGTCTTTATAGGAAACATACTAATCTAGTCAAGAGGATGGACAATATAATTCTCCTATGAACCCTTAAAAATGTCTTACGTGGCAGAGGTACATAAGACATTTTTGTTAGTTCAGTCGTAGAATAATAATACCATCTTATTTATTTACTAGCTGCGCTCCACGATTCCACCCACATAAATCTCGATCCCGTGGGAATATCAAGATATAAAGTTTCTATGTCCGTGACTACCGCAGGACCACCAACGCCAATCGCTTCCATATTTGGTAAATAATTAGTGCTCAATTGGTACTAATTAGTACTCGAACAACAGAATTGGTACCTTAGTAGTTTTCGAGAAAATCGACTTTGAAGGTGGTCCTGCGGTAGTCACGCTCCTTTCAGCAGGACCACCATGAGCGCCGAAAAAGGACCCACGCTACAGCTATTCTAAGTATACAAATAATTAGTACCCATAAATGTGATATATTTCGTAAAAAAAAAAACAGAACTGTAATATTTGTATTTACCGAGAAATCAACGATGTTAACTTTCTCGCAATAATAATTGTTCAGCAGGATCACGATTTTGAATGTTGATTCCAAGTTAGAGAAGCTTGTCGCTTTCCTCAAACCTACATAGAAAATTAGTACCCTGTAAGATATAATTAGTACCCAAAATTCAAAATTAAAACTCCAGTAGTTTACGAGATATACCATGCCAATGGTGGGGTGGCGGTAGTCACGGTGCCAAATTTTCATTTCAAGATTTCCCTATTAAAAACTCTGTGATTTCTTCCCAAATTTATACAAAAATTAGTACTCCTAAAGAAGTTAAAGCGACTAAAAATCCAGATTCCTAAGTGTTGTATTTTAAGAGAAATTAGCTTTCATTACTTTTCCATACTAAATCTCCGCGTATATCCCGACCAAATTAAGTTGTCAATTGTGCCATTTCCATTGTTCACAAACTAAACTAAATTTGAGTTCAGTGCATCTTTATCTTTCTGTTTCATTATGAAAAGGACAGACAATAAATTTTAGTTTAGTCCTATCAAATTAATCAGCGTCTGACGTAAATAGACGTAACTTTAGTAGGCATGTAATGCAAATAATAACCTGCGCGCCATGCCACAAAAAAAAAGTTTTGGACCATAGACAAGATACATTTGAATCTCATTTATCTTGTCTATGGTCCAAAACTTTTTTTGTGGCATGGCGCGCTGGTTATTACTTTATTACCGAAGTAAAGCAAGCGAAGCGTGTCGTGGTACAGATGCCAGCACATCAAGCTACCCGAAACTGTCAAATTTCCCCAATCAACTTTGAACCTTATGCTTTAGCGATACAGTTGAAAATCTATTAAAGAAATTTGACAGATTGTAGTAACTTGACGTGCTGGCGTCTGTACATTGAGTTCTTTTTTTATTCGTTTATGGTTTCAAAATTGTATTTATTTAGAGAAATATATGTATACAATTTCAAAAAGGTCACGCGTCTCAATATTTAAAGGTTTCAGAAAATGATATAATTAATAATGATTTCCTGAGGAACTATAATATTTATTTTAAAAAAAGTTTCTTTTTAGGGCCAATTAGATCGAAATTTACAGAAATATTTCGATGTTAACGATATTAAAAGTTGATTTAGTAGATATTTTAAATATATGTGCTTGTCGGACGTAATAGGTACATAATTAGTATACTTTTCATATCAATATGAAAACACAAAAATACGCGTGATGTGCCCTTTGCAATGCATATTATTCAAATATAAAGGTACAGACGCCTGCACATCAAGTTACTACAATCTGTCAGATTTCTTTAATAGATTTTCAACTTTATCTCTAAAGCATAAGGTTTTTTTTTTTTTTTTTTCTTTTTTTTTTCAGGATGGGAAATCATCAAATGACTCCTCCCGCTCTGGGTGGAGCGGAAGGGAGTGTCAGACTCTTACTGACTAAAACCCACCCGTGTTCCTTCCTTCGCCCTTTATGTTCCGGGCCAGCGGTAACCCTTTCGGACAATCCCGCTGACCCGGCAGGCTTCGGCCCTTACGGGCCCCTCCTTTTAATGCTGACATCTCTTTGAGGCGCGCGTGGAACACGTACGCGCCGTCCGGCACGGGCCTGGTCCTGATCGGACGGTGAGCTACCCATTACTCTCCGCCCGCAGGCCCGCGCCTACGGTGGCCGGGAGTCGTCGCGCGGCTCCCGACGCCCGGAGCGTCTCCCGCGGCGGCTGGGACGGGAGGCTCTCTCCCTCAGCCGTCCCGCCGCCTCCTTCGCTAGCATGACTGCTTCGCAGAAGGAGGCGACTGCCCCCCACTCCCTCTCGCCCCGGACCATGGCTTGAACCAGGCCCGGACGCGAGAGGTCGCCGCCGCTGCCGATCGCCTCTACGAGGACACGGCGGTGCTCCGCCCAAGCGGGGCAGACCTCCACCGTGTGCTCCACCGTGTCCTCTGGGCGATCCTGGCAATGGTGACACCCGGGCGTTTCCTCCCGCCTGATTATGTGCAGGAACCTCCCGAAACTTCCGTGTCCGGTGAGGACCTGCGTCAGGCGGTAGGTGAGGGCGCCATGACGCCTCTCTAGCCACTCCTCAAAGAGGGGTCTTACCGCCGCTATCGTGGCGTGCCCTGCGCTGGGTTGCGACAGTCGCTCTTTCCATGCCGCCATGAGATCGCGCCGGAGGTCCGTCCGCTCCGCCGCAATTTGCTGCGGAAGCGGAGTTTCCCCCCGGCGTAGTGCCTCCGCGCGCCACTCATACAGGCGCGCGAGGACTATCGCCTCCAGATCCCATGGCGGCAGTCCGGCAAGGAGGCTTGCCGCCTCGCCCGAGATCGTGCGGTACCCCCGGATCAGCCTTGTGGCTACCACCTTCTGGGGCGCGTTCAAATAATGGGCGGCTCGCCGCCGCAATGAACGCGCCCACACCGGGGCCCCGTATAGGGCCATGGACCGCACGACCCCTGCGTAAAGCCTCCGGCAGGAGGCGTTTGGCCCCCTCAGGTTGGGCAGGAGCCGCTTGAAGGCGGCCCCGGCCCGTTCCAGTTTGGGAGCCAAACGTCGGAAATGCTCGACGAAGTTCCACCGGCTGTCGAGGACGAGACCCAGGTATTTCATCGTCGTCTCGACGCCGATGTGAACCCCTCCTACCGTTAGTTGGGATCCCGATGGTGGCGTGTTCCGGGGCCCATGAAACGACATGGCCTCGGACTTGTGCAATGCCACCTCGAGACCCAACTGCCGGATCCTCTCCACGACTATCGCAACCCCGCGTGTCATCGCGTCGGCCGCCGCCTGATGCGACCTCCCATGCGCCAGGACTAGCGTGTCGTCAGCGTAGCAAACCACGCTGACGCCATCAGGGAGGTCGGCCCGCAGCACCCAGTCGTAACCGATGTCCCACAGGAGCGGCCCCAGAACCGATCCCTGTGGGACACCGCACGACATCTCTCGCCGGTTCCACTCCCCATCGCGACCGGGGTAGATGACGGCTCTGTCCGTCAGATACGCCCCGACTACTCGACGGAGGTAGGTCGGCACCCGGTGATACCGGAGTGCCTCCCCAATGCAGCCCCAGGGCAGGGTGTTAAACGCGTTGGCGATGTCGAGTGACACCGCCACGACGACCCCACCCCGGGACACTGCGTCCCCCGTCGTGAGGGCTCTCACGCGCATGATGGCATCCACCGTCGAGCGCCCCTTGCGGAAGCCAAACTGGCTTTCCGCAAGATCCGGCCCCGTCCTCACCAGGTGCCCGACGAGGCGGCCCGCAATTACTCTCTCAAAGAGCTTGCCCACCTCGTCGAGCAGCACAATGGGCCGGTATGCGGACGGAGAGTCCGCAGGGCGCCCTGGCTTCTGAATGAGGACCAGCTTCCCCGTCTTCCAACGGAGTGGAAACTGGCCTCTCTCCATACATGCGCTTAAGAGCGCCTCCAGTCGAGGCCCGAGAGCCCTCGAGGCCAGGACCCAGGCTTTACCTGGCAAGCCGTCGGGTCCTGGGGCGGTATTTTTGGCCTTCAGCCTTCCTACCGCCGCTCTCAGATCTACCCCGGTCACTTCGGGGATGTCGTCGTCGTCCATGTGGTCCGCTTCGGGCACCGCAAGTGACGGAGCCATAGGCGGGGGAATGTGCTCCCCCCGTGAAGGGAACAGAGCGCTCACCACCTCTTCCACAAGCTGGGGGCGGAGACTCTGCGTCAGCGGGGGGGCCCAGGTGCGGAGTTTATTCCGCACCATTTTGTAAGGGCGCCCCCATGGATCTCTGTTCAGAGTCTCCACCATCTCCTCGCGGGCCGCATGCTTGGCCCGCTGGACAGCCTCTTGGAGGGCGGTCTTCGCCGCTCTGTACCCCTCGTACAGCTCCGCTTCCGTGGCTTCCGCACCCGGAGGGCGGATGCGGAGCCTGCGGTGCCTGGTGTACAGGTGCAGCGCGTCGACGCACGCCTTGCGTAACGCCTCCACCTCCCGCGACCACCAGTACACCTGACGTCGGGCGCGTCCTGGCCGGACTCGGGGCATTGCCACGTCACATATCTCGGACATGGCCTCCCGGAACCACTCCGCCTCATCATCAATATCGGCAGGCCTGTTCGGTGATGTCACCCAGGCCTGCACGATCGAGGCTTCCAGGAGGAGCTCCCGGTCCAGCTGCTTCAGCGCCCACCGCGGACCACTCGGGGCCTGTTGGACCAGCGCGCTGGGGGTCTGGGTGGAGACGTCGAACCGGATATACCGGTGATCGGAGTAGGTCTCCACCTCCTCCATGACGCGCCAGTCAATAACACGCTGTGACAGAGCGGGGCTTGCGAACGAGATGTCCACCACTGACTCACCCCGCATCCGCACACACGTGGGAACAGAACCCCGATTTAGGACGACCAGGCCTGTTTCCAGAGCCCAGTCTTCCACCATCCTGCCCCGCACATCCGTGTAACGGGAACCCCAAGCCAAATTTTTGGCGTTGAAGTCCCCGAGCACTAGCACGGGGAAGGAATGGTTTCCCGCGACGACGACACTCAACTCTGTTAGAGAGTTGTGGAACTCGGCGAGAGTTCGGCTCGGAGAGAAGTACACTCCCACTACTACCGTCTCTCCGAACCGTGCTGCTACGCACCCCTGTCCCTTCGTGACGCTTTCGAGGGACGGGGTGCCGGCGGCGGCCGACGAAATGATGGCCACTGAGCCGCTCAGGTCCTCTACCCAGTCATCCCTGGGCGGGACAAAGTACGGCTCAGCGACCACGGCGATGTTAATCGACCACTGCTAAAGCATAAGGTTCAAAGTTGATTGCGAAAATTTGACAGTTTCGGGTAGGTTGATGTGCTGGCGTCCGTACCTATTACTTACTTTTAGGTTTGTAATCCTTTTATACTTACGTTATTAGCAACATGGTAAATTAGGTTTTTAATACTGAGGTAGGTACTTACTGCTTGCAGCAATGGTAAATTAGTAGGAAAGAAATAAATACGAAATGCCTATCGCTCGTTAATGATATTCATTTACAAAAATACAGAAAGTAGGTACCTACTTACAAAACCTACAGAAATAAAGTCGGTTTACGGACGATAGTTTAACGTGACAACGTCATAACAAAACATTAATGAAATTGCCGAACGCGGAGGCCGATTCGGCAGTGTTCGACATCTGTCTCTCTCCTACTCATCGCTCGTTCCGCGCTCTCGCTTGCACTTCAAGCCGCCATGGCGTACAACGCTACAGCAGAGCAAGGCCGCGAGGTAACGCTACATGAGTCATGTTTTTTCGAGTGTGCAGCCAGCTTCATCGATTTATTAGACGTTGTCACGTCAAAATAATTATTCGAGTACTTACCTACCTGCCCACGTCAATAACAAAGGCCAGGCCACAGGGACAGGACAGTGGAAGCGATAGGTTATTTTTTTTCTTAATATGTAGGTACCTAAATACACAGTTTGTATAAAAATTTAGATATTGAACTGTTGTTAATACTATTCAGACATCGATAAATTTATGTGCACGAGTGGACATCTCTTAAACAGCTCAATACCACCATTGTTGCCGATTCCCTTGTTCACAAACTAAACTAAATTTAAGTTCAGTGCATCTTTTTCTTTTTATTTCATTAAGAAAAGGACAAAAGATAAGTTTTAGTTTAGTCCTATCGAATTAATCAGCGTCTGACGTAAATAGACGTTACTTTAGTAGGCATGTTTTTAATCACGTCTAAACTTGTATTGAGTAGTGTCAGGCGCTGATTACTTTGACAGGACTAAACTAAAATTTATTGTCTGTCCTTTTCATAATGAAACAGAAAGATAAAGATGCACTGAACTCAAATTTAGTTTAGTTTGTGAACAATGGAAATGGCACAATTGACAACTTAATTTGGTCGGGATATACGCGGAGATTTAGTATGGAAAAGTAATGAAAGCTAATTTCTCTTAAAATACAACACTTAGGAATCTGGATTTTTAGTCGCTTTAACTTCTTTAGGAGTACTAATTTTTGTATAAATTTGGGAAGAAATCACAGAGTTTTTAATAGGGAAATCTTGAAATGAAAATTTGGCACCGTGACTACCGCCACCCCACCATTGGCATGGTATATCTCGTAAACTACTGGAGTTTTAATTTTGAATTTTGGGTACTAATTCTATCTTACAGGGTACTAATTTTCTATGTAGGTTTGAGGAAAGCGACAAGCTTCTCTAACTTGGAATCAACATTCAAAATCGTGGTCCTGCTGAACAATTGCGAGAAAGTTAACATCGTTGATTTCTCGGTAAATACAAATATTACAGTTCTGTTTTTTTTACGAAATATATCACATTTATGGGTACTAATTATTTGTATACTTAGAATAGCTGTAGCGTGGGCCCTTTTTCGGCGCTCATGGTGGTTCTGCTGAAAGGAGCGTGACTACCGCAGGACCACCTTCAAAGTCGATTTTCTCGAAAACTACTAAGGTACCAATTCTGTTGTTCGAGTACTAATTAGTACCAATTGAGC
Source organism: Luperina nickerlii (assembly GCA_963855955.1). Lineage (NCBI taxonomy): Eukaryota > Metazoa > Arthropoda > Insecta > Lepidoptera > Noctuidae > Luperina > Luperina nickerlii. The sequence goes on along the minus strand of OY979676.1, from coordinate 21,645,423 downwards.
ACTAATTATTTACCAAATATGGAAGCGATTGGCGTTGGTGGTCCTGCGGTAGTCACGGACATAAGTTTCTCCTAATGCAGGTCATGGTCTACCATGAGCCAAGTTTCATTCAAATCCGTCCAGCCATTTTAGCCTGAAGCGTAATGAACATACAAAAAATTTAATATTTTCTCTTTATACTGCCTTGCGTCTTTTGATAATGATAAATGTCTTCTCAAGGTCTAAGTGGAGACGAGTTCCACTTCGACAGTAATGGAGATGGTCCAGCAAGGTACAACATCCTGCACTTCAAGCAGATCAAGAAGGGAACCTACCATTGGGTCAACGTGGGACAGTATCTGGATGGAGAACTACAGTTGGAAGTTGACGGTAAGTGCACATAAGAGTCAGTTCCCACTGCTGGGACATAGACCTGCTTTCTGCGAGAGGGTGTGGGTATCCACGACGCGGGCTGTATGCGGGTTGGATATCACATGTTTTCGAATTTTTCGTTCTAGGACATGCCGGTTTCCTAACAATATTTTGCTTCACCGTTTTAAGAGTAGTGGTGATTAAATAATTAACACAAAGTAAAGTGTCTGCTTCATTTCGAACCTACGACCTACAACTCGTAACTCGCGGCCATTACCACAGTGCGACCAACACACACTCAAAATAAAAGATCTGCTTTTTCCTTATTTCAATCATCTCCTGAAATTGGTTTAGGCTTCTGAATCACAACTGTAAGATCAAGGGATGATTAGATTTGCTCCTAACCTTCGAGGAAAAAATCAAATGTTTCAGTACATACTTATTTTGCGGACGGAAAAAATCTTTTTGAATGAGCTCTTAACGAGGAGCCCAACAGCAGAGGTACTAAAATCAAGACGCTGTACTAAAAGGGATATATTTGTGAAATATGATGGAAGATATCATTTCAAAGCTATATATTTTTTTCAACAGACATCCAATTCAAATGGGGAGAGCGTCACCCGCCGGAGTCGGTGTGCAGCGCGGAGTGCGAGCTGGGGCAGGCCAAGCAGTACGTGGAGGGCGAGTCCTGCTGCTGGCACTGCTTCAACTGCACGCAGTATGAGGTACTGTCCCATCATAACCATTTGTAGGGCAGGTGCGCATATGTTACAAAATGATTCTTGGTCTTATCATTCATAAAACTGTAGTAACTAGTTCATACAAAAGTATTTTAACGTTTCTTTTTCAGCTACTAATTACTGACTTCATTAAGCTTTTGTAAGTAGAAAAGTAATTAAACTGGTTCCAATAAAAGAAATTCGTCTCAGAAATAAAAAATAGGAAGAGAGGATGAATTGAGGCTATCAACCATAAAGTGACGAAAAGCAATCAGAGTATATTAATTTAACATCACTTCTTGTCGCAGATAAGGTCAATAGAAGAGACCCAGTGTACTGTGTGTCCCCGGGGCACGCTGCCCAACCCTACAAAGACTGAATGCCGTCCCATCCCCGAGGCCTATCTGAGGCCTGACTCCGCCTGGGCGATCGGTGCTATGTCCTTCTCGTCTGTCGGAATACTGTTAACAGCGTAAGTTAAGAAAATAGAGATTTCGACATTTAAAAAGTCAAGTCTGTAATTAGGGACGTTTGATTGATTCTAATGGTAGATATAATTATAAATAGAGGTTGAGATGAAGTAATAAAATTAAATACACTACTTTGTGTAAGTATTAAAAATAAAGCAATGACAGATAAAAAATATATAGATAGTAATAGATACATGGTGCTCACATATTTACAAATTATTGCAACCCGATGTGTAAATAGGTCATAACGAATAATAATTACGATTTATAGTATGAAAATTATTGTTTGCATAGTCAATGAAGTGTCGCAAAATGAAATGATTGAATCTTAAAAGCGAGTCCCTTGTGACTTCCACAACATGGTACTTAAATTCTGATATTTCTTTGTACGCACGCCAGCACATCAAGCTACCCGAAACTGTAAAATTTTCCCAATCAACTTTGAACCTAATGCTTTAGCGATAAAGTTGAAAAACTATTTAAGAAATTTGACAGAGTATAGTAGCTTGATGTGCTGGCATCTGTGCATAGATACGTTCAAACATATATATATTAATCTCACGCCTTTTCATAAGGAAGGTAGGCAGGGACTACAGAACGCCACCAACGATTTACAACCAACACAACGATCCTCTTTTTGATTTTTTTCTGACAAATAATTTCACGTTGATTTAATCCCAGCTAGAAACTGTTCAAACAGCAGAGTTTGTCTAGAGCTTTGTTATAACGTCCCACATTTGCACGTCAGCTGTTCCATTTGTCACGGAGTGTAGCTCAGGATAAAGTTTAGTTGGCAGGCCACAGCCGCATGCTTGAAATTCAGATAAACTTCGTCATTCTGATGTATTAGAATGTATCAATAACTTATTAAATTTAAAAATAACTTAAAGGAAATCCTAGTAAAGCTGAACACATTTGACATACAAATAAATAAATTAAATAATTTAGGTGTCTGTTTGTAATGTTAAAATAACAGGTTTTAACTAAATGCCTACGAAAGTATATACGGTACCTACTTCAACAAAAAACAATTTTTGAAATGTTTGTCTGTATGTCTGTTCATTCCGACTAATACTCGAAACGGCTGGACCGATTTTGATGAAATTTGGTATGGGGATACCTTGATGACTTTTTTTCGCTTTTTATCGACGTACCACACGGGCAAAGCCACGGGTGAACGCTAGTAATTTATTAATACAGTAGTTCATTGCATTTAAGAATTCCAAATCAGATTAATTGAACAAAATTAATTGGAATTCCGAAACCATATCAGACAAGAATATATAACAATTAAGGATAAGGAAGCTGAAATTGGAAAACAAATTAGCTATTCTTTAGAATCCATGCCAATATAGCCAATTAGTATTCATGATTGACAAAAGCAATCGAGAAGAATAATCTGATATTGATCCATACAATCTGAAACTCGATGTGATTAGAATTAGAATTGTTTTGTTAAAATTAAGGATTTGATGCTATTGATGGAATTAATTTTGCTGGATCTGTGGCAATTTCCTGAAGGCCGACCCCAACATAGTTGGGAAAAGGCTAGGCAGATGAGGATGATAGTGGCAATTTCCTGTTTCCGATGTAATATCCTCTTTCCTTTCAGAGGTTTTGTTGTTTGGGACATTTTATATTGGCGTTCTGTGTTTACCTTTGATTGTATTACTTCTAGTTTTTCAATACCAATATCTTCGGCGGACCCATCAAGTTTAAAAACATTGATCAACAAATTGGCGTCTAAAAGTGTCTTAAAAGATCTACTTACAGAAATAAATATAATTTCGTTTCATCTCTCCGCGTAAAAATTAATGAATTTAATTATGTAAGTAGGTTTGTACAAACACTATTCACGTCCATCATATTTTAAAAACTAGATGAGGTCGTAACATAAAAATATTTTGTTAAAAGCTATATTTTTACCCGAATGCGCGACAACAAAAGACATGGTTAATGTGTTTCACGCGTGTTTACCTATTTGATTAATATTTCTTTGTCTTCAACAGTTTCGTGTGTGGCGTCTGGGTCCGCCACAGCTCGACCCCCGTGGTTCGAGCCAGCGGCAGAGAGCTGTCCTACGTCCTCCTAGCCGGCATCCTCATGTGTTACCTCGTCACCTTCGCGCTGGTCTTCAGGCCTACGGATATCCTCTGCTCCATACAAAGGTAAGATTCTAAAAAACCTATACGTAAATATTGTTTTTCTTTTGTCAGTTTCTCTTTGTGACTAGAAGTTTCAATGAATGAATAAAAAAAAATTCTTCAAAATTATAAAAATACAATTTTATTTTGTGTTTGGATGCTTTAAGATTGTTAATGGAAATACTCTGCGCTAAACAAATCTTGGTGTAAAAATTTTGTACGTCCGAAAAAAGCGTCTGAATTCCGTATTGCTGCCAAATTGAGCCCGTCTCTAGCCAAGAAACATTACAGAACCACTCACACACACATAGGTATGTCTGTATGAGTGGTTCTGTAATGTTTCATTTATTTTGTGTGAGTATTTTAAACAAAGTAAGGTTACTTTGTTTAAAATACTCACACAAAATAAATTGAAACCAAAAACTTAATTAGCAAAAACTAAATATTAACAAAAATAAATAAAAAAAACAACTAAAAATTAACAAAAATGTAACACAAATTCTTAAGAAAGTGAATTTCAAAATGCTACGATTTCAGGATTGTTCCGTTTCCACGAATGTGAGAACTAATTAATTCTGAACGATAACAAGCTATGTGCTTCGCGAATGGTGACGCAACGTTAAATATATAGCTAATTAAGGTTTTCATGTGAGCTGTCACTGAAGATGTTGGGGCCCTAGAAACTGAGGATGCTGTAAAAGCGGAATAGAGTAGGAACACATTTATCTTTTAGTATACAAACAAGAACATACGCAAAATAAATTAAGAAGAAAAACAACATGAATACAATCAGGAATGAAACAATAATTCTAATTAGTTATCGGATAGACACTTATTTATTATTATTTATTTATTTTACTATTTATGTACACACATATATAAACAGACACGAAGTAAATCAGAACAGAAAAATAGGTACAAAACAAAAAAAAAGGGTAAAGGTAAGGTAAGGCTTAATTAGACACCTTTAATTTTATATATTATAATATGCTCAGAAATAAGTGATATTCCATTCTATTATAAAGACTAAAATGTTTCCGGGTCACTTAAATTATTATAAGGTGGCGCGATAGTCATCACCCTATCGGAAGATACTTTAATTAATGCAAATGGCGGCCAATGTCAATTCTACTTTGACATTTGTGAAGTAAACAGAAACAAAATACCTACACTTCAACAAGACATGAATTGCTATACTCCTAAATAACGCGGAATACATGTTTTGGGTCGTCTATCTCTCGTTTTGGCAATTTGCACTGGCCGGCGAGGTTGCCAGGTTTAACCGTTCCAGACTTCTTTTTGTGAGACATTTTGAAGTCACAAGTCTATGTCAACAAACTTCAGACTCTTCAGCCCTCAAATAGAATATCCGTCAAGAATGGGAAGACCTATCGCCCGAAGTTCCGGCAAGAGTGATGGGAAATGCCATAAATCGGGCCCGAACAGGATGTATTAAGGCAGCCACTTTCCGATATCATTTTCTCAACTTATTAAAAAAAAAATAAGACTTGATGACTTGATTTTATCTAAAAACATAATCCAACAGCAGAACCAAAGCTTTTCATTCATAAAAAATGACAGCCAAACATCGGGTCGACCACTTTTGCGCCTTCTTATAGTACCGAGGTAATTATATCATATTGCTCGGTAAATTTTATGCATTATTTATTATATTAAACCTGTACTATCAAACTTCCAACGAGCTTCGTCATTATTCAATCATTACATTTTTAGAGTTCCGTACCACAAAACGAAAAAACGGAACCCATATAGAATCAATTTGTTGTTCGTCCGTCTGTCAAGACCCTTTATCTCGGGAACGCGTGGAGGTATTGAATTGAGATTAAAACCATATACTCAAGTCTATAGTCCCTTGATGCTGTGAAAATATCAAACACCTTATTTAACGTAAAAAAAGATACGGCTGTTCATGCCGCAAAAAACGTATATTTAGACACTCTCAAGTGAATCAAAATTTATAGGGTACTTCCCGTTGACCTAGAATCATGAAATTTGGCAAGAAGCAAGATCATGTAGCACAAGTAAAGGAAAAAACCTGAAAACCTTAAATTTGTAGGTACATTAAAAACCAATCCCGTAATAAACTATTTACATACCTATACCTATAAAGTACGAAACCCTCGGTACGCGAGTCCGACTCGCACTTGACCGGTTGTTTTTTTCTTCTGCTATTTTCCAATGATTGCCCTTCTTCATTACACTTCACGTATATACGTGAAGTGTAATGAAGAAGGGCGTACGTATATGGATTGAGCATGGGCTCAATCCTCATTTCATATCCTTTATCGCATACATGACAAATCACTTCATTTATCACCATTTTCATGTCAAAAGCACAATCCTATCGGAGTTCATTACAAAATAACTGAAACCATTAATCTTCAAAATTTTGCCTTTACAACCCCTGTGACGTTAAATTATGTTTCAGTAATGAAATGTGCCGCTAGTCTCGTGGCCACACGATTGAGCGAGGTAGTAATAAACTGAATATGAATGACTTTATGATTCGACTTCGTAATAAGTTATTTCACTGTCTATGCGATACAAAGGGAATCCGCAATAGTGAGCTTTCCAGTTTCTTCAGTAGGTTATCATTTGGTTGGTTACTTTTCGCTCAATTTACCTGTGAACTATGTGTAGCCTAGAAAAGTTTTGATTTCATTTAGATTACTGTATTTGGCAACTTCTCTTTAAATGAGTTATTTTTTATGTAATGGCTTGTTGTGATAACATAATACTATTGACCACATATTTCCAGAATTTTTCAATAGTGTTTTCTTGCGAACATACTATGACTTCTAGTTTCCATAGACTTATAACTAATGTTATAATGAATTCAGCCTCTAATATAAAATAATTTTATTTGTCAAAACATGCTTCATTTGCATGTACATAACATGCAAATTAAGCATGCAGGATGTCACAATATTAATACGTACGTGTACATGTTTCATCGTAAGTAAAATTTATAGTAATTACAAAAAAATAAAAACATAAATTACAAAATAAAAACTAAATTACTAATGGCACTTCAATCCAAGTACATAATAATAATAAACATTGATGTCAGTAAAATAAATTAATCATAAAATGTCACAATATTTAAGTACTAATAAAATAAAAAATGTCAAATAGTGTCATTCAAAAAATCATTTATATTATACTAACACTTGTCTGTTAATAAATCTCGAATCTTTTTTTTATAGAAATTTACCGGCAGTGCTTTATATGACTTTGGTATTTTATTAAAAATTTTAGGAGCAATACAGAAAACGCTTTTTCCCATTAATACAGTATTTGACGTGTGCGAACACAGTAATCTGTTGATAATTGTCACGTCTGTTAAGGGGGAAGGTGTCAGCTAGTCGTGAAAATAGAAATTGATTTATCCTAACAAATGTCGTAATTTCAAAAATATACAGAGATGGTAGAGTTAATAAATATAATTAGTGTTGTTTAAATAATGGCATACAGCTGTCAGTTGATTTCAAATTGAAATTAGCACGAATGCATCTCTTTTGGGCCTTAAAGGTAATGTTATAATGTTCCCACAGATGGGACACAGGCCTCCTTTCTATGAGAGGGAATGAGCCACGCGGCCACTACGGATTGGTAATTGTCACCATGTGTCCGAAATTTTGGGTTCTAGGACATGCCGATTTCCTCAAGATGTTTTCCTTCACAGTTTTGAGAGCAATGTGTGCAAGTAAGCAAAGAAAAATTAACTTATAGTAAAGCGTCTGTCTGGGTTCGAACCTGTGACCTACAACCCGTAAGTCGCCGCCGTGATACCACTGGGCTACCACTGCTCGCGAGCAAGTTCAATGTAATATAATAATATGTTCATCATTCTATATCATCGGAAGACCAACTAAAAGTAAAAGAAATCTCATCCACGGACTAACAGTGGCAAGTGCAACCATAACGACAAAAATGAACAAATTGCTTGACGTGGAAAATTGAGTTAAAAAACTAACTTCACCAAATACCGGAGACAATCCAAAAGTTTCCGTTGTCATCTGAAAAATGTATGTTTAAAATTTTAAATTCAGCGTAAATTTGTGACATGAATTCGTCGCGTTTTGGACGTCACAATGTAAAGTTTGAAGAATAACTGAACGGGTAGTCAACTGGAACTTTCCTTTAACAATATTAACCGCAGTTTGGTTAGTTTTCAATTCTTACTACACGCATTTATTTGGATTAGATTGTCATAAAGTGTGTTTTAAACTCTAAAATGCATTGAATCTAATGCCCTCTTTTACATACGTGTCACACCAGGGATTACTTATAACAATTTTCCGACACTATGTAAGAACGTTTTAAAGTTCTTTTTTGTAACTGCCACGATGGTCTCGTGATTCCGGTCAAAGTGTTATTGGGTTTTCCATTAGGAATTTCTTAGTAACAGCCCGTAGTATGGCAAGTTGGCGGTGTGATACCCCCGTGCTTCGGAAAGCACGTTAAGCCGTGGGTCCTGCGCCTGATCCCTCTCCGGTCGTATCGGATGGCGTGCCATTCCATCGGACTATGAAAGTGAAGGAAGAGAGATGCACCTGGTGTCTGCGCACACAATTGTGCACTATAATATCTCCCGCGCCAAAGACTAGTCTCCGTTGAGATTAGCCGCCATGGCTGAAAGACTGTTATTATTACGTTGTCCCTATAAGTACTAGTACACTGCTGCTGTAGGTATAATATTTTTTCTTCATTGAACAATTTTGGGCTACTCTAACATATCTCTGTCATTCAATTCTAAAAATCCCCACCTTTCCATTTTCTTCTTTTAACCTTCAAGCAGGCGCGCGGCGTCGAATCGACCGGACTCGATAGATTTTCGTTCTTAATATTGTTATTTCTTGTCGCATGTATTTCCCATCCCTACAAATGACAGCGTGCCCGCTTGAAGGTAAAATTCCAACATTTATCAGCGAACTAACCTCCAAAACTCAAAATATATCTTCACATTTGTCTACCACAGTATTCCACAGTTTACATTACATGTATACCGCGTCCTCCAAGAAAATGCAGTAAATCGCTCAGCCAAACTGAAATCTTACGTAATAATATTTTACGTGAGATATTCACTCGAGTTCCATATTCGCATCGGGGTCAAGTACTCGCGGGTCCCTGTCGCTGGCACCGAAACCGTTTACCTAGTGATGGGGGAAATTTAATCATGCGGATGGATTATTATTCGATGTGAGTTATCGATTTTGTCCGAGTGCTTTTTGAACTGTGATTTGAATGAAGGTGTCAGTTCGGGAAATCGTCGTTGAAGTTCTAACACCACGTAAGTCATTTTTGGCGGTTTTGACATTTTGATGCTATTCGCTAGAGAATTTGGGTTAAATAACTGTTTTTTGTAATCAGTTACTGTTTCTACATTAAATAGAACTATAATTAAGTATACACAAATAGTAAATTTGTATTATTATAGTATCTATAAAACATTATGCAGTTTTTTCACTCTCTCCTGAAAAGTTGCTATTTTTGACTTCCGTGGTGTTAGAACTTCAACGACGAAATGGATTTTCGGAGTCGGTAAACAGTGCACAGCGCAGTTGATATCATATGGCATAATTAAGAATGTTACTTGGTGGTAAATCAAAATACAAAACAATGTTTTATGTTCTTCCAAAAAACATACGCAAAATACTTAGAGTTTCTGACAGCTTCTGGATTCAACCTAACTTGAACACCCGACCTCGTGATACCCTTCAATCAATGGGATAAGTATTTGACTGCTTTAGTAAATAGCAAGCGAAAGCTTTAGTTTGTAAGATGATAGTATCTTATGAACAGCAAACAAATTTCAATAATTGATTTACCAAATCCCATCACAACCAACGAAATACAGGTGCTGGTTTATATTCAACATGCCGAGAGACACTCCTTCACACAATACCAGCTCTTATGACAAACATAACATAGTTCACGTTCTTTGACAAAAGATACGAATCACAGCGCCTTTGAAGAATCATGTTACTGCACTTGAGATTTTTGTAATGGATTTGCGAAAACTGTTTCGGATTGAATCAACATTTTGAGGCTTCCGTTGTATGGGACGGCTTGCTTTTAACTTTTGTTTGTGACTTTTTGAAGACATTCCATTCTTCAAATAATAATTTTATATTTTTGTTTTTGTTTGAAAAATTGAGAAGATTATGGACATTGCAAGAACATGTCCCAGTTTTTTGACAGTGCTGCATAATAGTCTACACTGGGGGGATTACTATGCTTAAACAGATTTCGCATTAGTTTGCCTTTAAGGCAAAATAATTATGGCAGATTAAAGAGCTATTTAATGAGCTGGACTTAAGCTAATTTGAGATGAAGTGGCATAGCGCCATAAAACTTTTAATAGTTCGCTTATCTAGTTTTTTATGACTCTGAGTCGACTATAGATTATTTAGAAGGCTTTCGAAGTAAAATTGTTATACTTTAATTTTGATTGTCAGATTTTCATCCATAATCGTTTTCAATTTAATCTAAACATACCTTTTAAAGTAGTTCAAAATTAATTTAATTAATTAAAGTTAAATTGACTTCAATGGTATAAACGAATTTATAATTACTTTATAATTATATTAAAAATGTCGTGCGACAGTCTATTGCGAACCCTTTTCAAACTCCAATTGATTTGTTTTCAACACTTTTCGACAGTCAACTTTGCTAAACTTTCGCAGTGGTGTACGTGTCAAACAATATTAATTTAAATTATTGAAATTTTGACACGAGCTCACTTTAAATTATTTTGTGCAATACCTACCTACATTTTCTTTATGTGCACATCTACAAATATTTCAGATACATAATATAACATACATCCCGATCGATGTCATACCCAGAACCTACCTAAAAAGATCATTGCAAGTCTACACAAAGTCGACACTAAAACACGCTTCACATAACCCTACTTCACGCTAACGAGGTCAATTCTTAAACCTGCAAAGCATCGCAAAATGACAGTCAACGTGGCGACAATAGAAAAGCTAACATTGGACGACACGACACGGACGTCGTAATTTCGGAAACGGAAGGATAACCTCATGCGATAACAAGCTCAAATATCAAACTGCAGCACGTTCAAATTGCATAGACGATCGAGCACGTAGGTACATGACATGTCTAGACTTGGCCCGAACATAGCTTCCTGGTCGGACGTCCCAAGATAACCGATGTGTTCCGATTCGCCCCGAGGCGGAACTTGTCCTCGGTCTGTGCAAAATCTGCAGCTTTTGGAATTGCAAGTTTTGATCGAGTTATACATTGTTAGGAGAGGACTTAATTCGCAAACTGGGTGATCGGGCTTGGACCTACGTTCAGCTGACTCGAAGTTTGTAGTGAGACACAAAACCAAATAACTATAGCTCTGATGAATTTAATTCGAATGTGGGAAAAATTAAACGACAAATATTACAAAGGATATTAAAGATTTTACCGAAGACCAAACCCCGTAAAGTGTCACGTTACCAAGAATATAAACGTTCAAAGTTGATCACGTGATATCCATTTTTTTTTTCAATTGCTTACATACATCTCGTTGCATAGATCGAAAAGATCACTCTGAATGTTTAAAATAATCAATCAATCAATTTATGGGGTTTGTTCATATTATGTTTTCTGTTGCATTGATATCAACTATCAATTTATATAGGTTAGGTAAATGCGTGGCCTCAATATTGAAAAAAAAAACAAAATGGCGGGCAGGTAGGTATGCTACGTATCTTCAAAGCCGAGCTGCTGTTATAATAATAACTTTTAAACGTTTATACAATACTGAGCAGTGAATATTAAACATTGATCGTAGTCAAGTTAAAGAAAGAATATTAATTAACACTCGAGACTCTCTCTTTATTACCCTCAGCATTACATGCCCATTGTTGCCCAGTACCAACAGATAACCAATGCAAATGTCCTAATATAATAAAAACTCACAAAATAAAATACCTAGGCATAATAATAGATGAAACCCTTTCCTTCAAACACCATATAGACGCTCTAAATAATAGAATTCGTAAGCTCATATTCGTTTTCAAAAAGATACGATTTATTGCAGATCCAAAATTAATTAGGCAAGTATATTTTGCTCTATGTCAGTCTATTTTAACTTATTGTATAACTTCATGGGGTGGGGCGAGTAAAACTTTGTTATTGACCATTGAAAGAGCTCAAAGAGCTATTCTCAAGGTGTCTACTTGCCGGCCTTTCCTGTTCCCGACTAACCTTCTGTATAAAGCTTGTGAGGTTCTAACAGTTCGACAGTTATTTATAATGAGCACTGTACTAAAACAACACGCAGCCCTTCCTTATAACACTGATATTACTAATAAGAGACGGAAAGATATAGTTTGCCCTCAAATAAGTACGAAACATGCTTTCACAGCCAAATTTTTTTTTTTGTCATTAAAAGTTCTGCTTTATTTTATAAACAATATTTTGTTAAATATACAATTAACTTATTTTATTACAAACTATTTACACTAAGATACTAAATTAAATGACTAACTAACTTACTATACAAATAAAAACAAAAAAAGGCCAAATCAGGCGTCGAAGTACTCGTCCGCATCGCTGTCATCCGGAAACGTGCCCAGAAGACTGGCAGCATTGCCACGTTGAATGGCAATGCTAATTCTTTGGCCAAAGAACGACCCAGCCCTCTGGTCACGTGAAGCGTCGACCAGTCGGCGAGAAATTTCCTTAAAAAGGAGACGCGCACTCGGGCCCCATGACCCTAGCGTAGCCAAATTTTATATGTACCTCGGACCTCTACTCTATAACAGACTAAATAAAAAAGGTAATATCTACTCTTTAAATCACAATAACTGCAAGAAAAATGTCCTATGAAGATACAGAGAAGTTATTAATTGTGCTAAAGTAAAGATTGCTCATTGTTTATTTTTTAATTAGTTAGCTAAGTTTTTAAGTTAGTATAAGTACTATAATTTTATACACCTTTTACATAGATAAGATTAATATGCCAATAATGTGATTATTTTATAAATTAATGTTACCTCAAATCGCCTGAAACACAGGTTTTCCTAGTTCAGGCTCAAAATTACGTGTGAATTTAACATAGATTTAAGAAAACTGTATTTAACACCATACCTTATGTTTTTTGAATAAAAATTTATTATTATTATTATATTATTATTTATAAGATTCTAGCTTCTGCCCGCGACTTCGTCCGCATGTTTCTTGTTTTAACACAGAATATATCCTATTTTACTCGGCAATAGTTCCAGGTATTAGCGAAATAATTTCTATCGGAATCGGATCAGTACTTCCGAAAATTAAAATTTACCTCCTTATAATATTACAGTACTTATAGATCATTTTAATGGCTCTAATCAACTAAACATTTACGGTCGCAAGACAATCTACACAACAATAAATATACTTACTCCACGATGCATTTGTTCTAACAAAAAAAGTGAGCCGTCACGGGACGCCTGGCAGATGTGAAACATCGACATTATTTTGTAAAAGTAATATGATTGAAAAGAACAGTGGGAAGAGAATCGCAGTCGATTGCGCATGGCGACGCGTCGCCACACAGTACACAAGACTGTGACTGTATATATACACCATCATATAGCGTGGCGACGCGTCGCCACGGCATGCGTCGCCACGCCAGAAATTTGTTTTACGTGCGGCTATAGATGTTTCACATCAATAAATAAAGCCCTGTCCTTATCCCACAGGTTCGGCACGGGCTTCTGTTTCACGGTGGTGTACGCCGCCCTTCTGACGAAGACCAACAGGATCTCCCGGATCTTCAACGCCAGCAAACACTCCGCCAAGAGACCCATCCTCATCTCCCCGAGCTCGCAGCTGGCGATATGTGCCGCTCTTATATCTATACAGGTAACATTCGTTATTATGTTATTTTCTGGTTAACTTACCTACTATTTTTATTTTTGTGAAGTTATCTATTATACAGCGTGCCCTTTTAATGGCGACATTAATTTAACACAGGTATGCGGTTATTTTAATTTCATTAGGTAATAGAGGCTGGTGTCCGCAACTCCACGTCAATGCGCGTATTTTGCGTACGGATTTATATACATATATTTATTGTTATTTATTTTATTTCATTAAACGTTATTATTTATTCATAATTTTATAAAATAGCGTCTTGGTACAACCTGTACTTAAAAAAATTTAGCGCAGGGGTCATTTGCCGGGGTTACGGTTAACACGGATAACATTGCATCGTTGAAATTCAAACGAATAAAGTGCAAAGATAAGGCGAATTGAAGGAAAGAGAGAGAATCCTATGTCGACGAGTGGTGCATGCGGTAGTGATAATTATTTTAAAACTTAGAATAGTGTTGAATATACAGACGCCAGCACATCAAGCTACTACATTCTGTCAAATTTCTTTAATAGATTTTAAACTTTATCGCTACAGCATAAGGTTCAAGGTTGATTGGGAAAGTTTGACAGTTTCGGATAGCTTGATGTGCTGGCGTCTGTACATTACACATAATTCATGGCCACAAACACTCGCCTTCTGAAATGACAGCTGCTTACAATGACTGATAGGATATAGCTATAACTATCAATTTATTATATAACACATGGCAGATGAAATGGCGAAAACCACAATTTTTATATAGTCATCAAAATCAGACAGGAAGACATATTTTTGGACTACACAGCACGCTTAGCGTGACCACCATAGAAACGTGTTTTGTCGACGGACAAATAGACAAAATGACAGACAGATTTCTAAAGTAATTATTAAAGAAGGAGATTTGAGTCAGAATCTTTAAAGAGAAAAGAGTAATTTTTACCCGACTACGGCGAAGCAAAAAGGAGGGTTATGATTTTGACCGATATGTATGTATGTTCATCTGTTCCCTCATAACTTTAAACTATTAGTCATAATTTGACAAACGAGGTATCGTTGGAAGCGTCTTGATTGTCCGATGGTTATAGGCTATGTGACGTCACATTATTGATTATGGCGTCCTCTAGCGGAACTAAAATCATGACCTAAAAAAACATTTTTTAATCATGGTGTGTTAGGTATCAAATGAAAGGGCTTAATTAGCTCATTTCAAAAATATGAATATTACTACTAATAAGCCTCAAACCAATTAAATAAAAAATAAGTTTAAAAACTAAAACCCGACTACTGAAAAGGATGAAACAAGAAAGTGCGGAAGGCACTTTCTTGTTTCATCCTTTTCACACAGTGGTCACATGCTACCATAGCTTAGTACAGTGGCATGCGAACATGGGAAGGTACTTTCTTGTTTCATCCTTTTCAGTAGTCCCGACTCTTGAAAAGGATTTTAGTTTTTAATATTATTTTTTGTCTATTCTATCTGTCATTTTGTCGACAAAACCCGTCTCTATAGTGGTCAAGCTACGCGTGCTGACTATTCTTTGCTGAAAAGAAAACCACACAGCATAACTTCTTTTTTTACCAACTCATTCTCTCCCTTTCTTCCAGGTGCTGATAGTAGTAGTATGGATGATAGTGGCGCCAGCGAAGGCCATGTTCCACTACCCGACCCGAGAGGACAACATGCTGGTCTGCGACTCTTACGTGGATGCGTCGTACATGATCGCGTTCTTCTACCCCATCGTACTGATCCTCGTGTGCACGGTGTATGCCGTGCTCACCAGAAAGATTCCTGAGGCTTTTAACGAGAGCAAGCATATAGGTTAGTGATTATTCATTTCATTTTCTTTTTTGTTTATCCAGCAATCCTATGCGGGGAGCGATTCCCATAAACCATTGATCGATCACTGGGTAGGAAAATGGATTTTGGGATTTCCATTACCCCTATAGGAAATGCATGAGATAATCTTATAATTCTAATTTTACAGGTCGTTTTAGTTGCCAAACTGTAACACAAATCTACATTTTCATTACAGTATTTTCATTATTTTATTCCTGAAGTTTAATCAAAATATATATTTTTTCATTAATAACCAACTTATATTAACAGTTTTCAGCACACATACATATACTACTTAGCCCATTAATTCCTACTTTATTAGCAAACCCTTTCGTCTCAACTTTGTCCAAATTAATGTGGACGTCCAAATTACGAAATTAATTCCTTTGTCGCTGTCGGGACCAAGTTTTGTTTCACAAATCATTGCTAAATTGGTTCAAAGTTACTCCACAAGCCTTAAAGGTCAAATCATAAATTGGCTTTATTTCAGACCTTGATACTCGAGTAGATATGAGTAATTTGAGAGCAAAGTAGTATCAAAGGGATCTGACGTCCTAATTTTACAAAAGATTGAATTAGTCAGAGACAAAACAAGACATTTCATTTTATTTACATATTTTCAGTAACTTTAGTACTTAAGCTTTTCATCTTATAAGCCACTGCTGGGGAGTTTGTTGCGCCACTTGTTCTTCCTAGCTAAAACATTAGGAAGTGAGAAAGGGCGAGATTTTTCAGGGATTATCTTCTGTAATTTTGACGTTCAAAAGGTGCTGATTCTCAGCCTAATTTGAAAAATGATTATTGATTTTCATTTTGCACACTTACGCTGACAGAATATTCGACGTATTATTTCACTTAGACAAACGAGGTATCGAAAGTCAGATGTTTCAAGTTTCTCCAAAACAGATAATTAACTTCATAATATTAAAATTGATTGACATCCGCAACTAATCCCAATTGAACTTCAACACACTGAAAACCAAACAACATTAAACTAAATCCATCATTACGAACATAGAAACCATTGTTAAACACTGCAATACGAAAGCTTATTCACGCTCGGCTGTGTCTAAGTAAATCTTACTTCAATACAGGTACATAATAAGGTAACCTCTGTACCGACACAGTAATTAGATTGATCTACACATCAATGAATTGAACACAGCTTTGTGTGTATGTATTGTACACTTTGTAGAGTGTATGCGTGTGTGATTTATTAGGTATTGTGTGTGGAGTGTTGTTGTGATTACGACGGGTGTGTGTGAGAATCGAATGCGGGGTTGTGGTTTTATATGACATGTTAAATCAATGTACATACGTATGGGACGTTTGTAATACTGAGTCTGAATTAATTGATAACAGATTAGTACTAACTGCTAATTGATATTAATAATTCCTAGAACACTGTATGCACGTTGTAACGTGATTAATAGGGATAGATTGTGTAGCCACGAAAATTGTAATTAGGTACGTAATAATTCTGTTCTATTGATAAGAGGTCAAACTTTTTGAGTGATTTGCATAAGAGAGGAAATATAACAAACTTTCTTAACTTTTTCTCTAAAAAGGAAAGCCTCAATTTCTAGTTTCCTCTGTGCGTAAGGGATGCCAATGTCAATTAATGTCCATCCGTGTGTCGCAGGTCTCTATCTCATAATATATATAAATTACGTGTCACGATGTTTGTCCGCGATGGACTCCTAAACTACTTAACCGATTTTAATCAAATTTGTACACCGTGTGCAGTTTGATGATTTGATAAATAAGTGTTGATTGATTGATTGACAAAATCCTTTATCTCCAGGCTTCACGATGTACACGACGTGCGTGATCTGGCTGGCGTTCGTGCCGCTGTACTTCGGCACAGCGAGTCACGTGCCCCTGCGCGTCACCAGCATGGCCGTCACCATCTCCCTTAGCGCCAGCGTCACGCTTGTGTGCCTGTTCTCTCCTAAGGTAAATATTACTAGTACAATGTGATGATACTAAGCTTTCTTTTGGTAGACTTTACTTTCAAATCCATTGATTTACGGGGTGGGAGTGACCATTTCTACACCCCCTCACTCCCACCCCGTAAATATTTTTTCTCGTAAACCATTTATCCTCGTAACTTAAATCTTTAGGTACGTAGAGGCTTCTAATAATAATTACGATATCTCTGTTAAAAAAATATGGACCCCCATGAATGTTAAAGTAAATCTTTGCCTCACTTTTAAACGAAGGCACAGAAAACAAGGCTGCCAAAAAGTCGTAAAAAATTAAGTAGGTAGGTACTATCTTCGAGAAGTTAAATAAATCAGCCATCTAATGCCAGGAACTGACACTGTTGTCAGCTCACTTCAAACTCACTTCACCTATGTTGTCCGGTCACATTTTTACAGAATAGCATTACTACCGATGTATTCTGTAAGAATCGCCACTTGAAAACGTAGGTGAAGTGAGATGTCAATAGTGTCAATCCCTAGCTGCAGGTGTAGTGTAAGCTCATTTCACCTAAGTTTTTGAGTGTACTACGTGAACTCGACAAATGGATGTGCGATTAACGCTTGTGCGACAAACCTGTACTGCGACTCACCATAGTTCGAAAGCACGCATGTGCGACACACTGAAGCTCGACATCACGCTGATTTACGCAGAGACTTTTACAGAATAGAACGGTAGAGCGCGCGACACGTCACAACTTCCAGACGGCGATTTCAAACTGTAAATATAAACAAACTTTATACGTCAGCAATTAAGTTTATTTTGCGTTACCAATAGAATAATATACGAAACGAACGGCTTTGAACGAAACAACACTGATTGGTAGTGTCCCTCTCGCACAATTTGGCAGTGTTCATTATTAATTAAATTATAATTATAAAAGGGCTTTGAAGATCCCATTGGAAGGTAGGTATGCCAGGCTCCAGATAATAATCTTCAATCCCCGTTTTAGTCATATTTTGTGTAAGCACATAAAAATTTGGAAATGGAAATCGCGTCATCTGCCTAGCCTTTTCCTAACTATGTTGGGGTCGGCTTCCAGTCTAACCGGATGCAGCTGTATACCTGTATTTTACATGGAGCGACTGCCTGTCTGACCTGTCTGACCCAGTTACTGGGTAATACGATACCCCTTGGTAAGACTGGTTGTCAGACTTTCGGGCTTCTGACTACCCGTAACGACTGTCAATGATCCACGAATGCCAGCCAGGACAAACGGATTAACGTTCTTACAAAGATGGTCACCCATCCACAGAACAACCGCGGCAAGCGTAGCTTAACCTGATCGTTCGACTTGTGCAGCTGTTGCTATTTTGCCACGGGCCCCTCCGTCGTCCCCTCGACCTCCGTCTAATCGTCTACCTACGACTGTCAAATCAGAAATTAAAACAGACCGATAAAAATGAAAAGTCCATTCTGATAAGCAGAAGAGAAGAAGAAGACCAAGGAAACGGTTGATGGAATGTGTGAATGATGATAGGGTTAGAGAGGGGGTGACTAACAAGATGACGACTAATAGAGAAGAATGGAAGAATAAGACATGTTGCACTGACCACGAATAAGATGGTAAGTATAAGGACAGAAGAATGATGAAGAAGCAAAAACGAAGAAAGAAAGAGACAGGCGCTTTACTTTGTGTAAATTATTTCATCACCACTGCTCTCAAAACGGTGAAAGAAAACATTGTTAGGAAACCGGCATGTCCTAGAACCAAAAATTCGAAGACATGTGTGAGATCTACCAACCCGCACTGGGCGCGCGTGGTGGATTACGGCCCACTCCCTCTCACAGAGAGGAGGCCTGTGTCCCAGCAGTGGGAACATTATAGGCTGATTATGTATGTATGTTGTGTAATTCTAATACTTAATGCTTTTATTTCGCTGAAATATTCATATTTTGAAGAAAATAAACCTCACGGAATATTGGTTTCTCAAAAACAGTTATCTAGCCTATTGTAATTCTTACAAACGTCAATTAACGTAAATGAATCATTAACCAATGTACCATGTGTTTGTTAGTTGCTATGGTGGTCTCTTGTTTCTGAACAAGATAGAACTACAAATTCACGAACAATCATAATCATACGAAATCAGAAGGCCAATTCTCGTAATTTAAAACGTTC
This sequence comes from Luperina nickerlii, assembly GCA_963855955.1. NCBI lineage: Eukaryota > Metazoa > Arthropoda > Insecta > Lepidoptera > Noctuidae > Luperina > Luperina nickerlii. The sequence goes on along the minus strand of OY979676.1, from coordinate 21,625,911 downwards.
AAAATCTAGTCGCAGTCTCATCTCGGCGACAAGCAAATGTCAAAAACTTGTCAAAATGTAGGGAAATTAGACGTATTTTTTGACAGATTGAGACTGAGATCAGACTGTGAACTTTGATAAAATTAGTAGAATTGCCCCTCTGATATTATGTAGAAATATAGACAATTCCAAAACAAAACACAATCATTCACTTGTTTAATAAAGGTCAGTGATATCATTCAATTGGCAGTTTCACAAACAAACAAATTCTACGGGATTTACTTTTAAAACAAAACAAAAAAAAGGTCAGTCAAGTTAATATGTTAGCCTTTACGGATCATTGAACGGAGATCAGCATCGGGCCAGTAGCCACGAGATATGTTAAGGGTCGAAGCTGAAATACGGACACAAACGCAATTTATTCCTCAATAAAATACAAAATTGCGGATGTGTCCGCTTTTAAATAAATTCAGCCAGTCATTAAAATGTGGAGCATCGCTTTTATACCGGCTCCACTTGACGCTTCAGGCAAACTATTTTTTTCCCCAACATTCTCTGTTAATCAAATGAATATGTAAAGAGAAATTTGAATAATATTGCGGTTAATCGTATGAAAAATGTGAATAGAATTTACAGAATTAATTTTTATAAAGGCGCTCGGTTTTTTGTAGCTGGAAAGAAATTTGTGGTTCAGCAGTAAAATTGCGCCGTACCTACATAAAAATATTCGTTCCATATTCTGGGAAATTACATACATTAAGATGCCAATTAAAATTGTGCCAGCCAAATTTTCACTAATAATCCCGTTTTATTCAGAACATCTTTTTGCGTTCATATTTTCGGTGGCGTTTCGGTATTTTCAGCAGTATAAAGAAGGTCTCTTAGTTCAGTGTGCTTTTTGGCAAACGCCTTCTCTAACAACTTCCACTGATTCCTATCTCTCGCAACTCTTCTCCAATTTCGACCCGCTGTGGTCTTAAATTCTCTTCTTTCTTTTATATTGTCTTTTTCTGTTCCTTTTGTCATTTCTGGGTTATCTTTACTATCACTTAACATAACATGTGACTTGTCCAGTTGTGTGGGTCTATTTTAGTAAAACTAAGAACATCAATAACTTTTGTGATTTCCCTATTCGGGATATTTCGTGTCTTGTGTTGTTTTTTAATACCAGTCATACTTTTTCCCATTGATCTTTGGCAATGTGCCAGAATTTCTCTGTAGTGTTTTGCATGAGACCTTGTTTCGCTACCATATGTAATGCGCCTTGCATTATACATGTGTTGAAGATTCCCTGACCTTTCTTCCCTTCCCTTTTAACCCAATACTTATATCAGTTGCTTCTTGACCTCCTTCGATGTCCAGTATTTTATCCACCCTTTTGTTATTCGTCTTTCAATTTCTTTAGTAGTTTGGTCATTGTGTGAGATAAGCTGGCCCAAATAAATTTTCACAGTTTTTTTTTTTAATTTATCCGCTTTATCTTAGAGTTCATAGTACCTTGTCTACTACACTGACACCTACTTTAAAATATTTTTTATGACCGCGTCAACTGCAAGCTTGCAATAATCAAAACACCATAGCCAGTTTGTATGCAAAAACGAAATCTCACTTGAGGAAACAGAGTTGAAAATCCCCTGTAATAAGTGCATTTTATTAAATAAGATTTGCCTAAAGACTGTTTTAAATAAGAGCTTTTCTATTATTTTCAGCTATACATAATCCTCATCCGGCCGGACCGGAACGTCCGGCAGAGCATAATGCCGGTGCGGTACAGCCGCAAGCCGCCGCCGGCGCCGCTGCTGCCGCATCCGCCGATCAAAAGTAAATAAGTACTATGTATTTTATATGTATTTTTTGTACCATGTGATTTTTTCTATTCCAAAATCATCTGATGAAAGTGTAAACAAACCCTTTCCTGATTGCGTATGTATTTAACATACGCAATCAATCACTAAAAGGAATTAGTAACACATTCATCTGTATTTAGAAGGCATCAACTTTATAGCTCACCTTTTTTCCACCAATGATTGTTTGAATAATATATTTTAATTGAAGAATCATTGACCAAAATAGAAATGAATAAATTCAACTCAATAATTTTGTCAAATCAAAAACACTCAAGGTAACTTAAATTTGGAATTTTGGATTTTTAAGTATTTAAATAATCAAATTAAAGCAGACGTTTTGTAATTGGCACTACAAATTGGCATCCACAGGTACGTTTTCTGATCAATATGTTTACATTTCCATCAGATACTTTTGAACAGACCATAAAGAACTATTTATCGGAGAAAAATAAAATAGAAATGGGACACACAGATCACGAAACAACAATAGGACAATAGAGTTAGAGACTTGTGATAAAAAATGAAGATTTCAATAGACTGTCTACAGAAGGACGACTTACTGAACATTGGCTGACTGTAGAATGACTACAAACGGACTTACCAACAGTCACAAACTAACTAAATAGTGACTGACCGAAAGCTGACCACAGATAGACTACAATCTGACGGCAGCTTGACTATATACTTACTACAGCTTAGTAACAAATCGATTTTCCAATTCCAGAAGCACCAACCGCTGACAAAGAGACCCAAACCGACCCAGCCGACTTCAAACACCTGAACGGCCAAACGATCCAATCAATAGGGGACGGAGACAAGAAACATGACGACCAATCCAAAGAAGGCGCCTTAACGCAATGCAACAACGTCAAACCAATAAACACTCAAGAAAAGTCTAGCAGCACGTCAGTAACCAATGATAAAGCTGACACCTTATAGCAAAGACATTCCTCCCGGTCACTCCTTAATTACTCACATAAAACAAACAATGTTAGTTTTAAAAAGAAAAGTTGCTCATGCAAATATAGGGAAAGAAAACCTGTTGTAGTCTAATCTATTTGTATAATGTATAAAACTTTAGTGGCAAGCTTTGGTTGTATATAAAAAGCTACGCGCTATCATAATGGGTATGTAAATAAATTGTTAATTATGACTTTCTTATTCTAGTCTTGTAAATAATGAATGTAAATATAAAGAAAAGACGGATAGTGATGTTTACTGTATATACTAGTAAATGTATTTAATGTTAAGCTTATCGTTTTATATATTAAATATTTAATGTTAAATTATAATAACATAAGTATAATAATATAATATGTGCAGAGTAGAGCCTTGAGCCAGGACAGTAGAGACAAAGTATTTAGTGTAAATATTTTTAAATTTTCTAATCGTCAACTGAATTTAAACTGCAAAAAACTCTGCATTTCTACTTACTTACGTGTTATTAATTAACAATTGCCACAATTGTCATGTTACGTTTGTTGTTACATTCTATTTTGTTATTAATGTCATTTGTTTCATTAAGTGGAAATGCAGAATTATTGTATCTCTGCAATATGACTTATAAAATACATATCATACATTTTTCAATACTACAATCTAGTTGGGAAAATCAGCTTAAAAGTGTTTCTAAATAAAATGTATTAATTATAATATTGTCGCTACTGTCTTGCTCTTCCTGTGCATATTATTTAACAGTTTTAAGAGAAATAAGAACGTAAATATTAAGAGCGTATTTACGGAAATAAACAGTTTGATGTTACTTGTCTGATCTTTTTTTGCCCTTAATAACAATACTACTTTATCACAAGAATTACCTAAGATTTAGAGCAACCATCACGTATTTTCTAGAAAATGGTCATCGAAAACGATTAAATAAACATTCACATCAATATTCGCGTGGATTGACCCCAAATTACTCGTCTAATTTCGATGGTAATTATGTTAATTTCCTGTTCCTTATGTCGAAACTACTGTCATTCAGTTCAGTCTGCAATAAAATCCGGCTCGAAGGACCACTTTTTGTTGGAGTATTACAGCAGGGCTGGTTCTTGAGGTATGGAAGCAGACATAAAAAGGCAGGCTTTTTGGCGTTACGTGAATGGGACGGATTTTATTGCAGACTGAACTGAATGTCAGTAGTTTGACATAAGGCACGGGAAATGAATATAAATAAAAAATCTAGTTTGTTGGAGTTGCCAACAAGTGATGCACGCATATATATTTATCTAGACCCTCTGGGCATACTGTAACTAAGAAGTATGAATGTCGCTGTAGGCTTGTGTAGATATTATCGCATTGGGGCAGCGGTGGCCCAGTGGTTCGAACCCAGACAAGTGCTGCCTTTGTGTAAATAATTCCATCCCCACTGCTCTCAAAACGGTGAAAGAAAACATTGCGTGGAAACCAATCCAAAAATGTGACGTCATGTGACATCTACCAACCCGCACTGGGCCCGCTTGGTAGATTTCAGCCCGCTCCCTCTCACAGAGTGGAGGTCTGTGTCCCAGCAGTGGGAACATTATAGGCTAATAATTATGCTTATGCTAAAGCAATTGTTTTTGTTTTTTATTGTAATTGTCTTAACCATGGGCAACAGTGCTCAAATTACAAGCTGCGGCTCTTCCATATAATAAAGCAAATTATCAGAAAGCTAAAGAGGAAGAGAAAAATGTTGACAATTCAGAAGTGCGAAGTATTGTGCCGTCGACTGACGTTTCTGTAGAGGGGGAAACTGGGGGTGAGCCAGGTGAATTATTTTTCCTTTTTTTTTCTTCAGAAAGATGCTTTTAAGATGATTCTCAGGAATGATAACTTAGAGTCTGCATAGAGCATTTATAGTAATCTAAATAGGGCATTAGCTGCTAGTTGCAGAATTGCAGTTTGGGTGCAATTTTTGCGCAGTTGACATAATTGCATCAAAACTGCCAACCGACTGCGTTGCAGACGGCGTGCAGTTGGCGTGTTCACAACGTTCGTGAACTGCACGTCGACTGAAAGTAATTTCAGTAATCTTGCAATAAAAATACCTTTCCTTACATGATAAATGCTATTTATTTCTGTAAATTGGTTTAAAAAAAACACTTCTAAACTTCAAAATTAAATTATGTTTCATAACTAGAGGAGTTCGGTATTTCCCTGAGGTATTTCTCAAATGACTACTTTGAGAAGAAAGACCGAAACAAAGGTCCCAGTCTCTTTTAATGTCCAGACATAATCAGGTAATTAAGAGGATTAGGATAATTCCGTTTCTGATTTTATCCTTCAAAGAAACTCGGAGCATAGCCCACTCCATAGCGAGCTGAGCGACCTTGAATTTGTGGACCAGCCCAACTGTCAGTGTCCACGTTTTGGTACCGTATGTCATAATGGGCAGGACGTACTGGTTGAAGCCCTGAGTCTTCAAACATTGCAGGATAGGCGACGCAATACTTGACGTAGTTCCCAAACGCTGCCTAACAAAACTGGATCATTTTGTCGGCTTCTTTATCAAACTTGTTTCTACTGAGCTGCATGACTTGTCCTAGGTAGATAATAGACATATTCCTTCACAATTTCTAGAAGCGACACTTCGATGTAGATGGGACTCGGCAAGACGTGCGAATTGTACGTGAAGTTCATCTTGTACAAATTAAAGCCGAGGTCAACCCGCCGAGAGGCTCCATTCAAGCTGTGTAGCATCTGGTCTAACTGTTCCAGCGTCTCTGCCATTATGACTATATCATCGGCAAAGCGAAGTTGTAAAATGTACTTGCTGGAGTTACCGAGATAGCTTGCAGAGTAAGCAAACTGAAATGGTAGTGAGCTAGCCATTTTGTCGAAGGACCGATGGCCGGTAAAGCAGACGGCAAGCGTAGCGTGAGATGCCCCCCAGCTAGATGGACCGACGAACTTATGAAAGTGGCTGGGACAGACTGGATGCGGAAGGCGGAGGGCAGGGTGTTGTGGCGCCACCTGGTAGAAGCCTATGTTCAAACGTGGACTGCGATGACCGAGATGGTCTAGTCAGTGCACGCATTTGTCAGTAATCGTGTAGTCACTTAGGTCACTCACATTATTATGCAGCTAGCTCCCATGATTGTAAACAAATTCCAAATAGGCATCAACACTAAATAAAACAAACGTTCTTAAAACTTATCGTACGACATCACACTATAAATATAACTAAAGTATACTAAACGAGCTGTCTCTAAAAAAGTATACTAAACGGGCTGTCTCTAAATCAGTTAAATCACGAATTTTTCTAACGGTGTATGTTGCGGAGCTAAGCTTTTTTGACAATTTATCTACATATAATATGGGGGCCCTATTGAAGCTGGGCATCCAAAGTTATGCCTAAAATATGGTGCTTGTATACGGTGCAAGCTATTTGCCCGCTACAAGCATATTGTAAAGTTGCCAGCTACATGACATGTGCGAGTTGCATTCGGCACGTTTAACGATGCCTTTAATCCAGAGTAGGGTTTACGATACAACAAGTGTCCGAAAGAAATTCATTCGCATCGGAACCGACCGAACCAAATAGAATGAACTTCGTAGTAGGAAATGACCGAACATTCGGCCGATACGATAAATTTACTACTTCGGAGTAGACCCCCATGTGCGCATATTAGGCATGGTGTACAAGTATCATTACTATTACGCACTTACATTAAATTAAACACTTTACTTTTTACAGCGATTAATAAATCAGCCAGGTCAAAGCCCCCGGCGCACCTTATCAAATCGTTATAATCAAAAAGTCCCAAAGACGACGTCGCGGGCAGAAACTAGTGCCTACCTATTAAATAAACAGAACTTAGAAGATTGCCCAGTTTTTTTTTTTTTTGCTGTGATTGCCTGTTATGTGTACTTAGCATAACAATAACATTACTGTCCTTCCGGTGCCGTCAGGTAAAAATACCCTTCGACTAGTATGAGTGCAACGTGCTTTTGTATGGCCAAGCTCATCGGCGTTATGGAGACCCTTAATAAAATAATACATAGAATTCGAATTAAATTTAAAAACTTTAAAAAAAAAATCTCCTCACAAACAATGGCATCATATTCATTTAGACAAGCTTAGAAACTGTTGACATTATTGTTGACGTTGAGTTTAGGTACCTACAGCAGAAAAAAAGGCAAGGCAGATGATGATAAACGTTTTTTGCAATTTGCAGGTCAGTGTCAGGTCATATGTTGACCAAAATATTATGCACAACCGAAACAAGTACCTATGTATTATGTGTACCTATGTATACACAATCAATGACTATTTCATGAAATATCAATCAATAGAACTTAGAGGGTGGTATTGATGGTTTTATTGAATATACTCGTAATTCTGTAAATGCATACTTGTTAAGGTTGCGAATAATATTTTGTTCAATATACAACCTAATGCTGACCAATTTAATAATAAACGTAAGAAATGTTGAATTTTGCGGGCTACCCTGAGGCTTTCCTTTAGAATATTCTAGGCTAATGATGAAACATAATATACTTAATTATGCAATAATATCAATATAACCTAAATACCCACTTAACAATTTTGAATATGCACAGCGATTGGCGTATTGCTGCTGTAATCAGTGACGCACTCACATTGATAAATAACGATAAGATAACCCATTCGAATATTTTGTTAGTCACTCTAAATTGTGTCGGCAATCAACATGGGGCCCAAAATGCAAGAAATCGAAGTCAAATATAATATCGAAGACAGCGTTGTAGTATGTGCTCTGCCATATAATAAAGCTCATTATCAAAAGTCTGAAGAAAAGCCAAACGAACCTGAAAGTCCTGAAGATGCTTCCGTTAGGAGTGTACCATCGATTAATGAGGATTCAGACGAGGAGGATCCACTGAGGGTATCTACGAGAGCACGATTAACTTATGAATTAGACAGGTGAGTTAATAGAAATAACGAAATTAATGTAACATGAGTAGCACAGAGCATGTAACACTTTAATGAGTTGAATGGTCCTTTGTACAGACGCTAGCACATCAAGGCCATCAAGCTACTACCTACAATCTGTCAAATTTATTTCATAGATTTTGAACTTTATCGCTAGAGCATGCAGCATAAGGTTCAATTCTTTTTATTTGATTGTTTTACAGTTTCGGGTAGCTTGATGTGCGGGCGTCTGTAGTGCTGTACTACCTTTTTTTTCTTGCCGTGAAAAGCTACGGTTTATTCGCCGTGTGTAGGCTCGGTCGTCAATGTTGTATGGATCGCTATAGAAGCTTGTTGATGACACGGAAGCTTCATAAGAGGGGATGGGATTTGAAGAAACTATTGTCGTCGCCTTACCTCAAGTCTGCCCCCGTAGTGTGTGATACAGCTGCAGCTCAGACCGAAACTAACACAAAAATTTTGACGAGATCGACGTTAGGTATTCTCCTTTTTTCTCCTCGAAAACTGAACCGATTCAATTATTTTTTACATTTACATTACAAGAAAGAGTATGTTTAGGTTCCTATATATTTTTTTTGTTATAAACTTTTCTAATTTGTTGGATGGTCCTCTAATCACGGCGGTAATAAAAATAGGGCTTTTTTGTAATTTTTAGAGGGTCATATTTTTTTTACTAATTAGTTGCTAAAAAATGATAGAGACGTGTTTACAGCAGACCTTGATTTCATGAAAAAAAATTGCTATAGAGGCATTATTCAGGAGGAAAAAAGAGGAATACATTTGTATGGAGAATCGCACGCCCTGTTCCCCCTTAATGAGACTTTTACACAAAATCACCCTTTATCAAAGAATCACAGTCATCATTCTTATAAATAGACTCTAAATGAATATTTAACTAATTACAGATACAGCAAAAACGCTATGTTAATTTTTGAGGGCAATGCGTCAGATGTTGCCTTTGAATACGGCGGGGAAGATACTCCACCTAAAGCTGACGACACGAGCATGAAATTTAAGCGTACCTTTGAAAAATTCCGCTTCGAAGTCAATATTCATAGGAACTTGACTGATGAAGAAATTGCTAGCACTTGTGAGAGATGTAAGTCTCAATATTACTGTTACAGCCCGCAAGAGTTAACTTGAGAGCCGAGTTGCCCTTCCCGACCCCCGCGCCATGCTATTACCGCTCTCGCCATCAACGCCTCAGTATGGCGCGTTTCTATGTCATCCGAGCAAGGTCTCAAGGTAACTCTTGCGGGTTGTACAGACGCCAGCACATCAAGCTATCCGAAACTGTCAAATTTTCCCAATCAACTTTGAACCTTATGCTTTAGCCATAAAGTTGAAAACCTATTGAAGAAATTTGACAGATTGTAGTAGCTTGATGTGCTGGCGTTTGTACAAGTACATATGACATAATAATCATAATCATGACCTACCAAGTACAAGAGAACTCTGCTACCTATCTTTTTGTTTCTAAATAATCCTTTCGTCAATAGATACAAACCAAACAAACTCTTTGCAACTACTCGTCTTCACATATTATTATGATATAATTAATGTATACAAAATATTGTAAAACATTTTAAAAGAGTAACGGTGGAGTTTCTTGCCCATTCTTCTCCATACGAAAACTACCCTTTGGAATGGGCGACTAGAATCAATTCTATTTGTTGTAATTTTTGACGTTCAAAAGTGCCTTTAATGTGCCTATTTGAAATAAATGCTTTGACTTTGACTTTGACTTTGCAAATTAAAACCGTATTAACTCACCTTTTGTAAAGTGGGGTAGATGCCTCTAACTTTAGTAAGAATAGACCTATAGAGGTATGAGGAACAGGGGTGTAAAGTTCACTTATACTCCTATAGAAAAGGGTGGATCCTCCGACCAGACGGGTGTCGTGTATGGTGGGCAACTGTCCAACGATTGATTTCGGGACGTTGTATATACATATGTATGCTAGTTGCGCGGTAAACTCTGCTTGCGAGATGCAGGATTTTGCGTGTGCCTTTGCAGACACATTCCACTTGTAAAATTACCTCAATTTTTCAGTCTTCCATCAAGATTTCACGAACTACGGTTGCGTGGCAGTCATGATGCTGGCAAAGACGACGGATGGTATTGTGGAGTCAAGTCACACTCCCAACAGTGAACACGGAGTTATGCGGTACATGATGGATCTCACGCCCCCTACGTTGCAGGACAAGCCAAAAATCTTTATTGTGCAGGTAATCAAAATTGAAATTGGTATTACTCACCACTTTAAACGGAAGGACATTTTGTGATCGCGAAAATAATCAAAGGCATGGTCGCTTTTTTCTTTTCCTACTACATTACTTACCTATATTTTATACATGTGTATTAAATATGAATTCAACACCCCTTAGCATAGAAATTATTTCGTCAGTTATAAAAAAAATATCATAGCTTGGAGCGGAGACCTGGTGGCCTGAAATACAGGCTTCGGCTTAGCTTAGGTACCAGTTTCCCACAATATTTTTCTTTAAGCCCGTGGCTGGACAATATTGTTTTTTGTTATTATTATTTATAATGACATTGTTGTGAGAAAAAAAAATACCTACCTATATCGTATGAGTGAGTGACTAATCGTTAAGTAGGAATCTATCATGCTACTTAATTATCGTCACTGCTTCTATCCAGATAAGGTTGAAGGGTAGGAGTAGTTGTAGGTAATTGATACAAACATTGATCTACTACATAAATTATGATTCATGAATAAGTAGATAGTCCTACGGAATTCAACGAAACTTGCACTCTGTTCTATTATACGGAATCATAATGATAACATTTATGTTTTCAGACTGAAGACTTTTACGTGAGACCTCGGGCTCGAGTTTGGCCGACATTTGTTCAAGAGAACAACCTGGAGTTACGGCTAGCAGTCCCCGTCGTCTCCTCTCCTGATGCGCGAGGCAAACGATCCAAGTATGTTGCACTAACTTTATTTTCTGTATAAGGAAGATCAGTACTTTATTAGGTGTCATAATTCCACTAATAGACCGATGTCTATGTCTGTGTATGGGCGTGTAAATTAATACCTACTTACGAATCAATTATTATGATGTCTTAGATTCAATCCTGAGTGGTGGCAATCCAGTCAATATTATTATCTGACTCCAACAAAACAGTGAATTAGCAATCTTTGCCTTAGCTTCCTGTGAATTTCCACGACCTTCACCAAGTTGTCGGTGCACCATGATTGTGGACCTAACGAACGACATACACTGCGTTTTCTGTAACATGGTTGCTACCCAAAGACTAATTAGCCTCATCGGCCGTATTTTCTGCGAGCAATGTATGTGCTAAGTTGGATGACTTTGGTTCGTTTCTTTGTAATAATTATTTTGTGGATGCCTAACGGTTCTGTAATCTTTCTTTCAGAGTCGATTGCCTTTTGGAGCATATCTACGAGAAGATCAACCGCCTTGGAGACCAGACTGACCTGCTGACTATCCTCGCTGATTCTTGTACTGAATACGTCCGTACTTCTGAGTTCTGCGTTGTTCCTGTATACTATTCTACTTTAACTAAAGAACTTCGACTGGTTAGAACGCCTGAGCCGTGATTACTGTTTTGTATGTAAAAGTGAGTGTCAATTTGTAAAGTTCTTATGGCGACTACATGACCTAAAGCGCGTTATTTGTCGGACTGCATAGAAAACAAAGAGAAGCGCGATGACACAACGCTGGTAATTTATTGCAAAATATGAAGCAATTATCTATTTACAAAAAAACTATTTTTTGGACTAAAAAATTAAAACACTAGTGCTTTAGTATGTTGCTTGTAGAATAATCTGACAAAAAACCATAATGATTGTATGTATATTAGAATGGTTTATATTGTAAAAAAAATGTTTTTAGAGGTATCTTCATGATTTTTTTCTAATGTATCAAATTAGTTGTATTATGTTTAGTATTTCTCCTCGTTGGTTTACGTACCGATGTTAAGCTAATGCTTATGTTTATCAAATTATTTCCCCCTTCTACCTTCGGACATCCAGACGCACTACAAGTTACCATCCCTACCTAGTTGCTATTCCACCAATTCGCACTAAGCGTTTTCAAATGTCCTTTATAATGCGCACAGCAAAAGAGTGGAACTCTCTACCTGCGTTTGTGTTTCCGAGTGCATACAACCCGAATCTCTTCAAAGTAAGAGTGAACAGGCTTCTTCTGGGTGAGCTCACTCCATCGTAGACTTTGTCTCTGTCATCTCTGACCTAGACTAGAGTCAAGAGCAAGCCCATTTCAAATAAAAAAAATAAAAAAATGTTTTCAACACACTATCTATCGCTAGGTCATGGTAGGAGGAATCAGAAAAATATATAGAATATCATATATTTTTTTGATTTTGTTAACTGTAGTTGATCATATACTTTTATTGTTGCTAAAACTTGCGTTTTTGCGTTTAGGTCCTGCATAGCTATTCATATCAACTCGATACGCTTCCGTATCGTATCGAACATCAATCCATGTTATCGTAGGAGTGCTCTAAACGCTGTTCACAAGTACAAAACCCTATTTTTTTAAATAGAAATTATCATTTTCGATACGATAGACTGTCGGATTAGTTCTGAATAATTATGCAGATTAGGTTTTGATTAAATTCAACAGAAGGAATAGGTATCATAGCATTTATAGATGATGAAGGTTACCAACAACTGTTTATCCTGAAAAACATAACTTTTCTTTTGGCTTAGCTGTTAAGAACAGTATGCATAGCTGATATTTATAACCACCACAAATACGACAAAGCGCCATTACCTACATATTTTCTTACATATAACACGAAAAATTCGTGTATTGTCTACTTCTTCATAATATGCACCTGCAAGGTAATTCAGTAAATATTGTGACATAAATATAACTTTTGAAAATGGCTATGTTTCTTTTATTACTCTATTAGCAGTGTCTTCTCGACGAGGTGTACCTACCAGGTCCTATGCATACGACTTGTCCAGCCAGAGTAGCATTAAAAAGGTGTACCGGTATCATGATGCAGCGGAGGCATAGCATTTAAAGAACCTTCAGGAGAATTGATGCACTAGGTAGGCACGCCTGAAGCAACCAGTGATCAGTGAGCCTCAACAGAAATCTACCTAAGTACCTACCATCATGGAGCAATCAAGAAATAATTAAGGATCAGTAAATAAACGTAAGTAGGCACTCGTTACTGATAGCAATACCTAAATAAAACCCAAATGGAGGTTTATCTCAATGATTACCCACGATTAAGCGAATTTTCCCACTAAATTGATTAATGGCAAGTGAAAAGCCCCACTCGTCGGTAATACGACCAAATTAGGTTGAGCTTCGTAATCCTGTAAATGAGAGGGTATTATAGTTCAAAATAGCTGGGTGCTGTCGAGCTCAGAGCAAAATCTCATGTAATTTATCAATCCGTGTGATTAGTCGGCAATATTGATGACGAGAACCAAATCTCTGGAGATACAAGTTTTTTATCGAGCTTATTCGGTTTTTCTGTGCCTTCGTCGTTCATGAAAGCTATACCTACTTTCATATTTTTATAGTCTGTTAACTTAGGTGTTGTAGGTAATGCTAGGCTCGTAGATAGAACAATTAATATATTATGCGTAACATCTACCTACTTTGTAGTTTTGAACAACCTATGATTTACACAAAGGTATTTATGCTCGCTTCTTGGACTTGTCAAAGGCATTTGATCTCGTTTCCTATGATGTGTTGTGGAGTAAATTGGAGCGGATAAATTTACCCACAGAACTTGTCAACATTTTAAAGTTTTGGTACGGAAACCAGATCAACACTGTATGAAGGGCTGGGGCGTTTTCTCGTCCTTACGGGTTGGAGTGTGGAGTGAGACAGGGTGGATTGAGCTCACCAACACTTTTCAACCTTTATATGAATGAGTTGATTGGCGAGCTCAGCAGTACCAGGCTCGAATGTTTTATAGACGGTACCTGCGTCAGTAATATCAGTTACGCGGACGACATGGTGCTGCTGAGCGCGTCAGTCTGCGGTTTGAGAAAATTGGTTGCTCAATGTGAGACGTATGCTAACATACATCATGGCTTGGCATACAACATTAAGAAGTCGGAGGTCATGGTCTTTGAGGCTGGGGGTAAAAGTCCTGATGCAGTACCGCTTGTATTACTTTGTGGTACACCTTTGCAGAGAATATACAGGTTTAAGTCATATATTCACATCATATAACATATTTTTTGACTCCCAACCTCAAAGACGATGATGACATTGAACGGGAGGGGAGAGTGTTGTCGGTTAGAGCGAACATGCTGGCACGCAGGTTTGCACGATGCTCACTTCCTGTTAAAATCACGCTCTTTCGAGCCTACTGCAGTTTACAAGTGTAGCCTGTGAGCTAGATATACGCGAAGATCGTACAGCGCTCTTCGCGTTCAATATAACAATGCGTTTAGGATACTGGTGGTGCTGTCCCGTTTCTGTAGTGCCTCAGGGATGTTCGGAGATGCGCATGTAGATTGCTTTTACGCAACAATGCGTAAAAGGTGCGCTTCCCTGGTGCGCAGGGTGTGGGGTGGCTCCAACAGTGTCTTAAACATGGTTGCGATTCGCCTTGACTATGTTTACGTGGGTCACTGTTGTGCCGTCTCTCATGGGATGTCGCAACGGTGACCAACCGTTATTTCTTGTGGTTTTGTTTAGTGTCTGTGCTTACTAACATAGTCGTAAGTTTTACTAACAATCTTGTTTGAGTTTGAGTTTTGGTCACTTAATTAAAAAAAATCTATTCTATTTAAATCTACCTCATCATCTTGGCCGAAAGACGTCTAAGATACACTGTACATACTTAACATGCTCAAAGCATTACACCATCGCTAGTTCTGCGCTGCCCGCATCCAGCGGATTCCGGCGACCTCAAGTTCACTGCTAATCGATCCACCAAGGGACGGCCTACTCACGAAAGGCTTAACATCGGTACGTAAACCAACGAGGAGAAATACTACCAAAAACTTCTGAAGAACACATTGATCTGGTGATTGAGGTACCTTCCCTCCTATAAAGGTAATATAGTCCATAACTCTTCGACTGTGCAAACAATTTACCTAATAATGAACGGTTCTACCAATGTCTTTCATTGCGCATAACCTAATTCTCTGCCTCATGAGAGCAATTAAAAGAATTAAATAAATAACAAGAATTGGTACGATACACCGATGCCTCCGATGCGCTATCATTCTGCATTTACCTAGGTGCCTTTATCTAGATTATGATTTTGTATAAATTTTCATGACACGCTGCACAAGAAAAACACTTTGTGCGACCACTAACCGCCTCCAGACAATAAAACTTCTATTGTGTCTCGTTCAGTGTCCTTCTCGTTTTCGTTTTTTTTTTTTTTTTTTGATAATTTACTGACATTACTAGAAAACCTTTATTTTATTAAAGAAGATAATAGTACATTATGATATAAGTGCGGTAAGTTGAAAATTACAGCCGAGGCGATATTGCTTGCCCGAGCCGTAGGCGAGGGCTAAAAGTAAGCAGATGCTGTAATTATCAAACCGCACGTATGTCATACGACGTTTTATAACATATTTGCGAGGAAATAAATAAAACTCGGACTGAATTTGCATATTTGCTTGTTTTCCATATGATGAAATTTTGATACGCTTGTAAGTATCTATCGGTTGATTTTTCGGGCAAGAGGCTTAGAGTAGCCTTTTTTGCTGCCTCTGAGACTTCTGGCGGTGTGGAATTAATAAATTCATCATTACTTGACGACATTTTCAAATAAAAAAAAGTACAGCGAAAAGAAAAAGCGCGCGGAATAATTTTTTTAATACAGTTGCTCAAAAAGTGGCGTATTGCAGGGACGTATAGCGTTCGGGATGTGGGCTATTACATACTCGTGCTTTTTTTTTACCTTTCCCGAACTCGTGCGTTCTCTTTCCCAACTGTCAAAATAATGTCTATTAAAAAGAAAAACCAACCATGAAGTTTTTACTAAAAAAAATCATAGAAGTTTTTATGATTCATGCAAATACGTATATTTCTAAAAAGAAGCTAGGTACTAATTTGTTTCAATATCAGATTTAATGATTTGCTTGAAAATAATTTTCATTTCATATCAATAAAAAAAATTCTACTGAAGACTTGGCTGTATGGGCATAGTTCCCTTTGCCTACCAGAATGGGTGAAGAAAAAAAATCTCTGCTTATATTTTACGGTTGGCGCCATTAGTTAGTTGAGTTTATTGTGTTTTTATTATTTTATTAAATTGCTTCATTTTTTCGCAACTGTATTAAAAATAGTCGTTCAGTACACGTGCGAAACCGTCATTGCAACTTGTTCCGACTGTCAACCCTCGCCTTCGGCTGCGCCTCGGCTCGGGTAGACATTTGTCGGAACTCTTTGCAATGACAACCTTTCCGTTTTATTGAAGTACATAGGTACTCTGTTGGAATATTGCTAAGAATGTGAGGAGTTTCCGCACTTGTAATGAAATATACTATTACTTCTTAACAGATAAGCGATGCGCGCGCGTTCGCGCTTTTTTTTTTCAGGCATACATAGGCACAAAACAGCCAGTATTATTAATAAAGTAAATTACCTAATATTTTTGTTTTTGTTACAGATATTAATGGTTGTAATTTATTGTCAAAATTAATTAAATTAAAGAATTAAATGTTTATTTATTATATTTTATCTCCCAAAGTTAATTTTATTCATAAAATGTTGACATCTTTTCTGATATAAAAACTCTTTGCTAAGATTTAAAAAAGTACCGTTCATTTTGACGGAGCATCTTGATAAACCGTGCGATTTACTTTACATTACCGCACAAGTGCGTAATAAGATACATTACGATACTGAAATTGGTGAAATAAGAGACCCTTTACGAGCAAATATGTTATAAAAAATATACTTATACACTGGAAAAAATTGTTATACTTACTAAATTAAATTTTAAAATAAAAATATAAAAATCTAACCCAACTAACTAAAACATGGCGTCGAAAAATTCCTGTGCATCGTTGTCGACTGGTAATGTGTTCCCAAGAGACTGGTGGTATTGCCACATTCTATGGCAATGCTTAACCTCTGGCCAAGGTAAAGGCCCTTAGGACACGGGAGGTATCAACCAGCCGTTTGGAGATTTCGTTGAACAAACAACTCGGACTCGGAGCACTCGGACCTTCGCCGCTTGAGGTTTTGCGCAGCAGCAGCGGCAGCACAGCTCGCCGACCCAGATAGATAAGATGGTGCAAGAGTATCGACACGCGTTGCGTCCAACACTAAAGGTCTAGTCACCTTCTACTAGCAACACAGAGAGTCCTTTAACAGCGTTATCATCTGATATCTGTAGGCAGTTCTTGTACACTTCTATCGCACCGATAAGCCCGTCGACATCAGCGGACGATCCGTTAAATCGAGCTGTGCACTTTGAGAAGTTCGCGGCGGGCGTTGTCATGGACATTTCAGGCGCCGGTGTCGACGTTCTGACATCACGGATGAGTCTCGCGAAAATGTCTGCCTGACTCTGCTGCAGTGAGTGCATCAGGGTTGTAAATTGACCCTCGTCCATGGTGATGGACGTGGAAATCTCCTCTGCTTCTTCTTCCGCTTCTACTCCCTGGTTCTTGGATTTCTTATTTCTTGTTTCCAGTGTTGCCATACTGACAAAGGGTACGGGACCACGTGGCGTAAATTTTCAATGGTCGGAAACGCCGCGTGCTTCAGGATCCGAAGGTCCCGCGTGCAGGTAGGTACCTACGTGTAACCGATACGCTAACCGCGGAGCTGTTTTGTAAAAAAAAAATTCACAAGCACGTGTCGTCAGAGGCCCCCACGTTGGGCGCCACATGTAGCCGACGGGCATAGGGTTCGGGCGTCTGAAAGAAAGAAATAAAAAAATTTCAATTACTACTTTAATCACCCCAGAATGAAACACGTGTAATGGAACACAGAACAAGAATTATTAGAGATTTAAAATGGCCAGCACTTTACGAGTATGGTTTGATTGAGACACGTCGCGTCACACAGGTGTCGAGAGTGGACTTCCCGTCCCCCGCGAGAGGCACTTGATCAACAGTGGCACTAGAACCGGGCGCGCGGGAAAAATAGTGGCGCGTGATTGGCCATCACAAACAGTGGCGCCTATCTAATGCTTCCGCAATCATCAGATTGGATGTTACTAACAGTGCGGAAAACATCATCGTTACCCTTATGGTCGTGGGGTTGCCGCGCTACATACTTAAATTTATGGATTAAAAAAAATTCTGTCGAATAATTGGAAGAATGGCCAAACTAAAAACTCACCTTATTAAAACACAAACACACACACCTTGTTGACAGGCAACAGCAGATTAAGGGTGTCTGTAACATTGCCAAACAAAACTATAAATTTGAAAGAAAAGGAAGAAAGAATGAAAATACCTACGTTTATTTGCGGCAAACATTTGGGGTATTTATTTTATAGTTTTTGCCAGCAAGGTGTTCCTATTAACAGAATTGATTAGTCAGTAAAAGTCTGACACGCCCTCCCGCTCCGCCCAGACCAGGAGAAGTTAATTGATAATTGCCCACCAAAAAAAATGGCATTCTTTATGACAAACCTTTAGGATGTCTTATATGTAAAATGACTTGCCAGAAAGCCTTAGTTCCAGAGTTAATTATCTGTCATCTGTGCCCGCTGTCACTAATGACATGAGTGTCAGCTATATTATTTGTTTTAATTGTTTACACCGCGGTGTTGTGAATAGAAGATTAACTCTGTTTATTGTAAATAATTCTTCTTTACGTATAACAATGGAGGAAGAACCAATAGAAACTATAAGAGAAACCAGCCGTAACCTTTTAGTACTAAACAGACGAAAGCATCGTGACGAAGTAGCTGATGTCCGGCGGTCTTTGATCGGTTTGCGGTAAGCCCAGTTAAAACTTTCCTAATACTTTGTTTTCGTATCTTATTTCCAACGTTAAGGTACCTATATCTTCGATTTCCTGCGCTGAGGAAGTTCCTTTTAACTCACTTCAAGGAAAATCAATATTGATGCATTAATCGAGCCTCCATGATTTGATACCTATGTACCCACCCATCTTCATCCTGCATTTACTAATCAATTAGACCCGCTACCTACCTAACTTACTGTTTGGCAAAATGTTTTCGAAATTAGCAATATGTTATCCTTTCATGAGTAAACTCTTACAGGCTTTATACTTTTAGAAAATAGGATTGCTTTTGTCCTTTAGTGACTAGAGCATTTACAAATTTTCAGCACAAATTCAGATATGGTGACACTAATAGCAAGGAAATTAAAATCAAAGTCTTCAGTCACTGCACCAGAGCTACATAACTTGAAGAATGCCTTGATTGATGATGTAGGTAACATAGAAGTGGTCTTACATACTCATGGTGCTCTCAGAGGATTGGTGAGGGAGATGACAGGTAAGCTTATTAACTACCTGTCTTCTAAATGTTATAAACTAACTTCAGCATGTTGACAAAAGCATGAATCAGTAGAAACATTGGTAAAAGAAAATGTATGTTGATGGCATATTCAAACAATTTTTATGTGCCTTAGAGATACTTAAAATGTTTTCTGTGTATTACCACTTGCATGTTATGGGGATTACAGGACCTAAATGCAAAAAGACAAGTTTTAGAAAGAAGAAAAGTATATAATGATCAACTACTGTAAACAAAATCAGAAAAATATATGATATTCTTCAGGATGTATGCTAGGTAGATAGTGTGTTGAAAAAATAATACAACTAAATTGATACAATAGAAAAAAATCATGAAGATACCTCTAAAAGCTTTCTTTTTACAATAAAAACCATACTAGCATACAATTATTCTGAATTTTTGTCAGATTATTCTACAAGCAACATTCTAAAGCACTAGTGTTTTAATTTTTTACTCCAAACAATTGATTTTTTGTAAGATAAATTGCTTCATATTTTGCAATAAATTACCAGCGTTGTGTCATCGCACTTCTCTTTCTTTTCTATGCAGTCCGACAGTGACAGTGCTTTAGGTCATGTAGTCCCCTTGATTGCAAGAGTTAAAATACAATTTGAATAAAATCGCGAAATACTTACCTGGTAAATTATTGTAGTACACTGATGACTTTATTCACTTTATCCAATAGAAATACAAAAGCTTCAGTATCATAACAATCATGATACCTAATCAATAATAATAATAAGCCTTTATTAATGATGCCTTTAATTTTGAGTAAGTTTTGTTTCCATAATTTGCAATTGTCCAGTAAATACTGCAGTCATTTTTCATATCTATTGAATTTACATATGTAAATAAAAATGAAATGCTGTTAGTTGGTACGTAAGCGCATTGTTTTGTTTTAAAATGTTTGCAATAATCCAAATTAGGCTTTTATGGAAAAAAATGGAAAATGTTTTGTGAAAAATTTTCAAATTCAGGGGAATTTTTGTATGAACTATAGAAATCAGGATGGGACCTCTGTCAAGCAAACCAGTATTGATTTAACGATAAGAATATCTATCTGTACTTTCCAGGTCATGAAGTGAACAGACAGTGTGCAGCCGTCGGATGTTTTTGTAACCTGGCCCTTGGAGAAGTCAAAGCTTGTGTTCTTCTATCAAAGGCAGCGGGACCATACCTTATTCCTGCTCTTGATAATCTGAGCGCTGAGTTAGCTGTGAGTATGTTAGAATATGTAGGTGATGAGCAGGTGGATGCTATTGTAACTCTGACAGACTCTAAACTCTCTGGTGGATGCTACTGTAACTTAACTCTGACAGACTCTAGACTCACCGGTGGATGCTATTGGACTCACCGGTGGATGCTATTGTAACTTAACTCTGACACTCTAGACTCTCCGGTGGATGTTATTGTAACTTAACTCTGACAGACTCTAGACTCTCCGGTGGATGCTATTGTAACTTAACTCTGACAGACTCTAGACTCTCTGGTGGATGCTATTGTAACCTAACTTTGACAGACTCTAGACTCTCTTATCATCATTATCTTGCCCTTGCCCAAAGGACATGTTAGGTTTTTGTATGGAGGCTGGGCTTTTATTCGAAGCTACTGTGAACAGGGAAGAGATCATATTTTTATGAAAGTACATAAATTAAGGAGACATTGTATATGTTTTTTATTTTTTTTGAAAGCACCCTTTCCTTAATTATTATACATTTTAATAATCATTATTTAAAAAATAAATTGCAACCCACAGTAATTATTGATTTTGGCAACACTTTTCAGTTGGATGTCATTATTGTCATTGTGAACTGTAAACGTCAATCAAGTGTCAAATTCAATTCAATTTTGACCTGTGGACTGACAGCTGACAAGTATGACAACCTTACAGGCACAGATAATATTTTCAAAGATTCCATTAGGAGGCAAAGGAATTAATGCCATACATACAAATCATGGAGTTGGTTTTATTTTAAACCATCAAATATTATTTTAGAATATTTTAAATAACAATAAGGTGTATAATTTGCTTTAAAAAATGATATTTAACCATTTTTTCTTTGTTTCAATGTGCAAAAATAATATTATGACACCAAAAATATCTGGATTTAAAACATGTATTTATTCAATAATGGTGCTTTTAATATTTTTTCTGTTTTTGTCAGGCCATCCTGAATAAGTTTCCCTATCAGAAAAACCATACATGACAGCTGTTCAAAAAAATTATTATTTTAAGCCCATTTCCTAACATGTCCTTTATTTGAACAACATTTTTGATATTGAACATTAATACAGACTACCTGTATCTAATTTCATCAATAAGTAATATTTAAAAGATTGCTTTTAGCCATAAGACTGCCCATTGAAACACTGTGTAAACTGTAACGCTCTCTTTCCTATTTGTTATGGTGTAAAAAAAAACTATCTATCTAGCACATAACTGCACGACAATCATTAGCAGAATAATTCGCAAATAGAAATAATGTATTAGCTTATGACGGTATACTAATAAAATGTCTCTATACACATAGTCTTGTTGTAATAACTGTTACATATACCCATTATAATAAGGGTACAATTTGAATGCTCACCAAATTAATGTTTAGACCCTAAGACTAAGTACCAAGTAAAATATGTTAACTTCGAATAAAATAACCCCACTCTATACCGAGGTGCCTAAAGAACAACGTTATAAATTCCAAAATAATTATACACTCATCAGAATAAATGTATGTGTTGTATATATATATTCTTTTGCCTACCAAAATGGCTAAAATGCTCTCCAAATCTCGTTTCCCTGAAATAGTAACATTAATACCCAAAATGAAAAATATTGGCGACGTAGGATACAAGAGCGAGCGAAGGGCACCCCCGAGGTTAGGTTTGGTTAGGTAACTTTAAACCCTTTACACAGAACGAAGCCAAGCGGGGCTCCGTCGACATAGGGTGCAAGAGCGAGCGAATGACAATACAAATACCAAGTAATATGTATTTGATGTTCAAAAAAATTGTACAATCAACCATTAGCTTTCATGCCTCAGTAAAACTGACTAAATTGAAAGTCGTGAAATAAAATATTCGTAACATCTATTTAACGATAATATAAAATATTTGGTCTGAAATTAACATTAAAGGCGTTTATAAATCTTTATGGCATAGAATAAAAAGGAAAATAGGTTCATTTCTACAATACATTATGAAGCACAATTTGGTGAGCCATTCTGGCAGGTATTTCGTAATTTTTGGTAGTAAAATAGGTACTTTTCTGGTAGGCGTTTCAACACAAGCCTTATGAATGATATATATAGACCATTCCAATTACAATTCCCAAGCAACTGCACCAACCTCCTATATTCCAGATCACCTGTGCCTGGACACTTGGCAACTTAGCGGGCTCTGGACAAAAGGCTTGTGAGCTGCTGATGGCCCAGGGTGCTATAGCCAAGCTCATAGACCTGCTGCTCAGCAACAATGAAGAGACAAGGGATTCTGTGCTGTATGCCCTTGTGCACTTCGCTCATCAGCTGCAGGATGATTTGAAGTATGTATTACTGCATTTTTGCATACCTATTCATACGCGACATAATGTGTAGGACGTGTGGGCTCTACTTAGGTTTTATTATTATATGAAAGTCTTATGTGAGTCGTGCAGCAGGCACAATTCATTTTACCCATTTGTAGCTATGGAAAATTGAAAAGCATCCGAAGAAAGTATAGACAAGCCCTGTTCCAGTTATGTTGTTATGCAATCACTCATCTTCATCAACCACAGCCCAACTACACCTACTGAGCATAGGCCTCTCTTTTCATATGCCCCACGTTCCTGCGTCAGTTTCATCCAGGTTCTACCCGCGATTAAAGGGAACTAGTAACACATTCATCTGTATTTAGGTGTCAACTTTAAATCTCACGGATCTCACCACTTTTTCCAAACATTGTTTGAATACCATTATTAACTTGTAATTGAAACATTATCACAGACAAAAATTGAGGTTATAAAATAAACCACAATCGTCAAATAAAACACGATTTAAAATTAAAATTTAGGGCTAAAGTATTCAAACAATCAAAGCACTCAATTTGTAAGTGGAACTACAAAATGGTAGCCAAAGGTACGTTTTCTGATCCAGTTGTTTACATTTTCTTATTAATGTATTGCACTCCCAAGACTTCGTCTCAGTTCTTAGCCTCATGCTAAAATCATAAAATGTTCTATTCCAGACCGGAGCACCTTCACAAAATCCTCCAGGTACTTCCTACCCTAAGGATCGCTGCATCATCACAGCTTTTCTTCATACTGTCCTGTCACAGTAACTTCTCAAACCGTTTCTTATCTGAAGAATTTGTTCTAAAAACATTACGCTACCTTTCTGTAAGTATTGAAAAATCTCTTGAAAACCCTAATATTGTTTACTTGTTTAGGTTCTTAGCGAATTTAGACTCGCAAGAAGTTTATAGAATATTTTTGAATTATTTTGCGACTAATAATAAGGTGGATGTGTTAAAGAAATTGTTGGAGACTGAAAATGTAAATGATAGTGTGTTATGGTTCTTAGGAAACGCTTACAAATGTTGTAGTACTCATGAATTGTTCGAGATATTAATAAGATGATTAGAATTAAACTTTTTTTACTGATCTGTAGTATTTCACTGTTACACTGTGAAGTATTATCCTGTATTATAGTGTTAACTGAATAAAACAAGTACCATTTGCAATAAATATATTATCATATCAATAATTATAATATTCAAATATAATAATTAATAGTATTATTTTATTAAATTAGATTAATATGGATAAGGCTACAAATATAGCATTTAATAGGTCTACTTCACTCTCACAAATGTAGCTTGGCCTCGTGGACCGTTCACTCGTACAATCGGGCGGACAGCTGCGTTACTATATAAAAAACGTTGTTTATCTAAACTTTAAACATGATTAAAATCGCAGATCATTTTAAATATTTTATTAAATTACTCTAAATTCAGCTAAAAATATTTTAGTCTTTATATTTTAGTACATACCGTTATGCCGTACGTATTCCATGTCGTGAGGAAAATAAATGCTAATGGCAGTATTAAAGAATATCACTGAATTTCCAAAGGCAAAAATATTGTACATTATATTCTAATATAAAGAAAAACTTCTACCTACTCGCCGATGTTTGTCTTGCGTCCTTTTTATTTGTTATAATAAAAGAAAGAGACGAAACACTAAGCAACTATTAGGTAGCATTATTGCTCATAAGTACTAAGTTTTTCTAAGTTACTATTACATGTATGTACAAAATTGCACTTTAAATCACAAATGAGCAAAATCTAAGGGCGCTTCCATACTATTGCACGATACGACTATCCTGCGAAACTTTATTAATGAGCTTTTAATTTTCAAACGTCACGATTTAATAGTAATTGACAATGACATGTTTATCGTGGACGGAAAATCAAAAGCCCATACAATTTACTTTAGAAGACTCATTTGGCACGTTCATTTAATTCGATAGAAAAAAGTAGGCAAGAATACGGTCATTAAGGAGCCCTGGCCTTGCGTTTCTCTTCTCTTACAGAGAAGAAAAAAAAGACCATTTATATTGATCACCTCACAATATACCTATCAAGTTTTCTTTGCTTTCTATCCCTTTTAGTACCTATTGGTTGATACCGGATTAATTGAAAGTAAACCAGACTAGAGGGGAACATTCTAGGTTTAGAACGTAGAAGCTGTTAACCTACAGTTTATAATATCCAGTGTACAAGGATCTTTTGCCGTGAGGCCAAAATCGAAACTAACGCCGCCATCTTGATTTTTCGATACATTTCATAAAACAATTGCACACAAAACCAACAGCGCCTCCTGTCAACGTCATTCGAACACCAAAAGTTCCTTGTAGCAGTTTAACTCCATGGTTTGCATAATCAGTATCTATCGTTTCCACTGGTGGGACACCTCTCTGTGAGAGGGAGTGAGCCATAATCCCAGTGCGGGTTCGTGGATGTCTTTGTGTTTTTAATTTCACCACCACTGTTCTCAAAACGGTGAAGGAAAACATCATGAGGAAACCGGCATGTCGTTCAGCTAATTCCATGGTTAATCGTATTAAAACAAAATGGCCGCTTAGTATCGTATCATGCAACATTACGTCAGTACTCATTTCAAACACGGTCGTTTCAGGCTATACGATAACTACGAAATAGTATAATATTACCGTTTACAGAAGGCGATTACGATTATATCATAATAATTGAATCCTTCGACTTCATGCAGTCCAACCGTCGATTTATTAAAATATTGGTTCAGAAATATCATCATTCTAACCTTTATTTAAAGTATTTTTAGTATCAGGGTCTGTATTTTGGAGCCATCATTGTTCATTTGCGAAAAAGAGACGTTCTTTATAGCTTCATCTCTCTCTTGCACTGTAATAATGATGGCTTCATCGGACCCAGTTTTCAGTCTAGCTAAATGGCTTGTGTGGTGGTATTTTGACGTCATTTGCTGAATTAAACAATGGACGTCCATTACACGCTTTGTATTCGTCCAAATATATCCAGTGCTTTAAGAAATCTTAAGAGCCTCGTCCATAATAAAGAACACAGACTTGGGAGATTAACTTGGCATGAATAACCTCAAATTTCTACTGGTGGTGGATAAAACACACGTTAAAGTCGCTCTAGCCTCGTGGAAGAAGCACTATAATATTGTTTCGTACAATAAGTCCCTTTATCATCAACTAAGCCTCAGGATCTAATAGATATTTAAAGTGTTGTTGGGAAAAGTCAGGAACGTTCAAACCAATGAACTTCTTTGCACCAAAACGTTTGAAAAATCTATTAGAAACTCAGGGTAATTAAATGCCGAAGATGCCTCACTGCGATACATCGCGGGCTGCTGTGTATCGCAGTGAGGTATCCCGAAGGATACCTCACTGCGATACCCAGTATACACACGCACGCACATGCCGAAGCATGTGCGTGCGTGTCTGTTAGCATGCATTTGTTTTACATGGAGTAACATCGCGGTAGCGAGCAAAACCGCGACCGCGAAGTATCGCAGTGAGGCATCTTCGGCATGTTACCCTTAAACATTTGCTTTTCCAATTATTTACTGTCACCTCTATTGACATTAGATTAAGAATAGTATATTTCATTACAAGTGCGGAAAGGTTGTCATTGCAAAGAGTTCCGACAAATGTCTACCCGAGCCGAGGCGCAGCCGAAGGCGAGGGTTGACAGTCGAAACAAGTTGCAATGACGGTTTCGCACGTGTACTGAACGACTATTTTTAATACAGTTGCGAAAAAATGAAGCAATTTAATAAAATAATAAAAACACAATAAACTCAACTAACTAATGATGCCAACCGTAGAATATAAGCAGAGATTTTTTTTCTTCACCCATTCTGGTAGGCAAAGGGAACTATGCCCATACAGCCAAGTCTTCAGTAGAATTTTTTTATTGATATGAAATGAAAATGAAATTTAATGAGATGAAATTAAATGAAACCTAACCTAACTCATTCAATCAAATCATTAAATCTGATATTGAAACAAATTAGTAGCTTCTTTTTAGAAATATACGTATTTGCATGAATCATAAAAACTTCTATGAATGTTTTTAGTAAAAACTTCATGGTTGGTTTTTCTTTTTAAAAGACATTATTTTGACAGTTGGGAAAGAGAACGCACGAGTTCGGGAAAGGTAAAAAAAAAGCACGAGTATGTAATAGCCCACATCCCGAACGCTATACGTCCCTGCAATACGCCACTTTTTGAGCAACTGTATTAAAAAGATTATAATAGCACTCGCTAAAAATGATCGGATTATTGTATTTGCAATAGCAATATTTCTTGCGCGCAGCACATCATTATTTTTAAGCTACATCCACAAAAGGTCGTATTTGTATCGACATTAGTTGCCATGAAGTGCTGGTGATGATATGTCGTGATACTTGGACTCTAGTATGGACGAAGCATTACATATCTTTGGTTTGAAATAAAGAATTTGATTTGATTATATTTGATTATACATTGTAAATCGACAAGCCAGGCTAACATGCACATCGCGACAAAATGTTGATGTTCAGTTATTTCCCCGAAACGATACATGACCAAGCATAATCATACGCCTATCTCGTTTTAGCGCGACATCATAAAACAACAAAATTTTGTCGCGCTGTGAATATCATCCCTTCTCAACGGTAAAGTCTATTTAAAGCCTAGCCTACTCATACATTATCGACGGTCAGACTGCGATGTCGTTACATATCCGCTGAGCAGCAGCTATATTTGTGAGAGGCGTGTCGTGGCCATACGTACAGTACCCGGCCGTAAACATGCCACGTATTTGTAGACCGTCATATCTTTTACTCGTACGTGTGTCTCTTTCTGACGCGCTACGTATGATGTTGCTACATCTTTGTAGAGCGACGTTTCCTTCATTCGAGCATCTGTTGTCTCTGCCTAACACTTGACGTGGGATGATGGCATATCGGATTTGTAGAGCGTCTTCTTTGTCACTTATACGTGCGTCTCTGTCTAACGCTCCACGTAAGATGATGCCACATTTTGTTTGTATGACGTCGTCTCTTTCACTCAAGCATCTGCTGTCTTTGTCTAAAGTTCGAGGTGTGATGTTGACGGTCGGGTAGTGTGGAGGAGGTGTAGTAGTGTGTGGCGTCAGTTACGTGTGTTCGGGCGCGTGCTTGCGGTGGTGGTGGCGCCGCGCACGCGCGCGCGTGCCCTCCGCGCTGCCGGTGCCGCTCACTGGAACGGTACATACTGCTCTTGTGATCAATTTATAGATACATTCATTATACATGTTGATGGACTTCATCCTGTGTTAAGTATATAATCTGCGATCGCGATTTATTTGCCAAAAATGTAAACAAATATGAATTAATGGAAAAATAACTTTAGTTCCTACACAATAAAATTCAGTTTACGTTACAACTTCAAACATTTTTTTTTACTTTTTCAATAGTGCTAGTCACTCTGAAATCAACTTAATTATCATTGAAATAAAGTTGATATATGTTTAACTTGAAATAGGATGGGTGGGTGCGGCACTGCGCAATGTTACTGTATGTATGTTAGGGGTGCTACACACAGTTGTTCGGGTTGATTCGGCACAGGCGGGCGGTACATATATTCGATTTTGCTGTGATTCGAACAAGTGTGTAGCACGCCTTAGAATACACCGGTGAACGGTGAAACTGCCTATAATTATCAGCAGATTGGATGAGACACAAATTCAACATAAAACAAATAACGAAGCAGTATTTGATCGAAGTTAATACGCCATATTGGTATTTGCAATCCCCCTGATAAATAATCTGTTAATAACCATACTTCCACGGTTAAAAAAAAAACTAAACTAAAATATAAATACGTTATCTAAATTGTTAGTACCCGCATGCACAACAAGCCAGTTAGTACTGTATACTGTTAGTCAACAAGACTCCTTTACAAAATAGCGATACATTGTATTAAGTTTCTACTGATTTTTCCAATCAAGTTACCCATGTGGAATGAGTACTCTCGATAAAATCGAATCCATAATTGTAATGCTAGCTGGATCTATAGGTTCGTTTACGCAGCATGTACGTTACGTCGACTCTCACGCTGGTCATACGTCTAATGATGTTTTAAGGTCTTTAATTTAATCATAATATCTTGTATATAAAATATAAATACCATAAAAGCAAATAACAATTTTTTTTTATAACAAATAGGGCCTACATCCTCTCCCCTATTAAAAATTAACTTTGCTGTGCCCGATAGGGTCCATAATTGATCCGATCTTTTAACATAACATCTATCATAAATGTACACATTATGAAATGCAATAAAGTATTGAGTTATGACATCGAAATAGTACAATGCCAGCCCACTACCAAAATCATTCGCGACATAGCATCTCGCACTATCTGGACGCGCTTCTCTATGTAAAGTTGGACCGTATTACGACACCTAACTTTAGAACCGTCACAGTTCCAGTGCGAGAGGGTCTTCCCTCTCGCACTGGAACTGTGAGAAAATAACACCATCCTTTTTCGCATAGAAATAATGATACGGCCACTCAAAAATAACAAATCATTATGAACCATGTAGTAAAGGAGCCATAACAAAAAAAAATAAAACGTGCGTTTTCCTCACCCTGACTGTGTGATAATAATTTTGTGACAACCATTTTCAACTCTGGGTACATGGCATTAGAGCTCACGTTACTACTGTCGGGTTTCGCTAAATCGCTCACGTACATTGATCTAATTCGGCATTCTGGAATATCAAAATTAATGAAAATAAAAACTTATAACTTACTTGCTGTGCATGGTTTTTTAAACAATAAAAAGAAATATGCTACTTCTCTATTTCTCCGAAAAACTTTTTTCCTTTGAAGTAGCCATAGCCATACATCCCATAAGTACTTACATCAAACTTTACTTACTGTAGAACTGTATTGTCATATCGATAACCATCGCGTCTTCGGAATTTATCTAGCCAATTTAAAATAGCCCAGAATAAGGTTGTAACGTCAGATCGAAAAGGTTCACCTTCATCCAGAATATTTGGTCTTCAAGACTTCCTTAGTGATTTCCTTTATTAAATTAAATATATGGACAATCCATTTTCATGGTGTTTCGAAGTTGGAGATTACCTGTGGGTTCCTCTGGAGTCTTGGGTGTGACGGTACTAGCTGCTTCCCCGTTGGCTGCTTGCGGCTTTTTATTCTTGTCATATCCATTGGCTCTGGGTCGTGTATGATCTGCAATTGACCAAACTATTTACTAAAAAAGTGTTTTCTCATCAAACCAATTCCTGGTGTAATAATAATAATCATCGATAGGAAGAAGAAGATAATAATAATATGTTTAGGATGACGATCTATGATTAATTTACTTCAATTAAACAGTTAAAGACCAAATTTTAAAGACAAAGTTTATACATTAAATTTATTTTGGTTTATTTATATACGATGGTTGATGAAAGTTAAGTCACGTTCAAACTTCAAAAATGTATGTTTAAACAATCGCTAATCACTACTTTAAGCAACGTTTATGAATAAAGAGGTATAAGTTTATTTTTATGAGTTTTCGCTGGCGTCAAGCTTAGCGTCAAGAGACAGATTCAGAGTACCTAAGGACATTCCTTCAGCCGTGGTCATATTTTGACGTGTCAGCACTTAAGCCCTATTTAGTCAAAGTAAATTTCTTGTCTGTGGCTTATAATCAAACTAGTTGCGCCCCGCTGTTTCACTCGCTTATGTTTCGATCCCGAGGGAATATCGGGATATAATGTATCCTATGTCCTTTCCCGGGACTCAAACTATCTTTATACCAAATTTTATCTAAATCGGTTCAGCGGTTTAAGCGTGAAGAGGTAACAGACAGACAGACACACTTTCACATTTATAATATTAGTATGGATTGAAGCAACACATGAGTTTTGAATTGCGTCGTCTGGACACTGTTTAGACGGCGTAACTTTTATTGTTGCTACAAGTTAGGGAGAGCGCCCATGAGCAACTTAGTTGCCCAGCAACTTTTTGTCTTTGTCGCCGTCTCCTCGCCGAGATTTCGACGATCCGCACACGGGAGCGACAGCAACGCTACTTTTTTTTTGTAAAATTTTCGATTGAGCGGCAAGTGGCTGGCAACTATTTTGCCGCAGTGCGCGCACTTGCATTGCAACCAATAGACGAGCGACAGTTGCGTCCGACCCGCGGTCAAAAATATCTCCCAGCTATCGCATCGCTACATGCGCGCACTTTCATACAAACCCGTAGACTTGATGTGAGAGACAAATTAGTTGCGCAGACAAAAGTTGTTCGTGGGCGCCCTCCCTTATGGTATGCTACAGGCAACTAAATCGCAACGTGTAAATCAGGCTTTAAAGACGTTCACGTCCTGCTGTTGCGATAAACTCAGTTAGTATTAGGTACTCACTATTAGCATAGACGGTAGAGCGATGCATCTGTTGGCCAGACAACTCGGGCAGCGTTAGCGGCCGTCGGGTGCTTCGCCCTCGGGAACCCACCATGTTGAAGTCCCTGCAATTTTATGTTACCATGTCAGAACTTTTGAACAAAGAGACATTCTCTAATGAGGTTGAATGTCTCCTTATCCCGGACTATGTCTGCTTACACGTGCAAATGTAATGTCAAACGCCCATGATAATATTATGTATTCTACTGATCAGTGTCAGATCTGTCAGATCGTTTCGCTAAATGGTTCCAACTGAACAAAGCACTGCATAGTACATATGACCTCTTACACCGAGAAGATAAAGTATTTGGGAAATTATTCAAAGTAAGCTATAAGCAACACCAACGCCCCTTGCAAGAGAGTATAATTCGAGAACCGCCAGCTCTTCTTTCCGTTATCTCACCTGATGTTTATAAGCGATGGTGATATGGTCGTAGATGCTGCTCGCTTGCCTAGCAGTAACGTATTCGCTCGTGACTTGAAGACGCCCAGGTTATAGCTATCGAAAAACACAGACTGATCCACCATTTGCGGAAACATGGGATCACGAATTCTGGTCTTGTGGACCAGATATTCAGCTACTTGGCCTAAAGTAGCCAGTAAAGAAGAAGAAGCGCTTCCTGCCTATACCCAATTTTTTGAGATCGGGGCAACTTGTTTTCTGCCATCCATCTATTTGCCATTATTTCAGTAGAGACCGTTCTAGCCATTAAACTCTTCCACACAATCAGTTTATCTTTTCTGCTAGTTTATACTTTTAATATGAAGAAAGTAAAGTCTACTTACTCTCTAAG
The DNA here is from genome assembly GCA_963855955.1 of Luperina nickerlii. NCBI lineage: Eukaryota > Metazoa > Arthropoda > Insecta > Lepidoptera > Noctuidae > Luperina > Luperina nickerlii. Next base: position 21,593,960 of record OY979676.1, on the reverse strand, counting down.
TGGTTCTCGCCAGAAGTCAGGAGTATGGACCGGCGGGAAATGGTAATTGTTCTGATAGCCGTATGCGTCCAACCCGCTGGCTCGAAGACTTGCGTGCAGAGAGTTCTTCATACACTGTAACTGTTTATGCAAAAACGTTGGAGGATCGTTCTGGGAACGTTGAATGAATTGGAACCCTAAGGCATCAGGAACAGCCTAACTTTTGTCTCTTAAAATACTTGTCTTTTGCACTAAGTCCTAAGACTTTTCTGTAAAGGGATGTTTTATTTGAGCACAGACATGACCTCCCATGGAATGTCTCCCATGGAAGGTCTATAGGACCTGTCACTTGTCTAGTTGTGCACACTTTTGAAACAGGTGTTTTCTCTCATAAACGTAGACAATCAGTGAAGAATCTTGATGCGTTGACAAGTAGTAGTAACTTTGACTTGTGGTCTTATAATTTAACTCCTTGGTTGAATTACTTTTAACTTTTACCTTTAGGAAGAGTTGTGTCGCTCTTAACGACGCCGCGGTTTTTACAAAAAGGTGCCTCAAATCCACCAAACAAATGTGCATGTGAGTCAATCAGTCAAAATAGTGCAGTTTTTGTATTTCAAACCACCCAAAAGTCGTGCTTTAACAAGTAAGTTCTACGTTTAGTAATTAGATACTCTATTAAAAGATCACAAACTTGATTTTTATGGTAGTAAGGTTAAAGCCCTTTGTACACGGCACGGTTTCATTACAGTACGACGTATAAACCGCGTCGTAGAAAAAACGTGTCATGTACAAACTTCCCTAGTGATCCATACAACACGGACGACCGTGCCTACACACGGTGAATAAACTGTAGTTTTTCACGGCAAGAAAAACTTGTGTGTACAAAGAGCGAAACTCTACAAATTACCTTTACAGTGTGCGAAATTTCTGTTAGCTTAAACCATGTCTACCAAAGTCCAAATTCGACTTAAGACTTCAGCTCGGCAAAAGAATATAGTTGGCGAAAAACATGAGCCGTTTAGTGAGTCACAGATTAGTGTAATTTATAGTTTCCTAAAACGGGTTGCTAACTCTCCAAGAGTTTGCCTTTCAAATTCTCATTCTTACACTTGAGAAACACTTCTACTAGTGAAATTTCCAAGGTTTGGAGTCGTAAATCATTATCATATTGACTTTTTGGATCTTTTGCGATTCTTAGTAAATTGGCAACCCAAAAAGTGGCAAAAAGGGTGCTGTTCTTATAATTTCGTTTACAATTTGACCAGCAGCCTCCATCCACATCTACTAAACTCAAATTATAACTAAAATCATTAGTAAGCGCATACGAGGACGGGACAAAACAAAGATGCTAACACATGCGGGGTTAGTAGAAAACTAAAACATCATTCTCGTGAAATTTAATTGTGCAAAAAACTAGTAAAATATATTTTAATTCGTTGAAAATTGTGTGGTACCGTAGCCAGAGAATACCAGGGTGGTTCCTAGTGCCTTCCCTAAAATAGCACTTGTAATGGAGTATATTCAGAGCATAAAAACAGGACACACCATGGCACTTTTTGGATATGAACGTAATCAATATCGAGGAGTGACCCTTGAGTTTTCAAATCTATTTTGTAGTTATTCTGGCTCTGTCCTGCTAAAAAATTATCTAGTTCGTAAAATCATTTCTTGGGTAAATTTGATGGTTCATACCAATGGAGCAGGTAGGCTAAATTTTTGCTCAAGTACAGTTTTTTTTCCGTCTTCCGTGTTTATGCTCTTGAAGTTCCAGAAAAGGCTGTTTGTGGTCATATTGCTCTGGTATTCCTTTGGCCAGGGTACGTGTATGCGTGACGCGTTCCCGTCCACGTCGGCGCGGCTGACGGCTGCTACGCCGAGCCTCTACGACACCACCATTTTGTACACCCTCATAATTGATCATCATGAACTAATCTAAATTCTGCAGTGAATTATTGATGTAGTCGAATGAATGTTGCTTCAAATGTTAAGTTTAAGTAAGTAGGAATTTAATGATAGTTAAGCGGGTTTTGAAGTATAATTTCTTCCAGCAATCTTTCATTTTCAAGGTGGGTTTTGTTATTCTTGGTCTAAAAGCTTAAATCGAGTTAGGTTATTTTAATTTTATTATTGGTCGCATTTAGAGGTACAATTCTGGCTAATGTTTAAATTGTAGCCTCATTTTTCGCTCTTTCCAGAAATTGTTGCATTTGATAAAATCATCAAAAAGGCTCGTTTTATGGAGCTACAAAGTAGGGTATTTATATAAAAAATACACCCCATGCCAATTTCGGTAACTACTAATGTCCTAGGTTACGGTTAGTTCAAAGGGGTATACAATGACAGGTCGTATCAGCTGCGTGGCGGGGCTACACGTACGTGGGCGTGCCGCGCGGCCGCGCCGTCAAACAACAGGTTGGTGACGGCGCCCCCCGCGCGCGGCGCGAGTACCTCTCTGCGCTGGCGCTCCGCGTCCGCGCGCAGGCGCCGCACCAGGCGCTCCGCCTCGCACAGGCGCGCGCGCAGCTCGGCGCGGCTCTCCGCCGGGCAGCTGTCGCCGCAACACGTCGCGCATGTCGCGGATGTTACTTCCAGCGAACGGAGCTTTCTGGGGTGTTAATCAGAGTCACGATTTGAGCCAGTCTACTCTGTTAAAATTTCACAGTGGAAACCTAAGGTGAAGTGAGCTGTCAATTGCGTCAATCACGTGGAATACCAGCTCACTTCATCTAAGTTTTCAGGGTGATATTATTATAGAATAGATCGCACAACTGCATCCGGTTAAGACTGGATTGCCGATCGCAACTCAGTTGGGAAAAGGCTAGGTTTGATAATTACTGCGCAACATCATTCTGTGGTGCTGGAATCATGTCTCACACAAACTGTATGAAATGTTGCCAATGTCAAGTTGCTAAAACAATATATGTATAGTACACCGGCATGTCAAACCGATATGTAATGATTTGGTAGTAGCTAATTAGAAACATTATCACTTTCTGCAAACATCTAGCACGATTTAAAGTATGGTGGACATTCATTCATTACTTTTTCTGAGTCTAGGTCAATTTAACAGCTCTCCTTGACCCTCGTTCAGCAATCTCACTCACAAATCTTTATGACGCGACCACGACACGAAGTATTGACGTAGTCGCGTTACAGCAGAGCGCTTACAATGTAAAGCCCCCATCCAAACACGCAATGAGTAACAAACAATGTAAGGCACGTACTCAGTCTGTGCATCTACGAGTAACTGCAGTTGCACCGCGCGTGCTTCGGCTGCCTTCGCCTCGCTTCGGGCGGTGGAGGCTTCTTGCTCCAGTCTGGTCACTTCGCGCTTCAGTTTCACCTGGACAAGACAACTGGATGATAAATAGTCTGAAGTATAACAATGAGCATACTTCTAATGAAATAATTAGTGAGATAGCTCCGACATAAGTAAGTACGGTCAGCAACAAAAGTCGATTAACACTTCAGTTTTTTTTAATCTCAGTTATAGAGCAAAATATTTGTTCAAAATTGCAGCAGAAGCACAATGTAATTTTGATAAAATATTTTGCTCAATAACTGAGATTAAAAAAACTAAAGAGTTAATCGACTTTTGTTGCTGACCGTACCTAAGTCCTATTGAAAATGACTAGGTACCTCAATTTACATAATTATGTCACAGTGTTTGACATGAAATAAATGTTGTTTTTTTTGTTGTATGTGTCATAAAAGCATCTGCTGTGTGCCCGGTATACATAGATACACGCGGAAAATCAGCGAATATACGTTTTTGGTAGGTAGGTACTCGTATACATCTTTGACGTCTAATGAATCTTATTGTAGTAACAGTAAGGTTTAATATACCTAGATAACGCAAGAGCACTACTTCGAGTGCCCAGCTTACGTACAAAAATCGTAAGCCGCCGTATATTACAAAGTACTCTATGGCCGCCACATTCGCGCTTAGTCCTGTAGTACTGCTGGCTGGGTGAGCGTGAGCGCTGGCGTTAGGAGCGACGGGCGCGGGCGGTGGGGGTGGGACGAGACGTGTGCCGCACGCGACGGCGTCTTTGAATCGATTTGATTTTCACATCACTAAAGGTTTTCATGCAGATCGTGATATTTGCGTTATCTAGGTTTATTTATATCTGTGGTTTTAACGAACTCAGAATTGTCGTTTCATTTGTTTATCATCCGCCATAATAAACTGTGCACAATGTTAGATGGTGCAATCTTGTCAACCGTCACCCTGTGGCTCATACGTTCCTATAAACTACAGTCTACTTAATGGTTTCAATTTAAAATAAATAATGGAAGAAACATGTTTCTTGGAAATTAAATTGCAGTTCATTACAAGATGGCCGTAAAGGTGATACGCTAAATTAAAGTGCGCGTTTTGATGACGCAATAAAAATGGCGGGTATAATGTGATGCGCTTTAATATTATAACCCAACGAATTATGTAATTACCTACTTTTATTTTTATTAGATTTTTCATCGTTGCAAAAATCTTGTAACTTTTTCCAGTTTACATAACTAGACTAATTGGCTTTTGTTTTGAAACATCAATTTCCGGTGTGAGCAGCAGAGTATTAAGAAAAAATATTATTTATGTCTGCTTGTTAGTTTACCTCATTGTTTTCGGTATTTTCTTCAGCTGGAGGCGAGCTGGCTTTGGGCGACGACTCCTTGTTGAATATAAGTTGGAATTGCAAATCTGTAAAAATAAATGAACTCAATATATCCATATACATATAAAAATATTTGCGTCAAAAAAAATAGGCTAGTTCACATCAAACACAAAATATTTTCAACAGCTAATTTTATCACTAATTCTCGGTTCCTATGAGCAAAAACAAACCGTTTTGCTAACCAGTAGGTAACAGCATTTTTTATTGCCAAACTAGGCTTAGAAATCGATTTGTAATGGTCTGTTTGGGAGTGTCTACTATGCAAAGCTATGAGGTCTTTGCTTCATTATTGGTAAAGATACAAAATTCTTCATTTTAACTAATAACGGACCGTAAATTATAGGTTTCGGCCATAAGTGTCGAAAATCCACTAAAACGTTGGCATATTTCTGCCATTTATATTCTGGCTATATCCAATGGGCCACCTTACCTTAACTTTATTAAATGTCAGAGACTTAAAAAATACGAGTAGAACAACTTTTCAATCGACTTTTGGAGGAACAGGTTCCAAGTCACAGGATTAAGATAGAGACACAATTATTTAACTTGTCGTGTTGGTATTCTGTAGCTACATCAACAGATGCACGAGTTGCAGGTTTGCAAATGAACCAATTCTGTACACTGTTTAGATCTCCCGACTAAGTGCACATCGTACGACTCACAGACTCGCGTTACCAACAACTTGGTTACGAGGTAAAAATAAAACGAGAATTAATATTATAACCTTCGTTAAACGCATGCCCAATACGTTGATCGTACAGATATAGAGGTTGATCGCATGTCAAATCCACACACAAGACTCATAAAAAAGCAAAAAAATTGAATCTGCCTGATATTGCTGATTCGGTTCTGATGAAATTAACCTAACTATAAAGATGGCTACCTGTATAGTTCTAACGATAGTGAAAGACAAAAGTATAAATATTTTTTTAGTATTGAACATCCCATATGGTGAAAAACTTAGTAGGGAAATTTCGAAATCATCGCGGATCAAAAGGCAAGGCGTAAATGCGCAAATTTATGTATGAAAAGACGAACTTGAAAGTCATCTCCTCAATCTTTCAATGCATAGTGCAAAGGTAAGTGGAAATTATTGTCCTTAGCATTACCTGCACATTATTCTCATGGTTGTCCTAAACTTGGCTCGCCTCGTGTTTCTTTAGTCATCGTAATAATTAGCTGGTAACTGGATGGGTAAGATAGTAAAGTTTTTGATTCCTTTGTAGGTTTCTCAACAATTCCATTGTTGTTTAGGTTTCGGCACCTATTCATCACATACCAACTTCTACTGTCTAATGTAATTCATCATTCTCGCGTCCATCATTTATCATGTCTCCTACAATAATTTATGTAAGCAATTAATTATACTACTGGTATCTGAGGTACCTACCTACTTTATAATCAAGTTGAGTACTACAGCCCTTCTTAGTAAGGTTTAGTATATAAATCTATGTATTGTATAGCCCTTTGTAGCCAACGATTCAACAGCTTTAAAATCTTTGCTCCGTACCTCGGTTCCTCTCCCTCAAAGCCTCGATTTCTGCGTGTAGACCGCTCAGCATTTGCCGGTGCTGTTCCTGCAAGAACCGCACACTATGCTCCAAGTGCGCTACCCTGGCTACAGGGTCACCGCCGATGATGAAGCCACCGCTCGTTGGCTCCGGAGGAGATTTCTTTACCTGAAGATAGAGAGGAACTTGGTTGAAAGTTGGTTCGTGGAGATTTTGAAAAGATGTTGTAATTTGAACGTGTTTGTTTTCATTAATATCGACGTTTTAAGCAGGTTTCGCGTGATAATTAATTAGTATGAAAACAAATGATCTGGTTGAGATTATGTTCAGGTTAGGTAGGTGTTCAGTCAGATAGGTTTGATGCTTAAATAAATGATGTCAACGAACTTCCTCGATACACTGGAGCACGTAAAAAAAACCTAATTTTGCGAAATAACAACGCCAGCTAAACAACAAGATGCTGCTCGTTAATATAAATTAATATTACAAATTATAAGTATAAATTTAACAAACGAAACATCCCTTTGTTCAGATAAATAAATAATTATCCGCCTCGGTTCAATGTACCTACGACAGCCGGTAATTGCAATTAAATTACCCTCATATCAGTAATAATTTCCCATAGCCAGGTGATGGGAAAAGCCCATCTGATATATGTACATAATCACTTTTCCTATAATGTCAATGACCGAAAGGTAGCTCTTTGTGCTCCGTGACTTGGCAATTTTGTTAAGTATTTGTATTGGACACTCACTCATAAACATGGCAAACGTTACACTAAGTGAAGACGTCTGAAAACAGATGGGAATCTCAAATCTGGCAGGATATCTATTTCCGACGCAAAATTGGAGCTGGTGACATGAGAAGGGAAATTGGACAACACAATATTTGATAAACTTACTTGAAGCTTCGTGAACGGGGCAGCTGGCACTAGCACTTTGGACGCCATCGTCGCAGACCAGATTATTCACATCCAAGAACCAAGGAAGTCAGGGAGAAGCGATTAGCGCAACCTCCTTTGTTATGTACCGCCGCGGAGCACGCGCGTGTTTCCAATGATAGGTAAAGATTCAACATTTGTGCACGGCAGAACGCACCACGACCTTGCTCACTACACGTAATAATTAAAAATAAAATTTCACAGATCAACACAAATAATAAACAGCCGCGTATTCAGCTAATACTTTATGAGGTAGACGTTTCTCCTAAACTTACGGGGTCGTCGACCGTGGCGACCTTGAACCACTGAACTGGTTATTATAGTGAAATTGACTTTGATGAGAGCACTGTTTTTTTGGTGTTTCTGTTGATTTTTGAAGTATTTTTCGCGTGTTTTTGTCGTGTCGGTCGGCGAGCTGGCTGCGGGCTCTGCCGGCAGGTGCAGGCGGGCGGGGGCGGGGGCGCGGCGCTGGGGGCGGGGAGGCAGGGGGGTGCAGTGTCTATCGATCGCGCCGCCGCACAGGTTCCGTGTGGCGCTGACTCACGGGCTTCGTTTCTGTCACTATTCGAGTGTGGCGCGCTGCCAACTCCTGTGATGGCTTTATGGCATGTCACACAAGTCTCAGCTAATAGCTTAATTCACCATACGGATTTGGTAATATGTGACGCGCTTTTACGGCGACCTTAACCGTATAAGGTTGTCGGAAGTCTGACAAAATCTGGTGTTAATTACGCAATTTGGACACTGTTGTTACCTAAGATGCTAATTACGCATTTTGTAAGCTCATGAATTAAATTAACTAGTTTTCACTCTTTCTATGTATTAGAACATTGCACGCCACAAACTGCCCCTACCCTACCGCAACACTAATTATTTGTTTCACAACAATAATTTGCTTATTCCCAATGATTTTTTGTTATAAACAAAAACTTGCGGTACCTACCTATCTACAAAAACTTTTTTCTATAATGATTTGAAATGTGTCAAACACTATTTTCACACATTATTTTCAAAAAACTCTCAAAACGGCTATCAAGTGTGCCCCAATATTAAATAAGTAATACATAACTATATCTAGAACAAAATACCCGCATAAAGGCACTAAAGTAACAGTTTTAAATTCAATAAAAATATTTAACGGCCAGAGAAAGTGGAAACTTTCGGAAACGTATGGAACATTAAACAGTTGGCACGATGATAATGTCATAACACTGAATATACTGTTTATTATGAAAGATAGCGAAAGGGCCAATATCTTGTAGAAGAGGGTCTAATATTTCTTACGGTAAAGCTGAAAATGAAATAATTTCATTGGAATTTTTCATCTCTGCCGTAGCAGCCGGTGCCAATCTGTCAGTATTTGTCTGTATGGCTCTTTGTACGGCCCTGTCTATTCCTAAAACATAATACTTCTTTTAGGATACAGAACGTAATCGTAGCCATAAAATTAGCCTTATACAATGTACCTTTTACATATATCTCAACGTTTATTGATATATACTTTTGATAATTATACATGACATACATTTGATTATGTTAGTTAAATCGACTTTAAAATTAGTTAGGCACGATGTCGGCTCTAAGTGCACAAGAGCGAGCTGAGATGCTAAAGAAGATCCTGAGCGCATCATCCTACGCGCTGGTTTCGTTCATGATCACCGTGGTGAACAAGACTGTGTTGACAACGTACGCCTTCCCGTCGTACATAGTGCTCGGCTTGGGGCAAATGGTGGCGACTATCATTGTACTGTGGTGCGGCCGCTTCATCAAGGTGCTGCAGTTCCCGCCACTATCAATAGACATCCTCAGGCGCATTTGGCCGCTGCCAGTCATCTACTTGGGCAACATGGCAACAGGGCTCGGTGGTACGAAAGAACTCAGCCTGCCGATGTTCACAGCTCTGCGGCGCTTCAGCATCCTCGTGACGATGCTGAGCGAGAAGCTCGTCCTGGGAGCAAGACCCTCCTGGGCAGTTCAAACCAGTGTTTACGGTATGGTCGGCGGTGCTATGCTCGCTGCCGCAGACGACGCCACATTTTCGTGGACCGGGTACACCCTTATACTGCTCAGTGATGTCTTCACTGCTACTAATGGAGTGTATTTAAAAAAGAAGCTGAATGCGAAAGACCTTGGTAAATATGGTCTGATGTACTATAATGCATTGTTTATGATTTTCCCAGCAACAGGGATTGCGTGGATCACAGGAGATTTACAAAGCTCAGTTGAGTACAAGAACTGGAAAGACTCATTATTCATTGTACAGTTCTTAATGTCTTGTGTCATGGGATTTATTCTGTCCTTTAGTATAATGGTTTGCACACAATACAACAGTGCACTAACTACCACAATCATCGGAGCCCTGAAGAATATCGTGGTTACATATTTGGGAATGGTGATTGGTGGTGACTATGTGTTCTCTTTGCTGAACTTTGTGGGGTTGAACATAAGTGGGCTGGCCAGCCTATTGTACACATATGTCACATTCAAGCGGAGCTCCACACCCTCCTACACCCTAATTGAGGCACCGAAAGTAAACATTGTATAGCTGTATTGGAAGAGGACACTGACTCAGTGCTTTAAGTATTTAGTATATGTATATAGGTATTGAAGGTGATGTCATAGATGACTGTAACAGTAAGAAGGTAGTGTAAATTAAAAATGGCTTAACTCATACACACGAGCCACGACACAAGTTGTTGAGGTTTGCCGGTGTATAAACCAGCAGCATTTTATTAATTTTAGTACATGGTCAGATTTCAGAACTATTTTTCATGCTTAGATTGTATTTGACCATTTATTTTGTGATGATGATCTGTATTTATTAGGTATTATAATATATTAGGTAAGATACAGGAAGTGATACAAAAATAATATTAAATAGAATAATATAAACTATGAAATATTGAAATAAATATTATGTAAAAGAATGAAATATTGTTTTATCTTTTACTCACTCAAACATATTTCCTGAAAAATCGGTTTAGATATCAAACTCAAGTTTCCAGGGCCAACATAGCCAGAGACCGCACAAGACATCCCGTTCCCGAGGTTTAGAAGGAAAAAGCGCAGGCTTTTGATCAGAAGTGGGACAAAATAATACACGCTAACAAAATTAGGTACTCAACTTAAAATTCGCCCTATGTAGTAGGTATAAGCACTCCAAAATAACAAAATTAAGTTGAAAGCATTGCAATCGGAAGAGTGGCATGTTTTCGAGAATTCCATTAAAACTTTTGTTTCACTTGTCATACCTAGGTATGTTGATAACCTGTTATTGATGATGTTTACACAAACGTCTGTCTAGCCCTTCGCACTTTTTGTTAACCGACTATTAAAAAAGGAGGAGGTTAGTGTTTCATTATCCTGTCTATTTGTTTAAGGAAATCTTTGTAAATAACACGATCCTTTGTTTATAAGGAAAACGCCTTGACCGTGTCTCTTTCCAATGACATGTTACGGTGTTCAGGACCAGTTTCAAAATGCCGTCTACAATGTTATGTTTCAATACTAAAAATAGTTGGTGAGGTATGTCGCGTAGGTGCCTTATGTCCGCAAAAACCCCTGCCTTCTCTGTTTTCAACTGCTCTGTTTGAAACTGAGGCGTAGTTGCTTGCGTTATTCATGTTGTTGAGCAGACAAATTTTTCGAAAATATAACGCATTAGGTAGCAATGTCCTTCAAAATGATTCATTCAGATTGTGATTGATAGTGCTGTTCTTCTCTTGGAAAAATAACGTGGTGGCAATCACCTAAACCCAATTAGAAAAGATCGTAGGTGCCACATTTGATCGACGTTTTAAAATACCATTATAAAATACTTTTTGCACCAGCTTTTCATGCTCGTGCAGTATGAAAGTTTCCATCATTCTCTTCTATATAATTTAATCACTATCAGGTATTCAGGTCAGTCCATCATCATAATCCCCTCCGGTGTTTTAAAACAACTATATTAGGTAGATTTCGAGCTTCGTGTTATTTATTTAATGGACCTGCAATACAGCAGACATGCAACCGTTTCTATGAATTTTATAGTTTGAGCTACGGGCTGTCTGTTGCTGCATTTTATTCAATTAATAAGTTCCATGTTTTTGTTCAGTTATCGTCCGAATTAAATAAAGCTACTTGCCAAAAACTTGCTTTTAGGAAAGTGATTTTGGAATGTCTCCAACCCAAAAATTACTTATTTGAACCAGATTTTTTTGCCATTTAGGTAGGTTTACTTAAGTCGAGTCTTCGCGCATAAAATATGAATAGGTTCGCCTTCCGATAGCATTTTTTCGGTATCCCTCTCAAGAGACCTAAAGGATTTGCAGTATCACGATACTAACGACTTGAGGCAAGAAGCTGCGAAACATTTCTGAAGCCTTTCTTTTTCGCTTTACATCAGAGCAACTCCGTTACATAGGTACCTACCTTCTTGGTTATTTAATAAGTACATTTTTCTGCGCTATAAAATCTTGATTATTCTTACAAACGTAACTGGCAACCGTGACGGCAACATAATTAGTTACGTAAATGGAAAAATGCTACATTTCATTATAAGGTCTGGGTTTGAGCCTATAATGGGTACCTACCCACACACAGATTAGTTCACTGAGTTGTTAAGTAATTGCGCATTTGAGCGATCTCTAAACCCCATCGTTGCTGGATCTAAGATCAAAGCTCTGTTTAAACGAGCTTTTTACAATTTCCAAAATAAATCTAGCTAAGTAGGTACCCATGTAGCTGTGTAGATTTTGGGACAGCACTCGAGAATCAGGTAAGTAAAGATGTTAGGTTAGGATCTGCGCCAAGACGAAGACAAGAAATATCTCGAGACAACCTCGATGCGCCTGCCTCCAGTTCGAAGTAGATGTTGAATAGGTAAATTTATAAAAAGTAGTTGCCTAGAAGACCAGCAGTGGGAATGCTGAATGAAGGAACAAAGTCACAACAGGCACTTGTAGCGGTATCTACAACGCCACATGAGAACAACGCGTCACGCAATATTTTGCATCTCGCAAGCAGAGTTTACCGCGCAACTAGCATAGATAGGTACAACGGCTCGACATGAATCGTCGGGCAGTTGCCCGCCAGACACAACACGAGGATCCTCCCTTTTCTATAGAGTATGAGTGAACTTTACACCCTGTTCCTCATACCTCTATACACTTATAGTCGGACTTTTAATTAGCTGCAGTAAAATGACAGCTTAAGTGTTACGTCTTACTGAAATGACTGAAATTGGCGTCTTTTTGTTTTTTCGCGGTCATAAACCAAATCTTGTTTTTCTAATACAGAATAGTGTAACAAACGAAACTTATTTGACATGCATTATCTCTAAACTCAGTCCGAAATGTCATTTTACTGCAGCTAATTAAAATTCGGACTACAGGTACTGGCGACATACTAGAAGATTCCTTGCCCATTATTAATCTGATAGTAGACAATCTGAGGAACTTCTTCAGACTTCTTATCTTCTGTCTTTATCATTCGTTTCTGGGACATTGCACGACTAAATTTTTGAATCTACTGCATCCACGTTTTAAGTCAGTAATGTCAAACCTCTTTAGATCCAGACGGCCGCAGCGTAAACAAGACTACCCTCCAGCATCAGATTCATGTTGGTAAATAATAGGTATTCTTATAACGTAAGTATTTTGTGATTCGACTAGACAAAAGTAAAAACTTTTTAGAATCAACCTTATTGCCAGTGTGGAGCACAGGAGCAGACACACACAAGAAGCAGGCAACATGCCTCATCTTATCTTTCCATCATACACAACCTTACACCTTCCAGAAATTGAACGACGCAAATAACAGGTAGGTACTTAGCTACTGGCTCTGAGTAGTAGGTAGATAGTCAATCGACACGAAAATAAGAACCAACCTCATTAATAACATCATCTTCAGCCTCAGCAACACAAGCCAAGGTCAAAATAGCAGTTCTGCTCCATTGTGGAAAATGCCGTGACTGCGGCTGTGGCGCCGGCAGTGGAGGCGCCCCCATTTCTGACGGCGGACGAACACTTAATAACATGCCGATCACGACCGGACAGCCCTACAGCACTCACCACCCACGCACAAAACTATTCCGAAGTTCAAACTATTCACTTTGCAATTAAAGCGTGCACCTGTCAACAGTGCATAACCTTTAAAAACCACGCGACTGTTCTATTCAAACTCAAAAATGAACTTTTTATTTCACGAAACTATTAAAATTAATTATAAAAATAAACTGCATTCATTTTAACATACCTAATTATCACCATATTAAATTAAAATTATCGATCTGTGCATCTGAGCATTCGAGTTTCGTTTTTTTTTGTTGACGTAAAACAAACAAAGCGTTGCTTAGCAACGGGCTTTCAGTCTATCAAAAAGTGGTACCCTTTGCAACGGGCGCGTCGTGCGCCCGTTCATGGCGCGTAATCACGTAGGTAATGAAATAACTTTTAAATTGATTAGGTCAGTGGGTCGTTTTACGGTTTTAATTAATTTTTACTTAATCATAACGTCTTACTTATTCGTATAGTGTGGTTTATACTAAAATACAAGGAAACGTTTTAATTTCAAAGTCGGGCTGTTTACCAAGTTTAAAAAAGAATATTGTTGAATTTTATTAGGAATCTGACGCGTGTGGGGGTCACATAATATGACATTTACCACTTCCTTCAGTCAATCTGATCTGTCAAATTCAAATGTTTACACGTTATTATTCGTAATGGCGAATAGTTTAATAGATATTCAGGATTTTTCCGGCAATTATATCGTATTTTTGTGATTGTACTCTTGTTTACTGTGAATTTTATAAAAAGGTGAACTGAAAATGGATACTTGTGTAAGAGGATTTTCTTTTATGTCCGAAAGCAAAGCTGATTTGCAGGTTTGTACCGATTTTTATTTTGATATTTGTGTTTTATTTTTTACTAGCTACGCCCCCCGGGTTCACCCGCATAAGTCTCGATTCCGTGGGAATATCGAGATAAAAAGCCTGCATGTTAATCCAGGGTATCAGCTATCTCCATACAAAATTTTATCAAAATTAGCCCAGCCGTTTGAACGTGAAGAAGTAACAAACATTTAGGTAAACACACACACTAACAGACACTCACAAACTTTCGCCTTTATAATATCTATTAGTGTGATTAGTGTGATAAAACTCGAACATTTTCAAACTTCTCTAAAACACTTTTTTGTCTCAATTCGATTAATCTCAGCTATTCCAGCAAAGTAAAAATAACAGCACCCTCTGATACTGGATTGTGGCTTGTTGTATGTGTTAGCGCCATCTGTGATAGCAATAAGAAACCACTATGATGCCTATAAATTGTTAGGTACCTACTCTAGCCCTCACCCCGTACATTTACCTACTAAGATCTTTTCCTCTTTTGGTTCAATTAGGCTCAACAAGAACTTTATGGGATGCCACGAATACTTTTAGTTATTATGGGCCTTAATCGACTTTTTGCACGTAAAACTGTAACTCTTACATTTTTCATGCTGAAAATGTGGCTTTATAAATATTTAGGTTAACGCCATCTATTAACAAATACATGAACTTGCAGTACATTGAAGGCGGTGAACTTGAGCGGGCGTGGCGGAGCACTCGTAGGGAGCGCATGAAACAACGAGAACAAAGGATATGGGACAATTTTGTGAAAGAGCAAGACGCCGTCAAGGGTATTTGTAATGGTATGAAATCTTATCTATTCAACTGTTACAGGAGTAAACAATAAACATATCAGCCGGAACATTCACGTCACAAGGGGAGCCGTCGATATTATCTAACAGTTTTTTTTGCCATGTCCCATGTGCACCCTCAATATTTGCAACGACGCAAAAATTTTATGTTCTAATACCAGATGACCCGTACCAGTTTTTGGATCCGTTGCCAGAATCCTGTATGAATGAGATAATGGACAATGAACAGCCGAAAGTGACTCTGGAGAATTCTAAAGAGGAAGCTAGAGCGAAGGTACGTAAGGTACAACAAATCATACATAGTGCCATAGTTACAATATAATGTAAACAATTGGCTAGCTATTACCTACCATTTTAAAGTTACGGCGGAGTCCGGGGACAGAGAGCTAAGTACCTAGGTACGATGTAAGCTTAGTATTTACCTAATAGGTTTCCGTTAGCACTCTGAAACGGAACCCGAAACGTACCAATAAACTGAGTAGGCACTATAATAGACTGAGCATTCGTTCACAGTTCTTCTACCGTATAAATAAAATGTGTTTTCTTCGTTCCACTCGTCATTTCTCGTACAAAGGAGCAGGCTCAACACGGAACCGGCGACAATTCTTCCGGAGAGGATGGACAGCACACGTGTGTGGTCACCTTCGCGGACGACATGGTCAGAGACGAGTGCGACATGTTCCACATATTTGATGATGACCAGTCAGGTAAGGATCCCCGACAGTTTTAGTGGAATGGTAGAAGATTCGAGAAAAATGCCGTTCCAACTCTATCTGGAGGCATAATTTGCCTAGCACTACTAGCAGCCAATCTTATTGTCTTGGACTCAAAAACTCTTTCAAGGATCGACTTTGATTAGCAAACGGTCGTTGTTCGAACTTTTGTTACGCAGCGGCAGCGAACATTCATTCGTGAACGAACAGTTTGGTGAGTAGGTACGTGAATGCAAACACGAAAAAGAAATTCTAATAGGTAACGGTGCTCGCGATCGAATTTTCGTTTCGCGAATGAATGTAATCATCACCGTGTTTCAGGTAAAAAGGAGCCGTAGTATTCATTCGCTTTAAAGTAATGGAACGCCAAGACTTCCTATCTCGTACAGGATTTTTGCTATTTTAAACGAGTTTTTAAAATAGATGTAGGTACCTTTATAAGTCTATTCATCATTAAGACAAATTGCCCTTAGGAGGAGACGACGAGGCACTGAATGAGTCCAGTACCCCAGATACAGTGCGTCAGAGACCACCAGAGTCTGATCAAGCCTCCGCTGACAACTCGCCAGAAAGAGATATCGACCTTCAAAAATCTTCAAGTAAGTTATATCCTCATATTTTGATCAAGTAGGCTTGCTTGATCTTTAAGCGTTGTTGTAAGGCTTCATTCATAAGATACGCTAACATTTAATATGGGGGGGGGAGGGTTACCATTACACTTGATAGCAGATCAACACAAGAGTGCAATGTCAAGCAATTTCGAACTATGTGCGGTGTAACAGATAGCTGACCTGCTGCAAATGATTATGGTAGGACTGTAGCGCCATCTACATCGCCCCAAGCGAACTACACATCAAACTGACTCACGCAAAATCCCGCATCGCGCAAGCAGGGTTTACCGCGAAATTTGCATATAGTATAAATGTCCCGACATAATCATCGGGCAGTTGTCCACCAGACACAACACCCGTTTGGTCGGAGGATCCTCCCTTTTCTATGGAGGATGAGTAACCTTTACACCCTGTCTCTCATACCGCTACAGGTCGGTAGGGCCCCTAAAATTGCATTTGAATCCTCTTATCTGCCAAGTGCCAATAATGACTTATCTTTTAGGTAAATCATCTGAGAACGTAGCGAGTGTAATCGAGAGCAGTATCTACTGCGCCAGAGTGAAGGAACTAAGAGCGAAGATCAACGAGGAGCTTCTAGCTATGATGTTAGTGCTTAGTTAACTAATTTATTATAATTTCCTAATCAAACAAAAAAGTGAAAAATAACTTTAATTTCGGAAGTCGGAGTCAAAAAAACGAAAATACTGAACCAATGAAAAAAGTTTTATTGACGAATCAACTCGGATTGGCACGGAGCTTCAATGACGGACTTAGTGAGTAGCCCCAGGTTCAAAAAGCGAAAAGAAATAATCACTGGCATTACCTAAAACCAAAGAAGAGTACATTTTAAACAGATCTATTCTCATCAACATTGCTCAGCTGAAAGACATTACAGCTGGACATAAGGTTCCACCAAGAATCTTCGCTACGAGTATTCTCAAACAGCAATTTCTATTTACTTAATTTAAATACCTACATAACCAAATCCTCCACAATCCTTGAGGAACTCCTGATGATAATATTAATTATTAACTGTACAACAGGACGTCTCTTGACCGCCGCGACATACTGTTGTCTTCTGAGGCGGAAGACATCACGCGAATGGTCAAGAGGTCGGCAGAGTTCTGCAACAGGTTTAACAGGATCTACATGTACCAGCTGCAGAGACAGGTAAGTGCTCATATACACGAGCGAAACGCAACAACGGCAGACAACGAATGTCGACGGCTGCCGTCAACACGTGTTGCCGACTGCAATTTACTCTGCTGTTGACAAGTGTCGCTTGTGTGTATGCACATCGAGAATACCGAAACTTACTACTTACTAGGATTGGAAGTCACACTTTTATATTGCTGATGACTATATTAAATTAATACATTTTATAAGATATCTGGTTAAGCGAACTTTATACTTAGACTCAAAGTCAAAGTCAAAGTCAAAGCATTTATTTCAAATAGGCACATTAAAGGCACTTTTGAACGTCAGAAATTACAACAAATAGAATTGATTCTAGTCGCCCATTCCAAAAGGTAGTTTTCGTATGGAGAAGAACGGGCAAGAAACTCCACCGTTACTCTTTTAAAATATTTTACAAAATTTTGCATACATTAATTATATAATAATAATATGTGAACACGATGCACCTAAAATAAAATTACTATACCACAATAGGTAAAAGACTTAAAAATGAAACCATGACATATAAATTAATTATCTGATAGATACATGGTGCTCACATATTTACAAACATGGTAAAAGTAAACGATTTTCATTTAAAAAAAAAATTACAAGTAATAAGTCAGGGTGTGAGTAGTAAAGTAGTTACAGAATGTAAATCAATGTCAAAAAAAAAAGTATAAATTTACAATTAAATTGCAACCAGTTTGATTTTGTCTAGACTTTTAATCGTATTTAGTAACTTGGCAGTTCCAAGCAAAATAATGTTAGGTAGGTCCCATACTAAAATTATATAGTATCTAGTGTTAGGGTAGTGAACGTATTTGCAGAAAGATTGAATGGGAACCATAGCTGAATTCGGATAAGTCCCAAAAAATGTGTTTGCTTTGTTGGAATAATGCGATTTTTCTTAACAGTTATATAGGCTTACAATATGATAAATTAATGCTTTATTTTTCAAGTTTACATGGTCAATCGTGAAATTTATTTCAGTTCATTGTCTAAAGTGATTGAAAAAAGAAACCGTCGCAAGTTTTATCATAAAATTCACATACCTATCTTTTAGATTACTGGCCGGGTACCGTTTGGTTCAATAATATTCAGCACCTTAATCACAATCCGAAAGTTTTGAAGGATATTTCTGATCCATTGCTTTATAAGTTTAATAAATTCATCTGCTCAACAACGTGGATAACGCAATGAACCTGGCTGAACTGTCAAAATGAAAGAAAAAGCGATCAGTTGTCATTTTATGTGTGTTACGCAATCGCTCCTCTGACTGGATGCAAAGTAACACCCTGTTTTCTCCTGACGATTCTGCCAGACCTCAGATCAGACCTTCAGATCTTGGTGACTGGCTTATCTACCATCAAAAGAGAAGAATAATAAAGGGTCCATGTTTACCATTTCGTTGCTAGATCCACGACATAAAACGCAACAGCAACCACTCTCTGCCGTTCGCCAAGCACACGCAGTTCCAGTCGCAGATGACGAGGATCGTGTCGCTGCATCAGAACTTACTGCAGTCCTTTATGGTTTGTGTTACTTTCCTAATCTTCCTACTAAAGGCTATTTATATAACGCGCTGCGTAAACTGAATGAAGTTAAAGCCGCTATCATACGCTTCCCCCGATTGAAGGTCCATTTTTATTTCATTCCACGTTCACACGACACCGAAAAAGTATACCTACATGTTATGCCCAACTGTCACTAGAGACACAATAACTACTGTTACCGAATCTGATAAGCTTGCCTACCAGACGAGAGGATATCCTCTCTCAAAGACAGCAGTGGTGGCGAAATTAAGTAGGTATTTACACAAAGTAAAGCGTCTGCCTGGTTCGAACACGGCCTACAACTCGTAAGTTGGCGCCGCTACCATTGGTGCATTGGCGTTTATTGTAAGTGTTTATATGATGCCCGAAATAAATGGATAAATAAATAAAATAAACATTGGGCCACCATTGCTCTCAAAACAGTGAAGGGAAATATCGTGAGGAAACCGGCATGTCCTAGAACCAAAAATTCGAAGACATGTGACATCTACCAGCCCGCACTGGGCGCGCGTGCTGGATAACAGCCCACTCCCTCTCCCCGAGAGGATGCCTGTGCCGCTGCAGTGGGAACATTTATAGGCTAATTATGCTGTTCATCCGCGCGCTCCTTTCATTTCCGCTTTGAGATCATACCGAGTGATCGAAAAACGTCGCCATCTAAAAAAGCGTTATAGAAACCAGCTCCGTCACTGCGGTCTGTCGTTTATTGAGCGACGTTGCCGCTTGCGTTTGCGGTCGCCTTCGGAAGAGCACCTTACCAGTCAATCAATCAATCAATTGTGTCTCATTAGCGGAGCTTGAGAGGTCATTACTATACTATGTATGTCGCGCAGGTGTTCCACAAGTCGTTCGCGCAGACGTGCTGCGTGCGCGAGAGCGCGGGCGCGCTGGGCTCGCTGCTGGCGGCCGTGCGCGACTCCACGCACATGTGCCTCAACGTGCCGCCGCCCAAGGACTTCACCGCCTGCCTCGACCTCTACAAGGACGTGAGTAAACACTTCAACCCGAAATCAAAATCAAATTGGCACCTGTCCCACTCAGCCTGTCAGCCGTCGACTATTTTCTCGCTCCAGAAACGTGCACCTAAGACAGTACCTCAAAACGCCTACTTTCGAATGTTTTAGCTGGGAAGTAGACGTGGCGTAAAAAACACCCCGTTTTTTTAACTAATCCATGATACAATTTATATTTCAATCCATTTATCCAGTTAGGCTTGCCAAAAACCAATCCATGGATTGTCATATCTATCTTTGAGATCACTTCATCTCGACACAGGTCCTTTTTGTTACCCAGTCTTAGTCAAAAAATAACTCTTTCTTTCATTTTGTCAGGATTTGTTATCAACGTGTGACAAAGTGGACGAATTCGTCAATGAGTATGCTATCAGATGCGAAGAGTTTTTGAACAGATTCGATTCTACGGTAAGTGTTAATTTAATAATACCTATAGACCAACCTGCACTGGCCCACGTGGTGGATTACGGCCCATTCCCTCTCACAAAGACCCGGCCTGTGTACCAGCAGTGGGAACACAATAGGCTGATTATGCTTTAGACAAAACACCCGGTTTCTGAATTGAGAATTTGAAGTTGAGTACTTGTCATTCTTCTTTAGCGTTACTTACTTACAATGCGTGCCACGAAAGATGAGACTTGACCCCGCCTCCTCCGCTCTTTCCGCCGCCCTTATGACGTCCGGTCCCGTCCCGCACTCAGACCTCATGCCGCTAAAGATACCTAAAATCGTGTACTGCGCATGTCAAACCACGTGGTGTGTCAAGTCTCATCTTTCGTGGCACGCATTGTACAGTGCGTGCCACGTAAGAAGAGACTTGACCCCGCCTCCCCCGCTCTTTCCGCCGCCCCTATGACGTCCGGTCCCGTCCCGCACTCAGACCTCATACCGCTAAAGATACCTAAAATCGTGTTCTGCGCATGTCAGACCACGTGGTGTGTCAAGTCTCTTCTTACGTGGCACGCACTGTATGTAAGGTTTCTTCCTTCAATGTAGCGCGCGAAATTAAAAATTTCTTAATAGTGTAAGCACTGCGTTATAGGCTAGTTGATTGTTTTTGAGACACCGCTTAATTATGTTCGTTGTGGTCTATTTCTCTCAAAATAATGATATTTCAGTAAAATGGAAATATTAACAAAATATTTTATTATTTTTTTAACCGTAATTTTGTAATATGTTTTATTTAAAATAATCTCTCTCATTCTGTCATGTTTCTGATTTGATTTGATTTTTGAAAATGTATGTAAATTTTAGGAGGAAAGAATGAGCATGTAAGTAAGTTATAGATGGAGCCACTGCCACTGATATCACATAATTCTACATCGCGCAAGCAACATTTGCAAACAAATCTCACAAATAGTTAAAATATTTTTGTTTTTCGTAGAACAGCGTCTGTTCTAAGAAAAAGAAAGAAACGAAAGTAAAGAAGAGACCCTGGAATAATAGAAATTCGATTAAAAGTGGTAAGTGATACGTCTTGATACCTAATATTTTTGTGATATAAACATACCATACCCATGTAATTGTAGGTGAAAACTACAGTCCATAGTTGCCATTATTCTTACTTACTTCTACCTGCATGCTTCTCTCCCTTTTTACGTAAGTGCTCTTTTTGTTTTGTTATTTAGTTATACACGCGCGCTGCTTGCGAGTGTTATTTCTTTATTAATATTTCTAATAACAATTCTAGCTGTCAAAGTAATTTTTTTACTGACAACATTAAGGTATAAGTAAGCGACATTCAACATTAGGGTGGTAAAGCAATTACGAGGTTGACCGTAATTGCTTTACCACCCTATTGTTGAATGTCGCTTGCACATCATAAAACGTCAAGCGGGGTAATTGCGTAACACACGAACAGTAGTAATAACTTTCATTTTGACAGTTCAACAACATTCATTGCGTTATTTACGTTGTTGAGCAGATAATTTTTTCGAACATAATTATGAATGGATTAGCAATATCCTTCAAATTGATTCATACTGTGTTACGCAATTAGTGTCAAAGTCTATTATTGCTCTAAGATCAGTTTGACAGTTAGATAATTTCAACCATACTGAGGGTTCAATTTCCTGAGGGTTATTGAGACAAGTTCTAATGCAATTACAAGGCTGACTAGACCATGTGTTTATTTTAAAGGTACGGTGTCACAACTGTCCATGTATTCCAATGACACTGTGCGACTGAACCTCAATGCGAAGTCTAATACTAGCTCCAAAGACAACCAACTGGGGTAAGCTTATAAATATCCTAAATATTGCCATATTCATGATTTTTCGTAGGTCATAATATCATCATCTGCCGGGGTCAGCTTCCAGTCTAACCGGATGCAGTTGAATACCAGTACGTTACAGTGAGCGACTGCCTACCTGACCTTCACAACCCAGTTACTGGGTAATACGATACCCCTTAATAAGACTGGTTGTCAGACTTTGGGGATTCGGGAGACAGCCGGAACCAACGGTTGAACGTGCCGAGCCACGGAGCGTAATGAATGGTCACCCATCCACCGACTGGCCTCGGGAATTAAATAAATCATTTAGCCACGAGCCCCAGGTCATAATAGTTAAGTTTATTTACCGATTTAAAAGGCTTGTAGAAGGTTAGCACAATTACAAAATCACCATTATTATTTATGAATAAGCTGATTAATTAGTTAGATCATAAATATTGTGTTTTTATTTATTGGAAATTTGCTTTTTTTGTGTTTACTAATTTGCGAACGGCTTTCTAGCCCTAATCAGGTGAGGTGTTCGTGTGAGATTGAAAATGCGCATTAAAAAAAGGATATATTTTACTAGCCTTAGTGTTAAAATAGTCTTAACTATCCAAAAAGCTTCTATAAAGTGTAAGAATTCTCATCGTTCTCTCTGCAGAAGTTCATCAAAAATGCGCATTGGTGCTGGTACCAATATCAACCTGAAGAGAGGACCGGGTGACAAGAACGCTGAGGCGCCCAAGAGCACGAGAAGGTTCGTTTTTCTTTCATTAGGTACTCATTAATTTATTACGCTGGAACAGCTTGAACTTGTTCTCGAACGGTAGCAGTTCACCGGTAGAAATGTAATATGCACGAAATAAGGTTTTTTTTTCATTTCTAGAACAACGTGCAAACTTGCGAGCGATTATACTATTATAGTTCACGCGGAACTAGTTGGCCGCGCCTTAGGTATGTGAGCGGAACGGTGGGACGGAGGGGCGGGGGAACTTTGTCATTACTCAGTACGTGCGTTGCGAACAATAGGCATCCTCGCCGCCCTCACCCCCGTCCCTACCTAAGGCGCGGCCAACTAGTTCCGCGCGGACTATAGTTCCTAACGACAGCATCATTTTTCTCTTTCAATGTCATCATCACCTTTGAAGTCAGGCAAAGGCTCAAATGGCTACCAAAAAGTTAAGGATCAATGGGAGCGTGACATAACAGTGTGGTTCCGTCAGGTCTCGTC
This sequence comes from Luperina nickerlii, assembly GCA_963855955.1. Classification (NCBI taxonomy): domain Eukaryota; kingdom Metazoa; phylum Arthropoda; class Insecta; order Lepidoptera; family Noctuidae; genus Luperina; species Luperina nickerlii. The sequence goes on along the minus strand of OY979676.1, from coordinate 21,570,656 downwards.
GTCCACTGATGCGTGACCCGCATGCGGGCCGCCCGCGCGCGCCCAAACCTTCGCGCGAGACTGATATACAAACCATGGTCGAAGCTGTTGGAACGGTAAATATAGCTCCTTTTTTAGGCTAAAATCTTGCTAAGTATAATATTGTGAAAAATAGAAGCTCTTTAAACTCGTTATTGTGTGCAGTGCGCATCAAGCCACATAAGCTGTGAGGACAGCCCGCGAACTGTCGCGCGCGCCAGCAAGCGCTCCACGCCGCGCCGCGCGCTGCCCGCGCATGTGCACGCGCCGCCCGCGCCGCACGCACCCGCGCCGCCCGCGCACGCGCCGCCCGCGCCCGCGCCGCCCGCGCACTCACCGCCCGCGCACGCGCCGCCCGCGCCCGCGCCGCCCGCGCACTCACCGCCCGCGCACGCGCCGCCCGCGCCCGCGCCGCCCGCGCACTCACCGCCCGCGCATGCGCTTCTCGCGCAGCGCGCCGCGCACAATATGATGCCCGTGCAAGGCTCGCCACGCCCACAAAACACACAAAATCACCCCGCCATCTTGAGGTAAATACCGCCCAAATAAGAAAATATTGTCAAACATTTTAAATAAGTAACTAGGAGTTTTTTGCCCATTCTTCTCCATACGAAACTACCTTTTGGAAAGGTCCACTAGAATCCTTGTAAATCTTAAAGTTCAAAAGTGTCTTCTAATGGCCTAGTTTGAAATTATCATTTAACATTGACCCCTTAGGTCAGTTAAGCATTTACGGCCAATTTGGGTAGATCCGTTGGTATTTCATACACAAAACCACGGAAAACCAATCGAGTGATATCAATGTAGGCCATTACATGGACTCGCCACCAACGATCATTGTCTAACAATGACGGGGAGTAGTAAGTGACTAGGCTTCGTTAATTTGCTTTTTACACCCTTCATATTTTTTTTACTGGTCTACGCTGTCCCACTCCTAGGAAAAGGCCCCTCCCTCCTCTCTTTCGATCTTGCTTCATAATTATTAAACAATAAAAAATCCGTCATAGAAAGAACCAGCCTACACCGCGGCCCACGAAACCCTCTGACGAACGTTCGCCCTCGAAGCTAAGGCCTGGACATCGCAGTCCAAAATCAACAAACGTCTTAAAGGACTCTCTGAGCTTTACCAGAAACGAGGAGACTGAAGATCAGCAGGTGATGTCACTTAATAAAACTACGTATAGGTCTGATTTTTCCGACGACGCCATCTTTATCCGAGTAAGCTTTGACAGTTTTTATGCAATATAAAAAATATGCTTTAATTTTTTCGATTATATCGAACTTTGAAAAATTCAGACTTTTTTAATGTTCATAATTATATTTTAACATCTATGAAAATTACCATGTCGTACAATCTGACAAGCTTCAATTATCTGACCAAGACAATGATGAGACTGTTGTGACATCGGAGTTTGTTTCGGTGTTACTTCTCAGAGTTGTATAATAATATTTTCTTTTGACGTGTAAAAGTATTTTTTACAATCAATTTACAGAACTTGAATATCATCATACAAATAAGTATTATTTAAGTTACTATTTAGTAACGAAGTCAAAACTGTACAATTTATATTTTTGGATGAAATTTGGCCCACAGATAGTTTATAACCTGGATTAACACATAGGGTACCGTAAAACGAGGTGAACAGTAGCGATGCAGGGGTGAATCGAGAAGAAACTAATATATGTATGTAGTTTGTTGCCAAAAAGCACTGTAGTGTGTACACTGTAAATCGTTCATTATAGGTAACTGTATTATAATGAACAATTTAGTGCCCTTGTTGGCAACAAACTATAATTATTATTTCGATGTTAAAATCCATTTTACCGATTCACCCCAGCGAGACTGCCTCCCCCTATTTACCCCGTTACATGATACTTTTAGTCCCGGTAATACGTTCCCGTGGGATATTTTCCGTCATTCACGCGGGCGAAGACTGGTTTCTGCAGTGCCTCCGAGATGTTCACGCAGGCTCATACTGACGGAGCGGTGAATGCTTACGTGAATTCCGCACGGGGCCATAGGCAGAGGTGGAACACCGCGGCGGTTTTAGCCAGTAAGAGTCCGGCATGCCCCTCTGTCATCCCCACGATGGCGGAAGTGCATGAGGATTTCCACCGAGCACAAAAAAAAGGCTCACACAGACGGTTTTCATGCCGTAATTCAGAAAAAGTCGTGTTTCGTTCGTCTGATGATCTTTTAGGGAAGTATGAGTCCGTATGAGGTATCTCCCCGTTGGTTGTCTGACGGGGTGGCGTGTCTCAGTACAGGGGCATTTGTGGTGTATATGATGAGTCTTGTCCTTTGTAATTGTATTTAACTATTGTTAGTACCTACTAATAATAGTTTCTAAGTTTTTGTATACTAACCGTTAGATATAGTTGTCCCAAAATAAATAATTTTGGATTTTTGAAGACGCGGGCAACAGCTAGTAATAACATAATATATCAATGGTCGATCTCAAAAGGACGTAACTTGACACCTGACTGTTGACGTTTAATTTGTCAAATGCATCAAATGTCATGTAATGTTTGTTTATGCAGTTGATGCCAGTGCTCACAATCAAGTGCGCCATGAAGAAAGACTTGAAGGCAGAGGAGGACAAGCAAGAGGCAATCCGGGCGGAGCTGGCGCCGAACAACACTTCGTCGTCTGCTGGACGAGAGGACCTCGATGAGAAGAAAAAGGTGAGATTTGTTTGGGACGCCTAGAAGGACATATATTGACATTATTGATGATGTTCTTTAGAAACGTCAAGTGAGTAGTACTTGCAACCGGCGGCGTGCGTGTATGGCCAGATGTACGAACGAAACAAACCAAAATGAGTAAGTATGTAAGGATCATAGCAGGTGGCGCTCTATAGTTTCTGCCTACCCCATGGAAAGAAGGCGTGGGTTTATGTAAGTATGTTGTGTTGTAGGTATTTTCTTTTCTTCACATCCCAATACTCTTTTCGCTACCTTAGTCTAATGCCCGGTGCAGATTGGTGCACGTGGAACATAACATGAAATGTAACACAAATGAGTCGTCCAAACTTATACCATGCAACATGATATGTAACACAATAAATGTGTGTGTTACATTTCATATTACGTTTCACCAATATGTACCGGATATTATATCATCAGCGCACATCTGGCGAGGCGCAGCACAGCGCAATTATAACTGCCAAACAAAATTCTGCATTGACATCCTTAAAATAAAGTCGAAAATAAATAACCTGTCCTAACCAGAAACGTGCGGCTCTGGCCGCTTTGATGCGCTATCGGGCTATTGTAAGTTTATACTTATTTTCATCTTTATGTTAATTTTCGCATGGTCGATATTTGTTTGATTTTGCCAACCACGCTGCGCTTTTCTTCGCCAACTCTGTGCCGGCCTTTAGCGTAGGACTTACCGACGCGAAGTCCTGCCGAAAATTACGCGATGGAAATTCAGCGTGTTAATAACTAGTATTTTCCCGTAGGCCTCCACTGACGCCGGGGAATGCAGTAAAATCGACGAGTCCCCTAGGAATTCTTCTAGACACCGCGTTTTATCACCTAATAGACACCTAAACCGCGAGCTTATGAGAGAAAGGAATCAGGTAATCTACGATCTTTTTTTTTATTTGGTTTCAACACAAATGGGAATGTCCTAAAAATATTTGGAAAAAAAGGAGATTACCCATTATCTGGGAAATATATAGTTGGAAAAATTCTACTAATTTGCAAGTAATACGATGTAATTGACACGTGTGAAGAGACACTTATTCTGGAGAGGTAACCGGTACCTACAGGAGAGCAGAAAGTCTTAAATAAAATTCCAATTTCGTCAAAAACAAAATTAAATAATTTATTGGAAAATTTAACCATTTCGGAAAAGCGTATAAAATATTGTATAATCTAGCTCATTTTAACATTTTTTATTATTATGTAGATATATAATTGAATAAATACAATCGAAAGCCAAAAAGCATCACAGCGACTTTTTAAAATTTAATTAAAATTATTTACAACAATTTTCAAAGTTTAAATTAATGTTTAAAACTTATAATAAAGTAGCTTAGTTTGTGCAATCGTATTTGCGCAGTAAAAATATGTGTTATCCGGCCATTGGATAGGATACCTACATGAACTATATTTTTAAATGCTTATAGCACTTAATACTCTTCAAAACCCATTTTTTATCTTATCACAATTGAATGAAACTTTAATGGGTAATCAATAGAAAATTATGGCTTCAAGCTGACATAGAAAGCATAATAATATGACTGAGTATCCCACCTCGCAACTAGATGGCGTTGCTTGTCACAAAATGACCGAAAGAACATAAAAAATAACGTTTATTTGAAAATGCTATAACAACATTTTACTTCGTAAATGTTGTTCAGCATTAATACATTCCTTAATAAAATACTTCATTCTTTACGAACAAAATGTATTATTTCCTTAAAAAATACTGTCATCTATCTGCTTTATCCTTTTGTAATCTTTGTAACAACGTAAAACCTAAGTAATTTATTATTATATTTTATTAGCATAATATTTGCGTTCTCAAAGATCGTAAGTTTGTTGACGGATTGGTCGTAAATTAAAATAATATATTTTATTCTTATAGAAACATGCCAAGACAATAAATATCTGTTACCAACGGTTAATGTGAAAAGCAACAGACATCCAACTCGTGGTCAAAAAGAGTAAAAAAAGTTCGTAATTCCAAAAATACTTTTTATAAAAAAATATTATTCCTTTTTTAAACTGTGACGTTCTGAGATCTTTGAGAAGCACCTCTCTTGCTAAGCTATGGTACCGTAATCCTGGCTACTCGATGGGTGTATAAATATGTTTGTGTGTGTAATGTCATTGTGTGCGTTTAGGTGCATTTTCCGCAAAGAGGTTTGTTGTCCATCACGGAGAAAGTAGCATCGGTTACCGGGTTTCTGCATTTCTGGAATGTAAGGAAGAAAGTTATTAGCATTTTTGGTTTGGATTATCTTATTTCTGGTAGCTCCAACGAACAAAGGTTGGCGCTAGAAGTCGCTTTTGGCTTTTGTCCGTAGATATTTTAAGTAGTTAGCATTTCTCTTTATTTTGCCAATTTATCCAGAAATTCGAACGTTTAAACTTTGTCACAACAACCAAGAGATTAGGTCTTTGTAGGTACGCACAACGACGTGTCAATCTATACATTTCCAGTATAAGCTGACTTCTCATTATACGAAAAGCAATGCGCAATACCTACAATGCTAGGTCAGCCAAAAATGAAAATTATAAAAAAATGGTTCTATTAATTGAAATAGGGCTGATAATATTATTTCATAAGCTGTTTCCCTTATACAGTTTTGTCTAAGAATGTCTCAGTAGGATATACAGTTTGTTCTAAAAGTTTCTGATGAAAATGTAACAAATAAACAGAGTATAAATAATTCAATGTAGATATGTGCTTACCATGCAAGTGAAGCAGTCACGGTGCCACTTGGCTTCTAGCGCGATGATGGCCTTGTCAGTGATGGCGCTGCCGCATCCCTTGCAGCGAGCCGCGAACTTGTCAGCGTAGCAAGCGGCGCAGTAGGGTCTGCCACCCTACAAGTAGACGAATATTTCTTAAACTATAAATTCAACATCATCATTAATTATCTGCCTAATAGCCTTTTCATAACTATGTTGGGGTCGGCTTTCGAGTCTAACCGGATGCAGCTGAATACCAGTATTTTACATGGAGCTAGTAACTGCCTATCTGAACCAATTATTGGGTAGCACGGTACCCCTAAGCTTGTTGTCAGACTTTTGGGCTTCTAAATACCTACCCGTGTCGGCTGTCTATGATTACGAATGGCGAATCTTATCCTTCTTTCCTGCCTTCGAAACGCTTAAATTAGTCTCGTTTATTTTATATAAAAAGTAATGAGATATTAACCTGTTCCATAAATCCGCCTCCACCGAGCTCCTTCCTGCATCCGCCGCAGACGAAGTGGTTAGCGTGCCAGGACACTCCCAGGGCTTGGATCACGCGCTGAAACAGAACAATAGTTATTTAGTATGGTAGCGAAGTTGACAATATCTTAGGTAGACAAAAAAATCGGGAATTTATGCAGTGATCAATTTATTGTCCCTTGATACTATGATCATCAACAATAAGTAAAAAATGGTTAAGCCCAAAAATGTATTTGCTAAATGACACAGGACTCTCAAAGATTATAAATAAAAATTAACATATTAATTTTCACATAAACCTACATGGGCACTTTGTCAGAAGCTAGGTCCATGGTTACAATAACACTTAGTTTCCTAAGGAGAAGAGACGACAACGAAATCCACAGACATACTCATTAAAAATAATTTGATTAATTAATCGTCATATTATTGTCTTAGTCAACGGGCTAGGCAGAAAGATAGTTTATCTATCGTCTATTCAAACTTATGTTTCAAATGGGTGTTATTTCAAGTTAAACAAATATCAACTTTATTTTAATGGTTATTAAGTTGATTTCAGAGTGACTAGAACTATTGAAAAAGTTATAAAAATGTCTGAAGTTGTAGCGTACACTGAACTTTATTGTGTAGAATTAAAGTTATTTTTCCATAAACTCATATTTGTTTAAATTTTTGGCAAATAGTCGCGAATTAGTGTTGCCCAAATGCAAGACCAAGACAAGACCTGCCAGTCTTGGTCTTGGTCTTGCGTCAATACACCTGGTCTTGGTCTTGGTCTTGGTATTGCGCTCTCAGTCTTGGTCTTGGTCTTGCAGCAAGAGTCTCGCAAGTCTTGCGAGACTCTACTACTTAGACTAGACTACATTCAAATACCTATTAGCCTATTGCTCAGGGTGGCAGGGACATCGACGCGCAACCGCTTACCATGGATTCAGTAGGTACAGATGCCAGCACATCAACCTACTACAATCTGTCAAATTTCTTTAATAGATTTTCAACTTTATCGCTAAAGCATAAGGTTCAAAATTGATTGGGAAAATTTGACAGTTTCGGGTAGCTTGATGTGCTGGCGTCTGTACATGATTCTGGACCCCCCCTGCGTTGAAATTTTTCGTCAGCTTTTTCTTAATTTTTACGTTTTTTTCTGCATTTTTTTTACTCTAAACTGTATAAAATCATTATTTCTATCTGACCCAATGAGATTTTTAATTAAAAAATTGTAAATTCACTTGTTTCACTTAAAACAGCAATGTAAATAAAACTCGAAAGGGCTACCTGATCAGCTGTATCGCTAAAGTTCATTTGCGAGGTCAACACTGTCTTCGTACCTACGCTATTCACTTTCAAATGCCGCCACAAAGGGACCGCAGCGCCAAGCGATCTCCTCGTATTATTAACGCACTTGAAAATAAACTTTAAAATTATTACAATAAAGTGCATAAATGCTTGAACCTGACAAAAAATGCGGAAGATTGCGGGAATCCCCGCGCGGTGTCGAAACTGCCATGAATCCCAATGAATCTAACAGACGCGTCACATGAGGCATTTTAATCATCTACATAATTGAATGACCCATTTACTACTTTTATTTTAGATAACGAATCTAAAATAAAAGTAGTAAATGGGTCATTCAATTCATCAAAAATAATTATCCCCTCATAATGATGAGGGGATAATTATTTTTCTAAAACTTCATCGATTTAAGGGGGAAGCGCTAAGGTAGCCCGCGAAATTAAAATTTTCTTACGTTTTTTGCAATTTGCTGGTCAGTGAATTTCGCGGGCTACCTAATACCTCTTTCGCCTTAAGTAAAGAAGATTAAAAAAACGTGCAGAAGTGTATTGATAGTCACGTAATTTTTCGATATTTTTTTATTATCAACAATAATTTTAGTTTTGAATGCAATTCAACAATGTAATTTACTGTTTCATAAAAAAAATACATCCATTTTCGCATAATCGGGATTGAAACCAAATACCTACTATAACGCCCAAATCTCAGTTTGACTTAACTGCGAGACGCAAGAGTCTTGCAGGCTTAGTCTTGTCTTGCTCAAGTCTTGCAGGGTTCAGTCTTGGTCTTGGTCTTGCTAAAATAAGTCGGTCTTGGTCTTGGTCTTGGTCTTGCAAAAATGCAAGAACAAGACCAAGACTGCAAGACCAAGACCGATTTTGGGCAACACTATCGCGAATGCAGATTATCTGCACACACCTTAGTAATATGTATGTTGTTATCAGCATGAAGACGCCGCATTATACTGATTAAAGCTCGTTAGTCACCTATCCATGCGAAAAAAAGATGACCCATTATTTTCTGCAATCCCCCGGGTATTTGATAAAAATGAACTAATCACTATACAGACAAATCTAATTGAGACACGTTCATATTACATTTTAACACGGCAATGTCATACTAAAACAATAAATAAGTCTTAATTGCTCGGAGCTAAAAAACTGAACCGAATGTAGATGTATTATATCTTCCCATGATGATGTCACCTCCGTGGCGTCCATAACACGATGGGCCATTGTTTTGGCCCATGCCTGCCTGGCTTGCCGACCGGTTTGAGAGGAGGTTGGAGTTTTAAACGATTTAGATGTCTATATAGCTAATAGATCATTAAAACATGTTTTGCAGTGTTTGGATTGGCAGTATCCACTAGTTAATTGAATTTTGACAAGATTGCATCTGCTCATGAAAATGTAACATGAGCTTGATAAGTCTTTTAAATCAAAAAGTACAAAAATACACATAGAAATAGTTACTTTTTTATTGCGAAATGGGCCTACTCATGACCTCGCTCGATCTCGCTTGATGGAAGCGGTAGTTGAGGTCTACGATAGAACGAGCGTACCAAGAAGAGGCTTGTTCACTCTTTGTTCACTCTTGCTTTGAAATCTGACGCTATTTATTATGCAACATAAAATGTACAAAGGCGTACTATTGACTACCCTAGTGACTATTAAATTAGACTTGGTCAACAATACATATTCTTACCAAATATCTATTTCATTGGTTAAAGATATACGTAAAGACGTAGGTTACGTCTTTACATATATCTTGACCGAACGTAGAGTGTTATTTTACGTAACGAACATATTATTATTATACTTAATGTAATATTTAATTTTCCATTATCACTAACAATATTTCCAATTAATAAACATCAAGAGTTCGGCACTGTAAGTGCTAAAGATTGACATACGTTATCCAAAAGCAATCAGTATTTTTTATTAAAACAATTACGAAGCACAGTGCTCTGCGGAAGTGATTCGTCATTCACTAATCATCGTGATGCGTCAATAATTTTGTGAGACTGTTTCATTTGGAACCAGTCATTATCTTTATACAATTTAAATTCATAAGGTTGGCAGAGTTCTAAACTGTAACTGTCTGAATATGATATTCTATTTGAAAAGCCTTTATTGATTCTAGCCAAGACCTCGCACGATTTTTTCATGCGACCAGGTTCCGTCCCAAATGTTCATAATTCAACATGCGATGTACTCAATATTCCCCTGTCTTTTGCATTATTTCAATCCTCCAGGAACTCTCTATCAACTTCAAAGTAGCACTGAACATAAAATGAGTCACAGGTATCTCTCTGACCAGATTGTTTGTACGATGGCTACATTTCCTCCGTTCACGTCCAGGGGATAGTAGTTCTGGGGTTAGGAACTGTAACTCTGTGTGACAGACTTTCTTTGCAAATATTGCTTGACGATATTAGAGTGAATAACAAATCGCACATGGCCTCAAGGCCTATGCTTATAATACTCTATACCAGACTACCGTCGTGGGTGGTGTACGATGACAAATATACTTTCGCTACTTGGAGCCTCATACCTTGTAGGGTTCGCGGAAGACCCTGACCGGCGTGATTCACCTGGCCTTTATCATAACACGTCACAGTATAACATACCTACTTATATGTATGGTGGTTTTAATGGGAATTGCGTGGTAATTACTATTTTTGAAACTTCCGACCCCGACTTGTGTTCACATCAAGTGTCAACTTATGTAGTAGTCAATCAGACAGCTGAATGATTCAGATCAGTGTTAGTACTGATCATAACTTTTAAGAAACACGTGCTGTAACGTGGTTATTTTAAAACATGGAAAGGACGATGAGACTTCGCGTCCCCAAAATTGAAACTTAGTCAACATTGGCTTGAGACGTATCTCATTTAAAAGGTTTTGGCTTGCTGATCATTCTTTACGATGGCGACAACCGTCATGAGTATGGGGTTTTCAGGGAAAAGAAAGATATGCTAATGTTCCACATACTTCTTCCTACTCCATCGTGGAATATAGGCATCATGTTTTGTTGTTTTATGTTCCATCCATACTAATATTATAAATGCGAAAGTGTGTCAGTTTGTCTATCTGTCTGTATGTTACCTCTTCACGCTTAACCGCTGAATCGATTTAGATGAAATTTTGTATTGAGATAGTTTGAGTCCCGGGAAAGGACATAGGATAGTTTTTATCCCGATATTCCTACGGGATCAACCCTTATGCGGGAGAAACCGCGGGGCGCTGCTAGTATTACATAAGTCGGCAATTAATATGTTTTATATCTTTTATTGTGACGAAAAATAGAAAACAAACATCCATATTTTCGTTAAATAAATGATACTGAAAGATGTTTCTTTCAGGAAACCCCATATATTTAAGACTTGAAACAAACAGTTTGTTATTTTGTTGTCCGTAACGAAAACTATGAGAAAAAAATAAAGATGTTGGTACAAAAAAATTATGGGTATGGGGTTATTAGTACTTTGCTCATCGTCCTTTGGGAGGAAAATTTCTATGAGGATCTAGTTTATTCTTTTGAGGTTAGATTAAAATGCAACACTGCTTAGCGGTAGAAATAAATATGTTACGTTCCCGGAAGACCCCTTTCATAAGGAGTTTACTTAGGATATGCACCGAATATAAATTACCAATGCCCTTCCAAAATGTCACATTCTTTGGCAACCTGCCATAGGTATCAGTCTTAGGACATACGCCATCCATATTAGTTCTCTATCCTTCTATCCTTCTTAAAGGTCATAGTTACAATCGGCCACGGGTTAAGAAACGCTTTCCTAAAAAGGTATGCACTGCCTTTAACGATAACATCCTTCAGAAAGGTCAGATGTGTACGTAGTATTTGTAACCATGCTGTTTTAAGTATGCAAATGAAGTGTGGATTGTAGCACGTGATTCGACTCGGTTCAACGATGTCACCACAGAGATTAATTCAGGAACTCGTAATTTGAACTAGATAAATCCAGATATTCCCTTGGTATTCCCAGCTCAAACAAGAAGTGGTGAAGGGTTGGGCGTTTTGGCAGGTGTCTTTTGCCTTATGAATAAATAATTTTTGAATGTTGAGTACACAATGGCAACCCTGTTCTTCGTGTAGCATTATAGAAACACTAGGGCAGAGGTTCCAATCAAAGCAAAGTCCTCAATTTCCTTTCCGATCGGAGTGATCACAAAATTCCCTGAAGACCTTTCATCATGAAATCATTAAAGTAATTTCAAGGTTGAACTTTAAATGCTCACAGTGTAAAATGATGACATCATATTTCCTTATCCCAAGTTGACTTGCAACTAGGCTATCTATTAGACTATTAACCAGCACTATTGCCCCACTTGCAATACAATTATCATATTATGATTCATTCTCATCAAATTCCTTATAAAAGCTTCATAAATCAAGCGCAACATGCAATGTGCTTGTTGATCTGGCGGCATCGAAAGTCACAATGTATGTGCGTTGATTGCGTCACTCACTGCTCGGCTAAATGATAGCATTCAATCATCTAATTAGCAAGCAAAGTGTGCTAGGAATCCTACAGCATCGTAATTAAAATGCGTTATTTGTAGGGGAATTCCTTGGAAAAATTGTTATTTTTTTTTTTTTTATAACTATCATAGCTACCTAATCACACTGGCTCTGTTCGCATCGACTAATAATAAGTAAATCCTAACCAGAGAGCAGTGGGCAGGGCACATTGCTCGCAGAACAGATGGCCGATGGGGCCGAAAGGTTCTGGAGTAGCGACTGCGTACCGGAAGACGTAGCGTTGGAGGGCCTCCCACAAGGTGGTCCGACGACCTTGTGAAGGTCGGAGTAACACGTTGGATGCGAGAAGCACAGAACCGGTCGAAGTGGAGGTGCTTGGGGGAAGCCTATGTCCAGCAGTGGACGTCTTTCGGCTGAAATGATGATGATGATGAACCAGGGAGCAGTGTATGTACTACTAACGGACATAAACACAGTAACGATTTAAAATTTGACTAGCAAGATTCCAAGCTATCAAAAAGTTCTGTCACAATGCATATTTCTGCCTCCAGAAACCAGATATGCGTGAAGTTTTACAGTTTCTCATGAACGAGAAGCACTATGTTATGTGGAACATGACGTACGGAAAGTTTTGATTATGAATGTGAATTTTTGTGAAAGGTGATGTGGCAGGTGTGGATGTGACCGTAGAACCGATGGCCATTGGAGTAAACGTGTTCTCGAGTGGAGACCGCAAATCGGTAAACCTACGCTAGGTGGAGCGACGATCTTCGCAGGGTGGCTGGTAGCAGCTGGATGAGAGATGCCGAGAATCGACCTGAATGGCGTGCAATAGGAGAGGCCATGTCCAGCAGTGGACTGCTGCAGGCTGATGATGATGATGATGATGTGGTTAATAAGATGACCGCTAAAAGAGATGTATGGTAGAAATAAACAAATTGAGTAAAGGACAAGAGAATTATGATCATGGTGGTCGAGACGAGATACATGAAACATTATAACTGTCTGTTGGATGACGGGTATAATGACGCGTGCTCAGTATGGTGGACGTGATCTACGAAGTATAGCTGTTACGTTCCTATGTCGTTTTTTTAATCAAGGTCATTGCTTAAGTCCTACAAAACTATTCAAAGAACATCTCAACAATAAATATTGAACTGGATAATATGTTTAAATTGAATAGTAATGTCGGTGACAATTGTCACTTAGAGTAAATCAACTTCCCTATTGATTCATTGTGAGGTTTTACAAACATTAACCTACTTGTAAGTATGAATAATTATGAGTTTAATTATAAATATGGTTTTTATATCAGACTAAACAATAATACTCGCGTGCATAAAACATATTATTCTAAAAGGATAGAAATTAATTAATTAATATACTTTTACTGGTTGGTAAGAAAGAAGAAATTAGGAGTAATCGACTTAATGCACATAACATTACACGTCGGCATTCTTTTTGTAGAACAGCGGATTCTGCAATCCATCTGCGACATATATACAAGGTAGGTGGTATAGGTGAGCTCAGGTAGAGTCTTCGGTATGAAAAGAGAAGTTTTCCTATACAGGTTTATTGCATTAATTGAATCCGTCAAGCAAAAATAACGTACCAAAGCTATTAAAAATCAATTAGATGTTACACAATGAAGATAGATGAAGTTGTAAACAATATAGTGAGTCACCTAACTTCGATCGACCATAAAATAGAACTAATGCGCGGCCTTGTAGTGTGGACTTATTTACATATTGATAACAGACAGAAAAAATAAAAATAAGTAGTTGTTCAGCATGTTTGTTGAATAACGGCCTAGACTTGAAATAAACTATGGTTTCTATATAAAAAGATTAAATCAATACTTAATAGTTTGATGAAAAACTTACTTCATCATCATTATTTCATCCGAAAAGCGTCCACTGCTGGTCATAAGCCTCCCCACAAGCACTGCCACTTCGACCGATTCAGTGCTTCTGGCATCCAGCAGACACATACATTAAAACCATCAAACTTTTCTCCAAGCATCCCGACCTCTTTTAGAAGATCGATAAGAAGTTTTTTGCGACTATATTTAACACTAGCTTCTGCCCGCGACTTCGTCCGCGTGAAACTTCTTGTTCCCCCGACCCACCCCGTCGCATCTCATCGCCTGCCCGTGCTATTACTTTGTTTTTGCTTAGCGTTCTTTCTGACTTTTTTTCTTTTTGCTCGGCTCCTAAGGGTCATAGCGTGATGTTAAATAGCCTATAGCCTTCCTCAAGAATTGTCTATCAATTACAAGAAGATTTGTTCAAACCCGACTGGTAGTTCCAGAGATTACCCCCCTTACATGCAAACTTACAAATTTTACCTCTTTATAATATTAGTAGATGATGATAGGACTCCCTTTTCCGCACTTAGACTCCCATTTGGTCCGGATAGAAAATGGACACATAATTGCAGCACTTGCTTCTTCAAACAAAACTTTCATCACCACGAGTTCAATCTCCTTTCTTTGGTATTGTTCGTCGAATCGTTGAGTTTCATAATCTCCGAATTGAGCTACACGATTTCTGACAAATGCTTGCTCTGACTGGACTGGTCCACTCAAATCTGTTTGGTTCTTTCCTCAAAAGACCATTTCAGATACTAATCTACACGGCCCTCACTTGATCTGACCAAGATTATGTCTGGACTTTAAAAAAGACTGTGACTTCTGGGTTAGTTTCGCCATTTCTTCTCAGAGGTAGTCACATTGGAAATGTTGACTCCATCAAGCTATTTTTTTAAGGATATGGGAATCACTTAAAGTCATGTTTTTTAAAAGTGATTCCTATGAGTATATCCTATTTACAGAATGAGCAATTCCATTTCACTAGACAAGGTTATTTACCTTCAGACCTTTTTACGACGATCAAGAAAGAAACCTGTTATTCCTCATGCCAACCAACAATATTTTATGGAAGCATCTGATCGATAGTGTGAAAGACCCACGTTCCAGAAGAAACAATATCAATACCGCTTATATATACCGTTTTGCCTTATTGGGTGTGTAGTCAACACCCAATAAGGCAAAACGATCAAACATGAGTAATTCACACCCAAACGATACTCTGTCTGCCAACATATTTTATGTGTTAACATGAATCACTTCCCATCTTTAGTACTAGAGCAATACATAATTATGTGTAATTTTACACAATAAAGTTTCTCGACTCGGATAGGTAAGTGAATCTCGTAAGGCTAGTCGCCTCGTTTTTCAGAATAGTATTTTGAGTTGTCAAATTTTAATCAAAGTTCCAGAAAATCACCTGCCTAGCACTCGAATTTTTCTTTCAGGGCTGTGTGTAAACACCAGTACGATAAATCGCTTGATATCTTTATTTCTTGTCTCGACGGTCGAGCAACTCTGCTCATGTAAACAAGACCTTATTGAGTCATTAGCGCCAGTTTTCACATTTTTACGTCTTCGAACTGAATTACTTCATCTATGTCTATATTAGCAGGTTGTAGGCCCGTGGGCGAGCCTTCTGACTTACTAACAACTCAAACATGGCCACCGTGACGTCACAGCTGCCAGTCATTACCCACTGGGAATTCAAAGGTCTTAACTTATTTTATTCGGTCGTTGGCTTTTAGATAAAGCTGTTAGTTTTAGTTCTGTATTTGGATTAATTGATTGGTTTTATTATGTTAAAGGTATGTAGAGGATATGATGTAATGATATCTCGATTCCTTTAAGCTGCTGGATTGGTTGCTAAGCATATCTCAGAATGGACTGTTGCTGCTGGTATTCCAGGACATTTTGAAGAAGGTGTTATACCTGCATAAATATTATTTGAAAGACGAGTATCGTTTATAAAAATAAAAAAATGCCTCAGGTTTTCCCACAAATACCTAAATTATAAGAATATTCAAAATTTAAACCTGCCATTTAAATTTTCGACGAGGGAGTTTATCTGAACGACCTTGTAACCTTATGCGTCCATCAATCAAATATATAAACCCATAACGGGACTAAATATTTGGCTTATCATGTATTTTTGAATTAACATTGCATGGTTTATCTAAACTTGTGGGATGCCAGTGTCGACATAAATAGGATGTTATCCCTGTTGCTACGTTTGTTTAGATTTGGGACACTAAATATTAAAATGATTTGGAACCACAAAAATATGTCCTTATCTCTCTATTGCGTAAAACAGGTTCGCAACACTAGATGTTAGCCCGTAACTTATCTACGAATTTCACACGACTGCCCGAAAAAGGAAGTGTTATTTACATTATCAGTAGCATGCAAAATTCCTGCAACGTGAAAGTACCTATTAGGCCTTGTAGGATATGGTTTTAAGCGTCACTCGGTGCAGAACCGCACCACTTTCATTGCATGTTGGACCTTACAATCATCTCCATCTGAGCAGGTTTTCCTTGCTACTGCCGGTATATTCTGTAAATATCTCACCGTGAAAACTTAGATCAAATGAGCTGAAACTGAGCTGTCATTAATGTCAACCCTAGCACCAAGTGGAGTGACAGACTAAATGAGATTTTTACAGAATAGATCGGCGGCTTAAACACTAGATCTTAAAGAGTATAAATAAGTAAACTCACGTCAGTGATAGGCTCCCCGCATCCATGGCATCTGGGACTGTGGTGGGAAGCGAAGCAGGGTACGCAGTGGACACCACCGTCGTGCTGGTGGAACTTAGCGCCATCAATCGGCTTGCGGCATGTATGGCATTGGAAGTGCTCCGGGTGCCACTTCTTGTTTAGGGCTGTTACTATCTGTGGGAGAAGAACTTGGATGATTAGAGGGCGAGCAAAAAAATGATGGATGGACTGATTGAAAGATGATGTGACTAGTAAGGGAGTGAATACTGAAAGGACGACTGATACCAATAATAGGTCAAAGGTTTACAAATTAATGGTTTTCCAATTATTGAATAGCTTTCCATAGTAGTACTATGGAAAGCTATAAAGCACAGTCATATAAAACGTCGCAGGTCGCAGAAAATTGCACTGAACTGACTTTTTGGGATGTTGTTGGACTTCTTTCAGTTTTCTGCTTATAACTTCTAAAAGGCGCATTCTACGCCCCTAGAGCTACAGCTGCGTTAAAATTTTATAAAATTATGTATACTTTAAAAATGTAATGATGGTTTTTTTCCGTAGAATGCATCTTTTAGAAGATACCTATAAATCAAAAACTGAAAGAAGTCCGAATAGTAATGTAGCACAGTCATATAAAACGTCACAGGTCGAAAAAAATTGCACTGAACTGATTTTTTGGGATGTTGTTAGAGTTGTTACAGTTTTCTGCTTATAACTTCTAAGGCGCATCCTACGCCACTAGAGCTACAGCTCCGTTAAAATTGTATAAAAATGTGTATACTCTAAAAATCTAATGATTTTTTTTTTCCGTAGGATGCTGCATCTTTAAGAAGATATAAGTCAAAAACTGAAAGAAGTCCGAATATTTCGTGGTTTTTCGAGCACCACGCAGTTAGCATGGGTCTTTCGAAGCTGAAATCTTGGTTTTACACTATTGATATATATCCTAACAACATCCCGAAAAATCAGTATAATGCATTTATTACAACCTAACGCGATTTTTGTGTCTACGGTGTCTGGCCTGATAGTATTATGTAGTCATAAGTATTTCAGGAGACTCAAAAAGCTGCAAACGTTTTTTTTAATAATTAAATGCTGCGGTCTCATAATATAATACTCTTAGGTTAGCCACAGCTTCCTTATTTTGCACCGTTTCCCGAGGTTCCCATAAAACTGGTTTTTATTCCTCGCTCCATTGGGTTTCTACCTCAACTTTCTTTGAGTACTGGAATTGCGTTTTCATTTGAACCGTATATTCAATAACATCTGAATTTCCGTCGTTTCCGTCTTTATTTATTTAAGCTACCACTTTATTTCTAATAGTCGGATACTCCCATTAAATACCAACTGAAATAACATCCAAGCAAATCCATTGACTAACTCATTGAAAGTTTTATCCTCTGAAATAAGAAAACACATGCTTTTCTCGTCTATTTCTAAATCTTTGTAAGTAGGTACAACGCGTTTTGTTTACTTTTGTTACGTAACTCATATCTATTTTACGCTCGCGCTTGACCACGTGGTTCGTGTATTTATATCGATGTCCATATACCGTGAACTTCACGTTTTTTATAAATTCCTCTACTTTCGCGGGAGGTGGATTTGTTATATTATATTTTTGCGTCGATAGTTTCTTTATCTTGCATGTTTTATTTTATATGATTATATTATGTAAGGTTATATTCTAATATTGTTGTAATTTTCTTTAGGATTAATATATTTTATTTTTTCTTCTACTCTTACACTACTACTACTACTCTTTTTATTGATTCTCTTATCGCAGGTATGTTGGAAGAGACTTCTTTAGAAATAAGCAACGCATATTCTTGTATTTGTGTATATAAAATTTTAACCAAAAAAATCCTTTAAATCTTGAGCATACCTTGTAGACGACTTTCTTTGTCTATCTTTCTGCCTACAATAAGTTTGACCTTCGTTATTGAATCTGCATTTCACCTAATCCTAATGACAAATTCTGAGTTCAAAATGAGTCGTTATCTCAGATCCATTTTCCTTAAATTCCCAGCTTTTCCCGAATTCCTCTTGGGTAATTAATCCTATTTTTAGCCATGATGTTTCCAGTATTTCACTAACCAAACCATCATCAAGGTTTCAAGTCTTTTGTCTGGTGTAGTCGGTTGCCAACTAATTACCGTGTGGGGAGCATCCTGCCCGCCTTGACCGCTCCGACCACAATGCTTCTACAAGCATGCGGTTGTTACTATCAACGAGTTTGTTTTGTTTTGCTGAGACTTGGTATTTTTTTCCCTCTTGAATGGATATAATGTTGTAGAGAATGCTCTTTCTGGTGTATTTTATCTGCGACCAAAGATGTTCATTCTGGTATCATCTCTGGTCACTAAATTGGTAGAAGCTCTCTTACATTTCTTTATAGCTAATCAGTTCTTGTAAACCCCAAGCTTTACCTAAATTTATATTTATTAACTTATCAATTTATCATCACCAACTTTCTTTTATTAAGAATCAGCGTAACTTGTTGTCTTCTTCCATATATCTCGATTTGTTTTTATCTCAGTATTCATAGCCTTATGAACAGTTATTCATACAAATTTGTTTCTGATTTTACAAGAACTGGCTTTTGCTTCGCCTTTATTTTGCCTAGCAACATCATATTATTTGCGCATAAAAATATTTATCTGATTTCACCCCTTATCATCCATCGTTTCACTGTAAACGACTTTCACTCACAACAAAATTCCACGTAAGTACAGCTGAGTAACAAGCTGCTATCAATTCCTAATAACCACAAATTGACAATATTGTTATATGTCACGTAACGCTATCGACTCGTATCGGGGACTTATCACTGATAGTGAATCATTATGGATAACGGCGTCATATACTTAGGTAGGTACTTATCGAGTACTCTGGTGTCGAGTGCAAAAATTTAGATGCGCTGTGTAGGTAGTTCCCATATACATAGAACGGGTGCCTAGCTTCGAGTGTTTCATCATCTTTATGTGAAGTGGGTGTTTTGAATAGCTGAAAACTATCAATGAACCACATCTATCATTCCGTTTATTGCGCGAATTTTTTTTTTCTGACTAGTATGTTGGATGGTGGTCAAATACAGATAATATAAGATTAGCTAAATCCTAGATTAGCTTATTCTTTTGGAAGATAGTGGTGTGTTACCACAGAGATAATTAATTGCCCAAAAATAAGTGTAGCTAGATCATAAGTCTAATTGATATGATGGTAATTACTCACCCTTCCATTGATCGTAGAATTGCAGCTGTTGCACACAGCAGGAGCTTCGGCTTTGGTCGACTGTAACAAAACAAAACAATATCGTTAACATTTGCAGGTGACACTAGATCATCATTATAACAGTCGTGGTTCGCCGATAATATAGCCCATTGACTTTCAGAGAAAGACCGGCTTTGTAGTGCGAAGTCTGTGTCACTCATACGTAGTGTGTATTCTTAAGATCAATTTTCCATATTAACGGCCAGGTACTGTATCAGTTCCCTTCACAGTTCCTGGAATGGCAGTGACGCTAGAATTTTGAAAAGGATACGAATGCCAGTGTAGTTTAACTATTACATATACATATAAACTATACTTTGCCTTTGAAACCTGACTGACTATAGCAGATAATTTTCCTTCAAGGAAATATCACTGTCATAAACAAGATTAATAGGTACCAGCAATTAATATTCTCTGGACAGGAAATGCCTGAACTATCAGCAAGCTTAAGCAATGATTTGTCTTACATTGCCGGTCTGTGCTCGAACCCAAAAGTACGATATGTTTCGTCTAAGAACTCGCACCACACTCTCTCATAGAAAGATGCCCTGAGTTTTAGCCAAACGAAAGGTCAAACAGATTACTTATGTTATGTTATGCCTGCTTCGTTGGTCTAGTGGCAGCAAGCGCTATAGCTAAGCATGAGGTCCTGGGTCCTGTTCCCGAGTCGGGCAGTGATTTTCCATCTAAAATTTCTCAGTAGCAGCCCGGAGTCGAAATTTGGGTGTAGGTACTATAGGTACACCTCTGCCATACCCTTCAGGGAATGCAGTCGTAATGTTATGTCATAAAAGTAAAAACTATGCGCCTAATATTCACCTTGAACGTTCAACGCACAAAGGTCCGATAAACAACGATAACTAGAATGCGTACCGTTTTGATTAAAATTCAAGCTATGACATCACAAGCCGAACAAAAAATAGACAATCGTCCCAATTCGTTCTATCCCTATTTGGTCATCGACACTTTACGACGCGCAACGTCCCTAACATGTAGTATTAGTATATCGGTTGTCAATTTCATATTAGAGATATACATATAGAATCAAATCAGATAATAACGCGATAAGCGACAGAAAATATATACTAATGGAGACGGAGAAAGAACAACAATGCTTTTAAAAATAAGAATCGTTCTTTTTATAATGTTGTGTATAAGAGGTGATGCGCTCAGTTTTATTTTAAGAGCATTGATATATAAATATACGGCATTCTTATACTTTTTAATCTTCTAGTTGTAAATTGAAATGGTTTCACTAACAATTTTTCATTAATTCAGTTTTTTCTGTAGTCATCTTGAATCGATTGTGTTATCTCTTATATTTCTTTTTATGCGATTTATAAGATGTTACGTTAATTAACTTATTTATTAGTAATCATTACCATCACATATTATTGGTTATCTGACAGCAAACTGGTGTCGATTTAACTACATGAAAATCCTTTTTATCGACTTCAAAAAAAAGGAGGTTATCAATTCGACACGTATGTATGTAATATTATTGGAATTGCATTATATTCACATATGACAATCTATTAGAGCTTCCAAACAAATATACAAAATTGTATAGATGTACGTATGTATACAATATGTACATACATATATGATGATATGTAGAAAAAACTAAAACTAAAATACAGATCCCAAGACACCGACTTCCAAAATTAAAGTTATTTCATAATTTTGAGTTAATTTCTTTTTGAGATCGATTTAATTTTTTTGAATTGTTTGCGAGTGTGTTTCCGAGTGCATACAACCCGAATCTCTTCAAAGTAAGAGTGAACAGGCTTCTTCTGGGTGAGCTCACTCCATCGTAGACTTTGTCTCTGTCATCTCTGACCTGGACTAGAGTCAAGAGCAAACCCATTTCAAATAAAAAAAATAAATAAAAAAAAAATATTTTTTTTTTTTTGCTTACCGATTACCTACTTACACAACGCTAAATGTTGATGAGACGCTAAATCTGATAATAAATGAAATGTCATTTATTATCAGAATAATTTGAACTTTTTTTATTTCTTTTTCTGCATAGTTCTTCAATACAATCTGCCGTCGAGTCTCAACTCTCATACATTTTACGTGACAACTCACGCCATTTTTAACTCATTTTTAAATGGTGATGTCAAATTGGCATTACTAATGCACAAAACAGGACCAAACCGCGCTCACAAGTTACGGGAAGAAGTGGGCGAGTCTACTTGTCAGTTTGTCACGTCACATTGTCATTATTATTCATATTTGTCACACTTAAGAGTTATATAACGAGCGCGGATAATGCCGTGTTTGGAATTCTTAAAGCTCGGAAGAATTCATGGTCAGTGCCGTTCATTGTCAATTGTGGAACAGTCTTGATAAACGTTTTATTTTTAGATAATCTAATGTAGCTAATCCTAACTAATATTATAAATGCGAAAGTAAGTTTGTTTGTTTGTTACCTTTTCACGCCTAAACCACTGAAGCGATCATCCTGAAACTTTGCATATACGAATACGTTGTCAGGTGTACAGAAACGGACATAGGGTACCTTTCATCCCGAAAAAAAGTGCTGTTCCCGAGAAAAACCACAATAACGTTATTATGCGCCCTTTGTGTACTGTCCTGTTTAATATTGTGAAGTGCTTCATTCTCCTTTATGTTTTCTGGATACATCCTTGCTACTGCCGCTGCTCGACATATGTATCTCCAAGGCTTTATTCAATGTTAGGTCCCCTTCTCAAAATAGTCGTACTCTAATTGCTGGGCTTGTCACTCCACACACAAGTCGATATTTTATGAGGTCATCATTCAAATCTCCAAACTCACAATTCTTGGACAATTTCCGCAAGTCAAACACATATTGTTCTATTGATTCATTTCGCTGCTGATCTCGTGTAAAGAACTTATGCCGTTCCACCGTTAAATTTTTCTTCGTTATAAAATGTTAATCTAACCTTTTAAAGGCACCGTCTAAAGTTGTTTCCTTGCTTTGTTCTAATATTTCGCGGCATTGCTCACCTACTATATGCAGAAAAATGTTGAGTTGTATCACTGGTGTTTTTTTACGTAACTCACACGCGTTGAAGTATATCGTAAAGCTCTTCTTCCATCTTTTCCAACAATCACTCAGGTTGCCAGAGGTCACATCGTAATTCTTTAAAATCTGATAATTGTAGCTTTGTTATCACAGACTTTTATGTAGTCAGAGTCTCCTCACGTTATCTTTCTAACACCTTGGCTCTACCAGTGAACCCTAGGCTACCAGTCCCGCTAGAGTTAATGGACACATTAACATTTCAAGGTGTCAACTTATAGCTCAAGCCGCGTCGATACTACATTAGAATTTAACACTAAATCTTATTATTAACCTTGCATTTCTCACAATTAAACTAGCACTTAACACATCGCCGCGCCCGATCGCTTGCAAACAAGCCAATCAAATTAATTGCTGTAATTAACGTATTAACTATAGAAAAGCTATACCAAAGGCATCGGCGCGAAGAAACGTCTGCAGTGACCTTTATATTTATTTAAAAGGATTAACGCGATGACACACGCTGCAGGTCATTAGGTATGCAAGAGGGTTTGGTAGGCAGAGGAAATGCCTACTTATGCGAGTAGGTAAGTACCACACGGTCTGGGAAAACGGGTGGTTATAAAAATAAATAGGTAAAATTCAGGTAAAACCCGTGTATATAGTATATAATTATTAAATAAACTTCCTTCAAAATCATCATCATCATTACATCCGAAAGGCGCCTCCCCAATTAGATGCACTTTGACCGGTTCTGTGATTCTGATTTTGTTTATTAAAGTTAAAATATTTCAAACATTGACATGATTTTAGAAACACAATTAAATTTTTAAGTCTTCATAATAATCGAAAGCTAAATATGAAGTAGGAACCTTTTGATAAACCGAAAGCCATATCAAATGCACCTTCTGTTTGTCTTTGCTTCTCAAAGAAATGTGACTGTTTTATAAATAAACCTACATATTACGTAAACGCTTTTGATTTCAATTGATCAATTATCTCTTGTAAACGATGTAATTTTGTTAACATACACTTGGGACCTGAATTTAGAGCTGGTTACGTTTTACAATGTGAGTAGGGTCTTCACAAATACCCAGTCTTCAATTTTCGTGATTGCACCTACCACTGTTTGTCTCTACATCACCCAAAAGTTGACTTATAGAAAATGCCTATGGCATTAAGTCCTTCTCTGTACTTTTGTTTGCATAAAGTATTATTAAAAAATAAACTGGCCAAGTGCGAGTCAGACTCGCAAATGAAGGGTTCCGTACCATAAGGCTAAAACGCTGAAAAAAAAACGTTTGTTGTATAGGAGCCCCCTTAAATATTTATTTTATTCTGTTTTTGGTATTTGTTGTTAAGCGCCAACAGAAATACATCATCTGTGACAATTTCAACTGTCTAGCTATCACGGTTCATGAGATACAGTCTGCTGACAGACAGACAGACAGACGGACAGTGGAGTCTTAGTAATAGGTTTCCGTTTTTACCCTTTGGGTACGGAACCCTAAAAATGCATGTTCCAAAATTAAGATCTATTGAATTTGAGGCCACCACAAGTCATTTATATAATCTTCAAACATTGTCTCAATATTATTTAATCTTAAATTTAGGCATCAAGCTGTCATCTGGCACCTGTACAACATACAGTACTAGGTCTTATTTCTAGACTAGCTCATAACTTGCCTGCGAAAAATGCTAGACTATTCCTGAATCAAAACAGATCTACGCACATGCCAGGCCGTAAACACTGGTTGAAGCTACAATGTCACGCTGGTGTGACGAGTTCGGGACAACAATACACACTTTATTGGGGCGAGCCGTAGACTGACAGCGGGCGAGTATACAGGGTCAAATTAAATTAGCTAGCAAAACTCCGCAGATGTGATGACTATCGATATCTAATGACGATAAATAAAACTAAACTCATCATTTCAAGTAACTTCACTACCTACCAGTTTCTATATTTATGTCTGTAATTTATATGGTGTACATAATAAAGAGTATTCTATTCTATTCTATTCTACCAGCGGCGGTTGACACCGTTCTCAGCTGTACTGTAGTTATTTGAAACTAGCTTCTGCCCGCGACTTCGTCCGCGTGGAATTTCTTGTTACTCCGACCCACCCCGTCGCATCGCATCGCCTGCCCGCGCCATTACTTCGTTTTTGCTTAGCGTTCTTTCTGACTATTTTTCTTTTTGCTCGGCTCCTAAAGGTCATAGCATGATGTTAAATAGCCTATAGCCTTCCTCAAGAATTGGGCTATCAAATACAAAAAGAATTTTTCAAATCCGACTGGTAGTTCCAGAGATTAGCGCGTTCAACCAAACAAACAAAGTCTTCAGCTTTATAATATTAGTAAGTAAGTATAGATTAAGTTCAGTTTGTTTTATCGTGATTAGACTACGATGTTTCGCTAGCTTATTAAATTTGACTTTGTAGAATAATAAGGACGAATTTGCATAGTTTGAAAAGGTGAATTTAACCAAACCCAAGAAAAAACTGTAACGTTAATGGTTAAGGTTCTGCGCTATCTCAAATTGACCCTTCCTGTACCTATTTAGGGCGAATTTCACCAAACTTTTATACCTAGAATAAGTCTTATCCTGGGATTAAATTTTGAATTTTTGATAGTTTTCCCATACTAGAACTGTCAGACGTCAATCTTATTCCACGGGTAAAAGATATCTAAGTTTGTTAAAATCAGTCATTAAACGTATTAGTGAAAATGTATATTTTCAGTAAACAACTCAAAAGCTTGTTACAAATAATACGTTTCCGTCTAAAATCGGGCCGTGCATTTTTCAATATGTTTTTCAATTGAAGCTATTTTTTCCTCGCTAAAAATTCAACATCTCCCAAGATTTCTAGTCAGCCGTTAACTCACGCGAATATTACTCGTTAATCCTGTCTGTAGCATCGCAACACTTCAAAATAATAACGAATATTTTCTTTTCCACATTTTCTAACACATTTCCTCATCAACACTTTATAAATCACTTTTATTCTAACCTGCCACTTTCTCTTCACTTACACCACACGACATTCAAGTTGGGATGTGAGGCGCCCGCAAGGTCAAGGCATCATATAACTGTGGACTGTTTTTAGGGCGTCTATATACGTCGCACAATTTCTTTTGTTTGTGCTTCCCTTGTCTGACGTCTATTTGCGTACGTTAGGGCCCCATTGAGGAGTAAGGAAACGTTCGGCTACTGGTTTAGGAATGAAAGAATGCCGATTGTCCTTTTTGTATTTAGGTTTTAGATTTTGGGGGCGTGTGGTACTGAATTTGGTAGGTACAGTCGCCGTCAGATATATTGTAGCAAACAAGGTGACCAAATACTTCTGAACAATTTAAAATGTCAATAAGTTCTATACACTACAAGTTACCATTAATATCTGAACATTCATTACTTCATTAATATCTGAGCAGATGCTTGTCAATAATTTCTATACACACAACTAACCAAAAATATCTGAACACTTACAACGTCAAGTGTATCTACTGGACTGACTGGACTAACCACAGATAGTCAAGTCGATAGTCGTTTTTGGTTCGTCCTTTATATCACGCAGTAACGAATTAGGTAAGCTCAATGTTTGTCTGCTTAGATACACTTCACGTTGTAAGTGTTCAGATATTTTTGGTTAGTTGTGTGTATAGATATTATTGACAAGCATTTGCTCAGATATTAATGAAGTAATGAATGTTCAGATATTAATGGTAACTTGTAGTGTATGGAACTTATTGACATTTTGAATTGTTCAGAAGTATTTGGTCACCTTGTCTGCTACAATATATCTGACGGCGACTGTACAATGTATTATTAAAGGTTGTTAGTGATTTAATTGATTTGCTTTGAAGTCCGCGGTGGATGCATTTAACAGTTTATGAGAATAAAATATGTAATGGATTTGATGGGATTTTTTGGCCCGAGTGCGATTTAAAACTATCTGATAAATTGCTCTATTTGTATATTGTCTAATCGGCCGCTTAAAAACACGTTTAACGACGCCTTGCTTTTGATTTATAACTAAACAAAGACAAAAAATAACTTCGTGTAAACCTTACATTATTATACTGTATCTAATGTTTAGAAATTTATTTTAAATTATTTTTTTTCATAATGGTCGCCCCGCATGTAGGTGTAGAGCGCTAGTAATATAAGTAAATGACGCGTATGGCTGCACTCTGCAGGCTTTGAGTTCTCTCAAGGCAGCCGCAGGATTGTCCGGTTAAGTAGTCACGACCTCTCAAGGTCAACTACGAGATGACCTATTAAAAAAAAAAAAGTCGGTTACGCGTACACAGGTACGATAGTCCGTACCCCTCTATTAAACCTTGTACGGACTAGTCGTTCCTGTGTACGCGTAACCGACTACGCGTATATTGGAGCCCTTAGTCCGTACAAGGCTTAATAAGACCAAACCCCGTAAAGAGTCACGTTTCCGAGAGATTAACGATCAAAATTGATTACGTGACATCCATCATTTTTTAACTTGCTTACTTTAAAAAAAGTATCAAAATGGTGCGTCAGCAGGTACCTATGCCAGACTCCTTAAAAAAAATCAATCCCTTTAATAACTTTTAGAGTCTAAACCGTGCAGGTCACAGGAAATATGTATATGATTGTTAAACGGTTAGATGTTTATTGAATGTAGCGGAGTACCTACTAGGTTTATAGGCTAATACATTTGGCCTTGACCATATCAAGAGCCCAACAAACATCATTTAATTTAATATACATTAATAAAAATCTATACTAACAATAAAGCTGAAGAGTTTGTTTGTTCGTTTGGACGCGCTAATCTCTAGAACTACCGGTCGAATTTGTGAAAAATATTTTGATAGCCCAATTTTTGAGGAAGACTGTAGGCTATTTAATATCACGCTTTTTATCTTTACGCGGATCCCAGCAGAAAAAAAGAAATAAAACAAAAACGAAGTGATAGCGCAGGCGATGCGATGCGACGGGCTGGGTCGGGGAACAAGAAATTTCACGCGGACGATGTTGTGGGCAGAACCTAGTTAATAAATTAATTAATTAATAAAAATTTTATTCAAGTAAATATAAAGTAAAGTAAAAATATGATTTACATTAATTACAATCGAGGAAAGTTAAATTTTAACTGTAATGTAGACCTGCCTGATCTAGGTTTATGAAAAACCTCTGTTTCAGGCCATCAATTTACATGAAACATTTAAAAAGAAGACAACTATAAATGTATTAGAAGCTAAATTGAAAAGAAGGTATAATATTTTCAATGACTTTAAGAGTTACTATTTGGGTATATTATTTTAAAACTAGATCATGTAAGATATATGTATTATGTTTAATAAGACAGTTATGTATTTTATCAAATCAAGACCGAACTTTATTAATTAACTAGCTGCGCCACGCGGCTTCACCCGCGTAAATGTTGATCCCGTGGGAATATCGGGATAAAAACCTCCATCCAATTTTATCAAAATTGGTCCAGCCGTTTGAACATGAAGAAGTAACAAACATATAAACACACACAAAGTTTCGCCTTTATAATATTAGTGTGAACTGATTACTCAACAAATGAGTGTGAAATTGTTCCAATATTTATAAACAACTCGAGTATTAACCACATACATTAAACACTTTAGTTAGATCAGACACTTTATAAGCTATTTGTTTAAGCCAACCAATGTTTACAGTGATTTCAAACGGTATCAAGATGATAATTATAATGATGTGATTGTAAATGAAATTGATTACTACAGGAAAAATTGCCGCGGAATATATGTGATTACCTACCATAGGAGCAGTAGTATTAACTACATTCGATATAATGAGCGTGTTTTGCATAATGTAACAGTTAGCTTTATATTAAAATATGGCGGAGTTTTCCATTGGTTTGTAGGAATGAATGAAAAACAGAGCGGTTTGCTTGGTGGCGTATGATGTTCTGTGTTCTATGTTATGGGTTTGGTTTCCGCACTTAAGTCTTTCAAATGGACCATTGTGCGTGGGCCATGGTGGCGTTTATTTATTTAATTTAAATTCAATTTATGGTATGCTTTCATATTTGCTGCTGCTGAATTCTCATCATAACAAGATAAAGTAAAAACGCGCTCTTTCCCTCACTTTTCTTCTTCGGAGTCTAAAACCGTTTGCCCACCCACCACCGTCAATGGGACGTCAACGAGAAACAATATTATTTGAACCGAGCGTGCCGTCCCGTGTACGGCGCGGCGTGCGGTGGAGACGCGGCCATAGCAAATGCATGTATCGCTACTTCGGCGCCGTCATCTTGTTCTCGTTGACGTAGCGGTGGACAAACGGCCTAAGGCAGGGGTGGCGAACCAACGGCACGCGTGCCACTGGTGGCACGTAACTAAATAATTTGGGCACGGCATCATTTCAGAAATTAAGATACCTAAGTCATCTAGTTTGCAGCAGCAAAAGTCGCACTAATTTGTCATTTCATTTAAATAAATATAAAACTGTTAACCTTCCCCGCCCGAGTCCTTCACCGCCGGGGGGTTGTCCTTGGGTGAACTTGCATAGTGCGAACAGGACACGAACAGAGTCGGTTGGTGTCTCATTTAATTAAAAACGTCTAACGGGCCTCTGCGAGTTGTTGTTGCGGCTCCTCGTACGCCTTCCAAAGATCCGGGACCCCAGGGTCCCAGGAAATGTCAAGAGAGATTCAAAATTATAATAATAATACGAAAGTATACAGCTTTTTCCAATAATCATCAAGCCATAATGGTTTTTTGGCACGTCATGGTCGCATGAAATATTTATTTGGAAAAAATGGCACGTAGGTGTATAGAGGTTCGCCATCCCTGGCCTAAGGCATCAACGATGTCGATGACTTTAAAAAAGTTCGGAACGCAAAAGCTATTTTCTTTTTAAATGACTGTTGTAACCACGGGTCCCTAGAAGACCGGTGGCCGCGACATAGCGTCTGAAATTTACCGGCGAATGACTTCATAATTATAATATGCTAGCTTCTGCCCCTTCGTCCGCGTGAAATGTCTTGTTCCCCGACCCACCCCGTCGCATCGTCTGCCTGCACTATTACTTCGTTTTCGCTAAGCGTTCTTTCTGATTCTTTTTCTTTTTGCTCGGTTCGTAAGCGTCCTGGCTGGCGTGACGTTAATAGCCTAAAGCCATCCTCGAGAATTGGGCTATCAGATGCAAAAAGATTTTTTCAAATCCCACTGGGAGTTTCAGAGAATAGCGCGTTCAAACAAACTCTTCAGCTTTAATAATAGTAAGTACTAGTTTCTGCCGGCGATTTGGTCCGCGTGAAATTTCACCCCCATTCACCCTCTGAGGGGTGGAATTTCGAAAAACCCTTTCTTAGTGGATACCTGCTCTTCACAAAGAACACACCCTCCTATGCTATGTATAAGTATAGAAGTAATAGAGAGAGTTTTTTGACACCGTGAAGAAAAACCCCGGTGCTGTTTATGTTGTGGTCACCGCTTTACGCGCACACACCTACCAATTAGTATAATAATCAAAAAAGTTTCCACGAAAGCGTTATTAGTTGTTATTAAAAACTAGATAAAAGCCGACGTTATCATTTTATCGACACTCCATCGAGTAACAAGCGTTCTATCATTAGCTTTATTACATACATGTATGTGACGCTAAGCATCAATAACTCTTAATTCAGTACGTATTTGTGACACTGAACTAGAAGAGACGTTACAAATAAGTCTATTTTTGTCCCAATCAGCTTCGATGTCATTGTTGACATCAACTCTTTGGGGCAGTCTCTCAGAGGAAAACCGCTAGAAACAAGACGGAACGCAATTATAGTAATAGATAGGGTTGCCAACCATACTTTATAATAACGTATTCTACTTTATTTTTGGTAATTATAATTTATACTTTTACATACAAATAAAGTATGCAAAAATACTTTATTTTCAACCTTTACTGTGATGCGTAAAACATACTCATCATGGGAACTTAACGATTTATAATTGCTGAACGAAATGTTATCTATCCCTATATATCTATAGTTTTTTCTATAATGAATCTAAAGTGGCGAGAAGAGAAAAATAGAGCATCAATAAATTTAATTAAAATCGAATTGTTTATTTATTGATTGTCAAACAAGCTTTGTAACATTTAAAGACAACAAAAAATTGGTAGTATGTGCTAAAAGCACACAAAAATACGTGTTTAAAGCAATAAAAACATAAAATTTGGAAAATACTTTTTTTTCTTCCTAATACTTTATTTTTTTCCTAACCAAACCACTTTATACGTTTTTTTTGTCAAAAAAAGTTGGCAACCCTAGTAATAGACGATGTTACTAAATAGGGGATCAACTAAATTGGTTTAAACTCAAAGCAGTTAGGATAAGTAGCCTATAATGTTCCCACACAGGCCGCTCTGCGAGAGGGAGTGGGCCGTAATACAATCCACCAGCCCAGTGCGGGTTGCTGGATGTCACATGTCTTCGAATTTTTGGTTCTAGGACATGCTGGTTTCCTCACGATGTTTTCCTTCACCGTTTTGAGAGCAGTGGTGATGAAATTAAACATACAAAGTTAAGTGCTTGTATGGGTTCGAAGTCTCACGACCTACAACTCTTAAGTCGGGGCTGATGCCACTGGGCTACCAATGCTCTTAAAACCAAGCATTTATTCCAATAGCATATTTATTAGCATTTATTATAGTTGTGTATGTATTTATTTTTTTTTATTACGTTTTAATATCTATTAACATTCTAAGGATATTTATTTAAAAAGTATGCCACTATTGATCTCATCACTAAAATTAAACAAAACATAGACAGAAAAAACATAGCCCTGGGCATTTTTATTGATTATAAAGGCAGTGGTAAAATTATGCACACGGTAATTGATTTACTTGTTTATTCGGGCAGAGTTTCCCCTTACAATTATTAGCATGGAGTGAAGTACACAAAACCATCGCTTAGCGCTTTTATAATACTGGCTGGCTGGCGGCTACTTTGCCTCCCCCGGCTCGGAATTTGGCGGGGCAAGGCTCACGTAGTGGGGAAGTGACGTGCTAGTCAATTGACTTCCTCTTTGCTGTGGCTGCTGTGTCGTACTTGGTTGTCATGGCTTGGGTTGGCTTGGCTTGGCTTGGCTTTGGCTGAGGCTGTGGCTGTGGCTTTGGCTGCACCCAGACGACACGGCATGGCATGGCTTTGGCATGGCTGGGCGTGGCGGGCTTGACAGCCGGCTTAACGGCTGGCTAACGACATCTAGCGTTACAGTCGGCCATCCTGTAACAATTGCTCCCGCAATGGAAGCAACAAAACTACGATTACAAGTCAGCTCAAGATCACAAACTAAATAATCAACTAAACATGATAGAGCAGCTAATAAAACATCCTTAGAGCATCACAAAACACAGCAGGAATCTTATTCGTGGCCTGTGGCTTTTCATTAAGCCCCTGCAACAAACCTCATGTTTGTTTCTCTGAATTCCTCCTGAATTCCGAGTCCCACGGACTCTATGGTCTCTACAAGAACCCGACCTCCGCCAGAGTTAAACACGCATCGCACACTCACGGACTACTTGAGTTTCCTCAAGAGACACCGATTTCTACCGGGCTACGACTATGTAATAACTACTGGTACGGTCCCCGACCAGTCGAACTAAGATTCACTACTATCACAACTAGACTTTTACTTGGCTTTCCTTAAATTCGTCATTAATACTCTGATCCCCTTTGCCTGTGCCATGGCATATGCCTTACCCTCATGAGCGTACTTGATTCAACCAGAGTCATGTAATCAAACTTTAATCAATCATAACAAAAAAAACATCAACCAGAGCCATGTACCATCGTGATCCACATTACAACAATAATCTTTTTCACTAAGTGCCTTAGACACCTGGAAACCCACAGAAGATTAAACCACTCTAACGCTACGGCTCTCTAGCCGAACAGCAATCGCATGGACCCATGTGTATCACCCTGTGACTACACACTTTTTACTACGGTCGATAGAGAACCCCTACTCGCGTGGTTCCCACTACTTAGGCTTGCTCATAGCTCATCACCACTGTGATCACCATCTACTTCGACTGGTACATGACCTACTGGCATCATTCGTAACCTTATCGTGAGCGTATTTAAAAATTGCATTGTTAACTAGATTGGGCTATACCTAACAATGTAACAGTTTCTTTTTTCTTGTTGTTTACCAGGGAAGCACTCGGTACCTCGAGTCAAAACATAATGAAAACGACTCACCAAATTCGTAGACAATAGATCTGTAGCTGGCTTAATGGCTGTAGTGGTTGCAATCTACAGTTTCCTTGGCAGAAGTCGTGAAACTCCTCGCTCGAAAAGCACCGTCCTTGATCAGCGATTATTCATATAGGAGATCCAAAGAATGCAGCGCTGTCCACTACTGTCATTCTGCTTGCACACGTCCTTGTGTGTTATAACCTGTAACCAAAAAAATCAACAGCAGTGCATGTCCCACTCGGCCAATTCTGACCAAAATTATTACAGGTTCTGATGAAAATCACCACAAACTCTTTCTCTCAAATCCGACATGTCGAACAATACCCATACTCATTAAAATATAACAATGCTCATACTCTGACCTCCATCCGGTCTTCATCATCACACTTATAACCTCTATCCGGCCATAAGCATCAAACCAATAGACTTCCATTCGGTCTTCAACACGTAACATCTATCCGGTCACTAACACAATCAGGCGACCTCTATCCGGTCACCTCCACAAACAACACCGTCAAGATCATCATTTCGAGCCTTTATCAACATAATTCTTAAAGTAGGTTTGTTCAACATGTTACTTTATTTTTCCTATAACGTTACAGATTATAAGAAAACTCTTACTATGCTAGGTACTCTAAATCTTAAGTCGACTACTTAGTATTCAACTAGTCTTGTCAGCGTTATCATTTTCGTCATGGCTAGTCTCGTCATCGTCACCTACGTGCATGTCAACGTCAGTTATTTTACGCAGTCGGTCGTGTGCGTACTTGTACGTCCGGCGGAAGAAAGGGACTTCAAAACATAACGATCACTTGTCAAAACTTCCACCACCTTAAATGGACCTCTGAACTTCCGATCTAGTTTAGTCTGATAATTCTGATTTCACTCTTCGTTTTCTAATAACACAAAATAGCCTACCCAAAATAATACTTTGCAAGTAAATGTCGTGTAGAAATGTAATAAAATTTCAAGTTTTGTGCTGAATACACGCGTTTAACCAATACCAGTCATCGTAACATCATTATTAACTCGTTTGGCACTTAATTTGGCTGCACAAATCGCTTTTACTAACGAGCATTCAGCACCAGAATCGTAACAAAACAATACACCTCACCTTTGTTCTAACGTGCCTGAGCGTTAGTTGTACGACGCAAACATCCACTCGCCGTTGCTGCTTGCAGCGCGTGCTCCACCTCCATCATCTGCTTGGCTGCCACTTCTCGTGCACCGGGTCGCGACATGTCCAGGATTCCCTCACTTGCAGCACACGAAGGGCTTCACCGAAGGCTGCGGGCTGCTTGGCTCGATTCTTGAAGTCACTCCACGTCACTGGTAGCTCCACGTTACGTCCTTCGTACTATTTACGATAGCCACGTTGATACTGCTTCCTTTGTGCGCCTTGATGACGGCCACAATACGACCTCCTTGCAGAGAATTTTCAGCAAAACACAAATCAGCTGTCGTATTGTGTGCTGTTACGTTTGTACACGCGTCCTATCGCGTTTTCTAATTACGGGAACACTTTTTTTTTTTCTAACATGGCGGTAGGGCGCAACTGGCGCGTCACTGGGCAAAGGTATTCCTGCATACAGCCTATGCCCAAAACAACATTCACTATGATCGCGCATCCGTATCTGGCTTGTCTGGGTTCAACTCGAATTTTTATCCAGGTGGTAACTGTGCATTCTTCGTTTTCAGGGTCAAATTCTGGAATTAACGATGCGGCACGGTGGTCTTTCAGACGAATGAGGGTAGGCGCTTCGTGTTCCAGATCGTTGAATGCTTTTTCAACTTCTTGTGCTAGGAGAGTCTTCAATATTTTCCTTGCAGATGGTGTGGATCGACCTTCATCGTTTGAATCTTCAGATATCTGGTTTACCGACGCAGAATTTTCGTCCTCCCGACTAGGCGACCGTGACGTTTATAAGTAGCAGAGCGTCGTTTCATCGTAGGTTTTTTTTTCGATACCACTTCTGAGTATAAAGGCAGTGGTAAAATTATGCACACGGTAATTGATTTACTTGTTTATTCGGGCAGAGTTTCCCCTTACAATTATTAGCATGGAGTGAAGTACACAAAACCATCGCTTAGCGCTTTTATAATACTGGCTGGCTGGCGGCTACTTTGCCTCCCCCGGCTCGGAATTTGGCGGGGCAAGGCTCACGTAGTGGGGAAGTGACGTGCTAGTCAATTGACTTCCTCTTTGCTGTGGCTGCTGTGTCGTACTTGGTTGTCATGGCTTGGGTTGGCTTGGCTTGGCTTGGCTTTGGCTGAGGCTGTGGCTGTGGCTTTGGCTGCACCCAGACGACACGGCATGGCATGGCTTTGGCATGGCTGGGCGTGGCGGGCTTGACAGCCGGCTTAACGGCTGGCTAACGACATCTAGCGTTACATGATTTAAAAAAAGCCTTTGATACGGTTAGCCACAAACTACTCCTAAAAAAACTGGAATCAATAAAAATCACGGGAAAAGCTCTAAAAATGCTCGAGTCTTACCTAAAAAATCGTTCGCAAGTGGTCAAACTTGGTAATCACCAAAGTGATGCATTACCTATTACATGTGGCGTCCCACAGGGATCTATCCTAGGTCCCTTACTCTTTTTAATATATATAAATAATATAAACGAAATTAAACTACATGGTCACCTTACCTTATACGCCGACGACACTTGTTTATTTTACTTCGGATCTTCCATCCATCACATTATCTCACAAGCACAAGAAGATTTAAATACCCTACTCACATGGTTTCAGTTCAATCTTCTAACAATAAATATCTCTAAAACATGTTATATAATATTTAAGGCTAAAAATAAATCAATTCCCTCATATGACCCTCTAACAATAAATGATATCCCACTACAGCAAAAACCATGCGAAAAATACCTCGGTCTAAGAATGGACAGCGTACTAACGTGGAACGCTCATATTGATCATATAAAAAGTAAACTCTCGGCACTCTCCGGGTCACTGCGCAACATTGTTCATTGTATTCCACCAAAATTGCGGTATACTATTTATAACTCCCTAGTAAAGCCACATCTACTTAATTTAATCGAAATTTGGGGCAGTGCTGCTAAAACAAAATTATCAGAACTTCAAACTACCCAAAATAAAATCATAAAAATTATATTCAACTACCCATATCTAACATCTACCAGTAAAATTTATCAAGACACAAAAATAATGAACATAAAACAACTTTATATTTACAACACATGCATCTTCATCAGAAATATTCTTAACAAAAGCGTTCACTCAAACATAACACTCACTCAATATAAACAAGTTAGTCAACGCAGTACACGGCGAGCAAGCTTGTTAGTTTTACCAAAAACAAGAACTAACTATGGCAAAAAAATGCTAACTTTTGAAGGAGCACAGTTTTATAACAAATTACCGTCCTGTATAAGAAATGTACACTCTTACAATGCATTCAAAACTAAACTTAGCCAGCACATAATTGCGGATCGATCACTTCTGGAGAAATGAATGCATTGGATGGGTAACTATTATTGTAATACTGATGGCGAACATAATTGTAATCTATATTTTTAGTATTGTTCTCAAGTAAGTGACTTATGTCTTTTTTGGGAATAAAGTTTCTTTAAACCGATGTACCTATGTTTATTTGTATTTATGTAAGTATATTCTTATAATATTTGTTCAGTTTTATTAAGTGAATTATTTTTAGATTAGATTGTATGTGTTATTTTTTGTCTCCTTTACTTTTTCACACGCTGTCTACATCTCTCTATTTATTGTCCTATCGCAGGTATGCTGGAAGAGATTTCTTATGGAATAAGCATCACCTTTGTACCTATTTTTCTGTTCTGTTTTATTTCGTGTCTGTTTATATATGTAGGCAGGCAGTAATATGAAGCTAGTTGCTCATTCCAAAGCGTAGTAGGTACATTACACGACAGTCACTTTCATGTTTATCGGCACAATTATAATTGGTCACTTCGCCCAAATTGAACTGCGTAATTCCGGCTTTTCCATGAAATTGAAAACCTACCTTTAAGTACACAGACTAGTTTTTCCCGTGGCTTCGCTCGAGTGGATGTCGGAAAATATGCCACCGACGGATATCCCCGTACTATTCAGATTAAAACTCTATCTCTCTATTAATCTTTCTTCTATAATCCAGGTTATAAACTATCTATGTGCCGTATTACATTCAAATTCATTCAGCCGTTTGTGCGCCCATTCGGAACATACATAGATCCAGACAAACGGACAAAAATTCTTCGTTACTATTTTATTAACAGAGGCCCGAATTTCATCGACGCGTTAAACATTTCCGTTTTCATAGACAACTACGTGTTAACAGTCAAGTAAAATAATATCTATGACTTAAAGTCCAAGGATTATAGACTAAAGACTAATAATATCAGCAATGTAGGACAGACGTGTTTATGTCGGTTTTCAGCTGTATAAAATATCTTAGAATAGGGTCTTACACCTAGAACTATTCAGGTAAATGATCTTTAATTTTTTAGTTTTTCAATTTTCCTAATTTTTCTCCTGTTCTTAATAATATTCATGTTCAATAATGTTTTATGCTTTTAAACCTACGCAAAATTATTTATTTTGAGTGTCGAAAAGGTGAGTTATTTAAATTTGTTACGTGCTATTTTTTTGTCTCGAACTATACAAAAAAGCTCATGCTGCATTCAAACGACTGGCTAGCCATTGAATGCAGCTTGAGCTTTTCATTAGTTAGCAATTTTGGTATGCACAACAAGCAAGCACACATCAAGCTACACATAACCAATATCAGCTAACTTCTGACTGTACGAAAAACCTATACAATGCGAGGACCAGGTAAGAATGGAAATGTATAGCATGTGTCGCCTTGTATACCAATACGTAAAGGATAGTTCAGTTAAAATCGCGCGCGACACAAAGGCACCACACAAGTCGCGCAACGAGCGGTGCGTTTGTGTCGCGCGCGATTATATCGCGTGTTGCGCCTGTTTGTAGGAGCTTTTAAAGTGCTGTTTGAATCAAAAGAATGACATAAATAATTTTGCTCACAATTGCTAAAAATACGCCGACAAGAAGAGCAAAGCATGCCAACGTCGCATAACTCTTCAGTGCATTTTTACCGCTTTTATCTTTATGTTCCCAAAGGTTGTTAGCGTTACAGAGAATAATACTTATAATAAATCTACTGTTCGCATCGCTCTTTTATTTAGACGTGTTTTTTTTAACATAGTGACCGCGGTTCTACCCACACATCTAGTTTGTTAGACTCCCTAAAGGCTCCTGCAAACAGGCGCGACGCGCGACGCGAATCGCGCGCGACACAAAGGCACCGCTCGTTGCGCGACTTGCGGTGCCTTTGTGTCGCGTGTCGCGTCGCGCCTGTGTGCACGAGCCTTAAATCTTTTGGAATTTATACATCGAAAGTAAGGTGAAATATGTGGTATATGCTACCCAATTTATTAGTCGTTGCGTTTCACCGACGCTTTTATATTTTCCCACTGCTGGGACACAAGCCTCCTCTCAGTGCGAGAGACAAAAATATTTATCGAACTAAAAATAAAACGTATGATGCTTAAATATTTTCAACATACAAATATTTATAATAAACGATAATGCTGAAAATTACAGTAATCCGTCATCATTCCATCAAGCCATTACACCCAGATTAACTGACAGTATCACAACAAATTGCACGGTCAGTCCATCAAATCGGTCTGACCTTCTGGTGCAGCCCTGCAATCGAGCGGGGCTACACACTAAAATCTGAAATAGTTCGCGCGTGGGATGCATTGTATACGCGACCTTAGTCCCGAATAGTGATGTGCCGTGCATTATAATGCGTGACGATTATAAAAATGTTATCGGTCTTTAGTGAATTGGAATTACTATTGGCTGTGATTTTTCTAAGAAATGATTTCAATTCAATTAATCTTTATTGCAATCCACAATGTACACATACAAATGGTAAGTATTCATAAAGAGCGAGGATTTCATGATTTTTTGTTTGTTCACAGTGATGATAAGGTGAATGTGCAGTTGTAGCCCGCGATATTCAATTTTTCTTACGTTTTTTGTAATTGTGAGGTCAGTGTCAGGTTGTATCTTGATCAAAATATGATTCGCAACTATAACAGGTATGTATTTAAAGTATTATAATCATTAGAATCACACTAATATTATAAAGGCGAAAGTTTGTGAGTGTGTGTGTCTATGTTTATATGTTTGTTACTTCTTCACACTCAAACGGCTGGACCAATTTTGATAAAATTTTGTATGGCGGTAGCTGTTATTTATTTTATTATTTATTTCTCTTTAAGTTAGATTTGTTTCATGCACTTTTCCATAAGAGCATGCACTTTTCTAACTTAATGAGATTTATTCATGGTTCTAATTACCATAATTCTGTAAATACGTATCATTAAAATCTCAACCATTTATGCAAAGGTGGGTCAGCTAATTGCTATAACAGACTCTACAGTCAGCAACAAAAGTCGATTAACACTTCAGTTTTTTTTAATCTCAGTTATTGAGCAAAATATTTGTTCAAAATTGCATTGTACTGTTGCAATTTTGAACAAACATTTCGCTCAAAAACAGATTAAAAAAACTGAACTGTTAATCGACTTTTTTTGCTGACCGTACATTGGTATTCAGTGAATGAAAAAATAGCTCCATAATTCATTTTAATTTATTTAACAAACATTATCGTGTTTGCATCGCTGATGTGTCATCGTAACGGGCATGGCTTCTTCCTTCCTCTCGATTCTTTTGTTACTGTATTTTGATGTTATGGTATTGGCATAATGTCGTTTAGTGAATTTGAATTGACTGGTCAACTCACTTGCATCTGAACGTTTACAAAAATCTGAAATATATCGCGCGTGGGATGCATTATGATACGAGATTCAGTGTAGAATTAATTGTTACAATTTGTTTTTTTTTCTTTGAAATTTGATTAGTTAGTAAACTTTTAATAAAATCATATTTAGTTTAGTAGGAATTATGTAAATTACCATAAAACATGTAAGTAAATGTTTTAAATATTCGCAGTTGCAATTTATTTTGGATTTAATTATGAAAACTTTTAAACCGGGCTACTCAAAGTCAACTCATAATCGTAAACAAATTTTAGCAAATAAATCACACGAGTATTATAAAGGCGAAAGTTTGTGAGTGTGTGTGTTTATATGTTTTTTACTTCTTCACGCACAAACGGCTGAACGGATTTGGATGAAATTTGGCACACAGATAATTTATAACCAGGATTAACACATAGGCTACTTTTTATCCCGATGTTCTCACGGAATCGACACTTACGCGGCTGAAACCGCGGGGCGTAGCTAGTATGGTATTAATTAATGTGTAATCATTATTTATGCTGTATTCAATAATAAATACAAATAATTATTCAAATACATTAAGCTTCACACATCATATTTAAACAAACTGGTTATTTATGCAAATGTCCGGTCTTGTCCAAACAAAATTAGTGAATCATTTGTAATACGTTAACCCATACAAGGTAAATAGTATTTACTAACCTACTATTTCAATAATTATGCCTAGAACAAAATGACTGATATCATTTATGACGTGTTCTCCTTGTAAGGAAGATGTTAATTATAGTTGAAATTTATCGTTTAATGACATTTTCTTATATACATGACAATAATAACCGCAAAAGTCGACCGAAGGTTAAGCTACGCTGGCCGCGGTCTTTGTGGATGGGTGACCATGCATTACATATCGAGACCCCTCCATGCCTCGGAAAGCACGTTAGCCGTTGGTCCCGGCTGTCATTCATAGATCTTTGACCGTCGTTACGGGTAGTCAGAAGCCCGAAAGTCTGACAACCAATCTTACCAAGGGGTATCGTGTTACCCAGTAACTGGGTTGTGGAGGTAGGCAGTCGCTGCATGTTAAATACTGGTATTCAGCTGCATCCAATTAGACTGGGAGCTGACCCCAATACAGTAGGGAAAAAGATCGTTTTATAGTAGATAGTTATTTTTTTATGCATGGTAATTTGTCGTAAATTTATTTTTTACTTGCATAACGATAGCCCCCACATTATAAACGTGCTTCACTTGATAAAAAATCAATCGATCATCGTTTGTTATACATCTGCAGGATTGGAACCTTGAACTCAAAAAGCGGAAACTCCATCTGTGCCATTTAAGTCGCGTGCCTTCGAATCAGTATGAGAAACAACAG
Organism: Luperina nickerlii; assembly: GCA_963855955.1. Lineage (NCBI taxonomy): Eukaryota > Metazoa > Arthropoda > Insecta > Lepidoptera > Noctuidae > Luperina > Luperina nickerlii. The sequence goes on along the minus strand of OY979676.1, from coordinate 21,529,630 downwards.
ATCATTAATTGAATACCTAGCTTTTTTTTGTATGACTAACGTGCCTAAAAACACGCCATGTAGGCGTTTTTAATTACAGCAGCTACCTTCTGAATCATTAATAACTTGGGAATCGTTATGTCATATTAATTATTTGTATTGTTTTATATTTATATATGTATCTTTGAGTTTTCCCCGTGCCATCATAATTATGATGTTAATCCTTGAGAGTTCAAACACCTTTAAAACTTACTTAATTGGACCTTTAAAACTATATTCCCTCTGGTTCTTTAACTTTAACGGTATGATTATCTTGTCTAGAAGACTTTTTGTTCAGTAAAACCAAGAAATCATGACGTGATATGTGTTTTCCAAAGCGCATAATAGGTAACAAAAATGAGGAAGAAAACAGCCTTGCATTCCACAATTGCATGAGTTATTTATTTCTAGCTATTTATGTCTGCAAATTAAGTTTATTTTCCCTTTCAACCAAAACATACACCTTTGATATTGCTATCCTAAATAAAAATACTATATAATTATGGAATACTATTGTACTTAATTGTTCCTCTTTGATTATTTCCTTTATTTGTAGTCCATAAACAAAGAGTTAAATTTATCTAATAAATAAAGAAATGAGAAAAAAATGCCAAAAGTTTTGAGAAAATCGTGCTATAACGTAAAAGTTATCGCGCTTGTCCCATCACTATTTAATCGGTCACAATGTTGTATTTATAGTTTTATTTTTATGTCAATCTCTTTTTAGGTGAACAAAAATTTCGCTAGTTTTAAACTGGATTCCAGAAGAAATAAACAAATCTTTACATTAAATAGTTTTTTTTTATGGAAATACTTGGAGATAGTTATGTGATATTTGTGATCTGTATTTTTATTCTAGACTTGTATTTCTGCCCACATTTGACGCAAACGTGTGAATTTTATCTGCTCACATTAAACTATTTAATGCTTGTTCAATTCTTCTTCTGGGCGTATTTTCGGTCAACTGCCAAAGTTTAATGCATATGATTTAATAATTCGCGCATTCTGTCTGTCAATTTGTTTTGAGCTTCTATTTTACTCTTTTGTGTTATCTTTATGTTCATTTAATCCCTGGCCTGTACAGGACAGGATCAGCGGCCATTTTAATTGTTTTACAGTACTTACCTACTGCGTACGTGAGCAGGACAAGTTCCTCTGTTATCATATTTACCGTCTATACGTATATTTTTTCATCCAGTTTACCAAAACTTCAACTCCAACAAAGTAACAAACATTTTCCCGAACAACTCTCCCAAAAGGTCACGCAGACATCGAATGTCACCGCGATTACGCGTCGACGAATTTGTAAGCAAAATTCTGTTCCAGAATAAAGCCCGCTACACACGACACCAACACAATTGTAACAATAATAGATACGCATCACCACCGGCCGCGGATTTGTACAACACTTAGTCATGCCGTAGTGTTGGCAAACCCGCCAACACCTGAATAGTTATCATGGAATTATTGGGAGGAATAAAATCTTCGTTTTTACTATACATGATGACCTTGAGTTCGTTGGCTAGTTTTTAGGGGGTGAAAGTACGTATGAATACGAGCTTTTTCTTTCTGAGGGACCAATTTTGCAATATCGAAAATAGACAGCGATTTCATTCATACGTTTACTTTTTTGTATGAAACAACAATTTCTTTTATATCTTAGAGATGGTATCATCGTAGTTGTTGAAATTTAAGAGTGAATACTTCTTGAAAGAGTTACAATTAAGTCAAAGTCTATTTGTGTATTTCTGCTCTTGAATGATTTTTGGACTGCAACTTCGCATGAAAGCAGGTAACAACAAAATAAAAGTTTGACAGTTTTAACTCGCCTAAATCTACACACAGTAGCAGTATGATTGTGTGTCTTGTATATAGTTCCTATGTTGCGTAGATGATATAAGCAAACGAAACTGTCATGCATGACCAATGACAAAAAAAGAACGTGAATAATAAGAAGTTGTCGCCGGAAATTCCTTCCGACTAGAGCAACAGTTACCTATGTTAAAGGCTCCTTCAAACAGGCGCGACACGACACGCGACACACAGGCACCGCAAGTCACGCAACGAGCGGTGCCTTTGTGTCGCGCGCAACAAGATTAGCCTTTTTGGTGCATAAATGACTCATGCTAGATTCATATAATTCTTATCTTATCTTTATCGATATTATTTTTATCAATAACACAAAGCGAAAAACCGACAAAAATATAATTATCAAGAAAGATATACATAAGTACGTATTTTTAAAGTCATTGAGGGCTGATTCTGTCTTTTATCATTGGTATAAAATTGAGTTCTAGTATGGAAATACTGACAGAAATTCAAAAAAAAAACAGTATAAAAGTTTGGTGAAATTTGCCCTGACACGAAGAAGAAAACAGGAAAGAATTTTTCATACAACGTAAGACCGCAAAGTTTTTAAATAGCCAATTCGAATGATTACTACCTACTTCCTCCACTGGCTCGGCTTCGTAAGTAATTCCTAAGGGCTGCTACATACGTATTCGGCACAGCCGGCTAGAATTGTGCCGAGACAACCATGACTGAGCAAGAGTGGATGCCGAACGAAGGTTCGAAGAAAAGATAAATTGATTGTGTGAGGATAGTCACAAAAAACAATATGGAAGAAAAGGGAGTGAATGATAGCGTAACGGGGAGAAAGGAAGAAGAAAAGGTGTCGCTCCGACCCCAAGTAACATGGAATATGTATAGTAATTACTTCAGATGGGCTTCCTTGTTCAATAAAATATTAGTGCCAGATCCAATGTGCGGACCCGATCATGTGTGTTACACCCCTCAGAATCTTTAAGCTGGTCGTCAATGATCTGCCTAGTCTTTTCACAACTACGTTGGGGTCGTCTTCCAGTCTAACCAGATGCAGTCAAATACCAGTATTTTACACAGAGCGACTAGGTACCTATTAACCCTGTTACTGGGTAACCCGATACCCCCTGATAAAACCGGTTATCAGACTACCCGTAACGATGACTTTCCAAGATCTTCAAATGACAGCCGGGACCAACAAAGCTGGAAATAGAAAAAATGGAAAATAGTTCTCACCAGCATAGCAACAAGGATTACGCAAGTAAGTACTTGATACCACAGTATAAATAATACTAGGTAAGTATACTATTGTCCTATCCATACAATAATAATCCCACAGCATTGGTTAAAAAGAGGTTTAGTTTGGGTATTGACTCCATCTTCTGAAGTAGGCGAGGCTGGTCGACAGCACTATATAAAAATTAACCCATCTCTCCCAAAAGCCTGACAAGGTTACAACTCTATCTTGTAGGTACTATGAACGCTAAATCACGGCCTATGTTGGCACCAGTTGCCGACATCAGATCATTTATCATTAACATATTAAATACGCGAGCAATATTTGTAGAACGTGTTACGGAAAACGACTCGTAAGTCGTGAGTGCCTGGACAGATATTTTTATAAGGTGAAGCAGGTTAATTCGAGGTGAGTTTTTAGACTTTGCCAGGTGTTGGTAATAATTTCTATGATAAATATAAACATTAATGTAATAATAAAGTTAATTAAATAGAATTTCCATCTAGAAGCCATTAATTATGGCCTACTAATTGCTACAATGCATTGCAAAGTGTAAACCAAAACTATATAGTTCCACGAAAACGTAGTAGGTAGAGATTTGTTTGGCACAATATCATAAAAAAAACAATAGTTTTACTCTTGACAAAGATTTTTTGCAAAATAGCAAACAGAAAATTTGGTTTCCTAAATGACGCTTAACTTCCATCGCATTTTATGTATTTACTCGTACAGTTACAATAAATCGATATTTATGAAAATATGAACTCACTACTAACAACCCAAGTCATTCAGTCTTTATTATCATGTTTGCAGTTTTCATTTCATAGTTTACTCAGGGCGAACACCGTGAGGTCAACGTTGCGCGCGTGCAAACAACGTTGAATGCATTTATATTAACCTTCACATTGAGAGAGCCTGTCAGCTGATACAGAATCGATGACATTATGTACTGAAGATATCTAGATCGATGGGAACGATGGAGTTCGTGATTTTGGAGATGCAAAAAAAGCATTCGATAGCAAAGTACAATCAAATTGTAAAGTTGTGGTAAATGAAGCTAAAAATGTTATTTAAGTCATAAAGAAAGGATAATTGGAAAACGGACGAAAATTGAGGTTGGAATGAATAAAGATAACGGTTACAAAAGACGATCCCCAAAATCGTGGTTACTCAAAACAGTCGCCAAAATATCTAAGGGCCAAAGAGTGGAAGATTTTGGGGGCTGTTTGATGAGAATCTCAATCAAAATAGAAATTGATAAAGAAGTAAACAAATCTAGATATTGCAAAGTACACTAGTCAACACACATCGCTTTGAATCTTGAACACCATTTCTGCAATTAGCAATAAAACCATATATCCGACTAATAGTTTGAATAATCTACTAATACACTGGGTGTGTGTAATCCCAAATGGTGGAGAAATGTCGCAATAATAATAAATTACTGACGCGAATGTGAAACATGCAGAGTGGGACGCGCTGTATAAAGAGACATAGAATAGGTATTAGAACAGGACTGACTAACGTATGAAAAGTAGTTTTGTACTATATTGTAACTAGAAATGACATATAACACAGCATTATGTATGTATTTACCCTTGATGGGGAAGGCGAGGGTGCAATCCTATAGTCATTAGCTAGTTATTGTTTTTTGTGTTTCACGAACTGTGTACAAATAAACGTTATTCTTTCTTTCTCTTTTCTTTCTTTAGCTGAGCACAAATGCAAAGATCGAGCTGCTGATGAGAATATCCCGGTAATAATTTATCTTAACGTACGTTTAGTTTTATGGAAGTACTTACGTAGGTACAATATATGAAATCTAAAGCTCGCAAATGTAGCCCTAATTCTTCTAACTAAAATTATAAAGAGAATAGATAAAAAAAATTGTATGTTTGCTTGTTAAGCTTTTATGCTGAAATGGCTGAATAGATCTGGATGACATTTGGCACATGGGTAAACCTTGACCTGGGTTAGGACATAGGATACTTTTTATCCCGATATTTCCACGTAATCGAGACTTATGCGGGTAAAACCGCGGGGTGCAACTAGTCTCATATAAACATAAAATCAAACAATGAAATCCAAATTAAATGAAGTTCGGGTCACGTTTACAGTTATCAAACAGTATTTCCGCAACCGTATCGCAATGTTAACCCTGTTTTATATAAAACGGAAGCCCCCAGACGTCCCGACCTGCGGAAGGTCGCGAGTCAGAACCGTTGCCTACGCGACCATGCGACCATACGACGACGTCACCTACGACCGTTCCTTGGGGGACGCCTTACCTATGCGAAACGATAAACGCGCTATTGATTTCTGAAGTTTACGCAAATGTTTGTTTGGGTTCAGCGATGATTTTTATGTCGATGTGCTTATTATTTTGTTCTTTGATGTTGTAGCGAAGTCTTGAAAAGAAAGGTAAACAAAAACGAAAGTACTGTGTTTAACTTCATCCGATAATTAAAATTAGCCTGATTTTACAGTTTTTTCGACAATCCTCAGTTTATTGGCTAAATTTAATAATTTTAACAGCACCACCACCACACCATTTAACTTCTCGATGCACGATGAACCACGGTGGTCGCGCAATAATAATATGTTTGCATATATAATTTTATGTATTATGTAAATTGTTGTATTATGTAATATATATTAAAAAATGTCCTAATATAAAGAAAATATCTAATGATGACCTCTTTCAACTCTCATAAAACACATACAAACAGGTGAGCAGTTAGTTTTGATTTCACTGAAACATTACAAATACTCAGAACAGAGTTTATCTCACAAAAATAACCGTTGAATCATGCGTTGACCGGCGGCATGTAATTTAGTTTTCCTTGTCTATTCTTAAATATACAAAATGTTAATTTTTATATAATTTTGTATTACACTATTTATAGTTTTGACTGATTTGTCTTTGATGATTGATATTTTTAATATTGAAAAATATAACAGTGAAAAGGATGGAAACATTAATAATTCATTAATTCATAATTTATTTTCTCTATTTTTATTGTGCATGCTGTGATCTCCTGTAATTGGAGGAGCCCGTAAGGGCACGTAAAAGAACCTTTTTTATTATTGTTGATTGTATATACGTGTATCCTTTGTTGGAGATCCCAAATAAATAAACAAATAAACCATTTTTTCTATGATCTGTTGAGAAGATAAAACAAATAGGATAGTCAATGATCTGGTAGTTTGAACAGACCCAAAGAAAAATGTTAGTATAGAGAAGGAAAATACCAAAGTGAATATATAAACTTAGTAAAATAGAAAACAGTAACATAAGTTCACGCTGCCGGTGTTAGTTTGCCAGTACTGAAATGAGGATAAACACAAAACTTTTTTGTCAAAAATTCTATGCCGTCAATAAAAGCACAATTTTCCTATAATTTTTCCACAATACAAAAACTGTCAGAATTGTAACAACAGCTGCTCCTGTGCCCATTATTAAAAAAAGTTTTATAACACACTAAAGTGCCCGTCAAAAATGTCAACGTACAGTCTTGTCCCAATTTTCAAACGGATTCAAAACATCTTTTATTTTATGTATAATGTGAAGTTTTGTTAGATCTTGTCCAGCTGGATGCTGCAGTAGTAAAGGCATGAGAGAGAGATTTCAAATGTTTTGGAAGGATTTTGAGTTGGACTCATAAACACTCGGTATTTATAACTACCTATTTTGATGTTCATTATTGTTGTGCTTCTAAAGTTTATAGTTTCGGCCTTCAACGCCGCCATATAGATTTAGATTTTCTTGTACTATCTTGAGTTCACGTTGAAATAAGTGAATAAATTTAATTTGATGTGTCGCAATATTAGTGTTATCGTATTAATACATGATTAACCTAATCGCAACAATGTGGGTCTTGGTTCCATTAAAAGTTGCGCTTTATCACTAGATATTTTTTATGTACCTAGTCGTTTTGTGTTATAAATTAGCTGTCTTTATAAAGGCTCCTTCAAACAGGCGCGACACGCGATAAAATCGCGCGCGACACGAATGCACCGCAAGTCGCGCAAAGGCCAGTGCCTTTGTGTCGCGCGTGATTATATCGCGTGTCGCGCCTGTTTGTAGGAGCCTTAAACCTTTACCTTGTCCACTTGCGGAATAGCAATTGTTTTTCTTGCTTTTAAGAGTCTTTTAATTTGATTTTAGGGTTTCCCAAAGGGTAAAAACGGGACCCTATTACTAAGACTCCACTGTCCGTCTGTCTGTCTGTCACCAGGCTGTATCTCATGAACCGTGATAGCTAGACATTTGAAATTTTCACAGAAAATGTATTTCTGTTGCCGCTATAACAACAAATACTAAAAAACAGAATACAATAAATATTTAAGGGGGGCTCCCATACAACTAACGTGTTTTTTTCGGCTTTTTTGCCTAGTGGTACACAAAAAGTAACACAAAAAACTAGATGATACATATATATGATGACAATTATGTTGTATTTATCGTCCAGATGCGTCTTAGTGTCAGTACTTTGCTCGTCAATAATTGCATTGCCACCAATAAAGAGTCTACTTGGTGGTCAGTTTGTAGACCAATGTCACACATTGAAGTAGCCAAACAGATGTCGATAGCTTGCCACTGATTAGATGCACATTCCTCTCAATTACATGAGCTGTTTCGTATACACTGATTAGTTTCAGATATGCTATTCGAAACGAAATAAACTTTACATTTTATTTTAATTCTTTTTATTAAAGATGCTTTGGCACTGTTTTGTCGTTTCTTTAAATTAAAATTAGATTTATCTATGTTACGACGAAACACAATATTTATTGCGAAAATAAATCATGATGGAATGGTTTTCTAAAAAACCTAATGGCTGAAAATAGTATGTTGATTCCACAATATTAATTGAAACTATGATGGAATTTATTTTAGAAAATCTTGTTTGTTTTTCGTTTGTTGTTAATTAATACCGTCGGTCTTCCAGTCTATTAATTAAATTAATAATAAAACTACACTTATCGTTGCCCATAAACTTTTTCTGAAAAACAACACATAATAAACCAACCCGATCAAAGCGATTATTTGATACGTTAGACTATAAACTCCTAAAAACACTCGACTGCTCAAATTTCACAGATTTTGTCAAGACACCATTCTAATCTTAGACATTCTTGTCCAAAATATCAACTTTACTCCTCAAGTTCCCACTAAAATCCCGAACACTTGGCTGATATCGTTATTTTATATATTAAAAATAAGACGTAAGTACAAAAGTTTATAAACACTTACCATGTCTGTGTGGTATACAACGTGTGTCCGGTACGGAGTGTCGCTTGGTACTGGAATCTGGAGCCGGCTGCCGGCGTTCGGCGCGGCGCGCGGCGTCGCGCGGGCACACCGGCCTGTTATCTCGGCATGACGTAACCCTTGCATACGGACTGCACGCTCGGACTTGTGCGATGTGTGCCGATATTGTCGAAGAAATTGGATCATTTAGCTGTTTTATGGAACTTTTTGTATGGTGCTGTTTGTGATGATGGTCATTAGAGAGATAGAATGAATTGACTTGTTGCTTTTGTTCGTTTTTAATTATTCAGACGCATACAATCAAGGCTTGATGTAAGGACGATAGCGGAAGCTCGCAACATCTTGACACATGAAACTGGTTGTTTAATTGAAACATCGTTCGGTGAGCAGACGATTACGACAAAGCCTGCTGAAGATTAGGCTAAAAGACCAAAACAAAACGACTCGGACGCAATTGTTATGGAAACCTCTGATCTAATGCGTTATGATAAACCAGACTTCAATAATAGAACAACGGAATAATTCCTAGCTATTTTAAGTTTAGTGCAACTAATGGATTATTCCAGATAGACATGTCTGGTATACTCAAACATGTACCAATCAGTTTGCCAACCATGTTAATTGTGGCAATGGTCTTGTCTCCATTCCTTAGGATATTAACAAAATTTAAAGATGTGTGTTCCAGAATTCCTACGTGGCTTTAATCAATAACCTCATGAATAGATCTTAATTTCTTAACTATTTCAAGCTGTTTACCAAATATGACTATTGTTTCGCAGATGTCCAACGGTTCTCCAGATCGCTACGAGGTAACGAGACTACTCAAACAATTATGCAGTGGAGATGGATCGGGGTAAATAATTTTACATTCATGCATTCCCTTTGTAAATTTAGACTAGGAGTAAGAACGTTCAAGGCGGACTGACGAACTGGTGAATTTCGCAAGAATCTACTGGATGCCGGCAGCGCAAATCCTGCCGCTGCTGTGGCGATGCTTGGGGAAGGCATGAGTGACCGTGAGTCTTTTGGAAACGAGATGATGATGTAGGAAAACCTCAGGTGGTAATTTTAAAGCCTACAGTAGACCAATGACAAATCTTTTATTTATTTTTGGAAAATTCTTTTTTTATGAGATCGAAAATAACACGCCTGCTTTGAAATTTAAGACCTTGGTATTAAGCGGAGCTAACTTCTAGATACATACAAAAACTCACGACTTCTTCGCATTGAGGTAGGTAGAAACTAAAGCACGTCATCTGGTAATTTTAAAATCTGCCAAAAATAAGCAAGAAATTTACTTCAAGACAAACAACATTAGAATTTTATTAGATATGGCTGACAGAGCAAAGATTAGACGCACCCTACAAATACCTACAATAAACCTTGTAGATTAGTCCTATTAGTAATGTTTGTTCTATTTACAAGGTAATGTAGTGATATAGAAACGGATATGACTTATAGCCAGATTAGTAATGGACAAAAATTTAAATTTTTAAACCCACGGCTAAGCATAGCCCACTTTTATTTCTACCTACTCAAAAGCTCTCGTCTCGTCTACTTATCCCAGGAAATCTGAGATTGAACTAAAATACTCGTAACCGCCTCCAACTGCATCAGACTGCTTGATAAATGATATTGTTATAATCTTTTTAGTAGCAGTCGGGTCTTCTGACTGCAGGGCAAAGGCCTCTTCTGATACAGAAAAGGTACGAGCATTGATTACCACGCTTGCTCAAGACGGGTTGCTGGGATGGTGGGTTCTTAGATAATTTCAATGTTATGTGTATATTCCTTGAAAGAGTAGAAACTCTATACATTTTCTATTCCTCGAGTTTTCTTTGGTAGCTGGTTCCAAGATATTTGATGACTTTTCCGTATTTCGCACTTTTGGGCATTTCACTCTAGATTCTGGCGAGTTGCAGTGATTGGGACTAGTGGAGAGAGTATGTCCCAAAAAGAAAGAGTGACAACAGTAGCAACATGTCCGTTATTTACGACCTAAAAAAATATCTAACAGAATATAAGGGTTATCAGTCCGCCAGTTCTACTCCTATTTGCAGTCAAGACTCTAAAGCACAAGAAAAAACACACATAAGCTTTCCTTAAATGGCAGTTCCTCTTTTAGTACTAACCCGCTTTGAATCTAAAATATTGAACTTTAGCGTGTCTAGGAGCCATAAATAACATAATGAGGTAAGTATGTCACTGGAAATGGGTTTCCTTCCTGCTTACAAACATGTTTGTATTCTTTTTCTGTTTGTTTTTCCAACTCGTTCAACTTTTTATTAGTTAATATATTTTTTTTTATTTGAAATGGGTTTGCTCTTGACTCCAATCTAAGTCAGAGATGACACATATAAAGTCTACGATGGAGTGAGCTTACCCAGAAGAAGCCTGTTCACTCTTACTTTGAAGAGATTCGGATATAAAAGTACCTTTATGCGATTTTCAATTTCATAAATGAATTTTAAATTTAGGTAAGAGATCGACGCTACGGTACTTGATTATTAAAACAAGAGAAGACTAAAACTTGTTTATTTTCCTATTTTATTGAGGAACATTTTAAATCTTTTATTCCTAGTATTATCTGATAGGGTTTAATGGTTCCTGATAGTAGATTATTTACGTTCCTTAATTTTTTTTGTGTGTGCCAAAATAGCTGACTAAAGATAAGCATTTATCTATGTAAATACCTATATCTAAATATGACCTTTAACACAAACATTTTTAACCAATTAATTACATCATTTAATCGCTTTACCTTTATTGGGGCTTTCATTAACTACAGAGTTGAGTAACGGGCGCAAATTCTCCCCTCCCCCTCTTTTCCTTGCAATTAGACAAGGGCAGAGCTATGACAAAAGTTTAGTGGCATGTTACACCCACATATTGTCCGTATCGGGTGGTGTGACTAATTACACCTGACGAAACGAGGTGTAAGACGACTTTTGATCGTGAATACTAAATTTGGAGAAGGCATGCAAAGGATCATGGCGTGGGGTTCCGTTAAACTGAATTGTTGCCAAGAAACCACTGAATAAGCTTTTTATTTCTGTAAATTGATGTTCTGATTGTGTTGGGATACGTTTTATAAACTAGTAATTTTGTTGAATTTACTTTTTGTAGATTAGACCAATTGAACTCTATCAAAAGCTTTTGACAAATCCATCAAACAAGGAATGCCACAGGGATCTACTTATGACTTTTTCTTTGCATAAATTATCATGCAAACGACTAATAATTACTTCGCTTGTCCGTTTAAACAGACAAACCGTGAAAACGGTTTTATTGGGCAAAGTATTAAGTATACGATTGCTGCAAACTTATTACTTCATCTAGTGGTGGTTGTCGATGTAGATGAGCGGTGTCACATGAAAGAACATTGACAAACAAAATACACATCTAAGAAAGAGTTTCTAAAACAATGAAGCTACATCGTCACTGCCGTTTTAACTGTCATGTGATATCCGTTTATAATATTAGATGGTAGCAATATTCTAAACAATACAATTATTATGAAGAAGAAATTCATTTAGCATGATCAGCCTATAATGTTCCCACTGCTGGGACACAGGCCTCCTCTCGGGCAAAGGGGGTGGGGTTTCTTTTTTTTCAGGATGGGATATCATCAAATAACCCCTCCCGCTCTGGATGGAGCGGAAGGGAGTGTCAGACTCTTACCTACTGACTAAAACTGACCCGTGTTCCTTCCTTAGCCCTTTATGTTCCGGGCCAGCGGTAACCCTTTCGGACAATCCCGCTGACCCGGCACAATCCCGCTGACCCGGCACAATCCCGCTGACCCGTCACAATCCCGCTGACCCGGCACAATCCCGCTGACCCGGCACAATCCCGCTGACCCGGCACAATCCCGCTGACCCGGCACAATCCCGCTGACCCGTCACAATCCCGCTGACCCGGCACAATCCTGCTGACCCGTCACAATCCCGCTGACCCGGCAAGGGGGTGGGGTGTAATCCAACTCACAGGCCCAGTGCGGTTTGGTAGATGTCACATGTCTTCGATTTTTTTGTTGTAGGACATGTTGGTTCCCTCACGATGTTTTCCTTCACTGTTTTAAGAACAGTGGTGATGAAATAATTAACACAAAGTAAAGCGCCTGTCAGGGTTCGAACCTACAACTTGTAAGTCGCGGAGATTCAGTCATACACTTTCAATTAACAAAATTAAATAAGTGCTAAGAACGACGGAACCTATTGAGGTTTGGACTTTTAACATGATTTGTCAGTATCGAGCCATGAGCGCCTTTTTTTCGGAAATCACTCTATCCTAATAAAAAGTAATCGTGAAGTGGGTTGATCCCCTCAATATGAGTACTTAGAGCATGACAAACCACACCCACGGTGTTCATAACGGATGTCAAGTAGGTATACCAACTAGCTTTGTGCTAATCTTGTGCCTAAATTGTTTTTTCGTTAGTCTTTTGTTTTCCTTTTGGTCGGATTTGCGATAGGCAGAGTTGTATGCTTTATTGAATGTGGGTGAAAGCAGCACCCTAAATGCGTAAAGGCTCCTTCAAACAGGCGCGACAAGACACGCGACACAAAGGCACCGCAAGTCGCGCAACAAGCGGTGCCTTTGTGTCGCGCGTGACTCGTGTCGCGCGTTGCACCTATTTGCAGGAGCCTTAACACATTTTCATCTTGGTTTATGGTTAAGTAATAACAGCCGCACGGGTCGATCGATCACGTTAAGCTACGATTGGCGCCGTTGGTCCGTGGATGGGTGAACATCTTCACATACCAAGACCCCTCCGTGTCTCGGAAAGCACTTTAAGCCGTTGGTCCCGGTTTGACAGTCGTTACGGGTCGTCAGAAATCCGAAAGTCTGACAACCAGTCTTACCAAGGAGTATCGTATTACCACGTAACTGGGTTGTGGAGGTCTGATAGGCAGTCGCTCCATGTAAAATACTGGTACTCAGCAGCATTCGTCTTTGGCAACTTAGAAAGCTGTAAAACTATTCTTACTTTGGTCTTTTAACACTGAAGTATCTAAAAGTGATGCGCAAATAAAATAATTAGACACTTATGAAATACTTAACCTACTAATATTATAAACGCGAAAGTTTGTGAGTCAAGGATAGATGGATGGATGGATGTTTGTTACTCTTTCACGCAAAAATACTACTGAACGGATTTGGATGGGCACACATATAGTTTATAACCAGAATTAACACATAGAATACTTTTTATTCCGATATTCCCACAGGATCGACACTTACTACACACTACTTGACACGGGGTGGAACCGCGGGGCGCAGTAGTATCTATATACATCTTAAAAATTGAGGGTAGGATACCTTTAAGGGATTTAAATTAATACACAGAGATAACAACTTTGTTTAGGAGGTTTCCAAACACCATTTTGTAAGCATTTTCTCCCTCTTTATTATTCATTTCTGCTAGACCAGGAACATCTTAATTTCCTTCTTTCTTAGCCTCCAAGTCAATAAGTCAATCCATTCATCTGACACAATCGTTAACATAATCATAATAACCTATAATGTTCCCACTCCTGGGACACAGGCCTCCTCTCAGCGAGAGGGAGTGGGCCGTAATCCACCACGCGGGCCCAGTGCGGGTTGGTAGATGTCACATGTATTCGAATTTTTCATTCTAGGACATGGCGGTTTCCTCACGATGTTTTCCTTCATCGTTTTGAGAGCAGTGGTGATGAAAATAATATACACAAAGTGAAGCGTAATCGGTAACAACTTAGTATAAATTAATAACCAACTGACAAGAGCCTACATAAAAAAAAAACACTCGTGTAAAAAGAATTCCTAGGAATTCGTTTGTTTTCGTGTGTGTGTTTATCTAAAGTGTAAATCCACTTGTAATCCTGAGATACGGTCACCACACGGTAAATAGCGTTAACAGTACATATTTTGTTTTAATTATGTTATTTGTTCTATTAAGTCTAATCTACATTATGTAGATTAGACTTAGTAGATAGATTATAATATAATCAGGAGTGTGTGCGTATGTAGTCTGTGAACTTGGTCTTTATTTCTGAGGTACCACCACCTCAGAATTAATCATGAATCCCAATCGTTCATGAATGCTTGTTGTATTCATTTCTTTATCATTGTATTGTTTAGATTGTTAGTATTATGTGTATTTTGTATGTTTATCGATAATTGAGGTGTGTGCCTTCATAGAATATAGGTACTGTCACTTTTATCTGGTACAGGATAACTCTTAGTAACAATTGATAACAATAATGGCGTGTAGAAGTTCGTAGTTGCTTGTAGAACTTCAATAAAAGCTGCGTTGATCACACTTATGGCTTCATACTTCTTTCTTCTAAGGGATATATTATTACCTAAATGTCTTCTTATATCGTGTTGGAGTCACATATCCACTTCTCAACAGTATAATTTACCTCAGAACCGAGAATTATATGAGCAACGAGCTTATAATTTTTGTATGCAGAATTTGATGAGCTTGTTGGAGTCGTACAATAATAATGTAGACCTTCGACCATATTTGGCCGAAACTTCACATCTTTCCTAAGGTGCACTCGCTATTAAATAATCTTAATTTTCCAGCAACAGAGTATCGTTGTTACTAAACACAAATAATATATCATTATCGTTCCATTTATCAACACTTCACCGAAGCGTAGATAATCTGTGTGATGGTGCTTTTCTCGAAAACCTATCTTTCTTACTGCCAAGTGCCAGGCCAATTTCCAAAAAAAGATAATTGATAACTTATCCATTATTATACATAATTTTGATTACCAGATCTTAATCAATGCTATAATTTTCCTGTTTTCTGTGTTCGTACGTTACCATCATCATCAGTATTTCGCAGTCCTCTGTGCATCATCATTATCAGTATTAATGGTTGTCATAATTTCTTAAATTATCATGGGCTTACTAATATTAGTATTAGTGCTAATATTAGTATCAGCTGGCAGCAGAAAAGGAAAATTGTTATAAAAACCACATTTGGCAGATGGCGTTTAGCAGACAGGAGGCACCAGCTATACGTCTTCTGAAATCGCAAAAAAATAATTCCTATGCATTTCCCATCTACCTTTATTATACTTGAGAATCTACAAAAGCTTGTTGTAAGCTAGCTCTCCTGCTGACCATTGGTTTACTCTTTCGCAATAAAATTCCGATCGGATTCAAATAAACGTTTTTTTTTTTTTTTTTCAAACAACTATGGCAACATATTATGATATACTCGTATAATATATGTACATCCTGGACTTAAACTACATATTATAATACTTGCCATTACCACCACTACCAGTTTGTCTAATAGCTATTGCGTTATTGTTATCATGTATCCATAAATTATTGTTGGTTGCGTTCATGTTGTTATCAGTCAAAGCTATCTCTCATAAACTTTGAATAGCGAATCGCTAGCCTCTTCTTCTTCTTTTCGTGTCGATGGTACTCTTCCTGTTATTTTTTTTTTAATCTATATCTAGGTTTGCCCATTAGGTGGCCACGCTCATTGCGGCATCAGTGGTATTCTTTAGGTCATCCGAGGTGCAGGTGATCGGGCAATTAAGACACTCCAACAAGTGGGGCATGGTCTGATCAGAAACACCGCACTAGCACCATTCTTTATTTGTATAATACAGGATGGGGCGTAATCAAAAGCCTCATAAAGAGAATCAATTAGAAGTTTAGTGTTAATGTAACTTAGGATAGGGTCATTTAGGGTAATTGTAAACTGGGGTGATTGTAAACAACTCCCAATAAACTTTTAATAATGTATTTAGGTTGACGGTTGTGATATGGAACGTTACTTTAATCTGTTGTCTATGACTACAAATTTCAATTTATTCATCTGAAAGAAAAGTAACCTCAATTTCAGTGTGACGAAAATTTGTCTGCAAAAAAATCGTTTTCAAGTTTTTGCACGAAGTTGATAGTTAAAGATTTTATAAGAAAAGTTGATAGATAAGTTGTTGATTGTTTTTTTCGCTTTGATTTAATGGAATTATCTTTGCATTTTTCAAACTTTCCATCAATAACATCAATCTAACAAGCAGCAAAGTAGTGTTTACATTTTCCCATATGATGTACTGGGTGGAGGTAATTGTAAACGGGTTAGGGGGTGATTGTAAACAGTGGGGTGATTGTAAACTCTTTATCATTTCTGCTACTAACATGGTGATGGGTAAACGTAAACATTTCGTATCAGGTACTTTTTCAAAATGCCACGCGTTTACATCCGAAAAAGAGAGACATAATATACCTTCTATCTAATGAGATTCCTGTTGCTGCGTATGCAGAGTATCAAGAAAATGATACAGTGCTCGTAAGATACGTTGGTAAAAAAAGCAGTCTACTTTGTCTGGAAAGTAGTGTCAAAGACCAAAAAACGAGACAGTGTACATCCTGTGTATACTGTCTCGTTTTTTAAAAAAGTAGGTGGAAAGGATAATACGAGATTTCTTGCCACAACCGAAGATATTGACACTATACCAGCTACTATGATTGTGAAAAACGTAAATTTGCTTACTTTGAATGAAAAGGAAACCGAGTTTATATTGATGGATGATGAAGACTATGTTTATTTTGATTACTAAGGCATTATGTTTGAGATGGTTGCAGTTAATTTAAAAACAAATAATAGACAGCGCTTCTATATATTTTGTTTACTTTTACCCCCTTTAAAAATGTATAGGTTTCCTTAATTAGTTTACAATTTCCCATAAAACAATTAAATGTTCCCAATCACCCCGTAATTTAGTCAATGCAAAATATCGAAGCTAGATGATTTGTTTACATTTACCCCTGTATATTGGTAGACACTCAGAACAAAATCTTTTGCATTTATGAGACTCAAAACAGTGAAAACGAGTTAGCGGAATTGTAATGCTTATCACGTAGGCTTACTTTTGGTGTTCACATTTACCCCAAAATATCATTTTTTGTTTTAAAGTCAGGGTAAAATGTAAACACTTCATTTTCAAAACCGCTAATGACGCAGTTCAAATGGTTGATGTTGCAGTTTTTAGATAAATTACTATACAATCAAAGTAATTAACTCTTCTTTTCTAACTGCCAATATTTTTTTTTATAAAGCCAAAAGTTTATTAGTTCAAAAGGTATTTTTCAAAAACGTTTACAATTACCCTGATTGACCCTATGTGCATTTTTTAATTGTTCTTATGGTAAACAACGATATTTGAAAATGAAAACGATAAGTAACGATAGGTTCCAAAAGTTTCACAACGGTACCCGGTTTTTCCAACCAGTACATTTAGCTTCATGTGCACGTATCAATTTCAAATGCCACCATAACTCCCGTGGCCCGATGAGATCACGGAGTTCTGATGGCATTGCGATACCACGCCATGGTGTATCACGTACCGTTACGATACTTATGGCTACTGCTGCCTTTCGCGACTGTTTATGTGACTGCGGCTATGGTAGTTACATCCCATTGTTTTAAGAGAGATGATACTACTGATTATTTGGAGTTGGGTCAACATAAGACACCTTATTGTAGCTATAAGTATAAAGAAAATAAAACAAACGGTGCAGTCGGGAGACCCCTGTGAGAAACGAAATTCCTTATACGATACTTGCACACACTCGTATATAATAGAAAGATACGGAGAGAGAGAAAGTGTGAATTTAATACGCGTTTTTAAAACAGAGTCATCTTGTTTAAGTTTTTAGGGGCTCTCATAAAGTTGTCGCCATATTGGATTTTCATTTTGACTTCACTATTAGCTTTAGCACTCTCGAAAATCTTGAAAACGATAGCCATGACGAAAAATTTTAAAATTTTCGCCGCTGCCATCTTGAATTTTCATGTTGACCTCACTATTGGCTTCAGCACCCTCGAACACCATGAAAACGATCTCTCTAAGAAAGTTACATGGAGGGGGCATAACGCTTTTTCGTTACGTGACGATTTCTATCAGTTTACTCCTACCGCAAGCAGCGTTAAAGAACTTCGTTCCATGAAAAAGGAAATGGTGGTGTACTATGCCACACCTCTCCATAACCCCTCAAGGAAAAATAGGCGTGATCTTATGTTATGATATAACGGCTGTGTTTGTCAGGCTTTTTGACTGATCCATTCAGTACCTAAAGAGTCGGTGGAGAACTGCGTAAAAGTTTTCTGGATCTTGTCCACATTTCTAATAGAAATCGACCCTAACATCGACAGATAAGATAAAGATATAGGTATCTATTTTGTTAATGCATTATACAAAGAGGTATCGATTTCGTATATACAGGTTGTAAAAAGACACTTAACGAAGCCGAGAGTCACTTGTGCTTCCCTGCATTGTAATTTTAGTTAGTGGTTACGGAGATATTGAAGTTCAAAATTCCAACTTTTACTAATGTTTTTTTTTTTAATTTTTATCTTATAAATTTATAACTCAACTTTAAATACCCCCATGGCCCCTATACAATTACATGCACCCATAAGCACATTGAAAATGTTACATTGAGCACTACCGCAAACAGCAAATTTTCACGCTATAAATAAAAGTCGTTTCCCAGCAATTATTTTTATGCAATGTTACTTAGTTTGATGTACAGAATGCCATAGTTGACGGCTGTCTGTGTCTTGTTACACCCTGTAGTTAGAGATATCGATCGATTCTACATAATTTATTTTCTTTTGGATCACATTACTTTTAAATGTATATTTATTCAGTCTTTTCTTTGTGCTTCTTTAAAAATATTTCCAGGATATAGTATTGCTGGTTTCGCCAGTTGATTTTCCCTATTTTATTAAGCCTCATCACAATAAAACCACCACTCTCACGTGCGATTAGGTCATTGCATTACACTGCACCTATTACCGATGCCGCCATGCTGTATGCATGTATGTGCCTCCATGCTAATCACGCTATTACGATCGAAGGACGACCCATCTCTCGGTACTTAGCTAATTAGATATGTGCTTCCATTATTTTTCCCTAGGTAGGTGATGCAGTAGAGTTATTGTCATTGAAGACACGCCTCGACTATGCAGTGTATCATTTTTATTGCCAATCACAAAGGTTTTTAGAAGCTGGTGTAGTCTATTGTTATATGTATAGATATAAACGACGCGAAAGGAGTATGTAAGTTTCTTAGAAGTTGGCGTTCTATGGTTTCTGCCCTTTCTGTTTCTGTACGTATGTTTAATTTGAACTTATAATTTGTTGTATGTAGCTGACACAAGTGACACGATATGATTATTGCCCATGCCCTCTCACAGAGGCCTGTGTCCCACCAGTGGGAACGTTATAGGCTGAATGATGAGCTGAAATGAGATTAAAGTGATTGGACACTTAATCAGACCCTCATCTACCGAGAGTTTATTTTTGTAAAAGGCTTTTTTATGAGATCGAAAATAACACGTTTGCTGATATTTAAACTATTGCCATATGGGGATTAAGCGGAACTAACTTCTATTGCTATTAATTTATAAACATTTGGTAGGTATTTCATTATTTTCGCCACAAAATTTTGGTTTATTTTTATTACGCCTTTAAGAACGATGCAGTCAATCCAGTAAAAGAGACTGTCCAAAACTGATTTTTACTCGAACAGTGCACACTGCAATTTTACTTTTAAATACCTACCTAACTTCCCCTGCAGGTGTCGCACGTCCAGACACATCACATAAACCTTCAATCCAGATTCCTTAAAGTTGATAAGATGCGAGTATGATGAGATAATCGTCGTTCGTTGCAGCAGATTGAGAGGACCTTGGGAGTTGATGTCACCGGTTTCGAGCTAACAGTTTTATCGTCCAAACTGATATTGTGGCAGAACACGGTTATTTTTGTAGATAATTATGACTGGATGTCTTTTGAGAGATTTAGATTAAATGATTTACGGTTTTCTAATATACCTACATGGACTAAAATTAGTGTTAGTATTAAGGCTCCTCCAAACAGGCGCGACACGACACGCGACACAAAGGCACCGCAAGTCGCGCAACGAGCGGTGCCTTTGCGTCGCGCGCGATTCGCGTCGCGCGTCGCGCCTGTTTGCAGGAGCCTTTAAGTGGGTATAAAACTCAATAATTACCATTTTGTCGTACGGTTGAACAAGACTTGAAGCCATCCGAAAATAATCCTACTATCCTATAAATGCGCAAGTTTGTGAGGATGGATGGATGTTTGTTACTCTTTCACGCAAAAACTACTGAACGGATTATTGATGTAACTTTACATTGTTATAACTTCATCAGAATAACACATAGGATATGTTTTACCCCGATATTCCTACGGGATTGATACTTATGCGGGTGAAACCGCGGGCCTCTGCTAGTAAAGAATATAATTTTATTTTATTAAATCTTTTAACATAAAGAGAAGGTAGGAGCTATATAGATAAGACAAGAGTTGGCCACACTTACGAGCGCGTATACAGAAAGTGGGCAACGTCGCAAACAGCTGTCAAATATTTCCCTGTTTTGATTAGTTTGTCAATATTACTCTATGAAAATAAGAAATATGGCTAACTAATGAACTAGAATATTAATAACGAATTGCAATTAAAACACTGAATTTGATGTTTTAGGTGTAAAAAAGGCATTTGTAAAGTTTCCAAATACTTTTTTACATCTAAAACTAAATATTCGGTGTTACGATATTAATTATTGCATTTCATAATCAATATTCTAGTTCATTAGTTAGCCATATTTCTTATTTTCATACAGTAATATTGACAAATTAATCTAAACAGCGAAATATTTGACAGCTATTTGCGACGTTGCCCACTTTCTGTATACACGCTCTTACTATGAAAAGCGACACAATAAATAATTTCTTACAAGCAGGGCAGAATACCAAACAAATATCCCCCCTAATTTAAAAGCAACACGCAACCTATCACTCCAAAAAATCTAAGCCTTACTTTACCAAAGATTGCAAATAACGGACTATTAAAACCCTCCATATAACCGTTATGTTCGATAATAAATTGCCAATAACGGAACAGATAAGTAGATTATGATGAATACAGGCACGTCACGAAAGCTAAAAACAAGCGCAAATGTCGGAAATTTGCCCTTGACCGTGACCTTGGGGGGTAAACAGGGAAGCCTGGTGTTCTGGGGTTAGGAACGGACTGGTACTGAGTTGGGAACACGCAAGGGTGTTAAACACGAACACCGAATTCATGTTAGGTAATGTTTTTCTAGGGATTTTACCATTCATTTTTATCTGATGAAAAAGTCAGTCGGTTTTCTTTTTGAAAATTGCATTTGTCATTAGTGGCATGTTTACACTCTACTTCGATTTGGTATCTTAGATACAATAGTTAGATAGTGACTGTTTTCCTAAGTTTACAGATGTAAGAGAAAAGCCAAGCATTAAATTGTCGAGGATTGCAATAGCTTTCCCCGCCAAACAGTCTTAAACAACCACTAAACCAATCAGTCCATGCATCATTAAACACTTACTTGTATATTTTTTTGGGAATGGCATCTGGCAGTTTAACTAGGAGGTTGTCGTCTGCTTAAGCGGACTTGCCTGTGGATGCCTGAATAAATTAAGGCCTCCAGCCAGGCCCCAAAAAACATAAAAACTAAGCGACTACACGCTAAGGGCACCCCCTGTGGGGTTACAGACCTCGGCTTAGGGCGTCGCTGGGAGAGGGCAGCAAGGGCCAGGCTGGATCGGATTATAAACACTTAGTTGAACAGATGAGCATAAATAACTACGGACTAAGTAAAATGCCTATGAAAAAGCTTCCATCAAGCTAGTTCCGTATTTCTAAAAAAAATGCTGAAAAAGTGCGAATTTTGTAAAACTATAGCTATGTGATAACTTGACATAACCTTTGAGTGATATCAAACATAGAGGGTAAAATATCCAATCTATGAAGGGTAAACTTTATAACATACAAACCATGTCGCATAAAGCAATGTTTTTATACGTGTTGTCTAGACGGCGGCGCCTTGGGGTGTCTCCCTCCCATAGGTCATGTCACATGCCCTTCTGATGTCCTGGTCTGCATTGAGGTGCTTTCACATGTATACTTGATCTTGTTACCGCTTTACCACCGTAAAGTTGAATGTCTTTGCACGGCATAAAACGACAAGAGGGCCAGGAGGCGCACTTTCTAAGTCCGTCAATGAAGATACGGGCCCGTCTGAAAGAACTTCACCATCATCATCATTTCAGCCGAAAGACGTCCACTGCTGGACATAGGCCTCCCCAAGCACCTCCACTTGGACCGGTTTTATGCTTCCTGCATCCAGCGGTTTCCTGCGGCCTTCACATGGTCATCGGTTCACCTTGTGGGCGGCCTTCCAACACTACGTCTTCCGGTACGCGGTCGCCACTCCAAAACCATTCGGCCCCATCGACCATCTCTTCTGCGAGCAATGTGCCCTGTCCACTGTCACTTAAGTTTGGCAATTCTTCGGGCGAAAGAACTTCAATACTTTGTAATGAATTCTACTATCGAAACCAAATCTAGCGATTTAAATCTTTGGGCAGCAGCAGGGTTTGAGTTTACGGTGTCAAAAACGCTCTCTAGGAAAACACCAACTTAGTTTCATAGATAACTTTTCAGTGACGTCATTCACCGGTAAATTGTGTGAAGAACGGTGACCGCCTGGTCACCATTCTTTTAAGAATCCGTAGCTTGTGCTGCATTTCACAGGCCATCTTATGAGGTTGTCGACTGCTTAAGATGGGCACCACAGTTTCCCATCGAACGCATCGGATGGATCGTCTCAAACAGATTTTAGCTCATCCTCTGTACTTTTACTTATCTATATAGCATAATCAGCCTATAATGTCCACTGTTGGGACACAGGGCCTCCTCTCTGTAGAGAGAGTGGGCCATAATCCGCCACGTCCCACCCAGTGCGGGTCAGCAGATGTCACATGTCTTCGAATCTTTGGTTCTAGGACATGCCAGTTTCCTCACGATGTTTTCCTTCACTTATCCATGTGCATACTAATATTCACTAAGGTTGAAACTATTAAACTGTCGTTACCGACGTCGTCGTGTGTCGTTGTTACTGATAAAAAATTGTGTTGATGTCTTTCAGCTATTAACTTTTTTCCCCACATGTATTTTGCCGATTTGAACATGGTCTAGATGCACCCTTATAATTAACATTAAGTGCCCTCTGCTAATGGGGTTTTTAATTATTAGATTAATAAGTACTAAGTTCTGTTTGACACGAACTTGAAAATATAGATACTATTACATTAAACATTTATCTGCTGTATAGGTTTCTGTAAAGCTTTTATTCTACCCTTCGCCACATCAAAGACAACGATAGTTTATCCAGTAAACCAACAAAAATTGCTAAAACACTTTTTCATCAGAATCTGAAGAATTTTGTAGGAAGTTCCTAATTCATTGCTTCGTATGATTGAAAAATTAATCTGCTCGACAGTATAAAGAAGGCAATGAATATGGTTGAATTGTCGAAATGAATTGTATAGGCGTTGCATGTGTTACGGAATCGTCCCGCAGCTTCATTTCAGGGCTTGTCTCACAGGGTATACCAGATATACCTTCAATTATTTTGTAAACATTAATTTCTACATGTGATGTTTGCGATCTAACATGACACATCACCAACAAACAAAGCCAAGAACAAAACTAGTGTCGTATGATCTAATAACTCATATAGTTGAGGCTTATCATAATATCTTCATTTAGTTAATTTAAAAGTCCTCAGGCGGTAACATCATACGTGCCAAAGACACGAGCTACAAACTGCCATGATGGGGTTTTAAGGACCTATAAACTCAAACTCAAAGCATTTATTTCAATTAAACCATTTACAGGCACTTTTGAATTGTCAAAAAGTCGGTCAGTCAGAAAATATGAAGCTAGTTGCCCATTCCAAAGCGTAGGAGAAGAACCTATGAAGAAGAACGGGCAAGAAACTCCATGGACACTCTTTTAAATCATATTTTTACAAAAATATTAGTTACATCATCAATGTGAATTTATAATTATATGTGAGAACGATGTAAAAAAGACATATCATAATGTCAAGTATATCATAATGTATTTAGTTTACCATTACTCTAGCTATCATTTCATTGCCTTGATGTTATTGCTAACAAGGTAACATGATAAATTACTGTTTGTACGCCACTTGAAGTCTCTGGCTATACAAATAATACAGTATACTAACTAGTACATGCTACTCTCAGTGCAAAATACACTTCAATCATAGTGGCCCATGTTCCATGATTTTCGAGGGTGTTAAAGCTAATAGTGAGGTCAAAATAAAAATCCAAGATGGCGGCTACAAACTTTCAAATTTTTCGTCATGGGTGTCGTTTTTATGGTTTTGAGGGTGCTAAAGCCGATAGCGAGATCAAAATGAAAGCTATTATATACGAATGTGTGTGCGCAAGAATATTGCGTAAGGAACTTCATTCATTTCAATTTAATAGTTATAACTAGTATAAGGATGCAATTTATGGAGATAAAATAAACATTTATTTTTATTATCATCATCATTTCAGCCATAACCTATCCACTGCTGAACATAGCCCTTCCCAAAGAATCGACACAGCAACCAATCCTACACTCCCGTTCGTTTTTACCAAGACATAATGATTTTCTTTTTATTTCTGCAGCAGAACAGAACGAATAACGGGGGCTAAAAATGCTCAGCTGATGTACGTGAGCGGAAACAGTCCACGGCAACCAAGCACTCCACAGCTGCTAAGAGTAAGTGGGACAACCGGTCTACTCTGTAAAATCTCATAGTGAAAACTTAGATGAAATGAGCTTGAAGTGAGCTGTCGTTCCACCTGATGCTAGGGATTAACTCTATTAATAGCTCACTTCACCTCTAAGTTTCTCGGTGAGAGTCTTCTCTGTACAATAAATTCACGGCAAGCTAAAGTTATAGTCAACTGCACATGTATTTTGGACTTTAACAGCACCTTCATTTAGAAGCTGTAAAACCGCTTGCTCGTTACTTTTAATGACGTGCGGTTGAGCGGTACGTCTATTTGCACTTAGATAATAAAATACAGGTAATGGGAACCCCCAAGAGTATTGTTGATTTCCTTACCTCTGAGAGTTGTAACCTTGCCTCTCCCAGTATTTACCTGAAAAATGTAAGCTACCAAGTAAAAATCGAACCGGTTAGTAGTATACAACGAGTTAATTTAAAATTCAGAGGATTTAATTGAAGTTGCAAAACTAAACTCAAAGTGTGTTTTTCAATTAAACCATTTACAGGCACTTTAGAATTGTTAAAGGAGTCTGTCAATCAGAAAGATAAAGCTAGTTACCCATTCCAAAGCGTAGTAGGTTCCTATGGAGAAGAACGGACAAGAAACTCCATGGACACTCTTTTAAATTGTATTTGTACAATACATTCCTAACATGTTGTTGTTTACTGTACCTATAAAATATTGTCTAACATCAACATTTTGTCTTGATTTTTATTGGTATACTATTTATCTAATGTACGTCTCTGGTGCACCGTGTCGTTTAATATGTGCTAAAAAAATGCATTTTCTTTCTTTATTTTCTAACAGATACTAGAAGAAACAATAAAAAAGAAGATCCCCAAGCCGCTCTTCCAGAATCCGGCGCCGATGCGCGGCCCGGACCGGTACCGGCTGCAGTTCAACGTCGGTGAGAAGACGGCCGATACGCTGTTCCAGTACCGCACCAAGTTCGTCCAGCACATGCTGACCAGTCCGATGTACGCGAACAGCGCTGTCGGGAAACCTTGGGAGATGATTGGAAAGTAAGTTTTATATTAACTATACCAGGGCAAGTATAGTATGCTAGACCGGTAAATATCATCGCAGACCTTCTATTTAAGTATTATGGATGATCACGATCAGAGGGCATGAGAAGGCGTTCGGAGTGACACCCCAGATGAATGCTCTACATGAGCGATCTTGGTAGTCCCTATATCATTTGCTACAGATAACGGCCAAATAGTTCTAAATCAATTAGTAGCAGATAGTTTTATTTATAAAAATTCCAGACGAGATCACACGATCCAGCTTTTCAATATAAAAAGCTTTATAATAAATGGGGGTATAAAAACGTCTTGAAGCAGCACTGTAGTTATGGATGTTAAAAAAATTCTTAATAGAAATCTCACTAAAGGACATCCAATATCAAGAGGTTATCCACTTCACACTTACCACATTACTTCATGTCAAAGTCGTAAAACACCCAAATAATGAGAAGACGTGACCGAGGAGAGTAGTTAGGGGACGAAAGATGACGTCACGGGATGTCTGCCGTTCTATACCATCCCCCTTCGAAGTCTACATTAAGGTTATGTAGTAAAATATTACATCCCAGACGTCTGAGATTTTTTGGATGCCATTTATTCACCCTGCGTTTATCGTTATGATAGATGATAGAAAGCATGTGTGGATGTGAACGCAGCAAAAGGAGGCGTTCTGTTGTTTCTGCCAAACCTTAAAAGTATAAAGCATGAGTTTATGAAGTTAATTTATTTAAGTGCTAAAACTACAGTGGATTTTCTGATGTTCTTGGTATGGTCGATCATTGTATAGTCAAAGGTTTTAATAACGTGTGAAGTATATATGATATGATAAACGCCTGATGAGTTATGGGTCATCGTAGATGAACAGAAAAACCGCTTGTCAATGCGTGAAGTGTTGTAATTATTCATAACAGTTTTTGGGAATACAAGTAGAGATCCTCCTCTTCCCGTGTGAGTTTAGATATGGCTGGAAGAAGGGGTAACAACTGAGTTGACAATCAATAGAGAAGTACGGAAGAATTAAATTGGGATAAGAGCAGAAGAATGATGAGGATAATGGTCTAAATTTTATACTATTTCTCTCGCAGAGTCTCCGAACAGATAATCGACGAGGTCCTGTTGAGCTGCGTGTCGAAGATGGAACTCCGAGAAATGATACAAGAACTGTACAAGAATGAGACGTGCTGACTCTAATCGTATGTGCAAGAAAAAGACGGAACTATTTTCCCAGTGTGGATTTGATACTTTTATTTTAATACATATTTTGTTTACCTGTAATAATTCCCTGTTTATTTTTTATACTCGATGCCCCAAATTATGTGAAAAAAAAAACCAAAAGGTTAAACTTAATAAGTATTTTTATTAAAATTGGCGACTACATACACTCTTGAATTACTGTTGAATTCATCGACAAGTCGTATACAATGGTTCCGTCAGTCTTAGTGATCATGATTCTCTATACTTCGAAAACACACTACTTACAAACTAAAATTCGTATCCGTATTATTGTCTACAAAATAGTCACTGTACAATAAAAGACAATTCAAAAGACACTACTTTGCCATTCAGCCGCTGTGATATTGATGAAAATCGTGAATTCGTCCATACATATATAACTGTATAAAATAATAAGGCACTTATCATACGACTAGGTGTTATACCCGGGTATCAAAATATTGGAAAGTAATTGAATAATATACAATCAATAGAAGCCAATCCGAATTGGCTATAACTTCATGAAACTTAGGATCAAACTTCAATACAAATTATAACAATAAGCCACTTAATTCGTTGAACAATATGTCCAAACAAGTTGTACTGTTTCACTTAATATCACTTTCTAAACAAATTACACTTGGTCGTCTTGATTCATACTTAACCGGATTGAATTCAAAACTAAACCGAATTTCGCTCTTTGTCTCTTTAAAGTATCGTTTTTGTCAACTTTTGGTAATTTTGCTATACTTTCTGAACTAGAATTATTACCAGATTGGTTTGACTCTTCTGGTGTTGCAGAATTTGACTTTATAAGTCGCGGCTTCATAAGCTGTGGACCACCTACTGCAAATATACCTTCTAATTTATGCTTTAAGTCTTTTCTACTCAGCGACACATCTTCTTCTTGGGATTCAGATGGGTCAGATTCTGGAGTCTTTTCTTCTGTGTTGACAGGTCGTAAATTCTGTGCTGCCTCTCTAGACAACAATTCTTTCTTTAAATCTTCAAACATAGGTGGCCGGTCGCGGATCACTGACAATTCTGCATCAGGGAAGTTCCCGGTTGAATGTGATCTTTTCCTAGGTTCTTCCTCTTCTTCACCAGGTTCTATTGTTTTCTGGAATATATCGTTCAACTTGGACATGAATTTAATTTGTCGATCGCTTCCAAATCTTATATTGCCGTCCCCTTGTGAATTGCTTGACTGTATGCTTACTCTAGGCTCACTGAGTTCGTTGTCTTCTATTTTTCGTGGCAGTTCTGGTTCAGTATATCTATAATTTACTGTATAAAATGTCTTATTGTTATTATTAGGCTTAAAATAGTTTTCATCTAGAGGAGGTGGTGGTGGTGGCGGCGGCGGCGGTACTGGTGTTGTAGACTCCTGTATATCATCTAATGATTCACTTAGTGCTTGTCTGTCGATTGTGTCTGAATATCCAGATTCATCTGTTCGTGAATTTGAGTCACTGTCGTTAAATGCAGTTATTTCTTCATCTTCGAAATTATGAACGTCTTCATTGCTGTCTAACCTTTCCTCTTCTTCGCTTAATTTTGGCAAATCCTCCCTGTGCACTTGTGCAATCACGTCGTATTTAGATAATCCTTGATTACCTAATGACGCGTCGGAACCAGCATCTGACAGCTCGCTCAAAGACTTTCTATGGGGGATGCCAGTTTCATGTGTTACATTATCGTCTTCTTTGCTCTCTTTTAAACTAATATCTTCTCCGTAAGTATCTTCCTCAGCTTGTAATACTTGATCTAATAAATCTATTATTTTTGCTTCTTTTTCTTCATTATTTTCGATTTGTATCTGTTGTACAATAATTTCTTCAACTTTTTTCGCATCTATCGCCTTATCTCTTAATTCCTGATGTATCTCCTTCGCTTCGTCATGTTGTGCTATATGATCGTCTGTCCGAGCTAATGTATGAGGAGGGGTGGGTGATTCCACTACGATTTGCACAATCGGGGATTTTCCATTTTTATTAGCGTGCGGTTTATTATTTAAATCTTCTGGTATAACTTTTCCCGCGTTTTGTTTGTAGCAGCATATGCATATAAAATAAATTGGAATTCCTGAAATGTACAAATAATAATATTATTTTCAATGAGGACTATTAGTCCACGCGGAACTGGTTGGCCGCGCCTTTGGTATGTGATCGGTGGGACGGAGGGGCGGAGGTGCTTTGTCATTACTCAGTACGTACGTTTCGAACAATAGGCAACCCCGCCGCCCTCACCCCCGTCCCCACCCAAGGCGTGGTCAACTAGTTCTGCGCGGACTCTAATCGATGAATAATTCAATTCACATGGCACGATCCTCTTACCTATTAAAATCCACATCATAACTCTGATCCATGTGTGAAAATTGATGAGGATCATTAGATGCAGGTTAGTGTATATGCTGATGCAGGGAATGAATGGAACTAGCGGTGTCTGAAAAATAATATGTAAATTGACATGTGAGGAAACACAAACATTCATTGGTCTACATTAGTTGTTATTACTTATATACACTGTGTTGATTTAAACGAGACATATTGAAGAAGGGTATTATTATTTAATTCTCGTCCCAAATAATATCTAAAAATGATACCGTAACTTTGACTTAGGTAGGTAAGTATCCAAAATATAATAGGAACAGATTTTCTTTTGAATTTTCAGCTGAGGTTCCATTCCAGAGGGTACATTCACATATCACATTATTGACTTTGTGTGTGACAGGATCCACTCTCCCCGCTAAACCTTAGTCTATGCAAATTCGCAGTTACTTCCGCATAATAAGTATATAAAGTGTTTCCGCGTATCGCAAAAACAACCACGCGTGGTTGTGTTCATGTCAGTAAACAAACATGACGTGTTATCAGAACATTTTAGAGGATGTGGTGGATGAAATATTAGACGATGTGCCTCCTAGTGTTCATCGAAAACTCGTTTACCAACATGATGGAGCACTCGCGCACGGTGAGAGTAGGTACGTCAGTCCCTACGCAGTGATCAAATACACTGTTACAAGGATCTTTGGAGCTCGAAAGACGTTGACAAGAGAGGACGCTGTTGGCAAATATACCATCACGCCTATAATCCCCGAAGGGTTGAGCATAAATGTACCTATTGGTAGAATACCCAAATTTCTTCAGTCATGTTCAAGTCCTATAGGGGAAGGGCGCGGCTATTGCAATCAACCGAGCACAAATCCAGACTCCGGGTTGCTACTGAGAAATTCCTGATGGAGAAACCTAATAACACTGCCCAACTTGGAAATCGCATCCAGGACCTCCCGCTCAGCGGTAGCTCTTGCGATCACTACACCAACGAAGCAGTTGGGTAACCTCGTAACGCTATAATCAAGTTATTCATTGTGATTCCATTTTTAATTACTTAGGCGAGCCTACGGTCGACCCCAACAGAGTGGGGGAAAGGCTAGGTAGACGATGATGAGTACCTACTAATCTGCGTTCGCGATTTATTTGTCAAAAATGTAAAGAAATATGAATTAATGGAAAAATAACTTTAATTGCTACACAATAAAGTTCAGTTTACGCTACAACTTTAAACATTTTTCAATAGAGCTAGTCACTCTGAAATCAACTTAACTGTCATTGAAATAAAGTTGATATTTGTTTAACTTGAAATAGGGTGGGGATGTGCAGCACTACGCACTTTTACTATAGGTATTTTTGCCTGTCCTATGCCAGGTTTCAAGTATGGAAGCAAAACATACCTATAAAGGTTTCACATACGTAAATGACTTTTTACGCGAGTTTTGGTTTTCTCTGTGGTTTATAGGTGTTTTTCTTTGTGTATATCTTTATTAGTTTCATATAAGCATGATAGTTCATTTTGGGTTTGAAGTTTCTTTCAATTAACCTAGCATATTGTTTAATATTTTTCACCACAATCAACAGAAGAAAGTGCAAGTATTAAAATAAGTTAAATAAAAACACATAATAAAGACGAGAACTTACTCTAAATGCGAGTTTCTCACGGCTGCTGGGTTGTAAGGCCATGACAATGACGATAAGTAGAGCGAGCACATGCAGAATGATGGCAGGGATCAAAGGCTCAGGCGCGTTGACTACCACCAGAGCTATCGTTAGACAGACGCAGACTGAAAAAAAAAGAACATAAATACTTTAAATTCATTCATTCACTGACAGACAAGGCACACCCTAAAGGCTCTGCGCGAGAGCGCGACGTGATTCCAGTAGAACAATTTCCACGAAGTTTTCATAGAAATTCTCCTACTAGAGTCGCGTCGCGCCTGCCTTCGGGAGCCTTAAAACGCTGTGTCTAGAAGCAAGAAAGTTTGCACAGGAGTTGCTCTTATAATGAAGGTGAGCACTAAGGAATATTTTTTTTAAATTCAACCCCTAAAGGCAACGGGAAAAAAGGAAAAATGTAATAGAAGAAAATAAAGAACTAGAGAAAGTCTAATTGGAAATTTGGCAGTTTTGCCGATGAGAATTCTCATCGGACATAAGGTTTGTCCTAAATAATAATTGCATAAAGACATTGTGCGTATGGTGAAAAGCGGGCTGAGATAGGCTGGGTGGATCTTGAATTGGAAGTTACTGGAAGTCAAATTAACAGTATTTTTTTATTTTTTATTTGTGACTTTGCTAGTACTCTGATCTTTAGTGAGACTGCAGTCTTTTAATCCTTTGGAAACTGCATCAATTGGCATCATAAAAATTAAACTCATGAAATTAAGTTTTTCTAGCTAACTGTAAAAAATCAGTCCATCGTAAATGCAGTTAGCAATTACTCAAAAAGTTAAGGATAGTCTCGTAAACACGTTTTCCTATAGCTACAACGATTAAGGAACCTACCCTTACCGCCCCGTCTCAAAAATCCACTATGTATATATTTATTTATTTAACCCCTTACGATAAACGTATTATATCAGATGAATAGTCACACACCGATTTATCTCTTTCAGTCGTCAGTAATTCGACTTTTGAAAGAAGAAAACAAAGCGTTGTGTAACTATACAGACGCTATACAACGTTTATTAGTAAGCGGGTAAAACTTTATGCACAAGTAAAACAATACTGTACACGGGTGAACTTAATGCCTGAGGCATTTTCTACCAGTCAACCTTAGGGTGGTGACAATAAATACCAATACATAGATACATACATAGATATAAACTTTGTCAGGAGAATTATTAACGATAGGTAGAGGAGAAAACGAATCCAGCAAATCAGCGCTGGGACAATTCTAAGAACTTCTTACAGATATCACATGCCTTCACTTTGAAAGATGACCGACTGGTTGGAATCCTGATGTTTAGAGGGAGCGCATTCCAAAGAAATATATATATATACGGGTCAGAAGACTGTGGGGGATTTTGGGGGCCAAGAGGCATGTTACAAATAGTTACGTACCGAACAGAAACATGGCTATGTTGATGATTCTAGAGGTGGATGTTGTAGCCTTTTTGTCTCCTCGCCCGATGAGCTGCTTCATTATACTCGGCGAAGTTTCAGACTCGTATTCCGAACAGTATCTGAAATACAAATTGTGGG
This sequence comes from Luperina nickerlii, assembly GCA_963855955.1. Classification (NCBI taxonomy): domain Eukaryota; kingdom Metazoa; phylum Arthropoda; class Insecta; order Lepidoptera; family Noctuidae; genus Luperina; species Luperina nickerlii. The sequence continues at coordinate 21,496,817 of OY979676.1, read as the reverse complement.
GTAACTCGTAAACTCTGCATCTAGCAGTCTACTGCTGGATGATGAAGCTTTAGCGCTAGAACGATAGCAGTAATAAAGCGGTACCTAAAATGTTCAGTATAACAGAAAATTCTCATTAGCACTAGTTAAACGTCTGCCTGTGGGTAGTCGCTACGTCCCCGTTAGGGGGGTTATTCTATATTATCCACCCCAAAAATCCACCCTAAGGCGCCATCTCCATGAACGAGTGAATCGCAGCGATAGTCTCGCCGTACCATCAAATTCAACAGAAAATCTATGAATCAACCTCCACACGGCGAAATCATCGCGACGATAATTTGTTGGCGCCGCATGCGATTTTCTCGCCCGTGGAGATGTCGCCTAAGGCAGAAACGCATGTCCAAGAATCCACCCTAGCACTAGTTAAATAAACGGAATATATAGGCTTAGGTTGGATTCTGAGACATGCAAATCCACGTATCCACCTTGGGGTGGATTTTTTGGGGTGGATAAACGGAATAACCCGTCGAGAGCACGACAGGTGGGTTTCGGGCATGGCTCCTAATGCCCCGCAGTTAATATACGGTGTCCGTCAATACGGACTTAAACGTAATGCATAGGAACAGCTGCTCATCTTCTGAACAAAACATTCTATGAGCTACATACAGAGGTGGAAGAATATTTAGAGAAATGGTATGTAATCTATAATTAACACTTTTGTCTTGAAGTTCCAGCTGTTCAGTAACACACTCAAAGATAAATGTGTTAATTGTATCACTGTAAGTATAGTTTACGATTCTGATGAACTAGACTAAAATAGGAGTCATGACATCGAGAGAGTCGCCAAATTAACACCTAAAAATAATGCCACGTGCGATTCCTTTGTTTTATAATGTGTGGTAAGAGGTGGGAAATATTTACTGGATCAAACTTCTATGGAACCTTAATTCTATGGAATCTTAAGACCTTAGAATGCCATCACTATAGCCATTATTATTCTTCATTTTCCAAAATGGCCGCTACGTCTCTTTCGCGCCGATATGCGCAGCTGTCTCAATGCTCCCGGCCGAAATCGTGTGATTTCTCCGCGTTTACTAAAACCACTATATCTCAGAAATTACGCATCATAGCTCTACAAACCATATGTCATAGGATAATTGAAAGAAAAAGAATTATATACAATTAATAGCACTAATATTTTACTTATAACCTTAAAGGATAGGCGAAAGATAATTTAGGAAAAGTTCACTCAAAAAAAGACAAATCATGTCTTTGTTAAAGACATCACACTCCTTTTGGTTTTGCCGCAGTTGGGTGAGAACACCTACCTGAGCAATACAACACAAGTTGCGACGATGGTGTAGGAACACAGTGTTCCGATGCACATCATCAGAACCAGCTGCTCCAGGTCTAGGAAGGCGGCCAGCAGTGCTGGAAACATGGTAAATAAATATTTTAGTTGTTACACGATCAAAAAGTTGTCGATATTAGAAGGCTTTATTAGAAAAGAATATATCCATCTGCTTCTAGAATTACTGGACACAACTATAACATAGAAGTCGGGAATTATTTTCGAGAAACCCAATTTTCCATACTATACAGCTGTGTAATTATGATTACTGCCTTTAGTGCGCAAAATATGTATTTTTAACACACAATTATCTGTATCATATTCTAAAAGAATTACCTACCTAGTGATAAAAAAATAGTCTTTTCCAACTATAGTAGAAAATAAACAGGCATTGATAAAGTTATGATTTCACCTTATTTTGGCATTAATTTCGGTCTGGAGCCAACAATAATTTGTCTACATTTGAACTTGCTCTAAAATATTTTGACAAGATATTACGCCCTTCATAAATCCTTCGAAATAACACTACGTGCCCAATCTTGTCTACTACTATATGCAAATGTAGTCATTGGCGTCAGTTTGTCTGTAACAGCTTATTTTAATATGGTGGTTTAATGCTACTAATTATACTCCTAATTGCGCGGTCAAGGCTGCATGAATGTCAATCACATTCTTCATTTGCATTGGCTCTTACAGCATCAAGAGCCAATCAAAACGTTGATCGTTGTTCATAGTCTGCGTGGTCGCTTCATCATCACCATCATCATTTCAGCCGAATAACCGCCACTTCATCCGATTCTGTGCTTCTCACATCCAGCGGATTTCTGGGGTCTTCACCAGGTCTACCTTGTGGGAGGCGTTCCAACGCTACGTCTTCCGGTATGCGGTAGTGACTCCAGATCTTTCTGTGGTCTCTTATTATAAGCAAATTAGTTGATAGTATTTTCTACCATAGGGGTATACTGTACAAAGAGTCGATTGTTGCATTTGCAACATTCTCTGAAGTGATTCTTTAGGCACTTCCTGTGGTCGTATAATAATTATGGTGACAGAACTTTTCCCGAACCTACTTACACAAAGAGCACTATATAGGAATATAGTGCCAGTCGTAGGAACGACTTACTTAAAACGATCTACGTACCAATAACAGCAGTAGGTACAACAGTGGCGACGATGGGCGACTGCCTAGTGGCGCTGACTTTAGAGAACCAATGTATGAACAGTCCATCTTTCGCCATGGAGTATAGCAACCGGGGCAAGGGAAACAGAGCACCGAATAAACTGAAAAAAACAATTACAGTGTCATTAATATTATGGCAGAGCTGTACCTACATGTACCTTTTGGCGCGTGGCCAAAATCGGAACTAATGCCGCCATCTTTTTTTACAATACAATTTCTGTGACAATTTTACAAATGTTTACCAACAACGCACCCTGTCAATGTCATTGAGGCTATTATTGATCGAAGCATTGAGGTGTCAAAAGATTCTTGTGGCACCTTACTCATTGATCCAGATATAGTAGACATGGTCATTTAAATGTTGATGTTGAATTTTACTGCATACAATTTAGGTAACTATATAACACACTAGCTTCTACCCGCGACATCCATCCGCTTGGTTTTATACTATTAAACATATCCTGAGCAATGTAATAGTGAAGCTTTCCATCAGTGAAATAATTTTGTAATCGGATCAGTACTTTCAGAGATTTATTTTACCTATTTATTACTTTAGTTAAGATTGGTAGGTAAACCGTTTCTTATGCGTTTCAAATAATGAATGCACATAATTCAAAAACAAAAATAGATAGGTATTTGTTATCTTTGGCAGTCTTGTAACCTTGCAGCGTCAGCAGTGGGTGGGCCACTGCTGAGTATTGGCTGCCGCCCTTTTGAGCCATAGTCTTGAGCTTACCTGGTGGAAATACCGAACACGGCTCCAACGGTGACTACCCACCGCGCCCACTCCCATCCCACTTGACTGAACGCCGTTGACATTGAGGCAACAGCTACCTGGAATTTATTATTGTTATCAAGACTACCTTATGTGGTCCACGCATATGGACATAGTTTTCTTCCAAGATGTACCAGCAATTGAGAAAATAAATACCTAAACATAATGTGTTAAATAGTGATTGCCACAATCAACTCAACCTATCGCAGTCCACTGCTGGACATAGGCCTCTCATGCTGATCCACAACACCCTGTCCTCCTCCTCCCGCTTCCAGTCTATCCCAGCCACATTTTTGATGTCGTCGGTCCATCTAGCTGGGGGGCGTCCCACACTACGCTAGCCGATACGCCATTGGTCCTTCGACAAACACGGCCAGATTGATTACCACGCTCTGTATGATATTTCGTATGAAACTTAACACCCTTTAAACTGTTGTGCAGATTAGACATTCGTCGGTCTATGTATGTCAGGCATTAAGGAAGAGCTTGCTTTGAATGCTAACAAGTTTTTTTTTTATTTTATTTTAGGAACAGCTTGTCAATCAAAAGCTTCTTTGTACAGACGCCAGCACATCAACCTAACCGAAACTGTCAGATTTTCCCAATCAACTTTGAACCTTATGCTTCAGCGATAAAGTTGAAAATCTATTAACGAAATTTGACTGATTGTAGTAGCTTGATGTGCTGGCGTCTGTACAAAACAGATCGACAAAGCCGGGCCGGGCACATAAATCCTATACTTTTTGAGAAAAGGGATCAAAGGTAAGTAACAAAGTCGAAGCATGTATGAATTTTTAATTAAACCATTCAGGCACTTTCGAATTTTCCAGGAGTCGGTAAATTATAATAAGATAGATAGATAAAACGTTTATTCAGTGCAACAAAAGACCTACAGGTATTAAAAACATATAAAGCTAGTTACATGTATTAATAAAGTTAAAGCTAGTTATACAGAGCCGAAAGCCAGATTGGAAGGACTTTTTAATGCAACTCCAGTAGGTACTCAGGTATTTCAAGCAAAATCAAATAGTAACTCACCATCTCGTAATACGGGACCATCATAGTGACGACGATGCTCACGCCAGCATACACAGCGAACACTATGCACAGACACGACAAGATCGCTATAGGGATCGTCTTGCTCGGGTCCTTGACCTGAAATATTGGAAACACTGTTCTATAACTATTGGAATAGAGTTCCATTTCATTTCATTTCTCAACACGCCCGGGGCAGATGCTCAGCCAACCGCCAAAACAAGCAGAGCAGAAAATCTTAACCAGATAGGATTATTTAATAAACAGCATATCAATGGATTAGTTACGCAAGTATTATTATTGACGACTGCAACGTGGCATAATTTTCTGCCATTATTAAAATTAAATACCATCTTTCATGACAAAGTTCTCCAATCTCAAGGTTATTTAATTAATCCGACAAAATGTTGCATGTACCAGCGATTGATACATACAAACGGCTTCTAGTAGGCGTCGAAGGTATCGTTTGACGGGTTAATTATGAATTTCTATAACTAATTATGTATCCTATTTAAACACTAGGTTCTACGGCAATAGCCTCTTGAATCTGCCATGGTAACTGGAGTTTTCGGCAGCCAATCAACTTTCCAAAAGTTTCCATTGAAAACGTCCTTAGTAACAAGCCCACTCACTTCTTCTCCCGAAGCGTTGATGACGTCAAAGCCGACGAAGCCATAGAAGCAGATGGCAGCGCCCTTGAGCATGCCCCACGCGCCGTACGGGAAGAACCCCCCGACTCCATAGCCAGGGGGCACCTGTTCTGGGGGTATGCTCCAGTTGTCAGGGTTCACTGGAAATTTACAAATAACATTTCAACTATTGTGACTCTGTATTTAACTACATTGAGGGGTTATTTTACACATGATCAGTTCTACTGACTTATAAAATAGTGAATGTATCCAAACACTGTAAAAAAACCCTTTTTATATTTGTTCTCCTAGTAGAGTCAGTCAGGTTGTTATTGTACCTTATTTAAAATCTCTGTATCTAATACAGATTGGTGATATTCGAACCAAGATAGATTCATTCTCTATTAAAGCACGAGAAGAAAACCAAAATGTTACAAACGGTCACGGTCGAGGCAACCTTTTCTAATCGTAAATCTCTTCGCGTATTTTATATAAAAGAGCAATAAATACAATATATTCGGTCTGAGAAGTCACGCGAAAAAAAAATGTTCCAGTTCAGTATCACATATGTAAGCTAAACTAACCTTTAAAGGCTCCAGCGAAGATAATGAAGATGATGACCAGAACGTTGATTGCCGAGAACACATTGTTGACTGTGGAAGACTCACGCACGCCGAATGACAACATAACTGCGACAAATAAACATCATTGTCAGGCACATTCTAAATAAACAGATGACGACATTGACGGTTGCTGAAACGGTTCTGTAATTCGTCGAGCATCTTTCCGGCATATATCCTGCTGCTACAATTGGCTCATGGTTTGTCCATGAGCCAATTGTAGCAGCAACATATATGCTGCTGTTTTCAATTTAAAGTTGAACTATGCATCCTTTAACAGTTTAACAGAAACAAAACAGACTTATCAGACAAAAATTCAGCACGCCAATTTATCTAGATTTCGTATCATATTAACTAAAGTAGCTAAGCTTTGGTCTCTATATTTTCGACCAACCACCAGAAAACCCACATCACAAGTGACTACTGGGGTTTAAACTGATTGTCCTTGGAGAAAGTGAAACAGGTTTTGGTAACAGATACTTACTTCCCATGAATAAAACGAAAAGAAAGGAGAAGAGGTCGAAGTAGGCGGAGATGCCGAAGTGTTCAGGGATGGGCATGGCCTCCTGGAACCATCTGGACATGCTGTGGTCCGCCACCACGTCGATGTACGAGCTCAGACCACGCGCAACGCTCGCTGACCCTGAAATTTAGAAGAATTAATTTTAGGATAGATTTACGTAGATATGTCATTGGTATTAACTAATTACATTTCATAATTATCACTCATGGGTGTTTCTCAAATTTCGTGCATATTACATGTCCAGATGAAAAAACTTTATTTATTAATTAAATATCTGTATTCCTTATATTAAACCAAACAAAATAAAGTTGTGCTTACATGCGTGGCACGTTTACTGATCAAAATAAAACAATTATTGAATTATAAATGAAAATCTTTACTAATTGTCATTTCCTTCGGTGTCCATTTACTAATTTCCTAAATAAAGCTTTTTACCAAAATATATCCATACTGAAAATAAACAAAGTAACTATCATATAAAACACATTAAAAAATACGTTTTCACCTAAAATAAATAGCAATAACTCAATAATATAATGAAAATTAATTTTTAAATATTTGTCATATATTTTTTCTGATTACCATCGGTCTGAATAAAAATTTAAGTTATAGTGTGCGTATAACCTTATGTGCGGCGCTACCGTCATCTCCTCCCCCGCGCACGTCTCAGTCAGCCAGCAAACGTCATAGGGGGTGCACGCTTGTTCGTGATAAAAAAATATTTACGTGTAAAGTTTCGCGGCAGGTGAATATTTTGGAAACGTTCTCTTTGTTATCGCCCGTATTATTAAGTAAATATTTATAATTTTGTAAATTTTATTACCAATTATTAATTTAAATAATTACCTTCGTTGTTTAGATTATGCATGTAGTTCATTAAGTAAGAAAAAAATTATAATGTTCTCAAACCTCACTGTCTTCGTTTACCGTCGTTTTTTTAGCGATAGTAATGAGGTTCTGTTTGTCTTCATTACCTTTGCATCCCTATCCTTTCAATGAGCGGCTCAATATCATTACCCTCTCTAACGCTCTCATTACCGTCGCACACCGATTTTTTAAATAATACTAATTTCTTTGTTATCTATAGAAAGAAGGTCTAATCCACAAAATGTTGAATGATTGTCTACATATTAATGATATTAGAAAAAAAAAACAATGTTATTTGACAATAAGTTGAAATTTAAAAATATCATGGAATATGCACCAAATACGCGAAATACCCTCATAGACTTCCGCTGGAAGAAGTCCTTTCCCAAAAAGTTAATACTGTCCGTATATATACCTCGCAACGCAAGCCAGATGTCTGCTCTTATAGGCTGGGAAGGGAATTCGTACGGTTCCACATTCTCTTAATTCTCGGTCAACATTGGGGAGCTGATAAACACTATACTCATCGCATTCTCACCAGAGTATCACAAGAAAGTTCTACTTCATTTTCAGTGACATTCGTCCTCGTGAATTTATTATAAAACTCCCTCGTCAATCCAACTTACCAAATATAAACTCAAGTATGTTGTTCCACCCGACCATGAAGCCGACCATTTCACCGACGGTAACGTAGGTATAGATGAAGGCTGACCCTGCCAGCGGGACCCTGGCTCCGAGTTCTGCGTAACATAGTCCTGAAACACCATTAATTATAGTTAATATAATGCTAAATTCTGAAGGTTTTGAAGACCCTAAAACTAACAATAACACACACAACTCACACACATTGACATTTTGAATTTGGCAACCCATCTTCATGTTTTACGGAAAGAAGTGTTTAGAACACATTCATCTTGCTAAAAATGTAACCTACTGGCATGATAATGGTGACATGTAGGTAAATGATATACTTAGACGACCAAACACTATGAGTATGCAATTGGGAAGTGCCTTTGTTCAGCAATAAGTAGACTTTTATAACAAGAGGTGAAATCTTGGTGGCTAGAGGATCATCACATAGGAAAACAAATAAGAATGGTCATTGACTGTACCAGAAAATAGTTTTATCTTTTAAACAGCGGACCGACGCGTCGCATCGTCCTGTTTGCAAGCTGATAACATATAAACAAAACAATGTTTGTTATCAATATACTAGCGGCTTAGATTTAATGAAAAATTCCTTGAATTTAATGACATATTGCACGAGTATCCTTATATTGGAGGCTCGCTGTAAAATGGCATTGGCAACGGCAACATAAATGACACAGTATAAATAATACTTAACATGGATATACATTTCATATCTGCATAGGTAGATACTACGTATTCGATCACTATTAACGATATTCAAACAATCAAATCGATAATAATATTTGTCTGATATCAGTAATTCCTAAGTTATGACGAAGCAGAAGTGATGTTTATATGAAAATAAACAAAACTCCTACTATCTACCAGCTATGGATGAAGCTCAGATTTATGAAATAATGAAATTAGGAGGAAAGTCTTCGCAATATACCCAAAGTTAACTGATTAGTACTATAATTGGCAGAATATCCTTGTATATAGGTACCTAATTATCTTCTGCATATTTCATTATAAAAGATATAAAGCGTTATCAATGCTGGGTGTGGCGGCACAAACAAAGCCATGTGAAGGGATCACAATGCGAATAAGATTACACAATAATTCCATTCAAATAGTGCCTTAGTTAGTTAGGTTATCCCGTCAAAACTGTTCTCTAAAGCAAAGAACAAAAACTTTTTTTTAAACTGTTAATTAAACGAGGGACATGCGACAACGGCAGAGGTCGACGGCTACAGTTCTTTCTGCCGTTAACGAGTGTCGCTCGTGTAATAAATAACAGTAAAAAAAAAGTTTATTTTAGTTTAGTTTGTTTTAAGACACTAAGCCACGTCGTTGTCTACAGCCAGACATAGACGTCCTCTAACAAGTTGCATATCAATCTAAACACCCAGGCCTCCGCCTAACGCGTCTGCGTCTTAAGCCATTAGCAACTTATACTCTGAAAGCTTCAACGAACATCAATTATGAAGCCTTCAAGGTTACCTTCAAGTTTGTCTTTTTGCAACTGTTGATCTATTGTCGTATAGGCTCATAACGACACAAGATAATCAAGAGAAAATAAACTATGTAGTAACTAAATAGGTATTCGGTTTAGTTGTTCTAAGAATCAGCGTCTTTTGAACGGCGAAGCTTACAGAAGACAATCCCTGAAATACCCATCAATCATCCATTCTTTGGGTTTGATCTCCGAAGAAGTGGTGCAACAAAAACCCTAGCAAAAATTAGGCCACAGGTAAAGCTAACTGTTACCTGCAAACAGCGAGGTGACAGCAGCGATGAGGAAGGACAGCAGGATGGACGGCCCGGCCGTCTTCAGCGCCACCGCGCCCACCAGCACGTACACGCCGATGCCCAGCGTGCTGCCCACGCCCAGCGACGTCAGGTCCCAGCAGTTCAGACATCTGGGGATTGAGCATTGGGATATTTTAGACACAAGATATGATGTGAATACATGCTGAAGAAACTTACAATAAACTACAGCAAAAACAAAACTAGGCTTAGAAATTAATTCAGAAGTTAAAAAGGAGAGTACTGTATTTTAGTAGCAGTGAAATCTGTTGCTGTATTTAACTACCGTAAACTGATTGTCTATGGATCCATGTCACTCTTGCAAGGCCAGGGGAATTGTCAAGGCGATGCTAAGTTTGTTATGGGTTATTGAAAACAAATTATTTTCTTCGATTTCAAAAGTTGTAAGAAAGAAATCCTGGTGAAACAAATAATGCATACACAGCCTCTCTATCTTCTGAATTCCATAGCCTACTCAACTTCTACACTCCACCATCAACTAAACTTGGTAGTAAAACTAAAAATAATTGTTTGCATAAATCCAACTTTTAAGTACTGAGCCACTACTAAATGATACACAAGTGGAACACTGCACATCCACCTCACCTCTTAAGATTCCCGGGGTCTGACCGTTCAGGTTCAAACACTCGTTTCCTCCAAACGATCCTGCAGATGTTCCGCCACTTCCCCTCAGCCATTGATCAGGGTGTACCTCCTCTGCCACATCTGGACTCACGCCAAACACCTGAAACAGAACCACGATCAGCTGACGACCAAGGAACAGTCGATGCAGACATTTGAGCACATATGAAGACTTTTGCGGGATAATTTGAACAATCGTATGACAGTTTACAAACAGCTGTTTGACATATCTGACGAGGAAAGCGCTTAGAGAAAATGAGATTCTACATTTTGCATGCTTGTCTGAAAGAAGGTTTTGCTCTTCCATAATCTACTTTTATTTATTTGGTAATTGTATTGACTACTGAATCTAAATAATAGTAGCCCCCTTACTAATAAACGTATTATATCAGATGAACACACTGATTTCTCTATTTCAGTCGTCAGTAATTTGACTTTCGAAAGAAGAAGACAAAGCGTTCTGTAACACGCTATACAACGTTTATTAGTCCTTAACTAATAAACGTTGTATAGCGTCTGTGTATGGGTATGTATGCAACAAAGTCGCTTTTCGTGTCTGTAAGTGAAACAATAATTAGATCTTCTAAACTAACCAGAGGATTTTGATACACCACCATTAAGAGCATTTACATTTCCGGTTTATGTGTATGTTACATTATTATGTAACTTAGATAATAATTTCTTTTAAAGTTACCTACGCCAAAAGCACAAAAATCTCGAATTTTAACATGAGTCACCTCTGTACTCCAGCGAAGCAGGGGCTGGTCGCTAGTCATAAATAACATCAACTGCCGTTCATCGGCGTTCTTGGTTCAGTAACAGTACCAACAGTTCCTATTCATTTATTTATAGTTAACTAGTAGCGCCTCGCGGTTTCACCCGCATAAGTGTCAATCCCGTGGAATATTGGGATAAAAACTATCCTATGCCCTTTCCCGGGATGCAATCTATCTCTCTGCCAAATTTTATCGAAATCCGTTCAGTGGCTTAGGCGTGAAAAGGTAACATAGAGACAGACGGACAGACAGAGTTACTTTCGAATTTATAATATTAGTATGGATTAAAACGGTACAATACCAATATTAGAAATTATTAATATTACATTGACAATAATTGTTTTGTATAAAATTTTATTTAAAACAAACACGGAACAGTGGACTCCCTGGCATATATTCTCTCACAGAACACCAGACATATACACATAATTTACTACATTCATACGCAAACACATCACATTCAGGGTTATTTATCAGTCAGAACGGCATTTAAATTTTTTATAGTAGGTACGACAGACTGGGGATTTCGGTTCTGACTTCCGTTTTGGGTGACAGTTGCGCAAACAGATTGTGACGGCTTTGACGGTGTCCGATGTATTTGTCGGGCATAAATAGACGGCAGAAAATACCATGGAGCTCTGGGCAGTTGATACGTTCCCGTAAGGTCTTACAGGCTACCGTGAGCTGATCAAGGCCTCTTCTAACCTCCAACGAGTAAATCTGAACGTCCCTAAAAGATAGTTGGTGTGTGTTTGTGTGTATGTGTGTTAAATATAAGATTTCATCGTTCTGAAGACTTCAAAATAACTATAGAGAAATAAGCCAGGCTGGTAGAGCTGAATGTCCCGAGGGTCCAGACTGACTCCAGTGTTGCTTTTTCAATCAATTCTTTCCATCATGAGGCAACACTGGCTAAGTTTTCTAACTATCTTTGCCTATCCCACTCCCGTAGGTACTAAAGCAACAATGTGTAAGACAAAAAGATAGTGTAACTGCGTAATCTTCGTTCATATAATCTGCCATCTTATCTCGCGGTTAACTCGCGGTAACTTTACGTTCCAGAGCGTTTCACAATTCTGATAGCCAGTTACTAGTTATCAGCCATGAAAGAAAAACTAATCTCTTAACGGTAGGAAATAACTGTACAGATTTCAAAGGCGGATTAATTTTTTTTTACGGTTTTTTTTTCAGTAATTTTTCACGTTCACCTTTGGGGATTTTACACCTTCAACAAGTGACAATACTTTAGTATGTCCGGTGTATCCTGGGCAGTTAGCCACGCTATGAACCCCTTGGGCTAAGTTATCGTATAAGCTCATGAGACACTAAAGGACACGACGTTCTTTTTCAGTTAAATGGTACCTAAATACATGGAGTATTTAGGTACCATTCATTTCAGTTCACAAAACATTATTCTAATTCAGCTCCACAAGGCAATTATTTTTGCAATCACTCTCAAATGATTTCATCACCAGCGTTAAACTATACATAGGGTGGCGGGAATGTCACCTTGCCAACCTGTATATCTAAAAGAGCTTTTTAGGGGTGTTAACCCAAAGGGTAAAAGCGGGACCCTATAAGTAAGAATCCAGTGTCCGTCTGTCTGTTTGTCTGTCACCAGGCTGCATCTCATAAACCGTGATATCTATACAGTTGACATTTTCACAGATGATGTATTTCTGTTCCCGCTATAACAACAAATAATAAAAATAAATAAAGTTAAAAGTAAAAGGGGTATAAAAGAAACAATTTTTTCGGCGTTTTATGCCTTGTGGTACAGAAACCCTTCGTGTGCGAGCCCGACTCGCACTTGGCTGGTTTTTTATTAGCTCTATAGATTTGTATAGGCCTAATACAAGAGGACTAGATATAGGACATGGCCTGAACTACGAAAACCAGCCTTAAGAACTACTACGAAACAAATACTGTGACCAAGTCAATTTGTTTCAATAAGTGTGGTATTGAATGTATGACACTTTAGTAATGAACCCAGCAACCTACTCGTTCAAACACGCATTAACCTATCTAACGTCGAATTCAGGGCTATACTCTATCTCGTTACGCACCAAATACACTCATGAAAATCGATACAGCCGTTTCAGAGTTCATCAGAAAGAGACACAAGAATGTCGCATTACATATCATTGGCATTATTTGTTGTTGTGTGTGAAGTGCTATCAGGCTATTTAATTGTGGAAAGGCGTTATGTACTTAGCACTATGACACTCTAATTATAGTGGAATGATTCACCGTTGTTTTTTTTTTCGAAATGCGTAGGTAGCTGTAAGTGTGTATTCCGATGATGTGAAGATAAATGTTCTGGCTCGCTTCTTTGTGCCAGACAACTACTGCCGCGGCGGAAGGCACAGGCTGTTTGCTGTGCCACCATGTCACACTGTTGCGCGTGCTAAGTCCCCAATACCACGTACTCTGGCCGCACTTAATGATCTCTTGGATTCTAATCCAACAAACGATCTGTTTGCGGACGAATGGACGAAGATTTTGTCGACATGTCAGAAGTACTGTGAGAGGGATGTATGAAAGTGTTGTTAACTTTTTACTTGATTTTATATTTAATGTTTTATGTGTATGTGTAAACTGTCATTAATTTCTGTAATTGGTTGTAAACCGTTTTAATTAAAGAACAAATAAATAAATAAGAACTAGGATCTTGTTTATGTTCCTTGTTGTTACTATCACGAGAAAGAAGTATTGGTTGCATCTATGTTAAGTTTTTGCTGCTAACAGATGATTTAACAGAAGAACAAACAACATACAGGATGAACTAATTACATATTCCTTCCAGGGCGTGATAATTTGTTTACCATGTCTCAACTGCATCAAAGCAGGATTTTGTTTATCTCGTCCTTCAATTCAAAACTATTCGTAGATATTTCTATCAGAGCTATTATCATATTACAGATATTAAACCAATTATAATTATATCAGCGCATGTCGAATCTTCACGCAAACAGATAACAAGACGAACTCGACTCCACAGAGCTCAATGGAAGGTTATGCTGTTCACATGTTTGCACGTATGGTAGAAGCCCGTTTCTACTAAATTACTTGAGAATAATCATAAATGGAGTGTGAATTTAGATATTTTAGGATGTGTCAATTGTAGTAATTCCTTGCGAAAGTGAATTGTTTTTTTTAATATCTACAAGCATATTTGTGTGTGTTCTGGTTACTGGATCTATTGATATCTAGAAAAAACTTTAAAGCAAATGTTAGTAAAGTTACGGAATATATTAGAGTTTAGACAAACATGAAAATTCTTTGATTTGGCCTTAATTTAAGATGCCTCTTGTAAGCACACAAAATATCAACCATCTACCTAGTAGGTACCGACATAAAATTTAGTTCCCTTTTTTACTAAGTATGTGTCAAGATTCAGGGGACTCTAGATTCAGCTGTATTTATACAACAAATCGTAAAATACTCATTATGGGTTTAGTTCATCACTAGCCCAGCCTTCGTCGACATTTTTTTGCGTAAAACGTTGGTGTTCAACAAGAGAAGAGAGAGAAGAGATCTCCACTTTACCCAGTGCGTTCATCGGCCTAAGTCTTTTACGCATAAATCCGAAAAATGCGCTGTTGGTCAAAAAACGTTATTCCATGGGACAATCTATTTTCCAGGGAAACTCCTGTACACTTTTTTTAAAATGGTCTAACAATAAATTGAGCAAACGTTACACTAAGAATTAGACATAAAATAAAATTAAATTTAAAAATATATATATATAAAAGTGAAACATGTACAAATTATAAACTAACAGTGTACTCATTGTTAAAAAGCCTTATATATAAATAAATAACCATATTCCTAACTCACACAAAAAACAATCATAAAACATTTCACCCCTTTCACCCTCTCTTACTAGTTCACCCCCGCCCAAACTCACCCCAAAAATCCTTTACACTTCTCCACACATCTTCTTAACAGGAGAATGTTAACGTGACACTGCGCCCGCGCACACCGCGTAACTAAACAACAGATAACAATAAGGTCCCTGTGATAAGATAAAAAAATAATCGGAAGATCTTTTTAACTTGTTTCACCGAGACACTTGACTGTAGTAAGAATATTGTTTATCTTAGACGTCATACAAAGTGTCTATAGATGTAAGGAAAGTATGAGTTTTGATCTAGACTTAAAAGATAATCGCTGTGCTTCTTGTACTGTTTTAGTAGTTCTTGCATAATCAGTCTATATTCTTCCCACTGCTGGGACACAGGCCTCCTCTCTGTGAGGGAGTGGGCCGTAATCAACCACGAGAGCCCAGTGCGGGTTGGTGGATCTGTAGTTTTTGCCTAGGTAAAAAGATTCGCTGATCAGCGATTGGTAGTACGGCATACTGCCAGGAAACGCTGGACGACCATTTACCATATTTTCCTTAGTTGCACCCAACCCAATGGCTGTTCAAATTGAGATAAAGATAAACAAGCGTAATCTCATGTGTGGTGTAACAAATGAATCGATTCGCTTATCTTTTATACATTTATTTTATAAAAAACTAGCTGTGCCCCGTGGTTTCACCCGCATAAGTCTCGATCCCGTGGGAATACCGGGATAAAAAGTATCCTTTAATGTGTTAATCCAGGAAATGGTCTATCTATATGCCAAATTTCATCCAAATCCTTTTAGCTGTTTGTGCGTGAAGAAGTAACAAACATACATATAAACACACAAACTCACAAACTTTCGCCTTTATAATATTAGTGTGATGTGATTATTACTTGATGCACTTTACTCTTTAAAAAAGGGTAAAAAGGGGTCCATGCTACATCGTCGTTGTGTTGTGGATATAAATAAACAAAAACGAATCGTTTTCATACCAATGGTAGCATTTTTTATTGCCAAACTGGGCATATCGCAAGCTAATTCTGCCTACCAGCTACCTCATATGGCAGGGTCTAATATGCAAAGCTAGAGGTCTTTGCTTCATTATTAGTAAAGATACAAGAGTCGTAATTTTAACCTATAACGGTCCGTAAATTATCTTTATTATTAACCATCTAAGGAAAATATAATCTAAACTGGAAAGGAGATAAACCATCCTAATTTTCGTTCTGTTAAAGCATGTGCTAAAGAGGCTACCTACTGCAGCATGTATGTATAATTTAAACTCAACAAACTGATACGAACAATTTTCCGAGATTTTCATTAAATTAATGATGTTCTCTTAGAAATTCCAACTAATATTGTAACGAAGTATTCTTATCTAGTGATGATAAGATTTAGTCATAGAATTGAGATAAAAGGTAATGGCTTACGCATTCTGCTGACAAACGTAATATAACTGAATAGGTATTTGCACAATGCGACCTAGGTGATTGATGATGATTTCCAGGGTGTATGACCAAAATCAAACAATTTATTCAAAACAGGCTGAGAATCTGCACTTTTTATACATCATTTATACATACAGTCCCCCCAAAACGCCCAGTATTCACCACTTCCTAGAGCTATAGCTGGGAAGAAGATATGGCTGCAACAAACTCCCCACCAGCACAGCTGTGTGTTCAGTTAGAAGAACTTGATTCTATCTATACAATACCAAATCCTTTACCTCGGCTTTCAGAATATTAATTTATTAAGTGTCTACTACTGAACCCGATCTTAGCAATACATCGTCAATCTCAACAGTCCTTAGTCACTGTCGGACTGCATAGAAAAGAAAGAGAAGCGCGATGTCACAACGCTGGTAAATTATTGTAAAAATATGAAACAATATTCTATTTATAAAAAAATCTATTGTTTGGACTAAGAAATTAAAACACTAGTGCTTTAGTCATGTTGCTTGTAGAATAATCTGAAAAAAATCAGAATGTTAGTATGTATTAATATGCTTTATATTATAGAAAAAAGTTTTTAGAGGTATGGGTATCTTCATGATTTTTTTCTATCGTATCAAATTACAGTACCCGGCGATAAATATTGCACATCGACTTTTGCCTTTTTTTGTATTCTATACAAAGAATAAAAATAATTATCAAAAGAAGCAAATCATAATTGTTTTAACAGCTCCTAATAGATACCGGACAGTTTGTATTATATATGTTATGTTTTCAACACACTATCCAACTAGCTTATATCCTGAAGAATATTTATATATTATTCCATATAGTTTTCTGATTTTGTTTACTCTAGTCGATCATATACTTTTAGGCATTATAAAACTTGCGTTTTTTGCGTTTAGGTCCTGTAGTCCTTTTAAAGACTTCACTAGATTCCTGTTTATGAGATTTCTAATTCAATAGTATTGATGGTGCCTACCTAATATGTTCGTTAAATTAAACTTTCACGGTTATTTTAACTTTAACAGTGAATCGTTAAAATTTTTATTTCATTCCTTATTTTCTAAAGTAAACACCATTAAAATAAGAATATTATAACAACTACAGTTTTACTTTTTTCAGTTGCATTGCTTATTAAATAAATGGTAAGTGGTCGACTAGTCCAAGTTTAATTTCTAACCGGTGGCATTAAAAATCTAAATAGTATCAACCGCCGTTTCGTAATTCGCTGTTAACCGATAGAAAAGGCAATACTAAAAGGTACGTAGAATGTAACCAGAATAATCAACTCTGCTACCATGCTTAAACAATAATCAGCCTATGTTTCCACTGCGGGAACACAGGCCTCCTCCTCACAGGACTGTAAGAGGGAGTAAATCATAGTCCATTACGCCGGGACCAATGCGCGTTGGTAGATGTCACATGTCTTCGAATTTTTGGTTTTAGAACATGCCGTTTTAAGAGGAGTGGTGATGCAATAATTTACACAAAGTAGAGCCGTTATTTATTTTCGAACCTACCACTGAGCTAACAGCTTGCTTGATTAACTAATATTTTTAAGTTCCGCCATCAAGCCAATCAACATTCCGTTTCAAAAGACACGCGGTAGGTCATGTTTACGTAGAAAAATAATGTTAAAATATGACAAGAATATATTTATAGAACGCGTGCTTTCCTGAATGGCGGAGACAGAGCAGGCTAATAAAACCAAATTTTTTCCCAAGACATTCAATTGTTAATCTGCATTTAGATTTTCTACAGAATATTTGTAAAAATGGGTTTTTGTTTTTAGGGTTTCGTACCCAAAATGTAAAAACGAGACCCTATTACTAAGACTCCACTGTCCGTCTATCTGTCTGTCACCAGGCTGTATCTCATGTTTCACAGATGATGTATTTCTGTTGCCGCTATGACAACAAATAATAAAAATAAAATAAAGTTAAAATTCAAAGGGATATAAAAGAAACCTTTTTTTCGGCGTTTTATGCCTTGTGGTACGGAACCCTTCATGTGCGAGTGCCACTCGCACTTGGCTGGTTTTATTTAGCTTTGTTTGCTCAGCATTACCTATTGATACTCCTTTTTCTCATGATAAACCGACATAGTAGGTCTGGCATCTCAAACGTTATCACAAGTAAAACGCTATTTGTTGTGTACGCACACCTCTGTAACCTATCATCTAGGTAATCTAATGCCACAAAGCAATTGATCTACATTACATGACTAAACACACGTTTACACTTTCACAAAACGTTACCTTAAAAAGAACTTCCAATGAAAAAAAGCACAAAAAAATTCACTGAGTCACAAAGTTTGACACTTTTGGTACCACTTCAGAACTAACTCATTTCTGGTACTTTTTGAACTGAAAAGACGGCGTTAGCTCCGGAAGGTGTAGCCATACTGATGCTGTTATCAGATAGTGCCGACGATTAGTTAGCTGCTATTATCTTTGTTTTAGTATGTACACTCGGGCAAATTGGCAGAACATGTACTTTATCGTTCGTTATACCTGCTTGATTAGGTTTTTGGGCCTTTGATGACAAATGCCTACTTATCATTGACTTGAATTAATTTCAATGTAATTACTATCTATTTATGACATCTATATGAATAATTTTGTGCACTTGTGTCATACAAAGGTTGATGTTTTGAAGCATCATCTAGACTAAATGATACTGAAAAAATAGGCTATCTACTGATGTAGATGTTCGAGAGCAGATGTTGAAATGTATTTTTAGATAGATATCTAGAGATAACAGAAAGGCGAAAAAATAATGTTTAATGGATAAAATATGGATTGACTAACTTAGATTACTATCTTGTTTCACACCAACACCTCCATACGACATCAAAAAGCGTCAGTCATCTGATCTGGTCCAAACGCGCATCCTCAAATACTTCGAACACGTCTCGAGGCGTGAGGGTGACTCTAAAGAGCGTCTTGTCGTACAGGATAGAGTGGAGGGCTCTAGACCACGCGGACGCTCACCCTTGAGATACTGATACTGATTGACTGAAGAAATTAAATCCGCAGTGGGTGATCCCTTGTATGAGTGCATACATCACCCACTGCGGATTTAATTTGATTGATTTAATTTAATTTGTGTGCACTAAACTCTGCGAACTACTGGTGGCGCTATTCCTGCTAGTGGATACAGCATTTGTACTGGGGTCGGTTGTAGGCAGCTACTGATGATACGTTTCATTCAAAGCTGTATCTACTAAATTTGCATGAACAGAACGACTCCACACGGGGCCATTCACCCGCAGAAAAAGATAACGCCAGTCCAGTAGTCCGCACAACGTCAGGCGAAGCACCCTACTTCGATGAAACAAGTCGCTGAAGAAGACTGCGAGTGTGCCCTTCTGCTTGATGTTCTTGCAGTTTTTTTTTAATGTTAAAGACCTGCCCAGAGTAACACCAAGATATTTAGGAGAGTTGCTGTGCTCGATGAAAACCCCATCCCAAACGATGTTAAGTTTGCGGCGGGCCTCTCTATTGAGGAGATGAAATATGCAAGACTGGGTATTGTTCGGATTGGGCTTGAGTGAGTTAGCGAAGTACTTAATACGTGGCTAAGTCACCAGGAGCTTCTGCCAAGTGGACCTCAACCTCCTCGAAGGTGGTGGATTGGGACTTGAGGGTCAAGGTCGTCTGCACAGAGGAAGCGGGACGTGTTCGGGTTGGATGGTTGGTAGTTGGTGTAGATATTAAAAAGCAGCGGTGCTAGGACACTACCTTGAGGTAGGCCATTTTTCTGCGCTCTCCAACGATTTTTTTCGAGAGAAGGTGGACCTGAAACCGACGGTTGTGGAGAAGTTCTCGAAGAACTCCGACAAAATTCTAATCGCTGTACAATGTCTCTACCTTCCACAATAACCGTTTGAGGTTGACTGTATCGTAGGCAGCTGACAGGTCCACAAATACAAAGCCATTCTTGTTTCGAAAGGCTCTGTTGAAAAGGACTTTTTGTTCATTGTTATCTGTCTTTCTGTGTAGGTATAGGTGGTCTAATTTTCATATGTTTTTATATAATCACTTAATAATGATAGTATAGTTGGAAACCGCGTCACGTAACCTTTGTGTCACCAGTCGCCAGGATATAGTGACGTTACTGATAACGATCGCTGATAATCTTGTAGATTTGTTTTCTACATACCGTTTATAGGTAAGTTAATTAGCATGCTAAAAACACTGCAGTAGCTGATAAAGTAAGTTTTGTTTGGGTAATGTTGGTGAGACTCGATAGATGGCATTAGTGTAGTTAGAATTGTGAATGCGACTTCAATTAATTTGCATTTCTCACACACACTACTATTCTGTTTAAAAACTAACATTTAATACTATTAAAAAGGTAGATATATTTTATAATCCGTCCATGCATTGTTTCGTCCACATTTTGGGGTCGGTTTCCTACATTTGAGAACTTTTCAGGAACTTTCTTCCTTCATCTGAAAACTTTCAAATATTGATCACCGTCAGTAGGTATCGTACTGTCAATTGCATAGTAAATAGAGTGGAAACGTTCAGAAGCGGTGTTGTGCAGCGCCTGATGAAATTCTTACACTAATGATCTTGTCGCAAACTTCACATTTGCTTTTACTGTGGCGTTTAATTTGCTCTGTCTACGTTTGTATAATATTTTAAATTTTTGCATTAGATTCTTCAACTGTTCAAGGGTATCAAAGTTTATCAAAGGTTGTGAAAACAGAAGATTAGGTAATTAATATAATTTGCATAAGCCCGCTAAGTGCCTACAAATTTTTGCCGATTAGGTTAATTTAACTGTATTAAAGAAACATATTGCTAATTTTATTTTCTATAGTAAATTTGTAGTACCAATCACTTAGATTACAATAATCCCTTAAATTATTTTTAAAATAGGTATCCCTTTTTCTTGGTTTTCACCAATATTTAAACGATGACGAAGAAAAGGTTTTTTATTTTTCAATTTATTTAAATAAAAGCAGCTGTTATTATAACCTTTTTTCCGCCATTAAGGTCTTTTTAGATATAAGCGATATCGATGTCTCGCTCTGTAGTGGTACTCTGTAATATTTTTATTTTTTATTTGTTTAAGTATGCACAGTAAACACACGTTGCAATATAAAACTGATTTACATCCCTCACCTCACATATCAGGTCCAGTTGAAAACCAGCGTCAGGCACTAGTTGTCTGGCATTTTTGCTGAACTGGGCCTTTCTGACGCAGCCGTGACGCACACTTTCCTGTTCATTTCTTACATCGGACTTTACACTTTTCATTTGATCTTTTATATGTTTTTATCTGTGGTATATGGTGTGTCCTATATGTGCTAAATAAATGTAATTTCTTTCTTTCTTTCTAAAAATATCAACGTGAAAACTTAGGTACTGAAGTGAGCTTGGAGTGAGCTGTCAATAGTGTCAACACCATGGCATCAGGTGGACTGACAAATCACTTCACCTAAGTTTTCAGGGTGACATTTTTACAGAATAGATTATCTGAGTCACTTTGGAGAAGTATCGCTACCGAGCTCGACATTGATTCCTCTAAGATGCTGGCGCTAAAACTGAGTTACAAAATCTCCAGGAAGGTAAATAGAAAAGCAATACCTAATAAAATAAATTAGCCTACTTACTACAGACGTAAGTCTGTGCTACTTACAGTTACAAAGTTACTTAGTTTAGTAATTTACAGTTTAACTGCAGTGTTACATAAATTGCAACAGTTTCAATTGATCAAATCTTGGCTAGATCAATACTAGTTCAATTAAAATGCAGGCATGAGTGACGAGAACAGGAAATACCTCAACTATGTACCAATGCCAATGATTTATTAATACTGCGGCCAGTTATCATGGCCGTAATGATCACTATTATTCAATATTATCAGCCATATTTTATCATTCATATACGGGAAAAAAATTAAGCTGTGCGCAAACAGTAACCATGAATTTAGCACATGATTCTAGAACCCCTAGCATAGAAATTGTTCGTCGGTTATAAAAAAAACAGCTTTTTCATAGAAAAGTGCAAAACCTACGCCGTCAAAATGTAAGGAACCACTAATACTATTACTGCATCATCCCACTACTGGGTAGAGGCCTCTCCCCATGACTTCCAACTCTTTCGATCCTGAGATAAAGTGGATCGATCGTGACCAATGGTCATTAACAACATTTTTTTTTACCTATTACCCTTGGCAAAATAACATACCGTTAGGAGCCAACCGTTAAGAGGCCGGCGAAGCATGCGTAGTTCATGCAAACTTAATACCAAAAAAAATATCAAACATATTCTTAATGTAGTGTGTATTTATTCCGATTGGATTACAGAATATCTAGGTTCCCAAATATATATATATTTTTTGAATGGACACTGATTTAAAGACGAGTTATGAAAAAAAAAGGTTTCTATAGAAATTTGAAATTCCTCATATCTCGTCTTTATATCCATGTCCTTTCAAAATAATTTGGGAACCGATTACAGAATATCTAGATATTCTGTAATCGAATCGGATTAAATACACACTACATTAAGAATATGTTTGATTCACAAATTATTTTGGTATTACGTTTGTATGAACTACGCATGCTCCGCCGGCCCCTTTTTCCATCCTGTATAATTTAAATAATTATGTAGCTAACTGTATTATTAATTTTAGTTCTATTCAACCTTGAAATTTTAGCCCATAATATTTGCTTACTTTTCTCTTCATTGCTATTTATGTTAAACAAGTTTAATTAATTCGAAATATTTATAAGTATCTATACCTACATATTATAAAAAAAAACAGTGGCACTCCGGAAGTGCCGACAGAAGTGAAAACAAAACACAAACAGAGTACTTTGCCACTCACTGACACATTGGATTTAAAACCGAGTACCTACAGACGCCAGCACATCAAGTTACTACAATCTGTCATATTTCTTTAACAGATTTTCAAAGTTGATTGGGAAAATTTTATAGTTTCGGGTAGATTGATGTGCTGGCATCGGTGCATCCCGAGGACAGCCGAACACATACAAATGTAGTGCGGTGTCGGTAACAGTGTCGCGAGTTCAATGTTTTTCCCATCTCAAAAAATGCCCAACGCGCCTAAAGAAGTTTTCACTTCAAAAATAAAGTCGCTTTTCGTGTCTATGTGACCGCGTTGTTCTTTTAAGCTTCGCAACAAATTTTGATATGGTTTTTACCTTCATGAGCGAATTATTCCGGAAGATTTATGTACAGACGCCAGCACATCAACCTACCCGAAACTGACAAATTTTCCCAATCTACTTTCAACCTAATGCTGTAGTGATAAAGTTGAAAATCTATTAAGTAAATTTGACAGATTGTAGTAGCTTGATGTGCTGGCGTCTGTACTAAGGCGCGGTAAGAAGTAATTTTTTAGGACTGGACAATAGCGCATCGCGGAAACAAACAAGGTTCAAAATAGCGATGCGTTTGATGTTAGTTGAATCGAATGACCACCAAAATAAAAGTAATTCTGCAGTTTTAATTAAATTAATAAATACATGCACGGCTCAGTGGAATCATCTTTAGGTATTTCTTGAGTTCACTGAATTCCCTTTATTATCATTAGATCAAAACAATCACATATAGTTTATCCTCAAAATTTGGAGAATTATGCGACTAAAAGTATAATTTTGAACTCTGTTTTACGATTATTTAATTTTTATAATGATACTATTTTATTTTTATGAAATATTTTTGTATACTTAAATATTTTCTTTGAACATTTGACTATATAAGTACTCAATTTTCTGGCTTGTTATATGTACCAATACGCCTAATTGTATAACAAAAACCGACCAAGAGCGTGTGGGGCCACGCTCAGTGTAGGGTTCCGTAGTTTCCCGTCCGTCACAATAAGTGTTCCCACTTATAAGTTTATAAGTGGGTATCCATTATGTTCGCGCTCCTGCAACTGCTTCCGGTAGTGGGTACGTGCGCGAACACGGAGCGTGCATCATTGCACGCTCCGCGGCAGGCGCTCCGACTCGTGACGGTTTTCAGCGCGAACACAAAGGGATACGTTCAGGATAATAAAATATGTAAACGAAGTTAAAAAAATGCTTGCATATACGATTATACTACAAACTTAGTCCAGAAATTATTTTGTACAACTTTTTGTCTTTTTTGTACAAAAACTGTTGTTTCCATCAAGTTCAAAATAATTTTCCTAGAAAGTCCTTATAAAGTTCTACTTTGCAGATTTTTTTCATATTTTTTAAACTTATGGTTCAAAAGTTAGAGGGGGGGGGGGGACACATTGTTTTTTACTTTTGGAGCGATTATTTCCGAAATTATTGACATTATCAAAAAATGATTTTAGTAAACCCCTATTCATTTTTAAATACCTTTCCAACAATATATCACACGTTAGGGTTGAAATTAAAAAAAAATCACTTCCCACTGTACACATATAGGGGGGCTACCCTAATAAAACATTTTTTTCCAATTTTTATTTTACCACTTTGTCGGCGTGATTGATATACATATTGGTACCAAATTTCAGCTTTCTAGTGCTAACGGTCACAGAGATTAAGCGAGGACGGACAGACGGACAGACAGACATGGCGAAACTATAAGGGTTCCTAGTTTACTACGGAACCCTAAAAACGAAGCGTTTTACGGTATCCTACTTTTGAGTAGCGCGTTAAGAGGACTACAGGAGCTAAACGCAAAAAACGCAAGTTTTATAATGCCTAAAAGTATAAGATCAACTACAGTAAACAAAATCAGAAAAATACATGATATTTTTCAGGATATATGCTAGCGAGACAGTGTGTTGAAAACATAATACAACTAATTTGATACGATAGAAAAAAATCATGAAGATACCTCTAAAAACTTACTTACTTAACGTTATTTTTACAATAAAAACCATACTAATATACATACAATCATTCTGATCTTTTGTCAGATTATTCTACAAGCAACATACTAAGGCACTAGTGTTTTAATTTTTTAGTCCAAACAATAGATTTTTTGTAAATAGATAATTGCTTCATATTTTGCAATAAATTACCAGAGTTGTGTCATCCCGCTTCTCTTTCTTTTCTATGCAGTCCGGCAGTGACGAGCTTTATGTCATGTAGTCCCCTTAATACATTAATGTTATACGTACACAATAATAAGGAAATCTTGATGTTTTTTCAAGTTGTAAAAACCGTGCGAAGCAGGGGCGAGTCGCTAGTAATATTATAAACGAGTGGAACATAACAAGAACTACCGTTGGATGACAATTGACATCATGGCAATATTGTCGAGCGCGACCTTTGCTTTCACCTGTTATTTGGCAATCAGGTACACTACCTACCGAACGTAAATAAGATTTATTATTTACATAAATTAAAGTTCATTCATCTAACTACCTACTTATATTATTTTGCTCAATAACGATGAACTTGCTAACGCTACCTGCAGTTACGCGTATACCATCTAATAAGTGGTATACGCGTAATTGCAGGTCGTTCTTTGGCCAAAGAATTAGCATTGCCACTCTTCTGGGCACGTTTCCGGATGACAGCGATGCGGACGAGTACTTCGACGCCTGATTTGTCCTTTATTTTTGTTTTTATTTGTATAGTAAGTTAGTTAGACATTGAATTTAGTATCTAGTGTAAATAATTTGTAATAAAATAAGTTATGCAGGTAAAAAAAATGTAATATTATAAAGAGAAAAGATTTGATTGTCTAATTATGTAGTACAACATAAAACTACGTAACATTGAGTAAAAATTATTGCTGAGAAACAACTTTTTGTTTTGGTGTGAAAAATCGCTATTTACGGTAGCGCACGCAACCCCACGATCCCGCTTTTGTGAAGGAGCCTTTCCTTGTATAAGTACCTAAACTTACAAAAATGTTCAATTACACAAAAACACGTGTCTCTTGACTTTGACATTGTGGATTCAGCTGAAAATCCTGAAAAGGCAAAATAAAATGACTAATAAGACAACGCACTTGTTGTTGCTAAAATAACACACAATTTTTCTAGATTTTCATGTTTTAAACTGCAACCATTTCATTAGTAAATGATTTTTTAAATAGAATAAGCAAACTAATTCAATATATCTGCAGCGATAATGACCTGCCAGTGATTAACCATAACGAATTCGTGATCGTCGTACGATTCTCACTTTTTATCCGGCTTCAAAAAATACAGGCGAATTGTCGACTGGATTTTTTTTTTGTATTCCGGCAATTGTGAATCCTTTCATTTTTAGCGGTTGGGGTATGCCTCAGGGGTAGTCCAATATAAATTTTACTAACTTTGTAGTTTTTAGTTAGCTTCGATAATATAATGTAATCCACTGTTGTTTACATAGCAAGTAGTGGTATACGAATTGGTGTGGGTTACGTACCATAACTAAATAGTGAAAAATAAAAAACTTTTTACAAAAAAAAAAACAACAGACTATCAAAAAAACTAAAATACAGATCCAAAGACACGGACTTCCGAAATTAAAGTTATTTTTCACTTTGTATTGTTTTTTTGAAAAAAGTTCATTTTGGCATGTCGATTCTATTTTCTAATAGGAAAGTCACGAGACATGCCTCGGTGTATATGCGACATAGTCCTTTTTTAAGGTAGCTGTAATGCATTACGTTGCTTTACAATGTTATTGCTAGAAAGTGTACTTCAGATTGTTTAAAATCTTCCGTTACCTGCTTGTCAGTCACAAAACGTGGCCTCACCGATATGCTATCATTTATTTTTCTTAAACTCTTCGATCGTGTTTTTGACCATTAACATTTTGAAAACCCCAAATCAAATATGAGAGAAGCTGGAAAAGGAAGCAAGAAATTAATATTTCTCGCGACTCTTTCCTCATAGTGGCATAGGTAATCAAGCATTTAGCATTGTCAATTGATTAGTAATACCGAATTAATTACTTTGATTATCCTTACAAAATCCCTTGTACGTAGGTCACATCTTTCACCTATTTGGAAGAAAATATGACTTATCAAACACGTCATCATTTACATACATGTTTTAATCCCATTGTGACGAGCAGGAAATATTTTGGTTTTCCTCTATGACTGTACTGCTGATACTTTAAGCTACGTGCATGGGTTTGATAGTATACATTACCCTTGAAACCCTTTGAGTTATGGTGTAATCTGTGGTAAATCAAATCAAATCAAATCAACCGAAATAAAGGGCCTTACATATTGTGTGAGAGCAGTGGGGGCAGTGGTAGCGGCCCCGACTTACGAGTTGTACGTCCTGGGTTCGAACCCAGGCGCTTTACTTGTAATTTATTTCATTACCACTGCTCTCAAAAATGGCGAAGGAAACTAGAAACTCGAAGACACGTGACATCTACCAACCCGCAATGGGTCCGCGTGGTGGATTACGGCCCATTCCCTGTCACAGAGACGAAGCCTGTGTCCCAGCAGTGGGAACATTATAGGCTGATTATGAACACCACAAAGAGGTGGCACGCAATATTCCATGCGCGCCTTTATAGGGGAGCGTGTGGTCGTGAGACAGGCCGCACAATGACGGGGCCCGCTAGGCATGGCATGGCGGGCTGATGCCAGTCGGGGGTGCGGCAATGTACAGGTATCTCCCGGGGGACTTATGGTAGCAGAAGAAACATTGGGGATTTAGTCGGTAGGACTCCAACATAACCCTCCGTTCTTTCCAGACGGAGGGTATCCATAAGGATTACCCCACGGAAAAAAAATCAAACTCAAAACTCTTGAGCATGCACTTCAACTAAACAATTTATCAACAGGCACTTTTGAACCGTCTAGGAGTCGAGTAGAAGTATAGAAAGATGAAATGAATTGGCTATTCCAAAGCGTAGTAAATTCCTATGCAGAAGAACGGCCAGGAAACCCCATGGACACTCCATGGACGCTCTTAGCTCAACTGCCGGCAAAGTGATAGATTGCTGGACGTTCAAGGTCGTCAAGCATACTGACGTTTTCATCGTTCATCGTATATGATGGACGTGTTTTAATAAATTTCTGGCGCTAAAACATACTTGATCCCGATCTTGACATTATTTTAATAAATAAAATAAAATGAAGCCGAATCTTCAAGCAAACATGTTTGAGAACAATCAAGTAGAAAAGTAGTACAGTAGTATCAATTAGTGAGTTTTTCTGCTGGCTATCAATCGGTCACTCTTAGACCATACCAATGTACCCGTAGATATTTACTGCCGTAGGAATACGTAGCTAATTAGTACCTATTACAGGAAAGCTTGAAAGTCTGATTACCGAACCGAGTTTACCTCAGAATATGGGTAGTTCCCCGTTTTACGGTCATTCCGCGTCGCTGACCACCACATACCTCAGTGACCAAGACACACTTACATATCCTAAATACTCGGTAGGTACTGCTAAGTTTAAGCGCTATCTTTGCATGTAACGGTTAAATGATAAATGATATTCATTTCTATAAATTGGTTAAAAAAACACTTAGACACGTCAAAAATAAACAATTTTTATAACTAGAATAGGTTGGTGTTTCCTAGCCGACTACTCTGATAAGAAACACAAGCAAACTTAAATGTCACAATCTCTTTTAAGTCCAGACATAATCTTTGTCAGGCTATATGAAGACCACATGGTCTTTTGAGGAAAGAACTCGTCATTCTGTCAACACTTGAATAATCTGGACAAAAAGAAAGTATTGTTGCTACTGTGTTCGCAACAGAGGAAGTTACACCATGTGACAGTGTGGAACAAATGTGAGAAATGGTGCACAAGTAATATTATGGTGCACTATTTTCGGCAAGGTGTACCGAAACATTAGTTATCTCACCAGATCAAATCTTCAGTCTATTCAATTCCCCTTTCATATAATGTCTATTTGACGACAAAAATTCACTGACTGCAAAACCTGAGAAGGCTCGCTGCGATATGTAGAAAACAGCTCAGCAGATGTAGATTCTCGAAAAAACACACCCGTTAGTCCATCAGCTGTAGAACCCGACGATTACAGATGACATTCCCGTGATCACAGATTCATTGGTATTTATAGTTACGCTGCTACCCTTAATAGTTTTTCACGTTAACCAAATATAGAGAAAAATGACCTCACTAAAGCGCCCTACCGGTCGATTCTGTTAAAATCTCACCGTGAAAACTTAGGTGAAGTGAGTTTGTTTTTGCTAGGAATTGACACTATTGACAGCTCACTCCACACTCACTTCACCTAAGTTTTCACGGTGAGATTTTTACAGAATCGCACCGCTGCAATCAAGAAACCTGCCGGTCGATTCTGTTAAAATCTCACCGTGAAAGGTTAGGTGAAGTGAGTTTATTTTTGCTAGGAATTTTTGATGAATTGCCAAAAAAGATCGAAGAAAAATAAAGAAAAGTTTGTTTAGGTAGGTAAAACAAAAGAACAATAGTCCATTTATATGTATTCACCAAAAACATGATCGCATCGAAACCTATGACGTAGGAATCAGCCCATCTCACATTTTCCCCTGGAGTTTCAGACCAACGTCACCAACCATGAAATCACGAATACTTACCACAAAATTACTTTGTATGATGATTTATCACTGAAGTGTGAAAAACAAGGTAGGAGACTAGGAGCTAAAGTAACCGACAGTCGATAGTTGGCGTGCAGTTGTTGCAAGGAGCACGCGCACAATTGGTTGCGCAGGAGTTGAACGAAATACATCGATCAGTTTGTTTGTAGAACGGTAGAACTTTATTTATTTTGGGGTAGTGTTGTGTTTTGTGAGTGAACTTTCGGATATTTTTTTAAATTTGTTCATTAAGGTGAGTTTTTACTTTACTTCTACTTTTTGCGGTTTTTTTATTTAAAATGATTTCAAATTTTTGGAAAGTTGCAAAAAAAATCATAATTTATTATTATTTTCAAAAGATTTTTATACTACACAATTTCGCGATTAGTTACAAAAGTGGGTGTTTGTAAATAAATAATGTGTTGCTCTGCCTTTTTGTTTCTTAGAATTTATAGCAAAATACAGCGTAATCATAACCACGTTAAACCGGTTAATTGGCTATGAAAGTTGTGCCGAATTCTTAAGGAATTCGCATAAATAAAAATCCTATATATAAAATTCTATCATATTTAACACTTGCACTAAATATTTATAAACCATTGAACAGTAAAAACATGCAAAGCGTATTTTCATTTTATCAAAATATTATTTGGTTTTAATTATTTCTTAAGACGTTTTTGTCTGTAACTTTCAGTTTTATATTATTTAAATATATTTGTTTTTAACAAACAATGGCGAAAATTGTTTCATTAAAAACGCATCAGATCTTTGTACAATAAAATTAAACGGCTTTAGTTAGAGGTAGGTACTTATATTATACAGAGGTAAAATTTGTTTGTTTTTATGTATGTAGGGGGTAATTTTCGGAACTACCAGTCAGATTTAAAAATATCTTAATGAATTTCATAGCCAAATGAGGAAGGTACTAACTACCCTTAGGAGTCGAGAAAAATGAAAAAAATAAAAAAGACCACTAAGCGAAAACGAAGTAGTAGCACGGGCGAGCGATGGGATGCGACGCGATGGGATGCGACGCGATGGGATGCGACGCGATGGTATGCGACGCGATGGGCTGAAATTTCACGCGGACGAAGTTGGGGATAGAAGATAGTTTTACAATAAAATGAAACCGCTTTAGATAGAGGTAAATTACCTATTAGTCGTTTACCCATATTACAATACAGGTCAGTGACATTGTAATATTTAACGAACATACCTAGTTTGTTGATACAACACCATATAAATAGGACAACATCATCATCATAATTTCAGCCGAAAGACGTCCACTGCTGGACTTAGACCTCCCCCAAGGACCGCCACTTCAACCGGTTCTGTGCTTCCCGCATGCAGGACAATATACCTTCTTTCTTCTTTTTGTTTTGGTCTGATAGATAAAAAAGTGTTTATTTAAAGACACCAAAAAAAAAAGACATACTTATTACCTCTGCTAAACTGCAAACCAGTTTGCTGGCAGACGTAGCTAGATCCTTTATTAGTACCTACATAACACTTTTTCACCTAAGTAGGTATACTAATTTTATACCATTCTTGTGGAGATAGTAATAACAGCCGCACGCGTCGATCGATCAGGATAAGCTACGCTTGCCGCGATTGATCCATGGATGGGTGACCATCTTTACATACCAAGACCCTCCGTGCCTCGGAAAGCACGTTAAGCTGTTGGTCCCGGCTGTCATTCGTAGATCTTTGACAGTCGTTACGGGTCCTCAGAAGCCCGAAAGTCTGACAATCAGTTTCAGAGGATCAGACCCGAATAAATCGGTACAACATATAGAGTTAGAACAATAGACAACTCTTACTCTTTTATTTTATTTGCAAATTTTTTTACATAACATCTATTTTATTGATTGTTTATTTATTTTTGTAACTGCCCGTGACATCACAGCGGGCCCTAGCAGAATACCAGGAGCTGCGACACTTATTTTAGAGATTGGAGCCTTTTGGCCTCGTACAGGACTTTCTGTTTTTTTTACTTTCTTTTTATATAATTTCGTTTTTTATGATTGTGTTTGTGATCTTCCTGTGTGAGTCACAATAAATACTTGTTATTTTTTTTTTCTTTCTCTTTCTTATACCAACTGTCTTTGCCCCACAATTGACATAGAATATCTGATGCAATTTAGAAGAATCTGACGTATTGTCCATTATGTCTGGCGGTGCAGTGAAAGTTGATAAAACTGCTAGCAGCCTACATTGGTAACAGCCTGTAGTACGGCTAGTTTCAAATTGTCTATAACTAAATATGAAGGAGAAAGACACTTGTTACATTTTTATATGCAACTAGCTTCTGCCCTTGGCTTCGCTCGCATGGTATGTCGATATAAAGTAGCTTATGTCCTACCCCAGTGTTCAAAGTATCCCCATACCCGATTAGCCGAAAAAACAGTCAAAAATTAAAAAAAAAAAATCTTATAGAACAGGAAAATAACATTAATAATAAGCTGTTTTTTTGACATTACAAACAGACACAGTTTTATTTATTTGTATAGATTTTATCCAGGGAAGTACCTAGTACCCAACGTAACGGAGCATATTGTATTGTTTTGTTCCGGGTCGATGAACTTTTCTTGATTTTGTCTCCGACTTCCTAGGTCTGCAACGTATCGGTAATCCGGAAGGTTGACACCATCATCATTTCCAATCACGGCAATTTTCTATCACGTGGGGGTTCCACGTGATAGAAAATTGCCGTGATTACCAAAAAACTACATTAATTTAATTTTGCTGTGTTTAGCAAAAAACTACATTAATTTAATTTTGCTGTGTTTAGCAAAAAACTACATTAGTTTATAATTTAATTTTGCTGACCCTCTGTGAAGTGTGAGTTGCTAGTTGCATACTATCCGTCTGAATTTGTCCAAACATTTCTGGTATTTTTTGCCCCTTGTCTTTTCACCTTATCGGAATTTTTCAGCAAATAAATAAGTTAGGCTATAGGTCCAACTGTACCTAACCATAAAGGGGGAAGCAGGCGTGATTTATAGGTATGTGTATAAAAAGTCCAATCGGAACCTAGGTTGGAAAATCCTGTCTCTAGGCGATTGTGCCATTAGGATACATTCGCCATTAATTAATTTACTAAGTATAGCAAAATGATGATTGTTATTATGAGATTTTAAAGAAAATGACACGTCACCGGTTTTATAACCTAAGATCACTGACATACCTTTGCTCTAAACCACTGAACTTGAAGAAACCAACTCAAAATTTTCTTAAAAAAAAGAAGGGTCTTATAAATTCCTAATGTTATGCTTATCCTTTATCACCACACGCTTCACAAGTTACATTATTAGCGACACGAGAACATTACGAAGTTAAATAAGTACCTACATACCTTTTCTTATCTTAACTGTCCTATAAGGAGATTGCATTTACTGAAATACTGTAGAAAGTTGTGTAAAATGTAGTCGGTACACTTTCGGAACAGTTATCACTTACACGCCATTTAAGTCCCAATGCAGAACATGGATTAACGGCTTCGATAAACAGTTTAAGGAGAAATGGCCTTACCTAAACATCCGTTAAGCCGAAAGTTGGGTGATCACATAGAGGGAAGTCCTTGCTGATTGCCCTCTTGACGTCGCCTTTATGTCACCACGAATGGGAAACAGGATAATACAACATCTTGTAGAAATCTACAATAAGCGTCATCATAAGTCACCTTTACCTTAACAAACCTTTTGAAGTGCAGACTTATATTTTGTGCCTTTTCATTGTGAAACATCAGACATTGCTAGTATATTGTCATTTTCCACTATATTCATAATGTTTGACGTGTTAGCATATGCTGTCTATACAGGATGTCCCTGGAAGTATGGATCAAATTGACTAGGGGCGCGGGCAAGGTCATTTCCAAACTTTTTAACCCTGAGAAGAGAGAAGTTTTTTTTCGACCACTTTGCAGTGCTCAAAGAAAAATATCATTAAAAAAACCGGGCGAGAGCGTACCATCCGTACCATCATATGTTTTAAAATTTTCATCGGCGAGGCCTATATTAGTTAGAGAATTTTAACACTGCACGCTGCGGTGTAGATTAAAGCAGTTTTAGGTCAGCGCCATCTCTTGATCGATAGTGGAACTAATTTAACTTTTGTTGATGATTTCTGAAAAATTGTGCTATTTAGAGACATCGTTTTATTTTTTCTGTATTCTTTACATAAACTTCTATCACATAGAATAATTTCAGATTTTTCTATTTGCAAACTTCGGAGATAAGGGGGGAGAACGGTATTTTTTTTTACATTTTTCATCAAAAGTCGAAAACTATGCGGCCTAAAAAAAATAATAATCTTTGAGCATGTGCAAACTGCGCTCTTTTACATGATACAACACATGCCCTAGTAGCCCCGCTTCGAATTTTTCAGATCCTCTTTCAGTCCCTGTTGCAAAAAATATACATATATTTTTGTTTCTTTCTTATTTGCAAAATAGTTGGGCAAACATCATCTAAAACTATTCCAAGTTTCAAGTTGATAGCATTAGCAGTTCTTGAGATATCCAGCTGTGACAGACAGACAGACAGACTGAGTCTCACCATAAAGGTTCTGTTTTACCATTTTGGTACGGAACCCTAAAAACTATCAGGGTTATCAATTTAATTTTCATAGCAATCGTCGATAGTTTTTTTTATGATTTTTTTGTGAACGTTCTGAAGAGGTTGTGAAAGTAATTTGACACGAAATACTGACACGCTTTAAAATCGATTACCACTTGTCTGAGTCCTCAGGTTGTATCAGCGGGTTGTTCAATCCCTTGGTGATGACAGATGTATTGTTTATATTTTATCAGTCATTGTTTATTTAGTAATGCTTAAGTAGTTCTTATAGCGTCTACGGGAAGATGTGTAAATAATTTCAACGAGAAGGTACAGGGGGCCAAAAAAGCCACTTTGGCAGAATCATAAAAGGATAAAATTATGAATTATAATGGACAGCTAACTGTTAAGTTAATCGTATCAAATCCTATTAGTGAAGGATTTTTCAGTTTTTTTTATTTTTGTCTGTGCTAAAATACCAATCAATCCAATCCAAATCCAATCCCAATCTCTTTGATTATACCTACGTAGTGCAGCGAAAAAAAGAAAAAACACGGACTGTCTTCGCCTTATTATAATTCATAATGTTATCCTTTTGTGATTCTGCTAAAGTGGCCTTTTTAGGCCCCCAGATAGTTTGGTTTTTACTTACACATTTTCTATGAAGCAACTTGTAAAAATACTGATGTTATCCTTATGGCAATCAAAATAATCAAATTCTACATTTGATTATAATTCGTGCTTATTCAAGAATCTAATTGTAATATTTTGTTAAGGCTCCCGCAGACAGGCGCGACGGTATTATGGTAGAACAATTTCATTGAAGTTTTCATAGAAGCTGTTGTACTAGATGCGCGTCGCGCTGTCGCGTCATCTGTCTGCTCGCCTATATTCGATTTATCCTCCATTATCTGATTCTATCTCTGCTGATTTTTCAGCAAATAATGGATTGTGTAACTAGGTACATCGCCATCCTTCTTCTCATTTTATTTCAGTCTCTTCTGCAGGTTCCTATTTGTCACCTGGCTCCAATATTTGCATGTTTGTTATGTTCTTTTTCTCGTCCTAGAACACTAATTAAAGGTTGACTGGTACAAAATACCTGCGGCAATAATTAGTCCACCTTTGTACATTTGTGTGCTTATTTTAAATATTTTATCACAAAAAGTTATAATTCTATAACTTATTTTGAACCTAGCCTATTCCGTGTTGCATGCGTGTCGCATGCGTCTCCAGAACCTAAATATTTCACAATCGTTCAAGATGTCACATTCTCAGTTATTTGCACAGTTGTCAGTTCCAACAAAACCCCTCGACAACTGCAAAAACATCGTTAAGTTGCAGCAGGCTTATCATCATAACAGCAGTATTACGGTAATAGCCTGGCTCTGAGTGCTGCGCGACATTGACATAAAAACAGGTAATATAAGCAACTTCGACGCGCGCACGCAATGCAGCAAGGTGAACTGATGAGCCCAAATGTTACGTAGGTACGGTCAGCGACGCAACTGATTCAAAAAATCAAAATAATTAAAATTAGGAGGAGAAGCAGCACTTTTTAAATGTCAAAATTACATAACACACAGTCCATTAAAACGCCAACCATTCGCCGCTTCCTAGTATTTTAGCTGTGAAGTGGCGCCACCAAATCCCCAGCAGCACAGCTCCTCCTTCTATACAAAAATATGCAAAGTAATTAACATTACAAAACAAAGAATTACAAAGCATTTAACATTTTAGTACCATATGTCTGCGTCAGCTAGCACACGCCGACATTAACACTCTTATTTTTACACATAAATTGACACAAAGTTATTCAATCCATTGTATATGAATAAAAAAGAGTTAATATTATTTTAATATTCCTTCTGTTCGGGTTTTTATTCAATTATCTAGCTCATTATTAGGATTATAAAAACTGTAGTTTTTTTTTTACTTTTGTCGCTGACTGTCCGACTCGACATACGGGTTTTATCCTTATCATTAATAATGTGATGCTATTTTGCATGATTTCAAGGGAGAAACTTTTTATTACAGAGTCTAGAGAATATTTTGGAGCTGTCTGGCTATGTTTTACCTAAATCTTCATTTGTTTTTTTACGCAATATGATTGAGTCTGCCCTTGCACTCGAACGAACCATTATTTTCATTTCACGCAATAACATTGACGACCCATAAGCTTCAATGATTTCGCGTGAGCAAGACCTGCGCAATACTTACTTATCCGACAACGTACAATTAAAATATGGCGCTATAAAAATTAAACTCACACAAACTTTTGTTCAATCATTGTGCAACTTTCATTATTAAAGGCTCTTTCAAACAGGCGCGACACGCGATAAAATCGCGACACAAAGGCACCGCAAGTCGCGCTATGTGCGGTGCCTTTGAGTCGCGCGCGATTCGCGTCACTCGTCGCGCCTGTTTGCAGGAGCCTTAACCCTAAAAGGTAAAAAACATAGCGCAGGTCGAGATATTGTGCTTCATAATAATTGATCGTTTAGGGCCCGCCTAATATGATTAAGTATGGTTTCGTTCCCTTAATTAATAAGTTTTCTAATTCCACAGCCTGTATTTTATCTTTCCATATCTTTTATCTAAGTTCATTTAACCTCAATTAAGTAGATTTATGCAAAAGTTTACCCCATTAAGGCTCTCAGAATGCGTATGCCCATCTTAAGGCTGGTATCATAGGTTTTGCTGGCTGGTAGCACTATTGGCATAGGTAACTGTTGCGATTATTAGAATTGAGAATAGATAGGTACGCTTATTTCTTGTTTCAGATAAAAAAAAAACATTGCAATCTTTAAGAAGAATTTCTAATTAAAATTCCACTCATACCAATTATTTATGAATCAACAAAATTTGGTTCTTACATAGGTACTAGTTTCATGTGTTAGGTAATATACATATAGCTACTAACGAACGACACGACTTTACAAAGAAAGAATTTGATTAAAATAAAATTACTTGTAATCGATAATTTTCCACAATATCTAACTATACACTGACCATTCATAATGAGTGTGACTATAGCTCACAGAACTTAAAAGACTCGAAAGGACTCGGAAGAACCAAAGGACTCTGACTCACTTACCGAACGTTGCTGTTTTAAGTAATGTTTCGTGGTCGGGTTCGTGTATCTTACCGACCATTGCTGTTGTAAGTAATGAT
This sequence comes from Luperina nickerlii, assembly GCA_963855955.1. Classification (NCBI taxonomy): domain Eukaryota; kingdom Metazoa; phylum Arthropoda; class Insecta; order Lepidoptera; family Noctuidae; genus Luperina; species Luperina nickerlii. The sequence continues at coordinate 21,459,471 of OY979676.1, read as the reverse complement.
ACTTGGTCGAGTTCCTCTATCTTACCGACCGTTGTTGTTTTAAGTAATATTTCGTGTTCGGGTTCACGTATTTCACCAACCGTTGCTGTTCTAAATAATGTTTCGAGGTCGGGTTCCTCTATTTTTTACTGACCGTTGATGTTTTTACTGTTTACAGTAATATCTCGTTATTGGTTTTGATCTTTGTTTATATTGGTTATGGAATCTAAACTTGAGACATATCGTGCGTCTAGTCATTAACTAACGCACGAACACTCATTTATCCACGGATGATTAAATACATAAACCTATTTATAATTAGTTAACTATTCATTGATGAAATTGTTGTAGGCCTGTCTAGTTGCTCTAGTGGTCGTAAGCGACACTGCTGAGCAGGAGGTCCTGGGTTCGACTCCCAAATTGGGCAAAGTGTTATTGAGTTTTTCCATCTAGAATTTCTCAGAAGCAGCCCGGAGTCTAGATTTGTGCTCGTTGATGGCAATACGCTTGCCATTATTACATGGAGCTGAAACATAACTGGCGCATAAATGTGGGTGTAGGTACTATCTAAAGGTACTATACCCCTGCCCAACCGTTCGAGGAAACAAGCCGTGATGATGTGTTATGATGTAATTGTAAAATCGACCAAAATCATCATAGAAAATATGTTTTGACTATATATTTTAGAACTCATAGCCCGGCTACCTACTTGGTTGAATCGTATAAATTCAGTTAGATTTCAAACGTAAAAACAAATAAAAATGTCATAAAAGTGCAGATTTTACATTTCCCGAAACGTGACTCTCGATAATCTACTCGTATGTCAATTGTTTTCTTTTCTGATTATGCTTTGACTTTATAATGTTTATTCAGTGTTTATTAGACTAACATCATCAGAGGGGCCAAGCGATAACAGCCGCACGGGTCGATCTATCAGGTTAAGCTACGCTTGCCGCGGTTGTCCCGTGGATGGGTGACCATCTTTACATACCAAGACCCCCTCCGTACCTCGGAAAGCATGTTAAGTCGTTGGTCCTGGCTGTCATTCGTGGATCTTTGACAGTCGTTACGGGTCGTCAGAAGCCCGAAAATCTGACAACCAGTCTTAGGACCAAGGGGTATCTACGGTTACAACTAGTTGTGCGTCGATGTATGTAAGATGTTAGTCTAATATCATCTGCCTAGCCTTTTCCCAACTATGTTGGGATCGGCTTCCAGTCTAACCGGATGAAGCTGAATACCAGTATTTTACATGGAGCGACTGCCTATCTGACCTCCACAACCCAGTTACTGGGTAATACGATACCTCTAGGTAAGACTGGTTGTTTTCATTTATGTTAGGTTATCTTACTTCGCCTTAAGTTTTCCTACTGCTGGGACTCGAACTTCCCCCCTGTAATAGGTAGCCAAAGAGAGTCGTAATCCACCCCCATTTTCATGATTGTATGTAAAATACTCAATATACCAATGAAAAAATAGTCCTTCGGTTTTTAAAACTTGGTTGAAACAACGGGTACTGGCGAGAGCTAGAAAAACAAAATTAAAAAGAAAACATTTGTTTCCGTCTACTGTTATTTTCTTACATTGCTTATAAAGCTAGACCAAATACAATTCACGGCTAGAACAACATTGTGAATCGATAAGCATTTGCCTAATATTGTTGTAAGAGTAACGGTACCCGTGTTGAACTGTTGACTTTCTTAGTGCAAAATCTACGAAATATAATGCAAATATAATGCAACATTACATTTTAAGGGAAATGCTGCTGAAGATTTATTTATTTATTTATTCTTTAACTAAAACGGTTTACAACCAATTACAGGAGTTAAAGACAGTTTACACATAGGTACACATAAAATATTAAATATAAAATCAAATAAAAAGTTAACAACACTTTCATACATCCCTCTCACAGTACTTCTGACATGCCGACAAAATCTTCGTCCATTCGTCCGCAAACAGATCGTTTGTTGGATTAGAGTCCAAGAGATCATTAAGTGCGGCCAGAGTACGTGGTACTGGGGACTTAGCACGCGCAACTGTGCGACATGGAGGCACAGCAAACAGCCTGTGCCTTCTGCCGCAGCAGTAGTTGTCTGGCAAAGAAGCGAGCCAGAACAGCATGTAGATCAGGCGCGTCAATATTGCCACGGAGCATCTTACAGGCTATGGTGAGCTGGTCTTTTGCTCGCCTTACCTCTAACGAGTTATATCCGAGGCATCCCAGTAGAAATTTAGTCGGATGGAGGTATGGGTAATAGCCGTGTTTACGCTTATAAAGAAACCTAAGGAAAGCTTTTTGTACCTTTTCCAATATATAAGTACGTAGGTACTTTCGTGTGTATTCCACACGCAGGAGCTAGATTCCAATTTGCTACGTACGAGTGCATTAAATATAATTTTGATGGCATGTGCGGAGCGAAAATCACGGCAATTACGCAAAACGAAACCCAATCTTTGGTAGGATTCCTTAGCTACCTTGGCGATGTGGCCGTGGAAAGTAAGCTTTCGGTCGAATAGGTCGAATATTCGGTCGAATAGGTATCGGAGGTCGATAGGCCTAACCTAAGCGTAAAAGCTCATCATGCCATCATAGAAAATGATAATTCTCAAATAACCCAAGGTATTTTTATTACAATTATTTTAAGAGTTTATTTTACAATTCTTCAAAAATATAATAATTTATACATAACATTAAAAATTAAGTAAATTAATAAAAAAAAAGAATTAAATTAATCAATTAATTAACCCAACACCTTAATTGCGTACCACACTATTGATGTCAATCTGAATCATTTTGAAGGATATTGCTAATCCATTGCTTCATATGTTCGCAAAATATGTCTGCTCATCAACGTAAATAACGCAATGAATGTTGATGAACTGTCAAAATGAAACCCGCTTACCCCGCTTACCCCGCTAGATGCGAATAGTACAGGCTATTCGCATCTAGCGGATTCCCTTCTGATGCTTTGCTTGCTGAAAATGTTATATCTCCTGCGATATAACATTTTAACAGCTGATAGTACAGTTCGTTTTGATATTAAAATAAGCGTGTAAATACAGTCATTTCGCCTCTTTAAAATGCTTAGGTATATAATATTAAAGGTAATAAAGAACGCAGGAGATATAACATTTTCAGCAAGCAAAGCATCAGGAGGAAAATAGTACAGGCTATTCGCATCTAGCGGATTCCCTCCTGATGCTTTCTTGCCTGATGATCTCAAAATACTAAGTGGGCACTCAGGCCCCATGGCCCTAGAGTTTCAACCTCAAACGGCTCAAACATATAAGTTCCAAAGAGATTGGAGTATTTGCGAAGTTTGAGGTTTTCCGCACCTGCAGCAGCACCCGCACCAGCACAGCTCAACGTGCTTTGAAGATGGGATGGCGCAAGAGTGTCGATACACGTTGCATCCCACACCAAAGGCCTACCAACCTTCCAAGGCATTATGGTCATTCCGTCTGGTCTCTTCCCATCTTTTAGTATTTCCTATATATTCTACAAATGTTTCTGCTCTGGTATCAGTTCAAACTACATAACAATAGCATATATGCTGTGTTAGTTCAAATATTAGCTGGGAAGGGGTATCGGTGGCTGCCTGTGGCGTACCGAACCCATCTTACATAGACCTCCTAACCCGTCTTACATATACCTTATAACCCCCCTTTTGTCCCTACTCGTGGAGGGCATGTTAACGCACCTGTCTGCTGAAAGAGTGACCTATTCTCTCAGTACTCGTTGTATCCTCAGTGTTGAGCCCCAGGCCCCAAATGTCACTGCAAAGACACAGTGATCTTGTTATTCAAGACTTGTGATATTTCTTAGTTACACAAGCTCTTTTATAATAGCCCTTTTACCGCAAAAACAGCGCCAGGCTGCGCCAGCGCCAGGCCACTACTCAACTTTGTATAGCCCCAGGAGCATCGGCCATCCGGTCGTGACCTGGGGCCTATATGGAAAGCAATCAATCGACTGCGAACCCAAGTAGGCCGCTGAAAGCAAAACAGCGAAATGGGGGATTATAGACCCCACCGAAGCGCGAATGACCAAACCATTTCCCATTTAAGTGAGTGTCCAAAGTGTCCATACGCCTGTATTTCTGAGTACCTAAAAAACGCCACTGATGCTGCGATTGGCGTGGCCACTTACTGGGCCAAACTCATCTAGCGTAATAATATATGCACATTTATCACGACTCGAAGAAGTAGAAGGAAGAGGCTACACCCATTCTGCGATACAGTACAATAGAATATTTCCGTTACCATACACAAACCTAACAGTATTACTTATTGATTATAATCATCTTTCAATGTAATATGCTAAACTTTTTGTAACATTTCTTGAATGTCTTGCGTGGGACGTCCCATGCAATACGCGATGGCATTGTACGCAAAAAATATCAATAAAAACAATTTGAGTTGCCCGTCTAACCGGTCTGAATATTTATGAAGTACCTAAATACGTAAATATTATTCATTGTGAATGGTCCTTGAAGAAATAATAACCGCCTGGTCGATTCGAGTTTATGCTGTACGCGCCCCAGATGGACGGGCGAGCGCTCCACACATCCGGAAACTAAAGTGTTAGTGATTTTCAGAGGAAGAGGAGGTAGTCGTAAGTTGTAACGTGTCAATCAATCAACTCAGCATATCGCAGTCCACTGCTGGACATAAGCCTCCCCCAGAATGCGCCACAACACCCTGTCCTCCGCCTTCCGCATCCAGTCTACCACCAGCCACCTTCTTTAGGTCGTCCGTCCATCTAGCTGGGGGGCGTCCCACACTACGCTTGCCGATAAGAGGTCTCCACTCCAGGACTCGTCTGCTCCAACGGTTATCGGTCCTTCAACAGACAAGGCCAGCCCACTGCCACTTCAGTTTGCTTACTCTTCAAGCTAACGTAAGCGTAACGTGTAAAATACTGCTCATTAGTCGCAAATGCTACTGTAAACCGGCCAACTACAGTTGGCAAAGAAAATAATGATGACGCGTAAATTAAACAGCTCATTTGCACAAAAACATCGAAACCGGTGCTATTAAATTTAAGCAGCAAAAAAGGACCAATTGTGCTAGCTGCATCAACAGATAAAAATAATTTGCCCAATCAACAGAGAAACTTTACGAATATAATTATATTAATAGACACAAGGTTTCCTTTGAAGGAAATTAGCAAACGAGACGATAACATAGGTACTTCTTGTGTCCGTTCATTAGCGCTAAAATCTACAGGTTTTACTCGTTTGTAGCCGGCCTTACTCAGTGCTAGAAAGTTGTTATGCTAATACCGTTTAGAGCTTATTAAAACTTATTTATTTGACGTGAGTGTGTATTAAGGGTTTTTGAGCAAGTTCAGGATGCTCAGGAGTATATAAATTTTATGATTTGATATGCTGGAGCTGAGCCAGCCCAAGGAATCTGGTATTTGTCCCCATTACAGACGGGTTTTGAGATGGGTCATCTGAGCAAGTCAGGGCAATAAAATGGTTATACCTAGTTTGCAAGTAGATTTATAGCCACTAACGAAACCGCTCTGTTGAAAGCTTCCTCTGGTACTAAAGTCTGCGTAAGTATTCAATGACCAAACACTGCATCGTTCATTTCGTACCCAAAAATTAAAGTGCCGGCCAGAAAAACGCACTGCTGTCTTATGGGAAATGACATCTTGAACATTTTTTACTATTACAAGAAAAGTCACCAGTAGCCCCGCCTACTATTTGAGATATACAAGTTTATAAACAGTTGTTGATGTCAAATTCAATTAAAATTTTGGTATTTTTTTATGTCATGCTTAAAATTTTCAACCTCAAATAGCAGCCGGGTGTTAATTTTAGACTTTTGCTGTAATGGTAAAAAATGCTCAAGATGTTATTTCCCATAAGAGATCTCGTTCCAACCAATTACCTGATTTGAATCAAACTCGAAACTCAAACTCAAAGCATTTATCTCAATTAAACCATTTACAGGCACTTTTCAATTGTCAAGAAGTCGGTCAGTCAGAAAATATGAAGCTAGTTGCCCATTCTAAAGCATAGGTACCTATGGAGAAGAACGGGCAAGAAACTCCATGGACACTCCTTTTAAATTATATAAAAAATATTAGTTACATCATTACTTTTGAATTTAAAATTATATAATGTGAGAACGATGTAAAAAATAAAAAGACGTACGCGTTAAAAGCGTCCAGAGTACAACAAATAGTTCTTAACAAAACAACAATCCCAAAATAAAATAATTAAAAATAAGCCGAGGCAGCTAAGTGATGACCAGCCCCAACTGACGGCGTCCGTTCACGAACATGACGCATAAATCACCACCATTTAGCTCAACCATTTTGAAGGGAGCTAAATGATCCAACACACGCCACCGTCAGCGAGACATTTGAGTGAGCATGACATACTATCAGCCGCCAGGGCATATTCAAGTCAATGAAAGACATATTGTCTATGACAGACATAGACATTATGTATTATTTACAATCTGTGGTGTGAGCATGCGTTGCTACATGCGTTGTAAAAAAGTGTTTGCCTTGAGCAGTTCGTAGGTTTGTGTCCGGAAGCAAGTTAAGGTGCATTGAGACGAAACGAAAATACGCAACAACTTAAAATATTCTAGACTCTATCTATCATGGGGTTTAGGTTTCCGCACTTAGTCCTTGAAGTGGACCATTGTGCGTGATATTATTATTCTAGACTCTTCTCATTATTTGTTTTTAAAAAAAAGTAACCAACGCATCTTTCGCCATTTATTTAATTAATTATAGTCCATTCTTTATGGTAATTAGTGCCGATGTCGATATTACTTCGAAGTTTTTATGCTAATGTGAGTAGTTCCACAGTGAAAAGAAGAAAAAAAGGAAAATACTGGATTCATTTTTTTATGTGCTGCACTTGTCTCAAGAGGATAAAATAACAGACTGACCATTTAGTTTAAGACTTGTCATCAGAAATGATAAACTGTAAGTAACCATTTAAAGCAATTTATCCTCTGAGAATGTAATGTTGTCTAGAATTGGCTAAATTTACTTTATAAGTGAGCTGTCGGTTTTGATGAAAAAGTGTACTACGAGTTTTTATTTTAGATTTTTACAAACAAAAAAAATTATACAGTGTTATTGGTAAAATATTAACAACCTCTTAAGAGGCCATTGTACTCATCATTATGAACAACTTTTACAATGGGACCAAACCTGAAAGCGCGAAAAAAAAATCAGCTGTTCCCCGCCATTTTAACGAGTTATACGAGCATACATGTAGGGAACAGCTTTTTTTTACGATTTAAACTTTGGTCCCATTGTAAAAGTTGTTCACAATGATGAGTACAATGACCTCTTATGAGGTTGTTAATGTTATACCAATTTTACCAATAACCCTGTATAACGACAATACAGGAGACATGTTAAATCCCTATTCCATATACTTAAAAAAGTACACTATAAAGAACGTGCATTTTTTTGCCAATATCACCTTAAGAAACTGTAGCTAACTGCAGTGAATCAGAATGGCAAATATTCTTCATCTAAGCTATGCATAAAGAGTTGCGCTCGATAAAATGCAACATATTTTTATAATTGTGTCCACATTAAGCAGTGAGCTAGCAACCTGTCACTTCACATTATGCAACATGCTTCAGTTGGGATCTTGTTACCAATAGATATACACATAACTATTTACCAATATTGCAAAGTAAAGCCTTAGCAATTAATAATGTTAGCCTTCAAGAGCTGGTAGTGCTCCAAGAACTGTTAGTGCTTCAAAAGCTGTTAGTGGTTCAAGAGCTGTTAGTGCTTCAAGAGCTGTTATTGCTCCAAGAGCTATTAGTGCTCCAAGAGCTGTTAGTGCTCCAAGAGCGGTTAATGCTTCAAGAGCTGTTAGTGCTTCAAGAGCTATTAGTGCTTCAAGAGCTGTTAGTGCTTAAAGAGCTGTTAGTGCTTCAAGACCTGGTAGTGCTTTAAGAGCTGGTAGTGCTCCAAGAGCTGTTAGTGCTTTAAGAGCTGTTAGTGCTTCAAGAGGCTCATACTAAAAGCACATAACATCGCGCTTCTTTTTTCCAAAGAGCTAGGTAGAGGTGTACATAATAGTAGATACTCCCACATTTCGCCACAATCTCCGATATAATTGTATATTATTGCTTTACTTACCACTTTTGACAATAAATCTTCGTAAATTGAAACTTCATTAAGGTTGAAACTATCTTACAGTTGCATAGGTAAAACGACCTTTTCGGTTTATTACGTGCAAGGGACATTCAACTTTATGGTGGTACAGCAATCGTAATTGCTTGACTACTCAAGCTCAACCGCCTACTGGCATGAACCTCAGTCATACTCACTCTAATTGATCAAAGCAAAAAAACGTGTTCTAAGAGGAAAACCTTTCGTTCTCGACCTTAAACGATCTGACAAAACCTTGACGCGACGCGTGCGCATGCGCATTGAATCAAATAACGATCTATGAATACTGCCATCATTTATAAATTGATATTATTATTTGAGGGAGAGTGGGTCGTAATCCACCACGCGAGCCCAGTGCGGATTGGGGATGTTACATACTTTTGAATTTTTGGTTCTAGGGCATTTCGATTTCCTCACGATGTTTTCCTTCGCCGTTTTGAGAGGTGGTTGCAGTTTTTTTCTATTTTATTTATTGGGCGGCGGAGCATGCGTAAGTTCATACAAACTTATTACCAATTATTTTTAAATCAAACATATTCTTAATGTAGTGTGTATTTATTCCGATTGGATTTATTTGGATTGGATTACCTACATAATATCTAAGTTCCCAAATATATATTTTGAATGGACACTGATTTAAAGACTAGTTATGAGAAAAAAAGTTTGCTATAGAAATTTAAAATTTCTCATATCTCGTCTTTATATCAGTGTCCTTTCAAAATATTGGGACTAGATATTCTGTAATCCAATCTGAATAAATACACACTACCTTAAAAATATGTTTGATTTACAAATTATTTTGGTATTACGTTTGTATGAACTACGCATGCTACGGCCCCTTAAGACATCAAAAAAATATTCACTAGATGATCAGATTATCATTTTCCCCCGTAGCTGTCAGGAGGAATTACCACCACATTCAGGATCGGTGGCATATTGAATTTGCTTAGTTCTGAGGCACGGAGTGATATCGACGGTTGTACGGTCAACAAAGGAAATAAGTAACCAGGGTATCGTATATAGTTGAAGTTCAGTAAGAAACCGATGAAGTTTTCCGAATTAAATTTAATTTAATTAATAGAAAGGAAGGTTGGTAGGCCTTTGGTGTGGGATGCAACGTGTGTCGACACCCTTGCGCCATCCCATCTTCCAAGCACGGCGAGCTGTACTGGGGCGGCTGCTGCAGGTGCGGAAAACCTCAAACGGTGCAAATACTCCAATCTCTTTGGAACTTATATGTTTGAGCCGTTTGGGGTTGAAACTCTAGGGCCATGGCGCCCGAGTGCCAACTTAGTATTTCGAGACATCGCCAAGCGGTTGGTCGACTCTTCACGTGATCATAGGGCTGGCCTATTTTTTGGCCAAAGATCAGCATTGCCATAAAATGTGGCAATGCTGCCAGTCTTTTGGGCACGTTTCCTGTTGTCAGCGATGCGGATGAATTTTTTGATGCCCTTTGATTAATTCCCCTCCTTTTTATATACCTGTACACATTATTATTATTATTTTAATACTGTTAGCTTTTAAAAGTATGTTTCCACGAATAAAAACAATTAAAAGAAAAAAGAAAGTAGAAACAAACGGTTCATTTATCAAATTAAATTTCATTCGAAAACATCTATCAGTTTCTTACTAAACTTCAACTATATCCGACTACCCTGGTTACTTATTTCTGTTGGTGACTGTACGTAACGGTCACCCATCAAAGGACTCACCGTGGCAACTGCAGTTTACCTTTTTAGGTAGATAGAACTAGAGCGGGTATTTATTAAGAGTCGCTTGCTACTTTTTATACGTTTAGAGATACATTTATAAGTGTCGGTAAGAACCTTGTAGGTATCTATAATCTATCGACCAACTGGAGCACGATCACTCACGATCTTTGAGAGTTATTTATTAATATGTCTCGCATTCGTAATAAGTTATAATAAAATTACATACAACAAACAATAATTATTGCTACTAGTTATTATGACGGTGTTGCATAAAAATAGTTTAAACTTGTTTAAGAATTAATAATCAACCTTGATCTGTCTGAGTTATTTGAATCTCCAATCTGCCAGTTGTCATTGTTCGTAACATACATATGTACATTAGCAGTCTTATATAAATAATACGTACAAGTTTATAAAAATGAGGGGAAACAATCAAAGGACATCAAAAAATTCGTCCACATCGCTGTCAATAGGAAAAGTGCCAGAATGGCTGGCACTCTGGCAGCATATCATTGACAATAATTCTATATTACAAACCAATCAAATGATTAGAACTCACATTGTCCCGTAATATCGTCAAAGTCAAAGTTTTCATTTGTAAAACATAGGAATGTGTAAAAACAGGTATTGTAAATGAAATATGTATCTATAGGTACACTATGTTTTACCGTAGACGGTGTATAAATATAAATAAAGTAAATATCTAAAAGATGTTTTTTTTTTTGCTGAAATGCCTATAAACGCGTTTTATTTTCTCTAACGGGCAAGAAATTTCATGGGTACTCTTTTGTATTTTTTTCTATATTTTTACAAAAATATTAGTAACATCATTAGTATAATGTTAAATTTATATATCTAACTAATTGCCTGGTGGACTAACTTTAACAAAGTAAACAAAATGGACAATTAAAAATAAATCATAACAACCATAATAATTTAATAAAAACAGCCTTATGTAATTAAATTATGTGATTTTATTGTTGATAATAATGTTAGGTACTTGTACCTGTACCCACAGTATTTTTTTACTTTAACACTAATTAAGTCAAGTAAATAACATTTTTTCTCTTGAACACAAGTCCGGGTTCATGTAAAATGAACCTACGTAATAGGTTCTCATTGTAACTATTTGAAACTATATATATGGTGTAATTATATATTATATTGTTCACTGCATTTTGTCGAATTATGAAAATACTAGCTTTTGCTAGCGGTTTCGCCCGCGTGTTTGTCGGAAATTACCCCACGGAATACAATAAAATCACTTACTTCTGCCATAAAAGTATCCTATGTGGTAACAAAGAAACACAAAAAAACTTTCACATTTATAAAAATATACTAGTACGATACATGTATGGAGCAGCTGATTTCGCGATTTCTGGGTTGATTCCATAGAAGTTGTTCATGTTGATGAATTGGTACATCATCATTCTCCTGCAATTTATTTGTGGTCGTCGCAAGATGTGTTTTTCTTCCATACTTCTCTATTAGTCGTCATCTCTCGGTAGGTAGTCATAATGATGAGTAGGTACAATGACTAGAATGCTTTAGATGGTTTCAGTTATTTCAATTAGGTACACCTTGAATTAAAGGTGAAGTCGGGCTGTGGATGATGATGATGACGACTTTACCTACATGCTATACGTTGCACTTAGTGTTGCCCAAAATCGGTCTTGGTCTTGCAGTCTTGGTCTTGTTCTTGCATTTTTGCAAGACCAAGACCAAGACCAAGACCGACTTATTTTAGCAAGACCAAGACCAAGACTGAACCCTGCAAGACTTGAGCAAGAACAAGACTAAGCCTGCAAGACTCTTGCGTCTCGCAGTTAATTCAAACTGAGATTTGGGCGTTATAGTAGGTATTTGGTTTCAATCCCGATTTTGATAGACGTTCCCCAGTATCAAAACCGTATCGTCATAACACTAAAAGGTATTGTATTGATTATTATATGTTTCGACTATTTAAGTAGGTAGGTAGCGTGTTACTTACAAATTTGCTCCCATATGTGATAAAAAGTACCTAGCATAACTTTCTAGCAAAGTTCATTTCATACCTTGTAGGTATATCTACTTAGAGTATTATATTATACTTGTATAAGTCTAATGTGCAGATCTAACGTTAGTAGGTTGGTAAAAATTATGTAGGTATTTATGTTTCAAAGTTTATATTATTCTTCTATTCAGCAAAATTTAAAACTAACAGCGAGTCGAGTAGGTCTACATAGTACTAGTAGCAGTTTTTAAGCCAGCCGATGTTATGGTACAGACGCCAGTACATCAAGCTACTACAATCTGCCATATCTCTTTAACGCAATCTTCCGCATTTTTTGTCAGGTTCAAGCATTTATGCACTTTATTGTAATAATTTTAAAGTTTATTTTCAAGTGCGTTAATAATACGAGGAGACCGCTTGGCGCTGCGGTCCCTTTGTCGCGGCATTTGAAAGCGAATAGCGTAGGTACGAAGACAGTGTTGACCTCGTAAATGAACCCTTTCGAGTTTTATTTACATTGCTGTTTTAAGTGAAACAAGTGAATTTACTATGTTTTAATTAAAAATATTATTGAGTCAGATAGAAATAATGATTTTATACAGTTTACAGTAAAAAAATTGCAAAAAAAAACCTAAAAATTAAGAAAAAGCCGACGAAAAATTTCAACGCAGGGGGGTCCAGAATCATGTACTTGAATATGGATTCAAGTACATGATTCTGGACCCCCTTGCGTTGGGGGTAAGCGGTTGCGCGTCGATGTCCCTGCCACCCTGAGCAATAGGCTAATAGGTATTTGAATGTAGTCTAGTCTAAGTAGTAGTCTCGCAAGACTTGCGAGACTCTTGCTGCAAGACCAAGACCAAGACTGAGAGCGCAATACCAAGACCAAGACCAAGACCAGGTGTATTGACGCAAGACCAAGACCAAGACTGGCTAAGGTCTTGTCTTGGTCTTGCATTTGGGCAACACTAGTTGCACTAAATACCGAACATTCTATAACTAGCCTACTATCTAAATCAGTAATGGACTGCTACCATTTTACAACTACTTATGTAAGTATGTAAAAAACGACACGTGTCGACATTTACCATTATATTTTTACAATCAAAATGTCATTGACTATATATTCAATTGCTATATTTAGAACATACTTACAGTATCCAAACTAATAGAGCTCTATAGTACCTAGAAAGACTTGTATCTAACTCATTTTAGCACATTTTTATTGTTTTCGAGTAGGTCTCATTCTTATGACCTTAACATATATGGGTCCAGTTTTCAGCCAACATACTAACTCCGCGTCCTAAACAAAAGCGATCGTCGCGTTCATATATCACTGTTGACATATTCATATAGCGTCCCCTGTCGGTGCGGCCACGCGTTCCGGTTCACCGAACAAAAAATGTGACATATAAACGAAACGATAGCTTTTGGTTAGGACGCGGCCTAATTGTGTGCCAATGTGCCTTTTTCAATGTCATGTGTAAACCTTACCTAACTTTAATACACCTGAAATAAAAAACTCGCACTAACCTTACCTAACTGTAACCTAAAATTTACTGAACGGTGTAATTGATGCATATATTCCGTCTCTGTGAATAAAGAGTTAGGTACTACCTACCTGTGAGTAGTGTGACTGCAGGATGAAAAAAAAGTGCAAGAATGTCTTTTGTTTTCAATTTTATAATTTACCACAAAATTTTGATCTTGTTGTCCTAACTGCAAATCATCAATGTTGGCTATACTCGTATAATATTTAGTAGGTATGTATGTATACAGGGTTATTTTGCAACCACCATCCAAATTTTCAGAAATGATTTAGAATCGATAACCTTATCAATTAATGAAATAAAAAAAAATAAAAAAAATTACATGATTTTCACCATTATCCGCTACTAAAATCACAACGTGTGGAATAAATACAGTTGAACAATAGGTTGTTGAACTGTATGACCGCACACGCGCTTACCTCAAAATTCGGGAAAGAACCATGCACTACGCCCCCCTCCCTCACACGTCGCAACCCGCGCAGCCCCCGATCGGCCCTGCGCCCGCGCCGGCTGTCAGTTGACCGTGACCTAGTTACGTGTGAACGTGTGCCATATTTTTTTGTCACTCTCGCTGCATTTTCGCTTCAGAATTCCGTTCGATCATCATCGCACACATGGCGACTTTTTATTCTAATGCAGAGTATTATGAAATGGTCAGGTGTTATCTTTTAAGTGGCGAAAGTTTAAATAGTGCGCAAAGAATGTACCGTACAGAAAGTTTACCGCGTTTACAAAGACGAGGAATTAATTCGCGAGTGCCTAATAGACAAACAATTTTAGCAGCAAATCAAAGGTTGTTAGATTATGGTCAGTTTACCACACCAGCCCATGCAACAAGTCATGGCGGTCATAACGAAATAACACCAGCAGTCGAAAATTCTGTACTCGAGTTTTTCGAACGTGACCCCTGCGCTAGCACTAACGAAGCTGCTCGGCGCTTCGGTGTCAGTCAGTATTACGTGTGGAAGCTGCTGAACTCTTCTGGTTATCACCCATACCATTACCAACCAGTGCAATCTCTTCATGATAACGATGGACCCGCTAGAATGGAGTTTTGTGAATGGCTGTTAAGAAACATTAATTGTAACATTTTGTGGACCGATGAAGCATTATTTACGCGAATCGGAATTTATAACAGCCGTAACGAACATTATTGGGCGTTAAGCAACCCCCACGTTATTAGAAATAACTACCACCAAGTGCGTTTTAGTGTAAATGTTTGGGCGGGTATTATTGGTAATGTTATCGTGGGACCGATTTTTATTGAAGGACGCTTGACGGGTACGAATTATTTAAACATGTTACGTGGTGTTATTGAAGAGTTACTAGACGAGGTGCCACTTTCATACTACAACAATCATTATTATCAGCATGACGGTGCACCACCTCATTACACAAGTGCAGTGCGTGACTTTTTAAATAATAAGTATGGCGATAGGTGGATTGGTCGCGGAGGGCCTGTACCATGGCCTCCCAGGTCACCAGACTTGACTCCGCTTGATTTTTTTTTATGGGGTGAAGTAAAAAGACGTGTTTACGTTGAAGAAGCACAAAGTGTTGAGGACCTCCGTAGTAAAATAATAATAGCATTTAATGACATTAAAAATCAAACAGATACTTTAAACTTATTAAAAAATAGTTTAGAAAAACGTGCACGTTTGTGTATTGAGAGAAACGGACTCCATTTTGAACAATTGCTGAAGTACACGTGATTTGTAGGTTAATCGAGTTTATTTGGTAAGTTTAATTATTGTAAATAGCTAGTTGATTCCAATTTTTTAAATACGCCATAATAAAAACTAATAATTTCACATTCCTTATTTTATTATGTCGGTCCTAAGCCCGTAAAGTATGAAGGGAAAATTGGAATCAACCCTTTTAAGAACGCGTAGGTACCTACATCAGTCGCACTCGCAGCGAGCGAGGTCAATAACCTTGCTGTGTCTCTCTACATTCTGTTATTTTTCGGATATTTTCTTTTGAATGTTTTTTTTTTGTTTTTGTTATTATTTGATTATAATGTTTCACATATGAAAATAAGTTAATTAAAAGTCCTCGATTTTAAAATTTGGATGGTGGTTGCAAAATAACCCTGTATAAGTATCTATAATTTTGGATATGTATATATCTGTGTATCTATTTCAAAGTATTGTATACATAATATTTGCACCAACGACAGCCCCATTTTATGTCCGGAAAATCACTGTCCATTCCAAGGTTGCCTGGAAGAGATCGCAGAAAGCGATAAGGCCGCCCATTGTATATTTTGTATTTGTGTTTGATGTATTTTTTTCATGTTATGTATTTGTGTTGTGTATAATAAAGTACACAGGGTCCCATTAAAATAGATGGACAACTTTTAACACAGCGCTCAGTACGTCTGTACGTCTAACCAAAGATATCCAATAAAATAATAAATTGGCGGCACATTAGTGTATTTACGTTAGCTGATTATTTTTCTTGTAAGTATCTACGCGTTTGTCTTATATATCTTTTTACCATCGTCCTTATTTTGGTGGTCTGAATGATTTCTTAAAGTTTGTCCATCTATTTTAACAGGACCTTATATATAAATAAATAAATGTTCATGTTACTAAGTAACAAAACGGATTTTCCCTCATGGTAGATAACATATTTTATAACATATTTGCTCGTAAAGGGTCTCTTATTTCACCAATTTCAATATCGTAATGTATCTCATTACGCACTTGTGCGGTAATGTAAAGTAAATCGCACGGTTTATCAAGATGCTCCGTCAAAACGAACGGTACTTTTTTAAATCTTAGCAAAGAGTTTTTATTTCAGAAAAGATGTCAACATTTTATGAATAAAATTAACTTTGGGAGATAAAATATAATAAATAAACATTTAATTCTTTAATTTAATTAATTTTGACAATAAATTACAACCATTAATATCTGTAACAAAAAAAAAATATTAATTTACTTTATTAATAATACTGGCTGTTTTGTGCCTATGCCTGAAAAAAAAAGCGCGAACGCGCACGCATCGCTTATCTGTTAAGAAGTAAAAATTATTCCGCGCGCTTTTTCTTTTCGCTGTACTTTTTTTTATTTGAAAATGTCGTCAAGTAATGATGAATTTATTAATTCCACACCGTCAGAAGTCTCATAGGCAGCGAAAAAGGCTACTCTAAGCCTCGCCCGAAAAATCGACCGATAGATACTTACAAGCGTATCAAAATTTCATCATATGGTAAACAAGCAAATATGCAAGTTCAGTACGAGTTTTATTTATTTCCTCGCAAATATGTTATAAAACGTCGTATGACATACGTGCGCTTTGAAAATTACAGCCTCTGCTTTCTTTTAGCCCTCGCCTACGGCTCGGGCAAGCAATATCGCCTCGGCTGTAATTTTCAACTTACCGCACTTATATCATAATGTACTATTTATACATATAAGTATCGTGACAAAATGGAAGACTATTTTCTATTGTTTCTATGTTTAACGAACTTTTGCAACACAATAATCGAACAATCAATTTAAAAGACAATCTTAAATGTTAATCCCCTGACGAAGGTTGCATTTGTTTTGTGCAATTTTCTGCTTCATTGCAAGGAGATAAAGACTCGAATCACTTCTTATTGAGAGGTTGGTTTACTTTACAACCACTTTCATTTTAACCGTTATCAATGTGTTGTCATTTACTTCTATAACCTGTATTTTTCTGTTAGTAGGTAAACGGTATACCTATTTGTAAATGTAAATATTTAAAACATCACACACAAATGTATTGTGAATTTCTGATAAATATGCAAAATTCGGGAGATGGTAGGTATATTAACATAATTTAACCAGTTTTTTTTATTCCGTTTTTTTTATTATATTATTTAAATACCTTATACCATTAAGGAAGTCCGAATTTATTTTTGACGTAGTTCGGAGGAAATTTCAAAAGCTGTGTCTTGAACAGAATCATGCTTTGGAGTCGATTAGGAAGTTTCCCACTGCTGGGACTCAGGACTTCTCTTTTTGAAATAATGTATTTTCCAACTACTTTAATTTAATAATTGACACATAGGTGTCTTACAGGTGTCAATTAACCATTGGAAACCGGCATCCCAATTGCATAACACATTTTCTGTCACAATCCGAACAATTTTGAAGGAATCATTGCCATTTGCATTGCTTTTGTTTTTGCATTGCTCTCTTGACTGTACTTACCTGTCAAAAAGAGGAAACCTAGAAAAAGTGATGCAGAAGATGAACTAGCAGAGGACCAAGGAGGGGGGAAGGGGGAGGGGCGTTCAGAGGATCAGACCGGCATAAATCCTTTTTGGGCCATTGCTTCATGTGTTTGAAAAAATCGTCTGCTCGATAACGTGTCGGAATGAATGTTGTTGAAAGAAATCCACGTTTGACAAGAACAACTTATCTATCACACACCCACGAAGAACACCAAGAATTCCTATGTAACGTAGGTAGCTGTATGAACACAATATTGAAAAAAATATGTCCGGCAGAACAATTGGCACTTACCTACGACATCCATTGTTAACATTGTTATAACTAGCTACCAAGATGCACGAGCTTCTATATTCTTATATAGCAATCAATTCATAGTCCATGTGTGATGTTGTAATTAAATAAAACAATGGCATCAGGCTGCGATATAAAACAAGACCAGCTGACATTAAGAGGAGATGAATTATTCATTGAAATTTAAATAACACGTCGCGAAGAAAATTGAAAGGTTAATGATTCTTGCTCACATTATTATCATATAATACAAATATCCAAGATGAAAATAGACTTGGTCCTTCTTCAAGTCTCAGATTACAGTTATCTGTAAAATTTCATAACGATTGGTTTAGTGGTTTAACCGTCAAAGGTAACAAACCAGAGTTACTTTCGTCTGATCATTTTGGTATGGATTAGTATAATTTTTGTGGTCATTGGAAAGTAAAAACTACTTATAACTTGCAATAAAAGTAAAAAAAGGTAAAAAAAAGAAAAAAAAGGAAAAGAAAAAAAAAGGAAAAAGAAAAGGAAAAGAAAAAAAAAAGAAAAAAAAGGAAAAAATAAGGAAAAAAAAGGTAGAAAAAAAGGTAGGTATAAAAAGGTAAAAAAAGGAAAAGGAAAAGGAAAAAAGGGAAAGGTATAAATTCATATTTTATATTGTCTAAGCACAATCAAGTTTCACATGTCTAGTAAAGTTCAGGGGACGTAAGGACTTTAAACTTGATACATCTAACAGAAACGTGCAAATTAAAAATCAAATCTGGAGTACCATGTACAGACAAATTTCTTTAATAGATTTTCAACTTTATCGCTAAAGTATAAGGTTCAAAGTTGATTGGGAAAATTTGACAGTTTCGGGTAGCTTGATGTGCTGGCGTCTGTACATTCACGAATGCCTGGCCTGTAACCATAACGTATAATTATTTTCACACGATAGAAAAACACGAATCAATCATTAGCAGGGTTACACAAACATGCACTCGTGCACGCAAGCAAACACACATGCACGAAAACATACAAACATGTGCAAAAACACACACACAGTTTCGCTGAATGTATTTCCGTATTAGCTATTTAACGCTAACAAAACTGCTGCAAAACTGCTGCTGCTTAGAATAAATGAGCAATTATCAAACAATGGTGCCGATTCTGTTGTTCACAAACTAAACTAAATGTAAGTTCAGTGCATCTTTTTCTTTCCATTTCATTAAGAAAAGGACAGAAGAAAAATTTTAGTTTAGACCTGTCAAATTAATCAGCGCCTGACACTAATCCATACAAGTTTAGACGTGATTAAAAACTTGCCTCCTAAAGTTACGTCAATTTCAGGCGATGATTAATTTGACAGGTCTAAACTAAAATTTATTTTCTGTCCTTTTCTTAATGAAATATAAAGAAAAAGATGCACTGAACTTTTTAGTTTAGTTTGTGAACAAGGGAATCGGCACCAATGTCTGATGTGTGTGAAACTAAAAGCTCAATTACTGCCTTTATGATTGAGGTCCTGGGATCAAACATCAAGTTGAGCAAAGTGTTGAGTTTTTTTATCGGGAAAGTTTTGGGAACAGCCCGAAGTCTGAATTTGTGCTCGGTTCATGGTAATAGGCCCCTTATTACATGGGCGGGAACATAATTAGCAAATTGTGGGTGTACAGTACAGACGCCAGCACATCAAGCTACTACAATCTGTCAAATTTCTTTAATAGATTTTCAACTTTATCGCTATAACATAAGGTTCAAAGTTGATTGAGAAAATTTGACAGTTTCGGGTAGCTTGATGTGCTGGCGTCTGTACATTCTGCCTGTCCCCTCCTGAATAGGTACAGGTGTGATAATGTTATGTTTATGATCGTATGTGATATAATATCACTTCCGTTCTCTTCAGGCGTAAAATTACCTACTAATAGGATAGTTAACAGCCTAACATTCCAGTACCTAATGAATGATATATTTCCGATTTGATTTGTAACCACTGACATTACGTAAGAACATGATATGAAACATAGTTACTTAGTAATTCGCGACAATTCTGGTCGTAACTTTCGCTTATTGGCATTTAATGCGACCATAAAGTACGACCAGTGAATTTTAAAGATATATTTGGCAATTATTATGGCAACACGAGTTAAGGCTCCAACAAACAGGCGCGACACGCGATATAATCGCGCGCAACACAAAGGGATCGCTCGTTGCGCGACTTGCAGTGCCTTTGTGTCGCGCGCGATTCGATCGCATGTCGCGCCTGTTTGAAGGAGCTTTTAGGTGATGCATGGCTTGTGTTTTCACAGATTTTATCAGAAGTTTGCGAAAATATCCTCACGAACTCCTTTTTGGAGTGACGGGAATGTTAAATGCATGTAAATCAGTAAGTCTCTTATTGTTATAAATGGTGGTTAAAAAGGTGGACCGATGACCTGGTTATGGGAGCAGGAATCCATTGGATGTGAGAAGCACAGAACCGGTCGAAGTGTAGGTGGTTGGGGGAGGCCTATGTCCAGCAGTGGACGATTTTCGGTTGAAATGATGATGATGATGATGGTGGTTAAAAAGTGCGGCTATCATCACAATCATTACGAAACGGTTTAAGAGTACATTAATGTATTTTGTAACATATTTGCTCGTAAAGGGTCTCTTATTTCACCAATTTCAATATCGTAATGTATCTCATTACGTACTTGTGCGGTAATGTAAAGTAAATCGCACGGTTTATCAAGATGCTCCGTCAAAACGAACGGTACTTTTTTAAATCTTAGCAGAGTTTTTATTTCAGAAAAGATGTCAACATTTTATGAATAAAATTAACTTTGGGAGATAAAATATAATAAATAAACATTTAATTCTTTAATTTAATTAATTTTGACAATAAATTACAACCATTAATATCTGTAACAAAAACAAAAATATTAATTTACTTTATTAATAATACTGGCTGTTTTGTGCCTATGCCTGAAAAAAAAGCGCAAACGCGCGAACTGCTTTAATTAAAGATTTATTCGTTTAAGAAAGTCCGAGTTTTATTTATTTCCTCGCAAATATGTTATAAAACGTCGTATGACATACGTGCGCTCTTATAATTACAGCCTCTGCTTTCTTTTAGCCCTCGCCTACGGCTCGGGCCAGCAATATCGCCTCGGCTGTAATTTTCAACTTACCGCACTTATATCATTATGTACTATTTTATTGCTGATTGGGCCCGCTCCTGACCTCGATCACGCCTGATGGAAAGCGATGGATGAGGTCTATGATGTAACGAGCGTGCCCAGAAGATGCCTAAGGCACTGGAACTCCCACGCATCGACGACACAACACAGCAGGCTGCTTGACGCGCCGGACTCCGGTGATATTATGGTGGTCGCTATAAAAAATAATAATCGGTATATAAAAATAAGCAAAAACTGCAATTTATTGAAGTTCCTCGTTTTCTTTAATTAAAACACCGGAATAATTCGTGTTTAACTGGTTAAAAAACATATTAAGTTTTTCTGTTTATGAGAGATATATTTACACTTACACAGTAATTGAACATTTGTTATTAGTTATTGTTACTATCCTTGTAAATAAATATGTCGTTAGTGTGCCTTGCTTAATGAATAAATAACACGAAAAGAACAATAAATAACAGGACCATAAAAAATTCACCACTTTCAGAATTTTATTGACACAATGTTGCAGATATGTCTTGAGCAACTCGGGATATAAATAAAATTGCTGGAAAGTTAATAAAATCATGATTTCCAACGATACACCTTTATGTTTGCCATTAGCATCACATGAAAGACATTTTTTCGCGTGGGTCGACAACCGTTGCGAGCGAGCGTTGTAAGGTCAAAACATTATTTTTATTTACCTGTTTGAGGCATAATATTTTAACCTGATATCCTTAACACAGATGCAGCAACATCTTAAATGGTAGGTAAGTAGTCTTTGTTAATCCTTTATCAATATCACAAATACATTGAAATATAAACAGCCTTGAGTAAACATGGAAAGAAAAACCAAATAGATTGGAACCTTATTCTAAAATGTTTAATATCAAATCAAATAGTTAAAAAGTTATATGACAGCAGCCCACAAACCATGTACAAATTTCCAAGGATGGTTTATTTCGTGACAGTCGCAGAGGGTGACGGAGTCCACCTGAAAACCAGATTCGGCCAGAAGGGCTTATTCCTGGCACTGAAAAGAATGCGCGAGTTCTCCAGCCACCAGGGCAGAAATTTGAAAGAATACCATGTGATTTTAGTCAACAGGGTCTGACAGACCCTTCCACCCGTCCCAAGGCTGAAGTCATCCATAAGGATTTCCACACAAAAAAGAATGGTTCCTATAAAAAAACACTTCGATAAGTCCAGTACAGTACAATATGTAGGTACTCATTCACATAATACCAGTCCATAAAGATACTTTTACCCATCACGAAAGATCAATAGGCACCAGAATCTGATCAAACAAATGAACAAACATCCCAGTTTCCACTATCACATCACTGCACAGTAACAGACACACAGACTTAATCACCCTTGTCAAAAACTTGTGAACCAATGAAGTAAGGTCAATGGTCTTATCACTCAATGATGAACAGTTTTCTGGAATCCTCCAAATCCTCTGCACACAATGATAAAACAGTTATTTGTTACAATTGTCATCGCCATCATTGTTTGCAGACATGTGCATTTTTATGATACTGTATACTAGGAGGTGAGGCTGGATTTTCTTGCTAACTTTTTGGAGGTTTAATGAAGATATCTTCCGTTATAAATTCGGTTACTTATTTACTTTTTATTTTTCCATTTTCTTTGATATATTTCTATGAAATGTTATATCTTTGCTCATATCGTCACAATTTCCTTCATTTACTTATGGAACCCATACCCTCTTACTCGGTATCTTTGAAATTTTCTTTGGCGTACGGCCTAAGTCGTCTTTTTTACTCTTGTATTTTAGAAACACTGAAACCTGGGGGCCTAAAAAGGCCACTTTGGTAGAATCATAAAAGGATAACATTATGAATCATAATGGACAGTTAACTGTTAAGTGAATCGTATCAAATTCCATTGGTGAAGGATTTTTCAGTTTTGTTTTCTGCGCTAAAATACCAATCAATCCAATCCAAATCCAATCCTAATCCTCTTTGATTATACCTTCGTAGTGCAGCGAAAAAAAGAAAAACATGGACTGTCTTCGCCATATTGTGATTCATAATGTTTTCCTTTTATGATTCTGCCAAAGTGTCTTTTAAGGCCCCCAGGTCCTAAAATTTGACGTCAGTTGCATAATGTACGCGCAATAACGTAGGTGGATCCTGCTTTCATGCCGGATTTCCTTAATGAGCTCTTAAAAAATCAACAGCAAATATTTTGTATGTCAATACCCTTACCTACAGCATTCTCGAGACATTCACATTGCTAATGTTGTTTATATTTTAACTTGGTCATCTTACGCAACCTGTGACCGTTCTGAGAATGTTGCACAAATTAGATTGTATTTATTATGTTCAGGCTCTACGAGTACCTATTTCTTTTTTCCTTTTTCTTTATCGTTCTGTATTTTATCATCATCATCTCTCTGTAAGCAGTCCACTGCTGGACATATTATGTCTCTCCGATTGCACACCTTTTTAAATCGATCATCAACCACAGTTATCGTCGTTCCACCAAGCCTGAGAGCGTCTATAACCTTACACTTACCGCTTCTATATTTAGGCATGTCTCATTAAATAATTTTAGTTGAATTATAATACCTTCTTTAAGAGCGTTTACGACGTACCGCATTTCATACAAACTTTCAAGCCCTTGTTTTTCGAAATGAATGAACCGATTTTAATGAAACTTCATACGCATAAGCAGTAGAGAAAGAGTTAGTAGAGAACATTTTCGGAAAATACATAGTGTTACAGCCAAATTAGACCGATTTTAAATTTACCATAGAAACAGAAATTTCCAATTATCTTTTTTTAAATAAGACATTTCGAAAATGTTCTCTACTAACTTTTTAGACCTTTGTATCCTGCTTATGTGTATGAAGTTTCATTAAAATCGGTTCATTAATTTCGAAAATAAGGGTTTGAAAATTTGTATGAAATAAGTAGATCGGGCGAAGGTTATACGGGCAGTAAAAGATTATTATTGGTTGTAAAAAAACCTGCCTTTTTATTGTTGTTGATCTAGTTAGTTAAAGTCTGAATATAATCGTCACGCGATCCAGTTCTTTTTATATCGTTTTGTAATGTCCTTCATTGCAAATGATTGAAGTGACGAAGCAGTTTTAATTACGACACAGTGAAGATTGTTATTTGGATCCTTGCTTGAATTGTGGAAAAGAAAGTTCTGCAAATGCCCATTGGTAGTGTCTTGATTATGTTCTTATTCATATTTTCCCTGAGTTTTGGATGTGTAGGTAGTCTTCAACTATGCGGTTATTTTTCGAGCCTAATGGTACGGTTTACCCATGGACAGATATGAAGAACCTACTTAAATTTTACAGGGTGGCAGGGAGGGACATT
Organism: Luperina nickerlii; assembly: GCA_963855955.1. NCBI lineage: Eukaryota > Metazoa > Arthropoda > Insecta > Lepidoptera > Noctuidae > Luperina > Luperina nickerlii. The sequence goes on along the minus strand of OY979676.1, from coordinate 21,435,075 downwards.
GACGCGCAATCTGTAACCATATATACAACACATGATTCTAGACCCCTAGCGTAGAAATTTTGCGTAGGCTATCAAAAAAAATTAACTGTTCCATACATTTTGAAAAAGCGGATTTTTTTTTCTGTCGTTCCCTGTATAGCCCCCATGCTGCTTTTAAGTCCTCGCCTTCAATAACTACTGCTTCAAATCACAGACAGACGCACAAATCATCAGCTAAGACATATGTTTCCTTCAATTTGCATACTGATTACCATTGAATGGTGATAACAGAGATATGAAGGAAACATGGCTGTAATCACTCATTTTACATCGTCATTATTTGGTGTCGAGTGACTGGCTGCTTTCAGTTCAGCTTTATTTTTAATTAATTAATTGTTTGATTTACAGTCTAGTTGTGGTTATAATAAATATTCTAAAATGGTGAGTGGCTTTTGTTTATCAAGTTGTTTTTTGTTTCTTCTTTTTCTTACCTCTAGGAAAATATTGTGGTATATTTGACTGATATGTTTTTTTCCCTCTATATGTTTGTACGTTGTTATTTGCGAATATAAGAACTACAAATTGTTAATAATTATTTAGTTTTGTATTATCTTAACCTCTTGCTTGCCATCTTGCATAATGTCTAGAAATCTAATCGATCGACGTTGGTAAATGATGGGGTTGTTTTGCAATTTTCTTGTAAAATGTTATTGGTCACATTTTAACGTCTTAGTTCTCATATATGTTACCAACGGTAGAGGCAACTGCAGCCAACGACACTCGTCGTCGGCGACAACGTGCTGCTTGTGTATCTACACGAGCACGTACTCATTGACATGAGCAAGCGGCACGTTGCAGATTGCAGTCGACGCGTCAGCGGCTGCCGCCGACGAGTCGACGCCGTTGCCTGCCGCTCGTATCTATAAGTACTTATGGTGACTTAAACTACCACAAAAATCACGTACCTCATAAATCAAAGTACTTCATGATACGTGGAAATAATTAACTGCCTAACAAACAGTTAAGTAATCCCAAGAGCAAGTCTAATTGCTTTAATCTCACGTTAATTGTCTAGATGATAAGCCAAGTTTTAACTTTAACTTTGTCAGAAGACAATATTTGTTTAGTTTATAATATTTTATTAAGATAAAAATTATTAAGTTGCTGCATTTTTTTATTCATAGTTTATTTTTTATTAAGTACCTGTATAAATTATTGTAGTCGGCTTTTCCTTTTAACCTACTGAGTATGAGTACTGTATGAATAACTGGTGTTATAGAAGTAAATAAAGCAACCAGCGCCCTTATTGCGTTTTTTTTACTTTCATTTACAATCCAACGGTTTTGAAGGAAATTCTTCGTAGGTTTTAAAAGTTCAATTCAATTTTATTTATTTATTCAGTAACTATTTAAATTGCGTTCAAATATAATCCAGCATGACCCATAAGTATTAGGTAGATGTACAGACGCCAGCACATCAAGCTACTACAACCTGTCAAATTTCTTTAAGTAATAGATTGTCAACTTTATCGCTAAAGCATAAGGTTTAAAGTTGATTGGGAAAATTTGATAGTTTTGGGTAGCTTGATGTGCTGGCGTCTGTACATATTCGTCTGCTCAATAACGCAAATAACGCAATGAACGTCGTTAAATTGTCAAAATGATAGGAATTGCGATCAATTATATTATCTTTGTACTCGTACGTTTCATTCGCAATTACCCCACTGAGTACTTTAGATAAAAGCAAATCAGTGTTTATTTTGCGATACCCAAACTCTGTCAACAAAATAAATGTTGTTCTTTCTCAAAATAAGTTCTTTGTAAATATCTCAGACAGACAGACGGAGTCGGAAACTTTGCTATTTGTTTTTAAGGCATAATATAAGTGTGTATTGTATGAAGATGTCACTCATTATTCTTGGCATTTTTTTTTAGACATCGCGATTTAATATGATTTCGTAGTAAAGAGTATAACTAGGTACACTGAAATAATACCGGTTTTACAAGCATTCAAACTCAAAACTCAAACTCGAAGCATTTAGTTCAAATAAACCAAATTACAGGCACTTTTGTACCTATTGTCCAGGGGTCGGTCAGTCAGAAAGGTGAACCTAGTTGCCCATTCCAAAGCGTACCTATGGAGAAGAATGGCCAAGAAACTCCACGGACACTCTTTTAAATACCTACTAATACAATAATTTCACGAAAGGAAAACAAACGTAGAGTAGGTAAGAAAATAGATGAATAATGAGGTTTACATAATACGCGTCGGATATTAATATTATTATGCATTTACGACACGTGTCGGCTATACCGATTAGTAGTCCACACTTTAATACAATAATCAGTATGAAACAATAAGGTTTGCGATTAACTTTCTACGGAATTTGAGTTTTTTTTTTTATGAAAACTTGTTTGGGCGCGTTGGGGATTTTTTGAGATGGGAAAAACCATTGATCTCGCGGCACTGTTACCGTAAGCCACACCGCGCGTGTTTTGTTTATAAGACGATTCAGAAAACACCCGCTTCGAATGTGTTCGGCTGTTCTCGGGATGTACTCGGTTTTAATGTATATCCGATATGTCAGTGAATGATGACAAAGTATTCTGTATTTGTTTTCACTTCTGTCAGCACTCCCGGAGTGCCACTGTTTTTTTTTTGCAGTTTCGCCAATAATGCCGCAACTTTCTAAATTGTTCTCTATTATCTATCAAGGCTCTTTTATTGCATTTCAGCCTATAATGTTCCCACTGCTGGGACACAGGCATCCTCTCTGTGAGAGAATTCTAGAAATCCCCACCAGTGGGGATTGTTATTTTTTTTCCAGAAACCCCCACTAGTTAAATAAACTCAAGCTAGTGGGGGTTTTTAGAAAAATAAGTAACAATCCCCATCAGGTGTTGTAATATGCGTTAATCAATATATTAAATTAGACAAGTACCTAAGTAATTATGTCAATATTATAATCAACTTTCATTATAAATTATTTGCATTGAAACGAAAATCTAAAATATTTACAACAATTGACTAGATTCAAACAAAAATAATTTAAACATTATAGGATCACGTAAATCGCGATTGTAAATTTATCTCATTCTTTTCAAAAAAAGTGGCACTGTAATGCTGCCATGCATTAACCGTAGTTGAGCATCTAAGATTAGCAGATCTTTTTCTTTGCTTCTTTGTGATCGCGGGTTCCGACTGTGACTTTCGTTAGCACTTCTTACATAAAACAAAGTGTCTTCATGCAAAAAATGTAGGAGTTTCAGTAAACTTGGTTTTTTCTTCTAAAAAACTGCATTAAGCCTAAGCCACCCTTCCAAAAAGGTTGTGGTTCTGTGCCTCTCTCCGTGAACATATAATAGTTTTATGAACTCTTCTTTTATCCATTGGCTTAACATATACCGGCGAAAACGGTCACTGTTTTGATTGTCTGGGCTTTGGCTGGCAACATAGAACCAGTCTTCCATAATTAGATTTTCCGGTGAAAGTGGTAGTACTTCAGCAAGTTCAATTTGCCTGCATTTTTTGTTCAATCATTTAAAAAACAACAACACCTGGTGGGGATTGTTACTTATTTTTCCAAAAATGCGGACTAGGCTGAGTTAAATAAATAGTGGGGATTTCAGGAAAAAAATAACAATCCCCACTGGTGGGGATTTGTCGGTGGGGATTTTTGGAGTAAACCCTGTATCCACCACGCGGGCCCGGTGCGGATTAATAGATGTCGCATGTCTTTGAATTTGTCATTCTAGGACATGCCGGTTTCTTGTATTGCACCACCTTCAAATGCAGATCATTTTCAAAAGTCAACTCGTTTGTTAATCATTAGTACTTATTCATTATTGGGGCCTCATATGGCCTCGTACTATACTTATCATCACGTCAAATTATATCATTCGTCATACATGATACACAGCCTTTCATTCAGTTGTGACAAATTCAGTTGAAAGGATAATGGTCAAATCAATTTACGTTCAAAGACCCCAAGGCCACGTCCTAACCAAAAGCAATTGTCGCGCGAATACGCGATCCTCGCGTTTCTTATGTCATTTGTTTTTCGGAAATCTGCAAGGCGCCCTCTGTCGGTGCGACCACGCGTTCTGGTGCATCGAACAAAAAAAGACATATAAAAGGCGTATTTGCGCCAAGATCACTTTGATCAGGACACATGCCTACCATACCATGAAACGTATTTCCTACCCAAGTAACATTTAAGCGGAAAAATATTATATTTACCAGCGCATTACCAGCTATAAGCTTAATAAATGATGTACAAGAGTGTAAAAATATGTATAGGACTGTACTTTAGTATAACTGTACAACTGTATACAGTATAGCTGATTAACGGCTGTATAGAGCCTAAATTTTTACCTTTAGCTTTTAAATAGCATTGGAAAATGCTAAAATACAGACCGCGGCGTAAAAAACTGCGTTCAGCAACTTTATAAGACAATAACTGTATACTGCTCTCAAATTATACTTTTATATAACCTACTTCTGCACAAGAGCATTAAATATTGTTATAGCCTGAATATTGGTATAAAATTACTCTATTGTTCAGCCTTCAAGTTAAGCTTGATAATAGCTGTACAACGGAAATCTAGGATACTCTTAGCAAGCAGTTCCCTTTATAATAGTTTAATTCAATTCTGTCTCATGTAGAAGAGTTTAGATTTACTCCTTTTTAAAGCCTTATGCGATTGGCGTACATTTTTCCCTTTTTACAGTTTTTCGTGTTTTAGAAGATTAAAGTTATTATTATAGTGTTGGCATACACAATTATCCAGCTTATCGATTATTTTGAAACTAATATAACCTAAAATCAGTCTATTTATTGGATACAACTAATAACAACACGGAGTCATAATTTTGATCAGTTGCCAATTTGTTAAGTGAACAAGAGTTAAGATACAAATATATATAAAATAAAAATACATTAAACTGTTGCACTCTGTAGTGTTTGCTTCAGTATTTAAATTAGATACAATACATCTCTATAAATAAAAACAATACATTGTTTCTTTTCGCTATCAGTAACTACTATTTGGTAAATTATTATCCGATTCCTTGCTCACCGCCTTACGGGCCTTGGATCATAATGAGGTTTTCTATATTTTCAACTGAACCCTAATTAACTGTATTAATGAATATGAATAAGAATTTAAGGCAGCTTCTACAGTACTTAAATACTAATGTACAGACAATGTTACTCTTTAGGCTGTGATACGTTCTTAAATAACGACTCTGTTATGCAAAAAGCTGTATTAAGGGGTACTAGAAGAGCAAGAGCTGTATAAACTAAGGACGCCATTTTATAATAATTTATAAATTGCATTGCAATTTTACGAGATATTTTTTTGTTTGTTTTTGAAATTTCAGTACAAAATTACAAAAGATTTTAACTGTATAGTACACACAATTACGTTTACTATCAATAGAACAGTCCGGGTTACTCTTAAAACTGTTTTCAGATTTGATCACATATTTGTTGTTACAGAAAAAATGTATGTATATTCCTTATTTCGAAGGGGCGTGAGTTTTGAGCTTAAAACTAGTATACATACTCACATAAAAATATCAGTCGCAAGCATAACAACAACGATAAACAGGAAAGAGTACTTACCACTTGGTTATTAAATATTTTTTCACTTATCTTCAGATATGGCACATAGTAAATAAAATGGAGAATGAATTCAACCACGAACACAATTATAATATATTTATTCTTTTATTAAGATTTTCACAAGCCTGAGTCTGTATAAAAGAATAAAAAAGAAAATTAGAGAATGGAAGCTGTATAAAAGTATCTAAATAGTATCTTAGCCAGCCAAATAGTACAGCTATTATGCAGCTGTTATACAGCTAAATCTACACTTAAAGCTGTATAATTTTGGGGCCCATTTCAGAGTTACAAGGGCTGTATAGCTTGCTATACAGTCTTTATACAGCACGTTTAACAGCCTGCAGTAAACAAATAGTCCATAATACAGCTTTTATACAGTTTAAAATGTTACTTGGGTACATATCAAACTTCCGTGAGATGATAACACACTGATATCATCTAAAATGTGAGAACAATGGACCAGTAATCTGTAACTTAGCATATGTGTGAATAAATAAGCAGGATTCAAGTCGTAAATACCTTCTTTTGTTGGATTCACACGTTTTTGCTATTGCTATGTGGATGAGCTGACAGTAAAATATTTGTCACTGCCATAGGTATGCAGTAAGAATCTGTTGTCCCCTTCTGACTGCTACTTGGCTCCAACGGGTGACGAACGACTTAGAGGTCACGAGTTCAGACCCCACCTACGGCAATATCACGCAATATTGACACGCCTAATCACTATCACTGAAAAGGTTAACAGAAATGCTAACTATTATTATGAAGATGAAGTGACAAAATCTCTGCAGCAACAACCATCATAATCATGTGAAAAGGTTGAATATTCTCACGCCTAACTTACCTACGTGTACTTTCCAGGTATAGCATAGCCCGAAAGTCTGACAACCAGTTGTATACCAAGTTATATGTTATTAAACAGTTAATGGGTTGTGGAGGTCACAAGAGTAGTCGATCCATGTAAAATACTGGTATTTAGCTACATCCGTTTAGACTGGAAGCCGACCCCAACATAGCTGAAAAATGGCAGATGGAAAAAATAAATATAGGTATAGATATATAAAGAGCATACATAATAATTAGCACCCTTATTATAGTGCCATCTAAAACGTGCGAGACATTCACAACATAATTCAATAAAGTGCATATAGTAGAGCACGAATCCGTCACTCCATACCTCCCTGTCACCTCCGTGATCCGTCACGCTCTGTAGACCGTGATTACTTCATTACTGTTCAGTTCGTTACTGTGGCTGGTTTATTACAGCGTAATAGCCCGTGGCATTGATGTGATACGCTGCATTTCAATCAAATTCTGCTTTGTTAGGACATGGTTGCTTATCGAAATTGTTATTTGTCAAACGAGATGGTTTTAGCAAAATATTTCTGTCAAACATGGTATAACATTATTCTCTAAGAGCAATTTTTTCACCCACACCAACTGTTTCAAATACGTTTCAAAAAGCTGTTTGTTCAACTAACTGTTTATTTGTTAGCTTTGGTGAGATTTAACAAATGGGGATTATAAAAACTTTTTTACAACAAAACCAAGTCTTCAAAAAGAACACTAAAATGATAAATACCTTTAATTTCGGAATTCGGTGTCGATGGCTCTGCATTTTCGTTTTTGACACCGACTTCCGAAATTAAAGTTATTTATCACATTAGTGTTTTTTTTTTAGGTCGGTTGTTTTTTTTTTGTAAAATGGTTTTTATTTTTCACTTTTCACAATTAACACTTGTGCATTGAAGAATTGAATACACCGACTAGAGGAATCATAAAAAATCGCATAGAAATGCCGGAGATGCAGTACATTTATGCATATAACTTCGTACATAAGAATAATTACCTGATGTATTATATAATAAAAACCTTCCTGAAAGTATTTAGATCACATTAATGAAATAATTATCAAAATTGCTTCATTCGTTTTTGAGAAAATCGCGGACATACAAACATTAATACATACATACGGGTCGAATACAGAACCTCCTTTTTGAAGTCGGTTAAAAACCGGGGGCAGCTAATTAGGCTTCGTAGCGACCTCTGCGTCATAATAACAACAAACTGCAAATCTGTGATGATGATATACCTACCTAGCGGTCATTATGAGGCCCATGATTTTCATCAGTGATGATAAATACGGGCTGATATTACTAATGTCCCATAACGAATTCTAATTTTTGTCCAAGCTTAAATCTTTCAGCCAGGCTTTTTACTTCGAACCTTATACCGACGGATATAAAGTTCTTAATCAAGAACTTTTACAAATGTTTGTTGTTAGTACTTGGTAGCTCTAGTTTTGTTCCTTATATTGGACTTACAGTGTATAGTAAATTCAACCAAGCAGTTTCTGTATTAGACGTTAAAAAATTATTCGATGCTTTAAACCAGGTTCTCTATCTTGTTTTTTTTTAGTTTTACTAAAAACTTGTATGATGTTGCAAACTCTGTTACTCTAAATACCACGATCGCTACGATATCGAAAGTTTTCTATTATGACGCAAGCATACTACAATGTCACTACGTCACGGTCAAGGGCGCGACACACAATGTCATGACGTCACTCGTGTGGCTAATGCATTATAAATTGTATACGTGTTTATATTAGAGCAATGACTCGGAACGGTTTAAGCGGATATACAGATTTGAAACGGTTAATTTAATTAATGGTCGAATCCATCGTTATGCTCAGGAAGGACATACACTGGTCACGTTGGTCAAAAAGTCAGGTGCGTTAGTACTCTCAAGTTGGGCGTGTTAATGACCAAATGACGTATGGACTGGACGAAGCAATGACCGGATGGAAAATTAAAATTCGAGCACCTTATACGGTACGTACATACTGAAGACTGCAGGCGTCTTTGGCAGCTGTAAACTAAAGATTATCGTTTCTTTAAATCATAAGTTCAGTACATATATCTATACCTACCGGTGTAACCTTCCGTGGTCACCTTGGAAGACCCTGGACCGTCTCCGACCCCAAGTGGGAAGATGTAAGTCGAACCTCGTAAAGTAGGGTTACTCGACGGAACGGCAGCAGGGTGTGGATATGGAGCTGTGTCACTAAACTATGCTCCACCCCTATCATGCCCTCTGTGCCCCAAAAAATGCAGCCAAAGTGACCTCTGCGCTGCCGCCGATAACGCCGTGGAAGTGACGAAGTTTTCGGTCAAAAAACATTTAAATAACTGTCGTGGAAGCGAGACGAAGAAGAAGTACCTACATCCATTTATTGTCCATGCCAATAAGCCCATGTTTGGCAGGAGACGTGAATTTGCCAATTATAAGTAGTAACGAAATAGAAGTCTGTGCAAACTTGCAGGTAACACAAAACAGTTCTAGTGCATTTATAGATTGCAAGCTGTTACCGGCGAGGTCGTATTTCATAATTTTTTGTTGAAATACCCAGTATGAAAAGTGGCATATCTTCTCCAGGTCCCAGGCTACCTATCCGTTGAATTTCATGCTCGATCAATGCAGTGATTTAGGCGTGAAAAGGTAACAGTCAGAAATACAGTTACTTTTGCATTTATAATAAGTATGCGTCTGAACAGCATAATCGCGTTTTTATTTCTAGGATTTTTGTTTTGGTTCTAGGACATGCCGGTTTCCTCACGATGTTACTTCGCCGTTTTGAGAGCAGTAGTGATGAAAAAATTTACACAAAGTAAAGCGCTTGTAGTGGTTTTGAACCTACGACCTACAAGTCGTAAGTCGCGGCCGTTACTACTGGATCACCACTGCTCTCTTTCTGAATAGCGCAGTAATTTAACTTTTAGCAAATTCATTTTTACATCGATTTGAATACCGGTTCTCATCCATCACAATGAAAAACATCGCAATTTTTGCTGTATTTTAAAAATAGATGAGAAGTGTTAATCACAAGAAGCAAATTACTTACCATAAAATATTATGAGGTTAATTAGTCTTACATTGTAAACTACTCGAGCATGACTGCAAACAATAGCATGACATCTTTCACACCTTTTCGACTTTTCTTTGACAAAATAACCTCTGCAAGGTTGTGCTCACACATCAGGACCAGTTGAAAAACAGCATCAGGCACTAGTTGTCTGGTATTTTTGCTGAGCTGGGCCTTTTTGGCGCAGCTTTGAGGCACACTTTACTGCTAGTTTCTTACATTGGACTTTGCACTTTTTATTTTATATTTATATTCCCGAGAACAACGTTAGTCGTGACGAAACAATTTACGGTTGAGATGAAACTGGTATTTGCAAAAATAGATTATGATTTTTTCCAATAAAAATATGGTCGGTTAGTTTAGGAGTCTTATTAGCAATTCATACATTCATTCGTTGATTTATTTTCAGACAAAGTCCATTCCATTATTACATTACAAACATAAACACTTGCTTCGATCTACTGATGAATAAAAGATGAACATGCTGAATTTCTCAGTTTTTTCTCTTACTTCTCGATAAATATGGAATCTTTGTACTTCACATAAATAATTGTAAATAAAACTTCAATTATATCTGTAGGTAGGTACTACTACTCGTCTGTAGGTCCAATAGTTAGCACTAACTACTTATGTGAGTAATTAGTTTCAATTAATCAAAGTCGTGCATTTTCTCTATATAAGGTTCCATTAAAATATATGGACAAACTTTTAGAAATCATTCAGACTACAAAAATAAGGATGAAGGTAAAAAAATATACTATAAGAAAACCGCATAGATACTTAGGTACAAGAAAAATAATCAGCTAACGAAAATACCATAAAGTGCCGGCAATTTATTATTTTAGGTCAAAATAAAATCACTTTAATCAGTGTTTTTTTTTTGCTTGGATATCTTTGGTTAGACGTACTGAGCGCTGTTTTAAAATTTGTCCATCGATTTTAATGGGACCCTGTATAAGTCTTCCATTAAACGCTGATTTTAATTTCATGAAACTGAATGAATCGTGGTTTTTAATGGACGAATATTTGTCACTCGCCACCGGCGTGTGTGCGTGACCAAATGTATGAACGTAAACGAAGCAAAAGGAGTAATCCTTACTCCTTACACAAACGTGTATATTCGTACTTTCGTACCTGTGCGAAGTAAATTAGTTTTGGTTTCATTACCATTTGCAGTAGCTTTTGGATTTAACTATTTGTGTCATATAATTAAGAAGTTATAATACCTACTTACTTAAGTAAGTAATCAATACAACTTACAAACATCGTGAGAGTAAAAGTCAAAGCATTTATTTCAAATAGGCACATAAAAGGCACTTTTGAACGTCAAAAATTACAACAAAACAGAATTGATTCTAGTCGCCCATTCCAAAAGGTAATTTTCGTATGGAGAAGAATGGGCAAGAAACTCCACCGTTACTCGTTTAAAATGTTTTACAATATATTTTTTTTTTATAATTAATGTATACAAAATAAAACATTGTGAAGACGATGCACCTAAAATAAAATTACTATACCACAATAGGTAAAAGAATTAAAAATGAAACCATGACATATATAAACTAATTATCTGATAGATACATGGTGCTCACATATTTACAAACATGGCAAAAGTAAACGATTTTCATTTAAATTAAAAAAAAATACAAGTACCTAATAAGCGAGAAATATTGGACAGAATGATTTGAAATTATTCTCGGTAGTCAGAAGCCCGAACGTCTGCCAACCGTGTTGCCCAGTAACTGAGTAGTGGAAAAAAGGTAGACTGGAAGCTCCAAAAATAGGAAAAGGCTAGAGAGATGATACTTCCCATGTTAGTGAATTAATGAATTGTAATGGTAATAAAGCATCTCAAACCATTTATTTTCTTCTTTCCAGATGGGCTGCGGTCGGATATTCAACGCTTTACGTCGCTGCAAGCAGCTGGAAGACGGCGACACGTCCACACAGCTGGACAGATGCCTCGGCCTCGTAGACCTGACGGCCCTGGGCGTCGGCAGCACCCTCGGTCTGGGGGTGTACGTGCTGGCGGGAGCGGTCGCTAAGACTGTCGCCGGTCCTGCCGTCTGTATCAGCTTTTTGGTTGCTGCTATTGCGTCTGCTTTTGCTGGTAAGTTTTACATGGAGGAGAAAAAACTCTTTACCAGCATTAAGATAAATTCTTGAAGAAGGTTTTTTGTATTATATAAATGGCACTAGTGCCAAGATGGGCCGGATTGCCAGTGAATTGAGGAAGGGTCACGGTACTTGACGCTCGGAAGGAGGGTTTCAACTGAAACCCTCCTATATAGAAAATAAATAGATTCTAGCGGAACTCCGCTAGAATCTATTTATTTTCTATATCGTGCGAATACAAAAAAGGCACTGTTACTAAAGGCGTTAAACTCGTAGCCATATTTACTCATAGCGACTCAATTTTGATTAGCAAGAAGACGGAAAATGCACCTATCAAATGTAACACAATATCCATTAACGAATGGATTCTATGTCAAATAGTGGTCTAGTGAAGCTGTATTAGTACCGCGCTGCGCAAATCTCATCAACCGTTTTATCCCTTTTCACATCTGTCACACTGTTAAAGTCGCGAATTACATCTATTCTAATATTATAAATGCGAAAGTGTGTTTGTCTGTCTGTCTGTTACCTCTTCACGTTTAAACCGCTGAACCGATTTAAATGAAATTTGATATAGAGATAGTCCGAGTCCCAGGAAAGGACATAAGACAGTTTTTATCCCGATATTCCCACGGGATCGACACTTATGCGGGTGAAACCGCGGAGCGCAGCTAGTCTATTTATAATTCTCTTACCCTTATCCCAATTTATTTGGGGTATTCATTTGATGTCTTCTTCCATACTTCTCTATTAGCCGTCATCTCGGAAGGGAGACAAAAGGAGGTTGCTCTTTCTATCCATATCATCTTTCACACAATCCAGAAAGATCTTGAAGATCTCTCTTTGGTCTTCCCCTACTCTTATAGCCATCTGCAGAGTAGGGAAAGATAATTAAATTGCACCTATTATCAAATTAAATTCCCCAAATATACTTATGAATATAATAAACAACCCATGAATGCGTATTTCACAACGTCTATTAAAATCATTAGGTATATACTCGTAATTTGACATGCGCAAGAGTGAACGGCCCGAGAACGGTCCCTTTACAAGGTTGTCCATTGTCACCACTCAATGGCTGAACACACGTGAATATGGCCGAATGTTATGTGACGTATATTTGGAGGAAATCATTAGCTTCCTCATAGCTGGCATTATGTTTCAATTTGCAAGTAATTTAAAAACGATTTTGTGTATTAGGATTGGTATCTTAGGTTAATAATTGCATAGCAGCTGAAAGAAAGAAAGAAAAAAATGTATTTATTGCGACTCGTACAGGAAGATCAAAAACTAAACTAAACACAGTAAAAAAATAAAAAACCAAATTATATAAAAAAGTAACACAAAAAAAATGAAACAGAAAGTCCTGTACGAGGCCAAAAGGCTCCTATCTCAGCATGATGCTGCGACATTCAAAATACAAATGTCGCAGCGCTGGTATTCTGGTAAGGCCCGCTGTGATGTCACGCTGCAAATAGTTGGCGTGTCTATGGCAATCTGAATAGTGTCATCTAAAAACTTGACTACATGTAGGTACACAGCATTGTCACTAGCGTCAAAAAGTTCTAAACTGTGCTCTAGCATAATGTCATGTTGAAATTGTCCAGGAACTGCAACCAGAGCTGTCTTTAAACTGAGTTTAGGCCCATCGTCCACGACGCTATTCAAAATTAACGTGTTACAAGCTCAATTCACCTATGGGTAACCAAAATGTCACTGCACTAGTAGGTATTTAAATGGCGGTCCATACGATGCGACTCACTAAGCCAGTTTGGCAATAAAAAATGCTACCATTGGTAAGCAAAACGATTCGTTTTAGGGTTCCGTACCAAAATGGTAAAACGGAACCATTTTTTGAGGCTCAGTCTGTCTGTCTGTCCGTCTGTCACAGCTGGATATCTCAAAAACTAATAATAATAATAATTTATTTATTTCACGGACAACAAAAGATCCATACTGACAAAAAAGCAAAAAATACATAAAAAGATGTTAGTAACAAATATCCTATGTTAGTACTTATATCCTAGTATGTTAGTAACAATGTGGCTTATAATCTATGTTAATACTTATACACTACGACAGACAGTGTTGTCTTAATGAGATGTCCCATTATGGGGCTCTCATCAAGCCTGTCAGCTATCACCTTCAGGAGGCTGTTGCTACTGCCACGCAATCTGGCGAGCAGAGACGCACTTTTCTTCCGTCCGACAGCTGAGAAGCTGTCGACTCGGGCTTTTGCAAACATCTCTGATGCTAATAATGCTATCAACTTAAAATTTGGAATAGTTTTTAGTCTTCATTACTGGTAAAGATACAAGAGTCTTAATTTTAATAAATAACGGTCCATAAATTATTTATTATGAATCGGCTATTATTGGTGATTTGAGTTGTAACTGGTTGCTTTTGAGTAGCGTCGTGGACGACGCACGGACCCTAATTATATCAATATTCTTCGCCAATCTATCTGCCAAGGTGGATCTTAGCTATTTACAGTACCTATATCTGCTATGTCCATCAGTACTTAAACGTTTACTAGGTTCAGGTATTCTTAAGAGCATGTGCGGCAAAGAGGTTTTTTATTGATAAGCAGTGATAGCAACAAAGAGTGCACATAAACCCTTTGATAAAGTAATCTTGTAGACAATCCCAACGATTTCCATTAATTTCTAAGTAGGTATTCATACTGAAGAAGTATCGAGAACCTACTAGATACATAGAAACGTAACGTACTCGACAAACAATGGACATCTATAATTTACAATATTTTATGATCATGAAAAACTCAAGTTGATACAAGATACAATGAAGGATTTAACAATCAGTTTATAATGTGTAACATATTTTAGTACCTCTTACTAACAACTCACGTACGAGTTTCATTTATCTATACTTCTGTATTTATGTAGCTCTTGTGCAGCTTAAAATAGATAAAGACAGGTATTTAGTGTTTCAAAAAACTTTACTGCAAAAACGTGTCTAAGATTCGTTAAAAAATGTTCGATAGCTGCACGTGTTGTATATTTCTATGCAAATTTTTACTTAATTATAGCGTATTGTATCTGTGGTATTAGTTAGATGGAAAACAACAAAGCAACTGAGTGATTTGAAACAAATCGTCTTGAAGCCCTACACAAGAAGCGCCAATTAGAAATAGAAAAATAGAAATAGAAAAATATTTATTGTCCAGGTAATACAGTAAGCAGGTGTTAACAGTAAGTTAAGACGACATGAGTAGCTTAAAATATTACCTACAGCTAGGTTACAATATAGTATTAAGTAGTGAGCCCCAAACTAGACAGTTAGTCTGTATCTTGGGGCTCGAAGTACGAGTTCCAGAGTGGAGACTAGAGAGGTGATTTCAGGTATGGTATGGTATGTGTGTATGTGTGATATTGTGTGGTGTGTGTGTGTATATGTGTGACGTGTAAGTGGTGTGTGTGTGTAAGTGTGCGTGTTTGTTCCATTGTGCTTCGTTTAATTTGGTGTCAGGTGAGGGTCTTTATATTAATTGCTCCGAATCATCATAGCTAATTTTATGCAAAATTTCCTTCACAATTTTTTTGCAGCCGAATGAAGTAGTATTTTTGATTTCGCAGAGTTTGCAGACTTTATTGTACGTATTAATGAGAGAGTAGGCCGGGGAGCGTCTAGCTAGCAAAGAGGTGTTGTCAGGTGTTGGTATTCTGTAATTTCTTTTGCTTATGATAGATGCGTAGTCGGGTCTCCTTTTAATATTTTTGTGCGTTTTTGTGCAGGCAGAAAGAATGAAAAGCTGGCGGACTCTGAGGACTCTCGTTTCGCGGTAGAGTAGATCAGTAGAGAACCGGAAGGGCTTCTTGAAAGTTACTTTAAGAAGCGCCCTCTGTGCTCTTTCAGCTTCCATTAAGTAGGTCTTTCCAGCGCTACCCCACACGCTGATGCAATACTGAATTATCGATTGGCATAGCGCTAGGTAAACTTGTTGTAGTGTGTCTGTGGGCAGACAGTCTCGTAATCTACGCATGGTGTGGATAAGTTTTCTTATTCTGCCAGAAAGGTTGGATATATGTTGTTTAAATGTTAGGTGGTCGTCGATAACAATACCAAGGTATTTAATATAAGAAGTACGTTCAAGAGGAGGACAGTCGCAAGAGGATGTAGAAATATTCGAAGAGCAGTGATGTAGTTTGAGTTTAAGGTGTTCCGGTGGGTTTGAAGCGGCGGTTTTGGAGAAAACAATATATTTCGTTTTACTGCCATTTAGCGTGAGCAGGTTTCTGTCCAGGTTGTTTGCGATTAGTGATAATCCCTCTTCTGCTAGAAAGTGTACATGTTCCCACGATTTTCCGTGAAATATTACGGCAGTGTCATCTGCATAAGTTATAATTTCTGCATTATTTACGGAAAGGTTTAGTATGTCGTTAATATAGACAATGAAAAGCGTGGGACCAAGTACACTACCTTGTGGAACTCCGAAATCAATGGGGAGTTGATCACTAGTGAAAGAGCTTACTTTCGTATACTGCTTCCGGTTTGTCAGGTAGCTTTTAAACCATTCAAGGCAAATTCCTCGTATTCCTATGCATTCTAGTTTCTTAAGGAGAAGGCCAGTCGAAACCGTGTCGAATGCTTTTGCAAGATCAAGGAAGATGGCTAGGCATTTTTCGTTTTTCTCAATATAAGAGGAGACACAGTTGGCAAGAAGAGTTGCAGCATCCTCGGTTGACCTATTCCTTCGGAAACCAAATTGGTTATCAGAGATAAGATGATATTTATCAATGAAAGAAATAACACGGGAGTTAACTATCCTCTCTAATATTTTAGAGACAGAGCTTAGCAATGCTATAGGTCTGTAGTTATCTGGTGCATGTTTGGGACCACTTTTGTAGATGGGGGAAACCGCAGCTATTTTCCAACATTCTGGGAAAGTACCGGTCTCAAGGCTCAGGTTGAAGATGTGCATCATTGGTACTAGTAAGGATTTTAAAGCTCTTTTGATAAGAATAACCGAAATTTTGTCAGGTCCTGGAGCACTATCGACTTTGAGGTCAGATATAATTTTAGTTATTTCGTAAGCATCTGTCGGTTCAAGGAGAAGAGAGTGTGGGTTTGATACATTGGATGTGTAAGTGTTTATTAAAGATTCATGAGATAGGTTATGTTTTTCTAGTATTTTGTCTGCCAGACGGGTTCCTACTGAGGTGAAGTGTGAGTTACAGGAGTTAAGTGTTTCCTTTTCTCTATTGGGACTCAGTAGTTGGGAGGTTTCATTACTTTTAGGAGATATGTGACCTATTGATTTTATTGCTTTCCAGAGGTTTTTTGGATTGTCTTTGTTATCAATAATCTGTTGGTTATTGTAGTTAGATCTGATTCTTGAAAGAAGTTTGGAAAAAAAGTTCCTATATCGAGTGTATATTTTATTTCGAACAGGATCATCAGGGTTAGATTTACAGTCATTATGCAACCTGTCCCGATGGATCATGCATCTTATTAATCCCGGGGTGATCCATGGTTTTATGCATGCCAATTTCCTACCAATTTTTGAGTTTCGCGTGTGCTGGTCTACAGTGGAAGTAACAATGTTCGTAAATTCAGTGGTTGCTGTGTTTACATTTGTGTCATTTGTGATGACAGACCAGTCAACATTGTTTAGGTCAGCAATAACTGCTTCGGTATCTGTTTTGCTTATCCACCTTTTTGCAGTAGTAGTTGGAGGTTTGCGTGAGGAAATATTAGCAATAACTATATCATGATCAGTGATTGAGGACTTGCAAACGACTCCAAAGCATTTGTTCTGACATTTAATAAATATGTGGTCTAGGCACGCTTTATCTCTAGTTGGACTGGTAATGGCAGGAAGTAGCCCATGGCAAGACATTAGACAAAGGTACTCTGATGACTGACTAATGGTAGTGTTGCAAATATCAATATTAATGTCGCCAGTGACAATCAGTGATTGTTTATTTGCCAGTGAGCTCAGTAAGGTGTCCAGTGAGTTTAAAAATGGTTCAAGATTACTAAACGAAGGAGATCTATAAATGCCTAGTATTGCTACTTTATCATCAATGGTTATGAGAAGTCGATCTGCATCTAGTATTGTTGGTTCAAAAGCTACAGTCTTATAATTAGTTTTAACAAAGCAAATTACACCTCCGTTTTTATTTTGCTGAACTGTTGTGCGATATGCATTGTATCCTGGTAGAGGGTCTATAATACTGCCGTCAGTGAGCCAGCATTCCGTTAGAATTATAACATCAAAGCTAATAGTGGTTCGCTGTAACATTACCGTAAAGTTGTCAAAATTGTGTTGGAAGCTTCTGATATTGAGTGAAAGAATTTTAAAGTTAGACTCGGTATTTTTTATTAAGTTTCGGCAATGTTCAATAGTATCAACGGTATGACAGTTTACTTTTAGATTTTCGTCTAAGTCTTGCACTATGTTAAGTAATGCCATTAGTGTAGTTTTTTAATTTTGAGTAATAATTTTTATTTAAAGGGGCTGTCAGTGACCAACAAGTTAGTATGTTCCATTTGCCAAGATTAATGAAAGTACCTTTTGGGAATTTTAGGATACCCTGACACTGAAAGAAACGTCGTTTGTACGATAATAAGTGTCTGATTATGTGTAGGAACACGTCGGTGAGTGTGTTCAAAGTGTGTATTAAGGTATGTGTAGGTGTTATGGTGTGTATTTTCAAGGTATGTGTAGGAGTCATGATGTGTGTTATTAAGGTATGTGTAAGTGACATAATATGAACATGAAACGTTTTATAAATTAAACTTTTAAAGGACGTAAAATAGTAAAATAATAAAAATAAATCGTTAACATAAATTAAACTTTTAAAGGACGTAAAATAGTAAAAAAATAAAAATAAATCGTTAACAGTTAGAGTAATACTGATACAAAATGTTATTTTGTAAAACACGAAAAAGTTAACAATTAAAATTGAACAATATGAATAGTTATTACTATTAGACACAAGACATTTGTTAGCAATTAAAAATAACCAAGAACACAAAGTAAGTCTGTATGACACGAAGTATTTTATGGTTAAATGTAAAAAAGAACAAAAATTACTTATAAATGACAAAAAATAGTTAAAAATTGAAAGTAAACAAAACAGAAAAGTAAATAAGGTTTTTTTAAAAGTACTAGTTGTTAATAATAAGTGAGTTTGTTTGTAGAGAGGTGCAGTCATGTGCACCAGGAACTTGACGATGAAGTTCGTCCAGGCTTGTGATATTAATGGGTGGTAATCCCTCCCGTTTACGTATGTAAATAGATCCGTTTTTAATCCAACAGTATTTGAATCCTGCATTTTTGCTGAGTTGGCGTGACTCACGAAATAAACGGCGGTTGTCTGGTGTTAAGCGCTCATTAAAGAATATGTTTCCTTTGGTACCTTTTATGTCAATGTCGGCACAGTTAAGGTTACGTCTATTTTTAGCGGAACTTAAAAATTCATTTCGTTTGTCTCGTCTCAGGAATCGGAGCACTAGTGGTCGGGGAAGGTTCTTGTCAGACTCAGCTATTATATCGTCATTGTTATGTTTTTGTTTTTGGCGGCGCGGTCCAGCACGCGTCACGTAATCCAAGTCCTTCTCGTCAAGATCGACACCAATTTTATGAGCGATAACGCGAACTATGTGGGTCGGACTTTCTGCTGGAGTTTCGTTTATTCCTATGATTTCTATTTCATTTCTTAGGGACTGCTGGGCCTGAGAGTTGAGTTGTTCTTTAAGTTGCGATACTGTATTTTGTAGTATTATGTTTTGAGAGGCACATTTTTCGAGATTGTGTATTTTTTCTTCAGCGCGGGCAATTTTGTGCCCGTATTCATCAAGGCGGCTATTGCACTGCGAGATATGGTCGGTCAATGACCTCATTTCGGACTTCATCTCCATGACACTTTCGCGGATTAACTTCATTTCTAAAGCTAGGTTATTCAGAGCATTAGAGTCCACAGTTACAGGTTGAAAGGCAGGCTTATTGTGTAATTCAACAGATGTTTTGCTCTCAGAAATGGGTTGGGATGAGAAACAGGTGTTGTCAGAGGCGGAGCTCATGTGACCAGTGCTGGTTTCACTGTTTTGACAGTGAGGGCATTTCCAACGCTGCCGCTGTTCTTCGGTCAGTTTGCGCAACTCCGTTATGTTTGCGCATATAGCGTGATAATGGTAGGCACAGTTCGAGCATTTTATGGCTTGTGTTGATCTTATTGGTTTAGTGCAATTCGCACAGCTGTAGTTAACCATTTTTACAACAATAAGATAGTAATATTTTGAGGCGCTTACGAGTTCCAGGAATTTTGGTCCGCAGGTGCACGTCGTAGGTAGTTACGCACGTGCGGGCCGGCCGGCTGCTGTGCGAAAGGGATGAATGATCGCGAATCAGCAACTTGTCCCTTTTCCCCGAGGTGAGGAGGAGCCTACCTCAGCTGATGCAGCGCGATCGGGAATATAATTTTGGCAATATTTTTAAATTAATTTCGCGTACTTGTTCACTCAAATTGTGTCACTATTTGTTAGAACATTAGGATTGTTTTGTATTGTTTTATTTAATGTATTTTCGTAAGAGATTTTATTTCACCAAAAACACGTCCACTCTTTGACAACTCAGGATATAGAAAAAATAAGAAAAAATTACGCAAAAGTCGCCCAATGCCTTGTTATACATATATAAACAATGATGCTGACCAGCTCTTCTGTACTCGGTGTGACCAGGTTTTCAAGACCAAATTTGGTTTTGCTAGTCACCAGAGAGCTGACGAAAGGAATGAAAGTTAGTCGGGGTCGCTGTCGCCAGATACGGTGAAGATATAGGTGTGATATGCAAAAATGCTTTTCCCGAAATATGATATTCTAAAAATATGATATTTTTACACATAGAACCAGAATTATTTTATTATCTGTCGACAGCATCCTAATAATCTCTTCCAATTTCCAGGTCTCTGCTACGCCGAATTCGCATCCCGCGTGCCTAAGGCTGGCTCCGCTTACGTCTACAGTTACGTCAGTGTTGGCGAGTTCATAGCTTTCACCATCGGCTGGAATCTTATCTTGGAGTACGTCATCGGTACGGCGAGCGTGGCCAAAGGCATGGCCTTGTATATTGATAGCCTGTGCAACAATTCCATGGCCAGAGCTATGACGGAAGCTGCACCTATGAACATACCGTTCATGGCGGACTATCCGGATTTCTTCGCGTTGGCGCTTGTGTTGCTTATTACTGGTGAGTTAACTTTTGTTATTTAAGTGGAAGCAAGCAAAAGGTTTTTTACACTTAGACCCTATTTTTCTATCTTGATCTGACTAAAGGTCAAGGGGAGCGGGCTGTTCACTTGAAGCGCGCGGCTGTGCGACGTCCGAGCTGTCATCTATTCTGTAGGTATTGTTATCGTAAAAGCTTTAATACAGTTTTTTGAAGTGAAAACTTCTTTAGCGGCGCTGTGTACTTTTTTGGAATGGGTAAAAACTTCTAAATTCGCGTCAGGTCACGTGACCCTGATCGAAAATTCGTAAGACGTAAGACGTAAAACGTAAGACGCGCGTTGTTGAGGACAGCGCCATCTATGCACATCGGGAAGAACTACGAGGGCCTCGCGTACTAACTACGTAGTTCATCCAACAACGACGAGATGGCGCTGAACCACGGATATATAACTGACGACGAGCTCCATGCGAGACCAACACCACGAACTGAAGTCTATCCTGTGTGCTTATTTGTAAATCTGAATAAATTCCTTTCACGAGAAGAATAAACCAGTCACTTTTGTCATCATACCTGATTTGCAAAAAACCCTATAAAATAAGGAACACACCTTAACACGCGTGTTTTGTTTATAAGACGATTCACAAAATACACTCGTAATTGTTCAAGTTTTCACTTCTGTCGGCACTACCGGAGTGCCAGTGTTTTTTTTTTTTAATCCAACCTATGTTTAGATGACAAGTTATTTGCTGTGTCGGAGCGATGATGTTATAATGAGTGACGTTTAGAGGTGTCAATTTTAAATGACTGAAGAGCATCATTTGGCATCACTTTAACAAGAGGTCTTCCAATATAAAATATATATAAAATAATATATATAAGAGGTCTTCCAATATAAAATATAAAATATATGACGTTCATCATGCAATTCATTCATTCGTTCATCATTCAGTCATGACATAAGTTCCTTGGTCATGACCTAAAGAAAATATAGGCTCGTTGACAGATGCCTGGACCTGATCACCTGACGTGTCAGTGCTGCCACCTAGCGAACGTCATTTCAGAAAACCCTCATTCATTGATGATTAACAGGCGAACATTCTTGATCTTATCAGACACGGCTAGTAGATCGAAAAAAAAATGCATTCTCTGCAGTCCTTAGGCTAGGCTATTTATTTTACATGAATATACCTCTTATATGTAGGCCTATAATATGCATAATGAAGAAAGACTTTCCAGACTATATCTATCATTTGAAAGTTAAAGTTTACTAACTATATCATGTTTGTATGATTCAAGTGCTCCTGGGCATCGGTGTGAAGGAGTCGACGAAGCTCAACAACGTGTTCACAGCACTGAACTTGATCACCGTCATCATCGTCATCGTCGCTGGAGCCGTCAAGAGTGAGTACATCTTCTTTATCTACAGACACCTTACAAAACAATAACGCTCGAGAAGTTATCTGACTTATTGCAAAACGAATCAAGCCTTCAAGCTCTTTCTTGTATAGTAAAGTTTATTCAGAGTGCAGTGAAGTTCTTAATACAAAATTGACAACTTGGTCTCGAGTTTGACGTGAGTCTTTGTAATTAGAATATTGCCAGAAAAGAGTTAGAAATTCAAAAAAGGTATAAACCTGGATCTATAGGTAATCCTTTTTTTGTAATAGGTAAGGCCATATATATTTTGTGGACCACCTCTTGTCTTGGCGTGAAGTTTCTTACTGTTTGTAATTCTTAATTCTACAACTAGCTACAACTTTCTTATTTACTAACTTCTTGACAGTACCTGTTTGATCAATCATCAAACATGTTAATAAGAATCATCTTGCATAAATGTTCAGTCCATGATCCATTCAACATCTATGCTTACGTTCACTGGCTTGACAAATTGGTAGAAATTGCAAGCAACTGTTTTTATTATTTCGGCCTTTAAATGATTGCATTGTTCCGTGCATTGATTTGGTTTGAGTTTGTTATACTGTGTGCTTTATTTATATAATTATGTAACTGTCCACGTAACAGAAACGTGAAAATTGTTTGAAGATTCTGTAATTCAGGAGCCAGACTCGCCAGACTGGATCATTTTTGATGGGTCATAATATGTCTGTAGATATTAAATTACAGAATTACGTGTGATTTATACTCACATTCCTTGTATGCAGCAGCTACAGTCAACTGCACGTCAAAGACAACAATTTGACATTAACAGCTCCTTATTCCGTAGCATTAAGGTTCGTTTTCGTAGTTAAAGTGCTGTTGACCGTACGACGGTAATATGAACATCGTAAACGGGACATCCACGTGTGCCCATTTAACAATTCCTGTCTAGATAGAGATCCTGCTAACTATCAGCTATTTATAACATCTCCCACGGATGAGAGTCAATTGAGAAAAATGGATCACCACAGAGCTTAGAGACACCTCGGCGAATGCTGCTAGAGGCGGCATTGTCAACACTTGCCATACAAATCAAGTTTGTTACCTTGTACTCGCACTACGAAACAAATGACGTATCGAAACTAGAGGTCTATAGTCCCTATGCACGTAAAGGTCATAGTACACATATCAACTCGGAAAGGGATCGTCACCGTATCAACTCGAGCCATTCAGTATTATTTGTACGCAACTCTCTACTGCAACACACACTAATCGGAATCGTAACGTAATCGCCTCACCTCGGAACAAGCTCAAGGACCAGTGCTATGCGTAGTCAACTTACAGTTCCCGCGCTTACGGCTCGTCGTCCCCGCGCTTACGTCTCTCCGTACCCGAGCTTACGTCTCTTGGTCCAACCCTGCTCCTCTCACCCCTCCCGCGGCCTCCCTGCAGCACACTACTGTTGCCACACGTTCTGTCATTTACAAGGCAACTTCCAGTCGTGTTGCGCGCGTATTTAAACTGATCTGGTGCCACCAGCGGTCGGCGAGCAGCGTCGCGTCGCCTACCCGTAGCCAAGTCGACGTATCGTAGCTGCTGATCCGCTTTGGTTACGTGCTTACGTTTGGTTGACGGCTGTTTGACTATGAGGCGAAAGGCTATACGGTGACGATCCCTTTCCGAGTTGATATGTGGGTGGATATTGATATGTACCTTAATCCGTAGTTCCGCCGATGTTATGGGCTACTCCGTATTCACTACGGACGTAAAATTAGTTTGGGGCTGATCTAAGAATGAATAGCAACACTATTTGAGAGTTGACTTTACTGCTGACGTATTTTTCCCCGTCCGAAAAGGTTAATTAAACCGTTGTAAGGTCCGTGGCAGCAGGTGAAAATTTTATTAGAACTGCCGTCTCTCGACACACAACGATTCTATGCTCTGTGTGGAACACTGTCCGTGTCAGGTATTAATAAGTTGTAATGATTTATAGGGTAAATAGGGTCCGGGCACTGACAAAAAAATCATTATTTTCGCAGCATATTCAATGCTCATGGTCATTTTAAGCCATTCTAATTTTACTATGATTTTAATATTTAATTTGGTTGTAGGTACCTCCTTATTAGTTCCTTTCAATTGCATTGACATTTCATTACATTCCAATCTATTCTGTAATAATAATTGTGAAATAGGGTAAAGGCTCGTACACACAGGCGCGACGCGACACGCGACACAAAGGCACCGCAAGTCGCGCAACGAGCGGTGCCTTTGTGTCGCACGCGATTCGCGTCGCGCGTCGCGCCTGTTTGTACGAGCCTTTAGGTATACCTGACAAATATTTTTTTTACTTATATAAAATCCAAAATCAAAAAAGGGAAGGCTTCGCGATTTTGTAAAGAAAATATGCCACTACAAACATTAGGATTGGTCTAAACAAAAAGGACTGCTAATTAGATCTACTTAGATTCGTAATTACTAAGAGACAGAGTACGGCGATCTAAGCACTTTACCTATTTATCAATGAGTTGTTATCAGAGATTTATGATAGGGATCACCTACATGTACAGACGCCAGCACATCAAGCTACCCGAAACTGTCAAAATTTCCCAATCAACTTTGAACCTTATGCTTTAGCGATAAAGTTGAAAACCTATTAAACAAATTTGACAGATTGTAGTAGGTTGATGTGCTGGCGTCTACAATACACTTCTACCACTCAGACCGAGCTCAAAGAACTTTGTGCATTGGATGTAACTCAAGAGCCGGTCGATTAGATAACATTTGAAAGAGACATAATATATAACAACACAACATACAACAAACATTTATTAAATCTATTTTATTATTTATTTATTTCTGTAACTGCCCGTGACATCACAGAGGGCCCTATCAGAATACCAGCGCTGCAACTTTTTTTTTTTTTAAACTAGGACTTTCTGTTTCATTTTTCTTTTTGTTTTTTTTTTTTATTGAACTTGGTTTTTTAAGGTTTTACTGTGTTTAGTTTATTTTGTGATATTGAAAAGCCACACGTGTAGTTAGATAGTTATAGCATGACACCTCCCGACTTTTTTTCATTATCACTGTACAATCTAGCTTATTAGCTCATAACTACTCAAAGTATAAGTAACTGACCAATAACATCTTTCTTAAAATCAAAATATTCTTTTTATGAGTTTGACTAAAAACTCCTTATTCAAACCTTTCACTCTTTCTAAAACAACAAACATAACCCATCATGCCTGTTCTCCCCAAAGGGCCAGGCATACATGTACCTGCAGTACACTCACATTTATGTTGTTGCTTTACTATTTCTCTTACTTCTTTGTTTTCTTTTCCAGGCAACCCAGCTAACTGGAGAATAGACATCGAAGACGTCCCAGAGGAATACAAAAGCCAGGCAGGAGCTGGTGGGTTCGCGCCCTGGGGGGTAGCAGGCATCATGGCCGGCGCAGCCAAGTGTTTCTTCGGTTTTGTGGGCTTCGACTGCGTGGCCACTACTGGGGAGGAGGCCAAAAACCCTAAGAGAGACATCCCACTGTCCATCGTGCTGTCTTTGGTCATCATCTTCGTGTCCTACTTCAGTATTGCGACTGTACTGACTATGATGCTACCGTATTATTTGCAGGTTAGTTGTTTTTATATTCGTGATATTTTGTGCTTCAATAGAAGTTTTGGTTAGCACCATTGTCAGTTAGTGCATGCCAACACGAGACAGATGATTGAGTGGCAGTGGCTCATTGTTCTAGAAGTCGCCCGCATGCACAACTGCTCAGCTTAAGGTCTTAGGTTCGATCCCCAAGTCAGCAAGTGTTACTGGGTTATTCCAGGAATGTCTCAGTAGCAGCTCGCGGCCGGTGTCTGGATTTATGTCTAGTTATTTTAGTTAAACACAACTAGCGAAATCTGAGTACAATACACCTCTAACCGGGGTTCGGGGCTTCGGGATATGCATATTTATGATTGATGACCTATTTAACAACTTCCTCTCCCAGGACGCCGACGCGCCGTTCCCCCACGTGTTCTCGGAAGCCAACCTGCCGGTCATCAAGTGGATCGTGACCATCGGCGCCATCTTCGCGCTGTGCACCAGTCTCCTCGGCGCCATGTTCCCTTTGCCCAGGGTGCTGTATGCCATGGGCAGCGATGGTGTGCTGTTCAGGCCATTGGCGGCTATTAACAAGAGGACTCAGACGCCGGTGATCGCGACCATGTTGAGTGGGCTGTTGGCTGGTTAGTATTTTTGTTTGTTTGGTAATCATAGCTAAATCATAGCTAAGTAATAAAAGCCGCACGGGTCGATTGATCAGGTTAAGCTACGCTTGCCAAGCCCAGTCCGTGGATGGCACCTTTAACCGGGACCGCTCCGGCTGAGGCTACAGCAGACAGCGATTTGCGATGCGACTGGAAGAGCGAAACGAGAAAAACATGGTATGGCTACATTACAAGCGAAAAAAAAAGCAATTTTCTAATAAATTCGCTTCAATTTCGCTCATGTTGATGTAGCCGATGCCGTGATTTCAGTAATGTTGTTCCTATCGCATAAAGAAATCAAAGATCGCTAGTAATATTTGATGTACGGTGTAGCCATATACGTGAGCATTCATTTACTTGTTTTAATCGCTCATGTGTCGCAGGTCGCGTCGCGGCCTAATGTAGCCTCAGCCGTGCCTCGGCAAGCACGTGAAGCCAGTCCCAGCTGTCATTCGTGGATCTTAGACAGTAGTTGCTGATCGTCAGAAGCCTGAAATTCTGACAACCAGTCTTACCAAGGGGTATCGTGTTACCCATTAACTTGGCTGTGTAGATCAGACAATCAGTCGCTCCATGTAAAAACCTGGTATTCAGCTGCATCCGGTTGGACTGAAACTAACCGCAACATAGTTCGGAAAAGGCTAGGCAGATGATCTATTATCCGCGTGCGACGGGAGACCCGCCTCACACATTGCTGCTCTAAGGATGATAATAGAAAACTGCACGCCGCACGTGCGCTCGGTCCATGCTAAAGGTGCAACTGTATTGCAGTCGGTGGGAGACGACCAGCCTATATCGATCGCCTCATCGATGAACGTGATCCGGCTGCCATGCACTGGATCCAATTACGAGTTTACGAATTATTACTTACCTACATAGCTTCTTGACAACTTACAATGTTGACATTATGATACGTTTAAATAGGTAGGTACACAGAATAAAAGTTTATATTTAGATATACATATTTACCTTCAACACATTGTCTAGTAATTTCTTGTGTAGGTATATTATCAGTTTATTTAACGCTTATCTAAGAATACAACAAAAACAGCCACTTCAAGACACGTTGTTACCTACTTAATAGATATTTTTACTCTAAACGTGTTCTTACATAGGTATAATAGGTACCTACCCCAATAATTAGTCAAAGTGAATAAGCAAAAACAACAGTATTTACTTTACGTTTCACAATACAAAGCTTAGCATGGTAAACGCAAGATCAAAGTACAGGGGGCCTAAAAAAGGCACTTTGGCAGAATCATAAAAGGATAAATAACATTATGAATCATAATGGACATTGGTGATGGATATTTCAGTATTTTTTTTTTGTCTGTGCTAAAATACCAATCAATCAAATCCAATAATCTTTGATTATACCTACGTAGAGCAGCGAAACAAGAAAAACACGGACTGTCTTCGCCATATTATGATTAATAATGTTATCCTTTTATGATTCTGCCAAAGTGGCCTTTTGAGGCCCCCAGTGCGGCCAACGAGAGAATGCGAATTCTTGATACCTGTCAGTGCGACAATACTGTAGCTATTAAAAACCAAATTCGCAAAACACATATTCGTTTGTATAGAACTGACAGGTGTCAAGAACGCATTCTCTTGACGACCGGACTGTAATTAGACATAGCAAATAAATTTATATATTTAATAATTTCATTTGTTTCCCAGCTATCATGGCGGCGCTGTTCAACCTGAACCAGCTGATTGATATGATGTCCATCGGAACACTCCTAGCTTACACCATCGTCGCTACCAGTGTGCTTATTCTCAGGTAAATGTGAACCATACTTATAAGGTATTTGGGAACGTTTAAGCTGTCATTTCGACTACGAATCCAAAAGGATATTAAATAAATTCAAAAGTAACTCTATCTGTCTATATGTTACCTTTTCACGTCTAAACCACTGAATGATTTCGATAAAATTTGGCAAAGAAACAGATTGCATCCCGGAGAAGGAAATAGGATAGTTTTTATCGACATACCTCGCGGGCGAAGCCGCGGGCGGAAGCTAGTAATATTATAAATTCGAAAGTAACTCTATATGTCTGTCTGTATGTTTCCTTATCACGCCTAAACCACTGAACGGATTTTGACAAAATTTGGCAGAGAGATAGATTGCATCCCGGGAAAAGACATAGAATAGTTTTTATCCCGATATTCCCACGGGATCGACACTTCTGCGGGTGAAACTGCGGGGCGCTGCTAGTAATATTATAAATGCGAAAGTGTGTCTATTTGTTACCTCTTCACGCTTAAACCGCTGAACCGATTTAGATGTAATTTTGTACAGATATAGTTTAAGTCCCGGGAAAGAACATAGAATAGTTTTTATCCCGATATTTCTACGGGATCGAAACTTATGCGAGTGACACCGCGGGGCGCTGCTAGTTATCAATAAAGAACTGGCTGCAGGCTAACATTACATTTGTAAATATATTTGATGGATCTATCTATGTTAGCCACTCAAATGATCCAAGTCGTGGCAGCTTTTCGATTGAAATCAGTTATTTTAGACGAAAAAAAGAAATGCTGCCAATCTAGAGACATTCTCCACTAGAGTCCTAAATAAAACTCTAGACGAAACTAAAACCACATTTTCTCCTCTTCTAGATACGAAGAAGAGTCAACGATCCAGCTGCACGCCACCAAGCCTGCTCCGGAGACGCCCTTCAGCGTGTTCAAGCAACTGTTCAATCTACTGGGACTGAAATACCCCACGCAGCTATCTTACACCATCGCCAAGTGGACTATCCTTTTATTCTGTAAGTATTTATTTTACCTGCCTTTTTATAATACCAGCCTATTATTGTACTATTGCAACGCTAAGGCTTCTTCTGATACAGAGGAACCACGAGCACTACACGAGCATTGCTCAAGGCGGGTTAGATGATATCAGACATTTCACATTTAGTTATTATTTATTTGTATTTCATTTGTTTTCTTTCTCTCGAAGTGGAACGTTTGAACACAAAATGAATCAAAAGTGAATTGACCCAAAGATGTTGGATTTCGGCACTCGCCTACCGAATGATCTACAAATGAAATAAAAGTAGTAGATGAATGTTCATTCCTACGTAATTTTGTCGGTGTTGTGTAAACACAGAATGAAACAAAAATGAACATTCACTCAAGTGAACCATTCATTGTCGCGCCCCGCTAGTGGCGCTAGCGGCGTGCTCACTTTAGTTACAAAGGAAGAGGACCTCTTGTGCAAAATTTCATGCTTTTAGACCTGTTGGTTACGCTATGCATTGACTGTTAAGGCAATTTTAGACAGGGTCAGTGCACAAGTCAGTTATCGGCGCCAGTGCCCGCGCCTAGACTGGCTTCTAAATATTCGTGTGCGAATTTACAAGCCAGCGCTGACTTTCCGCCACTGGATTGACTTGAAATCAATTTACACGGGTTTTTTTCGGGTCAGCGCTGGCTTGTCTCGATTTCGGCGCCAGTCACTGGATCTGTCTAAATCTGCCTTTAGTGAATGAATTTAAGATTTTTATTAGTTTTATTCTGGTAAACTAATAAAAGTTCCCTGTGGTACTAGTCGTGGTGGCGCTGGCGACGTGCTCGCTGCTGCGCTGGCAGCTGGCGGCGCCGGCGCTGGGCGCGCTGGGCGCCGTGCTGCTGCTGCTGCTGCTGGTGCTGTACCGCCAGCCGCGCAACAACGTCGAGAACCTCTCCTTTACGGTACGTATATATGGAGGTGCGACGGACTTTTGTGGTTGCTAGTAGGTACTGCTACTATTGCAGATGTCTATTGACGGCGATAAACACAATGAGCTCAACTGTAACTAATAATGAGACACAATTACTTTTAGTATTGTTATAAATCAAATTTTGGTTTTCCCACAGTTGAGAGGTCATCAGAGGAGCGATTTCCGGCTTTTTAAAGAACAGTCGCATTCTAACATCAATTTGTCAAAAAAAATTTCTTGACAAAAGTTGTGTTTTAGTTTTAGAGCGTTTTAAATTATGGGAATTGACCATCAAGCTATGCCCCTGTTTCCCATTCATTAATAAACTTGGCACAGCAGAAAGCAAGGTGTAGTCTGAGAATTCTCACTATTGAGTCTTAACTAACACCCAAATTCAATGCTTTAATAAAATTAAATATTTTGTAATTATTTCATGTGTCAGAAAAGGGCCTGTCGATTGTGGCGCCCTCTACATAAAATCCTTATTCAGGATACTCATGCAACACCTAACCATCAGAAAAGGGATGCTCTACAAGCTAAGAACCCAACCTTGATGAAGTTCTGGACTTCTAGGTCATATAATATCACGTCAACTGCTATAGGGTGAGTGGGGGCAAGATCGAACGGTTTTTTGATGAGATGAGCAGTGTTGTATTTGAAGTCTTGTAGAACAGTACATATGAGCTTATGCTAAAGAATTATTTGTTTGAGTAAAGAGCAAAGAGTATATTTTTCTATCATATTGATAATATCCTGTTAAATCTGCTCCAAAGCATAAAAAAATTAAATTAAATGTTTTTATCACGAAAATGAACCAGGGGAAAGATGAAAGGGTGATGGGGAAAGATCGAAATAGTTTCTAAAATCGTCTAAATGATTGTAAGACGCTGTTGGTGTTCACTAGTCTATAGTTTGAAGTGCCCTAAAAACTGAGAACTGACTGAAGTGTCAAAATTCCTTTAGTTAAGAAAGATATAACGTTTTTATATTTTTATATATTTCAATCTTACCCCACCGGGGGAAGATTGATAAAGAGGTTCTCAAACTTTCCACTTTAATTGCTTAAGGTTATAATGAAAATAAAACATTGCTATCAATCAAATATATCCTTTAATTTTACTTTATCCTAATACTTACCGAGATATCTATTATTACTATTATTATTATAGATTATACTTACAAAACAGAAAGTTTGCATTTTTCTTTCATCTGAGTCTACAAATGTAGCGCAATACGTAACAAATAAAAGTGACATAAAGATAAAATATTTCAAAATTAAATAGTTATCCAAGCAACATCTTAGAAAAATAAAAAATGTATGGCTTCATGCCTATAACAAAAACATAAAAAGACTCTTCAAAGGCAAAAAAGCAATAACAAATCACTTATCTTACATTAATTTGCCATATTTAGGATCAATATCTTTAAAGATTCAATTTTAATCTTTATTACATCTAAAGGTACGAGTTCGTAGTCGACTGCAGACAGCAGCAGCATACGACGTGTCGCTGCGACACTACTGGGGTCTATGTATTTCTATGAAAACAACGTGTCGCTAGCTACGGAAGGTATTTCATAGAAACACATAGAAACCAGTAGTGTCGTGGCGACACGTCGCCTGCTGCTGCTGCTTGCAGTTGGCTACGAAGTTGTACCTTAATTCTTAACATAATAATCTCGACTTCGGCACGGATTTTTCGGGATGTCTTGTTCTTTCACACTATGACGTATTATATTATAAAGATTCCTTCCGTTTTACTTTCTCTATGGCGTTAGCAATATCGTCATGGGTGTAGGAAGTTGCGCGTAGAGATGTCCGGACGTAGTTACGTGGCATGGTGATTCTGAATTGACAAAATGCAATTATTGAATAGTCATTCGGTAGTCCTAAGTTGGTATTTATAATAATATTTGTAATCACTAATCAATTATACACAAAATTAATTCATTCAAACTTTGCATAAACTGATTTGATATTAGTACCGATAGTACCGATTATTTTATTTTGTATACTTATCTTATCATGAACAGTTTGAGAACATCTGACTATTAGTTTGACTTTTGAAAACGGGGTAAGGTCGAAACTTTTAAATGTTCTTCTTACCCCGTCAAATATTGGTGGGTAAAGATGGAAAATTGAAATAAATCCTAAAATACGAAAAATAGCCATATTTGGATGTAATAACACAACTAAGAATTAAAAATAATGAGTAGATATTCCAATAAAACATTCGTACCCACCTCGTAAGTAAAGTTACAGGACACGGGGTAAGATTAAAACACTCGATTAATTTGCGTAAAAGTCACTGCGCAGACATTTGCATTTTTCACACAACCATTCACTCAAAGCGGTAAACGCTGATTGAGATGTGCGACGTAACAAAATGGCGATCTTAACAATGTTGCCATCACTGCAAAAACTGCATTAAGTCTGACGTTATGGACAACTTTTTGTGTTACCCCGTTTTCTATCTTCCCCCCACTCACCTTACCTAAATGTTTTCTAACATCTAAATATGTTTTACTGCAGGTGCCGCTAGTACCCCTAGTGCCGTACCTGAGCGTGTGCATGAACGTGTACCTCATGGTGCAGCTGGACTATCAGACCTGGGTGCGGTTCATCATCTGGCTTGTCATTGGTAAGTTAACCAGATTTATTTAAAAATTCTGTTGCATTGAATCCTAGTATGCAATCAATGATAGCTGCACCTCCTATCCTGCTCTCTGTTTCTCACAATATGCAGTTAAAGTGACCTCTGCGCTTCCGCCGACGACGCCGTGGTAATGGCGAAGTTTTGGTCCATCAAGATTAGAAATACTGGCGTGCCAGCGACACGAGAAAGAATAAGAATATATCAATGTTAGACGCGAAATTTCTATTGTGTCTAAGGTTGAAGTTACATAAATAGCGATGGCTAAATATCTGCAGATTTGTTAATTTTATCGATCAGTATAATGTTTATTGGATCGACAGACACAACTAGAATCAATTCTTATTTTTTATTATAATTTTATCTCACAAAAGTGCTTTTAAATAATCTAATTGAAATACACGATTAGAGTTTGTCTTCGACTGACAAAAAGAACATCGTTCAAAGCCTTACTACCTTATCTCGAGGAAAACAAGCTGCTGGTTTATGAAGACATTGCCGATTCCATAACGTCCATTTGTTATACATATTATGAGCCATATTTCAACTAAGTGCAGTAATTTATAATGCCACTCTTTTAACATCTTTTCATCCGTCTATTCCAGGCTACCTAATCTACTTCTTCTACGGCATCAGGAACAGCTCACTTTGCGAGAAGAGCGAACCGACGACCACCAACGGACTCATTGAAGAGAAGCGACAAGTGGTCACCACCAAGTTCTAACGCTGACTGACATACGTATTGTTTAGCTATGTTAGTGTACAATCTAAGACTTTGTGGTCATTTGAATCGGTAATGCAGGGGATATTTCTGATTTGCTAGGTATGATTTTCTGATCCATAATGATAGGAAGTGAGCTTTAACATTTTGCTTCTGATGTTTTGTGGCTATATCGATAGATGTATAAAATGTATACATTCAAAATTTGTAGTCATAGCAAAGATTGTATTATATCGTACCTACTACAGACTATTAACCAGCCAGATAGCCACTAGTAGCACATCGGAGTTCCCGTTCTGCAGATATGAGAGTGTATTGAATTGGCAAGTACTAAAAGGCGAAAAGATGGTGGTAGCTTGTTCATTTGTTTGTTGTAATAGTCCTATAAAACGTGACAGGGTCATGAATTACCTTTACACAATAATGTTTTGAAGAAATGTAAAGTACCTATGAGACATTTGAAAAATCCTGGAAAGCAAAAATGTAAAGGTGCACGCAGATTGTTCATTTTTTTCAATCGATGACTGCTCTTCCAACTATAACCTGAGTTGTACTAAATCAGATTTAACCGATCGTCCGAGTCAATCTGTAAGCACCTTTAAAAGACTAGGCAGATTAAGATTTGAGTTTATTTGACGGGATTAAGAATGCTATTACAGGGTTTTGTAGGACAGAATATATTAATGTTAGGATTGATTAAAAACAAATAAAAATTTGAATTCAGACAAGATGAAAATGTAGGCGTGCAAGTTAAAATGAAGTGATTTTTGAAAGGCAACTGTTACTTATTTCATAAATAAGTACATAGTACTTATAGGATTTTGGCAGACTTCATTGTAAAACATAGTTATTTTAGACAGTTACAATTTAAAAAGATAAGTACAGAAGAAATATTATTATTTTACTGTGATTACATTTAAAATAAACACATTTTGGTGTATTCGACTTCAGTATATATTAAGTTATTCAAGAATAATTTTTATAAGAATATAAATGTTATTATGCTGCATTTACCAATAAAATACCAGATTGGGTTCCGATACCCAAATCCAAGAGGGCCAGAGAACCATTTTGACTTTAAAATAATTTGACATTCCATTTATTTTACTTTTACTGTACAATATATATATTTGTTTTAATTAGCTGTAGCAACATCGTCATTGGGCCATCCATAAATTACATCATACGGATTTCATGATTTCTGGACCTTTTCCCCGTTATCGTCAATATCGTCACATTTTGGTCATATTTGTGTCACCCCCTATGTGGCGATTATTTTGTAGTTTTTCGTTAGAGTTGAACTTTAGAGTTTTAATAATTTAAATGTATAGATGTGACGTCACGATGTCACACTGTTGACTCCTCCCCTTATCACACTTTGATGATCCCCTTCCTACCCTTAATGTGACACAAATTATGGATGGCTAGATAAATGTAAAATAGGTAGTTGTCATATAGAACTTAAAAAAGTAGAAACGTTAGAAAAAATCTAAGGATATAAAAAAAGTTCAAAACGATGTTGTTGTTGTTTATGATATTGTGTACTATAGACAATAAGTATATGAACTATGTTGTGATAGATGTGTGATCGACAAGCGTTAGATTAATAGGAACTTGGTCATTGATAAGCATTGTTTTTGTGCAAGAGTTATATTGCTGAATGGTTCGATTATATCACAATCCTAGTTGAAAACACAATTGTTTTTAAATTATATAAGTAGGTAATATAATCATCATTCACCATTCTCTTTTTTTAATTTGGCATTTCGCCGGTTAAACAACCGGGCTTGTCTGTGGGTGCCTCAATAAATTAGGTAAAGCCTCCCGCCAGGGCTAAAACTTTTAAAAACTAAGCGACTACGCGCTAAGGTCATCCTCTGTGGTTTACGGACCTCAGCCTGGAGGAAGGCAGCAAGGGACAGGCAGGATCGGATTAATTTCATCATTCTCTTGTCCATCATAATTACCGTAATTTATTTGGAGATGACATCTTCCATGATATTTATAAGCTGTCATATTATTTATATCAAATATTAGCAATTATTACAATGTTTATAAGTGACCAACGTATAATTTAACTTATTAGCTATAGTTAATAAAAATACGTAGGTTTAAGCATTAACAAACTGTGATTTATTGAATGAGTCGACTTAATTATTATTTCAGAGAACGATTAAATGATTCCAACTTGCCTACTTGGTTTTGTTATTTGTTTAATTTTCATAATTTGGGTTTTTATTATTAGCAGAAGCTAATCAGTCATATTCATTCTTGCGGAATTTGATTAGAAGTTCCGCGAAGATTACCGAAGATTAAAACTTGTGAGTTTGATATTTGGTTACTTGTGTGTTTGTATCCCCTACATACCAAAACCAAACTTACAAAATTTTCCTCTATAAAGAGGTAAAATTAGGATACGATATCAATTAGGGTAGCTATTATAAAAAAATATTATAGAAAAAAAAAACCAAAGGATTATATTAATGCATATTTTATTATATAAATTTTACTGATACATTTTTCCAACTCGCTGTTTCACAGCCAATAAGCCTTTAAGTACCTAAAACTATCACCAGAAGTAAAATTTTTACAAATATACTCGTTATTTGATTCAGCGAAATTAATATTCAAATGACCTTGACCTTGGAAGTAAGAAACCAATAACAAAAAAGTCGAGAGGTGCCGTGGGACACCCGGTTCGCACGAAGTTCCTTTCGGTGTATATTATGTATTAAATAACAAGCACAATGAAATAAGCTAACAATGTTTGAGAGTAACTAAGTGAAAAAGTTTCCTTCGTTTTTTTTTTGCGTTAATAAAGTACAACTGATGCCCATCCCGCACGTCTACTCTTCAGTAAGACACGCTTGTAAACACACCAACACATACTATAGCAACTGTCGGGACGGTCAAAATGTTTCTTTTTTCAATCTAACTCTAATTCGCCAAGTGTGCAGAAAGAAACTTCGCTCCATAAATATTTGGGAATAACTTGTTTCACTACTGTTATGTAATCAAAATATTAATGCAAAAGCAAGCCTTAAATGATAGGAATTCCAATACAATTCTTATGACAATATTTTTACGAATATACGCCAGGAGATAGCACAATAATATTACTAACATAATTTAAACACAGCTACAGTACTAAGTACCAAATAAAAATACTAATAACGAAAATAATATTAAATACTTTGGCGCAATACGTTATAGGAACCTAGTAACTTCGAGATTCTATTACTGAAAAAAACTTCCCTAAACATCTACACAATATATTATGCACCATGTGTGTGCATAATATTATTTTATGTTATGTTAGTTATGCAACTTACTTGCACAGTGTAAACATTCACGGCAGGTAAACTTACACAGTGTAAACATCCAGAGTAAGTAGACTTCCACATGTACAGATTCACTGTAAGTTGACTTGATGTCAATAATCAACCTGTGCAAGGCAAGTACAGAAGCAATTAAGGGTAATTAAGACAGACTCTTAAACACATAATTAACTAGGAATAACCAGGAATTACAAAGCATGATATAGTTATTAGCCACTATTATTACATAAAATCACATATTAAGTAATATTCATCAAACCATTTAGTCACATTTTCACAACATACAGTATCACTCTTATTGTCCAGACATTAAGTAAACAACATACTAATCATAATCCTATGAAGCCAACGGTAACCTACGTATCTACGTGTAAATCTTGATTTGTATGACAATTCCAAATCTTGTGTATAAGCCATTTTTTTCGCGAATGTGTAAAACCTAGCTAAAACTTGCTATAATTAAGTTATCACCAAATCTATAGTTAATACTTAGTAGCACACTTGTACAATAGGCCACACGTCAGTGCTAACACTTTGACCTTGACCTTACCTCGCGTAGTACGGAGTTTCAATATAATAAAAGACCAGCTTATACTGGTTTTGTTATCGCTGACTAGGGGCCTACTGTACAATGTACCTCACCTTAGGCACTACTCTAAAATACAAAATAAATACATATTTTAATTAAATACTTATCACACAATATTATTTCATTATTCGATTGTATAGTCATAGATTGGAAAGCTGAAATACTTAAAGCGTCATCCTTGTCACAATATTAAATCACATTTAAGAATGGCCATTTTTTTTTAAGAAGTATGGTTACACGCATACTTCCCTGCATTTAATTAGTATTCAATGCAATAAAGTATGTTCAAGCAGTTTGGGGTTGAAACACTAGGGCCATGGGTCCAAGTGCCCACTTAGTTTTTCGAGACATCGCCAAGCGGTTGGTCGACTCTCCACGTGACCAGAGGGATGGCCTATTTTTTGGCCAAAAAATCCGCATCGCCATACAACGTGGCGATGTTTTTCCTGTTGACAGCGATGCGGACGAATTTTTTGATGCCTTGTGATTGTTATCCCCACTTTTTTTGTACATGTACATATGATTTTAAGACAGTTAATTGACATTTTTCATAATCATATTTTCCTTATACGAGAATTACATTATTTTAAATCAAATTAGTATGTTCAATGCTGGTACTATACAAGGTGTAATGTAATTAACTAAAAACCTCTATTGCGAAAACAAAATCAGCTGCTCAATACATTTATGTTCGTATAACTCGACAAAATGTAGAAAAAAGCTGATTTGTTCTCGCAATTCCAGGGTTGGTCCCATAGTAAAAGTTGTTTGTGGTGATAAGTACAATGACACTTTAAGAGGTTTAAGTTATTTCAATTATAGTTTGTAGACAAAGGCGGTATTTCTCTTTATTATGACTGACAACACGCAGTCGAATCGTACATTAATTAATTATTTAAAAATCGCTCTTTAGATTTGTGTTGGTTATGTTACAAGTGATTTAATACTTGACCTTAACCTTCAACAAAAAATATTTAAGTATTTGCAAACGCAACATCAACATCTTACATTATTTTAATAAGCAATGCTATAATTTTAAAAAATCTTTATAAGGAAATAAGAATGTATGTATGTAGTAACTTTGATAAAGTATGAAAGACTTTTTGTACTTAAAACAATATAACGATATTTTGTCGCGTGGTCAAAATAGGAACTAACGCCGCCATCTTGTTTTTCTATACTATTTCTGTGGCAATAGCAAAAATGTTTACCAAAAACGGCCCCCTGTCGAAGGCATTCAGGCACCGAAACATCCTTGTAGCGCTACACATATTTTAATTTACTTTTGACACTAAAGCATAAAACGCAAGCTTTTTAATTTCCTTATAGCCACGTGAAGCAAACGGTGCAATATCACACAAAGCAGGTTTATATTAAAATGCAAAAATTACTAAAAACTACCGAATTAAGTTAACTATCTTAAACGTCATATTAATATCAGATGTGAACACGTTACAAGAGAAACGTTTATTTAAATATTCAAAGACAAGTTTACGCGAAAATATGACGGATTTTAATCCGGAAATAACAAACAAAAATCTGTATTTATTCAATGAAAGTTGATAATGACGATTTAATTCATAGATTAATATAAATAAGCCTTAAGTTTTCGCAATTAGTCAACCTACGTAAACCTAAATCTAAATGAATATTATAAAGGTTTAATCAGAACGTTGATATATGACCTTGACCTTACGATATTAAGGTCGGCCAAAACTAAATGCAGCCTCATGGCTTGCGCGATATTAAAGTGGCTGAGAATACCTCTCCCAAATAATATTAAGTCATTCACCTATAAATAACAACAAGTACGAGTGCAATAGAGGGTGTAAAAAGATCCATCACAAAGCCATCATCTACGCATTCTGTACATCAAACTTAATAACATTGTACAAAAATATTGATGAGAAACAACACGTTTTCGGTGTGAAAATAAAATTTTGTTTGACCTTCAATATCTCCGTAGATATTGAAGGTCAAACAAAATTTTATTTTTGTACTGGACCATATCTTCTGGTTACGGAACCAGAAGATATGGTCCAGTACAAAAAAAATATAGGTACACTGATACAAAAAGAATATACAATGATGGGAAGAACAAGTGAAGTTATATCTAATTGGTAGATTTTATGTTTTTATAAAATCATCTTACGCCTACACACTACAATACACTTAACATTATCAGCATCAATACTGGGCAAAAAACATTTTTCTAAAAACTAAATGCTGGAAATAAAAGACACAACAGTACTTGTCGGACTGACGACCCGTTCTTCTTCGCAGGCGTCAGGTTTGGGTCCCGGTTTAGGTATTTGTCAGCCGAGGGCGTGCGTCAGACCGTTGTTCAGCAAGGCAGTCTGACTATCGTTGTGTAAGTCAGCCATCTGGAGAGTGTCGATTTTGCGCTTGCGTTCCGAACTGTGCCACGCGCCGTACGTCGCGTAGATTATGAGACCTGGGTATAAAGAGGTCGGTTAGAAAAGATGCAGTTTGCCTTTCCTAATGTCTGCATGAGAGGCGGAATATTGGTTCAAATTTACAATTCTCAATGTTTTTATTGAGTTGCACGTACTAATAAAACCACAGATGGTAATTTTGGATACAATGATTGCATGCATTTAATATCATTATAAAATTACTATTAGTGTAAGTTATAAATAGCTAGTACGTATTCCTTGTATTAAACGCGGGTTTATATCAAAGTGCAACGAAAGGAAATTGAACTCTTGACCTATCAGCCCCCATTCCGCATCCCTACCGATGGGCTATTACCGCATAAAATATTGTTGAAATTTATTTCATGTAAACAAACGCTTTGGATGAAATGTGACCTTGAATTAACATAAAATGTGACCTTGAATCATATAGTTATTAACATGTAAGTATAGATGTAGCTCTATCAGAATCGACAGAAAGATGGCGTAATTATAAGGCTGTGACATAGATTGGCAGACGGAAGTGACGAAACACTAAAAATAGTCGCCCATTTCTTGATTTTCGGAAGCAACCACAGCTTAACCTCAGTTCCGCTAATCCTCGAGGTTATCAACCACAAGCAAAACGGAATCCCAAAAATCATGGTGACATAATATTAAAAGTAACATGTTACAGCCATAAAGTGGTCACTCAAAGTTAAAGGGACAAGGACGGCCAGGTCCTAGAGAGGACTGGATAAGCGAGTTGAAACATGCAGTTAAATGACGTACAATTAAAAATAATAATAACTGTTACAATAGTAATGACCTAGATTTTGTACTTTTAATAATATAGTGCCATGTCAACTGTTTTAAGCTAAAGGACTTGAGAGTTAAGAGCAAGCGAATTCGAACGAAGAGTACGAGCAAATTACCGTTATAAAAGAATATATCATTCAGGTTTTTTTTAAAGAGGCCGACCAGCTTTCTGAAAGGTTGTGATCGCTACCATTGCATTGTTGAACTCAAAGATAAAGGTATTTTTGAAGTGAAACTTGTTAGGCGGCCATTCTATCATTGGACGAGAATTACGAGCGAAATTTCAAAGACACGTCACGTTTAGGTACATTTCGTTAGATGAGAGAGAAGAGAGATATAACTCTCTCCGTCTCTCAAACTAAATCTCTCTCATTCTTATTTTTTTAAGAATTTTTACTTCTTTCACGTGGACACCCTGCACCATTGTTATTCAACCTGTATCGTGCTACGATTTCAGACACGGACTAGAAAAGGGTTTTTATAAATACGAAAAATAGCAACAAAAAAAACATTATTTTCAACTTTATTTACAGCCTTTTACTCTAGCTATATTGTTTAATAATTATGATTTATATAAATCGTACTCTGAAAGTAATATAATAACATACATTTACAAAAAAATAAACATAATTCTATTCACTATTTACGCATTTCAAGTTTGTGCATTGGCCATTAACGTGAATCACTACTTTTGAAATGCAACTCAAAAAGTTGTATGCTACTTAAAGATAAATTATTGAAATATTAACCAAACAGGAACAAAAAAGTTAGTTCCTGATCCATTCATTAAAACAGTGATAAGGATAACACAAAAATTAAAAAAGAACTGCTGTATCGAGACGAGGTAGAATTCAAATTTAAAAAGTGACGAAGCGACTAAAAGATACATACCTAGGTTTTTTTATGTTTTGCATAGAAATAGGTCGCACAGTATATAAGACGAGGAACGCATACGTTCGCCTTTATTTAATGCGGACTAAGCGAACGTGAAGAAACTCGCTCGGTAAAAATAACATAAACGACTTCAAAATGAACTGGGTATATTTGGGACTTGTGATCTTTGCCAGTGGAGTTTTAAGCCAGATTCCCACACATATGTCAATGCCAGAAGAAGCCAGAATGACCTTCAGCGAAATTGCAAACAAATATGGTCAGAAAACCGAAGAATATGACGTCATGTCAGAAGGGGGATATATCCTGAAAGTGTTTCATATTCCTGGAGACAGGACAAAACCGCTACTCTTCGTACACGGCGCCATAGATTCCGCAGACAGCTTCATCATAAGGGGAAATACGTCATTAGCTGTCGCGCTAGCCAGAGACAACTACGATGTCTGGGCAATGAACTACCGAGGCAACAAATATTCTCGACGACACACCAAAATGGACCCAGATTCGAACCAAGAATTCTGGAACTTCAGCGCCCACGAAATAGGGTACTACGATGTACCCGCTAGCATAGATTTCGTTCTGAACAAAACAGGAGAACAAAGATTGAGTGTCATCGGATATTCGGAAGGGACAATGTCAATGTACGTCCTAGGAGCAACGAGACCAGAATACAATGACAAAATTAAGATTTTAATATCTTTGGCGCCAATATGTTTCTTACAAAACACAGGACTGTTCACGTCCCTTATTTTACAAATGGCGCCGATTTTCAACGTTGGCCTCGAAGCCATAAATAGTGATGAACTTGTCGGCCACAACTCAACAACCAAAGCAGTAATAGACGAAGTGTGTAGCCAAAAATACTCAGGCTATCAAACATGCCTTATAAATGGCCTGTTCCTTATGACAGGTGCACACGCCGACGAAATTGAACCGGAGTTCCTTCCTATCATACTAGGACACTTTCCTGCCGGAACTTCAAGGAAGAATTTGTATCATTTGGTACAGATAAGTCAGAGAAAGAAATTTTCCAACTATGATTATGGGGTAGTACAAAATATGGCAAAATACAAAACGCCGACACCTCCGGAATATGACTTGAGTAAAGTGACGATGAAAGTAGCGCTGATTGTCGCGAAGAATGATAAGATATCTACCATCAAAGATGTCGAGCTGCTAAGGAAGCGACTACCCAATGTGGTCGATTACCAGGTGATGAAGAATAGTGCTTTCAATCATGTTGATTATGTTTGGGGAAAGTCTACCCACAAGACATTGTTTCCGCATATATTTAGGATTTTGAATAAGTATAATAGACGATCGGTCCAGTTTAAGGAAAAAAAGGATATTTTGGAAAAATAAATACTTACGTTGAATTGTTAACAAAGTGGTGGAAATCCGAAACAAGTGCGGAGTTTGATGAACTTGAAATCATTATTGGTGGCAATGCATGCTAGATAACCAAAACAAAGAAAGACCGAAATTTGTGTGAAAGCACCAGGAAGTGGTGAAGGGCGGGCGTTTTGGGAGACTGTCATGTTATTTTGACGTTCGAAAAGTGCTGATTGTCAGTTGTTGATTTGTTGTGTTGTTGATTTGTTGTGTTGTTGTTTAATGAAAAATCTAGTGTGCCAGTTGAAATAAGGTATTTTTTACAAAAATGGTGAAGATATAATTATGTGTTGAAATGTTTTGTGTTAAGACAACGTGTCGGTCACGACAAGCAGGTGTGGTACCTACTTTTTTCATTAATAAATTAGGTATTTATTTATATAAATAATTTATATCTGACTATGGAAAAATTAGCCCTAGGTCAATAATTGACCTAGGGCTAATTTTTCCATAGTCAGATACCTTATATCTGAAGAATAAATGACAGCTTGACATTTTTTCTATACTTACCAAAGCTGTCAAACCGCAAAATTAATTCCGCAGATAAAAATTATCTGACCATTGAAAAATCAGGGCCGAACGTGGTAACTCTAATAAGACAAAATATATTATCTTCCGAATAAGTCTGGACATGTTATGTCCGCAACCTTGTTTTAATTTGAATCCTAACACAATGATTAGTTATGTAACGTTATGTTAATAATAACTCTTGGAGGCCAGTTTGTCTGTCTGCGAGAATGTTAAAACAATCCATACTTAATATAATGCGAAAGTGTGTCTGTCTGTTACCTCTTCACGCTTAAACCGCTGAACCGATTTAGATGAAATTTGGTATAGAGGTAGTTTGAGTCCCGGGAAAGGACATAGGATAGTTTTTATCCCGATATTTCCACGGGATCGACACTTATGCGAATGAAACCGCAGGACGCTGCTAGTTGATGATAAATAAAACTTTATTCACGATATCTTTGTGTTAATCTTTTAATAACATCGTGTAATTAAATTATAACGTAATTCCTTATGTTTGCGTACAACTGTGACGTTAAAACAGGATAAACAATGATTATTATTTATAGTTTTACTGTTGACCTTTAATGAAACTTGAAACATACAATTTCTTAGACAAGTTAACAACAACGAATGTTCGGTAAAACGATGTTAATGAATCGTTTCATGACATACTAGCTGACCTGGCGAATTTCGTACCGCCTCAGAATAATAAAAAAGCCGTTCCATACAAAATGTATGAAAAAATTTAAAAAAATGTCTAAAAAAATCGTGAATTTTCCCCATGTTTTAATAGTTATTGTGCTTTTCGGGGTGGAGACAAATCCAACCAATTAAAGATCATAAAATTCGGTCCAGCCGTTCTTGAGTTATAAATGGTGTACTAACCAGACTTCTTTTTTATTATTTATTTAAAGATATTAAAATACAGAGGTGTTACTTAAATCTAAACATAAAAATAACTTACTTATAACTTTGTTCATTTCATTTCATTTATTTTGTTTTGTGAACATAGGTGATTACAGGTGTTTTTCAATATAAATTAATGTCAAGTGCACAAACCATGTTCCGCCGATAGGCATACAAAATCTGAGTTGAAGTCATAGTAAGTAGTCGTAGTCGTAGTAGTAGTCGTTGTAGTCGTAGTTGTAGTCGTAGTAGTGTTTTATTTATACAGATTAGTTCTTAGTACAAGTTACAAATAATGTCATAATTTTTATACCAAACGCAATCAAGCTGGGTAAAGGTTTTATTGCCTAATTTTTAGCCTATGCAAAATTCCCACTGCTGTGCAAAAGCCACCCCCAAGTCCTTCCAGGAACTCTTTAATAATATGTAATAACAAATTTTTAAGTTTGTATCAG
Organism: Luperina nickerlii; assembly: GCA_963855955.1. Lineage (NCBI taxonomy): Eukaryota > Metazoa > Arthropoda > Insecta > Lepidoptera > Noctuidae > Luperina > Luperina nickerlii. Next base: position 21,390,209 of record OY979676.1, on the reverse strand, counting down.
TCTCTGAAACCGGTGCTGCTTTTAATTAGTTCCGATTATAATTTTGCATTACTGATTTAGCAACAAAGTATTAAAATTATGTTATGACTTAAATTATGACTCCGAGGAAGACTAAACAATAAGGCGCGGCCTATTGCCGGATGTGATCGACAGGTATTAATTAAACTACACAATTTAATCATTTGCACATTTTCGCCATCACCACGTGAGTGCAAAAAAAACCGGAAGAAAACAACACTATCACGAAATACAACCGATATTATTGGCAATGAAATATAAATTAAGGTCAAAGTTTTCGATGAAACCTTCGACGTCAGCTGTGACATTCACCGTCTTGAATTATAGGGTCAATGCTAGTTGTCGACACTAAAAATAAGGCTCATTTAATTTAAATATATTTAAGGACGAAATTTGTATTGACATTTAATCATTATTGACATTTTCAATTATTTTGACTTGTTTTTTTTGTTTTGACATTTATAACTAAATAATTCTTCATTTAAATCTGACATCACTAATTTTTTTAAATAATATTATATAATTGTCATACTTTTTTCAGAAATTTTATTAGCATGTATGCATTGCATGAGTCTCAAACATCTTTTTTGTATTTTGAAATGTAAATTCCCACCATATTTGTACGCCTCCGGGCATAACATAGCGTTCTATACACAAAACTCAAGATCTTATTTATCTACCTGTATTAACAAATAAAATTGATTTGATTTGATTTGTAATATCGCCATTTGGCTAATAGGAGGTTTTGAATAGTAACAATGGGAATAGAATTAGCGAAAAATACAAAGATGGTGCCATTAGCAGTAAACAATGAATGAATGATAAATAATGAATGGTATACTTTATTATTCGAGCACGCAAACACAGGTTCGGGTTCCGGTTTACTGAAATCATTTCTAAAATATGAATTAAAATCTGTCAAGTTGACATGCTATGACAAAACAATGTTTGTCACGCGCCACCCCCACCTAGTGGTGAAACTCACTTGGGTTTTCAGGAATACCTAATTATAATGATGTGCAACCCACATTGATATTAAAATTCATAAAAAAGCGCTTTGCGGTTATTCCTCCTTAGACAAAAATTAACCATATTCCACGAATATACTTAAAAAATAAGGTTCAAATTAACTTACCAGCAGCGATCCACACAGCGAACCTCAGCCACGTCATGTAGTCTAAGTTCAGCATCAGGTACACGTTGATGAGGATGCTGATGCCGGGCAGCCAGGGCACGAGCGGCACCTGTCACAAGGGAAATAAATATCTACTTTCAAAGTCAAAGCCAAAGCATTTATTTCAAATAGGCACATAAAAGGCACTTTTGAACGTCAAAAATTACAACAAATAGAAACGATTCTAGTCTTTAATTTTGTACTAGGCTTTATTTATGGTGGAATAAGATATTATGGTCTCAATTATATTTCACGTATATACCTATACATACACACATAGACACTTATGAAATGTCAGAAGTTAGGTGCACAGCTTCAATTGGTCATCTTCAATAAAATATAAGTGGGTCTCAGTGAGATTTAAATCTATTAAATCGGGAGTTGGTGGTTGTAAACAGCAAACAGTGTCTGTGTACTAAATTCTACATCGCAAGAAAAAACATAATGTGACATAGCTTCTAGAGTTGCTTTTGGCTAAAGGCAACTTTTAGCTAGATTAGCAAAAGGATCCTCCACCTCATTTTCTTTTATGCTTGTCTCTGTGGATAGGGCTATTCCTTGGATACCAATTAGGTTTCGACATCTTTAGACTCAGCTCTATTCGAGAATCGGTTTTGCCAGGTGAAAAAATCAGTCAGAATGTTGGTAGTAAGCAGGACTACATTTGGTAGAATACTTACGGAGAAGGCAAGCTTCTTGTCAGACACGGGTTGCCGGGATATGGCGATGAGCGTGGACACTACGAGCACGGAGCCTATGGTCAGCATGGCCACTGGGCCTGCGTGGCCGCTCAGGATCAAGTCACCGTACTGGTTTATGCTTGCCATCAATATGAAGCACCATACACCTGGACAATAGAAAATATATTGTAAACTAGCTGCGCCACGCGGTTTCACCCGCATAATTTTCGATCCCGAGGGAATATCGGGATAAAACGTATCCTATGTCCTTTCCCGGGACTCAAACTATGTCTATACCAAATTTCATCTAAATCGGTTCAGCGGTTTAAGCGTGAAGAAGTAACAGGCAGACACATTTTCGCATTTATAATATTAGTATGGATATGTAAGATAGGTACTTGGAAAATAACATTGTTAAATACATCAGTACCATATCACATACATATTGTACTGAACTGTCAAAGCAATTATGTTTTCATTTCATTGTTGTTTGGCAGGTGCTGTGTGACTAATCACACAGACTACTTCGATTCCAGAAGCCTAAAAACTATTTGTACCACTAACAATTAAAATTGAACCTTAATTTCTATTTCATAAGGCATAAATTGACTTTCACACTTCCCTTCCGAAGTGATTTTATGACGATAATTTCTCACTACTTTCCATACAACGTGGAAAGTACCTAAGCTTGGTAGGCATGTGTGTCCGTCTGTGTAGACGATCTGTTCCAACGCGTTGCGGTACGAGAAGTATAAATTAAACAGGTATATTATGTATTAGTCACTTACCGTACAACGTGACGAGTACGGACACGGTCATGGAACTGAGCTTGGTCGGCAACGCGTGTCTGTCTGCGTTGACAATCTGTCGCAACGCGCTGCGGTATGAGAAATTTAGGGGCTCTTGTGTGCGGTGAGCGGGTTGGCTGTATTCATATCTAAAGGGAGAAAGGTTTAGGAATTGTAGTCGTCATCTATTCTTCTACAACTTTACTATTACTAATCCTAACTTAATATTATAAATGCGAAAGTAAGTTTGTTTGTTACCTTTTCACGCCTAAACCACTGAACCGATCATCCTGTAATTTTGCATATACGTTGTCAGGTGTACAGAAACGGACATAGGGTACCTTTCATGCCGAAAAAAGTGCTGTTCCCGAGGCAAACAACAATAACGTTATTATGATAATAGATGGCGCCACGTGTCTTTCGAACGGGATCTACACTTATGCGGAAAACCGCGGGGCAGTGCTAGTACTTAAATAAATAAAGAACACTTATAGCGCGGTCGGGTGGTGGCGCTGTACTGTGCAGGATTTTATGGTAAAATGTCAGGATCACACGTCTACATCCACTGTTCCTGCGGTTAAAAGCAAACGCAGTATGAAACTGCCGCATGATCCCTACATTATATAGTAAAATATCGTTGTTTTTATAAAGTAATATTTAGAAATACTGATCAGTTTACGAAAATTGACATTGACATTGGATATGTTTTATTTTGAAACTAGCTGCTGCTCGCGGCTTCGCCCGCGAGGTCTGTCGATAAAAACTATCCTATGTCCTTCTCCAGGATGCAATCTATCTCTCTGCCAAATTTTATCGAAATCCGTTTAGTGGTTTAGGCGTGAAAAGGTAACATACAGACAGACAGAGTTACTTTCAAGTTTATAATATTAGTGTGATAATCATCTGGTTTCTTACCTGAGTAATAGTACACAGGACGCGACCATGGAATAAGCCAACAAAGTGCCGATAGACATCATGTGGATTAACTGCTCAAGCCGGAAGATCATCGCCAATGTGCCTGCAAACAGAACTTTATTAAATCACTTTTTTCAAGGCCACGCTTTAGGCCAGTCCAATAAGGCCAATCTATTATGTCTACACATTCGCTCTAACAAAGGATTGACATTACTGAGCCGTCTTCCAACCAGCCAGCTTGTCGTCAACAGTTTGGCCAAATATTTATACATTCAGCTTTATGGTAATTTTCAAGCTAATCTCTTGATTGCTTTAGTCCATTAAGAGTAAACTAGTTGCGAGCTCGAACTCACTGGTGGTCATGGCCCAAAAGGACACTATCTCACCTGGCTTCGTGTACGACAGAGCTAGTATCAGTGATGAGCAGTTAGACGCTAGTCTACACGAACATCGTCTAGTCTCAGGCACAAAAAATCGTTCCGAACTGAAAGGCGCGTAAAAAAAAAATCGAAAAGTGCTTCGGTAAATCGGGTTTTATGAACAAACTACTGCATAAATCAATTACAAATAATGTTTATTGAACTCTTCGATAACTGAGCTTTGTCGGTACGGACTTGGTTTTGAATTCGTTTTTCTTGCTATTTTTAACGTAACTTTGGGTGTAAATAAGTAATAAAAGAACTGTAAGATCTTAAAAACAAAGTCGATGCCGACAAAGCTCAGTTATCGAAGAGTTAAATTTACTTGTAATCGATTTATGCAGTGGTATTTTCATAAATCTCGATTTTCCAAAGCACTTTTCGATTTTTTTTACACGCCTTTCAGTTGGGAACGGTGATTCTGTGCGTGAGAACTAAATGAAAAAAAAAATGAAAGAAAATTTGTTTATTCTGCACAAACAAAAACGCACATTGCAAATAAAAACTAGGAAATAGAACTGGGCGTTGTGTGTGTAGACTAATGTCTAACTGCTCATCACTGATACTATCTCTGTCGGACACGAAGCCAGGTGAGACAGCGTGCTTTTGGGCCATGATCACCAGTGAGTTCAAGCTCGCGACTAGTTCCACTTTAAAGCTATTTTTGAAGTGAACATTCGTCTACATAGATTCAGCATTTACAAACATATTTTATAGATAAAAAAACCTACATATAAAACGGGCATTACCTGTAAAGAGCCCCGCGATCATGGTGCCTATAAGCGGCGTCTGGTACTTCTCGCTGACCTGTCCCATGAACCGGAACAGCAGCCCGTCCGACGACATCGCGTAGATGATGCGCGGCAGAGGGAACACGGCGCCCAGTAGACTGTAGGGAACACAAATATTATGCTTGAAATACATATGTGGACTATTATTTTATTTACTTTAACATAAAACGACAATCTACTAATTACATTAGCTAAAAACAAAATTAGACAAAATAAATAAAAAACAGTGGCACTCCGGGAGTGCTGACAGATGTGAAAACAAAACAAACTACTTTGCCATCACTCACTGACATATCGGATATACATTAAAACCGAGTACATCCCGAGGACAGCCGAACACATCCGAGGCGGGTATTTTTTAATCGTCTTATAAACAAAACGCGCGGTGTCGATCACGGTAACAGTCGCGTGAGTTCAATGGTTTAAAGAAGTTTTCACTTCAAAAACAGTGAAGCACATTCTTGGTCTTATTTTAAAAAAAAAGATGTTTCCTCTGATAAATAAAAGGAATCCATGTGTAAAATACATATTAGGTAGTTTTACTCAACAAGTTGCCACCTCAAGCAAGATGACATCTATGACCTCAAAGAAACAAATGACTGCGTTTAGTTTCAAGCGAGCTGCATCATTTTAACGCTAGTTATTCATCATTTTAACAAGTGATACAAAATGTTTTAAGGTAATAGTAATAAAGTTTTGATATTAAGTACCCTTTATTTAACAACATTTATTTTGATAAGCCTGTAAGTGTGCCAAAACCACGAGCGCTATTCTAATGTTTGTGTAGGCATGTCCTAACGAGGCACTTTTTTTTTTCATCGCATCGCTTACCTTGAGCAGAGCGCACAGATGGCCCCGACGCTGACGGCGTACTTGGCCCACGGCCAGCCGAGCTGGTCGTACACGAACGGGAACGGGGCTTTCTCGTCCTGCAAAGCAAAACATGACATAAATATTGCCAATTTAAAAGACGCATTATTTGGTGAGAAAATTTTGATGGTTATTTGATGACAACTTTTAAAGGAAAAATATCAATATAAATGCCGAAGATAGATGGTACTTCCATCTATCTTCGGTTCTTTTATATAATACTGCACGGTAATTATTATTCATCTCCATTACTTATTGTTAAGTAGGGAAGTATTTATGCGAAAGAAAGGTAATTTTATGTCCAGGAATATCACTGTCCATTCCAAGGTTGCCTGGAAGAGATCGCAGAAAGCGATAAGGCCGCCCATTGTATGTTATGTATTTTTGTGGTGTACAATCCATACTAATATCATAAATGCGAAAGTGTGTCTGTCTATCTGTCTGTTACCTCCTCACGCTTAAACCGCTGAACCGTTTTAGATGAAATTTGGTACAGAGATAGTTTGAGTCCCGGGAAAGGACATAGGATCTTTTTATCCCAATATTCCCACGGGATCAACACTTGTGCGGGAGAAACCGTGTGGCGTTGCTAGTAAAGTATAAATAAACGGTGACACTTTTCAATCAAAGTCGCTAGTCTGCACACTGCTTTAATCATTAGAAGGCCCCTCCCCCCGGCGCGGGGAGGGCCGCAACCCGCTCGCCTACAAAGCACACGTACACATACATAGCACACACACATACATAACACTTACGCCTCTTTGGCGATAAACAGTGCATTCCTGGGCTTCGCATAATCATAGAAAGTTTACTAGTCCGTTGCTCTTAATCTCAATGATGAACTTAAAACATTCACGCTGCCTTTGGTTTCTGTCGCAGCAGCGGCAGGCTGTCTTGTCTCAAATGGAAGGTATTTCGCAATAACCGTATTCAATTGAATGCTTACCTGCATATAATAAGGCACCATCAACGTAAGCACAGATGAAACTCCGCAGTAAGCTAGGAACACTACGAGTAGAGACGCTACCACGGCGAAGGGGATAGTCTTCTGAGGGCGTCTCGCTTCCTCGCCCGCTGTGGCTACGCAGTCGAAACCTACAGGAAAAAATGGTCCATAGAAAGAAGGAAAATACGTTTATTTGCGGCAAACATGACGCATAAAAAAAAAAACAAAATAAAAATTTGGGAGAAAACATGCGTCACATCTACACAAAACGGTCATCGCTCAGCATAATGCTAAGACTCTATACGAGACAGAGCCCCAGCGCTAGTTTTCAGCGACAGCCGGCGTCAAGTACATGATAAAAATCCTCAGTATGTACCTTTAACAGCACAAAATCGCCGACCACATCATCGCCTACTAGTGATGTAACGAATGTTGGATTTTTCACATTCGCGAATGCGAATGCGAATGCGAATATTTATCTTCAACATTCGCGAATGCGAATGCGAATATCCGTTACATCACTAATTCATTATAAATATATTTAATTCCTCAGATATATAAAGTGGAATGAAATAATATACACATAAAGCCAAAGGTTATAAACAAAATTATTAAACTTTAAATATCTTTAAATAATTTTGTTTCAAGTAATTGTTTAGTTTTTTAGTAAATAGAAACTGTAAACTTTATTTAAAAATGGTAGTAAAGTAATAATATACTACTAAATAAATGCAAACCTTACATAGTTGTAACAAGCCTGATTAATGTTAGATTTGATCAGATCTCTGAAGTTCTTTTTACATAAATGAGACTTTAATTTAGAATGTAGAAGTATGGTTTAATAAAAATATCTAAGTGTTATCTATTGTATTATTATTTCACATGCATGCATATAATAATTTCCTTTTTGATTATTAAAAACATTCGCTAAATATTCGCATAATTTTTGCGAATGCGAATACGAATATTGAAAAATATGCGGATATTCGCGAATGCGAATGCGAATATCCGTTACATCACTATCGCCTACCATTAGTTGAGATTGTGGCCAAACGCAAGCCCATCAATAATAATAAAAAACTTGTCAACTCAAAAACCTATAAAACGTATGGTGGTTTGGTTGAAAACAGTTGAAATTAAGCAAAAGTTTGTTTAAGCATACAACAAGTCTTGGGCCCAGACTCACTACTCTCAATTTGAAAGCTGTATTAACGCTTTAAGCTGTATTACCTACTTGTTCACAATAATTCTAGTAGTTAATTAACATTTAACAGGTTATGCAAGTTTTGCATAAAAAAATGGAAGACTGAAAAATTAAGGTGATTTGGGCCCGACTATTTTTATCGATGTACAACAATAATACACGTTATGTTTCATTGGTCTTGGACATGGTTATAATAACATGGTCTTTGACCTCATCGATAAGCCCGAAGAAGCAGACGGCTCCCTAGATTATGCCGTCGAGGCCGTAGGGCGAACCAACCCGTGCCTTTATGAGGAGCCTTCTGGACGTCTTCCTCTGTTACTATTCCCGTCCTTTCCTCGCAGATAACGTAAAAACGAGACAAAAGAACTAGATCTATCATAACAAAGTAATATCTCACCAATAAACCCGTAGAAGCAGACGGCGGCACCCTTGATGATGCCAGCGAGGCCGTAGGGCGCGAACCCACCCGTCCCGAAGTCTTTGTGCGGCGTCTTCGGGACGTCTTCCGCTGGAATTCGCCAGTTCTTTGTGTCAGCTGTAAGAGAAAAATAATATTTGTCAGAGAAATCATTAGTGCGGGAGCTGACTTGACAACGAGGCGGAAGCGCTGTGACAACAACGCTTCAACGGAGTCATTCGTTTGACTATTCGGAACGCGAGCGCCGTCTGGTGGCGCTGACGTGGTCGACGTCAGCACGCCAGAACGATGTGCAGCTCACTTGGACATTGGACTTCGTACGGACAACATGTGCTCAGAAACTGTCCCGTGTTCCGTATCTGGTTGTGTCGTGAACCGACAGTGTGTGATTTGCTAGTGTGATTAAATTGTTCGTGAAATTATAATCTGATTTGAACTGCAAAACGTTTTTCTATTGCGCAATAACCAACACTAACCACAATACGCCGACAGTAATTAAAAAATGGCTGATCATAACGAGACACACGTGCCTTCCTTCACGTGCCGTCATATTAAATAAAAATAAATAAAATATTGACACAGATGTTCTATGTCACGAAGTCAGTTTGGCTATGAATGTTGTCAAGCGTGCACATGCACATTGTGATCAACAGAGACTCAACAATGGGTGATGTAAAACGGTACACATTCGCGGAAATAGCCTCATGCGACGGCAGCAAGGGGCAGCCGCTGTGGGAGCGCGCTTGTCGGGATACGTCACTACTACAATCAAAGCCGAACGGACTTCGTGAAATGGAATATCTGTATGACAAAATATCTATTTTATTTAAATACTCGTAGGTACTCAATGATATAGAAAAATTTTAGATGCGAAAGTATCCATGATGAAGTTTCTTGGCAATTCTTCTCTATTAGGTAAATAATCCTCCCTTTGTAATTATGCAAATAACTAACGATTTAGGGTGAGTTTTGTTTCACGTCCACTTGACGCCCGTATATACGTCGAAATGGCGCTAACTATCTTCAAATAAAAAAAAACGTTGTTTCAAATTACAATTACAAAATTATGGCCTTGACTTATGTCAAATAATTACGATTACGTACTCGTTATTATTCGACGTACGTATGTTACGTTAACCAACCGTTTGAAACAACCGGCCTTTAGTGTATTTTTATTTGAACTTATTAGAGTTACACACTTGGCCCAGCAATGGGAGATTACAGGTGAAATAGAATGTACCTTTGAAGGATCCGGATATGATCACAAACAACACAACACATAAGTTGACACCCGTGCAGAAGTTGTTGAACTTCGTCGACTCTTTGACGCCGAAAGCGAGCGCCACTGTAAATATAAATTTAAAGTTAATCAATGGGTTAGTATGTATCAAACAATGAATTTGATTAAAGGCTGATTGTCAATAGACAGATAACTTTTATCTGAGGAATAAATATTGCGGTTTGGCAGCCCTTGTATAGAGAATATGTCAAACTGTCAGATTTATTCTTCAGATTAGAATTAGCCCTAAATCTGGCAGACAGGTAGTTAAGTACTTGGAAAAAGATGTATGGACATTTTTTTTTTCATCAAAATCCTCGCGTAATGCGACAGGCACTGCTAATAATAAGTAAATAAAAATAAAAAATGCAGACTAATTGTAAATATGTGACGATTGAATTCTTCGTACAGTCAACCACATATTATCTGCTATAACAATTGTACTACGAACGGTTTGCAAAAGAGTCTTTAATAAAACTCACCTGAGAACGCCATTATAACTGAGAAGGCGAAGAGATCAGGGTACCGCGCTAGATGAGGCGTGTCGAGTGGCATGGCCGCTTCTAGGTGGGTAGATATAGCTTTGTTCAGTAGCGAGTCCAGGTACTCACTGAGGGCCTTCACTACGGATGCTGCACCTGAAATATTTATTTAAATTAGTACATTGTCTGAAATAATCCCATTACATACATGTAACTTAAACATTTGGTGGAATGTAGGTGCACACACACACATACACACACCCCCACACACACACTCACATAATCACACACTCACACACACTCTCACACTCCCTCCCACACACAAACGAACCCCCACAAACTCACACACACTCTTACACTCACCCCCACACACATACACTCACACACACGGACACACACCATCAATCACTTGTAATTCTGCCACGTTGGAAACCTTTACTATGTGATATTAATGGGGGGCCTGGAGTTCTAAAAATCAGGCAGAAACTAGTATCTACCTAATATCTATAAGTAGGTGTTGTGTTAGATTTTAGTTACGTCTTAACAGATTCACTGTCCATAGACAGAATAGTTAAACAATCAACATGAATCACATGTGATTCATGGGACAGGGAATGTGTTAATTAAGAATACAAAAGAAAATATCTTGCTAAATTACTTACCAATAATATACTCAAGTATAAGATTCCATCCTATAATGAAAGCGATAAACTCGCCGACGCACACGTAACTGTAGACATAGGCAGAGCCTGCTTTAGGCACGCGGGCGCCGAACTCGGCGTAGCATAAGCCTGAAACAAGAGAATGCTTGCGTTTAGTAAACACCTTCGGCATTATATTGTCAGTACATAAGTTAGCTATATTCTTTCTTACATAACATGTAATTTAGTCATAACGCTAATGGCAAATCTGCTAGTCAAAACATAGACAATTTTGCAACCTGTTTCACTTTATTTTATATGTAGTTTTTCTTCGTCAATTATTAACTTATGAATCCTAAAATTCCAAACAACTGTTCTAGAAAAGTGTAGCATACTTATAACAATATAAATAACTGATTACCTTGTTTTTTATCATAATTATGAAGCCTTTAACCAAACCTTTTATTAAGCGAATGCGTATCAATGTCACAACCCAATCTATTTTATCTTTTTCATCAAAAATGTCCTTGCTGGATAATAGACATCAAACAAAATATAGTTGTACAGTACCCGGCGATAAATATTGCACATCGACCTTTTTACACAAAACCATTTTATACAAAGAATAAAAATAATTATCAAAAGAAGCAAATCATATTGTTTTAACAGCTCCTAATAGATACCAGACTGTTTGTATTTCGTGCGACAGAGATAACGCTCTACAAGCCGAAATTAGCCGATTGTCTCTTTCCAAAGGTCGATGTGCAATATTTATCGCCGGGTACTGCAGTTTAACTTTTAACATCACACTAATATTAAAAAGGCGAAAGTTTGTGTGTGTTTATATGTTTGTTACTTGTTCACGCTCAAACGGCTGGACCAATTTTGATAAAATTCTGTATGGAGGTAGCTGACACCCTGGATTAACATATAGGCTACTTTTTATCCCGATATTCCCACGGGATCGACACTTATGCGGGTGAAACCGCGGATCGCAGCTAGTTGATTATATGTTGACTATTTTTATATTATCCATACTAATATTATAAATTCGATAGTAACTCTGTCTGTCTGTATGTTACCTTTTCGCGCCTAAACCACTGAACGGATTTCGATAAAATTTAGCGGAGAGATAGACTGCATCCCGGGGAAGGACATAGGCTAGTTTTTATCGACATACATCGCGGGCAAAGCCGCGGGCGGAATCTAGTTAGAAATAACTGCCTAGTTGCTCTACTGGTCGTCACCTACTACTTACATGGTACTTAAACATAACTGGTGAAAAATGGGTGTGCTAATCACTTCTCCCAACCACTTTGGGAGAATACAGGCGTACTGTTTTATGCTCGGTTCCTATAAATAAAAACGATGGTTTTGTTTACCAATAGTAGCATTTTCTTGTTGCCAAACTGGGAATATAAATAGATCCGTAAGCTAATTGTACCTGTGATAGCTGTTTCCATAGTTATGGGTCTACTATGCAAAGCTCTGAGGTCTTTGCTTCATTATTGGTAAAGATAAAAGAGTCTTATATTTAACTTTTAACAGTCCGTATGTTATAGGAATCGGCCATTAGTCTAGACACAAGGCTACTACTGAAAACTTCCAGATCTGGCATCGAAACCAAGACCCTACACTTGCCACGACCAGAATGATGACGTCTAAGTTCATCAATTTTCGATTGACAAATCATCCTCAATTCCAACAATCAACTCCATGTCAATTGGTTGAGACGTCGCATGCTGATTATAATTGACACGCGTAATGATATCTTACTGATACAGTGCATAGATGGCTTTAACCATTAGTTTATCCAGCCAACTCCTACGTTTTAATGTGTAGTGAAATAATGTACAATGCGTGCCACGAAAGATGAGACTTGACCCTGCCTCCCCCGCTCTTTCCGCCGCCCCTATGACGTCCGGTCCCGTCCCGCACTCAGACCTCATACCGCTAAAGATACCTAAAATCGTGTAGGTACTGCGCATGTCAAACCACGTGGTGTGTCAAGTCTCATCTTTCGTGGCACGCATTGTACAGCCTGAATCATAACCACTACAGCCAAAACTTTCTGGTGTGACGACCAGAAAGCTACGGTCATTCTTTTGATCTGCTCGGGAAACCGCAAACCATCATCAAAAATCTGTGCATAAAAAGTCGGTGAGAATATAACATTTATGTATGTCATTCAATACTCCAACGCAGACGTCCCATAAAAAAATGCCAAAAAAATCGGTCTAAACTGGGTCACCGGGAAAAAGCAATCATCTGCTTTCCCGCTCATGGGCCAAACTAATAATTATTATAAATGTTAGATGTTCATGATGAAATTTGGCTCACAGATAGTTTATAACCTGGATTAACACATAGGATACTTTTCATCCCGGTAAACCGAAATCCACGCGAGCGAACACGCGGCCAAAAGCTAGTTAAATCATAAAACAGAGAAAAGGCTTACCAGCAAAAGAACTAGCAATTGCAGCCAACAAGAAGGAGACCACAACCGCAGGTCCAGCGTAGTTCTTAGACACATCAGCAGGCAACATATAGACTCCGGTACCTAGACAACTGCCCACCCCCACCCAGGTTAGGTAGAGGGCTGAGAAGAAGGCCCTAGAACCCCATCGAAGGCCAGCGATAAACGTGCGACCGCTTTTTAGCTTGATTATCATCTTAGTTGCCCAGGAAGGTAAGTAAGGAACTTTATCTTCAATGGACCTTACAACCATTTAATCCCATGACATAGAAATATGCTATGAAACCCTAAAGGCTCCTTCAAACAGGAGCGATACGCCATAAAATCGCGCGCGATTCAAAGGCACCGCAAGTCGCGCAACGAGCGTTGCCTTTGTGTCGCGCGCGATTCGCGTCGCGCGTCGCGCCTGTTTGCAGGAACCTTTATCCTGTTCATATTGCCGAGGTAGGTGGTGTAACTGTACAGATTAACACAAAAGTGGACGTGTTATCGAAGTTATTCCAACAAATAAGTTTTTGTCACGGTATTAATTTTTTAAAACAAGCCTAATTTTGCCACAGGTTTCGGAACATCATTTCATCTTAAATCGCTTTTGTTATTTCGCACTTTTCATTGTTTTTTTTTATCTGATGAATATTATATTGTGTGCCTTTTAGTCTGTGGTAAATAAATGTATATTTAAATGTATTTTTCCTTCTTTCTTAAGTACCTTTTAACTTTTCAACACGTTTACTTTTTAAACGGATTTAACTGATCATCACACCGCAATAAAACCGATCAAATCACAGAATACAAGCCACGTCCTTAGACGACTGAAACCAACTGCCAATACAGCCATAACATACCTACTATATCGACTGAAAAACACTTCACATTTCCAAGTTCGATGCACTTAATGGTTTCCTTGCAAAGCGATAAATCTGCCGATCGTTACCTACGTACTTTTAATTAACAATTATATTAATTCAGTGTTTTCTATTCAAATGTTCACTATGCGCACAGCCAAAATGTGGACTATGTTCATGAATAACTACAATTCGTCAAACTTCACTGTAAGACTAACTAAGCATCTTCTGAGACCGCTCGGTCGAGTCTAACTGGGTGCAGCTAAATATTAGTATTTTACATAGAGCGAGCGACTGCCTATCTAAAATCAACAACCCAGTAACTGGGTAACCCGATACCCAATGGTAAGACTGTCAGACATTCGGGCTTCTGATTACCCGTAACGACTTCCAAATATCTAAGAATTTCAGCTGGGACCCTTGGTTTAACGTGCTTTCCGAGGCATGGAGGAGTCTCGATGTCTAATCGATGCGCACCCATCCACACACCGCCTTTGGTAGGCGTAAGAGTAAGCACTTGTTCCATTTTAGACCTCATTCATCGCTTTCCACCTGGCCAGATTAAGAAAAGAAAATAAAATAGTCAACTCTCTCAACTCACCTGCAAAAACGCTAGCAACTGCCGCCAATAGGAACGATAATATCACTGCAGGGCCCGCATAGTTCTTCGCGACGTCACCAGCTAACACGTAGACTCCTACGCCTAGCGTACTGCCTACGCCTAGCGCGGTGAGGTCTAGGGCTGAGAGCACTCGGGCTAGGCGAGCGGCGCCTTCCTCTGCGGCTTTACGCCGGGAGAGGACGCCGTATGCTATCCGGGCTACGCGTGTCGCACCGGCTTTTAGGCCACCTGCGGATAGGAGAGAGATTTAATTAGTCATTAAGAACTTACATTTTGTATTTTTTTTTTGCACCATTCTAGGATATTTTTTAAACCGATGTCAGACACTCGAGTGAATGGTTCACTCGGAGAAAAATACATGTTTTATTCATACCACGTTCACACGACACCGTCAAAACTATATTAGTAGAACACGCCTTCCAATAGATAAATATAAGGATAAACGTATCATTGAAATCCTTAAAACGGCCTTTCCTTTGGTGTCCCCTTTAACCAGTATGGGAACGAACGTTTATCTGCTCCTTTCATTTTATTTTTCGATCATTCGGTAGGCGAGTGAAAGATGCCGATTGCCGAAATCTAACATCGCTGGATCGATTCATTCTAATTCATTTTCCACTTTTGATCCTTTTGTGTTCCGATGTTTCACGGCGAGTGAAAGATGTCGAATGAAAGACAAACATGAACAAAAAGTGAAGCGTCTGACATCGGCTTTAGGTACGTCTTACTTAAAATAACTAGGTCAATAGTTAATGGTTGATACAATCAAAGTAATCTAATCTGAAGTTGAAATGCATCCAAAGCGAGTTCGGGTAGACCGGCCTGAGTTTGTGCCGTAGCTATCACCTATATTTTGGCGATGTAAAGATGGAACTAAATGGAACTCGTTACAATTTCAAAATTGAAAGTCTCGCCAAAATCGGTTCAGCCGTTTGCATTTAGTAAAAACACTGTTAATTTGACATTATACAAACAAACACTTCAATTTTATTTATTTGTATGTATCCTATAGATTATTTTGGTATAATCTGTATAGTAGACCAATCATCATATTCCAGATTCTTCGAGTTATGCGTAGACCGACGCGACGGCCTGAAGAGGGAGGACCAATATTTGGTCAACAATAAGCCTTTAACAAATAATAATTTAAAAAGAATTTGATTCGTTCGGTCTTATCCTAGAGCCGACATTACCCCAACCCACTATAGAGAGGCTGCTAGTAAAATCTAGTCTATTCTTGAAATACATTAAACATCTATAAAATAAATTAAAGTTTACTAACACGATACGTACCGATGCATAATAAAACGATGCTACCCATTGGAGAGGTCATTCATTTAGCACGCCGCGAGTAACACTGGATGACAGTGATAAAAACTACTACCAATTTTATTTTTCTGACCACTTAGGACATACGGATTGGGGACTATAGTTCAAAGAACAGCCGAAAATCAAGTCTAGAATGTTTCAATTGTTGTTTAAAAAGTATCTAGTTTGTTTTTATAATAACTTGAGGGCCTAACTTTAGACGATTCCGTAGACACTAGGTAGCCACATTTTTAAGGCTCACGATACCAAATTGCCTACCACCAAACATTTAACTGTCTTTTGTCTATAAAATATTTGTTTTCAAGAATACATAAAAAAAACTATTTTCGTTTCTATACACTTTTGACACTTGCCCTAACATTTACCATTACGCCGTATGAAACATATTCAATCAAATATTTAAAGTCAATCAAATCTAGTATGTATGTAAGTAGAACAAATCGTCTATTTGTTTATTTAGTCCACACACTTGTATTGCGTTAAAACGCCTTGACGACAGCGTACAGTCAGCAAAACGGCTGAGTCTAGCGGAAACATGGGACAAACCGACAAAGTGCAAAGTAGGTCTACTGCTAAAGATGATTTACAGTCGCGCACAAACCGGTTTCGTTGAAAATTAATGCAACATAGCAATATAAAACTGTAATAGATGACTTGACTATTTAAGTTTCACTCAATAAGAGATTTAGTAAGAATAGCGATGTTTTTTATGCTATCGGTGTGCAAAAGAGCCCCTGACGATGGCCCGTGGATATCCCGGATTGTCGAGTTGGTTGTTGAATTGGTAGCATTAACATGATCAGCCTATAATTTTTCCACCAGGGACTTGAAACGTTACTCAAAATAACGTTACGCGTAGTTCCAGCACCGATAACTTGTACCGTTCCACCAGGATCGTAACAAAATTAATTCCTTGGCTATAACGATACTGACAGATTGAATTAGTATCGGAGCATCGATGGGAATTGAGGTAGATTGGGGCATTGCACTACAAAAAGATTCGCATTACGTTTTGACAGCGACTGTACCAATTAGGATCGTCAAAGTAGGACATTTTCAGAAAACGTCAGTTTCGCATTTTTAATTTTGCGTATCTATTTTTATTGGATACGAATGACGCAACTTTAGGTCAGTACCTATTTATTTATTATTAGCTGTGCCTTGCGGTTTCACCCGCGTAAGTTTCGATTCCGTGGGAATATAAAAATAGTAGCCTATTATTGTCAATCCAGGGTGTCAGCTACCTCCATACAAAATTTTATCAAAATTGGTCCCGCCGTTTGAGCGTGAAGAAGTAACAAACGTATAAACATATAAACACACACACCCACACACCCCCCCACACACGCACACACACACACACACACACCCACACACACACACACACACACCCACACACACACTCACAAACTTTCGCCTTTATAATATTAGTGTGACAAGAGATTTGTACACAGGGTGACAGGACTGACAGGGACATCGGCGCACAACCTGTTAACATCAGTACCTACATGATTCTAAAGCCCCTGCCAGTGCCACTGAAATTTTTCGAAGGGTTATTAAAAAAAAATTGCTGTTCCATACATTTTGACCGCGTAGGTATTGTACTTTTCTATGATGACTATTGATAACCGACGAAAAATTTCTACATTAGGGGGTGAATTCATGGTTAAAGCATACTGCTGCTGTAGGTATACTATGTGTCCTCCTTAGTTAAATACTAGCAACGCCGCGCGGTTTCACCATAATAACGTTATTGTTGTTTTCCTCGGGAACAGCACTTTTTTTCGGGATGAAAGGTACCCTATGTCCGTTTCTGTACACCTGACAACGTATATGCAAAATTTCAGGATGATAGGTTCAGTGGTTTAGACGTAAAGAGGTAACAAACAAATAAGCTTACTTTCGCATCTGCGATATTAGGATTAGACTAATCGTTTTCATCCCTACATCAGAACTGGAGACCAACAGCATTACCTTCGTAAAAAATCTAACTTGGGCGGCTTTGCCCGTAGAACCAATGACTAACGGTTTGAGTAATGTTGAGTGTAGACTTGTGTTACGGCGAACTACTGCATTTCAGCCATTGTGCTGTAAACTAGGTTGGGTCTGTATACCGCGAATCAGCAAACCTAGGGAAGGCCGCGCATATGTAGCCAGATGGAGCAACGATTAGTTTCGATGATGTGGTATTAGGTTGGATGAGAGTGATCAAAAATCGAGCTCAGTGACGTGTAATTGAAGAGGTCTATGCTCAGCGGTAAACTACATACTATTAATAATCTTAATGCAACCAGAACTAAAAACTATCGTTATTATTATTATTATTATTTACTAACAGCGCCCCGCGGTTTCACCCGCATAAATGTCGATCCCATGGGAATATCGGGATAAAAACTATTCTATGTCCATCCCAGTGTCGGATTAGCACATAAGCAAATTAAGCAATTGCTTAAGGCATCACGTCTCGGGGGGCACCACAAGGCAGAAACAGCACCGAAATAGTATTTGCTAGCACATGAGAGGCAAGGCTGTTCATCAGCAAGATATTACAAGACCCAAAAGTCACTCTAGAGATGTGCGCCAATTTTTACAAATCGCTCGTCGATGTTTTGGAAAAATATGAGACGACTAGTGGATAAGATGGCCTACTGGCGTGGATTTCTTAGGGCATCAAGTAGTCCCAATCCGGCACTGGTCCTTCCCCGGGATGCAATCTATCTCTTTGCCAAATATTATCGAAATCCGTTCAGTGGTTTAGGCGTGAAAAGGTAACATACAGACAGAGTTACTTTCGTTTCCTAATTTTGCTGTGCCCGACATATCCGCTGAGCATAGATGGTATTACAAAGTAAATAATCAATATGGACCCTCCATATTGATTATTTACTTTGTAATACCATCTATGCTCAGCGGGATTGTCCGAAAGGGTTACCGCTGGCTCGGAGCATAACGGGCTAAGGAAAGAACACTGGTGGGTTTTAGTCAGTAAGAGTCTGACACTCCCTTCCGCTCCACCCAGAGCGGGAGGGGTCATTTGATGATTTCAAACCTCAAAAAAAAAAAAACATCTATGTAATACATATGGAACGTAATAATGAATTGAGTATTGAGTATAGAATTTATAATATTAGTATGGATAAGCCTATGTTGTCCCACTGCAGGGCAAAGGCCTCCCACTTTTCCCGGTCTACTGCGATTGTGGGCCAATCCGTTAAGGAGTTCAGCTCAACCCGCCATCTTTTTAAAAAAACACGACTCATTGGATCACCAAATAGCAGGAAACGACTACGTGGCAGGCTTAGAAAAATTATCATACAAAGCTAAATTATGACCATTTTTGAGACTAGATCACAAGAAGACTTTAAAGGAATAAATTCCATCCATATAATAATTACAACAAACTTACATAGCAGCATCAAAAACACCCACATTTTTGACAACTACAACCCAGCCACCGATGAACAAGACTGCTGTTATTCAGGCAGAATTGACTGCTCAATTGGTCGCACAGACATTAAGATATTATCAATACTTGGCCCACCAATTGATACAGAATGTGCCTTCTTTAATACTGCTCAGTTGACCTTTGACCGGTGTATAGGGTGTATTCATTAGATGCTCCAGTTATATTTGAGTTTTTCTTTTGGTTTTTAAATTGACAATCAATTATTATATCCAATGTTCAAGTAGATGTGTAAAGGGTGCTACACAGTGGTTCGGGTCGGTAAGATTCGACGCAGCCGGACGGCAATATCGAATGTATATTTTACAGCCCGGCTATGCCGAATCGAACAAGTGTGACGCAAGTCTGGAGATGGTCAAAGTCGGCAAGGCGTGCATATAGTTTCTGAGAGTAGTTGCAATTAATAGATCTTTAGGCATTGGAGTTGAGTTAGGTTTACTGGCGAACTTCATTTTGATAGCTCTATATTATATGAACTTGTAGTGTCCAATCTGGTAAGAAATGTTTTAATACTTTCAATAGTATTTTTTTTACTGGAAGTGGATCCAGCAAAAAATATGTCTCTCAGAAAGTGAAAGCACAGTGCTATCATACCACAAGCTGAGTGAAAGTACATTTCCACACCTGACTGATTCAAGATTCGGAAAGTAAGACCTCTTATAGGTAATAGGTGATAGGGGCTGGTGTCCGCAAATCCACGTCAATGCGCGTAGTTTGTGTAAGGAGTAAGACCAAAACATTTGGCGGCGAGATGGGTGGACGACATTGTTACCATCGCGGGTAGATACTACATAGATGAGGCTGCCACAGGAGCGTGGAAATTGGCACGGAAAGAGAAGCCTCTCTTTTCTTGTATTCTCATCAATGGGTGAAGTCAGGCTATAGATGATGATGAACAAAAACATTTTATAACATATTTACTCGTAAAGGTCTCTTATTTCACCAATTTCAATATCGTAATGTATCTCATTACGCACTTGTGCGGTAATGTAAAGTAAATCGCACGGTTTATCAAGATGCTCCGTCAAAACGAACGGTAGTTTTTTAAATCTTAGCAAAGAGTTTTTATTTCAGAAAAGTAGTCAACATTTTATGAATAAAATTAACTTTGGGAGATAAAATATAATAAATAAACGTTTAATTCTTTAATTAAATAATTTTGACAATAAATTACAACCATTAATATCTGTAACAAAAACAAAAATATTAATTTACTTTATTAATAATACTGGCTGTTTTATGCCTATGCCTGAAAAAAAAGCGCGAACGCGCGCTCATCGCTTATTTGTTAAGAAGTAAAAATTATTCCGAAGTCCTAGTTTTATTTATTTCCTCGCAAATATGTTATAAAACGTCGTATGACATACGTGCGCTTTGATAATTACAGCCTCTGCTTTCTTTTAGCCCTCGCCTACGGCTCGGGCAAGCAATATCGCCTCGGCTGTAATTTTCAACTTACCGCACTTATATCATAATGTACTATTAGTATTTCAAATTGTAGCACCGACAATCAACTTTTGAAATAAAAGAGTTGCATTTGCCTTATCCCTTCTATGTTCAATGTTATGAGCTTGGTTTTCTTCCTTCAAGTCCTTCAAGTGGACCATTCTGCGTGAGCCATGGCGGCCGTCGGTGATTATTCCAACCAGCCCACCTCCCTCCAGAAGTTAATTAGGTCTCCTGCCTGTTGAGAACATCTGTGTAAGATCTGGGTTTCCCGAGGGTTTCTGACCTAATCTGGGTGACGCCTGTGCACTCAAAGAGCACATGCGCAACGGTTTCATCAGCCTCCATGCATGCCTTGCACAAGGGACTGTCAATTGTGTGGAAGTGTTTGTTATCGAGCAGTTGCCTTATCCCTATTTTCTTTTTCAAATGAACCCTCCCGCTCTGCGGGCGGAAGGGAGTCTCAGACTCTTACTGACTAAAACCCACCCGTGTTTCTTCCTTAGCCCATTATATTCCGGGCCAGCGGTAACCCTTTCGGACAATCCCGTGGACCCGGCAGGCTTCGGCCCTGACGGACCCCTTCACTTGATGCTGAAATCCCTTTGAGGCGCGCGTGGAACACGTACGCGCCGTCCGGCACGTTGCCTTATCCCTAACAGTTAGTTTTTAGAATCAGGTATCCACAATCCATGCCAAGCCCGTTTGATTCCACCCTGTACTGTTTTCATCGGGTATACATACAAATCATACAATAAATTAAATATTACAGGTGCAAATTTTATCTTTATTCATACAAGAACAAGGACAGACTTGTTTCTTGAGATAACAAAACGCTTCTTTTATTAACAAGTCATAGCAATAAAATGGACTAATACATGAGCTGTATTATGTCTTTAACTGCCCCATTGGTTTTGTGTTTGAAAGCGAGACTGCTGAGCGTGGGGTCCTGGGTTCGATTTCCGGGTTGGACAGTGTTTATTGGGTTTTCCTTTAGGAATTTCTTAGTAACAGTCCAGATTTTGGAAGTTAGCGCACACACTTGTGCACTACATATCCTCCTATTATTATAAGATGTACATTTGTTCTAATTACTGATTACCCATACAATTTAATGATGAATAAACTCAGACTGATTATATAAATTTAGTGATATTGTCGCTCGCATGACTTAAAGTCCTATCTCATTTTTCACATGTTTTAGCTGATCTGAGTTAGGACAACTACACTCTTCTATTCTTGATTCTTTACTTACACTTTTCACTAACCGTCGTACCTCTATGTTATTCGGATCTCAACATATAACCATTTTGAAAGGCGACAAAGTGTCTATCTATCATGTGTCTATCATGGGGTTTAGGTTTCCGCACTTAGTCCTTGAAGTGGACCATTGTGCGTGAGCACGACAAAGTGGCACAATCACGAATAGAAAAATGTAGCTGTCCCAACCCAAATCAGCTAAAAAATGAGACTATTAGTCATGCGAGCGAGGATATGTGATATCAGTAAAATTCTTTAACTTACATACAGTCAGGAAGTAAACATTCTTCATTGCTTTTTGTACTGGTTAATATTCGTTCAGTGAACACTGACAGACAGCAATGGAGATAGTATCTCATGTTGTTTTTATTTTACTTAAATAAATTAAACTTTATTTTTAATTTTTTATGTTTACTTGAATTACCCAATAACTTGTATTTATGTGTGATGTAAACTGTAGATATAATTTATGTAATTAATAATAAATAAATAAAGTATTCATTGTAACAAATAAATGACTTTGAGTTTAGAAGCCCATCATTGTTTGGAACTGAGCCTTATGTCTGATTAAAGGTTTTCCTTGTATTATTAACATGCTTTTATTTTATTTCCTTTAGTTGTAACTAACAATGTAATTTTAGGGTTTATAAACGGAGATTATTGTTAGGTGACGTTCAAACAACAAAAATGTATGGTTAAACAGTCGTTAATCACTACTTAAGTTTGGCAATACTTCAATGTAAAACTAACTGCTGTTAAATGTAAATATTGTTAGACTTTACCTAAAATTAAGTATATCACTTGAACTGGACACAATTTTCGGTTTACAAAGAAACTAAGACACTTTGATAAAGTTGTCACAAGGTAAAAAAGTAACATTGAAAATTATGCATTACAAAATTATGCTTAACAGGTATTTCGGTCAGTGGGTCGTCTTAGGGGTGGAGTTCTGATAACATTGCATGATATAAGAATGTGCGTATTAATGCAAAAACATGCATAAAATCCAGTGGCTGTTCAATTTCCTAAAAAATATTTAAAAATTAATAATGAATCCACGTTTTTTTAAATAGGTACATAATGTTAATGAAAAATAGACCTACATACCTCATACAATATCCCTGAAATTTCTATAGCCACGTCACAAACCCATGGCAAATCAAACAACTAAACTCACTTTGAAGAGTAAAGTCCCCATGATTTTGAATAATTTATAAGGTAAAATTAGTAAAAACTTACCTTCGTCATATGCTTGTTGCACTGTGAGGCTCTGGTCATCACGGCCACGCACAGGTTCATAGTTTTCCATTAAATGATCACCCGGAAAAGACATTTTCGGAAACCAATATGAAAACCTAACCTATTCGTACATAACTTGCTTACACACCATTTGAATGTGTAGAAGTTATCATACAATTACGCTATATTATTGCAGATTATTATAACCACTGAAATAAGTTCGTCAATGGGGTCTATTAATTAAAATTTACGTTCGAAAGCCATATAGCCGCACAGGTAAAACCAATAGTGAAACGTGAAACTGACATTAACTTTGACAGCTGCGAAAGTGTACGTTACCCCATGGACTTATGCGTTACCCCAGCAAGAAAGTGTCTCCTAGAGTTATAGGAGTAGAACGTATAATATGTGCCCTATCTGCTGTAAATGTGCCCCCAAATAAAAAATGTGTGCCCCCTGTCGTTTTGGAAAAAAACGGAAAAAACGATTCCTGCTGGGGTAACGTTCATCGATATGTATGATTCCGTCGCTTTTTAGTAGTCATTCAAATTTGGTCGGATAACCAGCCGTTGCTTACATATTTTGGTTATTTGTTAATATTTACTTAATGCGAAACATTCCAAGCTGAATATTTTCACCATATATTTTTCATATTTTTGACTAAAGGCACATGATTTTGTGCTGGGGTTTCTTGCTGGGGTAACGTACACGCTGCGAAAGGTTCGCAGGCTAACTGACATTTTAAAATAGGGATGTAATTACGGAGAGGTGTCGATAGTACTCGATAGAAGTTATTTATATTGAATCAACGAGGAATAAATAAAAAGAAAGCAGACACAGTCATGGGGACTGCCGACCAGCCCCGGATCTACGATTTTTTCGAACCGGGGCAAAACCTTGATAGTGGCGCCCCCTCCCTGCAGTGTTTGAGAAAAACTTGCAAATTGTTGATTTCCACTACATATGATATATGATTTCACTAATAAATTACTTATTTTATTAACGCTGATTACTCGCAAACGCAATCAACCACATAAACAAACAGTGTTGTCACTTGACGTTCAACTGTTTGAATTTGTTTGGCTCGGCTCGTATAGATATTATGTGACGGGGATTCCCCTTTGCAGAAAGATCACGGACACACTGACACTACGCACGCGTTCAAAAATTTACTTGTATGTGTTCAAAAACTAACTGGGCGTATGGAAATAGAAAAGTTTGTTTTTCAAACATATCGTATTAAGATTCGATTACTTGTTAAAAACCTATGAGATTGTAGGAAAAGAGGCTTCATTTGTTCGATATTTCGAATTCTTGTCTCAAGGATTTGGCGCCCCCATGAAACTGCCGCCCGGGGCAAGTGCCCCGGTTTGCCCCCCCTTAGATCCGGGGCTGCTGCCGACAGAAGTAAAAACTTAAAACTATGCGTAGCTATAGACATACTGTTAACTTTTATTAGCATTTCGATGACGAGAACCGATATAAGTTCTATTTCTCTACCAAATACGCTAAACACGCGTAAAGAAATTTTCACTTCAAAAACAAAAACCTGCTGTATTGTTAGAAAATTATTTCCTGAATTTAATCGTATTCAAATTATACTACTTATACTAGGACTTTTAATTAGCTGCAGTAAAATGGCAGCTCATAATTCCGTTAAAAAGTGGTAACATGTTAGGTTAAGTACCACTTTTTATCGAAACTTAAATAGTGATGTGACAAAAGAATCGATTCATTTAATTCAAAATCGATCAATGTTTAATTATTTCATCTTGCCATAATTTTTATATCGTCATATTAAATCAACCAAACAAAATAACCAACTTGAGTCGATAATGATTGAAACTTGGTGTCACTACTAAACGAATCCGATGTCAAAACGTCAAATATTGCATCATCTACGGGTGCGTTCACAGTAAACTAATCTAAACGTCGTCAATCACAATAGTTTAAGGGGGAAGCGCTAAGGTAGCCCGCGAAATTCAATTTTTCTTACGTTTTTTGCAATTTGCTGGTCAGCATTAAGTTGTACGTTGATTAATATATGAATCGCGGCCGTAAGAAATATGTGTTTACAGAATTATAATCATTAAAGTCATCAATACAACTCTCTAAGACCACGTAAGTCCAAAGAATGATGATTTCATGAAACTATTATTCTTTGGACTTACGTGGTCTTCGAGAGTTGTGTTGATGACTTTAATGATTATAATTCTGTAAACACATATTTTTTACGGCCGCGATTCATATATTAATCAACGTACAACTTAATACTGACCAGCAAATTCCAAAAAACCTAAAAAGAAATGAATTTCGCGGGCTACCCTGGCGCTCATGTCTTTCTGAATGAGCTCTTTTCAAATTGACATAAGAAAAAAGAATAAGTTTTCTATATCCCCGATAGATGGCATAGCTTAAAACTAAAATGTCAAAGTTGTTTTCAAAAAATCTGAGTCAATTCAATCAGCCGTGAAAAAGGTTCAAGCAACATTAAATATATTTTTTTTAACTGCCTACATCTAATACGTTGATCTGACATGGCTAGCCCGTGCTGTGTACAATACTGTACAAATATCGGCACGCACTTTTTTCCTAAGAACGAAGTGCGAAAGACCCAATGGATACAAGCCATTAAATACAAGCATGTTATACGAAAAACTTCACGGATATGCTCTGCTCATTTTCGTCCAGCCGATTTTGTTGTAACTCCTACTTCTTTTACAAAATTAGGTAAGTAAATTGTTGGGTAGATAAGTACTTAAGCACTGTGATAAGCAGAATATTTCAATACAAGACCGGATCCAGGGGAAGAAAGTCATGATCCCTCTCAGCTCGTCAAATGTATGTAAGTACTTTTGTGAGCGGCAAAAGCTACTACAGCTCCTGCCATGCCAGCATAGACCCACTAACAGAGCATAGAATGCTTCAGTCAGTAAATACACATAAGTAATTAAATAAATTAATAGATTATGCCCCTCTATCAATCTGATTATAGTTATATTTATTTACAGATCGTGCTCCTAAAATATTGAAAAGAAATGCTGTTCCATCTATATTTCCATGGAATCGGGAACACAACAGAGTTTCCCAGGAACTGATTTTTGATCCATCAAAAGCACAAGCAACATATTCACGAAGTAAGTAGTTACTTATATTTAAATTTTAAGTTAATCGCAGCTGAAAATGTTAAATTTTACTACAGCTACTTGAAAAATAAATCATAACTAAATCAGTCAAATTTGAGCACAAATCACACGGATTGAGCTGGCCCTGAACTAAGTTGTTACCTTGTGTTTTGGGATATTTACTCAACGATACTATATATTGTGTAATAGATACCAACTAGGTATTAAACTAAGAAATTATACCTGTTAATGTGCTCTTTAATCTTATGACATAGATACTGTAGAAAGACCTACTTAAATGTGTCACTAAATGTAAAATTAATTTCTTGACCACAGCTCCTCCAATTCAGTATGTGGCAACATTTCCATTTTTGGATACAAAAACAGAAGATAGCTTGGACTTGGACCCATTACAACTTCCAGATCAAGAAATAGAGTTTCTACAATCAGATCCAGATGACCAAAATCAAACAGTACAACACAATAGAGAAGATTCACCACATTTATCTTTTAATCAGGATGATGACATTATTGTCGAAATTGAATCAGGAAAATCAGTGCAATCTCAAACCGATCTAGACCATATTAATGAAAAACATGTCATTTCCACAGAAACACAAACCCTGGGTATCTTATGATTGATGTATCTTAACACGTTCGCGGACACTTTGCTTGATTTTGTAACCCTATCTTGACACAAGATTTTTGTATGAAAGGCTTTAGCCGTACTGTCACCGGTAAAAAAGACAGTGTTTAAATAAGACAGCACCGGCCATAGCCTTCGCCTGCTCCAAACGTTACGTCACAGGTATGTAGTTTTTGACTATATAAATAGGACGCGCCGGGTATAGCCTTCGAAGGCATCAGCCATTACGTCAGTAGTAAACGGTTATTTTACTCAAATACAGCATACTGCGACTATAGCCTTTAATATTTTTAACCTCTTCTTCTACAAAGTTTCAAAATAATTATGATAAAAAGAGCACCAGTACCTATAATAAAAACACAAGGTTTTATTTATTTTAATGTAGGAAAAATTACAACGACAGTATAATAGTTATTTCAACATAAAAAATGACCCTAAAAGGGCCATTTTTCTGAACCATATTCGCCATCACAGTCATCATATGGATCCTGCATGTCGATTCTGTAAAAATCTCACCGTGAATACTTGCGTGGAGTGAGCTGTCAGTGTCATCTAGGGATGCCCAATACGATGCGATATATCGAAATATCGATACAGCGCTATACGATATATCGATATTTAATACGATATTTTGGCCAAACGATGCGCCTCGATATATCGTATTCCAAAAAAATATCGCAATAACGTATCATATCAAACTATAACTTTGTTTAAAATTTATTTCATTTTTGTTTATATTAAACCTACCTACCTTTAGACATAATATTGTTATTTGTAATAAGCAGAGGTCGGGATTATTTAGAGTTATTTATGTACTACACCAACCTTTCATACATATAAATAATTTTCTTCGATAACTTACAATATATTGTAAAAATTAAAGAAAGGTATGTCTTTCTTTAATGTTTACGATATATTTAGGGTTGTAATAATATTTTACCTACGAAATAACCTACCCAATTGATATACCCAAGCGATACGGTTACGATGCGATATATCGATACAAAGGAATACGATAATATTGCGTATCGATACAAACGCATTCGATACGGTTACGATGCGATATATCGATACAACAGACTTTTTTGGGCATCCCTAGTGTCATCCCACTGATGCTAGGGATTGACCATGCAAACATTTACAATCATAAAAGAGATTTTAATATTATTTTTTAATGCTAATCCTATTGATATTTTTATATAATTCAAAGCTAGTATTTTAGTGGTCAAAACATTCGCCAGCGCCTAACGCGCTTGCGCGGCGTGAAATATGGCTCATTCCGAATTAAGTCATCATCGCTCACATGAATAATTTGTTATACTTTGTTACTGTTGAGAATATTAAACCACTGTTTTTATCTTTATTTGTTTTTATTTCTGTTACAAGTTTTTACGTGGTAATTTTATTTTTGGGTGTCACAGACACACACTATTTTTATCATAGAGTAAGTGACCACAGATAAAATCTAATTACTCATTATTTGGCAATGGTACTATGGCACTGTTAAATTATTATCCTAGTTATTTGCAACACACCCCCTTAATTTAACAACCATTGTACTTTTACAATAATACATTTTAATTTATGTATTTAAAATTAAATTTTGAAACTTAACATTATAATTTTATGCAGACAAGTATACATTTCAAGTTTTAATATAAGACAACATTCAAAAATTTATAGAATTTTTCTGAACATAGGCTTTTCGTCATTACATCTGCTTTATTATCGTTAGTGCTAACATGTTCAATAGAGATAATCTTTTTGTCAATCAAATCTTTAAGAAAATGAAATTTTATATCAATATGTTTTGTTCTCTTCGAGTTTTCAAAACTTTTTGACATGGCAATGGCACTTCTGTTATCAACCAGTAGAGTATTTCTTTGTCCTAGGCAGCCCAAGTGTTTAGCAACTCCTTTAATGTTTAATAGTTCTTGTGCAGTAATTGCAGCAGCAACATATTCTGCCTCAGCTGTTGATAGGGCCACACATGGTTGTTTTTTAGATAACCATGCTATGGGGTTCTTGCCATGAAAAATCATTGTTCCACTAACACTTTTTCTATCAGTATCATTACTTGCCCAGTCGGCATCTGAATAGGCATATATATTGTTATCTTCGGATTTTCTAAATATCAGTCCTTTGTCTTTTGTACCTTTTAAGTATCTTAGTATTCTCTTTCCAGCCTTCCATGTAGATTCATTTACTTTGTCAAGGTATCTACTTAAATACGATACTGAGTATGTTAAATCTGGCCTTGATATCATTGTCAGATAAAGTAAACTTCCTATCATTTCTCGGTATAGATCTTCTTTTTCTGCTTTCTTTTCTTCTTGTGAGTTGGTTTTAAAATTTACTTCCATTGGTGTTTTTATTTCGTTACTTTCTTGCATGTTAAATTTTGTGAGTATCTTTTCTATTAGCTTAGTTTGCTTCATTATTATAGTATCTTTGGTCCTCTCAATTTCTGTACCTAGAAATAACTTTGCTTCTCCTAGGTCTTTAGCATTGTATTCTCTTTTTAAATCATTTATAAACTCTTCACAGTTTTTGCCTATCATCAAGATATCATCAACATAGATTATCATCCAACAGTCTTCTTTGTAGTACAAGCATGAATCATATTCTGATCTTTTAAAACCTTTCTCAATTGCAAAATTATTTATTGTTTCATTCCAGCATCGGGGTGATTCTGTTAATCCGTATAATGCTCTTTTCAGTTTTAATACCTTATTTTTGCTTACAGGTTGGTACCCTTCTGGTGGTTTAATGTATATTTCTGATTTAACTATTCCATTTAGGAATGCAGTCGGAATGTCCAGTTGTCTAATTGGTAAGTCTTCATTTATTGCCTTTGATATTATTAGTCTAATGCTAGGCATTCTGGCTACAGGGGAGTACATATTCTCAGGTTGGTCTTTTTTTTTTAATTGGAAGCCTCTTGCGACTAATCTAGCCTTCTTTGTTCCATCTTCTTTTTCTTTAAATATCCATTTTGTATCAATAGCTTTTCTGTTTGGAGGTAAATCTTCCTCAGTCCATGTTTCCAATTTTATTAATGCTTTAAGTTCTTTATCTATTGCTTCTTTCCAATTTTCTTCTTTTACTGCTTCATTGTATGTATTTGGTATTTCAGATATTTCATTTGCTATATTGGTTTCATAATCTTTTAAGTAGTGTGGTTTACTTATTGTTCGCCCTGATCTTGTTGTTACTATGGGTAATGCTGTGTTTTCTGTTTCATTTTCAGATTGGATGTTCTCTTCTACTTCATTTTCTGTTTCTTCCATCAAATTTGAATTAGAAATTGTATCTTCTTTTATAGTGTTTCTCAATATTTGTAGATCATAGTCCTCTTCTATTTTATTATTTATATTTTCTTCTTTATTGTCTTGATGATTATTCTCGCTTGTATTTTCTGTTTTGTCTTTATTTTCTTCCTTGTAATTATTTCTTTTGAATACAACATCTCTTCTAATTGTGATTTTTCTTTTTTCAGGTATCCAGAGCCGGTATCCAGATGTAGCATATCCCACCATTATTAGTTTTTGACACCTTTCATCAAGTTTTTTCATTTGAGTGAGATTTTTTGTATATACTTCGGAGCCAAATGTTTGTATATTTTGAACATTTGGTTTTTTTTCTGTCCACTTCTCTATAGGTGTTTCAGTTTGTCCTTGTTTAGGTGTTCTATTCAGCAGATATGTAGCTGATAACACTGCTTCACCCCACATTTCTTTTTCTAGGTTTGACTGAAACAACATGGCTCGAACCTTCTCCATTAAAGTGCGGTTAAAGCGTTCAGCCTTGCCATTTTGTTGAGGTGTATAAGCGACAGTGTAGTTCAACCGAATTCCACGGCTTCTGCACCAGTCTTTGACTTGTGTACTCGTATATTCGCCTCCATTATCACAGCGGACTATGCTGACCTTCTGGTTAGTGTGACGTTCAGCCTCTTGTATATATTCTATTAAGCAGGTAAATACTTCACTTTTATTTGCAATAAGGTATGTCTGGGTATAGTCGGTGAAGTCATCAATGAATGTTAATACATACTTTTTTCCATTCCATGTCGATGGTGTGACTGGACCACAAACATCAGTGTGTATAGTATGTAGTTTTCTTTCAGCTCTATGGCGTGTGTAGAACGGCAACCTGGTTTGTTTGGCTTTCATGCAGACATCACAAGTGGAGGTAAGTGAGTCAATTTCTTCTTTTGATATATTAATGCCATCAACAGATTTTATTATATTTTTTAATGTTTCTTTTCCAGGGTGACCATATTTTATGTGCCAATTTTCAGCTGTTTCAACTTTAGACGAGATCAAAGCATCTTCAATGTTTGTATTTAGGTTCACACTGTAGAGTCCAGTTTCATCTTTTGTTCCTTTTAGTATTATATCATCGTTTTTCTTTATTAACACTTCTTTTTTGGTGAAAATAACTTCTCCATCTTTTTCTGTAATGGCTTTCACAGACAGGAGGTTTTTCTTTAGGTTTGGTACAAATAGTACGTTTTCAAAGTTCACATACTCAGTTTGTATTGAGCCCATTTTATTTGAGTCGAGAGTATGATCCTTTTTTGCTGTTTGAATACTTACAGAGCAGTTTTTCTGTTGTTTTAGGATATCTTCATTTTTAGTCATATGGGATGAGCACCCAGAGTCAACAATGAAATTTTCTGTTTGTGTGAAAAAAGATACTGCCTTCCCATCCTTTTTGTTTTTATTTTTATTCCAAAAACAGTCTTTTTCTTTATGATTGTACTTTTTACATATTGGACACTGTTGCTTTCCTTTAAAATAACAATCCTTTTCTTCGTGGTTATTCCTTTTACATACTGAGCAGTATTTCTTCTTATTGAATTTTTTGTGTGATGCTTTAAATGCCACTGTATCTTCTGTTTCTTGTTGTGTATTATTTCTTTGATTCTCAATCAATAATCGAGCTGTAAGATTTGTTAAAGTTTGTTCTGAGGTAGGCGTTGATTCCCAAGCCGTTAAGAAATTTCTGAAGTTGTCTGGCAACATAGAGAGTATTTTTGATATAAGCATTTTGTCATTTATCTTCTCTCCTAAGCTGTTTAGCTGGTGTGCAAGGTTCTCTAACACACTTATGTTGCATGTAATATCTTTATTATTATCAAATTTGTATTGAAAAAATTGTTGTAACAGTTGACATTTCTTCTGTTCTGATTGCCTTTCAAATATAGAACTTAGCTTAGTGTACATACTTTTGGCATCAGGACAAGACAACAACGTTGAGAGTAGTTTTTTATCAATGGTGCATGTAATGATACGTTGTGCTTGTGCATCTTGTTGTTGAAGTTTTGAATCGCTTTTCTCGTCATCCGGGATTCCATTGACAATTATATCGTGTAAGCCTTCACTTTTGAACAGTATATTCACTTGAAACTTCCATATGGGGAACGTTTTTTCGTCAATTAGACGCTCGATTTGTTGTAGGTTATGGTATGAGTTGTTCGACGACATTTTTACGGAATGTATTATTTTCTGTGTATACGACAACCACGGACTGCTACCATGTTATACTTTGTTACTGTTGAGAATATTAAACCACTGTTTTTATCTTTATTTGTTTTTATTTCTGTTACAAGTTTTTACGTGGTAATTTTATTTTTGGGTGTCACAGACACACACTATTTTTATCATAGAGTAAGTGACCACAGATAAAATCTAATTACTCATTATTTGGCAATGGTACTATGGCACTGTTAAATTATTATCCTAGTTATTTGCAACATAATTTGCTTTCCGATTTAGATAAATGACCACTATGGCAGCTGAGAGTCAGTAATATACCTATTCACTTGAATAGTTACTCATGGTTGGATTATAGTATTTATTTGTGTATGCACCACGAATTTCCTCTTCTTTGGTAAGGTGGCGACTGTAGCCAGAAGCACAATTTCGAAAATGCCAAAGATCGGTGATAAAATTTATTAATTTAGGGCATGGTCGGTAGTCGGCGTTATCGCAAGATGGCACATGCCATGACTTCATATATGTCGATTCACGGGACATCGTTATCGCGTTCACGTTCAATTCAGAAAAGGGCCCTAATTGACTATGACCACTTAATGATTCATTACTTCGAAACCACATCAATTCCTTAATAACCTAATCACTACATCTGCTATTAACGTATTCTCTATGACACAATGACCAAAACCGGTTTGAACTGTCAAAATACCACGCTTGACAACCGTACGGCGTGGTAAGATTATGCGGGGAATAATAGATAAAAAATACCATACAGCAGAATTGGGGTCAAGGTGTAAGCACGCTGTAGTCGATTACAGTGCAATTCGGAATGTACCATATATCACTCCACTCGAATCTCGTAACCATGGCAACACCACCTCGGCGTCAACACCTCCACCAGCCGCGTTTTGATTGGCGAATACCTCGTCTTTTTCTACTTTAGAGTTACACATTTTGAAAATCGCTCAACGAAAACTTTGCTTAATCTGCCCCTTGGCAGACTCTAAGGCAGGGT
Source organism: Luperina nickerlii (assembly GCA_963855955.1). Taxonomy (NCBI): domain Eukaryota; kingdom Metazoa; phylum Arthropoda; class Insecta; order Lepidoptera; family Noctuidae; genus Luperina; species Luperina nickerlii. The sequence goes on along the minus strand of OY979676.1, from coordinate 21,356,611 downwards.
CGCCATGAAATGTTGGGGGTTCAAGGGTCGTTAGAATTAGACAACCAGCTTGATAGAATGTACTTTAATGAATATCTAGTGAATTTATGTTACAATGCGCATTGATGTAAACTGCTTACTTATATTCTAAAGGAGTGTACTTACTACGTTATGCACTATTAGGGACCACACATACACTTCAGGGTTGACACCAACCACTTCTTCATTTAAGGGTTACTAGAAGTGCAGTGCAAACACGGGCGCGCGATGAGCGATAAAATATTTGCACTTATTGGATGTTGGTATTGCATTTTCCTAATGTTCTTATACATGACGCCTTACAAGTTAAATATGTAAAAACAAATCTCTAATGTGATAATGAGTGACTAACGCGCAAGCGCGGCGTGATCTTATCACTTCACCTTCACTCCACCCGATTCACGACATTAAATGTCGTGAATCGGGTGAAGTGAAGGTGAAGTGATCACGCAATCTGCAATGTGATAATGACAGTGATTAACGCGCAAGCGCGGCGTGATCTTATCACTTCACCCGATTTACGACATTTAGTGTCGTGAATCGGGTGAAGTGATCACGCCACACAAACTACGTGGGATTACATTCTATGGTCCGTCAGATAGGCATCCGTTAGCACTCGATGACTTGACACACTCGGTTATCTCTTCTAATTCAATAGATTTGGGTTAATAACAACGCTGAACATCGTCGCAGTCTTTACTAGACTCGATCTACAATTGCTCATAATAACCAAACAATGTCGATGCGTATTTTCATCAGTCTAGCTGTCATAAAGTGAATGTTTTAATTTTATTTACTGTTCGTGCGTGACGCGCTCGCGCCTCAGTCTATATAAGGACTTACTAGACTAGGGAAAAAATAAAAAAAAAAACAGGATTGAGATTCTGACTGCGCTTCTGTTTCGTTATTTTATTGTAAGTAAAACCCCACAAAATATTAATGTTTTGACCACTAAAATACTAGCTTTGAATTATATAAAAATATCAATAGGATTAGGCTAAAAAATATTATTAAAATCTCGATTATGTTTGTAAATGTATGCTTGGTCAATCCCTAGTATCTGGTAAGATGACACTGACAGTTCACTCCACGCTCACTTCACCTAAGTTTTCACGGTGAGATGGTTACAGAATCGCACTGCTGTTCAGACTCTTCGCTTTCACTTGATACCGATCTTTGTATAAGTTCTTCATTGCTCGATATTTCAGGTTCCTCTGAACCACAAGATAGCTCATCTGATGAGGTATCATTGAACAATTTCATAATGCGTTCATTTTCCTGTTCGAATGGATCGTTATTTTTTGGTTTACCTCCACTCGGTCGTTGTCGAGACATCTGAAAAGTAGAACGTATAAGTAGAAGTTGTTTACATCAATATTTTAGGATAAATCATTTGTTGAAACCTCTTATATTATAATAATAATGATTTATGAAATATTTGTTTTTATATCCATTATTAATGTTCTAAAGTACGTTTCATTTAAATATTACTAACAATATGTAATTAGTTAATCATAAAAACCAATTCTACTTACCATAAACGTTGATCAGAAACCGCGTGTAAATCACGTTCCCGACGTGTACACTCCGCGGCCAACTGAACTGAACAAATTCTCATACAATGGCCGCTCTGCTATGAACGCTGCGTCAGTGTGAGTGCGCACACAAATGTTCCAAGTAGTAGTACGGTAGTACGTTGGAAGTGGTAAAAAGACATGTTATGTGACACCTAGCAATTCGAATAATTTAATTTGGGGGCGCTTGATGATGAACTATATGGTAGCAGTATGGAAATTCGTCTGCTAAAGCAGTTGTGCTTCTAGAGTACAAAAAAATATCGAAGGGTATAACCGGCGCGTCATTCTGCGCAAGTTCCTAATGAATGTCATAACCGTCGTGTCCGTCAACGTGTTAAGATTTAGCATTCAAAATATCAAAAATGATGACAAAGCTATACACTTTTATACAGGCCTTGAAAATTTTCAAAAACTGATGCTTGTGCTATTTTCATTAGGAAAATCTGCATATGACTTGAATTATATGTATGGCACACCTCCTGAAGAACTGGATACCGTTGAACATTTTTTTATAACATTAATGATTCTGAGAAGACACACAACGTTTGAAGAAATAACTATGTTATACATTTCATTAAAACATGTGTACGCTATATTTGTTACATGGATTCGCTTTATGTCCTTACAGTGGAAAACATTAGATTTATGGGTTGACAGGGATAAAGTGAGAGCATACATCCCATTTGATTTTTATGAAAAATACCCAAACACAAGAATAATTCTAGATGCCACTGAATGTCCTATTAAAAAGCCAAAGCTACCTCTGGCTCAGCAAGTAACCTTTTCTATGTATAAAAACAGAAACACTATTAAATTTCTTGTACTCCAGGCGGCTTAATCAGTTATGTATCTAGTTCATATGGAGGATATGCTACTGACAGACATATAATAGTAAGAAGTTCTATTATACAAAAGTTCAACTACAATGATGAGATTATGGTGGACAAAGGCTTAAATGTCCAAGATATTTTTGTTTCACATGGAGTTAAAGTTAATATGCCAGCTTTTTTTAAAAAGGCAATCAGATTGAGGCAACAACACTAAGCTCCAATAGAAAGGTAGCAAGTAAACGAGTTCATATTGAAAGAGTAATAGGCATGTTGAAAACGTACAAAATATTGACTCAACCTATGAACCAAACTCAGATTTTATTATCTAGTGATATTGTTTTTATTGTTTCTCAACTTGTTAATTTTAGGTCGAATATTATAAATAAAAATGCATAATAATCCAATCAAATACTTTTATTCAACTTCCTTTAATCATAATATCTCTTATCATATAAAAATCTATCTAATAAGACTTCTTTGTAAAAGTTTTCATAAAAATCTTTGAGTTTAATGAACATATCTTGGATAAAATTCTCATCTCTTCTTATTTTTAAAAGATAGTAGTCACATCCAGTGTATATAAAAAAAATATGCCATACCTCTTTGTGAACAGTACATTTGGCCCTGTATTTGATAATAATAATCCATGTGTCTCATTTAATTTTAGTATTCCACTTTTTTCACAAAGAGAGAGGTATGGCACACTTTCCCCAGATATGGTTTCGTTAAATGCTGTATAGGGACATTTCACCTCGAGTACAGCGTTATCATTTGTTAAACCATCTGGGGTACTACCCAGAAATTGGTGTTGAGGGTGAACTATAATACCACACCTTAACACGCTCACCCCTGTAACCTCTTGAAATTTATTGCTTCTGCTTCATATTTTCTTCCATGCCTTATTGCAGGGGTGTTAATATTGTTTTTCTTCAATAATGTTTTTGCCAGATTTTTTTTTTGCATATTTTGTTTGCATATTTTGGCAAAATCTGAACTTTGAAAATCTGAACCTATGTTGTTCCAACCACTCTTTTTTATCTAATATAGTTTTTTTTTCTAAATCTTTTAGACCTGCATCATTTAAATTTAGAGATTCTAAATATGTTTCTTCTGCTGTTTTTTTGAGATAATTGGTCTCTGTAAATGCTGCGGTTGTCTACAGGCATTAAAATCTGCTTTATGGGCATGTTTGAATTTGGCCCACTGTAATTTGCAATAAGTTTGCAAAAATTCTCTTTATATTGTTCCTCATCTTCTACTGAGTTTCTGGGATCAAATGATGTTATGTTTTTCATTTTTTTATCTTTGAGTGTCAGATTCAGGTTTTCTGCTGGAACTGGATTACCCGAGTATCCAGCTTGTGGCTGGTGAAATGTTTGGAGTTTATTAGTAGCACTTGCCTTCAATTTTATTATTTTTGTTTTATTTAACTCTATGATGCCATTAATCAACACCAGTATATGTTTGCATTGACTGTAAGGTCCAACACCAGCAGCACATTCACATTGTTTCTATTAAGTATTAAATGTTCTCTTGTTCTGATTGTTACATTGTATGTTACATTTTTCCTCATTTCAGAGGCGCATAAGCCTGTCACAAAATAATCACCATCTTTCAGTGTAGAACGGCATGATATTAAAAATCTTTCTTCATACATGTTGCTTCTCTTTCAATTTGCTGGCAAAAAGACAGTGAATCCATGTCATCCAATATAGGTATCGGGGACTCAGACGTCACATCTCGGAAACAGTCTGGACTTGGCATTTGTATTTTAAATACTGCATCAGTCAGCCCCGGATCTACGATTTTTTCGAACCGGGGCAAAACCTTGATAGTGGCGCCCCCTCCCTGCAGTGTTTGAGAAAAACTTGCAAATTGTTGATTTCCACTACATATGATATATGATTTCACTAATAAATTACTTATTTTATTAACGCTGATTACTCGCAAACGCAATCAACCACATAAACAAACAGTGTTGTCACTTGACGTTCAACTGTTTGAATTTGTTCGGCTCGGCTCGTATAGATATGTGACGGGGATTCCCCTTTGCAGAAAGATCACGGACACACTGACACTACGCACGCGTTCAAAAATTTACTTGTATGTGTTCAAAAACTAACTGGGCGTATGGAAATAGAAAAGTTTGTTTTTCAAACATATCGTATTAAGATTCGATTACTTGTTAAAAACCTATGAGATTGTAGGAAAAGAGGCTTCATTTGTTCGATATTTCGAATTCTTGTCTCAAGGATTTGGCGCCCCCATGAAACTGCCGCCCGGGGCAAGTGCCCCGGTTTGCCCCCCCCCCCCCTTGATCCGGGGCTGTTCGTGGTTAGTAACCTTTTCGAATTATCTTGGCATCCTCTTTAGCTGGCTTTGGGGTTTGTGGCTTCACCTTATGGTAAGTATTTCCGGCATGCCTCTTGGCTACTTCACCTTGAAAATCCATCAGCTCCGAGTATGGCACATGACCGTAGCCGGCGAGAGGGTTCTCCATTATGCTGTACTTAGGCCTGAAAGAAAAGCGTTGTAAGAAAGAGTAGATGAACCGTAGGTAGATGGCAAATCGGAAAAAGGAAGAATTTTCGGGGTATTGTGACGAGAATGTCAGCCCCGGATCTACGATTTGTTCGAACCGGGGCAAAACCTTGATAGTGGCGCCCCCTCCCTGCAGTTTTTGAGAAAAACTTGCAAATTGTTGATTTCCACTACGATAATAAATGATTTCACTAATAAATTACTTATTTTATTAACGCTCATTACTCGCAAACGCAATCAACCACATAAACAATCAGTGTTGTCACACTTGTCACTTGACGTTCAACTGTTTGAATTTGTTCGGCTCGGCTCGTATAGATATGTGACGGGGATTCCCCTTGGCAGAAAGATCACAGATACACGGACACTACGCACGCTTTCAAAAATTTACTTGATCTGTTAAGATGCGTTCATAAATCGCTTAGTATGTGTTCAAAAACTAACTGGGCGTATGGAAATAGAAAAGTTTGTTTTTCAAACATATTATATTAAGATTCGATTACTTGTTAACAACCTATGAGATTGTAGGAAAAGAGGCTTCATTTGTTCGATATTTCGAATTCTTGTCTCAAGGATTTGGCGCCCCCATGAAACTGTCGCCCGGGGCAAGTGCCCCGGTTTGCACCCCCTTAGATCCGGGGCTGGAGAATGTATGTGAATCATTTGCGGTGGCGAGACGACTAACAGTTGTCTACTAGATAATTAGACAACTGTTAGTCGTCTCGCCACCGCAAATGATTCAGATAGGATGGTTTCTAATCGAATTCGCGAATGACGACCTCAACATATCCTCATAATTATTTTTTTGTAGGTACACAAAGTTGTATTATGTGCGTCGAGAGGCATGCGGAAGCATATGCCTCACCACGAATATGAACGTACATTGCGAATCATTCGATGAGCGCCGTGCGCTGCGCATGCCTCGCAATGTCTGTATCCGCCTTTAGGTATTTGTGCAGGTGCAGAATAAACAATGTTTCTATCTTTTGTTTTCTTTCTTCAAAACCTTAGGCCCCTCAGATATCAAGCAAAAGAGAACATAGGTAATCCAGCACCCCAATCGCGTAACAAGTTTTCTTTCACAATCCGAAGGATTTCATGATCAATGATCAGGAAATTCCTAATCCATTACTTCCTATGTTTGAAAACTTCGTTTACTCGACAACGTAAATCGTAATGAATGATGTCGATTTGTCAAAATTAAAGGCATTGCAATTATCAATGTATCACGCAATTACCCCGCAGTTCTCTAATAGTTTTGGTCGACGTAGAGCAGCTGTTTAACATTCCGTCTAAATCACGAGGCCCCAAGAAAAGTTCCAGTTCTAGGTAAGCCTCCAAGAGTCCCTTATTCCCTGGGTAGACAGCTCCGCTATAACTAGGTAGCCATGCTGCTTTTAAAAGCATGGCATGAGTTTTTGAAGTGAAAACTTCTTTAGCGGCGCTGTGTACTTTTTTTGGAATGGGTAAAAACTTCTAAACTCGCGTCAGGTCACGTGACCCTGATCGAAAATTCGTAAGACGTAAAACGTAAGACGCGCGTTGTTGAGGACAGCGCCATCTATGCACATCGGGAAGAACTACGAGGGCCTCGCGTACTAACTACGTAGTTCATCCAACAACGACGAGATGGCGCTGAACCACGGATATATAACTGACGACGAGCTCCATGCGAGCGGCTTGCTTCTCTTACCACTGCCGCGACCAACACCACGAACTGAAGTCTATCCTGTGTGCTTATTTGTAAATCTGAATAAATTCCTTTCACGAGAAGAATAAACCAGTCACTTTGGTCATCATACCTGATTTGCAAAAAACCCTATAAAATAAGGAACACACCTTAACACGCGTGTTTTGTTTATAAGACGATTCACAAAATACACTCGTAATTGTTCAAGTTTTCACTTCTGTCGGCACTACCGGAGTGCCAGTGTTTTTTTTTTAAATTTAGATTCGACAAGAGAGAATAAGAACACGAAGACTGACCGTTACGACGTAGGGACAGTACCTCCGTCAATTTCCGAAATCCAAGACTGGTTCCTCCATGTTGACGGTCACTTAAAATTTTATTAACTGTCAAAGAATGAAAGTCAATTGTGATTATATACGGACAATTTAAGGTGGCCAATTAATTGACTTGCTTCACAATTAAAAAAATACCTACCTGTCTATGTTTTGCAGCGAGTTGAAGAGCTGGTACAGTATCAGCTTCTGCGCGGCATCGTCACGGATGTCCGGCTGGTACGGGTCCAGGGATTGGTAGTCGTAGTTCTCTTCCTGGTAAATTCGAAGATGATATTAGATTCGTTTCTGGTTATGTGTTGACGGCATTAAATTAAAATTGTACCACGCTAACACCGTTTTATCCACTCGCCATCAGCAACGGGACGTCAACGAGAAACGAAATTATTCGAACTGAGCGTGACGTCCAGGTGTCAGCGCGGGTACGCGGTGGATACACGGCCATATGTTAATGTATGTGTGGCTATACTTCCGCGCCGTCATCTCGTTCTCGTTGACGTCCCATTGCCGTGTCGGTGGACAACGCCGCGAGCCAGAGCCCGCCAGAGCGATGCGACTTCCGGTTGCGACGCGACTTCCGTCGAGCGACACACATAATTATTTTGATTTTGGCAAGTGTGGTTATCGCAATGACTAATGGTCAATTTAACCACGGTAATTTTCTTTAGCTGACCTAAAAATCATATCTTCAAAATATAGGCACTCAAAAATACCTACCTACAAAAGTAGGTACCTACTTATTATTAAATTAAAAAATATTACGTTATAATTCTCATCTCCACTCTGGACCATCCCGAAAGCGCGGTTCTCATCGTACATCTTAAAGGCCGCACCGAAGGCGAACAGCAGAATACAGAATACGATTGTCTTCATCATTTTGGCTTCCAAATCGGTTTCTAGAAAATCACAACGTAGAGGTAATTAGGGTTTTGGTTTATGCACCGGCTGATTAGGTTTCAGCATGGCGGATTTACACATTTGTCGCCAGTAGGCTATTCAAATTTTGCCGCCCCTACCGACCTCTACAATAATGTATCAGTTCCTAGATTATTTTTACAATCCATCAATTTGGTTAAAATAGCACAAGAAATAATTTTTGGGTATATATCTGAGCTAATCAAAACTCAATCATGTACTAAATAAGGCGGCAAAACAAAATGAGGCCGCGTCCCGGTCTTCTACAGGGTGATTTATCATTTGACGTATTCATTTTAGGACGTGATAGTGCAGGCGCGGTCGCAGCCCAAGATTTTAGGGGGGTCACCATGGGTGCTGAAGAATATTTTTAGGGTGGTCCTCGTTGGTATAGCGGTCGCAAGCGTTACTGCTGAGCACGAGATCCTGGGTTCGATTCCCAGGGTCGGGTAAAGTGTTATTAGGTTTTTTTATCAAAAATTTCTCAGAAGCAGCTTGGGGTCTGGGTTTGTGCCCTGTTGGTGGCATTAACTTCGCCCCCTATGACATTGAATAACTCGTGAAATGTGGGTATAAGAACTATTGTAGGCACGCCTCTACCTAACCCTTCGGGGATTAAAGGCGTGATGTTGTGTGAATGTTCATGTATATCTCCAGCTTCACATTTAATCACATTACTTATGCTATTCAGGGACGCAGCTTTTACATAGGGGGTGTATTTAATAATGCTATTAAATTGGTCATAGCATTTTTGGATAAATAGTATTATGTAGATTAGGGCGAGAAGAGCGAGTGAAGCGAGCTCGAATTTTTTTAACAATCCGGCCCGGTTATTTTAAGTTTTTTTTATATTTTCTTACAGAAATAGGAGTTACATTGACGACTTATGCAAGTAAGTCTAAGCAACTACGAGAATGTAGAATGCAAGAGCGAGCGAAGCGAGCTCGTAAATCAAACTTCGATAGGTTAGATTTACTTCTGATAATTCCAAAAGAACTAGGCATAAAGTTGCTTTGTCAACTTATGAAGAAAAGCTCATTGATAAAGAGAATGTACAATGCAAGAGAGAGCGAAGCTAGCCTGGAAATTTTAACACCCTACCTTGACTAGGTTCTGTTTTCTTTTTTTTTATACAGAAAGTGAACTTACTTTGTCGGCTTATAACGAAAAGTTTAAGCTCGTTTTACTGCTGTTAAACTCTTTTGGAATCTGGCCTTTACCTTACCCTTTCGAACCTTACGTATGAGCGGAGTGCCCAAATTGAGTGGTTAGTATTACTGATCACTAGTTGCTTAGTTCAAGACATCTTTCCGACGACTTTTCCCTAAAGTCACCTGAAAGATGTCTTGTAGACTGCTTGCTGCAAGACATCAGGAAACCGTTTGATTTCTGTAAGAAGGTAAACAAAAAGAATCTGTGGCCATATTTGCCGCCCCTAAATTCTGCCGCCCTAGGCTCAAGCCTACTCAGCTTGCTGGTAAATCCGCCACTGGGTTTCAGGATAACGCCCTTCCTTCCTTGGGTGTTGTATACATACCTACTAATCTATAGATACCTACACATAGTTTTCCACGCAATCACGTATTATTTCTATTTATAGCGGAAATACATTGAAGCCTGTTAAGGGAAAGTACCTATTCACAATATTATTAGAGTATTCTATTCTATTCTATTCTATTATTATCGCAATAGGCAGTATCGCAGTTTCACTCGAAATAAATATCTTTATGCACTTAAGGAGCCATCGCAACCCGCTACAGAATCGAATCTTGCAATCTTTCTTGCAAAGCCAATAAGCGCAGATCCTTGACACAAACTTAACTAAGACGAGCTTTTAAAATATCAAATCAGGATTCCCGAGTTGATCTCGGCATGATACCTGACTAGATGAAACAAAATTGAATTCCGACTTCTCGACTACCTACCTATCCACAGTGGCACAATAGGTACATACCTACCTGAGTGAAATCTTGGAAGCGTGGTTAGTGAAATTAATGAACATTAAGTACTTATTGTTTTTATTTAAATGAAAATCGTTTACTTTTACCATGTTTGTAAATATGTGAGCACCATGTACGAGTATCTATCAGATAATTAATTTATTATGTCATGGTTTCATTTTTAATTATTTTATAACATATTTGCTCGTAAAGGGTCTCTTATTTCACCAATTTCAATATCGTAATGTATCTCATTACGCACTTGTGCGGTAATGTAAAGTAAATCGCACGGTTTATCAAGATGCTCCGTCAAAACGAACGGTACTTTTTTAAATCTTAGCAAAGAGTTTTTATTTCAGAAAAGATGTCAACATTTTATGAATAAAATTAACTTTGGGAGAAAAAATATAATAAATAAACATTTAATTCTTTAATTTAATTAATTTTGACAATAAATTACAACCATTAATATCTGTAACAAAAACGAAAATATTAATTTACTTTATTAATAATACTGGCTGTTTTGTGCCTATGCCTGAAAAAAAAAAGCGCGAACGCGCGCGCACGCTTATCTGTTAAGAAGTAAAAATTATTCCGCGCGGTTTGTCTTTTCGCTGTACTGTTTTTATTTGAAAATGTCGTCAAGTAATCATGAATTTATTAATTCCACACCGCCAGAAGTCTCAGAGGCAGCGAAAAAGGCTACTCTAAGCCTCGCCCGAAAAATCGACCGATAGATACTTACAAGCGTATCAAAATTTCATCATATGGAAAACAAGCAAATATGCAAGTTCAGTCCGAGTTTTATTTATTTCCTCGCAAATATGTTATAAAACGTCGTATGACATACGTGCGCATTGAAAATTACAGCCTCTGCTTTCTTTTAGCCCTCGCCTACGGCTCGGGCAAGCAATATCGCCTCGGCTGTAATTTTCAACTTACCGCACTTATATCATAATGTACTATTACCTATTGTGGTATAGTACCTAATTTTATTTGAGGTGCATCGTCTTCACATATTATTATGAATGGCGGAATGTGTCTTTGCACTACAATTTTACATTATCATCTTTTGTACGTAGGTACCATATTTTATGCAAATAAACGATTTTGATTTGATTTGATTTGACCTATTAAGTATAATATTATTTAGCAAAACGTTACTTCTCTTGTCTTCTGGGTCTGTGTGACGCAGGGGGCTGTGATAACATGAGTTTGAGTTGCTTATCAGATCATCATCATTCACAGCTGATCTGCCGACCAAAGGCCTCGAAGGTTCAGAAGATTGATGAACATAGTAAGAATATCTTCACTAAGTCATGCCGACAGGTTATCGTCCTGGCTTTGTGTAAATGGAGCTGTTCATGTCACGGCAAATTCAGTTGTCGTCAGCGATTTTGTTAAAAATAATTGTGCAACAGACAACAAATCGTCATGGACACATGACATGATGGAAATGGTCCCTAGGTCGCAAAGCTTACGATATACTAACCACAGTGCTTCTACATTGTTACTAAGTACCAACTTATTTACAAGCCTTTTAGTGTTCTATAAATAGCTTGAACACCCTAAATGTTGAACTTTAAGAAGAGTGGGTGTTGTGGGACTCGTGGGTGGGCGGATAACGATTTAGATCATTTGTTGTGTTTGATATTTAGTTCTACTTGATACGTAGGTACCCGAGACCCTTTTTTTTAGTAGAAAACTAAGTGGTAGAATTGATTACATCTTTTGTTGAGGAGTATCGGCGCCGAAGCCTTCATAGTTACCTTCAATTTTATTTAAAGTAAGTCTTTTTTAAAAATGTTTTTTAAATGTACTTTCGCGGTGCGCAAGGTCTGGTAAAACCACGATCAGAGAAACCCTGTGAATTCTGGTACCTGTAATCGTCAACTTGGGCACTTCTTTGACTAATTTGCTTACAAAATCATAGTTTGCAAACAAGAAAACCAAATGAAAATTATTACAAGATTAACTATCACTTTGAAATAATCGACATCACATCTTTATTTTTTAAACCCAACTATGGTACACGCCATGTTTAAAAATATTTCTTTCTTATTTGCAAAATAGTTGGGCAAACGCAAAACTTCGTCTAAAACTATTCGAAATTTCAAGTTGATAGCATTACCTAGTAGTTCTTGAGATATCCAGCTGTGACAGACGGACAGACAGACTGAGTCGCATCCTAAGGGTTCCTTTTTACCATTTTGGTACGGAATCCTAACAAAATACACAAAATGAAACAGTCATTCAGACGCAATAAATAACAGGGACTACTTTTATAAACTAATTTAAAACATTAATCTATCCCCAATTGGAACCAGCAAGTCTAAAATCAAAAGTAACAAAAATATATTCATACCTTCAACAATCCCTGGGGTAGGCAGGCAGCTATGAGGTGGACGTCTATGGCGCGATGCGTTGAGACTGACGGCGGCGCCCGCCCGCCCTAGCTTATATTCCGCCCTACGCGCTACGAGCTCTAAGCTACGAACTACGAAGCTACGGCGTAGTTGTTTAGTGGGCTCTGTTAAATTGATGCATTTTTATGCAGACTTGATTTTAATGCAGGTGGGGACAATTAGCTAAGCAGAGAGCGAAGTTAGAGATTTATGTTGGTTGGTCCTTTTTTTAAACTTACGATTCACGTAAGCGCGTTATCAACCATAATTCAAAATTTTATTATTATTATATGTATAATATAAATTATTACTAGCTCCCGCCCTCGACTTCGACCGTATATTATGTCTAGGTATATCCTTTCCCAGGGTTCAAAATATTACCATACCAAATTTCATCAAAATAGGTCCAGCCGTTTTGGAGATTAGTCGGAAGAATCAGATGGACAGACAAAATGGTTTTTTGTTATAAGTGCCCACCGTATACAGCGATTACATACATACATGGCCTGCCCAATCCCATTTTAGTTTGGCTTATTTTTTCCCATCGAAGCGTCGAGGAACGCAGCATTGTATTTCTTATGCGGTTTATAAGTTTGACTCTCAAAACGGAAAATACGTAGGTACTGCCCTATGCGTCGCATAATAGTCCCAAATAATTTAATTCAGTTTTATTTATTTGAAACTTAACAAAGCACCGAATTGTAATCGATTTACGTAGAACACTGCTATGGTTTCACAAATAAATTAACAACATTGCATCAGTTGTTTCGAAATTTCCTTAAAAAGACCATGAGCACTCGGACCTAACGGCTCGAGGGTTGGTACAAACCATTAAACTGAATAACGGGACCAACAACGTCATCACAGGTATCAAAGTTTTGTATGGGACAGTAAAAAAAGGGAGAATTTTTGCGATTACAATGTTGGCTCAGCTTGGCTCATCGCCGCAAGGTTGCCTGCTTGTCGGTCTTCTACAGATTGTACTTCGGTGAGTGTGCCCAAGAACTCCACGACCTCATTCCACCGGCCCCCTTCTACCTTCGGACATCCAGACGCACTGCAAGTTACCATCCCTGCCTAGTTGCTATTCCACCAATTCGCACTAAGCGTTTTCAAATGTCCTTTATAATGCGCACAGCAAAAGAGTGGAACTCTCTACCTGCGTTTGTGTTTCCGAGTGAATACAACCCGAATCTCTTCAAAGTAAGAGTGAACAGGCTTCTTCTGGGTAAGCTCACTCCATCGTAGACTTTATCTGTGTCATCTCTGACCTAGATTAGAGTCAAGAGCAAACCCATTTCGAATAATAAAAAAAAAAAAAGTTGGTCCCATGGAGAAATTTGTTCAGTTTGAGGGTCTGTTCCACATCCTCCTTCTTTAATATGACTACACCTTTCTAATACGTCATGATGTATAATGTTAAATAGTCCTTGTTTTTTTTTTCATCCCTGAATCGGTCAGTTCTTGACTTCGATCACGCCTGATGGAAAACAATGGATGAGGTCTATAATTGAACGAGCGTGCCGTGAAGATGCCTATTCAAGTATTCACTCTTAATTTGAAGGCAGACGGGTTAAATGTGGATTCCTCTTATTTTGGTTTATTTGCGGTCATTGGTCCTGTTTCCGTCTTACTTACAGATATGGTCTTTGGATTCTATTGGCATAAACATAGCTGCAGGCATCAGAGCATAGTTTTAGGTATAGTCGACCTCATCGTTTTATCACTTTCGGCCACGATTCTCACTAAATTGAAATTGCAATAAGGTTGAAACTATCTAACTGTCCATATACCTTGTCGTTTTATCACATGCAAAGTAAGTGACATTCAACCTCATGGTGATAAAGTACCCAGTGTACACAGAGCTTCATTAAGAGCTTACCCCTCCAAAAGACATGTGCGTTCAAATCCGTGATAGGCCCAAGTTGGTTTTTGTATTTTGCAAAAACATTTTATTTTAATTAATTTATTGTTTTAGTGAATAAATAAGTTTAAGATAGTATTTATTTTTTAAAATTCTGTTTTTATTATTGTTTTTTTCAATAAAACGTTAATACTTTTATTATTGCGAAAACGACAAGCAATAATAGGGTTAACATTTACGAACGCTTTATTCATCGTCTAAATAGACTAGAGGTTTCAAGACCGCTTGCCGTGCCTATGAGTGGAAGTTCAAATCATAGCCACGAAATGTGCTTTTTGTTCATTATAATTATTATTTTAATATATTTTTCTATTTTGTTTTAGTAATTATTTATAAAGAATTTAAAAATAAAGAAAATTAAAATACCTTAATAATCATATAATAATATTTATTATTGCTATTATTTAACAAAACTATGATCTTATTTTACAACAAAGATTTATTTTGATTTGATAATTTTATTTACAGTTATCATAATACACTATTTTGCCAACTGACACAATTGGGTTCCTAGACAGGTAAACGATAAAATAGTAAGCGGTAGAAATATTTTAGATTGACATAACCTAACGAAATGTCACGTGACCTGTCAAATTTGACAAATTTGACATTTGACAGTCTGACAAGTGACATCGAAAGAGACAAGTTTTGAAGCGTTTGCAACTTGTCTAGGAACTAGAAGTTAGTTTGGCAGGATTACAATCATGAGCATAATAAGTGAATAAACATGTTATCAATGGATAATCAATTAACATCTCTTATTAGCTCATGATATCTACTTAGAATATTTTGCTATACAAAGTAAAATAGTGGAATCAAATGAGTTAAATGTCTTCGTTGTTTATTTTGTTGTCATACTTAATTAATATAACTGCTATTTCTGGGCAAATCGCAATCGTTCTCTTCGATGTTCTTCTGTTAGACATATTTTGCAGGTCGATAACTGTGAATGTTCGCTGCGTGTAGGTAAATGTCTTCGAACCGTGGACAGAGAGATATTCCATGCCGTTGCGAACTGTAACGAGTGGATGTAAACGGCGGTGTAGTGTGAACCTTAACAATATCCGGATGATGTTCAGATTGGTCCGTATAGATCCCAGTAGTTCTCCGACCCATGGTCATTGTCTTAGCATCGCCGGTTTCTTGAAATCTGCGCACCCATAAGCGCACCGTTTGTCTCTGTATAGAAAAAAATGGTTTTAAATAAGTTATTAAATACCACACACAAGATACCGCAAATAGCTCAACAAGAAAAAAATCGGAGAACACAATTAATATTATAATGAACTTACTGCTATGCCAAGCTGTCTCGCAATTCCTTTTATGCTCACATTTTGTTCACACAGAACAACTATTTTAGTTCTCATAAAATCATAAATCATTTTAAAAATTAATGAATAAATCGTAGTCGTTTACTCTTCGCCGTTTTAAGTGAACGTATACATCAAACGTTATAGTTATAACTTGAGGGTATGGATAAATTTTATAAAGACAACGTATGTAAGTAAAATTAATGGATACCCTCAAATTATAACATCTATCGATTAGACATCCCACCTAAAGATAAAATGACTCAGACCATAGTAGATAACAATTTCAACGCAATTCATATGGGCTCGCTGGCTAGTTCGTCAAACTGCCGGTATGAGTATGACGACGTTCGGTGATGCGATGGTTCGAATCTGAGTCGAAACAATGGGTTCTTTTTGAAGTATTCTTTAGATTATTTGTAAGGAATTTAATGTGTAACATTTTAAAACTTGAGGGGTTAGCACATACTGACGCTGTCTGTACCCAGGAATGTCCTTGGAGTTTCTTGCCCGTTCTTCTCCATAGAGATCTACGTTTTGGAATGGGCAACTAGCTTCAACTTTCTGTAAGTGATTGTTTCAACTCCTGTAAGTGTAAGTGGTTTAATTGAAATAAATGTTTGAGTTTTGAGTTTGACTATATCACTAAAGGTTTTAGGGTAAGAACCAAATAAAAAGTCATGTATAAAGTGTAAAATTGTTTTAATCAACACATTGCGAATCTCATGGCACCACATCAAGGCACGTACGATCACTCGTTACAAATAATAACATCTATATACATATAACTAGAATAACTCGCTGTTAACTTTGTAAGGCGTTTCTTGAAGTTATTTTTGACAGAACTTTAACTATTATAGGTAAGTTTAAAAACTGTTGGTGGAGTTTTTCTTCCAGATTGTTTTAGGCCACCAGGGATATTTTAACAATATCCATCTGCCAGCTTTTTACAAACTATTTTGGGTTCAGTTTCCAGTCTTACTGGATGCAGCTGAATACTAGCATTTTATATGAAGCAACTAACCTCCACAACGCAGATATTGGGTAGCACTACGGCCCTTGGTAAGACTAGATGTTAGACTTTTGGGCTTCTGACCATCTGTAATTACTATCAAAGATCTACGAATTGTTATTCAACAGCTCAGACAGATTTACGAATGATATATTTTAACAAACATGCGATAAAAACGTTCACAAAACAATTTGTTTTTATGTTGGATGAATTAAAATTTAGGATGTCCTGCTTCATAATAACATAGTTAAAATCCTGTCACAATTAACCTGTAAACCTCATTTATTTCTATGCTACATGTAATACTGAATTAAATTAATAAATAAAATACATCACTGTGCGTTATTCATCACATTGTAAAAATATCTAGTTGTAGACGACTATGACAATAGATATCTCAGAGTCAGTTTCTTTCTCGCTTTAGAACAATGATGACTTGAACACCTCCCTACACGCCCGCGGAGGCGCGGCGCATGCGCCGCACAGTGGTCCGGGTTTTCAAAAAGGCGGACATAGGATCGAAAATGCATATTTAACGTAACAAAAAATAGTTTCGTATAGGAAATTTAACGCTGATTAATACTTATTACTACAACTTTTCAAAAAAACAGCTCCTTCACGTCAAAAAAAAATATTGAAAATAAAAATGTATGGGAGAAAATCTATTTTATTTTTTTTCTCCGTTCAGTATCAAAGTGTAGCAAGCAAACCTTATATTCTGGTAAGTACCTATTGTTCTTAATACGACAACATATAAATTGCTTGCGTATCCCTGCGGCCTTGACGCCTACGATGCTTCAAAGTTTAAAATTTTAATGTTGAATTATCTTAATATTATTAACGAGTTTTTCAATTGAAATTAATCCAAAATATCATTTTTAATAAAAACAAGCCCCCCGCGCGCCTCATCCGTGTATTAAGCTCGCCCCCTATTACATGGGACTTAAATATAACTGGCGAAATGACAGTGTACTATAGTGTAGTATACACCTTTGCCGAACCCTTCGGGGAATATAAAGCGTGATGTTATGATAAAATAAGCATTTCTGCTTATTTTTTTTTTAATAATCATCTGTTGGTTATTCTTTCATCTGTTGATATTTCCTATTGATAAATCATGGTTGATATTGTTGGTTTTACTACTAACGTGACTCATCTTAAAAGAAACAATTAGAAATAGATGTAGCCCTTAAAAGGGCTTTTTCTGAAGTCCTGAAAAGGACTATTTTAAGTGGTCCTGAAAAGGACTACAACTCAACTACTACTACTACTAACAAACTCAATTCTAACAATAACAAAATCACTAAATCTGTCACGTTTACATTAATGGATCATCTTCAGGCTGCAACTCCTGTAGATCCATATTTTCAGTTTCTTCTGTTACTACCTCAGGCAACAACAAAAGCTCTTTAACATCTGGAAAAAAATCGAATTGCTTTGAGTTGCTGTATTTTGGTCGAATATGGGATAAATATGGGTCTGAACTAATTAAAAAATTATGGAGCAAGTCCTCGTTGGTCTTCATCCTGTTAAATTTTCTTGTGTGATATTCACGAACTCTTCGAAATTCTTTATTTCTTGCTTCTCCCGCTTCTTCGGAAAGAATGCCAATTGGTAGGAGGCCAAAGTGATGACAAATGTCTGCACCGTGTATGAGTAGCTTGTGCACACTTGCGGGCATATAAAACCATGGGTATAGATGAACAAAGATCTCAGCTGTTTCTCTGCAATAAGTCCTGAATTTTTCTATATCTATGGCACATCCCGATGAAATCGTTTGAAGAATAACCGTAAAATGCTTCAGTAGGCCTTTGTCAATATTGGTTATTTCGGCAGATTTCTCATAATCTCTAAAAAACCTTCTGGCTGTGTTTCCGTCGTTTGTGGTTCCAAAGCCTTGCTTCACAAAATCCACAAGTATTCCCATTTGCTGTTTGAATTCTTCTTGTGTAAAATGTTTCTTCGCAGCTTTTAGTTGCTTGTTAGCACCTCGTGCAGTCCACATCTCAAAGTCCATGTTGTAAGATATGTGTAGAATACACTCCATACAACGAATCCACATATGAAGAGTAGAAAGTCCATATTTATAAACATCTTCTCGAACAGGTCTTGAAAATACTTCTGACAGTTTGTTCATCTCAGTCGGCTTAGCAAGGCAAATATTGCAGGCAGATGCAGACGAAGTATCCGTTATAATAGTGGCCACTTTTCCGTCGATCATTGTCATATGAAGCTCGTGACTAATCTCTAGCCCGACCCATTTTGTAGAATTGATGTTCTTTATTTCTTCCTTCAATGCAGCTTCTTCTTGCTTGATGTATTCTGCTGTCTCTTTACAAAACTCGAACTTAATGGGCCTGCAATAATGTGTTGACGAAGGTGTTGGGTTTTCCCATATGGTGCTATTATTAGAAACTAATTTAAGAGGGACAAGACTTGACATGAAAACCGATGAATCACTGAAGTCTACATCTTCACTCCTTTGCTTGTAGGTGCTTTGTGAAGAAGCTCCATCGAAACCCCATTTACTAATTAACTTCAATCCTTCAGTTGACGAATCAATCTGGGTACCGGTAATTTGAAGAATCTTCTGGACTGTCAGATCCAATAGGGCTTGAAGCTTCACTCTGGCTCCTCTCTCGGTAATTTCTAAATCATGTGGATAGCATCTCTTTTTAGCTTCAAGGAGTTTGTGATACGATGGTAACACTGGAACTTCACAATCTAACAGCGCTTTCCTTAAACACAAGTATTTCCATTTTGACAGGTTCAATGATGTATAAAGACCAAGAGCATGATCTTCATCTAAAGATTTTTTCCTATTTTTCTTAAACAATGTGGCTTGAACAATAGTAACACTATCAGGGTTCTTCGTTATATGATCAATAACACAAGCTAAGTCATTCTTCTTGTCTATCCTAAGTCTTTCGACTAATGCAAAAGTAAGTTCTTCCGGCGAATAGTCCAAAAGAGACTCTGAACGTCTTTTCTTCTGTTTGTTGCTGAGGTCAACAAAAGGCTTCCTAATCTGAACTTCGGTAGATGTGCCCACAGTTGCTGTACTTGATGTCGACGGAATCACAGCTGCTGTAGTATCGATGTCAACTGAAGTATTGTCTGACGATATGTTTTCGATAACTTCATCTTGGGCTTGAAAAATCTCGGATAAATTAACAGTAGTGCAAATTGGCCAACTAATATTTGATTCTAACCACGCAGCATGTCTATTCATGAAAGTCTTCTGATTTCTAGAAGCACTTGCCCATCTGCGATTGATATTACTCATGTAGTTCTTCAAAAAGGTCTTGATTATTTCTAAATCTTCCGAACATGTTTCAACTGGGATATGTAGAATAATAGCTTCATAGAGTCGTGCCCAATTTTTCATGTCTCCTTCAACACGGAGGAACATAAAAATGTCCAAGTTTGTAACAAATGCAGCCATAACGAAACTCACTAAACTTTCACACAGCACGGATAATTGATGTTGCTTCCTCAAGGGTTGAGAAACAAGTGCCTTTAATTGTTTCATGCACAGATATTAATAACAAACACACGCTCGCAAGTAGTGACTGACGAAATTAGTACCACATCTTCAACAGCCAATCAGCGTCGTCGAAATCTCCGGTGGTGGGGGTAAATGATTCTTTTACCACAGGAGTCGTTTCAGTCAGTTACAAATAGGCTACGAATCAGCACGTGTCCTTTATTACATAACTAAAGTTGAAGACTTTTATTAGTACTTTTTATTAAAATAAAATAAACAAATACTTGCCAAATGCTTGAATGCGTATGTTTTAATTCTTATATAATTAAAAAATTATATTTTGAATTCAGCTTAATTGAAAACCTCGATAATAATTTAAAAAAATCCCAATTGAAATTTTAAACTTTGAAGCATCGTAGGCGTCAAGGCCGCAGGGATACGCAAGCAATTTATATGTTGTCGTATTAAGAACAATAGGTACTTACCAGAATATAAGGTTTGCTTGCTACACTTTGATACTGAACGGAGAAAAAAAATAAAATAGATTTTCTCCCATACATTTTTATTTTCAATATTTTTTTTTGACGTGAAGGAGCTGTTTTTTTGAAAAGTTGTAGTAATAAGTATTAATCAGCGTTAAATTTCCTATACGAAACTATTTTTTGTTACGTTAAATATGCATTTTCGATCCTATGTCCGCCTTTTTGAAAACCCGGACCACTGTGCGCCGGTCCCGCCTGGCCCTGCTGGCCTGCCCCACCTACGCCTTAGTTTATAAGTTAAATGCCCTGGCAGGAGGCCTTAATTATTAAGGGGCTTACATGACCTAAAGCGCGGTTACTGTCGGACTGCATAGAAAAGAGAAGCGCGATGACACAACGCTGGTAATTTATTGCAAAATATATAGCAATTATTGAATTACAAAAAATCTATTGTTTGGACTAAAAAATTAAAACATTAGTGTTTTAGTATGTTGCTTGTAGAATAATCTGACAAAAAATCAGAATGATTGTATGTAGGTATATTAGTATGGTATTTACTTATTGTAAAAATAAAGTTTTTAGAGGTATTTTCGTGATTTTTTCTACCGTATCAAATTAGTTGTATTATGTTTTCAACACACTATCTACCTAGCATATACCCTGAAGAATATCATACTTACTTATACTTTTCTGATTTTGTTTACTGTGGTCGATCATATACTTTTATTGTTTCTAAAACTTGCATTTTTTGCGTTTAGGTCCTGTAATCCCTTTAAGGCATCCACGGGATAACCCTGTTAAGCAGCGACAACCACCTAGGTAGACCTGGAGATGCAGTTCCAAAAAAAAAGGACAACTAATTCTGCCACTTAAATCGTAATATTGAAATTTTATAGACAAGTAATATTCCTACTATTGCCATAGTCGTCTAAAGCAAGATAAAAACTATAAACTCAAGTGCGAATTCGACCGATTCTGTCAATACACGTTATCTAAACGCGTATTATGAAAGAGATCGACTAGCGACATCTAAATAAACTGAACTACAGCTACCTGGCGACGTTTCATTTCCAGCGTTCGCGTTCATGTAAAGCGTGAGAGCGAGACGACACCTGTAAATAGTGTTTAGTAATACCGTTCTAAATGTTATGTCCTACTCGCACGTTTTGTGACCGCAGCTGCCGCAAGTCTTTGGGTTTAGTAGGCTCAGCATTTCTATTAGCATGGATTTGTTTTATTACGGGATAGTCGCGACGCAGCGTTGCCAGGTAACTCGCTCAGGCAGTTGCAGTGGCCAATGACTCGAACCATTACGTAGATAGTGGTAAAAGTGCTATAATAAGCTGACTAACTTTCTGACACTCGTGCCAATTCATTATTATTATTATTATCCTACGTTTTCTACGCTTAGAAACGACAGGCATTAATTACGTTATGTTACAAAAATCATGGAAATCAATTAATTATTTGTTTGTGCGCTTTGTTATATTTTACTTATTATGAACAACATTACTTCACTGTATTAGCGACACTTTTTAACAAAATCTTTAACATCCCCCGTTTTTATACAGAATATGCAAAACTCTAGCAGTGAACTATAGATGTAATAATTTATTATTTTAGTACCACATTTAATTTTTCAACATTATTATTTTACTGACTGTACAATTTTATTATGTAAAAAGTGCGTTGAATTATTATAATAATTAAAAATCTATTTACAATTTATGTATAGCGTAATGTGATGTCTTTACACTAATAAAAAAAAATCTTCAAAAAATAATTATTAACATAATATTTAAGGCACATAATATTATATACTTTATTTAATAATAACAACAATATGAGCTATGCATATGTAACTAAACATTTACGTGTATAAACAATACTCCATCTAGCCAGCACCCTCATTGCGTAACAGACTATTGATCTCAATCTGAATCATTTTGAAGGACATTGCAAATCCATTGCTTCATATGTTCGCAAAATGTGTCTGCTCAACAACGTAAATAACGCAATGAATGTTGATGAACTGTCAACATGAAACCCATTGCTACTGATAGTGCGTTACGCGATTACCCCGCTGGTGCCAATCAAAAACGCTAACAAAAGTTGTTAACAATGTTTATTATTTAGCGCTATTTCATTATCATCGAATTAATTCTTTAGGCGCACTTTGCGCTTTTTCTGAACAATGAACGAAACTAAACCGTTAGGCACTTTGTACACACACGGTTTATTCGCCGTGTGTAGGTACCATCGAGGAAACTTACATCAGCCCAATTTGGAAACAAAATCCCGTGCACACGATGACCACATCTGTTAGCAAGCGTTACTATAGCGGCCGAACGCTGTAAGCAAGAATAGCCCTTACAGTGTATAGATGTAAGTTTCCTCAATGGTACTGTCAGTGTTGTTAGGAACTCTATGGAAGCTGGTTGACAGACACGTTTTTTTAACGTCGTGCCGTAAAGAAATCATGCCGTGTACAAAGCGCCTTACGCTCGGGTCGGTGATGCTAAATCGGGTATACTCGGCTCCAGTCGTAATTTCATTTCTACCGTGTGGTCGTGAGCACACGCCCTCTTTTTTATTAACGAAAATACACGAAATTATCGTAAATTACAATAAGGCTTCGTTATCAGTTTATCACATTGGGTTTCAAGATGCACCGCAAATATTTACCGTCCTACCTTTAATAAAATGTAAAATATGACGACTTAGCCTTCCATTATTATTTGAATAATTTCATTGAAAAAAAAAACCATTCACGACTTTAAAAATAAATGATTAATTTCTCAATAGCATATAGTGTTGCCATTATCACACAAAATAAAGAAAAAAAAAATATAACAACCTATTTTACTTTTCTAAATAAAAAAAACTATCGTTAACATTAATTCTCGAATAAGTTAATAAGGTACTTAATCTTATTTCTAAAATACACAAGGCCGCTAGTTTGCTAATCAAATGCCACACATCAGTCAAATATAACGTATTTTTAAATGTTCTGTATGTTTACCAAGTGAATTTCTTGTAAAATTACAAATATTTTCTAAGGACTCTGGGCTGACAATGAAAAAAACCCACGAATTAATGAAATCACAAATTTTAAAATTTAATGTTTGTAAATACATTTGGATCGGATAATTTGTTTATCAAACTTTACGTATCATAAATGTATTTGTAAATTATAATGTATAACACAGATACTGCAAATATTATTTGTATACTATTTGACTATTAAATAGAAATAACTACAAATAAGCCTTTCTCACTCTAACAAGTAATAAGTCACTACCATTATCCACAACATTTCTATATAATAATAAAATTATTAAAGTGGTGTTATTATGAATATTTAGCTAAATGACTGTCAATCCTTTTGTCCACTTCTTTCTTTTTTTAATCTATTTTATTACAGGGTAAGTTCATATTTAGCATGACCACAATGCAGTTTTAATATGCAACATATTCTTTAAGACACTATCCCCACACTCTTTACCATAATTTGTCAAGCATTTTTATAAATTTTTTTCGGTTGTCCACAATATTTTCCTAACTTTTATCAAGTTTTCATTTTCCTGACTCTATTAGGTGTTGTTACCTAAAACACTTCGTCCTCGATAGAACAATAGAGGTTGGAAATCAATCTTGCATAGACGTCAAAAGACTGCAGTGAAATCTAACTAGAGTAATCTCGAATAAGAAGGCCCGTATCAATAGTTCACTTTCATTTATTGGCTCATTTTTGGTGATGTTGGTTTAAAAAAAACACTGTCTACATGATGTGTCAAACATGCAGTCTGCACAATCATAATAGTAAGTCGCCGCACCGTTATCGATAAATAGCTACATCTAAATTTTCGATAAGTGCTTGCCCATCACTAAAACCGGATGTGGCTTTTTGTTTACAGTTTTGTTTGCGAGTTTTTATCCGTAAGATTCTCTTTATAGGGCTGTCAAAATAAAACTGTCTGATGTTTTTTTTTGTTTTTGTCATCGTTTTGGGAAAATTCTCTGATGACAATTTAGAGATTTATAATGAAAATGCTTTTATCTACTTTCATGTCGTAAAATTGTAATTATAAAATTTTAAACGAGTTTATATTGACATACTTTATAAACACAATACCGAAATAGAAAAAAAAATTTCATTATAACACTATTTCTCGAACAAAATAATGTTATAAAGTAATTTTTTTTCCATTACGATACAGGTTAACCAAGAAGTTAAATCACGAAGGAGAATGCATAACTTTTTTTAATCGAACTCGTTAAGCCCCATCCACATGCTTGACAAACAATGGCAAACAGCCAACAGCAAACACGGACATGTGGATGGGTGTTTGTCGTTGTTTGCCTGTTTGTGTTTGTGTTGGGCAGTGTTCGGCATCGGTGTCGGTTTTTCTTGCCAGATCAAAGGATGTTTGGCACTTTGTTTGCTGTTTGCGGTGTTTGTGACAAACAGCCAGCGTGTGGATGGGGCTTTACATATATACGGGAGCGTGAAGTTTTGTTGTGTAAATTTTACTTATCTGTGGTTGCGCTAAAGTGCGGTGAAGAGCTGGGTTTTTGGCGCCATTTTTACGTTTTTTCTGAATTTAGTGTTTTATTCTATTATTGCTTAAAAATGTCTGATACCAGTGAATGTGAAGGAAATTTGACTCCGCCCGATATTTTAGATGCGGCGACGGAAATGACTCATACAAAACTTCAATAATTATCATAAACAGTAAAGTATGTCTTTTTGAACTTTGATCTTTTATTTAGTATATTCAATCTCAATGTATGAAAGTAGATAAAAAGTTGTATAAAACTGCACATAATAAGGTATTAAACACTCGTGTGATACTATTACAAACCTCGCTCCGCTCGGTTTGTAAACACACACTCGTGTTTAATACCCCTTATTATGCAACAGTTTTATAAACTACTATATTAATATGGACATAAGCTATCGGACGGGGGCAATTCCCGTATTTTTAAGAACGTGCACGTTCTAATGTCGGCAGCAATCTATAAAAAAACCTTTAATTTACCTACATTTTTGACAAGTTTTGACATTGACTGTCGCTGAGATGAGACTGCGGTTTCAATTTGAAAGTTTTTTAAGTACGAGGATTGGCCTTCCGCTGTTTTTATTCGTGTACCTCGGACGAAGCCCCGCCCCGCACTAGGCGCGCGCGGACGCGGGGTGGTAGGTGATGACGTCATGCGCGTGCGTGAAGGGCGCGGCGCCGTGCGCGTGCGCGGCGGGCGCGGGCAGCTGCAGCGCGCGCGTCTTGCCGCCCAGCGTGCAGCGCGTCGTGGCGCCCGACTCTACCTCTACTGTTAGTTCTTGGCCGGTCATCCTGAGGACAAATTGGTGGTTAGCAAACATTTTCTGTAAGACCTGTTACTTCAGAAACAGACGAATAAAAAGGGGAGTGAAGATTTGGGATGAGCGACAGTCGCTCTTTTCATGTCTCCATGAGATTGCGCCGGAGGTCCATTAGCTCCGCCGCGATTTGCTGCGGAAGCGGAGTTTCCCCCCGGCGTAGTGCCTCCGCGCGCCACTCATACAGGCGCGCGAGGACTATCGCCTCCAGATCCCATGGCGGCAGTCCGGCAAGGAGGCTTGCCGCCTCGCCCGAGATCGTGCGGTACCCCCGGATCAGCCTAACGGCTACCACCTTTTGGGGCGCGTTCAAATAATGGGCGGCTCGCCGCCGCAGTGAACGCGCCCACACCGGGGCCCCGTATAGGGCCATGGACCGCACGACCCCCGCGTAAAGCCTCCGGTAGGAGGCGTTTGGCCCCCTCAGGTTGGGCAGGAGCCGCTTGAAGGCGGCCCCGACCCGTTCCAGTTTGGGAGCCAAACGTCGGAAATACTCGACGAAGTTCCACCGGCTGTCGAGGACGAGACCTAGGTATTTCATCGTCGTCTCGACGCCGATGTGAACCCCTCCTACCGTTAGGTGGGGTCCCGATGGTGTCCCGTGTTCCGAGGCCCATGAAACGACATGGCCTCGGACTTGTGCAATGCCACCTCGAGACCCAACTATCGGATCCTCTCCACGATTATCGCAACCCCGCGTGTCATCGCGTCGGCCGCCGCTTGATGCGACCTCCACTTCGCCAGGACTAGCGTTTCGTCAGCGTATTAAACCACGCTGACGTCATCAGGGAGGTCGGCCCGCAGCACCCAGTCGTAACCGATGTCCCACAGGACCGGCCCCAGAACCGATCCCTGCGGGACACCGCACGAAATCTCTCGTTGGTTCCACTCCCCATCGCGACCGGGGTAGATGACGGCTCTGTCCGTCAGAAACGCCCCGATTACTCGACGGAGGTAGGCACCCGGTGATACCGGAGTGCCTCCCCAATGCAGCCCCAGGGCAGGGTGTTAAACGCGTTGGCGATGTCGAGTGACACCGCCACGTCGACCCCACCCCGGGACACTGCGTCCCCCGTCGTGAGGGCTCTCACGCGCACGGGGTTTGGTCTTACTATGTTTTCTGTTTGCATTGATGTCAGCTATCGATTCGTACAGGAGTCATGCTTGGGCGCCATTTTAAAAAATAACCAAATGGGGGACAAGTTGGTATGCCACGAACCTTCAAACCCCTTTGGGGGTTGAGTATATTACCTAAATGAAAATATAGAATCTAAAGCTAGTCTCAGAGAACAAGGCGAAAGGGTAGCTATTAATTAGAAACATTAATTTGTCAGCTCACTGGAAGTACTTCTTATTGGAGTTTTTTTTAAATCACGAGTCTATGTCCACAAACCACAGACTCTTGAAGCTCTCAAACAGAATAACCGTCAAGAATGCGAAGACCTATCGCCGAAAATTCTGGCAAGAGTGATGGAAAATGCCATAAATCGGGACCGAATGATCGTTGATTTTGTCAGCGACCACTTAGCCGATATCATTTTCTCGACTTAATGGAACCAAATTAAGACATGAAATGAACATAATCCAAAAACAAAACCACAGAGGGTTACACGTGAAAATGAAGACAATATATACAATCGGTTGTCATAATTTATGAGCTAATTATTTATACTCACATGTTATATCTATTAGCCAGCACTCCCAGGAGCTCCCCGACCAGGTCACCGGGAACGCCGGTCTGGTTGACTACGGGCGCGTCCAGGCCTACGACCAGGTCGTTCTTGGCTGAAGGGATGCTGATAACGACCAGTTGGACGTCCGTACTCATTATGCGGATGGCGCCAACCTGGGAACGAATATATAAATTATGAGTATCATAAAGAAAGATTGATCAAACTTACTAAACTGGAGTAACCTTTATTTAGTGATAAATATAAGTTGCTCCAGTTCAGTAAGTAGTCAAGTATAATTTGGACAAAAACTAAAAAAAAAAGAAAACACCAATGAAGATAAAAAGCTATATGAATCAAATTATCGATAAGAGCACTGCACATCACTACATCTGGCAATAAAGGCTGTCTGTAAAATCTGGCAATATAGGAAATGCTGTAGCAGACATTTATAGTCAGTACACTTAGTTTTAATTGACATTGATGTATTATATTTATTAGTTGATGTATTATATGTATTAGTGACATGTTCTGTATTGCTTTTATATTTTGAATTTTTGTTTATTTTGATTTAATTTTGAATTTTGTGACCCTGACAATTTGTATCTTTTAATTTTCCTTTACTTGAATTGCTTTGACATTGTATTTTAATTCCATTACCTTTTTAATTTGTTTTCGTTAATTTATTTTATTTGTATACATTGAAATTTTATTCAGAGGCATTTTATTTAGAGAAATTTTATTCTGTGGCAGTAGCATTGTGATTGCAGCATTGTGATATTTTAATTTTATGTAAATATGGGTCTTGCCTGAATTAAATGAATTTTATTATTTTATTTAATAAATGTACTGTCTTGCTCTCACATAATATTGGGCTCGGATGTAGGATTTTTCGTCCGATCAACATGAAGACATCACATATCATTCGACCGACACACATGGCGAAAAAAGAGCAGTTTTCACAAAAAAAAAATGAAGGTAATTAAAATCCGTATAACCTCACCTCAGTGATAGCAGTTGGTTTCTTGAGCGGCTTGAAGGAGTTGGCGTCGAGCTTGTATATCGCCGACTCGGTGACGAGCACGCAGCGCTCAGCTAACTTGTTGTAGCGGTTGAACTTGTGGATGCGGCACGAGAATAGTGGCCGGCCGATCTGTTGCGTCTTCTGTAGCGAGGCCACCTGGGACTGGTAGACCGCTGGAAGAAAATGAAGAAGTTAGAGATATTGTATATTAAAATTGTATGAACAGTTTTGATATTATAGGAGCCCTCGCTCTTATGCTTATGCATTTAAATAGTAATTTATGTAGGTCTGAATCTAACAAGACTTTTAATGATAACAATTGTCTGTCATAGGTTAATCCACAGTTATGATTACGGCAGGGACTTTCTCTAAAAAGTCGTTCACAATATGAATGCCTGTTTCACTTTATTTCTTCAGGATAAAATTTCGTTTACGAATTTACTAGAAAATGCGTACAATGCAAAAAGTTCTGTTCGATTTGTGCAAGAGAGGTCTACTTACTACTAGGTACGCTTGTTTTATCGTAGACGAGATCGAGATGAAGAGCAGAGGGGCAATTTCCGTAATTTTAAGAACGTTTACAGTCTGATCTCATTCTCAATCTGTCAAAAAGACATTTTATTTCCTACATTTTTGACATTGAGATGAGATTGTGACTACATTTTGAACGTTTTCAGTTACGGAAACTGGCCATCTGGCATATTTTTAATATATAATATGTGTCTAATACTAACCAGCCTTGGGATTATACTTGTTATCGGCCAAATAGTCGCCTAACCACTGGCGGTTCTGTCCCCACTCCAGTCGCCTGCCCCTCAGCGCGCTGGCGGCACAGATCTTCATCTTGAGCTGCGGCCACTGGTCGCGAGGAATGGGCTTCAGCGTGAGGTAGGCGCGCCAGCGGCGGTAGGCGGCCTGCAGCAGGCGCACGTGCACGCGGCGCGGGGGGGGCGGCCACGTGCGGATGACGTTGCGGTTGCGCTTCAGCTCCATTTGGAGTTCGCCGATGTAGCGACGCAGGCGGTAGCGTCTGGGAAGATAATGTCGGGTTATAGTAATGATAAGTACCCGTATGAGCATCCGGATGTCAGTGGACACAGTTAGTCAATGAAAACCTTACTGCTACGAAATTAGGGCGCTGTTTACAAAATTATATTTCAAAACTTTCCAAAAATTTTAAACAAAACTGTTACAACACATAATTCAGCGTCATTATTACGATTAATTATCAATATTTTATCGCACTATAAACCAATATTTCATATAGTATTATAGATTAATTAATCATCATCTGCCTAACCTTTTCCCAACTATATTAGGGTCAGCCTCCAGTCTAACCGGAATACCGGATGCAGCTGAATACCAGTATTTTAAATGGAGCAACTGCCTATCTGACCTTCACAACCCAGTTACTGGGTAATACAACAATACCCCTTGGAAAGACTGGTTGTCAAACTTCCGGGCTTCTGACTACCCGTAACGACTGTCAAAGATCCACGAATGACAGCCGGGCCCAACGGCTTAACGTGCTTTCGGAGGCATGAAGGGATCTCGGTATGTAAAAACGGTCACCCATCCACAGACCAACCGCGGCAAGCATAACTTAACCTGATCGATCGACCTGTGTGGCTGTTATTATTTAGCCACGGACTCCTTTATTGACGGATTAATTTATCAATACAGCGAAATGTTTGACTACAGCTATTTGCCACGTTACCAACTTTCAGAATGTACCCTTTTAAAGATAAATAATTTCTAGCATGGACTTGCGGTTAACTGCACCATTTTATAAATGTGAGAACTTTGTAGGCCTTGTAGACTGTAGATTTGTAGACCATTTTTTATATTTTATTACGTACCTGGTTCTCGTTGACAGGCCTACCTACGCTGTCCTCCCATACCTATTAATTAGTGTCCGACCGAAATAGGTTTTTCAGCCGAAACCGAAACCGAACTTTCGGCCTTGCTCTTAGTTTCGGCCGAAACCGAAACCGAAACTTACCTTAACATATTTAAAATTTCTACCGTATACAGAAATCTGGTGTGTTTTTTACACATTTATTTGAATATACAATGTATATTATACATACAGACAGTTGAATACTTACCTAATTATTTACGAAGTCGGTCCCATAATGAACTGGCCTGATATAGTTCTACGCGACATGTTGCTACATGTTGTGTTGCATTAAATAGTACATTTATCGTGCACTTAATATATGAAATCATAGTCTTAGTTTAGCAGGCATTAGCATAACGAGAGTCGCGTATTTTTTCTAAATGTCGAAAACTGAGTATCGAAGTGTCATAAAGTTTTAGTTTAAAGAAGGTTTATACCCTGCCCAAATAAAAGAACGATTGGATGACGTGTATAAGGAGTCTGCCCCCTCCTATAGCACAGTGAAAAATTGGGTGAAAGAGTTCCGCCTCGGGAGAGAAACCGTCGAAGACATTTGCCACGACGGTCGACCTGTGGAAGTGCTCACTCCCGAAACGATTGCTCTTATCGAAGAGGAGGTTCTGAGTGACCGCCGTTTGAATATTAGAGAAATTGCAGCTAGGCTTGGGCTCTCTAAAAGTACGTCATCGTGCGATCCATGAACATCTTCATATGAAAAAAGTGAGTGCAAGATGGGTACCGAAACTTCTTTCAGCGGTACAGAGACGGAAAGAGTGCGCTGCGCTTCGGAGTTTTTGGATCTTTGTGGCGAAAATTCAAAGACTGTGATCGAGCGGCTAGTGACTGGTGATGAAACTATGATCTTGTATTATGACCCACAAAGCAAGCGCGAATCAATGGGATGGCGTTATAAGGGTGAAAAGCCCCCTAGAAAGGCAAAGGTGCAACAATCGACTAAAAAACTGATATGTACAATCTTTTGGGATTTTCAAGGCATTTTGACGGTAGATTTTAAAGAACGTAATACAGTCGTGAACGGCTAATATTATGCTTCTTTAATATATAAATTACGAGGCAAGATAAAGGAAAAACGAAGAAGCAAGCTGTCTAAAGGTGTCCTGTTGCTCCATGACAACGCCCTGTTCATACCGCTGGTGTTTCGAAGGATGCAGTTCGTCAATGCGGGTTCACAGAAGTTGAACATCCACCTCACAGTCCAGACGTGGCCCCGTCCGACTATTATTTATTTCCAAATATAAAGCGAAACTTAAGAGGAAGAAAATTTTGAAGAGTTGCAGGCGGCCGTCTTCGGTCATTTTGAGGCTATAAATTGTGATTATTTTTATAAAGGTTTAGAGATGTTGATTCATAGATGTCAGAAGTGTAGTATTCATGGTGATTATATTGAAAAATAAAATTGGTTTCGTTTCATTTCCTTCATTTGTTCATAGTTAGGCCAATTCATTATGGGACCGCCCTCGTATGTGCAAAACACAACCTCAACTCCATGCGATTAACGATGGACGGCGGCGAACTGGGCCGGCGACGCGACGAGCGAGCACGAGCTAGCCGCGAAGTTCGCCGAACGATGGACGATAATTCATGAACACTCTAGTTTCGGCGCGGCCGAAAGTTTCGGCTATTTCCTGGCCGAAACCGAAACTAAGGCCGAAACTAGATTATTTGGCCGAAACTGGCCGAAACCGAAACCGAAACCGAACTTTCGGTCGGTCACTACTATTAATACTTTAGTTTGAAACATTGTAAAAGCCAATTATTTTTAAAGAGTAACCGTGGAGTTTCTTGCCGGCTCTTCTCCATAGGAAACGACAAACTGGAACCGTGCACCTATACTAGCTTCTGACGCTTCATAAGTGCCAGAGAAGGTTTATGTGAAATAAAATAATTTTATTTGGGTAAATTGGAAACAACGGTAATCCCGATACTTAAGAAAACATTATTTTTTTTCCTCATCAGCACACTACTCGGTACAATTCAAGTAATTTTCTTTTTCTCATTTTCTATTGAACTTGATACCTGTCTAAAATAGACGCTTTCACAAAAATCTATAAATATAATTTATGTTAATAGATTATGCTCTGAAGTTTTTAATACTGGGTGATTATTTGATTGAATAAAGTAAATCGTGAGGTAAAAAGTTCGATATTTCAACTTTCTATGAAATACTTACTTCCAAGCATTAAAGATAGTCATAGCGGCCTTCAGCTTCTTATAGCGCATGCGCGCGACAGTTCCTCTCCACAGCTTCTGTAGCAAGATCACGATGGAAGGTATCAGCTCAGCGCGGGCCGCTTCTAAGCCGTGCAGGGTTTTGGCACTCCTGGGGTAATTAATGCAAACATATTAGTAGATTGTTTCTATTTCAACTTGGTAAAGTATTTTTTGTGGGCTTTTAGGTGTGCAAAGTTTATCTTGACATGATTTTTAACAGGTCTTGTGAACAAGATTATTAGACCTGTTAAAAATAATGTCACCAGGTTCTAAAGTCTATATCACAGATACTCAACGTCCCCCTGAAAGTCTCAAACGCCCGTTGAAACTTTCAGTTGGGCAGTACAAGACCCAGAGAACATTATTTATATCCTATTTTACGACTTTATAAGATTACACTTTTAAGTATAATCGTGGCAATAGCTGTTTCAGATTCGCGACAGATGGTAAGTAAAAAAATTGGGGGCTCTAGAAAACAATATTATATTCTTAAAGTGGGCAAAACAAGGTTTAGAATGTATGGTATCATATTACATGACCTTGGTCTACACGGGTCAAGCATTCACGTGAGTGTCTGATCATCTTACCTATGATTACGTGACACGTCAGTGTCTCCCTCGTAAGTTATATCATACAATAATTAGTATGGTAGTGATCCGTCATTTGTACAGTAGGAGCGAGAATTAACAGTAATTCTAGTGATATTATAAATTCGAAGGTAGTTTTGTTCTACTTTCAGACAGCAATGGATCGAAGTGATTTTTTTGCATAGACATAGTTTATAGAGCGCAAAATGACAGACTTTTCTCCCGGATAAACGCCTTGATTTCTATGGGATATTTGAGTGTCTGTAGTGTCAGTGTGTCCTGTACATACCTAATGAACAGCTTGGTGTGTCCGAACTGCACGTCGCTGATGTGCAGGTCGCGCAGCAGCACCATGACGGCGTCCTTGTCGGCGGTGCCGCGGAAGTTCGGCCACGTGTACTGCGACAGCATCTTGTAGCGCTTCAGGAAGCGGTCGTAGCGCTGGCGGGACGCGAAGCCGGCGCGACGGACGCGCACGTTCTCGACCAGGCCGAGGTACGCGACTTGATGGCGGACCTGAGGAAGATTTGAAGGTATGAATATCTAGCAAGTGAGTTAAGGGTCACTTAAAGTCTCCACCCTCTATCCTGTTTTGTGTCAATAAAGTTGCCGTCTCAGTACATGGGGTCATAAGATTGTGTATGCCGTCGATCGGCGCGTGAATGTTAAATGGTTGAATGCATGAACAATTTTTTTTATTAGAAACAAATAAATTTTAAAAGATGTAATGGAAATGAATGATATAGATGTATGTTTGAGGAAATAAAAGGCTCAAATAATAATAAATATTTTAATGCATGTGTCAAATCACTATGGTTATGACCGAGATAGTGGATGGAAACTTTTATACGTGTACATTTTATGGGCCGTCGACATGCGAGAATGTCCATATGAAACTCGTCGGAACGACTAAAGCAAGAAACAAAAGTCGAATACAGTTATGTCATACAAAATCCGACGGGTACCACAAAATAAAGAAGCGATGAAAGTGAAATTCCCGCTTCGAACCCATTCAAAATAACTATAATAGAGTTATATGTAACGTCTTAGGTTTTATTAATCGCTCACACTAATATTATAAAGGCGAAAGTTCGTGTGTGTGTGTGTTTGTATGTTTGTTACTTCTTCACGCTCAAACGGCTGGACCAATTTTGATAAAATTTTGTATGGAGGTAGCTGACACACTGGATTAACATATAGGCTACTTTTATCCCGATATTCCTACAACCGAAACCGCGGGGTGCAGCTAGTAGTATATAAAGTACTTACGAGCTGGTCGTCCCAGTTAGTAGGGGTCTGGTAAGGGTTGGGCTTGACGCAGCGCACGTAGAACGGCTCCTTGCTCTGCAGCCCCGACACCAGCGCCGCCATGGAGTTGCGGAACAGGCTCGCGGCTGAGGGCGGACGCTTCGATGTCTGCGGACAAAACAAGTTACATCATAGCAGAACTTAGAGATTTGTATGATCCCCACTTCGAGGGTTTCATTGACTGATGGTTGACAAAGTTTATTCTACCTTTTAACTTAAGTGTCTTGGCTGTTAGTTGTAATTTTTGTCATCGATCAAAAAACACAACTTTTTACAGGGTGGCTGGGAAATCGACGCACAACAAAAAAAAATTGCTGTTCGATACATTTTAACCGCGTAGGTGTTGCACTATTCTATGAAACAGCAGATTTTTTTTGTAACCGACGTATCTAGAATCATGATTGTGCTGAATTAATGGTTACATTTGCGCGTCCATGTCTATGCCACCCTGTATTTACTGAATAGTGACTTGATCAGCCTTCCGCAACTTGTCGCAAGATATCGCACGATGTCGTTCGGATAAAGGCTCGTACAAACAGGCGCGACACGCGATATAATCGCGCGCAACACAAAGGCACCGCTCGTTGCGCGACTTGCGGTGCCTTTGTGTCGCGTGTCGTGTCGCACCTATTTGAAGGAGCCTTAACGGTCTTCATCCAAATTTTTCTTCGTCGATCAAGGTTTCATGAATAGTTTATTAGTATTTCATGACAAATAATACATCACTAAGCAATTTATTATTTCTGCCTGCCACTGAGTGACAGAGAACACGTGATAATGTCCAAAAGTAAACTGTGTTTGTTTGATCATTAAGTTCCCTTCAAAATGGTTGAGCTGAATGGTGCTGATCCATACGCCATGTTCGTGAACGGTCGCCGTTAGTAGGAACTGGTACATCGTTTAGCCGCCACGGCTTATTTTAATTTATTTTCATTTCTGAATTGTTTCCTTGTTTTTATCTCTTTTCTACATCGTTCTCACATGTATAATTTCAATATGAATAATGTAACCAATATTGTTGTAGCAATTTTTATGATTTAAAAGAGAAGAGTCCGTGGAGTTTCTTGCCCGTTCTTCTCCATAGGTACCTACGCTTTGGAATGGGCAACTAGCTTCAACTTTCTGACTGACCTACCCCTTGACAATACAAAAGTGCCTGTAATTGGTTTATTTGAAATAAATGCTTTGAGTTTGTGACGATGTAATATTTACCTTCTGTATGTTAGTGCCGCCCTCGGGCCACATCTCGGCCAGCGAGCGGTTGCTGGAAGAGTGCAGTAGTCTCTTCAGGTCCTGCCACAGAGAGTCCTTGTTCTTGTCCATGAAGCCGGTCACGTCGTATGTCACGTCGCCCGCGTAGTGACTGTGGAAAATTGTTTTTTTAAGGCCGAGTTTCGCTGTAGTGAAACGTTGATCCGTGCCCAAAAACACCGAGATAATGATAATGCTCGGCTTTGCTGCCCTTGCTGCCGTCTTCCCCAGATATAGGACTTCCTTAAATATTCAAGGAAGGAACGCCGAAAAAAACACCGTTTGTTTTATGGGAGCCCCCCTTTAATATTTATTTTAATCTGTTTTTAGTATTTGTTGTTATAGCGGCTACAGAAAAACATCATTCTGTAAAAATTTCAACTGTCTAGCTATCACGGTTCATGAGATACAGCCCGGTGACAGACGGACAGTGGAGTCTTAGTAATAAGGTCCCGTTTTTACCCTTTGGGCACGGAACCCTAAAAAGTGGGTATGTACTCAACATATAGGCCGCTAAGGTTGAGCTTCGTGTAATCAGTCTATAATGTTCCCACTGCCGGGACACAGGCCTCCTTGCTTCCAGGGAGAGTGGGCTGTAATCTACCACGCAGGCCCAGTGCGGGTTGATAGATGTCACGTCTTCGATTTTTTTGGTTCTAGGACATGCCGGTTTCCTCACCATGTTTTCCTTAAGGGGACTACATGACCTAAAGCGCGGTCACTGTTGGACTGCATAGAAAAGAAAGAGAAGCGCGATGACACAACACTGGTAATTTATTGCAAAATATGAATCAATTATCTATTTACAAAAAATCTATTGTTTGGACTAAAAAATTAAAACACTAGTGCTTTAGTATGTTGCTTGTAGAATAATCTGACAAAAAATCACGATGATTGTATGTACATTAAGAATGGTTTTTATTATAAAAATAGAGTTTTTAGAGGTATCTTCATGATTTTTTTCTATCGTATCAAATTAGTTGCTAATACGTATATAATATATTTTTCCGATTTTGTTTACTGTAGTCGATCATATTATACTTTTAGTGCTTCTAAAACTTGCGTTTTTTGCGTTTAGGTCCTGTAATCCCCATAACCGTTTTGAGAGGAGTAGTGATGAAATTATTTACACAAGTAAAGTGCCTGCCTGGGTTCGAATTCACGACCTACAACTCGTAAGTCGGGGCTGGCACCGCTGGGACACCACTGATCACAGGGTTAAGCTGGATCAAAGGCAAATAACAATAAATTTGTTGAAATCCAGCAACAAATATAATGTAGAAATGAGTTCAAATCTATCATTTATAATGAATCTGCTAGTTAGCAAAAAATTCTTACGTAATTTTAAAGTCGACGCCATGTTTTAGTTTCTTGTCCGTGGGCGCCAGTTGTCTTGACGTGTAGTGTTTGTGTCCTTTTAGTCTCCTGTCCATTGCCTCTAGTAGTTGCTTATCTGATATCTGTAAGAAGAAAATAACAAATAATGAACTATATTTGAAAGTTTAGTCGATAGAAGAGAATACTATTTATATTATACATACTAAACACACTACTACATATACACTATTACTTATACTATTTATATACTATTTTTATTATCTATTTGTCGCATCATGGGTGGCCGAGATGCGAGGCATCGGGTCTTCTTCACGATCCGACATGGTTTTAATAGGATGTGGGCACTGTTGTGGGCACTCGAACGAAAGATTATTTAAATCGAAATAACTTTATTTATTACACAAACGGTTGTACCAGAAACAAACACGTGCGTTAGTACTGAGCGTCTGCCAAGACTGCCGGAGGTTGACTGTCGCAACACTCCGCCCCTTCACCAGTCTCTGCTGCATCCCCTCTACCGACGATCGTGTCCAAGCGGTAGGGCGCGCTTGCGTTTCCGGTAACGATATTATTATGAACTACAAAAATAATTGTTAGATGGCGCTGCCTGTTGCACCATGGCGCCATCAATCCACGACATATTTTAATATTATATATTATTTTTTATCACACCTGCTCTGAAAATACATACTAATTATACCAATTAGAGGGAAGAAACGCCTTTATCCCGCCCTTCAAATCCTTTCATCCCAAGGTATGGAAGTTTGTATGAAAATCCTTCCGACCCAAGGGTGGGAAGTATGTATGAAATTCCATTACATACCCGGTTTTTCTTTTTTTTTTTAATTTGTCAGCAGTCATACTGCCAAGAGACTAACTGTCTACTAATTAAATTTTAAGTAAATTGTTACTGGCCACATACAGTTTTTTTTTTACCAGTTACCAACCTCCTTGGTGCATACAGAAAATTAAAAACGAAATTATTTTTGTATATAAAACGCGCGGAATCACGGAAGAAGTGGCTGCATGACCTTATGATCTTAGCCTACTCCAGAAACGGGCGAATAAAAAATGGAAAAGCCCGCGCATTTTCGCAAAAACACATTTATCTTTGTGTTTTTTGTAAAAATATGGATACTTCGAGCGACAGTGATGATGTTATCCCTAACACACCGCCAGAACTATTAGAGACGGCCCAAGAAGTTGTTGATAATCTGTTGCCGTGTCTCAAAATATCAAGATACCCGGACAAAATGTAACATCTTAATAGCTGCACTTTTAATAATTGTACTTTTAACTAAATATAAACATTTATATGCATTTATGTCCATAATTTTCCTCGTAGGTGTAATAAAAAGCACTATACATCCCTCAGGATAAAGTACAGTTCCATACCTCAAATGGTTTGCGCCCCTCGCAAGCTCGTGGCGCAAATGCCATAATCTCGGTATGGAACTGTCACTTTCTTCCCTCTGAAGTAATGTACTATTTCTATTTGTTTTATTTACATTTTTTTTTATTTATAATTTTTGGTTTTAGAATGCCGGTTTCCTTATAATGTTTTGCCTTCATCGTTTTAAGAGCAGTGGTGATGAAATAACAATTGAACATAAGGATATAAAACGAACGACAAACTGAAATTTTGCCCTCGCTACAATTCCTAGCAGCGTATTTAAAGATAGTTTACCTTGGTAGGATTGAGACAAGCTTCGTCCATGATAGCGATGATTCCTTGATGTGGCGCATCCACTAGCTCGCAAATGACGCGGTTGTTGAAGTATTTGATGGGCGTCCACTGGATGCCCTCGCGAGCGTATTCTTCTTGTTCCTGTTTTAGCACCAGTTCTGGAAAAGGTCATGGAGATGGTTACTAACCCAGTTCCTGTCCTATGAACCACATATATGGTTCAAGTTGATTATTTAACTGTTGTGTCTACTTTGTGGACAGTGAAAGCGTTACTATGATAGATGGAACTCTATTCCCAGGTCTTTAAGGTCTATTATAATGTTGTAAAACTTTTGGGAGTCCTAAATTAAAGATTCAGATTTCAGAAATTTATTCAGGCTTACAGAAAATAGCCATTGCTACTGCTAGTGTGCTACGCAATTACCCCGCTGGTCGACCTTTGTCCCGAGCCCATAATCATAAGCTAATCATAGATTAAATCTCAGAAATGAACCGACTTACCAATAAACAGTTGCTGCAGCTTCTCATTACAGTAATTAATACAGAACTGTTCGAAGCTGTTTGTCTCAAAGATTTCGAACCCGTAGATATCCAATACTCCTATTAGAGTATTCTTATAGGTTCCACTGGGCACATCTATGGCTTTGTTTATCTGAAAAGGGAAATTTACTTTTATTTCCTTAAGGATACGGTACAATTTAGAATGTTGTATTGTAAGTACTAATTTGAATGGAATTGGATTCGAAATGACAAGTCCTATTTGGTGTTTGTAATAAATTATTTTCAGAAGAAATAAACAGCAGTGCGATTCTGTAACCATCTCACCGTGAAAACTTAGGTGAAGTGAGCATGGAGTGAGCTGTCAATAGTGTCAATTCCTAGCAAAAACAGACTCACTTCACCTAAGTTTTCACGGTGAGATTTTTACAGAATCGACTGGCTGAGCTTTTATGGCTGACGAGAAAGGCTGTTAATACACAAATTAGTAATTACGTTGATTTGCAGCTATTTATATTATAGAAGACCATTTAACCCCATGCATCCAAGTATTTTAGAGAAGAGGATTACCAATTAAAGGCGTCTGAACAAGCTTCATATTAACATATTTATTTAGGTATTTGAATTTGAAACACCAACAGCGTTTTACTGACAAAGCAGGACATTTTTTAATTACAATAAATACCTGACTGAGCCTAAAAAAATCACCATTAAGATCGTAAGTAATCCATACTAATTTTATAAATGCGAAAGTGTGTCTGTCTGTCTGTTACCTCTTCACGCTTAAACCGCTGAACCGATTTAGATGAAATTTGGTATAGAGATAGTTTTGAGTCCCGGAACAGGACATAGGATAGTTTTTATCCCGATATTCCCACGGGATCGAAACTTATGCGGGTGAGACCGCGGGGCGCTGCTAGTAAACTAATAACTAACACTTTTGAAAGAAACAGCGGATTTGAAGAAAAAAGGGAACTCATATTTATCGCTTGGGTGCCTCGTATTTTGTACTCTATGGTAAGTTTTCGCCATGACGAGTGGAACTCTTTGAACGAGTATTAAAACCGATTAAATTATAAATGAAAGGTCTTCAATAACCTTACCTGTTGAACTATCCACGTGAACAGCCTATCATAGGCCGCCTTAGCCAACGCCAGCCTGGTATAATTGGCCTCGCTCAAGGAGTGCTCCTTGTTGACCAGGTCCCCCCCTGCGGACAACACTCTCCCCGCCATGGCCCCCCGGAGCGCCTGCTCGGACACACCGAGCGCGGCTGTGCACTGTTTGAGGGGACCTCCGATGGCTAGTTGGCCGTCTTGTGTTTCTGTGAAGGTAAGCTCGCCCTGAAAGAGAGAATGCCGTTGAGATTTTTTTATAAGATTTTTTTTTTTAAACCTTGCCACACACACTAGGAATTACTCCTGTATCGTGGGTGCGTTTACAAACATTTAAATTCACATACACAAACAGCCAGACCCGGAACAACTACCTGTAGGCAATACAAATATTTGTTCCGTGCGGGAATCGAACCCGCGACACGCAGCGCAGCAGTCAATCGCTCAGCCACTGCGCCAACCGTGTCGTCAAAACACAAATAAATAAATGTTTTAATAGGAGCCCATGGAAGTTGGAGTTCGTTGCCTTGCAAACTTCAGCATTATTTATGGCTCTACAGGGGTATAAAGAAAAGAGTGTAAAGTTCACTCATCTATACATATGTATAAAATTAAAAATCCTGACTGACTGATATATCAACGCACAGCCTAAACCGCTGGTCCTAGAGACATGAATGATTGGAGGTTCTTTGTAAAGAGTGGGTATCCACTAAGAATGGGTTTTTCGAAATTCCACCCCTAAGTGGGTGGGTGGGGGAGGGTGAAATTTCACACGGACGAAGTCGCGGGCAGAAGCTAGTCCTCCATAGAAAAGGGAGGATCCACCGACCAGACGGGTGTTTTGTATTTGCGCGGTAAACTATGATTGCGCGATACAGGATTTTGCGTGACGTCAGTATGAAGGTGCGGGCCCACCGCGGTGCACGGAGAGGCTACGCATGAATTGACGTCATTGATACACGCGTGGCTTGCTCGAATAGGCGGTTACATAGCTCAACGCTGGCAACGTGGGTCTACGTTTCCACTAGAGTACACGAATATGACCCACGACTATGTACAGCTAAAAAAAAATGACAAAATGGCGCAGGCGTCGCTCGGTTTCCCGCCCGTCTCACCTCCCCACACCTCCCGCAGTGAAGCCCGTGTCCGTGGATTGCAGTGGCACGTGCGTAGCCTCTCCGTGCGCCGTGCCACGCTATACATAGTCGTGGGTCATATTCGTGTACTCCAGTGGAAACGTAGACCCACGTTGTCAAGCAAATTAATACACGCAGCTAAAATGCGCCGCGTGCCCGTGCACAGCATGCGCCGCGGTGGGCCCGCGCCTTGATGCGTATTTCACAGGTGGCGATGTAGATGCCGCCAAAGCTCGACATGACGATGCTGAAGTTTCATCCTAGAGACAATGTTGCAGTTCAATCTCGATACCAATGCATGCCCCGATTTTCGCCGAGTGGAATAGCATGACGGCTGTCATCGGTATTTAAAAGTAAAGAAGGAAAAAGAAATCACTTGCGATAAGATAAGGTCGGAATGTTTAAAAGATGCGAGCCCAACTGTTACGTCACTCGATTGTTTTCTCTTCAATTCTCCTTTGACAGTTTAGTTACAAAATACACTTTATATAAATATTCGTTTTAAGGGACTTACCAACAGAATAACTCCAGCCACGATGCTCCATATATCTTCGACCACCGACTGCGAGAACCCTAGTGCATCGAACGCGCTGTTTGTCTGGGAGAACAGCTTGGAATCTGACGCGGTGGCGCGCTCACTGCCCAGGATCTTGTACACGGCGCTCGATGCGAGCCCAAACTTCTTCGTCGTTGAGTTGTTCGTACTTAGCACCTGGAATTTTAATAGAATATTAGGTGGGTACAGACGCCAGCACATCAAGCTACCCGAAACTGTCAAATTTTCCCAATCAACTTTGAACCTTATGCTTTAGTGATAAAGTTGAAAATCTATTAAAGAAATTTGGCAGATAGTATATGCTGGCGTCTGTATTTCTTCAGTTGACTGTCTTGTTCTACCTAGTGGCTCCAAGTGAGACTGCTGACCATTCTATTAGGAATTTCTCAGTAGCAGTACAATGTCGATTTGCTTTTACTCCATTTGAAATAAGATTAGACATTCAGATAAACCTTTTTTACTTAGAGATATAATAGCGCACACCTGTGCACTATAATATCTCTCGCGCCGAAGGCTAGTCTCCGTTGAGATTGGCCGCCGTGACCGAAATATAGTCTTTGTATTAGTACCTATGTTTATAATATTCTTGAAAATGGCAAGTGTGACAGACTTGCCATTTTCAATAGACATGTTTAGGACAAAACACGCATATTATCAGATTTGTCAAAGTAAATCAAACAAGCTACGATCATCACTATGATCATAATATTGACAGTTTCACAATACATTAGTGTACTAACATAATATTTACTAAATAATAGAACGGAGACTGTCATTGTATTACTATACCTACGGTTAGGTCTAGAACGTAATTGAATTGTACAGACGCCAGCACATCAAGCTACTTCAATCTGTCAAATTTCTTTGATAGATTTTCAACTTTATCGCTAAAGCATAACGTTCAAAGTTGTTTGGGAAAATTTGACAGGTTCGGGTAGCTTGATGTGCTGGCGTCTGTACATATTACGCACATTTTGAATGAGTACATTCGATTAGATTCTGGATAAGCGCACAGTTTATAATTTTTCAAATAAATTTTATGAAAATATTGGGTAAGTAATTGGTATTTGATCTCTTTGTAAAGAAACACGTGTTTCAGGATTTTTGGAAAATCTACCCCTAATCCGTCATTATTTTAAGTAAAGATAAATAAAATTGTATTTAGGTTTCGTTTAAAAATTATGAAACACGTGTTTAGGATTTTTAATAATTTCTACCCAAACAACATCTGACGAACTCGCAGGCAAATTGCTAGTTCATAATGAAGTCCTGTTATTTCAATACCATAAAGTCTATTATATTTTTATTTATATTATTTATTCTATGATTCAGGTGGAATATTATATACTGGAAGAATTCCTGTATAAAGATTATAATTAATAACGCAACAACTATACGATCGCTAGACAATAGTCAAAACGGATGACTTCATCGAACAGTCACTTGTAAACCAATGATATAATAATTCTTATTTACAAATACTATCTGTAATAGTGCACTCGTCTATTGTCAAAACCTTCACGGATACGGAGTATCTCCGAAAAGGCTATTACATAACCAATAAATGGATCCCTCTGTATCTGTTCTGACGTCTCTTATCTTAGTTAATACGTGATTTGGCCGAGCTTTATTCCTCACATTGTCGTACAATTATCTCGTGCAAAATTTACAGACCTAAATTTAACTTTACTTTGCTAAGTAATGTAAGCGTTCCATACGAATTAAACCTTTCGTAATTATAATCAGCTAATATAAACAAGTGTTCCCACTGCTAGATCACAGGCCTCCTCTTGGTGAGAGGGAGTGTGCCGTAATCCACCACGCGGGCCCAGTGCGGGTTGGTGGATGTCACATGTCTTCGAATTTTTGGTTCTAGGACATGCCGGTTTCCTCACGATGTTTTCCTTCCCCGTTTTGAGAGCAGTGGTATTAAAATTAAATACACAAAGTAAAGTACCTGACTGGGTTCGAACTCACGACCTTACAGGTCCTACAACTCGTAAGTCGGGGCCGATACCAGAAGACTTACGAATATGAACGTTAACATAATACGAATAATGTGCATATTTGTAAGTGACGCTTACTTAGCTAAGTAATGTCACAGTGCGGTCTGTGAGTCATGACATAAAGAGCTGCATTAAACATTAAAATTACTTTGGAAAACAAATATAAGTCCCCTGCCACTTATGTTTAGCCACCCTATTAACACATAAAGAACAATCAATATTAGACAGTGTTTTACCTGATAAAACGCGTGGAAGTTCCTCTCCCCTGGCTGCAAGGATACAACTCTGCTTTTCTCCAGCAGATAGTTGCTGATGTGACCCCCCACAGGGTCTCCTTTGTAGTCGAAGTGTATGTCCATGTACTTGCCGAACCGGGACGAATTGCCGTTGCGATTCGTTTTCGCGTTGCCGAACGTTTCTAATATCGAATTTGACTGGATTAGCACATTTTTTACCCTGAAAGAAATGGTTCGGGTTAATTTTTGAAGTGAAAACTTCTTTAGCGGCGCTGTGTACTTTTTTTGGAATGGGTAAAAACTTCTAAATTCGCGTCAGGTCACGTGACCCTGATCGAAAATTCGTAAGACGTAAAACGTCAGACGTAAAACGTAAGGAGCGCGTTGTTGAGGACAGCGCCATCTATGCACATCGGGAAGAACTACGAGGGCCTCGCGTACTAATGTCAGACGTAAAACTTAAGACGCGCGTTGTTGAGGACAG
Organism: Luperina nickerlii; assembly: GCA_963855955.1. Lineage (NCBI taxonomy): Eukaryota > Metazoa > Arthropoda > Insecta > Lepidoptera > Noctuidae > Luperina > Luperina nickerlii. The sequence continues at coordinate 21,311,740 of OY979676.1, read as the reverse complement.
CGCCATCTATGCACATCGGGAAGAACTACGAGGGCCTCGCGTACTAACTACGTAGGCCTCGCGTACTAACTACGTAGTTCATCCAACAACGACGAGATGGCGCTGAACCACGGATATATACATAACTGACGACGAGCAAATCTGAATAAATTCCTTTCACGAGAAGAATAAACCAGTCACTTTGGTCATCATACCTGATTTGCAAAAAACCCTATAAAATAAGGAACACACCTTAACACGCGTGTTTTGTTTATAAGACGATTCACAAAATACACTCGTAATTGTTCAAGTTTTCACTTCTGTCGGCACTACCGGAGTGCCAGTGTTTTTTTTTAAATTATTAAAACTTTAAATGAATTGACAGAGGTCACACATTAGTCCTGGAAGTGATATTATATCCGCCAAAAGCCGTATACTGCTGGACATAACGACGTCCTCAAAGATCGCCCACATTGAATTTCAATGCAAGTCAAACGATTTTTCTCCTGTCCTCCGACGGACGGACCAACGGTAAGCACATAATCATATAGCTTTGATAGATTCACTTTAATGGAGGGGTCCGTGGCTAAATAAAAACAGCCGCACATGTCGATCGATCAGGTTAAGCTACGCTTGCCGCGGTTGGTCTGTGAATGGGTGACCATATTCACACACCGAGACCCCTCCGTGCCTCGGAAAGCACGTAAAGCCGTTGTTCCCGGCTGTCATTCGTGAATCATTGACAGTCGTTACGGGTAGTCAGAAGCCCGAAAATGTGACAACCAGTCTCACCAAGGGGTATCGTATTACCCAGTAACTGGGTTGTGGAGGTCATTTAGGCAGTCGCTTCATGTAAAGTACTGGTATTCGGCTGCATCCGGTTAGACTGGAAGCCGACCCCAACATAGTTGGGAAAAGGCTAGGCAGATGATGATCATAGAGTCACTTTGATAGTTTTTGATCCCCAAACCTGGTTCAGCGTTTCCGTTTGACCAAGTAAATCTCCGTACCACCTCACTTTGGTTTATAACTCACCTATCAATATAATCCCTGTGGACTTGTGTTGTGTTTGCTGCTATGTACTTCATTATGAACTTGGATGCCTCTGTCTTGCCTGACCCTGACTCGCCAGATATTAACACACATGTGTCTCTGCCCTGAAACAGAACATATTCACCATTATTATAATCACCATCATCAACCCACATCAGACTATAGCTAGGAATCCATACTAATATTATAAATGCGAAAGTGAGTCTGTCTGTTAACCTCTTCACGCTTAAGCCGCTGAACCGATTTAGATGAAATTTGGTATAGATATAGTTTGAGTCCCGGGAAAGGACATAGGATAGTTTTTATCCCGGTATTCCCACGGGATCGACACTTATGCGGGTGAAACCGCGGGGCGCTGCTAGTACTATATAAGCCTGAATCCTAGTTGCTAACACACTATCAATCCCAATCTGAATCATTTTGAAAGATAGCTAAACCATTGCTTCATATGTCTGTAAAATTTGTCTGCTCAACAACGTAAATAATGCAATGAATTTTGTTGTATTGTCAACATGAAACCCTTAGCTACTGATACTGTGTTACGCTATTACCCCGCAGGTCTCCCTTCTTGCAATATTCTCTGCTACGCTCTGAACGCAATCGTCGTCAACACATTGTAATTCTTATATTAGTTTCTCATGAATGACGCCATCGTATGCATTTCGGCAAAACAGCACATGCTTACTACAGAGTGGGTACAACGGCACAAAGGTATTATTTCATGAGCACGGTCAATACCATCCACATGATCAGATTTATTTATTAAACCGCGACTCTTTTGGCTCTAGATTTCAGAGTACAGACGCAAATAAGGCTACAAGACCTAATTCAGCGGTTTCTTTCGCTAACTTAGGGTCTTGACATCTTCGGACTCTGTCGCTGTTCATTCTCGTAGGTAGGCAAGATTTTGTGAGAATAAAAAAAATGATGTATTGAGGTAGAACGGCTGAAACGCGACTGATCCGAGAAGAAATCACCTTCAAGAATACAAAAGGGCCATAAACGGACGTTACACATAACGCATATAACGCGACTCCATCTAAATTCGTTTACCATTCCTGGATATTTATAACAAAACCATTGACCTGGAATATTGCGATCGCAACTAGTGCTTCTGGACTTTATACCTAAGTTAAGAGTCGTAGCGAAATTACCAGCTTGCCTTAACACTGGGTGGTCTCGCAAAGTGCAGTAAAACCTTTTTATGATCACTAACAAGATTCAAGACTGCCTCTTATGGTACCACCATCAAAGCTAGGTATGGAGAAGTTACGGCTACATTCCGAAGGTGTTGAATGGCCATTTTGCTGTTTATGGTATCCTAGTAAAATTCACATTCTACGGAATGTCATGCGACTTTACAGCTCGCTTTGATGGCTAAATTGAGGAGTTCTGCAGATAGTGCCTAGGGTTAGTCTCCGTCAAATTACGAAAATACTGGGATAGTATACAGGCGCCATATAAAGTTGGACATTAAATAGCCCAAAGAAATAAAAGTGACATTGAAGTACTAAGGCTGTGTTTACATTTTAACAGTGCCATGTCTGTATACAGTGTTGTTAACCAACTTGATTAAGAATTTGCACGTGACGAATGAGGAAAGACAAGCTAGAGAATGATAGTAGTCGTAGAAAAGACTTACCTTCCACAATCTAACCGAAATTGAACGTGGTTCATCACAGTACCAGAGTTCAATCGGTCTTTTTATACAATAAGTGCCAATAAAATTTAAAAGTATAAACAGCATTAAGGCCAGGCAAGCACCACGATTTTACTTTTTGCGACACGGTTTTAGAATCGTGCTGTAAAATATCGCAGAAAGTACAGTGTACGCATTGCGAAAAAAATCGTTGGTCATTTGCTCAGTCTCACCAAGAATTCGGTACAAATAAAAAAAGTAAATACTGGACTCATCCTTTTAGAGCGGATAGATATATTAAGACTTTCTTTTATCGGTAATAGAATGATCTTCGGCTGTACCCCAAAAAATCTATGGCTATTATAGAATGAAAAACATTTGACAGATTACTGAGAATGTTCCATGTCTAGCCTCGTTTCGTTGTTTATTCTCAAAAGAACGGAATACGAATGGGCGCCGCGCCGGCCGGCCCGAGTGAGCGTTTTTTCTGTCGCAGTGCGCGCGGGATCATACAATTCCATACGCTGCAGTTTACTTTCGCGATAATCGCGTCGCGAGCAAACGCAGCAAATTGTGACAAATCAAAATTTTAAAATCGCTGCGATTTTCATACGTTGCATTCCTGCGACAAAATTATCGCACGATAAAAAATCGTCGTGCGCGTCAAGCCAAGTTTCCTTGGTGAGACTTCTCACCTGTTGCCTAAGCACTCTTTGACAGGCGTCTGCAACAGCATAAACGTGTGGCGAGACTTCGAACATCTCTCTCCCCCTGTACTGTGCCATGTGCTGCATGCTGTAGATGTCCAGGTTTTTGTACGGATTCATAGACACCAGCACCTCGCCGATGTATGTGTAGATTTTGTTGTGTTGAAACCTGAGGACAAGAGAGGATATTTTTAGATTAAAGGATGATTGAGGAGTTGATCCATTAAGTCGTACTGGGCCCACGTGGTGATTAGCGGCCCTCTCCCATTCACAAAGAGGAAGACCTCATGGGACCTCAGGCCTGTATCCCCATGTCTGATTATGCAAGCTGGTTTGGAAAACAAAATTGAAGAAAGTAAGACAGATTTTTCTAGTCCGCGCTGTCCCAATGGGCAAAGACCTCACTCCACTCCTTTCATTCATTTATTAAAATGATTTTTTGGCTCTTTTGATTTCAGATGTGAAGCATCTAAATACAAGTCACATAGTTTTAGGACAGAAATTGAAGAGTAAGCAGCCTAACCTATGTTATTCGAGGAACTTCTCAAGATCAAGGAACTATAGCCCTTAAACAGACAGTCCATCAAGTTAATAACTGTGCTTACACACGGCGACACGCGTCGACGACGAAGCAACTGCAACCGTCGACTAGTGTCGCTCGTGTGTATGCACATTTATCAACTTGATGGACTGTCTATGTAAAGGCTGAATTACTGGCATGTTGTTGGCGGCAGCCGCCGACGCGTCGACGGTTGTAGTTGCCTCTGTCGTCGATGCGTGTCGTTCGTGTGTACACACACTAAGTCGTCACAAGCAACGTCTGATTTATGTCATTTGAACTTAACCTTAACTTGGAAGGCGTGGGAAGCAAGCAGTCATTGCTAAACACATAAATGGCGCGAAGATACTTAAATATCTACCTACATCATGTCACGAGCAGGCGTGGTCAGCTGTAAATACTTAGTCCAGGTGCGCACGGGCGCATTATTCCCACAGCGACTTTTTTATCGCGCCCTGGATTTTCAACGCACTGCTTAGCGCCGAGAGTTGAAAATCCAACTGTGTGATTTTTGACACTTTTTTTTTTCTCTTTATTTATTAGGGACTTGCAACCATTAACAGGTCATGTCAGCCCCATCATTTCCTTAAACAAGTTACTTACAAAATTTTCTTAAGACTATTAAATATAAATTTATAAATAAGCTTAGCTTTATTGCTTGCAGGGTATGCCAGAATACTTTGAAATTTACCTAAATCTAATGCATTTAATTTTAATTTTTTACATAAATGTTGCCTTTCAAAATCATTGCGAATACAATCTGTAAGGAGGTGTTGGGCATCTTCTGGTTTATCACAAACAATACAGTTAGGTGAAAGGGATTTCTTCATTAAAAAGGTAAATTTTTTTAGTGCTACATGTCCTGATCGTATTCTAAAAGCTATTTTAAGTAATTGCCTACCTAGTTTAACATCGGCAAACCACGGTATCCGAGGAGGCTCACATTGCATAGTTTTGTACCATATTCCTTTTTCTCGAGATCTGATATCAAAATGTTCTATCCACTTTTGTTGCCATATTGTCTTGTACCGTGAAAAATATTCTGAGTAGTCACGAATTATGAATATTTTGACACTTTGTGATGCGCTCTGTTGGATTTTCAATGCTCCACTCAAAACCAAGAGTTGAAAATCCAGCGCGCGATAAAATCCTGCCGCGATATTTTTACGTCCGTGCGAAGTGGGCTTACTTGAGTTCTTAATTGACTTCTAACAAACCGGATTTTAATACTTCATTTATGTAAGTTAATCATGCTTGTGCAAGAAATTGTATCATTGACAGTAATATAACCGGAACACGTGTATTGAAATGTATAATTTCAAATAGACACTAATGAACATGGCCTAACATTGGCTGATCCATACTAATATTATAAATTCGAAAGTAACTCTGTCTGTCTGTATGTTACCTTTTCACGCCTTAACCACTGAACGGATTTCGATAAAATTTGGCAAAGATATATGCAGATTGCATCCCGGGGAAGGCCATAGGATAGTTTTTATCGACATAGGTACCTCGCGGGCGAATCCGCGGGCGGAAGCTAGTAATCTATATATCCATACTAATATTATAAATTCGAAAGTAACTCTGTCTGTCTGTCTGTCTGTCTGTATGTTACCTTTTCACGACTAAACCACTGAACGGATTTCGATAAAATTGGGCAGAAAGATAGATTGCATCCCGGGGAAGGACATAGGATAGTTTTTAATCCTGATATTCCCACGGGATCGACACTTACGCGGGTGAAACCGCGGGGCGCGGCTAGTATTACATAAATAATACTGCCACTCATGGAATGTGAGGTTTTAGAAATATGTAATTTAGTGAAGTTCTATTGATTGACTGGGTAGTGCTAGTGTGTATAAATATGAATATCTTGTACGTATTAAGACTCCTACAAACAGGTGCGACACGCGATATAATCGTGCACGACACAAAGGCACCGCTCGTTGCGCGACTTGCGGTGCCTTTGTGTCCCGCATGATTTTATCGCGTGTCGCGCCTGTTTGAAGGAGCCTTTTAAGTTAGATTACGTATCACGTTAGGTTATGTCACCTGCAAAGATGGATAACGTAACACAACGCGTTTTCCCCGAAAGATTAGGTTAGGTTAGAGGTCCTCAATGTGTCCGCAAGGCTATGGGAAGGCTCGCATAGTGCGGGCCAACACCAGTCCGGCAGCGACCGACAGTCGCATTCGCATCCGCAGCCCTCGACGCAGGTGTACGAGGAACACCAGAGTGGTTTTAGTTAGTAAGAGTCTGACAGCCCTCTGCCCAATATACAACATCCATGAGAACTTCCACCCCGACAATAAAAAAACCGGTCAAGTGCGAGTCGGACTTGCGCACCGAGTCGAGGGTTCCGTACATATTTGTAGCCTATGTAACTATAATACAAGTTTACGGTTTTCGGATTTTTTCCTTTAATTGTGCTACATGACATTGATTCTTGCTAAATTTCAGGATTCTAGGTCAACGGGAAGTACCCTATAGGTTTTAAACGCCCGTACCTATCTTTTGATTGCAATGACTTTTGATTTTGATGTTTGATTTTTTCACCGCTTCAAGGGATTGCTGCCCTGAGTATTTGATATTAATTTCAACTTGATAACTCCACGCGTTCCTGAGAAAAAGTGTCTTGACAGACGGACAACGAAGTGATCTTATAACGGTTCCGTTTTTGCTTTTGAGGTTACGGAACCCTAAAAAGGTGTACCTATATAGTCAGGGATTGAAAACCGGTACGCATTTGGGTTACGGTTCTTCATTTCGGTTCTTAAAAAGGTTCTTCTTTTCGGTAGGGTTCCGGTTCAGGTTCCGGTTTGGTTCTGGTTCCATAGTACCGGTTCCAAATAAAGATTCCAATATACCGGTTCCGTATCATCCGATTTAAAGGTTATCTAAGAAAGAAGGGATAATGTTTTACGCGTGGCTAGCGTATCTTTTCTTTCAGTTCGCCTTCGAATTATTGGTGAGTAGAAGCACAGGTAGAAGTCTGTACTGTACAGTGTCAGCAAATATTGACAGTAATTATTATTACTTGTTTATATAATCTACAGTTACTATTAATAAAATTAATATAAAACCGACAAAGGACAATCTACAAATGCAATGTACCCCTCTCCCCTCTTACAAAATCTCCTACCTTGAGTACCTTGCCGCTATTGTCCTGCGCTGAGCGGCATCGTATGAACTCGGTCGGACTCGTACTCGTACCGCTAAAGAACCGGTAAAATAAAGGATCTAATTTAGATTCCGGTTCCGGTTCGGGTTCTAGCAACCGGAACCACTAAATACCGGTTCTTTACTGGTATTTTAGGAACCTTTTCAATCCCTGCCTATAGTACATCCACGGAGCAAGGAGTTTGGAATTGTGCCCGGTTGATGGCGACAGGTTCATCCCCTATTATATTACATGGGACTTAAACATTACGGATGAAATGAGGGTGTACAGTCACGAGCACTAATATGTCAACACTTGGCAACTTTAATAAAAATAATAATAACGAATGCAACGTTGAAATACGACACTTTACACAAACCCATGGGTTCGAAAATACGTTGTTCATAATAACATAAAATTTCATACAAAACTAAAGGAGGAAATTGTCTTTGAATAAAAGCCAAGTGTATACATACTTATGCTCGTGACTGTAGTATAAAGATGGATGTAATGTGAAATAAAATACTTAAATAAATAATGATGATGACTAAAAGAAAAATCCAACCGTACAGCAAATAACAGCAACCAACATGGCGCTAACTAAGCTGACCCAAGATATGCTGATGAGAAAACCCATCTCCATACAGAAAAACAATGACATAATAACCTAAAAACCCAGCAAACAGCAGATAACATGATAAACACTTATAAATCAATTAATAGTAACGACAAATGAAGTGTAAAATCTCTTAATAGCACTTTAGTCCCGGCTCATTGGCTCCATTACGATTTTAACACGGCTCGTTGAACAAAATTTTGTGCGCTGTTCATCTATTTCTTTTGCCATTTCTGACGGAACCGAGTGTGAATGATGGGATGTATCGGAATATTCCGAAAAGGAAACCATTATTCGTTCCAAGGAACTAGGATTTTGATTGATGGTATACAATAGTAGAGTGACTACAAATAAATGCAGAAGGCAAAGCCCTAATATACATTATTTAATACACACACCACCATAATAATATATTAAGAATCCATTCCTTTTTGATAGTATTTGCCAAAACGCAGAAGTCGACAGATATTTTTACTTGAAATTCAATACCGGGAGCCGAAACAGGTTTTCGCTACATGAGATCAATCTACAGGTGACTGAGACTGTGGCTGCTCATTCACTTTATAATGAAACTAATGTTAAATATGGCCGTCACAGTAACAAAATAGTAAGTAGGTAATACAAATGTTCAGCAAAAGTACTAGCCTTTATAGCACATAAGTCTGAAACTCCTACTTAGAACCAATAATATACTCACTTAAAGTAATGAAATTGCAACTAGAATTTACTACAATTTAGCTAATAAAGAAATGGTACCCCAAAAACCATCCTCAATATAGCTTTCAGCAATTTGAATACAAAAAGCCTGTCGTGCCGAAATTCATAACCTCCGGGGTTATTAGGCCATCGACCTGATGCACGCGACAATGGCGGACTCAGCCAGATGCAAACCATAATAGCTGTCGACATTACGCTAAATATGTAACTTTATGTAGGTACTACTGTAGTAATAAAAGAGTGATATAATTGTGTAACATTTGGAGAATAGATCTGACATTACACAGCCAGAATGCTTTTCTCTAAGACTATAAAGTCAATCATAATGTAGGTATAGTCCAGTAATGTATAGGCAAATGGAAGATCTTAAATCCATCGTTGTTACAAAACCTACTGCTGAATTTAAGTTATAAAGACCATATTTGGGTTAAAATTTTCAGCTCTGCAGCACTGCAGTTAACTAAAATATTTGTAGCTGGCCCGGTCCCAAAACTTGGAAGGCTCAATCAATTACTACCACAAATGCTTGCACGCTACACGAAAGGCTTATATAAACAAACTAAAATAGCTATTAATTATGGACGATCCTAAAAATCGGATATCAAACATAACTACTACTATAAATAAATAAATAACACATGCGTTAAAAAACTGGTATAATAAGATCATTGGTGAGTCATATACAGAACAAGATATCGATCGATATGATACAAGAAAATTTGATGTTATAAGTGGGCTTATAAATTCACGAGCGCGATCATTTGCACGTCCATTCACAATAGATATGGGTTTAGCCTTCAAACATGATCATATTTTTAACTCGACGAAAGCTTCCTCAATTTGTAAAAGATTTGTGCGAGATGATCTTCTGTAATCTAGACTTCTTATATGGTCATGAGGTGAAGTCAAGATTCATATATGATTAACTGATTCATCAGAAGTTGTAAACTCGTATGCTGTCATCAATTAGTACGCCAATTTTTTATACTTGTATTAGAGCCGTTACCGCCAGCCAACTATGGATTTAGAGGATCAAGGGGATGCGGCTGATATTCAGCCGTTCCCTGAGGGACCTTAGACCCTGAGGCTTATTAGGCCTTTACAGCAGAATTTCTAATTAGACGACTGTAAAAATATCTTTTTTTCATGTAGGTAAACCTACCTGAAAAAATTATATTCAATCCGCTTATTATAAATTCAAAAATGTATATTCCCCAACTCCGGCACGCGAAGAATGCATAAATCCGCTAACTTACGAAAGCACAGCAAACAACCAAAACAGATCCAAGTGTAAAGCCGGTGCGCGCGCTGATGACGTCACGAAGCGCGCACGCCGCCGCCCGCGCCGCCGCCCGAGAGCCTCGCAGGCCGGTTTTGGTTCAAGAGCAGACACCGAGGTCAGCTGCGCCATGATCTTAGCACATACACTACATTCCCGGCAATCGTGCAAACCAATGATACAATTAAATCTCCAATTAATCTGTGTAATGTATTTTAAGGAGTAACTTATATATAAACTTGTGCCCTACTTGGTGGATATTAGATGCTGGTTTGAGTTCCGATCATTTAGCTATCAATCTTAAACCAGTTGTAGTCAACCGGCACTCAAGACTGAAATTGATAAGTATGTTACAAAACTAAGAATAACGTCCGTGGTATCCTCAACAAGGTTTCAGACACCGCAAGTCAAGCCCCGATAATGTTCTGAAGCTATATCCTGGAGAATAGAGCTACAGAACATATCGGGGCCAAATATTTATTCATGCCTTCCTAGAGTAGGCTAAGAAAAGGAAGCACAAGGCTGAACGATATGAGCCTACATCTAAATGATGGACCATCATTACAAAACCATTTATAAGGAAGCCGTCTGAAACATTGGCTCCAATTCGTTACACCATTAAAAATTAATTACTTGCAGTTTGGCAGTGCCATGACACCTGCCGGGCACCTTGAACTTCCCTAAAGGCTGACCGCACTCACTAACCACTTATAGACCCTGCATTGTATGCTAATGCTACTCAGAACGTAGACCAAAAGGACTTGAAGGCTTGACAAAGATAATCTATACGTGTCAAAGAAAATAAATTACAAGGCATTACAGGCTATGAGGCTATGAAGAATTTTATTGCCTATTAGTTGACTCATCGCTGCGGCTAGTCCTCCATGCATCACTGGCGATAATACTTTGACTCAGTGCCGTGAGCTTGGGTGTAAACATTGTAATTACATCGTAATTATGTCAGCACGGTATTATTAATTGCACACTTAAGGTATTCAAAATGGTTCCCATGATTAGCTGTTATTTGCATTCTGAGCACGCAGAAGCGTCTTGAGATGAAACAAGTCTGATGAAGTTTGAACCAAATACAGATGAATCCTGAAAACTTGTTAAGACAAAGTTAGCAGTTTTGCAAGCCAGATAGTCTCCAAACCATATACACTTATTTGTGCTATACAGGGTTATTGGTAAAACATTAACAACCTCTTAAGAGGTCATTGTACTCATCATTATGAACAACTTTTACTGTGGGAACAAACCTGAAATCGCGAAAAAAATCAGCTGTTCCCTACATTTTGATGAGTTGTACGAACAAAAATAGGAAGCAAAAGGGAACAGCTGACATGACAACGTCTATGCAAAATTTCAGGTTGATCGGTTCAGTGGTTTAGGCGTGAAAAGGTAACAAACAAACTTGCTTTCGCATTAATTATAATGTTAGTTAGGATTGGTCACCAACAAAACCTATGACACAGTGGATACATAGAAGACATAAAATAATAGAAACTGAATCAGTAGTTGAGGTCGAATGACTTCATCCTTACGAGTAATGTGGGATTACTTGTCCTACTTAGTATATGGGCAGTATTCCCCCGATGACTCATACATTCGCTGGATAGCGAGCCCTTTATATTCATCCTATATGTTCAGGGTGAGAAGTTCCTATGAATCATTTTCAATTACTTTTTGGAAGCGTCTAATACTAACGCTCAAGATTACGATTTCCATATTGCTAACATCTACAAACATGTTTATCAAATCTACATGCCATTTGAATCCAAAATCATCAGTTGCAAGACTCTAGTTTGTTCCTATGGTTACGTCGTGTAGGAACCGAACCGCCTTTGTGTAATACTAGTGCTGTGACATTATAGCTATTTTACCTATGATGATTTCAGTCTGTAACTGATTACTTTTTAGTAGCATCGTGGACGACGGACTTTAAAGGCTCCTGCAGACAGGCGCGACATGACGGTGCGAGGCGATTTTGGTAGAGCAATTTCCATGAAGTTTTCATAGAAATTGTTCGAATAGCGTCGCGTTATCGCGCCGCGCCTATCTACAGTAGCCTTGAAGTTGCATATAAAACATCTGGAATATTTCCCTTTCGCATCTTCAACTGCTAATATCTTAAGGACTTGATAATTACTTCCATTAACGGCTAGATAACTACATCAAGGACTTTCATATTCAGTGCACCATTGCAGTGAAGTGGCACTCAACCTTCGTTTCTTAGGAGGGCCATAATTATGTTGAGGAATTAATAATTCAACGCTAAACACTCGACTAAACTGTTGGAAATGATACCTATCTGAAGATGTTCTCTGAATACAATTTTCTAGTAGCAGATGCTAGACAAAAATTGACAGTTAAATTAGTCTTATAAACTACTCGTAATAGATTTGGGAAATAGAGAGGTTTGTCCGGTATTTATTTTCCTACAGCAGACACCTGCACCTTCATCGTGTAACGCACTTTCTATCACAATGTGAATGATTTTGAAGGATTTTGCTAACCCGCTGCTTCACATGTTTGAAAAATTTGTCGCAATGAATGTTGTTGAACTGTCAAAATGAACGCCATTGCCACTGTTAGCGTGTTACGCAATTACCCCACTGATCTACACAGCAGATCTATTTGTTTCGGTTGAGAATTAATTGTTTTTTGTAAAGGGATTATCAGTGAACAGCTTACAAAGTAAAACACAGAGTGCGCCAACTAAGCCAAGTACAGCACGCACCGTGTGTAATTTTAATGTTGTTTAATTTTCTTAAAAACATTTAAGTATACTAAATCCTTCATTAGCAACAGGCACAGTAAATATCTAAGTTTTAACATACAAAGTAAACAAGGCAATGTTTTAAAACAACTCCCAAAGGCACAGGTATAAAAACTGGCACGGGTGACATGGCCTAGTAATATTACATTAGCGCCGACCCATTACCTCAATAGCTTTTTAAAAAAGTATCAAAATTTTTAATGAAACTTTCCAAGTATGATTTCGAAACATGGCAGTATTCTACCATGTTTTGGTCTAATACCAGAAGGACAATTCCCGTAATTAAAACCGTCTACACTATTTGCGCTGTAGCATGGTGCGGGTGACAGTTTCAGTAACATTTCGTTTCACTCTTGAAAGTTGCCGCGATTTACAATTTATGACTTAATATTTCAGTTGTACCACATTCGTAATATATTAAATAATTAATAACTGTAGTAAATTAAATTAAACCCAACCAGAATGTTCTAATCAAGAAATAAAATCAAATTGAATGAAAAATTAAGCAAAGTGTTATGCGTATAACGTAACGCCATAGACGTATTTAGTGATGGGATGTACTGCTACGATGGATAGTCGATATTTTTTATAATAAAAAACGTATATTGTGCGTAGGTCAATTTTTATTTTTAAAAGGTCTAATTATACAACAGAACATTTATAGGGTAAGGTTGCTTAAAAGGTTGCTAAAAAAAAATACATGTTATTCGTCTAAACTCATATCAGAGTCAGGAACATCTGAATTGTCACTCAATTCATCATCTGAATCTGTGACGGATATTATTAACGATGACTCAATTATGTTGTCAATATGTATGTCACGATCCCAATCAGACATAATGTCCCTTTTTGTTTTATTCACGACCTTCGACCAGTCTTCAGGTTGAACATTGTTGATGGCCTCTTGTAATAGGGCCAACATCTTATTTGCCGTAAATGGCGGCGAAGTATTATTTCTTGCGGCGTAACCTAAAAATAAACGAACTTATAAAAAAAAGTATTCAAATAATCATCAATCAGCCTAATCTAGTATCTGGTAATGTTTTTAAACTAGGTACATGCTACGATCGGAAAGCTGATTTTTTTATAAAGCTTCAAAATGGGAATTGAAATTAAAAGCATACCTTTTATTTGGGCCCAAATCAGCTCAATAGCGTTATACTGGCAATGGTAGGGTGGTAGTCGAAGGACCTGGTGGCCTTTTTCTTTTGCCATCTCGTCCAGAGCATAGGTAGGAGTTGGTGGCTTATGGCGTCGGACTAAGGCAATAAGCTCCGTCTTTAACATTTTTCTATCTGCTGTAACTCCGTTTTCACTCAGCCACTTCACCAACTCGCTTTTGCGGTTGGATTGGTTTGGGGGTTTATTAACTTGCACCGAATGGTAGGGTGCGTTGTCCATTATTATGGTCATAGGCTCTTTTAAATTGTTTAATAGACCTATGAACCAATCTTTAAATTTTTCGTAATTCATCTCCTCATGATACTCCGTAGTTTTTTTTGACTTAAAAGCCAGCAAACAATCAGGGACGAATCCACTTGCTGTACCTGCGTGACAAATAATAAGGCGTTCGCCTTTGCCTTCCGGCACTTTGGTACACGATTGTGCCGTATCGTCGGTCCAACTTTTACCCACTGTGTGGTTGGCGTTTAGCCACGTTTCATCCAAAAAGACAACTTTGCTCCAATCACTTATGTTTTTGGCCTTCCTTAAAAATCTACATCTTGCTAGGGCAATGTCAGTCCTATCCATAATAATCTTTCTTTTGTTAACTTTTTTGTAAACAAAGCCAATATCTTTTATAACTTGCCGTAGCGAAGTAATACCTCCTTTGAACAAGTCAGCTTCTTTTAATGATTTTAGAAGCTTGAGCAATGTGGGTAGCTCCATTCTTCTATAATAATCATAAATATGATTTCTAATAGCAACCTTAGCAAAATCATCCAAATCTGTGATTGGATTCACCTTGGTCCGCTTTTTGTTGGGTGTCGATAATTTATTTTCAAACATCCCATCTTGGCCAATTTTCTCACGTGTTATACGCGAAACAGTATTGCGGCCAATATCAAGAGCTTCAGCTACTCGTTCTACAATATGATTCAATGGTAACAACGGTCCATTATTTTGTTGTTCTCTTTCAAAGTAGTCTCGGAGGCGAACAACAAGCTCCCTGGCCTGACTACCCAAAACAGTTTTTTTTGTATGCTTAGGCATGGTAATAACAACAAACTCAACAAACTTATAACAAATAACAATTTAACAAAAATGAAAACAAACAATGAAATCGTAATACGTGTCACATTAAGTCACAATATAACGCGCTTGCACTCGTACTCGCACTCACAGCATCGCACGGGTAAACAACATGGCCGCCGCGCCGATGCACCATAGAGCAAAAATGTTGTCACGAAAAAAAAAACATAAACCCGATTTTGATTATTTTATATAAGTACAAAGATAATTATGTAGCCATAAAACATTTATATTGACAAGTTTATACACGTAGCACACACGTAGTTACACTGCACAACTGAATAATACACTAATTTTCATAACAATATTAAAGAGAACTAGATTCACGCTGCGAGTATCGTTAGCGATAAAAATGAATTGCATAACCTCACATCCCTACGTGGTACTGACAAATGTCAACGTCATACGGGCAACTGTCACCCGCACCATGCTACAGCGCAAATAGTGTAGTCGTAATCTCATCTCAGCGACAACCAATGTCAAAAATGTAGGGAAATTAGAGGTATTTTTGACAGATTGAGACTGAGATCAGACTGTAAACGTTCCGACCGTAAAATTACAAGAGTTGCCCCGCAGGAGTTTGCCTTCTACATGTATGCGTATGCACAGTGTACACGATAGGATTAATACCATCGGGACCAGCTGTCCAATTCCGTGTGTTTACACCTGCAAGGCTAAGGACTCACATATCCATATTTATACTCAAACGCTTACGTAACATATTATTTGACTGTGCATTATTGCCTACAATGACTCATGTCCAGTTAAAGTTTAAACTATCGTGTTTGCTATCGCGAATTATCGCTGTTTATCAACTGTTGAGTTATCAGACGATAAATAAAACGCTTCAATCGAAGCCGGTAATACCTAGGATTGTTGAGTGTCATTATGTTTTATACCTAACTATAATAATAAAAATAAAATGTTTATTTCAATAACTTACAATACGTTTACATATTCTTTAGGGAATTTCCATTTAAATAAAAATTTTACTTGCGTTAGTAAAATCCGCCTAACCTGACGCTGCAGAATTGAAAGGCTGCAATGCTACAATAGGCATAAAAATTGTCGAGCTGGCTTCACAGAATGAATGCAACATCTAGGCATAAGGTATCGAATTGATAAACGCGATATCGAAATTAGACTAGTAGATATCGATAATCAAATTAATTTGAATAGTGACATAATCATTATGTACTTATGTAGGTGGATACGGTCGGCATTGGCAGGAGTCTGACCTAGTTGGCCTAGTAATATTACTACTGGTTTAATCCTATTAGGAGATTTGGGCGTAAAATCCTACACACTTCACTTTAAAACGTTCAACGATCAAGAAACAGTTTTTTATTCTTAGGATCAACGAAAACGTATGACTGTCTTAGCGTGCGATCTAATCTAAGAATAGTCCACTCCACATCCCATGGATGTCGTAACTTGTAAGACAGAACTAAGCGCGATATCGTTTAGATCGGGAGGATGTGCGGCAGCATCCGTCTGTAATATAACATAGATCTGCCTTAACACAGTATTAAACCACATCAATAACTTGGATGCCTTCTAGGAGTTACGCTCGAGGTAATAAACTGATCATATACTGGTACTGGGAGTCTAGGTGGTAACGACTGACTCGAGGTATTGAAACGGATAAAAAACTATGTGTATCAGAAGAGAAAAAACCGCTTGCTTGAGGAGCATTAAAAAAAATGTGTTTTTATCCTCCTTAAGCAAGCGGTTTTTTATGTACCTCAACAAGCTGTATGAACTAGCACCTAGTAAAGCACAAACATTTGACCAAAACTAGCAATCTCAAACACAAACCCCTCAATTTTGTTTGTCAGCAGTTAAAAGGTTTTTTTAGTAGGGCCAAAACAACTCCAGCTGTCGTACCCATTTCCTTAACTCCATCACCCATCATCATACCACCAGCAACCCACAACCACGGCAAATAGTGTGGCGACGACCTTCGACGTCTTGCTAGACGATGGTTGAGCAACGTTGGTACGGGACGCGCATACAAATGTGCATTTAATACCGAAGGGAGAAAGCGTGTCAGCGCGCGTGGTCCTGCCATCACACTGGTTCTCGTGTTACTCACTGGTTCAAGGGAAGGTCATAAGGGTGAAAAGCTAAGAATGTTTTTTGTCATTTGACAGGAATGGTTTCAATGGGGTAATTGAGTAACACACTAATAGCAGGAATGGTTCTCATTTGGACAGTTCAACAATATTCATTGCGTTATTTACGTTGATGAGCAGACAAATTTTGCGAACATATGAAGCAATGTATTAGCAATATGTATCCTTCAAAATGATTCAAATTATGATTGACTAGCTGTACCCCGCGGTTTCACCTGCATAAGTGTCGATCCCGTGGGAATGTCGGGATAAAAATAAAGCCTATATGTTAATCCAGGGTGTCAGCTACCTCCATACAAATTTTTATCAAAATTGGTCCAGCCGCTTGATCGTTA
Source organism: Luperina nickerlii (assembly GCA_963855955.1). Lineage (NCBI taxonomy): Eukaryota > Metazoa > Arthropoda > Insecta > Lepidoptera > Noctuidae > Luperina > Luperina nickerlii. The sequence continues at coordinate 21,294,525 of OY979676.1, read as the reverse complement.
TGAAGTAACAAACATATAAACACACACACACACAAACTTTCGCCTTTATAACATTAGTGTGATAGTGTGTTACGCAATTAGAGTGCAGATTCATAATTCATAAATGCAAGTTATCTGGCAAGACTAGTTAGACGATTGAAAAAGATCAGTTGACGGTTAGATGATGAACATACTTCGGTGTTCTCTTGGTCCTTTTCAGTTCTGTATAAAGGCTGTATAATTTTGTCGTTTCCAATTTAGTTGTGTGATACATATCGTTCGACAGATTATTGTGCCTGAGATAAAAATAGCACCTGTGGATGTATTGTATAAAATATCTATTTACCTCTTATATTTTTATCCACATGGAGGGAAGATTATGATAACATTATGTTTATATATAAACACTTTGTTCCGATTGTAAGTTAGTAGGCCGTATTAGTCATAGAGCAACAATTCTATTAGCAAATTCGGAAGCTCATAAATATGATAAATAGTTGGTCATCTAGGAAGACTGTTATCATAGCTATTATGTAGAATGACGTCACTCTCTTTAATATGATTCACTAAAGCATTTACATATTACAATAACTATGTATGTATGTTAATTTTACTTATTACGATTATAATGTCTTGTTTGATGACTGAGTTGTTGGAACATCTGGCTTTTTGTTTGGTTGTGAATGGGAATACTGTTCTTTGAAGGACATGCATATACTTTTCGGAATAAATAGTACCTACTTAGAGATGTTTTAAGGAGCAAGTTATAAAGCAGGTTAAGGATTTATATAAAAAAAACACTGGCACTCCGGTAGTGCCGACAGAAGTGAAAACTTGAACAATTACGAGTGTATTTTGTGAATCGTCTTATAAACAAAATGTTATATATCCGTGGTTCAGCGCCATCTCGTCGTTGTTGGATGAACTACGTAGTTAGTACGCGAGGCCCTCGTAGTTCTTCCCGATGTGCATAGATGGCGTTGTCTTACGTTTTACGTCTTACGAATTTTCGATCAGGGTCACGTGACCTGACGCCAGTTTAGAAGTTTTTACCCATTCCAAAAAAAGTGCCAACAGCGCCGCTAAAGAAGTTTTCACTTCAAAAAACTTATTCAATACTAAAAAAAACTATTAAACAAACGAGAATAATAAATAATAAAAAATAATAAATATTAATAATATAAACAAACGAGAAATTAGATAAGACTCCTACTAGTCCTACTGTTGCATCAGTTTTATCCAAGACACTAGATAAATAAAATCACCCTACTAAAAAAAATGCAAAAACGCATAATATAAATACCTATTACATCAGCGACGCTCCAGCAAAATTCGATCATCAATCTAACTAAACGGCAGACATGGATCGATAAAACATAGATTGAGACACGATTCGAGATCATATACATATGTATACAACAAGTACCAGACGAATTTGATAAATGTTGCAGACTTGCAATATTATAATAGCTTCAGAACTTTGCAATGAGAATTTGTTTGGTTTCAAAGATAATAAATGTAAAAGCAATAGTACTATAGCAGATTCAAATGAAGGAGAAGTTTTATTACATATAAAGCGGAATCACTGTTGTGATGAACGGAAATGACTGTGTTTATGGGAATTTAGGTATTACGCTGTAAATTAACTGGTTATCGTCAAATTTGGATATTAATTTAGGTACAGGGAAAGTAATAATTTCCTGTTATTCCCGATTCCGTCCCTAAAATCATCAAGTCTGAATTACACTTTCCTTTCAAAAATTTAATTAAGAAACCATCCAAAAACTACAGTGAACTCATCCAAACAGGAGTTAACTAATAACAATAAGGTAACACACATTGCTAGCATTCCTTTCAAAACCATTCAACATATCATTGACAACTGGCAATGAAAGCATAAAAACAAATCTGAACATTATGACAGTAACGTGAACAGAATTAGCACGAATTCAAATTCAGCAGGTCACCGGCACAGATTCAAATCACGTTCAAAGGAACTCACACTAATGCAATTAAGAGATCACTTTCTTTAAGGCAGTAATAGGCCTCGTCCAGTGTATACTAGCGGTGACTATGGCGGTAGCGGATGCGGTGGCGGGCGCGGTTAGATGACCGCAGTGTATAGCGAGTTGTTGTAGCGGGCAGTAGAGGCTAGACGTATTTCCACAGGGTAAAACAATAGGCGGTCGCTGGATAGTTAGGTCTGTCAGTATGGCAGCAACGGAACGGTAGGAAAACGTTCGTCGTTTGAAAAATACGAGCAGGTAGGCCAGCTCAGTGCCGTCGCACTAGGCACCTATCATAGTCACTTCAATATGGCCGCAAAAGACGCGCGACGGTTTGTTTGTTTTTTTTCTTGTTCTTTGTCTCTGTCATCTCTGACCTAGACTAGAGTCAAGAGCAAGCCCATTTCAAATAAAAAAAAAAAAAAAAAATCTGTTTGATTTGTCGCGCCCGCCTTACCACTCGCGCAAGCTCTTCACCCAGGCCGAGGCCATAGATGCGTCGTTTCTTCGTGTGTGTGGATGTATAAAGCGCTTCCGCTGAGTTACGCTGCGTTTCATGCGTCCTTGCCGCGGAAAATGTAAGGAAGTAGGGTTCACGATATTTTCGGCTCAAATATGGCGTCTCTAGTAGATAGCTTGTTTTCCTTGCGTGAGTCATAAGTTAATCATCCTTTGTAGTTGAATGGTCAGGTCAGTTGTTGTTATTATACGGTAGTGATTGAGGTAAAGCGGCTTGCTTTCGGTTTACCTCGTGTTTGTTAATTTATTATTCTAGTTTGGCCTCGGGCCTGTATTGTCTTCAACAGTGTTATAATCAACAAAATCTTAAATAGTTGTTTTTCTTTGTCCGATATTCCATGAATTCTTAACATAAAATCACGCCTGTAATCCATGGAGGGTAAGGCAGAGGTGTACTTTACTTTGTAGTACACCCAATTTCGCCAGCATATAATAGGGAGCGGATCCGAATGAATTCTTAAATCACATCAGGCAAGTTTCAATCATATCATCGTTGAACTATGGTTCTTATACCCATTTACCATGTTCAGAGTATCAATAATACTATTCGATTAGTAGAAACATTTCTAAGATATTTACCAAGAATCCAATTCGATTATCCAACGTTATGTCAAAAGCCCTGTGTCTATTTCTGGAGTGTCGTCTCATCCCGCTACTATTCCAGGCGTTTTGCTTGTGGAACCCATCGGTATTTGAATGTCATAATGTTTATTAATATACTCGTCCTTTTCTCTCTTATAGCTCGCTCTCAAGGATTATGGGGTTTATTTTAAGTGTTAAGTAATTTAATTATTTATTTTGCTTTTAGATTCATAGTTATTTTATTACCTACATTTGGTTTCGGAAATTGCGTTATCAGAAAAGCTGTATATGCCCATCCACCTTCATAGAATTTTTTATTCATTCTGCAGACACTGAAAATTTTAGTTTGGTTGTAATTTGAGTGTAGGTACCCGTGAGAGCACAATAATCGCAAACGCAAGCATAGATGATACTAAATTCGGAGCCGAAGATTGCCGAGTCATTGAGGTATTGATGGCAACTAACATTACCATGAAAGTTCACCATGACATTGCATAACGGAATTCTTACGTACCACAAATACCTCGCACCTGCCTCCTATAGTGTAGAGTATAGAGAAACAAACATAAAGGCGTACATTGACATAACATTCCGTGGCCCTCATAGCTTCGTCATCTTGCGGTCAGTATTGTGTGACCTCTATAGCTTGCCACAGACAGATCTCCAGAAAACAAGTAAATATTGTTTTTTTTTTTTGTGGAAGGGAAGTTATCAAATGAAGGGGTCCCGCTCTGGGTGGAGCGGAAGGGAGAGTCACTCTTACTGACTAAAACCCACCCGTGTTCCTTCCTTAGCCCTTTATGTTCCGGGCCAGCGGTAACCCTTTCGGACAATCCCGCTGACCGTGTTTTATTACCTCACATCATTTTGTAAAGACATTATCAGACCTTACTAGGTATCTTCTTTATTTTACTTTCTGTATCATAGACTATACACTTATAATGAGATACATAGATGCGTTTCTCTAGTTCTGTATTATGCTTTCTTTACTATTCTGACGCATGGTTAATAATATGGTTATCTAGATATATCCCAGGGTCGTGTCTATTTGCTCGATGTAATCTGGTTTCTACGTCTCTATTGTTATGGCTGTTTTACTGGGAGCATTATTCGTAAATGACTTACGAGTTGTAGGTCGTAAGTTCAAACCCAGGCAGGCCCTTTACTTTGTGTGTTTTCATTACCACTGCTTTCAAAACATCGTGAGGAAACCGGCACGAGACTAAAAATTCGAAGACATGTAATATTTACCAATCCGCAGTAGGCCGGCGGCGGTGTGGTGGATTGAGAACGTTATATATATGCTGATTATGCTATGATTATATTTAGGAATAGCTAATGTATGGTAATTCCAATCAATTGCGTGATACTTTATCGTATTTTAGTCGTTCATATCTGGAAATCGGTTGCCTACTGTAGATTGTAATTTAAATAATTGTATCTAGGTATTTTTCCTTGTACTTTTGCGTTTGCGTAGCAAATTATAACGGGAACGGCAGGAGGACTGGAGTAAGGGCTCGTACACAAAACTGCGATGCGACGTCGCATCGCAACAATTCGTCTTGCAGTTTTCTACGTTGCGAATTCGTATCGCACCGATTCGCAGTTTTGTGTACAAGCCCTAAGCTCTAGAAAGTAATCATTTATCATCTCGTCTAGATACCTATAGGTAATCTTATCATTATAATTATGAGACACTAGCTTTTGCCCGCAACTTCGTCCGCATGAAATTTCTTGTTCCCCGACCCACCTCGTCGCGTTGCCTCGCATCGCCTGCCCGTGCTATCATCACTTCGTTTTCGCTTAGCGGTTTCTATGCCTTTTTTGGTTTTGTCTAATAAAAAAAACGGTCAAGTGCGAGTCGGACTCGCGCACCGAGGGTTCCGTACAAATTTGTAGGTATGTAACTAAAATTTACGGTTTTCGGATTTTTCCCTTTACTTGTACTACATGAAATTGCTTCTTGCCGAATTTCATGATTCTAGGTCAACGGGAAGTACCCTATAGGTATTGATTCCCTTGCGAGTGTCAAAATAAGCGGCATAAACGGGACATAAACGCCCGTATCTTTTGATTGCGTTGCCTTAGAAGTTTGATTTTTTCACTGCTTCAAGGGATTGCAGCCCTGAGTATTCGATAGTTATTAATTTCAACTTGATAACTCCACGCGCTCCTGAGAAAGAGTCTTGAAAAACGGACAACGAAGTGATCTTATAAGGGTTCCGTTTTTCCTTTTGAGGTACGGAATCCTAAAAAAGAAACATTGTATAGATGCAGGTCTCTAAAAAAAATTTATAAGAATAACTTTGCTCATTGATTTTTTTTATTGATTCGCAAAATTTTCTGAGTGCCCCAGGTATCGTTTACACGACGCCCGTTCACGAACATGACGTGTGGATCAGCACCATCTAGCTCAACCATTTAGCAGCTGATAAAGATCAAATTCGCAAAACGCGTATTCGTTTGTATGACTGTTATCATTTGCATGTACATTCAAATCGGCAGCACTACTAAACCTATTAAGTAAATAGGTAATCTTTATCAAAGTACTCTTTTATTATCTGCCGAAATATCTCAGCGGACTAATAAATACAGATTATGTTACTTATCGCTAAGTCGTTTAACCTAACCCAGACCAAGCAAAAAAAAACTCAAAGCCTCATTTCAACCTCCACAAGAAATAAAATAAGTAAACCTAACTGACATAAGAACGTAAGTATGTTCTCTGAAAGCTTCCGTGTATAGTAAAAAGTCCGTTGTTCACTTCTGCAGCAACCCTGCATAATATTGTCAACGTAATCGGCGTGAGCATTCGCGCAATCATAGACGAGACTGTTTATAAGCGAGGTGCTACCACTAGCTGAGCGGACAACGCAGGTAAACTAAGTACTATCGGTCTATGCTGTAAAATCTCACCATGAAAACTTCAGTGAAGTGAACTTGAACTGAACTGGTATCCCACCTAGCTAGAGATTGACAACTTCCTTCACCTAAGTTTTCAAAATGAGATTTATAGAATAGTCGGCATAATAAAAAAAAATCAGCTTTAAGATCATCGAGTCTGTTACGCCAGCACATCAAGCTACCTGATACTGTAAAATTTTCCCAATCAAGCTTGAACCTTATGTTCTACCGATAAAGTTGAAAATCTATTAAAGAAATTTGACAGATTGTAGTAGCTTGATGTGCTGGCGTCTGCACATGAGTGACAGTCTTTCTTAAATCTCCATGTCTCAAATTAACACCCAAGTACTGTACTGCTTGTATCCAATACACTTTGTCTTTGTGTCCTCGGCATGTAAAGGTGAGCTTTTCACAAGGAAAAGCCGTAAAATATTAAGAACTCTCAACCCACGTCGAAGAGGAAGAAGAGAACCTTTACGTATATCATTCATTAATGATCTGATAAGCTTAGGTCTTAATTAAAATTTTAATTAATACCCAACATCACCGTAAACTTGTAAAGATCTCCATCCCGGATTTATGTGACTTTGTTGATGGGCTAAATACACTTATTGGAAAGCACCAGGCCAGAAGAGGAAACAGTCAAAAACAAAATCAGAGAAACTAGCGCGTACCTCGACTGGTGTTATGCTGGTCTAGACCTAAGAACGTATTTGATGCAGCCCCGCAAATCATACAATCTGTTTTCTATGTCAAGTTTTTCAATTCTATGAATGTTAATCCCTTGTAGCAGCAGCTGAACCGATGACTTTCTTTCTTCCTACTTGATTCCGCTCGCTGTTTGCGGTTCGCTCCACTCCTCGCTCCGTCATCAAACCCACCTCACCTTATGACCTGGTCAGCGACCTCGCTAATGTCTCGAGCACTTATTGTTCATTAGACCACGTGAGCGGAGCGGACGCGGGACCAGAGACAATTCGCGACAGCCAAGAGATTTGTGGCTACAGAACGATCGTGTGCGGATGTCCTTATTATTTGCCGGGAGGTACAGGAAAAGGAGGTCGTGTGGTGAGGGTGATGTATGAATGAAGGATAAAGATACAACTCTAGGTTCTTCTGGCGCGTGGCCAAAATCGGAATTAACGCCGCCATCTTGATTTGTGTATACAATTTCTGTAACAATATGGCAAAGGTCTACGTAAAAAATGTTCTCCAACAACGCCCCGGGGCCTGTCAATGTCATTCAGGCGCCAAAAGAACCTTGTAGCACTCTTAGGGCTGATTTTTCAATCGACAGATGATTTTTATTCGTGGAATAAAATTGACGTCTGACAGATTTTGTATGGAAGAACTGTCAAAAATTCAAAATTATTCCTCGGATATAATTATCTGGAGTTGGAAAATTAGCCCTTAGAATACTACTAGTTCTTTCTACTCCAGGATTGTTTGTGTTACCATTTTGTTATAAGTACTCGCGTCTATTCATGTCTCCTTTGATTTTTGCGTTTGTGCAATAAGAAGCAGGTTTAAAGCCTTTAGGGGCAGATGGTTCCGACGAAGAAATAAAAGCCTTCAACTCTCTAGGTAAGTATTACATTTCCGGAGGAGCATTTAACTGCACAGGTGCGTCGTTGAAGGTTAAACATACGTTACCAACAGCTTTTTATGCTCATTCTGACATTTATGGTCATACATAAACCAAGGCGATTACAATGTTTGTCACAACAAAACACTGGTACTTATACAAAATTTTCCTGTCTGAAGTGGCATTCACAGAATAGATAACAGTGATAACAATGTTCAATCAAGTTTCGAAACCCATCGATACTTAATCGATCGGTATCTGGAAATAACGATACCACTGCAGCAATATAGCAGACTGACTTTGAAGCACATAACAATAAATTGTTTTGATAATACCTATCTTATATCTTGTACTTAATAATGAGGGGAAAAATCTGTAGTCCTGTCATCTCCCGATCAATCTATCAATCAATCCTAGCCTAGCCTTTTTCCAACTACCTATCTTCGGGTAGGATTCCAATCTAACCGGATGCTTTAGTGATGAAATTGAAAATCAATTAAAGACATTTGACAGATTGTAGTAGCTTGATGTGCGAGCGTCTGTACAATAAATTTTAAGATTTGTGATTTACAATAAGTCCAATATGAATGAACAGGTGCATGCAAATTGCCCACTATCTATTTATTCATCTTAGTTCAATTAAATATAATTGTCTAATTAGTCACCAGGGTACAGTGCGTGCCACGCCACGTAAGAAGAGACTTGGCCCGCCCTCCCCCGCTCTTTCCGCCGCCCCTATGACGTCCGGTCCCGTCCCGCACTCAGACCTCATACCGCTAAAGATACCTAAAATCGTGTTCTGCGCGTGTCAGACCACGTGGTGTGTCAAGTCTCTTCTTACGTGGCACGCACTGCACATAGGTGTTGACAAATGACAAATCATAGTCATGTTTTGTTATAATAATGTAAGTATATTAATATAAATTATTATTTTCAGACCATAGATCCATAGTAGATACACATAAAAACACGTTAAATAAAAAAAAAATATGTAAAAATGTTATGAAATATAAGGAAACATTAAGTACATTTTTATTTAAAAGACGGACATTGTTATTTTGATGACGTTAATGGCGAACTGTGACGGTGAATTGAATAAATGTAACATAATATTATTGTAAGGAAGGTATTTTTCCCTGGAACAAATTTTCCGTTACATGTTTATTTGAACACCAGCACGTAACTTTGAATGGCGTATGTAGATAATATTATTACTACAAACTTGAAACATTAATTCCACGAATGATTATTTTTCTATGATCGATACAATTCAATTTATACAAGATGGCAGGGAACATCGACGCGCTAACAGTAACCATAAATTCAGCACATGATTCTAGCCCCCCTCTAGCGTCAAAATTTTACGTCGTAAACAATCTGCAGTTGCATAGAAAAGAAAAAAAAAACCTATGCGGTCAAAATGTGTGGAACAGCAATTTTTTTTTTAAATATCGAAGAGAAATTTCAACTCGCGGGATTGTCCGAAAGGGTTACCGCTGGCCCGGAACATAAAGGGCTAAGGAAGGAACACGGGTGGGTTTTAGTCAGCAAGAGTCTGACACTCCCTTCCGCTCCACCCAGAGCGGGAGGGGTCATTTGATGATTTCCCATCCTCAAAAAAAATGTGTTTTGATTCATGTATTGAATCCTTGGTATCAGTTTGCGCGTTGATGTCCCTGCCACCCTGTCTTTTCCTAATGAGTAATCGACGTGCAAATCACTTGGACAAGATTAGCATTGAACAGGACAGAATGGCGTAAATAGCGAAAGGAGGATTTGACATCCAGTTAGCAGCTACGATGTCAAACAGACAAAAGTTGATAACACGTCTCGTTTTGCGGCGAGGCGAGGGTTAAAAAGGCCCTTTTAATTTATAGCCAGGTATTGGTACTTCTTGACAGGCCTACTGTCTTCCCATACCTGTTAAAACTGTTATTTGAAAACATTGTAAAAGCCAATCAATTTTAAAAGAGTAACCGTGGAGTTTCTTGTCGGCTCTTCTCTGAAAACAACCAATTGGAACCGTGCACCTAACTTCTCTCAGGTTTACGAGTATGTGAAATAAAATGTATAAGTGTATATTTTTTTTAAATATTTTAGTCACGTAGCGATTTTCCTCAGTTAACATACCATATCATCACCAGTTTACCTATACTAATAACATTGTATCTACAGATGTCAGACAACCGTCTGCTTTACAGGTGATATCGACCTGAATATGACAATATCAAGTAGAAAAATAAGTAAATTTTCTTCTGAATATCTATATCTTTCTATACATACTTGATACTCGTACGTGTATTATAATTTTAAAGTGACTTTTCGTGTCTGGCTGTGTGACTGCGCTGTTTCTAAACTCCACAAAATTACAACAAAGTCCTACGAAGTCCTGTACTACGAAGCCTAAAGATGCATGCGGGTGATGCGGGTTTTACCATCATTTATTTAGAGTATTTATTCGGGAAGGTTTATATGTATAAAATATTACTTAATATTAAACTAACTCGCATATAATCGGAAAAATAACAAGTTGGCGTGTCGCTAGTTCTGTTATAAACTTATAATACTTATAAATTACAATGCAAACAAGCATCAAGTTGAGCAAAAAAACTTGTCTTTAAACTTCAAATGTTACTAGAAGATACTATTACAACCTTTCCACACCTACAACACTCCCTGTTGTCAGGAGCAAACAAATACAAAAACATGTTGCGAAACTTTTATTTACCACGAATACGAGGCTTAATAATAGCATGGAGAAAGAGGGCCAAAATCAACAGTCAGTAAATCAGACTTACGGCACTGGACAGAAAGACGTAGGAAAAGAAATGAGTGATGCATTTTTTACAACAACAAGCTTTTTTTCACCTAGACTAAAATAAAAATATGCGTAGTTTCTTAAGAGATACGTATGATGAAGAATAATGATGTATGTATGTACTTAGGTGATTACTTGTAAAAGGTTCGTCACGAATCACGACGTCGTCGCCGTCGCCCACACTACGACCGCGACGACCTTTCACAGTGAATCAGAGCATAAAAACACTGTTGTGTACGAAAAAGATCACGTGAACACTTGTGTTAGTGGCTGTACTATGATACAGTGTGGTGTAAATGTCACGGGTATAGTTCATTGTACTGTTGGAAGCACAAATAGAAAGGGCAAGAAGAAAAAGGTTTATTAAATTCCGCACCATGTCATATTCAACTATAGATAGATGCTATAGAATCGAAGGAAGGTGCATTCGTCGAGTCGTTGAGCTCCTCAAGTTCTGAGTTGAGCTACACGATTATTGACAAACGCTTGCACTGATCCACACAAATCTGTGTGGTATTACTTTCATCAAAAGACCATTTATTTATTTCAGGTCACGCAGGCCCATACAAACCTTAAACCACCTTAACTAAAACCCACTTAACCTTACCTTAAACTAAACATACTATATTCTTATTATAAAACAGTACTTCACTAGCTAACTCTTTAGCAGTTCTGTGGTACTTGTCCGCGGAAGCGAAGGAACTCTACTTCTTGCGGCCAGAAGTCTTCTTCCATGACGACGGGCTGATAGCAATTCGACACGCACACCACAACTCCTTGAAGTTGACGTTGCGTTACTGGAGTCGTACGATTCCAGTAACTGCACCCCCAGCGCGTCCCTCTTCTTCTGGTGCACGTACTCCACGATGTCGTCCGCCTTAGTAGTGTAGTGTAGGCGGGATATGTACACTGGTGTGTTCGGCTTTGCGGCACGCAAGCTGACTTCCGGCTCCGTAGGAGCTTTGCCGCAGCGGTTCTTGGTTCATTTCAGACATCAATCTGCATGGTATTCACTTCACATAATCTGACCAAGATTATGGTCTGGACTGTAAAAGAGACTGGCTGCAGTGTTTGTTTCGGCCTCTCTTCTCAGAGTAGTCAGATCCAATCCGACTTATTTTTTAAAGAAAGAAAGAGAAAAAGAAAGAAAGAAGAAAAAAAGTATTATGACGTGTAAAACTGCTTCCGATATCCTATTTACAGAATAAATAATTTTATTTCATTTCATTGGATGAGTTTCAAAAGTTTTTAACTTTAATTTTTTTTCTAGTGAATGCTATCGTCCAGACAAAGAAAATAATCGTGATGACAAAAGCAATAAATAAACGTCGCTGTAGCAGAACATGTATCAATATAATGGCTGTTGGGTTTAGTCACGAATCCAGAAAAAGTATGGCAGCGAAAAGATCGAGACATCATCTCTCAATTACAAGTCACGAACAATTAACCTTGAATCTCTTTGCAGCTGACAATGCAAGATTAATCAAAATAGATTTTTCTGTCTCTTTCATTCTGCTTCTCCGTGGCGATGGTGCGATACGACGAAGAAGATTCTATTAAATTTTTGTTGGCCAAAAACTTCTCCACTTCCACGGCATCGGCGGGGGCAGCGCTGAGGTCACAGAGCAGAATTGGATGTGGGACATAGATTACACTACAGTAGGGCTATCTCGACGGCAGCAGGGTGTGGATGTGGTACCCTGCTGCCCGTCCAGATAGACCTACTCTGCGAGGGTGTAGTTGCATCTTTCCACTTGGGTACGGAGGCGTCTCTTTCATTCTGGTCAATCGTTACTCGTTACTGCCCCGTTGGTCACGTGGCAAGTCCTGGGGTTCAGGTCCGATTCCAGGTATCGGGCAAAGTACTCGATCTAGACATCGAACCCAGGACCCCAGATTATTGGGTTTTTCTATTGGGTTTTTCTATTAGGAATTTCTTAGTAACAGCCCGCAGTCTGTATTTGAGCCCGGTTGATACCAATAGGCTGGCCCCCTTTTACATGGGACTTAAACATACCTGGCGAAATGTAGGTGTACTATAGGTACATCGCTGCTCAACCCTTCGGGTAAACACGACGACACGGTTGGCGCAGTGGCTGAGCGATCGACTGCTGCGCTGCGTGGCGCGGGTTCGATTCCCGCACGGAACAAATATTTGTATTGCCTACAGGTAGTTGTTCCGGGTCTGGCTGTTTGTGTATGTGATTTAAATGCTTGTAAACGCACCCACAATACAGGAGTAATTCCTAGTATGGGACAAGGTTATAAAAAAAAAGAAGGCTTGATGTTATGTTTGAGAATAGATTAGTTTAATTGTGAAACATACAACATATTTAACATACAAAGATCTTAAAAAATTTGCATAAGTTACGTCTAGTCTATGCAGAGGAGCATAAAGTTTGTAGAACCGCGCTAAATCTGCGTATTTGTTAAACTCGTCCAGAAGACATAACTCTCCGAGTTAAAGTAGCAATATTTAATGACATCATCAGCTAAGATACGTGCTAATACCATTGTGTAGAGATAATTAGTTGGCTAGCTTAGTGGTGTTAGAAACGTGACTACGTTTGTTTTATCTAAATACTTTTAGTTTTACTAAAGAGGTGCGGTCGTGACTCGTGACTGTGTGATGAGGGCATTGAAGGATTGTCAGAACTATTTGAGATGTTTCTAATGTTGCTAATTAGTGTGTAGGCTATTGGCCCTGTTTCCATTGTTGTCGAAAATGGGATAATATGGATGATAAGGTTAAAGGGGGGACACCAAAAGGAAAGGCCGTTCTAAGGATTTCAATAATACGTTTATTATCCCTTTGGAAGGTGTGTTTTACTAATATAACGTGAGACGTGGCACATAAGGCTAAAAGAATAAGTACAGTCACTATGAGAAAGTAAGGATTTCAGTCAAGTGGTAAGGGCGGGCTCTGATAGTAAAACATAATATTTAGAGTTTGGATGAGAGAGATGATAGTGTGTGAAGTAGGATCGGTTTGTTTTTGCTATGTCACAGCTATGCTCCAACAGTGGATGTGCTAATGAATAACAACACTTATTTATTAAATACTAGCTTTCGCCCGCAGCTTTGCCCGCGAGGTGTGTCGATAAAAACTATCATATGTCCTTCCCCGGGATGCAATCTATCTCTCTGCCAAATTTGATCGAAATCCGTTCAGTGGTTTAGGCGTGAAAAGGTAACATACATACAGACAGACAGTTACTTTCGAATTTATAATATTAGTATGGATTTATTTATTTTATTTGGGAAACAAATAAACAGATGCAATAACAAACATAATATGTACAATTAGTTAGTTTGATAAAGTATGATTGTGTCGATGAGGGAAACCCAACACTTCCATAGGAATCCAGACAAAAAGTATTAACTTCCCGAGATAATTGTTCTTAACCTTTTGACCGCTACAGTCACGTATATGTAGATGACAAAACAAAATGTGCCCAGCCACGGTTCGACTACATGACAGACTTTGACGCCGAGGGCACGTTTTTGATTTTTTGACGTGTGGCGGTCTAAAAGTTAATAAAAAGCTTTCTCTTAGAGACGAGCAGAGTTTATTTCTGATTCCATTAATAGGACAAAATTCAGAACAAGACGTTTAGCTACATGCTGATATAATGAACTCTAATCTGATAAGTAGTAGTTATTTGGATCACATAACTCCAGTTACTATCCAGCGAGTTACAACGCAACCTCTCTTCAACCAGCACATGCGCCGTAACGTAATATTAGACTACCCACATGCCTAAACAACCGGAGACCGTAAAACGGATATAATATGTGCAGTTAAATGCAAATATGCAGCACATGGTAGTCGACTAACTGGGCCCATTGTCCTTAATTAGTAGCCGGTCAATTAGCGTCCAGTTTGCGTATGAAGATGTATTAAGTATATGCCAAGTGTTTACAGTCTTCTTCTCGCTTCTAGACACGAGCTATATTATTTTATACTGTTTCTTCTTCATCGAGTCGCTGGCAGGACATTTATTTAAATATTGTTGGCCCAAAACTTCGCTACTTTCACGGCGTTCTCGGTGGCAGCGCAGAGGTCACATTGGCTGCATCTTTTGGGGTACAAGGGGCAGGATAGGAGGTGGAGCATAGTTTGTGACGGGCTATACTAAAGAAAGAAAGAAAAAGTATTTATTGTGGCTCGTACAGGAAGATCACAAACTAAACTAAATACAGCAAAATAAACTTCCAAGTTATATAAAAAAAGTAACAAAAGGAAAATGAAACAGAAAGAAAAACTACTAAAACGTCAGTTGTCGCTGGATACAAGCGCTGTGGTTCTGTCTCACATAGGGTCACAGCAATTATAATTATAGGTATATGCCGAGTGTTTTGCGTGGATGTGACGCATATTTTCCCTTATTTTCTTTGCATCATGTTTATTTATTATTAGCCTGTGATGTCCCACTGCAGAGCAAAAGCCTTCCTACTCTCTTTCCACTTTTCTCTGTTCAAAGCTGCTAAGGACCAGTTCGTCATATTTACAGCAAATAAATGTATTTACTTTCTTTTCTTTTTAGTTATCACGGAAGAAAAGATTAGCCAGTCAGCAAAGTTTGTTTCATTTGTGTACTACTGCAACGGTTTGGACAGTACGAAAACCATTCGGACCACCGTCTATTAGATTATTCCTAGAATTTAAGTATTTCTCCAGTACAGTAAGATGAAACAGCTCCGTCATGTTCGTCATTTCAACATCACATTTAGCGGTATTTTTTTTTAATAAAGGTTTATGGCGACAGCTCTCTGTCGCCATAAACCTTCGTAACTCCTCTAAAAATCGAATACTTAGTTTTTAACTCCTCTGAGTTAATGGTCATCTCGGTCAGTAATTCACTTAAGAACGATCACCTGTCCTTGATCATTTTGAGTTAGTTATAGACAACCAGCACCCTAATAGCGAAACACACTATCAATCGCAATGTGAAACATTTTGAAGAAAATTGCTAGTCCATTGCTTCATGTCTGCATAATTTTTCTGCTCAACAACGTAAATAACGCAATGAATGTTGTTGCACTGTCAAAACGAAAGCTACTGCTACTGATAGTGTGTCACGCAATTACCCCGCATAGACTCAATTTTAGAATAATATCCTTTATGCTATGGCTAGACCATTTAGAAAGGAATGCTGGAACGCCTGTTTAATACCCCCTGGCTTTACAACATGTCAATAAACGAACGGACCACTCATTCCGCAATGCTGACTGCATTCTCTCATACGCAACAAATACGTTATTAATAAACCATTATACTGATGCGACCTATTTCGTTAATGTGCGTATGCGCACGCCGTGAAAGTATTTGACAAGTACTGTTTTGTTAATGTGACTTCTTATGAGTTGTGATGGTGGCCTAGATTTTACAATGGGTTAAATATGTTTTTAATGTGTTCTTAATTTGAAATGTGTTGAAGGGAGGGTAGATCACACTGCGGAAGATAGTTTGACTTTAACAGTCTATCGTTGTCCATTGCTGGAGTTGGACGTCTCCCGAAAATGTTGTAATCATCTGCTGAGCAAGCAAGTTGGCGCGAAAGATTTCAGTTTTGTTGTGTAGCCTTTTAGTAATTCAGGGGCATTGCAATTCGCAAGCTAAAATAAAAACAAAACTAGATAAGCAAACAATCGTAGCTAAGATTGCACACACAGTTACACAAATCGGTCTGCAACAACATTCAACAGCTATAAAATATACCCAGTTTTTCCGAAAGCACAGAAAAATGTGCTGACTTGCACATTGCTTGTTTAAATATCCAGAAAAGTGAATTAGCGAAAAAAATAAACAGGCACACAGCAGAATGTTGCGTTAATAAAGCAGAGATAGTCAGAGACAAGAGTCATAAAGACAATAAAGATTTCCAGGTCAATTTCCCAGAAAAGTGAAGTGTTTTTTGCAGCGGGTGTCTATTGTCTGGGAGCTGAACCGGAACACTTTAGCACGCAATACCAAGTTCAACCGGTTCCATATGCTGCTTTGATACTTGATGATGATTATAGGACTCCCTTTTCCGCACTTTGACTCCCATTCGGTCCATTGTGCGTGGGGTACTTTGATACTTTGGTTGTCTGGTAGAAAATGCCTATGGCATTAAGTCCGCCTCTGTACATTTATGTGCTTGAAGTAAATAAATAAATACTTATTGATGAGTAAACAGATCCATTTTGAGTAATCGATCTTTATTTAAATTAAGCTGGCCACTTTACAATTTAGGATGGCGGTTAAAAACAAATCATTTGCGGTAGGTGGAGACTGTGACCGTTATTTTCAAATACTTATCTTCTGAAAAGGATAAAATAATTTAAAAACCCCCGACTAAGGCCGCTATCCCACTGGCGTTTTACGAGCGTTGACGTCAACGTCGCGTCTGCGCGGCGTCGACTCTGCGCAGACGCGACGTTGACGTCGCGTCATCGCGTAACAAGCATAAAAAGTCCGCTGAACGCGACGTTAACGTCGCGCAGATGATACTATTGCCAACAAACGCGACGTTAACGTTAAGCAGACGCGACGTTAACGTTAAGCAGACGCGACGTTGACGTCGCGTTCAGCGGACGTTTTATGCTTGTTACGCGATGACGCGACGTCAACGTCGCGTCTGCGCAGAGTCGACGCCGCGCAGACGCGACGTTGACGTCAACGCTCGTAAAACGCCAGTGGGATAGCGGCCTTAAAGAATTTATGTAACGAGACTAAAACAGATAAATTCATATGGCAGTCGAGGAATCATTCTGTGGAACACCTACTATTCTAAGAGGTCCTCCGACTTCCATATGAATTTATCTGTTTTAGTCTGCACTTTATTTAAATAGGTGTCGTCGGCAGCATTTCAAAGCATACCATAAAATCCAACCATCTTGGAGAGTATCAAAATGCAGCTTGAAATTCAAACAACGAACGCTTACTCACGGCCACGGCATAGGCATTTTGTGGTCTACCTCGAGACTGATTGAGACGTCAGTACGGTGAACTAGAATAGCTACTGATTTAACTTATGTGGTAAGTCTGTATTGTGTAAGGTTCTGTTGATATAATTTTGCGCTGTGGCGAGAGAAATGTCTGGTATTTGCAGTGCTTTCTATTCAGTCTATTCTACATAGGTATTTCAAGTTATTGGCATACATTTTGGAACCCCCGTCAGATTAAGATTGTTTTGAATATTTATTTAAGCATAATCATCCTATAATGTTCCCACTGCTGGGAGACAGGCCTTCTCTCTGTGAGAGGGAGTGGGCCGTAGTCCACCACGCGGGCCCAGTACGGGTTAGTAGATGTCACATGTTTTCGAATCTTTTGTTCTAGGACATGCTGGTTTCCTCACGATATTTTCATTTTCCGTTCTGAGAGCAGTGGTGATGAAATTATTTGCATAAAATAAAGCGCCTGTCAGGGTTCGAACCTACGACCTACAACTCGTAAATCGCGGCCGTTTCCACTGCGCCACCACTGCTCTCACTTTATTTAAAGTTTGCAAGAAATATTGAAGCATATTTAACGACGAAGGTGGTAACGATAATCGCTTTATCAATTCATAATAAAGACCGCATTATACTTCCTTACGATATTTTTCAATAGAACAAGGTGTACTCAGTTCTTTTATAACATTAAACAAACAATAATACAAGGAAAACACGATGAAAGGCCACTCAGTCGGCACCTTGAGCGATGACATCAGAGTTGTGTGTCATCTTAGGACACTGGCTATCGTAATGAGTGTAAATAAAGGTGTTAAGGCACTTGGATGCAACGCGAATAGAATATTTATGAGACCGGCCGAAAAGAAGGTGATGTCGAAATAGCTGTTCTGCCCAAGATGTTGACACACTCAAGCTTAGTCTAGCTTTCAAAGTACAAGCAATTTATTTTGCACTATAAAAATCGTAATTCTTATATCTATGGTTTGCACTATTTAATCAAACGAAAGAATCTCGAAGGTAATTTTCGGGGAGTTGAATTATCCTGTAAGTACGTAGGGGATGTTGCCAAGTTTGGTCCTAATCATTCCAATCAGACGGGATTTGGGAGCAAAACTGCTAATTTGCGAAAGTTCGGTCTAGCACAACAAAGTAATTTACCTAAGTAATTTTGTTCCTGCTTTACCTAACGGTTAAGGAGTGATACAAAGTATCCTACACATATCCATACAAACTTTTGGCTTTATAATATTAGTGTCATCAACATCTAAAGGACATCAGCGTCAATACAAGACAAGACTACAACCTCCAACCGAGACGGAACAAGAATGTCTGCCCTACGACGAGGCGATTCAAAACGAAATGTAATTTCCTTGGTGACATGTCGCAACTTCGCAACGCGCGATCTTCCATCGCCAAGAACAGCTTGGGTCAGCAGGAAATTAACAATTTTTGCTTTGCACAAAGGCGGTAGCTTTATTCATAACACGACATCACGCCTTTTCTCCAAAGGGTTGGGTAGAGGTCAGAGGTGCGCCCAAACTCAAACTCAAAGCATTTATTTCAATTAAACCATTTACAGGCACTTTTGAATTGTCAAGAAGTCCATACCAAAGCGTAGGTACCTATGGAGAAGAACGGGCAAGAAACTCCATGGACATGCTTACTCGATGCCATATTTCGCCAGTTGTGTTTAAATACCATATAATAAGGGGCGAGTCTATCTACCGAGCACAAATCTATACTCCGGGCTGCTACGGAGAAAGTCCTGATAGAAAAACACAATTTATAACATTTTGCTCCACCCGGGGCAGTTGCGCAACCACATTTATCAATCGGAATCGGTTTCATTTTGACAGTTCAACAATATTCATTGCGTTATTTACGTGTTGAGCAGACAAATTTTTCGAACTTATGAAGTAATGGATTAGCAATTTGTTTCAAAATGATTCACATTCCGATTCATCGTGTTTCACAATTAGGGTGCTGGGAATTGAATTCGATTATTGTTATTGAGTTTTTTGCTCAGCAGTAGCGCTAGCCCCTACTAGACCAACGAGTTATATTCATACCGCTAAAATCACTCTATAGACCATAGAAATTATATCTATGTTATCAACCTACATCTCGACCGCAGTTGCGTCAGTGGAATGTCAACGGACTTGACAATCTGTGCGCCTAAAATAAGCACCCCAAGGAGATTTTCTGACTTATTTCAAACGCAATGCTTTCATAAAGTTGTTACAGAAATAGCTGTGACACAGATTGCTTTACGTATTTACTTATTATTTCATTGTTTATTTTCGTTGTGAACATCCGAATTGCACCTCCTTTTCGAGAAAGATGACTAGTATTATGTACTTAAACAAACATTGTTTATTTAAATATTACATGATGCATTTATTTTTGTAGCGATTAGATCATGTGGACTGTTTTTGTCATTTGCTGTTTTTTGTTGAGCTAAGATGAAATTAATTTGCTAATCATTAGTATTATTAGTATTTCTCAGTCATGGAAGTTGGGATTGCCTTACCATCCTTTGAGGGTATGGAGGAATGGGGTGTATAGATCCCCCATCCTTCATTGAAAAGAGGCGATCCTCCGACCATACAAATATTATATACTGGGCGATGGTTGCTGCAGATTTCGCAGTAAGCATTGCTTGTGCAATGTAGGATTTTTGTAGTTTAGATGTCTTGTAGTTTGTACGGAACATTAAAAACTTATTTTGATCAGATACTCATGGCCGGGCGACACTGAAACCCGCATGGCATGCTATTGTGGTGGGGGTGGGGGGTCAGTCTTCCTTACCTTCCTGCATAATTTAACTTGCTTTGGCTTCTTTATTATGTCACTCTATTATTAATGTTGGGTTGCCATTTGTAAAATTGGCCATTAACCTTGGGTAATCCCCAATGTTTACAGCCATGCTTAGAGCAATATTTACAAAAGCGTACATATTTAATAGGGTCCAAGAATACGTCGCATATATTTTGTCAGAGATCTAAACCAGACTAAAGAATCATTGGTCAAGAAATAAGACAAAAGAGGATTGTCTTTTGTCTTATTTTTTTAGTTGGACTAGACCTATTGATCTAATAGAAGTAATATGATATGACAACAATCAATCTTGCACTGGTTACAAACTAAATGTGAAACAGACAATCCAGTACTTACATACGCAAAGATTTATGTAAAAAACCAGTGCAGTCAGCAATAAAAATAACGATGATACAACACAATATTCGCATTCAACTTTTAAAATATTCTATGGGAACGACAACACAAAAGTTCTTAGCCATTGTCTGCTTAAGATAATTACTTAAATACTTAACTGACTGTTTAGTGTTAGGTAAGTAGACAGAGGGCCATATTGGCTTGGTGCCTCTCTGGTAACTTACATTCTAATCTTAATGTAAGATCAGGTAATTGAAGAATTTCTTTACATAATATTATGCTTTATTTTTAAAACAATCCAAATACATGTATGACATGTGTGTATTAAAAAGTATTACTGTTTCTTAGTGCTTACTATTTTGTGCCTAACTACTACCAAACTAATTTAAAAAATTTATTCTTCAAATTTTTTTAAATCTTGACATTCTTTTTTTGAACACGTCCATAGTCATTCTCCTGCCCTTATCCCAATTTATTTGTGGTCAGCGTAACATGTATTCTTTTCCATACTATTAGTCGTCATCTCAGTAGTCACCTCCTTTCTAACCATTGAATGTATCCATAAATTTCCTAATAAACATAGCTGTAGGCATAAATAAATATTGCCTATGCTAATTTTGTTATGTTACTCAATAGTGAGTCACAAATGATGTCATTTAGTGTTATCTTACAGTCAATAACATTATAATTGTTTTTCCTATTAATAAATATTCTTAAATTAATTAATGTATTTATTTAAGTATTTGGACCATGACCTGAAGAAGGAAATAGGCTTCTATTCATCCTGGATTGCAGACAAAGTTGCGGCAACAGCTAGTATAAAATATTTTGCATAATGTTTGAGTGTTACTAGGGACATTAGCAACAGCTGCTTGAGTGTTGTTAACATCTGCAATGTCTCAATGTTCTCCTAATGTAGTTGTGTACCTATAAATTATTGTCAATATTTAAAAGTATTTTATGTATCATTGTTGTAATAACATTCTTGTAAAAGATTAATTAACAGCTCGCCAGCACACGGATATACCCTGAGAGGTTTTCGTTGTGTGGCTAAAATCAAATTGTAAAATAGGCTAAGTGTTTTAGAAATAAACAATAATAATATGATATGATATATTTTTTATTAAACATACATAAAATATCCAAAACCTTTACAAAGTTAAAAACCACAAAATAAAACTTAAGTTACAGTTCTTAATTGTGTTCTATGAAAATCAGTACATTTGATTATTGAAACAGGTGTAAAAATGCAAGGTCAACCAGTATAATAATACTGCATACCATGCCAGTGAGTTATGTTTTATTCAAAATAATGTTTATTTTCCACTATTTACCTCCCACAAAGCCCTAAATAAAACTTTAGGGTGAACTTATTTAAGTATAGTCTGTTGCGTGCAGTCATAATAATATGGTGCACACAACACAGTGGTACAGAATTTTGCAACATCATATTTTTCATAGACATACTTTTATAAAAACATAAATAAAAGTGGGAGTTTTATTAAAGTTTTCGAGTCAATAATAAACAAACAGTAAATAGTTGCAAGTATGATGACGATAAAATTAGAAACAACTCACCTCAAATGCAAATTTTCAATAAAGGTATCGGTGGTCAAATTGTCCAGTAGGACGAAGTCGGGCACACCGACTTCTGGCTGCACCGCCATCGTTGAAGCTTACACTTAGCAATCCACCACAATAATAGAGTAAAAGTTCACACACAAATTAACTTAAATAATTTATACGTTTAAAAATTATTGTCAACAAACCGTTAAAGTAAAAGAACAGAAAACACAAGTCCTCCTCTCGACCACTTTGTTCAAACTGTCAGTTTTTTTAAATTTATTCATGCTGTCACCCTGTTTTGATGTTGCCATGAATAATAAAATGGAAAAAAATATAAAAATTACAGCTTCAGTATTATAAATGGCATTATTGCATGTTTCTATGTTGGTTATTTATCAATATAAATATATCTCAAAGAAAGATGAAAAAATATTGATACTCTAATTCAGACGATAAAATTCGCGATTGTTTATTCCAACAAAATGCGTTTCTGAACTGAGCACACCCAAAACGCCGCCATTTTCCTTGTTGTAGGTGCCTCAAATGTCATAATAATTTCAATTTTCATGTAAAATAGAATTTTCTTTCATTTTTTAAGTTATTCGATAGTTTAATTTAAGTGTTTTGTAACGTATTAATGTATTTATAAGTTCTTATACTGGGTTCGTTCGTGTCCATTAGTCTCGTGACAATAGTTCAAGTTAGTCGTCATTTCAAGGATTCTCAATGTCCTACAATGAGGATCATCTTCATAAAAGGTAGCAAGAGCGTTACGCCCACAGTGTGAAGATAAAACCTATGTTTTTGTGTTCATATGGTGATGAGAACGCGAAGAGTGGTGAAAGTGCGCGTATATTGATGGGACAATGAGCGATTCCCCAGGCGTGGAGTGGCTCCCTGCGTTCAGCCCTGGCCCGCCACGCCACAGCCCACTAGGCCCCATCCCGCGGTTCCTGTACGAAGATGTGCAACCGCTCGGCCTGCAGCAGGAGAACAATAACAAAGAGGCCGATCAGAAAGAAAACACGAATAAAATCAAACACGCGAAGCCCGCGTACAGGTAAAGGATTTTCCCAATGTTAAAAGCTCAAAGACTTCCTAATACGTGTGAATGAGTCATTTGTAAGTGACCCTTAAATTGATGAGTAATGAAATGTATGCAAATGGAGGATTTCATGAGGTAGGCAATATTATTGGAAATGCTGACACACTGAGTACTAAATCAGGTCTTGTAGTTGTTGAAACGCAAATGTTTGAGTAATCATGAAATTCCACGAAGAACCTTATCAAATTAGTTATTTTAGTGTCTGATTTGATATCAAAGTCTTACTTGTAGTCCAATTAAATACATTTTAAAGTTGGCAATTATTTTTTTATTTAATAAAAGTGTAAAATGTTTTATAAGTTTTGCTTGCTTTTTGTCCAAATCAAATCTAGATATCAGAATAGACATGAGTTTTTCATTGAGTGTTTGACGAAAAAGTTATAGCCAATCAACCCTATAATTTTTGTATACAGTTAGACGGCTAATGAAGAAACTTTTCTACACAATCTATTATTTGGAGCTTTGAACTTTGTTTCAGATTTTTGAAAAGGCTACAAAGTGTTGATTTGAATGTCATTACAACTATAGTCTAGTTATCTATGGCATAATTATGAAACTGCTTGTCATTTCTTTATTCACTACCACCGTTCTTCATGCAGCACCTTGTTTCCAGATTTATGAAATTCATATGCAATTTAATATCTTGTCAACAAATACAATTGCTAGTTGTTAATTCAATAGAACCACTACAGCAAATAAGATAAGAATTCATAGCAACAGTTCAGAGACTCCTATCAGTAACACGGGCTGAAGTCCACCTGTTTCCATGTCAAAATGTTTATTTTGTGTACCAACTGTCTTTATTATAAAATGGACAACTTTTTTTTCCCATTTGGCAACTGAGCTGTTTTCAACTATTCTGCCAGCAACATGTGGTGACGGCAATACAGCAAGGTGGGCTGTCGAACTTTGTCCTTCTAATTGTTCCGACAAGGATCAGTTATTTGCTTAGATAAGCATAATAAAGATACACATGATATTCTAAATTAATCCTCTTATAATTTATGCTTATCTCTTCCCTATATTATGGCGATGGTTGGCACACATGACACTTTTTAAGGTGTCATAAGTACTTGTAATAAGATATTTCGGCACTCTGGTTAATTTTTATGTCTGGGTTAAGGGAAAATACATTAATATTTACTAGAAGTAAGAGGTCAATGGCCGTAGAGCTTGCATTATAAAATCTACTGCAGTTATTACATTGCAATTATTTTTCCTTTAACAGACAGAGTTGACAATAAATATTTAAAAAGATTTTTTCCTATTTTCTTTTAATTATATTTGTATGGAAGTATGGATATTTGTATGGGTTGATTTCTAACTAGTAGGCCTTGGTTTCATGCTTAAAGCCCAGTACAAAATACTGTTGAAATTGGTGCAGTAAGTAGTTAAATAAATACATGATTATATTATGTACAATAAATGAGGGCCCCGTGGCTAAATAACAACAGCCGCACAGTTTGATCGATCAGGTTAAACTATGCTTGCCGCGGTTTGTCTGTGAATAGGTGACCATCTTTACATACCGAGACCTCTCCGTGCCTCGGAAAGCACGTTAAACCGTTGGTCCCTGCTGTCACTCGTGGATTTTTTACAGTCGTTACGGGTAGTCAATAATCCCGAAAGTCTGACCATCAGTCTTACCAAGGTGAATTGTATTATGTAGTAACTGGGTTGTGGAGATCCGATAGGCAATTGCTCCATGTAAAATACTGGTTTTCAGCTAAATCCGCTAGACTGGAAGCCAACACCAACATAGTAGGGAAAAGGATAGACAGATGATGATGTATTATAAATAATAAGAACATTCAGATTTATTATATTAGTAGAGCTTTTTCTTATGTCACATGATTCTTGAACAGTGATTCATAATTCAGTCAACTTGTCCGCTGTAAACTGTACTAATAGATTAAGGAAAATAATAGTGTTCCTCTTAATAAGTAAGTACTCTAGGTTGATACAGGGGGCTCACATAGGGCTTACAATTTGCCTCTCAAAGGTATTAAACCTCCATACCTAGTTGATGTCATAAATGGAATTGTAAATGCAATACATTATTTTATATGGAATGGGAAAACAAAGAGACCACACTATTTATTTAGACCATTTGTGTATTAGGATTTGTTGAGCAATAACTCCTGAAGTCCTGAATTAATTTTCCATTGGTCATGGCATATTATTTTTTACAAGCAGTTATTTACCTTTCCCTGTTAGTTAGTATCTATTGGTCAAATCTTGCAAGCTGAATCTAAACCACTTCCTGGTATCCTGCGGAGTTGAAGTTTTACGTAATGATTCTGTGTTAAAGACAATGTTTTTTTTTATGTTACTGCCATAGCCCATGGCAGTAACATAAAAAATCTTAGGCGGCCATAAAGCCATCAGAACTACCCTAAAAATACCTTGAACCGATAATATAACCTTGATTATATTATCGGTTCAAGGTATTTTTATGGTAATGGCCAGTATAAACTGCTAGACTAATAAAACAATTGAATTTACCAAAGTATTGTCTTGACATATTTTTTATCAACATTTGCAAAGCTTACTGACAGATAAGTATTTATATCAAGCGTTAGCTTATACACCAATCACGTAGTGTGTTATCCATCAGATTAAAAGACAATGTATCTGATATGATGGGTTTATTGTGCTGTAGATGGATTAGGAATGTTCTGGCAAATAAATAAATTGGCTAGATTTAATTTTTAATGATAAAATTGGTTTTATATATAGGAAATAACCAGACCAGTGGGTAGTAGTAGGCTCACTTCCTATTACAAGGGACTTAGACTTAACGGGTGAAATGTGGAGGCGCGTCTTTATATTAAAAGCCAACAAAAATAACTACTCTAAAGAACTTCTCCCTCAAATTCAGCTTCTTTCAACACTGAATTTTCAAGTATTTCAATGACAACAAGAAATCTGAAAACCTCATCCACAAACTATAAAAAATCTTGCTTGAAGCAAAGTGACATGTAAGAAACAAATGAAGACGCAAAATGCTCACCACGTCTGTCTTCATAATCTGATTCACAGACCACAGTTCACCCTCAAAGCAATTCTTTTTGGCCGCACCGTCACTCCGCTCTAAGGCTCACACACATTTTTCTTGAACACCTATCTAACCGTGCCGGTTTATTCGCCGTGTGTAGACACGTCGTCAGTGTATTTTGGATAACTATGGAAGCTTGTTGTCAGATAAGTTTTTTCTACTTCGCGGTTTATAGGCCGTAGCGTAAAGAAACCGTCCCGTGTAGAAAAGGCCTAAAAGACACGCTTAATCCCAGAAAATGTGTACCAAAGCCTAAATATAAAAAATGGTTACATTAATTTCCCTCTTTCCTTTTCTTCCAGTTATGCCAGCATGATCAGGCTAGCAATCAGCAGTTCGCCGAACGGCAAGATGACGCTGAACGAAATATACACGTACATATGTAACGCTTTCCCATATTATAAGGAGGCTGGCAAAGGATGGATGGTGAGTTAGTTCAAGATACTATTTTATGAACCAAGCTACTCACATTGCAGTATACACTGTAAACTGACTACTGTAAGCTTATAGCTACTCGAAGCCTTCACCTTTAACAGCAGGACCAACACACTAATTGCATAACACTCACTATCAATTTCAATCGGAATCATTTTGAAGGATATTGCTAAACCATTGCATCATATTTTCGAAAAATTTGTCTGCTCAACGACGTAAATAACGCAATGAATGTTGTTGAACTGTCTGATTGAAAGCATTTCATACCGTTAGTGTGTTACGCAATTCCTCCCAGGACTCGGTATTACGAACTAATGTGATCCGAAAGTCTTTCGACAATCATAGTATGGAAAGCAATACAAAGGCCTGCTTTTTAAGGGATTTCTCCCGCTATTGTAGGAGGCGACGAATAAATATCAATACGTTTATTTCTAACTAGCTTCTGCGACTTTGTCCGCGTCTTAACATAAAATATATCCTATGGCATTCGGCAATATTATAGCTTCCCAATAGTGAAAGAATTTTCGGAATTGGATCAGTAGCTTCGGAGATTACCCACTACAGACAAATTAGAAACTCACGAGGCACAAATTATATCTCTTTATAAGATTAGTATTCAACTCTTTGCAAATAATTTTCATGCTTCAAAACAATTTTCGGAACCCACTTTAATGAAAAATCTTTTATTTTCAGAACTCGATAAGGCATAACTTATCGCTGAACAAATGCTTCATGAAGGTGGCGCGCAGTAAAGACGACCCCGGCAAGGGCTCGTACTGGGCGATGGACACCAGCTACAAAATGGCAGAGGTCGCGCCCAGAAGACGTAGGAGTCTTAGGGTAAGCGTTGATCCTAATCATGTAGATAAAGGCCATTTTTAGGCAAGACCTAATAATACCTGCGGTTTATAATGTTATACCAATAGAAGGCAGTAGCAATGATCAGCCAGAAAATTGGATAGCTAAAATCAGTATTCTCACCCGAGTAACTTGACAGCAAAGGTCATACATATTCCGGCACCTCAATAAGAATATATTCATGTATTTTATTTTTTATTTAAATACAGTAATAGCTATAAACCCAAGAAAAATATTAAAAGTTAATTTGTTGCTAAAAAGCGCTGACGGTGTGCGTGGGACAAATGTATGTCGCTCTTGATGCTGACGCTGTGATGCTGTTGCTGGCGCGTGTAACTCTTGCCTGTTCACGGTTGAACAACTCTTATATAGGTGCCAGTCTTGGCACTAGGCTCTAATAGATAAGAAAATGTGACACTTAAGAGGGCTATCACAATTTTTTCTTGTTTAGAGAGTTTGACTCGAGTTTTGATGTGTGATTAAGGGTTAACTAAAGCCACAATAATAAAAAAAGTACATGCCCGAGAAATTTTGATTCCTTCTTTTGGAAATGTATTAAATAAATATTACAGTTTGTTTACATAAATCAGTAAAAAAACTTGTTTCTGCAAAGGCTGTTTCATAAAATTTTACTTTCGGGCATCTAGCGATGCCCTGTTACATCGAAGATATAATAGTTTAATCATTTATGAAAATATCCACGGTACAACTGTATCTTCTACTTTTTCATGCATAAATCAATGATTCCGTAAAACAGAGAGTTAAAGATAATTTTTCGCCAAAAATTATAGTTTTTATCTATGAATATTTAATAGAAATTCAAACAAAAAGTTCTATAAATAAGTACCTACTTAAATGTCTACCTACCTGCTGAATAAATTACATACAAAAAGTATCAGTACGATTCCTTAGAAACTGCCAACGCGCAAGTAATGTTTCTGGCATTGCAAACGTTTTTTTTAAAGTTTGCTGTAACCACACACCATCAAGTGGGCCGTGGCCGGTGGTATAAAAAAAATCAAGTTAATTTTTATGACCCTATAGTAACTCTGTATATGTATAGATAAACTGCTGTTCTAGACAAATTCATTGGTACAAATAATATTTCATGAACTATGTGTAATAAATGAATAACAGTAATTTAATTTATTTCAAAAACAAATTAGTGAAGGCTCTTATTGGTTTGTTCCTGGCATCGGACGCATAGCGGTTTGCATGTGTGTGTAGCGCACCTCATTAGACACACACGTGCGCACCCGCTGCCGCGCGCCGTCGAATTTACCTAAAACTGAGCACTTCGATTTTGTAATAGAGCTCCTAAACAAACTCTTGTAAATAAAATTTAAGTCTCTGTAATGTCAAAATAAAAGCTTATTACTAAATGCATGTGAAAGTATATAAGTACGGTATTAATAACAAAACAACAATTATTGCCTGTCTGTTTGTTCCGACTAGTCTCCGAAACGGCTGGACCGATTTTGCCGATATTCTCTGGCAGATAGCTGATGTTATAAGGAGTAACATAGGCTACTTGTCCCGCGGGATAATTTCCGACATCCACGCGGGCACAGCCGCGGGCAGCAGCTAGTCGATTCATAAAACTTTATTTCCATCCCCTCAGATGGCACCGTACAGCCCGGAATGCAGTTCGAACAGCAGCGGCGAGGCGGGCGGCGCGGCGGCGGCGGGCGCAGACGCCGCGCCCACGCCGCCCGCCACGCCCACCACGCCCACCTCGCCCGCCGTGCCCGGGGCTGTTAAAGAGGAAATCATTATCAAGGAGGAACCGGGTAATAGATATTAGTATAGACTTTTGGTTTGAAGTCACAACGTGAATCTTGGTCTTAAAAATAATTCATAATTTCTTGTGCGCTGAGTGGATGATCCATTCATGACTTCCATTGATAAAGATGCCAAGCTATTTATGCGATACTTCGTTGATAATAATAATTTCCGATTTTGTCAAAAATCTTTACAAATCACTGTTGAAACATGCCACAAGATTCACATTTAAGTAAAACTACAAAGTAGGTATAACATGTAATTTATCCATTGCAGATTCAAAGCACACAGATGATGCACTATCAGCCCTTATGAATGAAGAACTAATGACTGACGTCGACATCAGCAGCGGTGAGTATAAGTATATGTAATGAGTATCATGCGTATTTTTCTGAGAGTAGTCTTGTATCCATACCTCCAACTCCATTCCGGTTAGAGATGTAAAACGATTTTGGAGACAGACATTGACATGCCATTACTGTTGGCTACCTGCTAAAATCAGGCTACCCTGACTTGCAGATTTAAAGAGGTTTACCAAAAACTTTACTACACATATTATTCAACCTTTCGTATCGCCGGGCCACACGGCGTACATTCAACCCCAAAAATATGTATACACGGACAAGAAACCATTTTATTGTCTACAACCATTGTTCCCTAACATTGTATCCACATGTACAAAACATATTATATGCCATAAACAAGTGTCATTTACTTTAACGCGTCCGACTTAAATATTATTATTGTCATGACAACGATCACATCTTAAGATAGTCAGTTATTAGGAGCATTTGCATGTAATGTAACTGATCAGATTCCAGTATTTAATGAGTGAATGCGTCAGGCGAGCAATACAGTGCGTACCTGTAATTATATAATTCGTAACAGTGCAGCATTGATGAGTGCGGAAAGCCGAGCATTACACATGAATCTGATGTTACATGTACGAATACTCACAGTTCGAGCGGTTACAAAAGCGAATACTCCTTAGTCATATAAAATAAAAAAGTGTGTGTGTGTCAGTGTCTCCTTTGTCTTTCACTCCTTATCAGTGCGTAGAACTGGCGCAACGCAATGGTCAAAATCAAATCATGGAATGTTAATTACATTGCGAATACCCAATAAGTAACTAACTATTAAAAGCCTAAGCAAAACATTCGTTATGAACATTCACGTTTTACCTAATTTGTATTTCAAACCAAAAACCCAAAAACAAATAACACGCCAATGGCGTTATACATGAAATGAAGAGGACAGAGATAATATTCTTTTTCTTCTAATAGACGAAGTTAAATACGTCATTCGATATATTATGTCGTATGTCGTTGTCAGTCTTTACCTTTTTCTGGAATGATCACTGTGTACATGGTTTTGGTCATCGGGTGTATAGATGTTTTGCGACCAAATGTTTACTTTGTTTTGAAATATTAAATTGTACACTATGTTTTTTACATATACGGTTGATACTATGCTAGAGAACAAAGGTTTTAGAAAATAAAATGGTTTCCTGTCCGTGTATACTTACATCTTTTACAAAGGTGTGAGTGCGATAATAACGCGTAGGATACACGCTCTGGCAGCCTATTGTAACTTATTTTGGAGCGCTGATCTACGTTCGATCCGACACAGAACATGACCTGGTTCCGCAGAGCGCTCGTGGTGCGACGGCGGGCGGCGCCACGTGTGCGGCTTCCTGCGCCACAGCTCGCTGACGGACGACTACGGCAACTTCGTGGTGCGCTCGTACGACTGCGACTGCCCGGCCGACCCCGAGCCCGCGCCGGCCACGCCGCCCACGCCCGCCACGCCGCTCACGCCTACCACGCCCGGCTACGCCACGCTGCCCTACTGGCACTCCGAGATTTTATAACATCCGAGCTCGCGCACCCACACTCACTGACCGTCTGACTCTCGGTCCCACACGTTTGGTTGACCCTTCATATCACTGTTTCTTTCCATGTCAATTGTTTTCCTCACTCTATTTCTAGATTCTAAAACGTCCAGTCTTGACGTTGCGTTCGAGTATACTTAATGAAACTTGACTTAGTTTAAGAGCAAATATAAAAGTATGCGAGGTTAGAGGTTATGGATTGTATGCAAAAGTTTTGATCAAGTTTGAAAGATATGTTAAATACTAATATCTTAATTAATTATTGTAATCCTTATAAAAAATTACTTGCTTTAAAAACTTGGTCAGGATACATTTTGCTTGTTTGGAATGAAAAGTTAGCTTGAAGTAAATAGCTAGGGAATAGGTTATGTGTTCGAATGAAGCTTGCCATTTTTGACACGTTTTGAAGTTTATATACTTGACTGTGGAGATGGACGGAGGAGAGAGGAGGGCGTGAAATTCAAAAGGAAATGGAAAACGAAGGTAAGCGATGTCAACTTTTGTTAGTAGTATGGGAGTTACCCAGATACTTCCCAACAGTTTTACACTTTTTGTACAACCACAAGTTTATACAAACTAAAATGAACCAATCAGCCAAATAATACATTCAACGACTTCAAGTCTCGAAACTGGCAACATTAATACTATAAAAAAATATACAAATAAAAAATGCCCAATAATTTCCGTCGTTGCCACGTCGTAAAATTTAATATACATATATCCTGAAGAAACACGTAAAAATATACGTAAGTATGTTGAAAGTTTAATGCCACAAACTGATTACAGAGAATATTATCAGATCACCAACATATCTGTCGAATTACGATTATATAGATTAGGCGTAGTTACCTTAGGCGAGGAAGTTTGTTGTATTGTTATGTAAGCGTTGTATAGCGTTACGTGACGGATTCCATGAACCATGGTGCATGCGTTATGGTTGGCTTGATGTACAGCAGGATCATTGAATATGCTACTTTCTATAAACCCCCATTTGAACCGTTTGAGTTCTGATTTTCTGAATCGATTGAAGCGGATTTACCCTATTAGTGTAGTCCGCATAAATTCGATACAGATAAGTTGTGCAAGTCCGATTCTATTGATTCAAAACTCAGTCCGGTAAATGTCAGCCCCAGGTCTCGCCAACCATTTTTTATTATATAGAAAAATTATGCAAAATCTTGAGGCTAACTGCAGTCAATATCGATAGGATAAGCAGCGGCCCATGGGGTCTACTCTTTTGGCTGCTGCTAATCCTTCCGTGATACTATTGCCTAAAAACTTTTGTATAGTTTAAAACCTTAAAATATTTATATCTCCATTAGTTACTAGCTAGGTCGCCATGTATTTCAAATGATTAATCAAACATTTACCCACTTATTTATAAAAGTAAAGTTATGATTAGCGTCTGTTTAACCATACATTTTTTTGACGTTTTAACGTCTTTTAACTTCAAGCAACGTTTATAAATAAGGGGGAATATGATGACCCTGGTAACCTAAGTGTCATGGCACCTATATTCCTGAAGGTAGCATATTTAATACAAACGAATGATGTAATAAAAATATGACAGTATTGGAGCCAGAGCGGTGACGAACAGATCTCAGAATGACCAGTATAATATATTATTATAATTAAAAATATATAATATTATTATAGTGTGCTAATATTTTATAATTTTAACTGTGCATAATGTAATACATATTAGTTACGTTTAGTTATAACATAAAAATAAATATGAGTTAGTCTGTACGAATTTATAATTTAAATATAAAGTATGTAACTATTAATGTATTTAATATGAAGTCACACTTATATACGTAAATATTGCTTTTTAGGAAATCGTATATCGGCCTATTGATAATTACTTAAGTTATAGTGCATGCTGGGACACTCTTTGTTATAAAACTACATGAGAGATCAATATAACTTCTGGTAACTTTTATGGAAAAGCTTGCCAGTTGTCATATTTTATCTCAAAGTGCATAATAAAATATATAAATGATATATATTTAGTAAGTGGGGTTACTTAATTGTATTAAGAAAAACGTTATGGATTGTTATAAATAGTTTTATAACAAAAGGTACCCAAACGTACGCGCTGTTAGGTTCCGCTTGCCTAAATTTTAACGATAATTTCTAGTTTATGTTTAAGGTGCAAATACGTATTTTTGTGCCATAATAGCGTGGTTTGAAGGATGGCATTGAACACTTAGAATTATAATAAAAAAGAAAATAAAAACTGTCCCATATCTTATTGAAAAATGTGTTCAAAAAAAGTTTTTTAGAAGTTGTACCTACATACACGAGTAACATTAGTATGTGTATATAGTAGTAATTATTTTAATATTAACTGAAACACTTGGGATGTTATATATTGTAACATTTTTACCCGTTTATATTGATAGTGCGAGAGCCACGAATTTTTATATGTAAGTGCTCACATATTTGTAGATTTTTAGTGAGTTGTTCATTTATATTGAAGCTTTGGTATGTGGTAAATATGTGAGCATTATGTATCTGTGTGGGTCAATGATGTGGCGGGCTGCAATCATAGTGGCTGATGCGACGGACAAGTACACTTCGGTACGATATGTTGTATTTATTGTGCTGACGTCGTGTAAGGCTTAGCCTTAGTTTGCTTTTTAAAGTAAATTAATCATTTATGTCTGACAAGTTTCTTCCCATGCAATTACCTACTTCGTTGTTGTTTTATTTTCTGCAATAAACTATGATTGTGGTCGCACCGAGTATGATTCATTGTCATTGTGGTCAATGTTAAACGTTTAGATGATAAATTCAGTTAGATTCCTTTACAAAAAACATTGTGTAACATTGGGTAAACATTCCTTTGCCATCACCATGTATTATAAATAGAATGTTATAATTTTTTGTGTATTTTTGCTAAACAATATTATACAACTACAGTGTTTATCAGTGGTTTCGCTACTTGCATTATATTTATTTAGATATATGAGTTTTAGTTTAGTTTTTATTTTTAAAGCTGAGTAGCATGTAGCGAGGCCGGCAGTATTTCAGACATAACTGTCAATGGAATCTTTTTTTTATGTACTTTATTATTTTTATTATAAAAGAGCATTGTACTTTTAGTATTAGATTTCCTTTACAGTGTTGACACTATGACTAAGATCAAATAGGTCTACTCCAGGACACAGTACATAAAATGTCTGAATAATCTCTTTTCGCCAACTTTCTATATGTGTCGTCTAAAAAACTGCTAATTGACAGCCATAGTATTTTGTTATCTATCTGTAGGCCAATTCTACTAATTTAAAACGTTCAAAATCTAGTCGCAGTCTCATCTCGGCGACAAAGAAATGTCAAAAACTTGTCAAAATGTAGGGAAATTTAAAGTATTTTTTGACAGATTGAGACTGAGATCAGACTGTGAACGTTGTTAAAATTAGTAGAATTACCCCTCAGGTCCTCCAATGATATTCAGGTACATTACTCTAAATGCGCCAATGTGTAATGTGTCCGAGTAGAAACAGAACGCATGTTATTCGGAAAGTGTCCTTTTGTTGTTCTCTTGTTTATGGAGTTGAATTCAATAGAATACGTTGTTTTACAGTACAATACCTAGGTTAATGTATGTTGTATTTATTTTTTAGTCTTACAATCAAAACTATCTCGTTCGTTAGAGGCCTTATGATATCACCACAGAAGTACATTTTGAACAGTTTATAGTTACAT
Organism: Luperina nickerlii; assembly: GCA_963855955.1. Classification (NCBI taxonomy): domain Eukaryota; kingdom Metazoa; phylum Arthropoda; class Insecta; order Lepidoptera; family Noctuidae; genus Luperina; species Luperina nickerlii. The sequence continues at coordinate 21,259,610 of OY979676.1, read as the reverse complement.
ATTTAGGACACTTTCTCTGTAACATATTATGTACAGTTTTTTGAAATGCATAATTTGTAATACCGACATAATAATCGTAACATTCATAAAGAGGTGCATAGATTTATTTGCCATTAGTTGCCATCTTATATTGTTTGATAGTATTTATTGTTTTCTGTGATAAAAAAGAAAAAACCTTTTATTTTTCGAAGATGACAAAATGACGCACTTTTTATTATTTTTTTTATTTAATATAGATCCTTCAAATGTGTCGTCGCAAATAGTAAGTATATGTATAAAGGTTAAAATACAGATAGTTGATTTGCAATGTTGTATGTACGTAAGTGTAAGATAAACGATACATTTGAAGCAACTATTGTAATTATACTTTTTATATTGATTAACAACATTAATTTTGTAATAACTTAGAGCAGGTGCATGATTGACAAACATTGTTGTTTACTTTGATAACGACTGATGTTGAAGGCATAAATGTGTAAAAGCCTTGTGTTCATAGAGAAACAAAGTTGGGCAACATATTGTGTTGCGGGTAACAAGTTGCTGGCAACATGCTATTGTTCCGCATATTGTTGCCAGCAACCTTTGTTATCATATCTGACTGGTTTCTCAAATTTGTTTTATATGAATACGCGGTTTTATAAGAAACGAATCAATCATTAGTTTCCATGACATAAATTGCGAGCAGCTCCGTAGTTTTGATATCAGATTGAACGTCAGTCAAAAACATTATCAGTGTCGGGACTGCACCCGCTCATAATGAAGTATTTTACGTTATTTCGGTTACTCACTCCGCCTATAAATGATATTAACGCGGCATATGGAAAATTAACTATTTTATTGTAATCACGTTAGCCGTTAATTTAAGAGTAGGATGTTCTACCTCTAAACAAATCATAGTTGATGTACAATATTATAAACTTTTAACAGAATTTGTTTTTTTTTATTTGTGCACCTGAATCCTCCCTGCAGTGTTCAATTCGAGGCACCGGTTGCGTAAAACCACGCTTTTGTAGCATGGTACCAAAAAGATGTATACACGGACAAGGAACCATTTTATTGTCTATAACCATTGTACCCACTGTCCAGTACGAAACATAGTACACACATCTATATAATACACCCTATGACCAATACAAATCTACTAACTTAAGTCTCACAAATATGTAAACCTAATACACCTAATACAGTGTAATCAATCAATAACAAGGTAAAAAAATCTCATTTCGGATTGATGGCACTTTTTTTTGAAGTTCAACTTCGGAAGGTGTTAGAAATAAGTACCTATATAACTGTAAATGTGATGTTGTGTGGGCTTGACCCTTTGCCTGTCGTCAAGGACGAAGACGAAAAAAAAAAGAGCTCATTGCTATTTACTCAAATGTGTCAAAGTAGAGTATTATATTATCTGTGGTCCAGTGAAGTAATAATTTTACTGTTGTCATCAATGATAGTAATATATAAGACAATGGTTGTGTACTACTTTATCTGAGTAAACTGATATATTGTGTTCTCTTTCATCTCAGTCTCATTTCCTACGAAATGTATGGAAAGTTTTTTGCGATTTCTGACTTTTGTAGTACCTATACAAACCTCAGTGGTGCGATTGGCAACCATTTCTTTGTAATGATTGCCCGTTTTCTTGCTGACTTTACATTGTTTTCTAAATCTGTGAATGCAAATCAAAATGTTTCAAAAATCTAAGAACAGACATGTTATCTACAAGTTATTTTGTAGCGACCATTCCATGGTAAGGTACAGTGCGTGCCACGTAAGAAGAGACTTGAGAAACCACGTGGTTTGATATGCGCAGTAGACGATTTATAGGTCTCTTTAGCGGTATGAGGTCTGAGGCGGGAAGGGACCGGGCGTCACCGGGGCGGCGCACACTGGTCCCAAATTAAAAAAAAGTGGACATTGATAGTAGACCGCTGATATTTTTTTTTATTGTTGATATAATGATAACAGATAAGGCAAAAAAATATTATTGTCCTACTTCAAATACTTTTCTCTAAAAAAAATATTTCTTTTTTTTTTGTATGGGAGTGATTACATTTTACTCAATTTCTCAAAAACCTTAAGCGATGTCGAGATGGCATTCACATATGTTAGAAAACTAATAATTCTGAGTATTTGGCTCGAAGAAACTTCTTGCTTATCTCTGCGTACTTTCGAGATAATAGTGACAGAAAATAACAATATTTTTAATGTTAATTGTTCGCTTTTTTTTAATCATAGCCTTACTCATATCGCAATAGGTCCGCTGGCCAGCAAAATGGAGCTTCGACGCGAGTTTGCCGGGATAACAAGATGGCCGCCTCTCATGACGTAACGTAATACGGTCACGAATCGCGCGCGTACACCTCAGTGTACAACTAAATGTGGTTGCGATAAGACGTGTCCTTATTTTTTCTGTGCGCTTGAAGAAATGCTTGTTGTTTGTTTGTTTTGTTATTGTTGTATTTTGAATCTTTGGATTTTAAAATCAAATAATTTTTGTTTGTCTTTCTTTCGTCGAATTTGTTTTCGTAATTTTTTTTTTTTTGTTAAAATCAAAGTCACTTTGTCTTTGATATCTTTGATTCTAATTTGTTTTCAATTTTCCTTAAAATTATAATATGTCCGCATTTGTCACCAACTTAGACTTATACGTTGTTCTTAAATCAGGAGGTGGTTTTAAAAATGTCGAATTTTTATTTAATGCCCTTATTGAACGTATTGGTGTTGAATTGTCTTCCGAAGATTTGAGTAATATTAAATTATTTTGTCGTAATTTTTCAAGTAATATCTCAAAAAGATGGTCTGCTACCAGTAGAGCTCAAAAGACCTTAACAAAAATTCAGACTGGTTACAATCCCAAATAGTTTGGCCAAAATGTCAAAATATCGATTTAAACAGCATTTTTGAAGTTGCCGAGGAAGTAATTCCAAATTTCGAAACGCAAGTGGATACTCATCAATTAAGTTGTGGTACAAGTAAAAAACCATTTGTTGATATATCTGATAAACAGAAGAAAAGGCGTTCTCTAACACTTCTAGATCACACAGAGGAGGAATTAGTTTATGCTTTATGTGCCAAATTAAAAGAGTCTAAAAAAACAAAATTAGCAGCTATATTAAACGAACTCAGCCAAAACAAGGAAAAATGTGAGATGGTACATGATGTACTATTCGCTAAAAAGACTGACAAACCGTGTTTACCAGATGATAAAACGTTAGCGCTTTACACCTCAACAAATTTGTCAAAATGGCAATATCGAAATTTAAGAACTATTCTTGCTTCAGAGAAAATGTATGGTCTTCCATCCTATCAAAAGCTCCTGGAAGCTAAAAAAACTTGTTATCCTCCAGAGTCAGACATAACTGTAACTGAATCTGATGCTAAGACTTCAATCGCTTCTAGATTTGACAACCAATAGGATATTAAAAACAATTCAGCACAACTCTGCCGACAAAAAATCGCTAAAACTAATAAGCAAATGGGGTTTTGACGGGTCATCTTCTCAAAGTAATTATAAACAAAAGTCACACTCCGACACTAAAATTGACGATTCTTCAGTTTTCATGATTAGTTTGGTTCCGCTTCGTTTGGAAGAAGAGAGTGGTACTATCTTGTGGCAAAATCCTGCTCCCTCTTCAACAAACTATTGTCGTCCAATTGGCTTTATATTTGCAAAAGAAACAAATGAATTGATAAAGAAGGAAAGTGCATCCTTAGATGAAGAAATTCGTAATCTTGTTCCCACAATTGTAGATAATTTTGATATTAAACATGTTTTGTACATAACTATGATTAATGGGAAAATTTCTACTGTGATTTCCAATAAGTACTTCTTCTGCAGCTGTTTGTAATATTTGCAATACCCTACCTAGCAAAATGAATGACTAGGACTTTGTATCCAAAAGACTCATCAGAGAAGATATGTATAAATATGGTCTGTCTTTGCTTCATATGTGGATAAGATGTATGGAATGTATTTTACACATTTCGTACAACTTAGACTTCAAAAAGTGGGCTGCACGAAAAGAAGATAAATTGTTAAAAGAAATTAAAAAGAATTTGACACAAGAAGAATTCCGGGAAAGAACTGGTTTGTTAATTGACATAGTAAAACAGGGATTTGGTACAACCAATGACGGTAACACGGCAAGAAGGTTTTCTGAAAATTATGAAGTATCTGCTGAAATAACGGGTATCCACCCTGATTTAATCAAGAGATTTGCAGTCATTTTACAAACAATTTCATCTGGTCAACTTATTAATACCAACTTGTTTAGGGAATATTGTAAAGAAACAGCAATGCTGTATGTAAACTTATATCCATGGTATTACATGCCTTCAAGTGTCCATAAATTGTTGATACACGGTGCTGATATTTGTGAAAATTTCTCCTTTATTCCGATAGGCATGCTTTCCGAAGAAGCTTCCGAAGCGAGGAATAAAGATTTCCGGAATGTTAGAATGGCACATACAAGAAAAATCAGTAGAGTTCAGACTAATTTAGACATTATCCACAGCTTTCTAATTAGCTCAGATCCTTACATCAGCCATATCAAACCAAAGTTTGCTCGTTTACATAAACAGTTGTTTCCAGAGGCTAGTGCTTTGATCTTGAACAATGAATAGCTTTCGTTGGAAAACGAGGAAATAGAGATTTCTCAAGAGAATATAGACCCAAATATAAATCTTTCACCATAATATTTTTTCAGAATCGTTTGTGAACATATTCAATTTTATGTTTGCAGCTTTATTTGTCTTCATTTTGATTGTTTTTTAGAACTGATGAAAGTACTCCTTCAGAAAGGTCATAGCTTTTCAGTCATTAGTGAGCCCCCATAACCTCTTTTACAGAGAAGTCTCTTTTTATTTATTTGACATTACGCATACATTCTAATTATGTGCTAAAGTAAGGCTATGATTAAAAAAAGCAAACAATTAACATTAAAAAAAATTGTTATTTTCTGTCACTATTATCTCGAAAGTACGCAGAGATAAGCAATAACTTTCTTCGAGCCAAATACTCAGAATTATTAGTTTTCTAACATATGTGATTGCCATCTCGACATCGCTTAAAGTTTTTGAGAAATTGAGTAAAATGTAATCGCTCCCATACAAAAAAAAAGAAATATTTTTTTTACAGAAAAGTATTTGAAGTAGGACAATAATATTTTTTTGCCTTATCTGTTATCATTGTATCAACAATAAAAAAAAATATCAGCGGTCTACTATCAATGTCCACTTTTTTTTAATTTGGGACCAGTGTGCGGCGGTAAGAGCGCGGGAGGCACGGCACGGCACCGCGCATGCGCGTTAGTCGCCTGCCGCTCTCTTCACCCCGCGCAGGTACCGCTTGACTCCGCAAGTACAGACGAGTGCGACCTGTATTTATTTTCTACTTTGTTTATAGTTGTGTAGTTTTAAACGAGTGCAAGTGAAATATTAATTATGCCTCGAGGTAAAATCTTAAGAAGGCATAGTAGGAAGATGGTTTACGACGTGTACACCTATAATATGTCAAAAGAAGCAAAGGAAGGTGTACAGAGAATAGAATGGCAATCTGCTGCGTGACAGGGACAAAATAGCATGCTATGCATAAAAACTAGCTATCTCTTTCTAGCTTATACGTTCCGTATTATCTATCGCTGTCGTACCTTTAAGGTAGTACTTATAATAACAACGCAACGATATCTGAACGCCATTCAGTATGAACATGGCGTATCTTTCTTTATAATATCATTGAATATTATAATATTATTCTGTAGAATTTTAATCTAAATGTCATCGAAAAATCCCTGTATAGGTAGCCACACAAATTTTGAATAACAATTTCGTACATGACTGTACTTTGGCAAGCTCCCCACTACTGACACTCGTCAAGTCTCTTCTTACGTGGCACACGCTGTACCTGCCCTTATTATATAATCATTTAAAAGGTTTAATCTGTTACTTTCTGTAATATTATAACCTTAGGCCACGTCTTTTTTTACAATTATTTACGTTTCACTATAGAAAAAAAAACGAATAAATTGCAATATTGCTCATCCCCCAGACTGACCAGACTTATAGAATAAATATGGAATATCTATGCAAAATATTACCAAAATCTATGCGGTAGTTTTTTGCATGATGCTGCACAAACATTCAAAAAATATTGTCGGCCCATTCAGTCGATATTTCGCTGTTGGCGTGCGCGCATCTGTGGGCAATGGATGGCGCATCGTTCGCGGCACCGTGCTGCGGCGCGGCGTCGTGCCGCGGCCCGGCGACGGCGTCGTGCCGTGGCCCGGCGACGGCGTCGTGCCGTGGCCCGGCGACGGCGTCGTGCCGTGGCCCGGCGACGGCGTCGTGCCGCGGCCCGGCGACGGCGTCGTGACGTTGTACGGTGACGGCGCCGCGCCGTGCATGATGGGGACGCGGCCTAAGTCGATGTTTTGGGACCAAATGTTTACTTTGTTTTGTATATATCCGGTGGATACAATGCTATAAAACAAAGATTGGTATGGAATTGAAACAACAATAGAAATATCAACAACTTTAATGATTGAATATATACAAGAACAATATACATAGACAAGTTTAACAATATTATCTGGAGCGGTGCGGGCTCTGGACGCGGAATAAACCAATACTCGTCACAGCTATTGTTGTATACAGACTATTACATGAGCAGTAAATATGGTAGCAAAGAAGAATATAATTATAGTATTGTTTTAGACGTCACACTTGTCGACAAACTACTTTTCGGTTTCGCTAGCTGTCGCATTCGCGTGACACAAATATTTAAATTCTAAACAGTAAACTCATTGTAAATATTGACATCTCAAACTTCTAATAATTTTGAACTTCTATCACTTCGTAATTTCCATTACAGAATCAATTCGTTGTGATTACAAAAATTTAAATGATAAAATAGCTTAATAATAAAAATTACAATTTAGTTAACACTAAAACTAGATACAAACACTATAATTTTATAAAACAGAAAAATGTACTTTTGAGGACTTAGAAAATAATATACAAGGAAATAAAACAAAAGCTTCCAAATTGCACACGAGAAATAAAACGATAGATCTAAGCACCATACCTCAATAATGAAAATTCGATTGAATATTGTATACCGTGTATTATTGTCGTAGTAATGTTCAAGCTAACGAAAACTTTCTGTCAACTGTCAGACCTCGTAAGCCTTGCAGTGCCAAGTGCACGAGGTCTGAAATGTATGATAACAACTCAGAATACACCTATTTTCTAACAAGTATTGCTTTCATATCTCTGATAGAAAGTTGGAGAAGTACAGTTTAAAATCTTTATTAGGTATGGAAAGTCCGCAAGCGGCTACTCACTAATATCGTACTCAGTATAATCCTATATAAGAATATGAAAAAAAAATAAAATAATTTAATCGTCTTTATAATCTAAAGTGATTCGTCAACCGTGTCAACAGAGGAGCGAGTAAAATTTAAAATATACGTATTCACAGCCCTAACAACACCCATTGGACATCCCTAATGAAGTCGAAGGTTATATTTACAATGTTTTACATTTTGTCTTGTTTACGTGAACCGTACATTATTTAATTCTGTTTCCTCCTTCAAGCTGTATTCTCTAGCTATAACAGATATATTGAATAGGAAAAAACAATGTAATTTAATATTTCGCTAAGGTCATCATCGTTCGAGTCGTAAACAAGACAATTAATTTCATGACATTCTTGGCAACATATTTCAAATGTTTGACCAAACATTTGGGCTGTAAAATATTAGAACTTACAAGTTTAGCGGTGCGCTAAGTTCATTAAAATGAGGTCATTATGTTATGGTTTGTGTCACTGGGTTGAGTTTGATCAAACATTAGACAAATAATTTTATATAGATCTTATATTCCAACAAATTTTCTTACTTAGAGGGTGGCCAGGGAACAGTGTGATTAGTTTGAAGGCCGTTTTTGAAGGAATTCTTCGTTATAGTCCGCAATTTATCAACACGTTCATTGACTGGTGTACTGAGCATTTCATTTGAAAGAATTGTACGATTGAGTACCTCATAACGTGTACTAGAAGGACGTTACAATAAAATCATCTGATGAATACCATTAATTTATTATTTCCAACATTCTCTGGCCACACTCCTAAACATTAATGCACAGATAAAACACTAGATAAAATTTACTTCTATAACACATTACAATAGTCAAACAAGTAATAATTTTAATATAATAATATGTACTGCATTTATGTTTGTTGTTTATGTAAATAACTGTTAAAATTCTGATAAGGCATACTTCGATACATTACGTTTGCGAGTACTCATATAATTACGGAATCACAATGAACGTATGTAAATATATATGTTTATAAATTCAACAATTTGATAGTATAGCAAATAATATAACTCTGTTTAGAATTTTATATTCATTACCAACTAGTTATTGCTTAGTTTAATGAGAAGATAGAATTTTGTAGTATAATTGATAGTATTGCTGAATGAAGCCTGTTGTGATGAGGATATAATTAGAAAATTATGTAGACAGTCCAGTGAATTTGAAAATCATGAAAGTTTATTTGGGTGATTGTATTGAGGATAAATTTTGCTTGTTTTGTATGTAATCTTGTCGATAATAAAAACTCAAGCGAGAAAGTTGTAGGTGCACAAAATATCCTAAGTATAATAAATAACATGTTTGTTTCTCGTTGTTGCATAAAATTTAATGAGCCGCATATCAGATGAATAAACAATTCTAATTTCGCTGTTACACGATACAACATTAGAGCTTTAGTAGTTTAAGTTATAAATATGTAATAAAAAAGCACTAAACAAAAAATTGGGGGAGGCCTATGTCCAGCAGTGGACGTCTTTCGGCTGAAACAAAAAATACTTCTAAACGAAATGACTAAACTTTTCACTATGAAAGCCCATGCAAGCCTTAACCACGACCTATTCGTTAATTCATGTTGGGTTAAATATTCCTGTGGGACAAACTAGCGCCTACACGGGTTAGCAGAAAGACAATAACTTCTAATATGAAAATATATGTGGCTGCAAATATCTTTTCTATCTACTGCACTATGTATTCATAAATATTTGGATACAATGTAAGACACTAACCGATTGTACGAGGCAAAATGTTATACTTTATTTCATATTGTACCATTAAAAATACGCGTTCTAACGGTGAATCGGGAATTCATAATATTACTATTATCGAACATGTATATTAAACAGAGATATAAATACAATTTCTAAAAAACTATTAAAATCTGTTAATACGACAGCTATTGGTGTTAAAGTAAAGCTCAATTGACGCAACAATATAATTTTGTAATCTAATACGTTACATTTGTGATTATTTTAATACTTAAAATTGAACTGTTTACTAACAAGTTCTTGTTGATTGTTGCTAATTAACCAATCTGATAAGTTGAATGTTCAGTAATATAAATAAACTGTAATATTGATCTATGCGGGCTAAAAGACAATTTAGTGAATGTCTATTGGCGATGACTCAAGGCAAGTTTTTTCGACTCGAACAAGTAAGACCGACAGATCCTGTTCACATGCACTCGTGTTTTATCTAGTTATTCGACTGCTTACAATCGAGATTTTCTCGAAAGTGGCTCTAACACTGCGACCTAACCGAACTCTGTGTTCAGAATCGACTTAAACAATAGAATATAAATCAGCTAAATTCAACTTGAATGATTTAGATGACTTAGATTCTATTTATATTCGTAGCCAGAGTGTAAGTTGGCAAATAACGTAGGTGGGGGTTTTATGTCCCCAGCAGTGACCTTCTTTAGTAGGACCTAGTTGATACAATGTCCAAATATTTCCGATCCACAGCAACACATAATCTGACTTCTTATATCAAACTCCATACAGTAGCTCAACGACAATAACTACCCCATTTGGGACAACTACCCCATTTGAGACCAAACTCGGAGTCGCCTGACTTGAGATCGTTTTACAGTCCAAGTTTTTTCAACATCTTAACCGAACCACTGTATAAAGTACATTATACCAACCCTAGTTTAATTTCTATCCATCACTACAACGCTACAAGGTTATTGTGGCGCGTGGCCAAAATCGGAACTAACGTCGTCGCCGTCTTGTCAACACAATTTGACATTAATGTTGGCCATCAACGCCCGCTTGTCAATGTTATTCAGACGCCTTAATATCCCTGTAGCATTGTACCCTACATAGTATTACCTCCCTGGCTACATATGTGGCACAGTGGTCGGTCGGGTCGCGTGTGCGTCAGGCGCGGTAGGGCGGTGGAGTGGGCAGCACGTTTCAGAGCGAGTCGCGGTGCCACACCCACGTGCGCTTCGTGTGGTCGAACCGGTGAGCGAGCCACTGAGCTTGGAGTAATTCCAGGCGGTCCTGGCTAAGGTAGAGGGGTTTGCCGCGTCTGTGGAGGGAAAGCTTTGTTTAAATAAATAGAAGCATAATCAATTGAGAAAATCGTGGAAAAAATTCTAAACACAATTTGTAACTTTATTGAATGAATGTAGCCATCATTATATTGATTTTTTGGTAAAAACCAGAGAAATCTAACATTAAATGGCAGGCCATTTATTCAACATCAATGATTAAATTCTTATACCCTTGAGGGCAGTACAACATTGCAATGTTATTGAAAATCTTGGAGCGTCTTGCCGACGTTTTCGTGTCGATTTGTCAGCCAGTCACTTTATAGTCCGCGCGGAACTAGTTGGCCGCGCCTTGGGTGGGTACGAGGGTGAGGGCGGCGGGATTGCCTAGTGTTCGCAACGCACGTACTGAGTCATGACAAAGCGCCTCCGTCCCACCGCTCACATACCTAAGGCGCGGACAACTAGTTCCGCGCAGACTATAATTAAAATTTCCACAAAATAAATAGTGGAGCTCCGGGAGTGCCGACAGAAGTGAAAACAAAACACAAACAATATACTTTGCCATCACTCACTGACATATTGGATATACATTAAAACCGAGTACATCCCGAGGACAGCCGAACACATCCGAAGCGGGTATTTCTTTAATCGTCATATAAACAAAACAAGCGCGGTGTCGTTTGCGGTAACAGTGGCGCGAGTTCAATGGTTTTTTCCCATCTCAAAAAATGCCCAACGCGCCTAAAGAAGGTTTTGCTTCAATAACATTTTCACAATAGGCTCGTTTTCTACACATGAGATTTGAAGCTTATCTGGCAAAACAGAGCTGTCTAATACACCCAGTATTAGACAGCTCTGGTTTGTTACGGTATGTTTTCAGTCATCCGTAAAGCAAGAAGCGATTATGTTCGTGTACATGCTGTACGCGTACTCACTTGAGGTCGCGGTCCTCCTCGTCGTAGTCGTCCAGGTACAGCGAGCCCCACAGACAGGCGCGCCGGCCGCGGATCACGATGATGTACGTGGACGTCACCACCAGGAAGATGCCCGTGCCGCCGCCGCACTCCATCGCGTGCTGCGGAGCGAGCGTTATGGAGCCGTCATATTCAAAGCGAGCGAAGAATATTGGTGAGGAAAACACTAGGTTATATTTTGGCTTACTCGGGATCTGCCCATAAAGTCCTTGCACGGGGGGGACATATTTGTAACAATGCAATATATTTGTCAAAAATGACATACCTATTTTTCTCACATTTTCACAACAGGTGCCTGTTTAATAAAGCAGAAATATGTAAAATGGTCAGATTTTCACTTTTCGGTTTTTATTAAATATGCACCTGAGGTCAGGTCTGCTGATGGTGCAACCATAGAAATACCAATCTTGACTTATGTCTGAAGCCTGTAGGCTATTTGCTGCAAGAGTCTAATTTTCTACAGCCTTTTAATTTACTCTTATCATGGAAAGCCGTGGTTAGCTACCATTAGGTCGACTAACGGCCCCAGCGCGGATTAGTATGACGGGTGCAGGAAGCTCCGCCTTCGCTGGCTTCCTCGCGGACGTTCGCCTTAAGGTGTATAGCGGAAGTAGTCCGTACCTGCACCGCCTCCGCGACCTGGTGCTGGCGGCAGCACGGCTGCTTGAGGCACACCAGCGTGCCGCACAGCAGGCACACGCTGGCCTCCTTGGGCACGGCGCCGCACTGCAGGCACACGCGCTCGTGGTAGTACGTGAACAGGCGGTCGTAGTCGCGCGGCAGGGCCAGCAGCGCGGGCTGGCACCACTCCACGGCCATCGAGCGCAGCAGGCGTCGCACCTGAGAAAGGGAAGGTAACTCTAGTGTTAGGCTATCGGCTGCGGCGACACCCTGAACCGCGACCTCCAGGCGGCCACGCGAGACAAGTGCGCGTTCTTTCGCATCTCCCACATGATGACGTGCGTCGCATCAGTGTGTGGTCCGCCTCAATTAGTTTTTCTTCCTTAACCCTTTGACCGCCACGGACGTCAATGGACGTCAAATTAAAACGTGCTCACGACGCTTCCGACGGCATGGCACGTCGAAAATACCACTTTTTACAGTTCAAAATAAACATACAAAAATATGTTTGTAGTGTTGTCTTTTTTCTTATTATTATTATTTAGACATATTACACAAAGATATATAACAATATAACAATTAGCCACTCTGTAATGAGAAAAGATCACAATGAACATCATGCAAGATGTATCATTTGGCGTGCAAATCCACGCACGGCCATGAAGAGTCAACAATTACGATAAAAGCTTTATGAAACATTTTACAAAAACAAATTAAAATACTTCACTACTATAATATGACGAAAATTATTTCTCGTCTACTACATTTTACATCAAAATAAATAAAAAGCAAAATATAAAATAAAACTACCGTATGTAGTGACAAACTTATGAGTAAATAAGTGCAAATCGATTAATTTTGTGGCAACTTTCGCGCATCCCTGTCAGCAGAATCCTTTAGAGTACTTTGTACGCCACAAACGGGATGAGACAGCGCGCTATGATATCAACCGCGCTGCCGGACACTGATAGTGTAGTGCAATATTTTAATAGGTCCATACGTTTTTAATTTGTCTTTTATGACATATGTCGTTTAGTATCTAAATACACAAAATAGAAATGTCTTCAAGTGGAATGACAACAGAACGGCTCCTTCGAGGGTTGGAAGGTGTAGGAGCAGAATTTTTAATTCAGATTAATTATTAAAGACACGAACAAATTAACTCTCAAGTAATTAAAAAGATAATTATTTATTACTCAGTTGGGAAAAAGGTGAAACATGGGTGAAATAATACAATTCAATGGTCTAGTAAGCAATTTTTATTCGTAAATCATGCACAAGAAAAATGTATCGATGTTTTATCGATATATACTTTTGCCGTGACTATTATTTTGTAGGTATGAAAGAAGGAATTTGTGGCTTGGCGTAGAGAACACAGATTTTCGATATTGATGTGGCGGTCAAAGGGTTAATAGAACTACACAGAGTGAATTTCTGAACAAAACTGCTCTACAAGTTTCGAAAAACATTTCAAATCGTCGTTCCCGGCTGCCATTCATAGATATTTGACAGTCGTTACGGGTAGTCCAAAGCCTGAAAATCTGACAACCAGTTTTACCAAGAGATGTCGTGTTACCCGGTTACTGAACTTTGAAGATATTGACTTCAAATAAGGAGTCGTCCCATATAAAATACTGGCAATCAGTTACATCCGATCAGACTGAAAACCAACCTAAGCAAAGCTGGGAAAAAGTTAGATAGATGATGCCAATTGTACTCACCGCTAGTTGTCCCCTGGCGGCGGCGCCCCCCAGCTGGCGCGCCCAGGCCCGCGCCGCGCCCGCGCCGTCGGGCGGCAGCGCGCGCCCGGCCGACCACTCCGACCACTCCATGCCGTCCGTCACCAGCTCCAGGTAGTACTCACCGCTAGTTGGCCCCTCGCGGCGGCGCCCCCCAGCTGGCGCGCCCAGGCCCGCGCCGCGCCCGCGCCGTCGGGCGGCAGCGCGCGCCCGGCCGACCACTCCGACCACTCCATGCCGTCCGTCACCAGCTCCAGGTAGTACTCACCGCTAGTTGGCCCCTCGCGGCGGCGCCCCCCAGCTGGCGCGCCCAGGCCCGCGCCGCGCCCGCGCCGTCGGGCGGCAGCGCGCGCCCGGCCGACCACTCCGACCACTCCATGCCGTCCGTCACCAGCTCCAGGTAGTACTCACCGCTAGTTGGCCCCTCGCGGCGGCGCCCCCCAGCTGGCGCGCCCAGGCCCGCGCCGCGCCCGCGCCGTCGGGCGGCAGCGCGCGCCCGGCCGACCACTCCGACCACTCCATGCCGTCCGTCACCAGCTCCAGGTAGTACTCACCGCTAGTTGGCCCCTCGCGGCGGCGCCCCCCAGCTGGCGCGCCCAGGCCCGCGCCGCGCCCGCGCCGTCGGGCGGCAGCGCGCGCCCGGCCGACCACTCCGACCACTCCATGCCGTCCGTCACCAGCTCCAGGTAGTACTCACCGCTAGTTGGCCCCTCGCGGCGGCGCCCCCCAGCTGGCGCGCCCAGGCCCGCGCCGCGCCCGCGCCGTCGGGCGGCAGCGCGCGCCCGGCCGACCACTCCGACCACTCCATGCCGTCCGTCACCAGCTCCAGGTAGTACTCACCGCTAGTTGGCCCCTCGCGGCGGCGCCCCCCAGCTGGCGCGCCCAGGCCCGCGCCGCGCCCGCGCCGTCGGGCGGCAGCGCGCGCCCGGCCGACCACTCCGACCACTCCATGCCGTCCGTCACCAGCTCCAGGTAGTACTCACCGCTAGTTGGCCCCTCGCGGCGGCGCCCCCCAGCTGGCGCGCCCAGGCCCGCGCCGCGCCCGCGCCGTCGGGCGGCAGCGCGCGCCCGGCCGACCACTCCGACCACTCCATGCCGTCCGTCACCAGCTCCAGGTAGTACTCACCGCTAGTTGGCCCCTCGCGGCGGCGCCCCCCAGCTGGCGCGCCCAGGCCCGCGCCGCGCCCGCGCCGTCGGGCGGCAGCGCGCGCCCGGCCGACCACTCCGACCACTCCATGCCGTCCGTCACCAGCTCCAGGTAGTACTCACCGCTAGTTGGCCCCTCGCGGCGGCGCCCCCCAGCTGGCGCGCCCAGGCCCGCGCCGCGCCCGCGCCGTCGGGCGGCAGCGCGCGCCCGGCCGACCACTCCGACCACTCCATGCCGTCCGTCACCAGCTCCAGGTAGTACTCACCGCTAGTTGGCCCCTCGCGGCGGCGCCCCCCAGCTGGCGCGCCCAGGCCCGCGCCGCGCCCGCGCCGTCGGGCGGCAGCGCGCGCCCGGCCGACCACTCCGACCACTCCATGCCGTCCGTCACCAGCTCCAGGTAGTACTCACCGCTAGTTGGCCCCTCGCGGCGGCGCCCCCCAGCTGGCGCGCCCAGGCCCGCGCCGCGCCCGCGCCGTCGGGCGGCAGCGCGCGCCCGGCCGACCACTCCGACCACTCCATGCCGTCCGTCACCAGCTCCAGGTAGTACTCACCGCTAGTTGGCCCCTCGCGGCGGCGCCCCCCAGCTGGCGCGCCCAGGCCCGCGCCGCGCCCGCGCCGTCGGGCGGCAGCGCGCGCCCGGCCGACCACTCCGACCACTCCATGCCGTCCGTCACCAGCTCCAGGTAGTACTCACCGCTAGTTGGCCCCTCGCGGCGGCGCCCCCCAGCTGGCGCGCCCAGGCCCGCGCCGCGCCCGCGCCGTCGGGCGGCAGCGCGCGCCCGGCCGACCACTCCGACCACTCCATGCCGTCCGTCACCAGCTCCAGGTAGTACTCACCGCTAGTTGGCCCCTCGCGGCGGCGCCCCCCAGCTGGCGCGCCCAGGCCCGCGCCGCGCCCGCGCCGTCGGGCGGCAGCGCGCGCCCGGCCGACCACTCCGACCACTCCATGCCGTCCGTCACCAGCTCCAGGTAGTACTCACCGCTAGTTGGCCCCTCGCGGCGGCGCCCCCCAGCTGGCGCGCCCAGGCCCGCGCCGCGCCCGCGCCGTCGGGCGGCAGCGCGCGCCCGGCCGACCACTCCGACCACTCCATGCCGTCCGTCACCAGCTCCAGGTAGTACTCACCGCTAGTTGGCCCCTCGCGGCGGCGCCCCCCAGCTGGCGCGCCCAGGCCCGCGCCGCGCCCGCGCCGTCGGGCGGCAGCGCGCGCCCGGCCGACCACTCCGACCACTCCATGCCGTCCGTCACCAGCTCCAGGTAGTACTCACCGCTAGTTGGCCCCTCGCGGCGGCGCCCCCCAGCTGGCGCGCCCAGGCCCGCGCCGCGCCCGCGCCGTCGGGCGGCAGCGCGCGCCCGGCCGACCACTCCGACCACTCCATGCCGTCCGTCACCAGCTCCAGGTAGTACTCACCGCTAGTTGGCCCCTCGCGGCGGCGCCCCCCAGCTGGCGCGCCCAGGCCCGCGCCGCGCCCGCGCCGTCGGGCGGCAGCGCGCGCCCGGCCGACCACTCCGACCACTCCATGCCGTCCGTCACCAGCTCCAGGTAGTACTCACCGCTAGTTGGCCCCTCGCGGCGGCGCCCCCCAGCTGGCGCGCCCAGGCCCGCGCCGCGCCCGCGCCGTCGGGCGGCAGCGCGCGCCCGGCCGACCACTCCGACCACTCCATGCCGTCCGTCACCAGCTCCAGGTAGTACTCACCGCTAGTTGGCCCCTCGCGGCGGCGCCCCCCAGCTGGCGCGCCCAGGCCCGCGCCGCGCCCGCGCCGTCGGGCGGCAGCGCGCGCCCGGCCGACCACTCCGACCACTCCATGCCGTCCGTCACCAGCTCCAGGTAGTACTCACCGCTAGTTGGCCCCTCGCGGCGGCGCCCCCCAGCTGGCGCGCCCAGGCCCGCGCCGCGCCCGCGCCGTCGGGCGGCAGCGCGCGCCCGGCCGACCACTCCGACCACTCCATGCCGTCCGTCACCAGCTCCAGGTAGTACTCACCGCTAGTTGGCCCCTCGCGGCGGCGCCCCCCAGCTGGCGCGCCCAGGCCCGCGCCGCGCCCGCGCCGTCGGGCGGCAGCGCGCGCCCGGCCGACCACTCCGACCACTCCATGCCGTCCGTCACCAGCTCCAGGTAGTACTCACCGCTAGTTGGCCCCTCGCGGCGGCGCCCCCCAGCTGGCGCGCCCAGGCCCGCGCCGCGCCCGCGCCGTCGGGCGGCAGCGCGCGCCCGGCCGACCACTCCGACCACTCCATGCCGTCCGTCACCAGCTCCAGGTAGTACTCACCGCTAGTTGGCCCCTCGCGGCGGCGCCCCCCAGCTGGCGCGCCCAGGCCCGCGCCGCGCCCGCGCCGTCGGGCGGCAGCGCGCGCCCGGCCGACCACTCCGACCACTCCATGCCGTCCGTCACCAGCTCCAGGTAGTACTCACCGCTAGTTGGCCCCTCGCGGCGGCGCCCCCCAGCTGGCGCGCCCAGGCCCGCGCCGCGCCCGCGCCGTCGGGCGGCAGCGCGCGCCCGGCCGACCACTCCGACCACTCCATGCCGTCCGTCACCAGCTCCAGGTAGTACTCACCGCTAGTTGGCCCCTCGCGGCGGCGCCCCCCAGCTGGCGCGCCCAGGCCCGCGCCGCGCCCGCGCCGTCGGGCGGCAGCGCGCGCCCGGCCGACCACTCCGACCACTCCATGCCGTCCGTCACCAGCTCCAGGTAGTACTCACCGCTAGTTGGCCCCTCGCGGCGGCGCCCCCCAGCTGGCGCGCCCAGGCCCGCGCCGCGCCCGCGCCGTCGGGCGGCAGCGCGCGCCCGGCCGACCACTCCGACCACTCCATGCCGTCCGTCACCAGCTCCAGGTAGTACTCACCGCTAGTTGGCCCCTCGCGGCGGCGCCCCCCAGCTGGCGCGCCCAGGCCCGCGCCGCGCCCGCGCCGTCGGGCGGCAGCGCGCGCCCGGCCGACCACTCCGACCACTCCATGCCGTCCGTCACCAGCTCCAGGTAGTACTCACCGCTAGTTGGCCCCTCGCGGCGGCGCCCCCCAGCTGGCGCGCCCAGGCCCGCGCCGCGCCCGCGCCGTCGGGCGGCAGCGCGCGCCCGGCCGACCACTCCGACCACTCCATGCCGTCCGTCACCAGCTCCAGGTAGTACTCACCGCTAGTTGGCCCCTCGCGGCGGCGCCCCCCAGCTGGCGCGCCCAGGCCCGCGCCGCGCCCGCGCCGTCGGGCGGCAGCGCGCGCCCGGCCGACCACTCCGACCACTCCATGCCGTCCGTCACCAGCTCCAGGTAGTACTCACCGCTAGTTGGCCCCTCGCGGCGGCGCCCCCCAGCTGGCGCGCCCAGGCCCGCGCCGCGCCCGCGCCGTCGGGCGGCAGCGCGCGCCCGGCCGACCACTCCGACCACTCCATGCCGTCCGTCACCAGCTCCAGGTAGTACGCCAGGCGCACGAACTCCTGGCGAGGGGTGGCCACCTCGGGCAGTTCGGCGCCGTACAGGTGGTGGCGCAAGAGGGCGGCTATGCGCAGGAATGGGAGCAGCAGCTCTTGTAACTGTGGAAAAACAGGGTACTTATTGTTAGAAAAAAATCTAAAAGTTTGTCTTTTGAGTAAAGATGAGAATTTGATCATCAGTAAATCAAAAAATCTCATCACTGACAAGAACTTGTATAGTGCCACATACCTCTTTCTCCATATTAGCAAGATCCGGCACTTTATGCTCTCCTGGTGCAGGTGGCCCATCCTCAGTAAACAGGTCCGATCCAGCCAATGCTCCTAACATAAGCTTGGCAGCCGCTCTCAGGCCAGCGGGCTCACCGGGCCGGGCCGGTCCGGCTAGTGCGGCCCGGCCTTCTGCGCTGCTACTTGCGATGAACTGGCAGACCACTTGGTAGTAGCTGAGAGCGTATAGGGCGCGGACTATGCAGGTGAATTCCTCTGTGGGTAAGGAAATAGTAGAAATATTAGAGTTAATGTTTGATTGACAATTCAGTTGATTGTTGAATAAAAATACGGCTATTAAATGACAAGGTTTTATTTAAGGACGGTCTAGATTAGTGTAAAATTAGCAAAAGGTAAATTACGCTGGATTACATTCGTCTGGTTTTTAAGTTTTTATTGAGCACAGGTACGTGCCTGTTAAGTTGGCGTATGGATTTTTAGAAAAGTTCTTGTGTGATTCATTCCTGTCTCTTTTTAAAACTCGATGAGTCGAAACACTTGGGTGCTGTGTTTTGTGTATGATTTGGTCCAAAAATATCTGATGAAAATGTAAACCCTTGGAGCCAAAAACGTACTTGCGGTGCCAATTTATAGTGACACTTACAAATTCGGAGCATTGATTTGATTATCTAAATTAATAAAAATTACATTAATAATTTACTGTATGACTTCAATTTTCGTTGTTGATTTTTCAATTACAATTTAACAGTGTTATTCAAGCAAATATTATTGTGATATAAAATTGAAATTTTCCGAATACAGATTAATGTTTTACTTTTAGTGAGTGATTTCGTGAGAATTTAATCTGAACAGGGTTTGTTTACAATTTCATCTGACACTTTTAGAACAGACATTATATTCAAGTATATATATATATACAGAGTTGATATGACAGAGGGGCATTAAATTACACTACGTATACTATACGTGTATAGTATTAATTCGATACAGTACAAAAATAGAAAGCGCCAAAAATGAGATTTTTTTTTTTTCAAACAAACTAAATAGCTTAAAGTCAGAGTGAAACGCAACCACCCTTTATAAATAAATTTGACTGACCTTAGTTAGATGCCTAGGTAACAAAGTCGCGCAGGAGCGCGTGTGCGTGTGTGTTATCTCTCTTGGCGGGGGCGCGGGGGGCGGGCGGTTTAGACCGCTCGCGCCGTCCGCGCCCGGCTGGTTGTTAAGTACGCGCACACACAAAAACACAAAATTTTTAAATTCTCGATGTGTCCTCGATTCATATTAATGCACAAATTATACCGACGGAGAATATTGTTATTTATTAAATCACTGTCCGTCGCTAAGCACTTTAATTCCCGTAATCTTTGTACTGCCAATTGTATGGTGCCGGCGCGCGGCGTTCCTAGGGCTATTGCGCCGGTCACCATACCTTTCTCGGTATGTTCGCAGAGCTAAATCTGCGTTTCCACGGCATTCACCGTAAATTAAAATCATGTAAGTGTATTCTGACGCCGTGTAAGTTACACGAGGCATTGCTGAACACTTTAATGATTACACACACACACAACCAACGTTTAATTACGTATCCTATCACAATAAAAACAGTCAAACACAAAAAAACACTAACACTAAATAATAATATTCCCAAGTTAAACTTATTTAGTGTCTATCACAATAACAAAACAAAATCACAATTATTGTCAGCGAGTTCGACAAAACATAAAGGCGCGGCGGCGGGGGGCTCCCGTATTACGTAACGTACGTCCCGGATGGATGACGCTTGCGCACTGTCCACTGAAAGAAAGTTTTTTAGCAAATTCCCAAGGATCTAGAATGCAATAGCAACATACTGACCTATTTCTATTCCTTTTACGCGCGGGAAAAAGGCGCGGGGGTTTTGCTATGATTGTCACTCTCATAGTGAAAGTGCAAGTGTGTGTGTATTTATTGCTTCGTGAAATATTTGGTTGTACTTGTGCGGCAACAATGTATCTTATACTCAGATTATCGTTTTAAGGTGCATGACCTATGCGTATGAGATAATCAGCTGTTAGGAAATATACATCGTGTTCAAACGTAGCAAAAACTTCAAAAATCATTTGTGACTAAACTACTGCTCCTATTTAATTGATTTTTGGTACAGAGCTTGAAAATGGTATCTAGTATAGGCAGTTTAAAGAAAAGCCCCTCTGTCGTATCAACTTTGTATATATAATTATATATAAATAGGTTACAAATTATACTATAACTCATTTCTGAAAATAGAGCAAGAAATACACCTGTTCATCATACTCACGCATATCCAAATAGGGCGGCGTGGGCGGCGCCAGCAGCAGGAACTGCATGAGCAGCGCCAGCGGGTCGCGCAGCAGCAGCGGCACCGGGCGCTCGGGGGCCGCGCGCGCCGGCACCGGGGCCGCCGCCGCGCCCGCGCCCGGCGGGGCCGGCGCCAGCGCGCGCCAGGCGTCGGCGGCCCCGAACCCGCCGCCCGCGCCGCTCAGCACGCGCGCGTGTGCGCCCGCCACCACCAGCAGCGGCACTGCGGGGGGACGCTACTGTTAAGGTGTGCCTCTATTTACTTTTTACTTTATGTGGTTTCTGTAAAGCAACTTTAACTTCTACACTTATTGCCCCCATAATCATGAAATGATATTTTTTGTTTTTATTCGTTTCCGCTTAACTTTAATATAATAAACATAACAGTAAACTTGATATTTACAGGTCAGTGACAGTGACTGAAGACGACTGACTGACGGTGACGGTGACTGAAAGTGACTGTTTGGTCAGTTTTTAGTTTTTGCTCATCCGGCTCGAAGGACCATGTAGAATTTAATGCCTGCTTGGTTTAGCACTAAATTCAGAGTTGATTGATATTTGGTTGATTTGGTATTATATTAGTCTGGTTTAATAATACAAAATGATACGGTTTAAACGCTATATTGAAAGCTAGTGATAGACATTAAATGGTAAATCTAATCTAAAATAGCACTAAGATGGTTTGATTTAGTTTGGTTTGAGTTACGCGATTGGTAGACGAACACGCACTATCTGGTAACAGATGCGATACATGCATTTATGGAAATGCAGGCAAGCAAAAATGCTGAGCTGTTCGATTGCAAATATTGCACCGAACAATTTCAATAAAAATATAATTTAAACGGATTTTTCATCGAAGCCAACAAAAGTTAGTACAACATTACAAAACACAAGATCCAAATTACACTATACCTCAATAAACGTCAAATAAGCAATATACTCCCTTAATAGTGAATTCAACCACCTATTAAAAGACCACAAGAATTGAACTGATTGTGTTATTAAAGGCTTATGCCCATCAATGTATATTCAACTAATTTAATCATTGTTCTTTTCCTACCTATACATTCATTCCTCAACTTGTACCGCGGCGCGACACACGTCTGCAACGTGCCTCCTCTCTGCACTAGTTCACATTCAAGGTTCGTCCTGACGAGTGACGCAACGAACGTAAAGATGGCCGCTGGAGATGAGCCGTAGCGCTGTTTGAGTTTGCCGCCCGCCGTGGCCGTCATGTCTTCCATTGCTTTGCCCATCGCTTCCGAGAGTCGACTTGGTGCCTGTGGAAAGATATAGTTTTTTTTTTGTTTTACTCGGATGTCGATTGCAGACATCACTATTTTACATAAGAGAATCAATTCTAAAATCATTTTGTGTTGCAAATAGAAATATCGAGTTACTGTTTTAGCACTAGCTATCAAAATTGGGAGATGGTGTGATCATCATTGATTTTGAAAGCCGGCCGGGCCGATTTTCCAGAAATTTAAAAAATTACAAAAACATGGCCGCTTTTATCAATTTTGGAAACAGGTTCAGTCTGGAGGAGCACATTATTATACATTGAGCAAACTCACGGGCGGCGGATGGTCGCGCGCCAGCATGTCGTGTATGAGCGCGGCGCTGGGCCGGGCGGCGCGCGGCGCGGGCGCGCGCGGCGCCAGCGGCAGCACGCAGTTGGCGAGCTGGCGGCACACGGGGCACAGGAACTCGCCGCGCTCCACGTGCAGGTTGTGCGGCCGCTGCGGCGCCGCCAGCGCGCGCAGGTAGGCGTGCAGGCAGCGCAGGTGCAGGTGGTGGCCGCACGTCTGCACGTGCACGCCGCCCTCCCAGCCCACCGACACGCTCGTCAGCCACGACTCCTGCACGCGCACGAACTCTTTATTACTGATTAATAGTTAGTAGTTCGGAACGTAGTTGAAAATAGAATTCGAATACCATTGAAATAGTTTTTTTTAATACAATTGCTCAAAAAGTAGCGTATTGCAGGGACGTATAGCGTTCGGGATGTGGGCTATTACACACTCGTGCTTATTTTTTACCTTTCCCGAACTCGTGCGTTCTCTTTCCCAACTATCAATAGTATATTTCATTACAAGTGCGGAAAGGTTGTCATTGCAAAGAGTTCCGACAAATGTCTACCCGAGCCGAGGCGCAGCCGAAGGCGAGGGTTGACAGTCGGAACAAGTTGCAATGACGGTTTCGCACGTGTACTGAACGACTATTTTTAATACAGTTGCGAAAAAATGAAGCAATTTAATAAAATAATAAAAACAATAAACTCAACTAAGCAATGGCGCCAACCGTAGAATATAAGCAGAGATTTTTTTTTTGTTCACCCATTCTGGTAGGCAAAGGGAACTATGCCCATACAGCCAAGTCTTCAGTAGAATTTTTTTATTAATATGAAATGAAAATGAAATTTAATGAGATGAAATGAAATGAAACCTAACCTAACTCATTCAATCAAATCATTAAATTTGATATTGAAACAAATTAGTAACTTCTTTTTAGAAATATACGTATTTGCATGAATCATAAAAAAATCTATGAATTTTTTTAGTAAAAACTTCATGGTTGGTTTTTCTTTTTAATAGACATTATTTTGACAGTTGGGAAAGAGAACGCACGAGTTCGGGAAAGGTAAAAAAAAAGCACGAGTATGTAATAGCCCACATCCCGAACGCTATACGTCCCTGCAATACGCCACTTTTTGAGCAACTGTATTAAAAAATAATGTCTATTAAAAAGAAAAACCAACCATGAAGTTTTTACTAAAAAAATTCATGGAAGTTTTTATGATTCATGCAAATACGTATATTTCTAAAAAGAAGCTACTAATTTGTTTCAATATTTGATTTAATGATTTGATTGAATGAGTTAGGTTAGGTTTCATTTCATTTCATCTCATTAAATTTCATTTCAATAAAAAAAATCTACTGAAGACTTGGCTGTATGGGCATAGTTCCCTTTGCCTACCAGAATGGGTGAAGAAAAAATCTCTGCTTATATTCTACGGTTGGCGCCATTGGTTAGTTGAGTTTATTGTGTTTTGTATTATTTTATTAAATTGCTTCATTTTTTCGCAACTGTATTAAAAATAGTCGTTCAGTACACGTGCGAAACCGTCATTGCAACTTGTTCCGACTGTCAACCCTCGCCTTCGGCTGCGCTCTTTGCAATGACAACCTTTCCACACTTGACAAGTGCGGAAAGGTTGTCATTGCAAAGAGTTTCGACAAATGTCTACCCGAGCCGAGGCGCAGCCGAAGGCGAGGGTTGACAGTCGGAACAAGTTGCAATGACGGTTTCGCACGTGTACTGAACGACTATTTTTAATACAGTTGCGAAGAAATGAAGCAATTTAATAAAATAATATAACCACAATAAACTCAACTAACCAATGGCGCCATCCGTAGAATATAAGCAGAGATTTTTTTTCTTCACCCATTCTGGTAGGCAAAGGGAACTATGCCTATACAGCCAAGTCTTCAGTAGATTTTTTTTATTGATATGAAATGAAAATGAAATTTAATGAGATGAAATGAAATGAAACCTAACCTAACTCATTCAATCAAATCATTAAATCTGATATTGAAACAAATTAGTAGCTTCTTTTTAGAAATATACGTATTTGCATGAATCATAAAACTTCTATGAATTTTTTTAGTAAAAGCTTCATGGTTGGTTTTTCTTTTTAATAGACATTATTTTGACAGTTGGGAAAGAGAACGCACGAGTTCGGGAAAGGTAAAAAAAAGCACGAGTATGTAATAGCCCACATCCCGAACGCTATACGTCCCTGCAATACGCCACTTTTTGAGCAACTGTATTAAAAAGGTTGGTTTACAAAAGATGGTAGCTATCAAGTTTCTATTTATTCTGAGGATGCTGTTACCGAAATCACAAACCACAATAGCGGCTAAAAACCCGGACAAGTGCGAGTCGAGCTCGCGCGCCAAGGATTCCGTACAAAATAAATTATATAATAATGAAATTTAGAAGTAACAGCCCCGCGCGCTCCGCCTCCGTGGCCCAGCACCGACGTCGGCTTACCTGCTCGAAGTGCTGGTGCAGCTCGTCGTGCAGGCGGTAGTGGTGCGCGGCGGCCGTGGTGTCGTGCTGCTGCTGCAGCCCGGCACGCTCCGCCTCCGTGGCCCAGCACCGACGTCGGCTTACCTGCTCGAAGTGCTGGTGCAGCTCGTCGTGCAGGCGGTAGTGGTGCGCGGCGGCCGTGGTGTCGTGCTGCTGCTGCAGCCCGGCACGCTCCGCCTCCGTGGCCCAGCACCGACGTCGGCTTACCTGCTCGAAGTGCTGGTGCAGCTCGTCGTGCAGGCGGTAGTGGTGCGCGGCGGCCGTGGTGTCGTGCTGCTGCTGCAGCCCGGCACGCTCCGCCTCCGTGGCCCAGCACCGACGTCGGCTTACCTGCTCGAAGTGCTGGTGCAGCTCGTCGTGCAGGCGGTAGTGGTGC
Source organism: Luperina nickerlii (assembly GCA_963855955.1). Lineage (NCBI taxonomy): Eukaryota > Metazoa > Arthropoda > Insecta > Lepidoptera > Noctuidae > Luperina > Luperina nickerlii. Next base: position 21,234,321 of record OY979676.1, on the reverse strand, counting down.
GCGGCGGCCGTGGTGTCGTGCTGCTGCTGCAGCCCGGCACGCTCCGCCTCCGTGGCCCAGCACCGACGTCGGCTTACCTGCTCGAAGTGCTGGTGCAGCTCGTCGTGCAGGCGGTAGTGGTGCGCGGCGGCCGTGGTGTCGTGCTGCTGCTGCAGCCCGGCACGCTCCGCCTCCGTGGCCCAGCACCGACGTCGGCTTACCTGCTCGAAGTGCTGGTGCAGCTCGTCGTGCAGGCGGTAGTGGTGCGCGGCGGCCGTGGTGTCGTGCTGCTGCTGCAGCCCGGCACGCTCCGCCTCCGTGGCCCAGCACCGACGTCGGCTTACCTGCTCGAAGTGCTGGTGCAGCTCGTCGTGCAGGCGGTAGTGGTGCGCGGCGGCCGTGGTGTCGTGCTGCTGCTGCAGCCCGGCACGCTCCGCCTCCGTGGCCCAGCACCGACGTCGGCTTACCTGCTCGAAGTGCTGGTGCAGCTCGTCGTGCAGGCGGTAGTGGTGCGCGGCGGCCGTGGTGTCGTGCTGCTGCTGCAGCCCGGCACGCTCCGCCTCCGTGGCCCAGCACCGACGTCGGCTTACCTGCTCGAAGTGCTGGTGCAGCTCGTCGTGCAGGCGGTAGTGGTGCGCGGCGGCCGTGGTGTCGTGCTGCTGCTGCAGCCCGGCACGCTCCGCCTCCGTGGCCCAGCACCGACGTCGGCTTACCTGCTCGAAGTGCTGGTGCAGCTCGTCGTGCAGGCGGTAGTGGTGCGCGGCGGCCGTGGTGTCGTGCTGCTGCTGCAGCCCGGCACGCTCCGCCTCCGTGGCCCAGCACCGACGTCGGCTTACCTGCTCGAAGTGCTGGTGCAGCTCGTCGTGCAGGCGGTAGTGGTGCGCGGCGGCCGTGGTGTCGTGCTGCTGCTGCAGCCCGGCACGCTCCGCCTCCGTGGCCCAGCACCGACGTCGGCTTACCTGCTCGAAGTGCTGGTGCAGCTCGTCGTGCAGGCGGTAGTGGTGCGCGGCGGCCGTGGTGTCGTGCTGCTGCTGCAGCCCGGCACGCTCCGCCTCCGTGGCCCAGCACCGACGTCGGCTTACCTGCTCGAAGTGCTGGTGCAGCTCGTCGTGCAGGCGGTAGTGGTGCGCGGCGGCCGTGGTGTCGTGCTGCTGCTGCAGCCCGGCACGCTCCGCCTCCGTGGCCCAGCACCGACGTCGGCTTACCTGCTCGAAGTGCTGGTGCAGCTCGTCGTGCAGGCGGTAGTGGTGCGCGGCGGCCGTGGTGTCGTGCTGCTGCTGCAGCCCGGCACGCTCCGCCTCCGACAGCGCCAGGCGCGCGCTGCTGCCGCCCGCGCGCCGCCGGTGGCCCAGCACCGACGTGGACTGCGGGGAAAGCCTGTTAATATCATCTAACACCGCTCCAGCGTGTGACGTCATTTGACCTAGACGACGCGGCTCGTATTCGCTGAGTACGTACAAATTAATTGGTATGTAGTCATAGTCAGTAGTAGTTGCTCCGGTCGAGTCGTATTTTGTTTACTACACGATAGCTGAGGTTAAAAAATACGCCTACAAATATTGTATTGTTTCTGGATCAAAGCACGACAGTTAAAAACCCCAATTTTTTTTTCTTCCCTTTCTCTCTCTTCTCCATTATAGTGAAATAAAAACTCTTAAATAAAAAAATGGAGTGTGGCTGTGTCATGGACACGGCCGTGTATTATACGTGAATACGTATACGTAACGGGGTTGATCCGCTCAGCCGCATTCGTTCTTTTAAGTTTCCGGCACTGCTTGACTCGGTCATATGGTGTTTTATCAGTACCATTCGATTGCTCATGAGAACAGAGAAGCCCTTTCCAACCGTATACGATCTTTGTATTTGGATTTGGCTTTTTGACGCGTATAGGACGACATTATATATTTTTGATATTATTTTTCTTTTTATTTTAACACACTGTATTCACTGTTACTATTTTACACTAATGTTTTGTATACAATCGATAGATTTTGACGAGAGCTGACGATTGAAACTTAAACGAACGTCGTAACTTTTCCGAGTCAAAAGTTATACTAAGTGGAAATCTTGATACGCAGCAAAATGGCGGCGCTTCCCCCTCCACTTCAATAATATCCAAGTCAAATATTGATGGATTTCAAAAAAAAAAATCAGAATTTTTCGTTTTGATCTAATTTTAATACTTAACATTTCGTTAAATATATATAGTAATAACAACATCATGAAACTTCTACATTCTTGATTTATGTATAAAAACTATCTAGGCTCTGCATGTGACACTGTTGTATAATATAATACCTGCAGTAAGACCACTAATCCTATAGGGTCGGCGACAGTGGTGGGTGTGGTAGTGTTGCAGATGACGCAGTCGTAGTCCCTCTCGACGGCTTCCTCCTCCTCCCACTCCATGGCACCTGCTTCCGCGCCTTCTAAGCTCTGCATGGCCGACATGAACTGTTGTTGTCGACGTGCGAACTCGCGCATTAGTTGTTGTTGTCGTTCGCGAGCGCGGCGGGAACGTTCTTCTTTTTCGCGCCGTTCTCTGTTAGAAAGACAAATGTAAGTTAATTATGTTCTTTAAATCTGTCAGCTGCGTGAAGCGGAAGGTCGTGGTACGGACCGTCTCTCGAAACAATTTGTAGCCGTTGTGGATGACCGTCTAATACTGTAACAGATCGCATTAAAGCTTCGGCCAAACCTGCGCGTCAAGTACGCGAGACGCTAAGCGGGAGCGTCAACAACGCGAAACTACGCGAACTAAACGAACACAGCGCGACCACAGTGGTCGCGTAGGTGTGCAAGGCGCCATACATAGACACGAGCAGCGGCTGACGCTGTTGTGTGTGCTCACCGCGCGCGCTGCTCCGCCTGGCGCTCGCGCTGGTGCGGCCACAGCGTGTGTCGCACGTGCGCGATAGGTATGGGCCGTCGCCTGAGGTAAGTGTTAGTGTGTGCTCACCGCGCGCGCTGCTCCGCCTGGCGCTCGCGCTGGTGCGGCCACAGCGTGTGGCGCACGTGCGCGATAGGTATGGGCCGTCGCCTGAGGTAAGTGTTAGTGTGTGCTCACCGCGCGCGCTGCTCCGCCTGGCGCTCGCGCTGGTGCGGCCACAGCGTGTGTCGCACGTGCGCGATAGGTATGGGCCGTCGCCTGAGGTGTTAGTGTGTGCTCACCGCGCGCGCTGCTCCGCCTGGCGCTCGCGCTGGTGCGGCCACAGCGTGTGTCGCACGTGCGCGATAGGTATGGGCCGTCGCCTGAGGTAAGTGTTAGTGTGTGCTCACCGCGCGCGCTGCTCCGCCTGGCGCTCGCGCTGGTGCGGCCACAGCGTGTGTCGCACGTGCGCGATAGGTATGGGCCGTCGCCTGAGGTAAGTGTTAGTGTGTGCTCACCGCGCGCGCTGCTCCGCCTGGCGCTCGCGCTGGTGCGGCCACAGCGTGTGTCGCACGTGCGCGATAGGTATGGGCCGTCGCCTGAGGTAAGTGTTAGTGTGTGCTCACCGCGCGCGCTGCTCCGCCTGGCGCTCGCGCTGGTGCGGCCACAGCGTGTGGCGCACGTGCGCGATAGGTATGGGCCGTCGCCTGAGGTAAGTGTTAGTGTGTGCTCACCGCGCGCGCTGCTCCGCCTGGCGCTCGCGCTGGTGCGGCCACAGCGTGTGTCGCACGTGCGCGATAGGTATGGGCCGTCGCCTGAGGTGTTAGTGTGTGCTCACCGCGCGCGCTGCTCCGCCTGGCGCTCGCGCTGGTGCGGCCACAGCGTGTGTCGCACGTGCGCGATAGGTATGGGCCGTCGCCTGAGGTAAGTGTTAGTGTGTGCTCACCGCGCGCGCTGCTCCGCCTGGCGCTCGCGCTGGTGCGGCCACAGCGTGTGTCGCACGTGCGCGATAGGTATGGGCCGTCGCCTGAGGTAAGTGTTAGTGTGTGCTCACCGCGCGCGCTGCTCCGCCTGGCGCTCGCGCTGGTGCGGCCACAGCGTGTGTCGCACGTGCGCGATAGGTATGGGCCGTCGCCTGAGGTAAGTGTTAGTGTGTGCTCACCGCGCGCGCTGCTCCGCCTGGCGCTCGCGCTGGTGCGGCCACAGCGTGTGGCGCACGTGCGCGATAGGTATGGGCCGTCGCCTGAGGTAAGTGTTAGTGTGTGCTCACCGCGCGCGCTGCTCCGCCTGGCGCTCGCGCTGGTGCGGCCACAGCGTGTGTCGCACGTGCGCGATAGGTATGGGCCGTCGCCTGAGGTAAGTGTTAGTGTGTGCTCACCGCGCGCGCTGCTCCGCCTGGCGCTCGCGCTGGTGCGGCCACAGCGTGTGTCGCACGTGCGCGATAGACGCCGCGCAGCGCGCGTCCAGCGCCGCCAGCTTGCGCAGCACGCGCCCGATGAAGTATGGACCGTCGCCTGGGGACAAACACATCAACTATCGTTATTAGAACACTAATATACCAGTTGCAATTGCAACTAGAATATAGACTTGGAACTTTTAAGCCTCGTATACACCGGGAACATTGCTGAAAAACAATCGTGCAAAAAAACAATCCAGATGTTCTTGTTTCCAATAAATATGGAACATAAGTGTTGCCTGCAACACTGCAACATGCCATGTGACCTGCAACATTGTAACCCGCAACACACAAACATGTTGCGCAACTTTGTTTACGGTGTATGCGGGGCTTAATAAACCTGCTCACATAATCGTTATTAAACACGCACGCACATAAAGAAACATGTTATCGTTTTGATAAAAACTAAATTGAAACTGCTCGTCATTTTCCTACCCGTCAGTCCACAGTCTTTTACAAAAACTGTACATTCTAGACCACTTACCGATAGGTTCCTGAGTGTCGGGAGCGGGCTCGTCCAGTGAGAACGAGTCCAGTCTGCCAGACAGCTGCGAGTGCAGTTTTAGTAGTAATGATATTATAGACTCATTCACGGGAATTGAGTCCTCAGACTGTGTATGTAGTTGAACCTGAGGGCAGAATAAAAAATTCAAAGATTATATTATCCATAAATATTCCGCGGGCAAAATCTTGTATATTATAAAATAAAATTGCTCTTCGTCTCAGTGTGGCCGCGTTGTTCTTCTAAATTAGGCAACGGATTTTAATGCGGTTTTTAACGTCATTTAGATAATTTATTCCAGACGGTTTATATGTATAAAACGTTAATATTAAACATATAATAAAAAAAATCTAGATGTTTTGTCAAGACGTCTGCCTTTCAAGCAAGAGTGAACAGGCATCTTCTGAGCATGCTCGTCCCATCATAGACCTCATCCAGCGCTTTCCATCAGGCGTGATCGAGGTCAAGAGCAGGCCCATTCAGCAATGAAAAACGAAAAACCGTACGAAGCCGGGGCGGGTCGCTCGTTCTTTATATTGATCTAACCTGGTTGCTGGTGGAAGGTTCCGCGAGTGGTTCGATAGGTCTGGGCACGTCTTGTATGGCGGGCGGGTTGTGCGGCGCGGGTAGCGCGGGCGTGGTGCCGCGTACGCTGACACTCCAGTCCTCGCCATCCATGTCTACAAACATATCATTTTAAAGACACTACAAACAACTGCAACTTATCAATAATACACAAACAGAGCCGGTATACAGAGCTGATGAACTCTTGAAAGCTGATGGACACACAGTCCTGCGTTTACCGCCGTACCATCCAGGGTGCTTACTCTTGAATTTCATTCCGATAGATCGACATTCGAATTGTGACGTTTCGTACTCTTGAGTTCGATGCTAGCGCCAAATGGTTTTTAAATTGGGTGTCCATTTTGGGGAACTAAGTGGAATTGGGATCAGGCTTGGCGTGGGGTAAACGGTACTCTTGAGTGTATTTTGACAGCTGTGTATTGCTGGCGCAATACATATTGCGTGCGTTGGGATTTTTTGTTGATTGTGATTTTTCCAATAACAAAAGTGTAACTTTTTAGAAATTGTTTTGCGTTTTAAGTGGTTTTCTGTAGGTTATAAGAGTATATATGGCACGATAAGCAGTAATATATTATAGTGTTTTACGTAATTCCCATAAAAAAAACTGAAAAAAGACGAGATGAGCGTCGCAGGATGCGATATCCTATGACCTGAATGCAGATTTCCTGAATAAACTTGACCGACTTCTCAATAGCTGCATTCAACTCGTTTTCAATCTCCGCAAGTATGATCATGTATCTGCGCATCGATAGCTTTTAAAGTGGTTACCTATCCGGCAGCGCAGAGCGTTGAGGGCTTTGACAACCCTGTTTTCTATTCTTTACAAATCCACTTATCCTTATCTGACTTCCCTTTGTCAATATTTATGCTCTGCACACAGCAAGAATCTTCGGTCTGAGAATAATAGTCTTCTTCGTTATCCTTCTCATCGCTCTGGTTTTATAAAGTCTTCTTTCTTTGTCCAGGCGGTTTTCCTTTGGAATGCGCTCCCTCAGAATATCAGGATACCTTTAAAGTGAAAGCTCGAGAACACATACAGAAGAAGTTGGCAGATTCGTCTTAGAATTAAGTTGTTGTAGGTTTTCTTGTTTATCTCCCATAACTTTTTCTTTTGTTTTAATTTAATTTTTGTATGTATGTGTCGGCGGCGTTGTCGTGCGTCATTTATCTAAGCTGTAAACAACACGTGCACCGATCACGCCGCCGACAAGTACGTCACTCGACTTCTCCCACCGCCCCACTGCTCGACTTGTTTTGCTACCAGTATAAAAGAGCGAGCAGCGAAGCGGCGGGGGGACACGTACATTGCTACATCGCTTAATGCGAAGTACGCGGCCGTCAAGATGCAGCGCGTGCTCGATCAACTTCCCGAGTGGCTGTCTAAATGGCGGCTGTCGGTGAACGTGGGTAAGACGCAGGCGATGGTCACCGGGTACGCGCCCCTCCCACCACCCTTGAAGCTACAAGGAGCCGACATCGCGTGGTCGCCCCGGGTCAAGTACCTGGGGGTGACTATCGATCGTCGGCTCACAATGGGATCACACGTCCGCTCGGTCGCCGCACGGGGTAAGGTCGCCCGCACCTTGCTCAAACCGGTGCTCTCGTCCCGCATCCCGACGCGCGTCAAGTTGGGTGTGTACAAGACGTACATACGCCCAATCTTGACGTACGCCGCTCCGGCATGGTTCGCCCTCACGAGCGAGTCGCGCCGAAAGACACTCCGCGCGCAGCAGTCTCGCGCTGCGGACCATAGTAGGCGCGCCTCGTTTCGTGAGGAACGATGTCATCCAGAGAGATCTCGGGATTGAGAGCCTGGATGAGTTTGTGCGACGCCTCGCGACGGGAATGTTCGCGCGTGCCGACGCATCTGCCTGGCCCCATGTCCAGGACATTGCGCCTTGGCACGCGCGCCCCCCGACGCGAGACCCTTGCCCCGCGACCTGGTAGCGGACGACGACCCCATCGCACCGGACTGACGCCTCAGGTGAGCCGCACCCAGGTTACACGCGGCTCACCTGACTCAATTGAACTCTACACACATAACATATATTCGTCGCGTGGCGCGTGCTAGGTTAATATAGGCGCGTTGCGCGGCGAACTCAGACACCCACTACTATACAGGCACCCAAACAACACGTGTACGCGTACGCGGGCCGCGATACACGTAGACACTGAGCGGTGTTACTGTACAACACAATGCCGCTCACACACACACGACTGCTCCTTAGCCCGGACCGTAACCGGCCAGCTCTGGGAGCGGGGCGGGCGGGAGCAATACACCCACTCTGTAGGAGTGTCGAGTCGGCACCTCGTCATGCTGGTCGGCTCTCGCTGGGCCTCCCCCCAGACAACTGGGGGGTCTCACCTGGTGGGGACCGACCGCTGAGGTGTCGTGAAGAAAGCGGCGCTGTGGGAAGAACAGCGTCGTGGCGCGCCTACAGATACACAACATGCAATCACTCACAGGGGCGCGCGTCTTCAACGCGGCCTCAGGATTTTGTAAGGCCATTGTCGCCGACAAGATGAGGGGCCCGTGGTTACGGGCCACCGTATGGCATTTCGCGGCCGGGGTGCCAAGCCCCGGTACCGCTCGCCACGCCCCCTTACGGGGGCGTCGCGATCTCAGCGGCGGGGGGACTTGACCAGTGGACATCGTACGGACAACATGTGCTCAGAAACTGTCTCGCGTTCCGTATCTGGTTGTATCGTGTACCTACAGTGTGTGATTTGCTAGTGTGCTTTAATTGTTCATGAAATTATAATCTGATTTGAACTGCAAACCATTTTTCTATTGCGCAATAACCAACACAGTACACCTTAATTAAAATATGTCTGATAATAACGAGACATATTATATCTTTTCCTATATGTATTTAAGTATTTATTCTTATATTTAAGAAAAAAGAACCAAACGCGAACAATATTGTCATAAACAAACTTGCAGGTCGAAAGTTCGAATTCACTTCTGACTTCTAAAACCACTTGACCTACCTTTTTTTTTGTAGTGTAGGCAACGATCCTACCGCATGCAGCCAAACTCATGGTTAATTTTATGATTTTAATAATTTTCTTACGCCCAAATAAATTTAATACTTTACAATTAATCAATTAAACAACAATTTATATCATATATATATATATATCATATATATATTTTATTAGCCTTGTTATTTAAAGGAAAAGCATTTTAAAGCCCTATTACCGGTTTATTGTAATGAGTTGAACCACACTATTGCAACCCGTAACATAGCTAACTTCACGTGTACCAAAATAATCGCGGAGCAATGTCAATTTCATTTCAATGTTGACAATATTATTTTCAAGAGTACCGAATCACGTGACTGTAAAATTAACATTGGAATCGCATTGACATTTCATTGGAATTAAAAGAGGTAAGACCCCTGATTTGAATCCCATAGAGTCGGTCTGGGCTGATATTAAAAACAACATAACCCAAAACCATATTAACTCTTCTCTAGATGAAAAGATAAACTTATAAAATAAATTGTTTTCGGAGTTTATGGCGGAAAAATCCTTCCCTTCTCCCGCCTCGCCGCACCTTGCTACGACACGATACAGCGGTTACGTTCAAACTATAGTATTTAATATCTAGAATGAACTTACCATATTCAATAGGTACGGGTGGCGTGTCCAAGTCTGACGAAGTCGCGATGGCAAGGCTCATCTCATCGTCAAAGGTCTGCAGTGCTAACGCTTGACTGTCGTCTGTTACATCCTGTATACATCATAATAACTACATATTTACATTGAAATCTAATACTGGTGGAAATAGAGGTAACGCGAACGACCGAGAATGATCAGTCTGACAAAACTCTGATAAAATAGAACATAATATTATAACGTATGAGGAAACCGGCATGTCCTAGAACCAAAAAAATCGCAAGGCATGTTACATCTACAAATCCGCACTGGGCCCGCGTAGTGGATTAAGGCCCACATCCTCTAACATAGAGAAGGCCTGTGTCCCAGCAGTGGGCTGATTAACGTTTCGGTTCTGTGCTCGGGATTATTGATGTTTTTTTTTATCATTTAGTTAACTTATATTTTTTGTGTGCATGTGTTTATGTGCAAAATAAACCTTTCTTCCAACGCAAACATCCTACAAAATCAGAGCAAATCTAGATAAAAATTAGTCCATGATCCATTATAATGAAATCGCGCAACATGAAATGTAATGAACAAGATATATTTAATTACTAGCTTCTGCCCGCGACTTCGTCCGCGTCAAATTTCTTGTTACTCCGACCCACCCCGTCGCATCGCATCGCCTGCTCGCGCTATAACTTCGTTTTTGCTTAGAGTTCTTTCTGACTTTTTTTCTTTTTGCTCGGCTCCTAAAGGTCATAGCGTGATGTTAAATAGCCTTCCTCAAGAATTGGGCTATCAACCGCAAAAAGAATTTTTCAAATCCGACTGGTAGTTCCAGAGATTAGCGCGTTCAACCAAACAAACAAACTCTTCAGCTTTATAATATTAAGTATAGATTTTCCTGCCGCACCTCCAGCGCCCGTATATGCGGCGCGTCCCCTCCGCCGTCGGACTGGTCGTCGGTCATGGAGTCTCCCCGCGCCACCTGGGGCATGACATTCAACTAATTTCAAACAAAAATAAAACACAATAAAAATATGTTTTTATTCAATTCGAAAGAACCTAGTTCTCATTAAGATATCAATTAGTCTTACTTCATCATAGGATCTGACTGCTTTTAATTTGATTGTTCAAAATGTAGAATAAAATTAAGCCAGAGTAAAAAAAATATTTTAATAAGTATGAAAATGGCAAAGTTATATGCGCTTTTAAGTCTATGCTAGGGAGAGACAGCACTACTGCGATCTGACGTCACAACACAGGAACGCGATAATAACTTCGCGCCATTCAGAACTATCATCGTTTTGCGTGACGAGGAGAAAATGATAATTTTAAAAGCGCGTAACTTCTCCATTTTTGCACAGATTTTATTTATTTTTAGTAACATCTCTAAAATACGTATTAATTCATGTATGTATATGTTCGATAGCAATCAAAAACTCTATTACAAATACGAATTCCCCAGTGAGGAGTTACAGTAGAGTAAAAGCTATAAGTTACCTGTAAAGCTGTGGGTACTGCTAATGCCGTGCTGGTGGTGGGTAGCGACGACGTGGTGAGCAGAGGTATTCGCGTCGTCTCGTTTTCTGAAGGCTCCCATTCCGTGTCACCTAGAACAGAAGTATCATTGTATAGAAACAGATTGGATTTTAAAATGGCCGCCATCATCTCACTTTCGATATCAGCCGTTTGAATATCAAGAAAAACATATCTCCGATGATTAATTCGTGTTCGTATGACTGCCAGAATAGACTGCTGATTGCTGACTGCTGATTTGAAGATTTTATTAACCACTATCTCTTTTAAGGCTAAAGCTCAAAACATTTCTGTTAGATAAAAACATGTACTCAATGGACGAACAGTAATTTAATTTTAATATTCCAAATTGTCTATAAAAAAAATCTAGTGGTTTTTTTCATTGTTGCTGCATGTTCATTTTTAGAATTTATATTAATGTTATTAATTATGATGTATGTAATTAATCAAACACAATATAAATTGTTCCTGGTAAATAAATAAATATGTCCGCTATTTTGGCACACAATTTAGATCTATATTTTAGTATATAGTATTTTTATCTTGGGAAGCGACGCGCGTTTTACTTGTGGTTACTAAGTGTAAAAAAAAACACGCTGTGAATATGTGTGAGCGCAGGAGCTCTCGGTACTTTCCGAGACATTAGTATCAAAAAACCTCTCCTGACTGATGTCCTGCGTTGTAGTTATAACAACTCGGTACAGAAGATCCGCTTAGTTCCTCACAAAATTACTAATTATGTAAACAACTTTGTTTACTGATAACAAGGAGTCAGATTCAACCCTTTCTGTATGGACCAGCTCACCGCAATATGATTGGTATGTACAGACGCCAGCACATCAAGTTACTACAATCTGTCAAAATTCTATAATAGATTTTCAACTTTATCTATATAGCATAAGTTGATTGGGAAAATATGACAGATTCGGGTAGCTTGATGTGCTGGCGTCTGTACCTAGTGTGTATTTTTTTTAAATATTCTTTCCACTTATTCCTGTGATTTTTGTGTTAAACTTAACATAATATAATGTTTTTTTCTCCGATGGTTTTGGCAGAGGTATGCTACCTACAGTACACCCATATTCCGCCAGATACGTTTAAGCCCTAATGTAATAAGGTGGTGAGCCTATTGCCAGCAACCGGTGATTAAATCCAGACTCTGGGGTGGTGCTGAGAAATTCCCAATGGACAGCTCAATACTTTGCTTAACTAGGGAATCGAATCCATGATTTCATGCTCAGCTATTGCGACCAGCAGACAAACGAGACAGGATCTGTGCGTCCTTATCCAATAACGATGTGTATTCATGAACGTACTGTCAGAGTGGTGCTGGTGCGTGTAGTGCGCGGGGTAGGCGTGCTCGGGCTGCGCGGGCCTGCGCGCCGGCACGCCGCCCACGACGGTGCGCGCGTTGTCGCACACGGCGGAGCCCGCGAACGCGCCCAGCAGCGGCACGCCGCCCACGCTGCTGCGGCCCGCGCCGCCGCCCGCCACCATCACGTCGCGCTGCGGGGGACCAGCTCAGGACATGCGTGTTGTGGGACACGACTGACGTGCTTATGGAACACGACAGACGTGCTTATGGAACACGACATACGTGCTTATGAAACACGGCAGAACACGATTCAATTTTGCGCAATGCTTCATTTTTTCGCAACTGCATTAAAAATAGTCGTTCAGTACATGTGCGAAACCGTCATTGCAACTTGTTCCGACTGTCAACCCTCGCCTTCGGCTGCGCCTCGACTCGGGTAGACATTTGTCGGATCTCTTTGCAATGACAACCTTTCCGCACTTGTAATGAAATATACTATATTACTAGACCACAATGGCATGTAGGCGTATTAAATATCCCAGTATGGGGCTATCCTGTAAATCTGCTAGAGTTTTCAGTTTGCTTTTAAAATTTAGTCGTCAAGTTTGTGTGATGGTGTATGGCTTATGATAACATACGTGGTGCTGCTGCTGCCTCTCGGCGTGCAGGTCGGCGGCGACGTGCAGCAAGTACGTGGCCAGCGCCAGCACGTGGTCGGGCGGCGCGTGCGGCGCGGGCGAGTCGGGCGTGCGGCGGTGCACGCCGCGGTGCAGCACGCCCAGCAGCGCGCCGTGCAGCACGCCCGACGCGCACAGCGCGCGCGGGTCGCCCGCGCCCGCCGGCGGCGGCGGGGCCGCGCGCAGGGGCGGCCACAGCGCGCCGCCCGCGCGCGGCCCGTCCGCCGCGCCCAAGGGCCCCTCCGCCGCGCCGCCCGCCTTTTGTTTCTCGCGGACGCTGTGAGAGTGAAACAAAGTTTAGATGACATTGTATCGAGAAGGGGAGCTAAGCGCGCAAAAGGAACAGTCAGAATAGGTACGAATAGCAAAATAACAAACGTTAATACAATCATTTCGATTAATAGAACAACCCGTAATGTCGCATTTCTTATGGCACACATACATAAGGACCAACCGATCTATTCTGTAAAAATCTCACTGTGAAAACTTAGGTGAAGTGAACTATGATTCCAAGACTCCAATTGATGCTTTAAGGATTGACGCTATTGAATTGAAAGCTCACTTGACCTATGTCTTCACAGTGAATGTTTTACAAAATAAATCGGCTGTAGGTACTAAATTTACACAAATTATTAAAAAAGAACTTCCAAGTTCGCATAAGTAAGCAATAACAACTACAAAACTAAGTACTTACTATGTTGTAAACCGCTCCATCGAAGCGTGGAAGTCTCTTCTATGCACGGCGCGTCGCAGCACATGCAGCGGGTCGTAATACTGCTCCCACACTATGGGTTTTGGCACAAACAGACCTTGTTCTAGGTTCTCAGAACCCTTGGGTGGCGGACGGTATGTTGATAGCTACCAAACAAAGAATAAAATATTACTTCTCGATTATTTATTTATATATACTTTATTGTACACCAGAAAATACATACCTAATAAAAAAATACGATTATTAATACAAAACACACAATGCCTTACCGCTTTCTGCTATCTCTTCCAGGCAACCTTGGAATGGACAGTGATTTTGTGGATGTAAAAAATGAGGTTGTCAGTGGTGCAAAATAACGTTTTCGTTGCTATGTGACAGCTTAGTTCTTCTAAACTTCACAATAGATTTTGATGCAGTTTTCGCCATCATTTAGAGAATTTATTCCGGAAGGTTTATGTGTATAATACATTAATATTTAACTTAATATATTACAGAAATCTCAATGTTTTGACATGTCGCTACATCAGTACTATGCATCCGTTTTAAAAAGGGGCGGGTACCTAGTAAAAACATAAGTTTATGAACCTGCCTGCATTTGTGTAAATTTTACACAAATGCAGGCAGGTTCATAAACTTATTATAGCTTTTACACTGTAAAAGCTACCCAAGTACTTATTATAATTCGGGATAAATACAATCAAGTAATTTCAAAGTTTCAAAATACTTTGATACCATGATTGTGCTAATGAATTCAGTCAGCCTGTATGCATAAAAATAACACAAACAACCTTCTAATTTTTTTTACGGTAGTAATAATTATTAGTCAGGTGGACCATCACCTGCAAGTGGGTTCTTATTCAGACAAAAGTGTGAAGTGAATGTAATGTGTTACCTCTTTCAGCACAGTTTCAAAGTTCCTAGTATGTGCGTTGCCAGATCTCTCAGGCATCAGTTCCAGTAGTTGCGAGTGCGTCTTGTCGCCGGCAGCGAGCAGTGTGCTCACTTCCAGACGAGATTGTGTTAGCTCGTCGTTACCTGTATATGGCAAAATTCCATTGTTTGACCAAGATCTTGGAAGTTACTAGGTAAAGAATACTGAAATGTTGGGGGTTCAAGGGTCGTTTGAATCAGACAACCAGCTTGATAGAATGTACTTTAATGAATATATCTAGTGAATCTATGTTACAATGCGCATTGAAGTAAACTGCTTACTTAGCTTAAAATGATACTTATATTCTAAAGGAGTGTACTTACTACGTTATGCATTATTAAGGACCATACATACACTTAAGATTATAATAGCACACGTACCAAACCGGAAAGGGATCGTCACTGTATCAACTCGAGCCATTCAGTATTCTTGGTATGAAACTCACTACAGCAACGCATACTAATCGGAACCGTAACGCAATCGCCTCGCCTCAGGAGAAGCTCACGATCCGCGTGCGGTGCGTTACGGCTCGTCGTCCCCGCGCTTACGTCTTTCCGTACCCGAGCTTACGTCTCTTTGTCCACCCTTGCCCCTCTCACCCTTCCCTCGGCCGGCGAACCGTAATGCCCGCCTTCCACTAAAAAAGGGTAATGAGCGGAAACTGAGCAGATGATCGGAGCGGACCGGAGTAAAAATAGTTGTACACTTCCACTAAGAAATAGTTTCAGACTTTGCCTTCCACTGCCAGTGGGCTTTGCGGAGCGAGTAAGGCGGGAAATGAGCTGTACTCTTTTGATCCGCTCAGTCCGCTCATTCACAGTGGAAGCACTTCTATGAAAAAAGCCGACGCGAGTTAAACGGAGTCCGTACGGAGCCCGCTCCGCTCGCAGTGGAAGGCGGGCATAAGCGCGGCGTCGTCGCCTAGCCGTAGCCGATTCGACGTATCGGAGCTGCTGATCCGCTTGGGTTACGTGCTTACGTTAGGTTGACGCCTGTTTGACGGCGAGGCGAAAGGCGATACGGTTACGATCCCTTTCCGAGTTGATATGTGTGCTATGACCTTAATCTGGTTTTGTTTTTGTCCGATATCCAGTCCGATACGATGATAGCGTAGGATTTCTGCATTTGTACTAATTTACTTACTGTCGTGACGTGAAGTTTGAGCTTTGTTATTTTATGTTTTTTTTTATCCCAGAAAATCCGTATCCTACATTAGCAAATGAATGAATCCTATATAAAAAAGATAATCTTTTGTTCGATTTTCTCTTGACTGTCTTCGTGACAATGGAGTGGAATGTGGATACAACTGCATCTTTATAGTACGGGAGGTGGCGCTATATTTGAGCAAGTCATTTTATACCGGCTGAAAATCATAACAATAATAGTTTTCCCCTAACACATAATAGCTCCGAACGTCAGCTGCTTCGATAGCGGTGGAGCTGAAGGAGACAGCATGAAAAAGTCATTGGAAAAAAATCCGCTCCAATGATTTTTATACCGAGCAAAAATGTATAATATTATTGTTTTAATCACATTTTTTCAAAAAATAGTCGTCAGCTGTATTGACGAGGGGGGATTATATGTCAGTCACGTGCATGAACCTCATTGAAAATTTGAAAAAAAAAACTAATTTTATACCTTATGAAATTTATACATCTCAATTTTTATACTTTTATAATAATAAAGAAAATCGTCAGCCGTATTTTTGACGGGGGTAACACCGTCAGTCAGCCTGATAAACATTTTACGCGCTCAATGCATTTGAGCGTTGCATAGGCTTTTTGGAAAATAAACTGACAATCTTCACGCCCATAAACAATTAGCTGACGATGAGTTTTTATTTTTTAACATTTAAATCATCTTATACTTCGAATTCAATAAGTATAACATCAATTTAATATAAAAACACCACATTTTATTTATTTATTTTGTGTCGGTTTCTAATCATATTAATATGTACTGTAGCATCAAGGAATTTCAAGCAGTTAAAGTCTCACGACTCTAACATACCTTTTCTAAAAATTATTTTTCTAGCCCTCAGGTAGACTGAAGTAAGTATACCCTACTGGAGTGAGACAAACTTATATGAATAAGAGAGAAATACTACCATCTGCTACAGAGATTTCGAATGTTGCCAACTTAGTGCTTTCGGCACTAGATCTAGTGCATTTCTTGATGTTTAGCGCTCAAAATTCCATAATAGTGCCTAGTCCCCTAACTAGCGCATTTTTAATAGTCGACAATTTATCACGCACGTTGGTAAAAACAAAACCAATCAATGGCACGCTCTAAAAAACAGTTAAATTTCAGAACGGACCTCTAATCAATTAATTATCTATGGAAATGCGTGTCGTGTATCCGAATTCTATAAACACTGAATTGCATATGACAAGGATAGCATAGCTGTTTCCGTGGAAAGTGGAACAAGGACGCCCGATCTGAGTTTTGTTCTCTAGGGGAATTCCTGAATTGTTTCTTTAGCTGATCTTTTATTCTATATTTCTCTTATTCACTAACAAAGACCCGTCTTTGTGTAATAATAGTGTCCGTTCATTGTGTGCGTTGTGGAAAATAAACAATAACTTTTTATACATATACAACATGGAATTGGTGCTGAATCGGACGACGATCTAATTTTGTAATAACAAATATCGCTCGCCATACAATTCAATGGACTATCTCACACGACGAAGATAATAAATAATATTTCATATTTTCGTATCTTAAGATGAATTTGTAAATACTAATAATAAAGCAGAAGAGTTTGTTTGTCTGAACGCGCTAATCGGTCGGATTTTTCTCGGAGTCGATTTAAAAAAATATTTTTACATTTGCTAGCCTAATTCTTGAGGAAGGCTATGTAACATCACGCTATAACCCTTAGGAGACGAGCAAAAACAATAAAAGTCAGAAAGATCGCTAAGCGAAAACGAAGTGACAGCGCGGGCAGGCGATGCGATGCGATGCGACGGCGTGGGTCGGAAACAAGAAATTTCACGCGGACGAAGTCAAAGCATTTATTTCAAATAGGCACATTAAAGGCACTTTTGAACGTCAAAAATTACAACAAATAGAATTGATTCTAGTCGCCCATTCCAAAAGGTAGTTTTCGTATGGAGAAGAATGGGCAAGAAACTCCACCGTTACTCTTTTAAAATGTTTTACAATATTTTGTATACATTAATTATATCATAATAATATGTGAAGACGATGCACCTAAAATAAAATTACTATACCACAATAGGTAAAAGAATTAAAAATGAAACCATGACATATAAATTAATTATCTGATAGATGCATGGTGCTCACATATTTACAAACATGGTAAAAGTAAACGATTTTCATTTAAATAAAATAAAATAAAAATTACAAGTAATAAGTCAGGGTGTAAGTTAAAGTTATTACAGAATGTAAATTAATATCAAAAAAAGAATATATTTTACAATTAAATTAGCAACCAGTT
This sequence comes from Luperina nickerlii, assembly GCA_963855955.1. Classification (NCBI taxonomy): domain Eukaryota; kingdom Metazoa; phylum Arthropoda; class Insecta; order Lepidoptera; family Noctuidae; genus Luperina; species Luperina nickerlii. The sequence continues at coordinate 21,216,687 of OY979676.1, read as the reverse complement.
TGATTTTGTCTAGACTCTAGATTGTCCTATGGAGCAGGACCAGCATGTTTCCAAGCGTTCTTATCTTGGATATAATCTTCTAATTTATAGTATGCTTGTTTACAAAGTGTACGTTTAATGTGAGTTTTAAATTTTCTTTCATTTAATTGCAATATATCACAAGGTATTTTATTGTAACATTTAACACAGTACCCCATAAAAGATAGAAGTCGCGGGCAGAAGCTAGTAAATATATATTTCTGTATATAATTTGAAACTGACACAAAATAAATAAATAAAATGTGGTGTTTTTTATATTAAATTGATGTTATACTTATTGAATTCGAAGTATAAGATGATTTAAATATTAAAAAATAAAAACTCATCGTCAGCTAATTGCTTATGGGCGTAAAGATTGTCAGTTTATTTTCCAAAAAGCCTATGCAACGCTCAAATGCATTGAGCGCGCAAAATGTTTATCAGGCTGACTGACGGTTTTACCACCGTCAAAAATACGGCTGACGATTTTCTTTATTATTTTAAAAGTATAAAAATTGAGATGTATAAATTTCATAAGGTATAAAATTAATTTTTTTTTCAAATTTTCAATGAGGTTCATGCACGTGACTGACATATAATCCCCCCTCGTCAATACAGCTGACGACTATTTTTTGATAAAATGTGACTAAAACAATAATGTTATACATTTTTTGCTCGGTATAAAAATCATCGGAGCTGATTTTTTTCCAATGACTTTTTCATGCTGTCTCCTTTAGCTCCACCGTTAGTGCGACAACTGACGCTCACTTTACCGATTTCTGACTATTAAACAACTGTTTGAAATAAAATTTATTCGGTATAAAATTACTAGAAAAAATGCAGCGCCACCTCCCGTACTATTATTATTAAGCAAGCAAGCAAGCGACGCCTGCATAAGTTATGTATCCTTCACGATGAGAAAAAGGTGGCAACGGATTAATGTAGGCCTCTGTACACAACAACAGTTCACAGAATTAATGGTACAGTCACGAGCACTAACATGCATATGCTTAGCAACTTTGCAAAGTGATTTTCTGTTACTGTATTTATTGCAATTTTAAGCTGTTACGAACGTAGTATTTTGGAATCCATTCTACTATGAAATAGCTCTTATATCAAAGTTGTTATTCCACGAGGAATACACGTTTGAATATTGCTAAGTGTAGTCATTTTAGAGCACGTGACTGAATCAAGTGATAACCTAAATATCTTACCAAGGTTAGTTCTCGAAGACACCAGTATAGCGAGGAAGGTGAGCAGGCCCTCAACCATGGCGTCCTGTTCTGCAGCCTGGGCTGGTGACATCGGCATCATGCTAAGCCACTCGCGGCAACCAAACCTGTGGGAGAAGGAATGCAGTATTGTAGATATACCCTTCTACTTTACCAAGAGGAGCCCGTGGCTAATAACAGCCGCACAGGTCGATCGATCGTGGATGGGTGACCATTTTTACTTACCGAGACCCCTCCGTGCCTCGTAAAGCACGCTAATCCGTTGATCCCGGTTGTCATTCGTGGATCTTTGACAGTCGTTACAGACAATCAGAAGCCCGAAAGTCTGACAACCAGTCTTACCAAGGAGTATCGTATTACCCAGTAACTGGGTGGAGGTCAGATAAGCAGTCGCTCCATGTAAAATACTGGTATTAAGCTGCATCCGGTTAGACTAGAAGCCGATCCCAACATAGTTGGGAAAAGGCTAGGCAGATGATGACCATTCTACATTACCGTACTACTTCCTACCCGTTAATTTATTATTTCCCAAGATTCATCATTAGCGCTTCAAAAAGGTCAAACACATTACAGTCCGGCCGTCGAAAGAATGCGTTCCTGACACCGACAATTCTAGTAGCTAATAAAGATCAAATTCGCAAAACACGTAGTCGTTTTTATGAAACTGACTGGTGTCGAGAACGCATTCTCTCGACAGCCGGACTGTAATACACAATTTGTTGTGAGGCCTCATTTTAACCGAGTACGGTCCGTCCAGCCATGGCTAACCATCGATCGACAAAATGCCGCAATGTGACTGTGTGTAGACTTTTGAAAAAGCCTAAGTAAAAAGTCATAATTCGAGGTTTGGCTCTCACCTATTTCGTCCTCCAATATTGGACCAATATGACGTCTCAAGTTGCGCTAATGAGACACAATTGATTTTCTATTGTATCTTACTACATAGGGCACGCGCGAGGCTTGATGGGTTAAAACTTAAAAGATATTTCGTAAACTGAATAAGAAGGATATATACTGTGTCCCTATGTTTTTCTTTTTTTCATTAATTGCTGTCAAATTTGTACACTAGGCCTCTGTTTACAGCGGTTTAAATCGGCATTTTTTGACGGTTCTAGTGCTTATAAAAATAATGTATCATCAAAATGGAAAACATAGGGACATACAATTAGTTAATATTTATTATTCTTTAAAAAATCATTGCTTTATGGTCATTAACCAGAAAGAAAACAGGCGAGAGCGTTTCTATGGAGAAACGACCACCCGCATTTCCTCTTAATTATCTTTATGCGCACATATTGATAAGCTCTAATAATAACAATAACAGCTCTTATTATAATAAGTCTATACAAGTCACGTAGCCTTATTTAATACCATCGGGAGTGTCCCTATAAATGGCTTTAGCAGTGTTGCCATTAATGTTAAATAGCAATAAAATTGTAAGTTTTTTTTTTTTGCATTATTTTGATTACCTATTGGCTCGATAAGTATTGATACTACCCAAACGTATTTTGAAATCCAATTTTCGTGGCATATGTGACGATTATGTCAAACTGTCTGGTCAGCCAAGACCGACCGCGACGGACCTAAGTTCGTTGCAGGGTGTTACAAATTACAATATGCTGGACAAATAATGCGGGATGACATTAAACTTACGAGAACATCCTGCTCTGTTCGAACGTTAATAAAATAAATTATGAAGGCGTAGGGTCCCCCAAAAGTATGACTCTTAACTGATTCAATTACACAACGACCCCGAGTAAGCTTAAAAGTCGTATGAGCTTCTTACGCTCTACGCAGGCTATCCAGGTCAAACCAGCCGGAGAGACAAGTGAATTGTGGGAAGAGAAGCATCCACCACCTTCAGACTTCGTTAAACTCCCGGAGCATTTGCCACCCGGGCGAGATCTGCAGTGGCCTATATGGAGAGCTCTCAATCGATTGCGTACCCAAGTGTCGAAGTGGGTGTTTACTGACCCATCCAACACCCGGTGTGAGTGCGGTGCTTCTGATTAGACCATGCGCCTAAGTGCCCGTTCACCTGCATTTCGGATGACCTAAAGAAAATGCTACTGATGCCGCAATCGACGTGGCTACCTACTGAGCTAAAACTATATGTATATAAAAAAAAAGAAATCAACGAGGGTAGGTACCATCGACACGAAACAAGAAGAACTGATTCAATTAATGATTGGAACATATTTTGTTTATTTCAAGGAAACAATGAGGGTGAAGAACAAAGCTTTGTTGTAAAAATAATATCGTTACTTTAAAAAAAACTGGCCAAGTGCGAGTCGGACTCGCACACGAAGGGTTCCGTACCACAAGGCAAAAAAGCCGAAAAAAACTCGTTTGTTGTATGGAAGCCCGCTTAAATATTTATTTTATTATGTTTTTAGTATTTGTTGTTATAGCGGCAACAGAAATATATCATCTGTGAAAATTTCGACTGTCTAGCTACCACGGTTCATGAGATACAGCCTGGTGACAGACGGACAGACGGACAGTGGAGCCTTGGTAATAGAGTCCCGTTTTTATCCCTTTGGATACGGAACTCTATTTGTATAATTTCCTCTTAGTTGTGTCATTGACGGAAAGGAGTTAACATGTGAGACTCGAACAGTGGTCTTTTATTTGTATTAATTGTTACAGACAAGTGAGTGAATTGTAACTTTATACATTGTAATTTAATTTCATTATAGTCTTGCTGTATGAGTTTGGCATAAAATCCTATTTAATAAATCATCACTTAAAATTCGCGACAAAATTATGGACATTAATGGAACAATTCTGGACATATGAAATGCAACACTGCATATTATACGGCGTGTTAGGACACTTGTACACTAGCGCTGACCAATGCGATTTAATTTTGCGAAACACTTCGACGAAACAAGATACTTTCTCATACAATTTGCTTTGTCATCTTTCGCTAGATATGCTTGCATCTTTAAGGCGTAAGGGGCTGCACACACGGTCGACAATAGAACGTGGTGAATATTATGAGACTGTTTTGTGTTGATAGTAACAAGAGCGTAGTCCTCTTAAAAAACATAGAAAAAAATATTGATCGATTTTAGAGCAACTAAATCATGATACTTTTCTTCACCGTCAGCGGTCAGCTGAGTAAGATTAACTTATTAGGTAGTATACATGGTTGAAACAGGTATAAGGTCTTATTAGTATTTTGTGAATTACCTAGTGCTAATAAAGCGTGTAACTTCTACATAACATAAAATGATCAGTCATACTCACATATCAATACACATATCAAGGAACTGGTCGGCGGGCAGATGCGCCGCGCACACCTGCAGCCAGTAGATGTCCATGTCGACCATGGAGTTGCAGAAGTTGGCCTGGATGTATGTCATGGCCTGACCTTTTATCTGTAGGCCGTTGCGCACCCATACGCCTGCTAGAATCTCGTAGAATAGGCTCTGTGGAAGAAAAAGACAATTGTGGGTTGTTGAATAAAAAGAAAAAGACATACTTATGTATACTTGTAAAACATTTATTCAAATTAGGCTGAGAATCAGCACCGTTTGAACGTCAAAATTACGTAAGACAGTCCCCCAAAACGCCCGTTCTCACCAGTTCCTAGTGTTTTTGTTGGAAAGAACAAATGGCGCAACAAACTCCCCAGCAGCACATCTATCAGCAGTATGATAGTAATCTGTATTGTACTGGCTGACCTAGTGAGGTTTTCGTACGAACTATACATAACATAAGAGTGGCTATAAATATTAGCCAGCCATAAAGATGGGTGTACTGACCATGGTCACGGTAATGATAACATTACCGTGCCATGGTGAATAAAAAAACTTTTGATTGTATCCAGCAAAAAAAAAAACACACAGGTAATGATAAATATTTAAGGGGGGCTCCCATACAACAAACGTGTTTTTTTTCGGCGTGTTTGCCTTGTGGTACGGAATCCTTCGTGTGCGAATCCGACTCGCACTTGGCCAGTTTTTATTTATTGGTATGGTATCCTACCACGTAGTTCGAAAAATTTCTATGAGAAAAATAAACGACAAATCGCAAGTGTGAAAACAACAAACTGACAATAAGATAGAAGGGGTACACGGGTCGTCTAACGAAGCGATAGCGGTTGATTCCCTTTAAATGAGGAGAACTAATATTTTACATCAGTCCTCCTCCTTACAGGCGTCAGGATGACTCGACGCATCAAAATTATATCCTTCTTAATGTTTGCTGTCGCAATGGCAGCAAGATATGGCGTCCATGGGATCCATGGTATCATGGAGAGGGAGGTCATAGATTTATGGGCGCCATATACAGAAACCCCCATGCCCATACTTATTGCAAAATATCATGAACATTATATGAAGAACACGGAGAGTAATCTGGAGGATCAGTTAAAGAAGAATCCTGCTTTAGAGAAAATAATGGTGCAAGGTCAGTTAACTATTTAATTATTTTTGTTTTTAATTTAAAGTGCTTGTAGTATTTTTTCGTGTAATGCTAATGGACTCATTGTGCAGAATATTAGCCCTTTCCCTTCTGTGTCGATATGAAACCTCTGTTAAAGTATCCTCAATTCCTCAGGCCAACAATGCCAGCATTGTTAGTGCGCTAAGATTGTAAATGGTCTCGTGGTTATCCTCAAATGCAACTAGGTACCTAACAGAGGGGCAATTCTCGTAATTTAAGAACGTTTAGTCTGATCTCAGTCTCAATCTGTAAAAAAATTCCTCTAATTTCTATACATTTTTGACATTTTTTGTCGCCGAGATGAGACAGCGCGCAGCGACTAGATTTTGAATGTTTTAAATTACGAGAATTGGCCTTCAGACTGTTTTAAGGAAGTTGACCTTTACCCGGTTTATGAGTTTTTTGGTTGAAGATTTTTTGAGAAGTAAAAGATTGTATTTCGCGCTACATTGATGAAATCACCATATTATTATGTAAGAATTGGAAAAGTACTCAACTTCAATTTCTTAATTTAGAAACTGTGTGTTTATCCTCTAGATGGGCGGGTTTTTAGTTAATGAACGACGATTAAATTTAAGTGACGTTTAAACGTCAAAAATGTGGCTAATCACTACTTAACTTTAAGCAATATACGAATAAAGGGGAATATCTCCAGATACGACTTTATGTGACAAAATATACCTGAATCATCCTCCAACCATGGTAAACGAAACTATTTTCCAGCTAAAGGCCTGCTACAAATGAGGCTACTACAATGGGCAGATGTCGTCGGCCAGATGGCTCTGATCGACCGGCAGCTCAGCCAGTACGTGAGGCAGGCCGAACAGCCTGAACCTGAGCTGCTGCTACACTACGCGCAATGGATAGTGTCGCATGACCATACAGCGGTGATGGGACTGATGGAAGAGATGAGGAAGCTCGTCAGGCCGCTGTTTACTAGCCAAGGAGTGCTGCAACTGGTTTTTCATTTTATGGTATGTTTTATTTATTAATTCACTTGCTTTCGCCCGCGGCTTCGTTCGACTGAAGGCGGGAAATGATTCCACGGGAACGTACCGAAGTAATAATACGGAGGGTATTATTACTATCCAAGTCCTGTATGCTCTAGTTTTAACCCAGGTCATGGTCTATCTGTGTGCCGAATTTAATCGAAATCCGTTCAGTTGTTAAGGAGTGTGGTTACAGACAATATTAGTATGGATTATTCAAGAAAGTGATTGCTTTCAAGGAGTTACAAGCGTTGCCATGCGGGGTGTCTAGGGTTCATGCGACGAGTTAGGTAGTATTTTTGAGTTTTTTTTTTTTCAATTTACACTAGCAGCTAGGAAGTTTCGATTTCTGTTCGGTGCTCGGCAAGCAATAGGCGCCTCTACATGTAACTTAAATAATCTGGCCAAGAGTAAGTCAGGCATGAAAATTTAGAGTTCTGTACCATTTCATGTTATTCACAAATAGATACATATCGTCTATTCCAACTAATGTTACAAATTGATGTTATTTCAAGTTAAAAAAAATATCAACTTTATTCTAATGGTTATTAAGTTTATTTCAGAGTGACTAGCGCTACTAAAATGTATGAAAATGTTTGAAGCTGTAGCGTAAACTGAACTTTATTGTGTAGGAATTAACGTTATATATCCATAAACTCGTATTTGTTTACATTTTTTGCAAATAAATCGCGAATACAGATTAGATAAACTCACGCGTCTTCCCATTGGGGTAGGCGGAAGCTACAGAACTACATTTTCTGTCAATTCAATATTTGTTATTCATATACCCACTGTTCAGACGTGAGTGGCATAAACACTATTAAGCGTGTCTGCACAAGGTCATGTTTTCAGAACCAACGTTGGCAGGTAGTTAGCTGCTAGTGATAGCGCAGGCGCCGGCTATTTTGCAGGACGTTATGATCTCGTCATCACTTACACCTAGACTGACAGAGATAACACTTAGAATGTAGGTGTTTAGAAACAGTTAAGAGTGACCATTGTTCATGAGTGTCAAAATTTTTATTTGTAAAATATAGGTGGGTATAAAACGGGGTGTTCTAAATAAAATATGGATTGATGGATGTTTTGCTGTTGACGGCGGTCAAATATCAGTAGGTATCTAAATTACACTTAAGTAACAGAATTAAATTTCGTCTAAATTAAATTAGTCAAGTGCGAGTCGGACTAGCGCAACGAGAGTTCCGTACAAATTTGTAAGTATGTATGTAACTACAAAACGGTATTCGGATTTTTACCTTTACTTGTGCTACTTGACATTGCTTCTTGCCGAATTTCATGATTCTAGGTCATCGAGAAGTACCCTACAAATTTTGATTCCCTTGATAGTGTCGAAATATACGTTTTTGCGGGATAAACCGACGTATCTTTTTTTTAAGTTAACTTAGAAGTTTGATTTAAGTTTTTCGTAATATGAACAAAACTTAAACATTGTGGGATGAGCTTGGAAACAAAAGTAGAAGCTTTGAGTAGCATCGATTTAATAAAAATAATTAATATTATACTTTCGTGTAACCCAGTAACTGGGTTGTGGAGGGTGGCGGTCAGATAAGACAGTCGCTCTATGTAAAATACTGGCATTCAGCTGCATCCAGTTAGACTGGAAGACGACCCCAACTTTTTGGAAAAAGGCTTGGCAGATGATGGTATGAAATTTAATATAGGATTGAATTATTTCTTTATTTTTAAATTCTGTGCATCAAACTACCACTTTGATTTCTACAAAATTAGATAAGTTTTAATTTCGTATTACGTAGTAACAAACCCAAAGATAATAATAACCGTAAATTACAGCACGAGGGTAAACAAATGGCATTCTTCACAGGGCCAGGATGTAAACAACGACAAAGTATGCTGCTGCACACTTTTTGTTTGTCTTTCGTCAAAATGCCTTGAAGACATTCAGTTTCGACAACACAAAAATGGACATAAAATGACTTGCGCATCGTTTATGGGTTTTATACGGGGTGGCCTTAGCCCAACAGTGGCATATTTGGACTGAGGAGAGTAACGTTTTCTTTTGGTTAGGTTCGGCAAAAATTTGTTGCGCGCGGTTTCATTCGCGTCCTAGAAACACTACTACCTACTTATTTATCCGAATAAAAATTATTTAGACTGCTTCGTTGGTCTAGTTGTCGCAAGCGCATAGAATTACGAGATCATGAGGTGCATGATGGCCTGGGTTCGATTGGTGAGATAGAACAAAGTGGGTATTAGGTTTTTTTTTAAATTTTTAAATTAGGAATTTCTTTGTGCCCGCTTGATGGCGATAGGCTCACCCCCTATTACATGGGACTTAAACATAAATGGCGACATGTGGGTGTACAGACGCCAGCACATCAAGCTACTACAATCTGTCAAATTTCTTCAATAGATTTTCAACTTTATCGCTAAAGCATAAGGTTCAAAGTTGATTGGGAAAATTTGACAGTTTCGGGTAGGTTGATGTGCTAATTTGACAGTTTCGGGTAGGTTGATGTGCTGGTGTCTGTACTATAGGTACTCCTCTGCCCAACCCTTTGGGGTTGTTACATTATTTTTAAAAGTATTCTATAAGTACTTAATGTTAATTCAGGGTATGGTCTAAATATGTGTCACATAATTCATCTGAATCCGCTCAGCCGTTCATCAGTTCAGCGTGGTTGAGCAATAAACTTCTTCAGATACTTTCATATCCTAACAAATATTATAGATGTGAAAGTAAATTTGTTTGTTTGTCGGGTGTACAGAAACGGACATAGGGTACCTTTCATCCCGAAAAAAAGTGCTGTTCCCGAGGAAAACAACAATAACGTTATTAAGACAATAGATGGCGCCACGTGTCTTTCGAACGGGTTCGACACTTATGCGGGTGAAACCGCGGGGCGCTGTTAGTAATGTATAATAAAGATAAAATTCGAAGACATGTGACATCTACCAACGCGCACTGGGCCCGCGTGGTGGATTACGGCCCACTCCCTCTCACAGAGAGGAGGCCTGTGTCCCAGCAGTGGGAACATTACAGGCTGATTATCATATGATGATGTACCAGCTACGCCCTGCGGTTTCACCCGCGTAAATGTCGATCCCGAGGGAATATCTGGATAAAATGTATCCTTGTCCTTTCCCGGGACTCAAACTATCTCTATACCAAATTTCATCTAAATCAGTTCAGCGGTTTAAGCGTTAAGAGGTAAAAGACAGACACATTTTCGCATTTATAATATTAGTATGGATAGTATGGATTAAGGGGACTACAGGACCTAAACGCAAAAAACGCAAGTTTTATAATGCCTATAAGTATAAATGATCGACTACAGTAAACATCAGAAAAATATATGATATTCTTCAGAATATAATGCTAGTTAGATATTGTGTTGAAAACATAATTATGTACAACTAATTTGACATGAAAATACCTCTAAAAACATTCTTTTCACAATAAAAACCATATTAATATACCTACATACAATCATTCTGATTTTTGTCAGATTATTCTACAAGCAACATACTAAAGAACTAGTGTTTTAATTTTTTAGTCCAAACAATAGATTTTTAGTAAATAGATAATTGCTTCATATTTTGCAATAAATTACCAGCGTTGTGTCATCGCGCTTCTCTTTCTTTTCTATGCAGTCCCACAGTGACCGCGCTTTAGGTCATGTATTTCCCTTAAGTAAAAAGAGTAAGGATCAACAAGACTGTTAAACATCTTTGCTTTAATAGCACCTCACGACCTCCAGATAAGTAGTACCGGTTACTTTATGTGACAAATATTTTTTTAAAGGTACAGAGTCATTTATCTGGTAGATAAAGTGCCTATTAGAAGTTACAACACTGTGAAACAGCTTCACGTTTCATTTTCTCATGACTAGGCTGAAATACAGGTTCTGATTAGCAGTTGAATATAACACCATGTTCTCATAACTGCTTTTTGTAATGATGACCGCTATGTTATGTGATATTTGCACCTATGTACATATTATTTGTTCGTTGGCTAGGTATTTTTGCACCTATAATGATTATATCTGTCACAGGTAGGTACCTAATTAATTATGATACCTTCGTGTTACACGAACTATTCAAAATTACTTTCTAGTTACGTAAAAACAATCCTTTCATTTCAAAACAATTAAGTTAAAAACAAAAAAATCATATCCTTTGGTTACTCTTGTTACCTGCTAAAGTGGAACCCACAAATTCTCATTATCATAGTATCCTTTTCAAAATATGTGGGTATCTAATAAAAATTCCGACACACAAGTCAGTCCTTTATCATAAAAGCGTTTGAAAAAAAAGGGTCTGTTCTAAAATCGAAATGGAAAGTGTTTCAAGAGATTGTTTGTTGACTTTAAAGGAGAGGCGGCAACAGACTGTTTACTTGACAACCGCGCAGTGTTGCTAGCTTTACGAAACATTTACCATATTAGGGGAGTTTCTTATGTGTGTGGTACATTTTGTAAAGCATATGTAAATGTATGAAAAAGCTTTACAATTTGTCATAAACAATCAAATGGGCACAAATTACTATTTCACAGATTTTTGATTGACCAACGATAACTATTGTTTTTGTTTTAATTAGTTACATAGTCAAAACATTCAAGTACAAGTACAAAAGATAAGAATAAGTAATCTAATGTATAGTTTAGAAATAACTTTCACTAATACCTAGCAAAACAAGATCCCACCAATGAGAGCGCGTGAAGTTAAAGCAACGGTAAAAATAAATGAAACTTGCTCCGTCAGTTCTAAGGCATCACACGTCTGAGTCAGTGCTTAAGCGCGTTATTGAATTAACGCGTTACTCGCATAGGGGCTGACGAAAGCCGTTTTAAAAATTACTGTTTTAGAAATGAAATCTCAAAAATAGTGAACATAGCTTTATTCTGTTTTCGGTAATTTTGTGCTGTGCCTTGGCAACCCCACGACCTCGAGCGCGCTACATCAGTGGGTGCGCGTCAGCCGCCATGTCCGTTCGACGCTTGCGCACCTTTCGTGCGCTTCTTGTCCTACTCGTATTCGCGAACACTTCGCGTGCGTTCGTCGACGAAGTCATCGACGTTATCAAACTAGGCAAGGAAGTAGGTGAAGAGGTGCTGAACTCCTGGGATGTGTTCGGAAAGCCGTTCAATGCGACAGGCGGCGTGGACCTCCCCGTGGTCAGGAGACGAGAGCGGGAAATTTTGGCGCGACTCGCGGTGGTTTCGCGATCGATAGAAAAACTTGAACTCGATGTGCAGAAAGTTAGTGCGATCGCGCTGGTTTTAGCTAGGAAGGGAAATAAGCCGACTAGGTTAGAGCTGCGGTTGCACGAGATGTCGGACCTGTTGAATAGGGTCGCGTGGTCGAATAGGCAGATGCGCGAGTACGTAGGTCTGCAGGAGGAGCTGGAACGGAGTACGTTGCAGGACTTCGCGGAGTGGTGTGTTTCTCACGACCCTGGCGCATTGCCAGGCCTGCTGGAGAGAGTGCACGCGCTCGTTGTGCCTCCCCACAAGAACTTGTTGGGACGGGGTTTATTGCAGCTGCTTATGGATGACTTACAGGTTTGTAAGCACAGTAAACCTAAGTTAAAACTTCAAGTAGATACTCTTCAATTCAGTGTTTTTTTATAGAACGTTAGTATTATTGCGACCGGCTCTTAACTGCCATGATTTGTCGATTCGTATCATTATTAGCTCTAACATCAGTCATGATGCGGGTACACATAATAGATGTTACACAAATTAAAGAGAGGCTTGGTTTTCAATGTCAACTGTTGCGTGACTCATACGCAGCGTCCATTTATCATACTGTACACTAAGTTACCGAACATTTAATTATGAAAAAACTTTATAAGATCAGTATTATTAGGCAGGGCATTAGAATCTATTAGTGGTGGAATGGCTTCACAAGGTCTTTAGTATCTACTTTCACTTAAGACAAACGGTCGATTGAGTTTAGTATCCTGTTAAATCAATCCACTATCCTATAGTTCAATTTTTCATGTTCGGTTCATACAAATAACAGTTCTTAATAACTTTGATTTAAAAGTTATCATAATGTATCTTGGTGACGCATGCCGCATGGCGTGTAACGGGTTTCAGACGAAATCTTTGTTGTTAGAATTGCTCAAGTTGTTAAGACAAGTAGGCATTGCATTGTGTAATGGCTTTAGCAAGACGCACAACACAAGAAACGGGTCGGTTGGTTTTTTTTGTATCGCTTACTTACAATATCTGATTTACTTATATCAGAATAAATGAACAGTAGTCAATTTAGAAGAGAAGAGGTCGACTCCCAAAAATAATAGGAGGTGGTCCTCAATTTTACGCGAATGCTTGCTCATTTTTATTTCGAAACACCTGCAAATCTCGTCAGTTTCTCTTCGAATATTCTTCAGCATTTGTTAGACAACAAAAATCGAGCATCTGTCCCACAAGAGATGATTTGCTAACAGTAAAGAATGAGTCATATCATATAAGGGTCAAACAACTCTGTCTGGGCCGCAGAGCTCCACTTTGCTGGTCCCATTAACTGTATCCTTGATAAACAATTGACGCCCGCTTTATTTGTCACCAGTTACAACCAGTGTAATTTGAAATCCGCGGTCACATTTATTTGAACTTTATACCCCTTTAAATGATGTGGGAATCAAATCCGATGGAGATATGGATTTTGTTGTTCATTGTTAATATTTATGCTGGTATCGTATTACCCAGTAACTGGGTTGTGGAGGTCAGATAGGCAGCCGATCCATGTAAAATACTGGTATTCAGCTGCATCAGGTTAGACTGGAAGCCTACCCTAACATAGTTGAGAAAAGGCTAGACAGATGATGATGATTTATGATGATTTTGATACATTTTATTTTTACAATAACTTTTCTTCATCATTATTGCTTGATAGCGCTGTTTTCAATAAGATTTGTTGTGTTAATTCATAATATGCGCAAACGCAGGTAGCCTGCTAGGCTGTTTAGATCAGTCTGTCAGCATTGAAATTATTAAAAACCATTTCACGTTCCAATTATGCGCAAGAAGCTAGTAGCTATTTCTGTTTGGTATGAAGTGTCAATGACTCATATGATGGCAATGGAGAAAACTGGTAAACACAGAAAACAAGTTTTTGACAATGATTCACTTTTATTTTTTAATTTGTTATCTATGGTTAATTAAAACTATGTATAGATAAAGTATGGCATCCCTGGGAAATATTTCCCTGTATTATAAAATGAAAAGTCAGTAATTATGCAGCTTAAAATCTTTGTTAATGCTTACAACAGCTAATGAGAATGTGTCACTCACAAGCAAAACTAATCTAAGTACTAAGTACATAGTAATGAGTTTTCTGTGTTACAAATGAAAACTCTATTTTACCGTGAGAAATGTATTGAACAATAAGTTATATAACTTGTGAGAATATTGTCTTTTGAGGAATAAAAAAAGGTATGGTAGGTGACTAGGTGTCTGTCAGTCGTTTCCATCCTGTGTGTTAGCTGTGGTGGGAAATTGTTTACAACATTGCAATATAGGGAAATGTTAACTAACCTAATCCTTCATTTCTAATTAGTACTGTTACAAGTTACATAAAATAATAGGTATTTTAAACAAAATTCTACGAAATCATCTGAGAAGAAAATCGAGAATTCGGAAAGATTGTTAGATAGTTGTCCCACTTCACCCAGTAGAAATTTAGGAAATTTTCTTAATTGGATGGGGGGCATTTGTATTTTTTGTTTCGTTTCTAATGTCGTGATAAGTGGTTAACCTAACGCCTAGATTGTGGGTTCAAATCTGAGACAATGCTCGTGCCTTCTCTGTGTGAGACGAGGCCTGTGCCCAGCAGTGGGACAGTAATAATAAGTCAACAGTGGCACTCCGGGAGTGCCGACAGAAGTGAAAACAAAACACAAACAGAATACTTTGCCATCACTCACTGACATATCGGATATACATTAAAACCGAGGACATCCCGAGGACAGCCGACCACATCCCAAGCGGGTATTTTTTTAATCGTCTTATAAACAAAACACGCGTTTGTACGGCAACAGTGGCGCGAGTTCAATGGTTTATTCCCATCTCAAAAAATGCCCAACGCGCCTAAAGAAGTTTTCACTTCAAAAAGTAAATGAACGTCGCCCATTGATTTAGAAATAAACAATGGAGCTTGTAAGTACATGGTACATTATGTGTTGGAGGATGTGATAAAGGTCGTATCGTATCCTGCGATACTTCCTTTACCAGGGCTAGCATTGACCTGGCGTATGTCAAACAACGACAAAACAAAATGTCATACAATGACATTATATTGTACGTTTGAAGTGGAAGGCTGTGGAGAAGGCCAGGTATCTGGCAATGGACGACTTACAGCTGAAAATTTGGGTGATGACGGTGTAAAGTTACACTACGTATATCAGGAACTAGCTGCGCCTCGTGGTTTCACCCGCATAAGTTTTTATCCCGTGGGAAGATCGGGATAAATAGTATCTTATGTCCTATTCCAGGTCATGGTCTACCCATGTGTCAAAAATTATCCAAATCTTTTCAGCCGTTTTAGCGTAACAAACAAACACAAAAAAATCAAATCGTTACTCTTTGTTATATTAGTTTAGATAAAGATTATAGAAGATCAGTGGTTGTCAAAACACTAACAAACAGTAGGCATAATACTACAAAACATGAATGTACCTAATTCCAACTATAAAACAATTTGCGTTTAAAATGTCCTGCTATTTAATGGTATTATAGTTATTTGGTGATCACCAAATAACTTACTAAATAACAGCAAAATCTTTATATGAAAGAAATTTGTTATTTTTCTTTAGAATTGCTTTCATTGGGTAAATGATACATGAACCATACAAGGCGAAGACAAATTATTAAACAATGCTGTTTTAGTAATAGGTAAAATGTTACAAATAAATATCAAAATGTAAAACATACACATGGATGACATGGGTAAAGTAATTCACCTTTAACAAAAGCAGGTTTGATACATCGAGAAGATTTCGCATTTAAAACATAAATATATCATTTCTTCTTGTTGTGACACAAACCTGTTTTAGTACGGGAAAACATACTTGGAGATAGGTAGGTACTTGACTCATAATTTGCTTTTAAAGGCAGTGTCCTGATGAATCATTGCTTACAATAATATTAAGATATTGAATAAAAGCCTTGCAAATTAAAATTCTTTGTTAGTTATTTTTCTCGTGAATATAATATTTTATGATAGACTAATAAATAACGTTATTTGGACATCGACGCGCAAACCAGCTCTAGATTCTAGTCCCTAGGGCGTCTAGAATTTCTGTCCAGAATATTAGGACGATTCTCAAAAAAATTTTTTTGGTTTTTTAATAGAAAAGGGCAATACCTACGCAGTCAAAATGTATGGAACAGCAATTTTTTTTATAACCGGCGGAGAATTTTAACAGAAGACAGTAAGTTCATTATATGATTCTGAAGAATCATACAATGTACTGTATAATTTCTGTTTCACACAAAAATGATAATACGAAACAAATGCTTTTAAATACATAGCTATTTCAAGTGAGTTCCGTAGTAAAAGTTCTGTGAATATTTAAAAATATCATCCCATGAAATATTGCCTATGTATCTAAAGTCTGCCTGTATATTTAGTTTTGTTTTTTATGTGACTTGTCTATGTATAAGATCTTCCAATAAGGATACATTAAAATTCGCAGTGAGACTGACAAAGACCTAGAATACCTACGTCACAACTCACAGTGCTAAGATAAAGCGATTCTAAATTGGTTGATGGGCACGCGCACGTTGAGTGCAATAAACAGGTACAGGTACCACCAGCAGAAATCTAAAGTGATACAATTGATTTGCTGATGCTAACAATGATACTTGGAAAATGGAGCAAAAACTGTTAAGTTATAAGTACATATTTACTGAATAGTGACTTTTAATAAAGATAATCTGGATTAATATGGCTTATCTTTGGTAATACAAATAATAGCATATTAACCAAGTACTCTAATTAAACGTTCACAGCACAATTAAGGGTATGTAATTACCTAATTAGGCTAAGATTTTAACCGACCTTACGAACGTACGTAGTGCTTTAATATGCACAAGCTATTGAGTTTCATGTTACCTATCTCTTTTATAATCGAACCAAACAAAAAATAATTAATTTCTTTTGTTTTTCTGGGGAAACCGACCTTAACATAACCTAATAAGGGAAAAACTCTAAATTTGATCAGCCTACGGTTAGGAACAGTGGCGTGTGGGTTCGCTTCATCTTCCAAAAGATAAATAACAGCTGTACTAAGTAATGCAGTCTATCCTGACGTCATCACTTGATGCAACGCCCCACGGCAACGCAGACCACTCCCTGTCTGCCGACTGGTAACGCATGGTAATTGGCGCTTCCTCATAACGCACAACACTACACCGGTGTCACAGCCGGTGTCGTATCAATGAAAATATTGTTTTATGGCACGGGCCGTAGGGATGGCCCCACTGGATTTTATCGATCGATTTTTGTTATTGGTTTACGAAATAATTTCTTGCAACGTTTTTATGTTGACGTTTTAGGGTGCTCAATTATAAATTGGAAATTTTTACTAGTAATAAAACAATCTACATAACAATTAAATTCAGTATGTTGTCGATAGGTAAGCACCACATCGCAATACAATAAAACTTTATTGTGTCTAATTGTCATCACATTGTCACGCGGAAGTGCTTAGAATACATTAAATACCACGTAATAATCAAAATAATAGGTGGACCATTAACTAATGCAGTTATGCATACTTTACTTCATGCTGATTCATTTGCGCTACTCAGTTCCATTCACTCCGCCAGAAAATAATATTAAGTTACAATAACCTCGTAATAGGCGTTGAAACGTTTAAAATTAAATGTTATCGATAATAAAAATGCAAAAACTATTACATGAAATTATTACTTTGTTATAATCATCCCTATTAGCAATCATTTTTATGGATAATTTTCTATGTTTAGCACATTGATCCATCCAATAATAAATATTAATTTATAAGTAAGTTTCAATCGTTTAAAAGGTAATTACTTGATTTTGTCGTATTGGTCAGCATTTTATGGACCGCGTAGCGATTTATATCGGAGATTTTATCACATTTTCATTACTAAATGCCCATGAAAGACGTTAAACGTTTTCTTCTTTACGACCATTAATAAAAAAAAACTTGGAACTTCTTAATGATGAAATGAAAAGAAATTATAAAACAAAAAAAAAATTATGACAGAAACTGCTAACTAATATTAATATTTTTGTTACTTTTGTTATTTTCCGATGTGATTAACAAACAGGCCACACCCGGTGTATAATAATAGTCATAAAAAATGTTTTCGCGTCACTAATAGCTTCGGTCGCCATGAATCCATGAGTCAGTCCGGAAGCACGGAATTCACGTACAGATTTCCAAGACAACCTATTTCTATGTAGATTGAATTCTGAGAACTCAACAAAGAAAACATAAGTCTCGTATTCCTTGTGTGCGTAAAAAATATAGCAGCTCCTGCGACATATTGCGCGGGAGTTGCCAGCTGACACCGCACATGTAATGAGCAAATAATAATAACAATGTTACTGTTACCAATATAAGTATAAAAGACAATATGAACAATTTTCTATCTTATTCCGCGGCATTAAGGGTCAAAAGAGGACGAGATTTATTATAGCACAGTTAACAGTATTAACATGCGGGTGCGTAAGGATGGGGTAAGCGAAAGCGTAGCTAATCGATATCGATGCAGCAGTTTGATGAGAAGTATGTACGGTTAGCTGTAACGAAATGTTTCATAGCTATAAAACTTTTACATATTATATGATGCATTTTATTGTTGATGAAAGGTTAATGTTTTTAATTTAAATTTTGCATTTTTTTATTTTTAGGCGGAATTTGAAAGAAGGCTATGTCCAGCAGAGGGCTGCGATAGTCAGAGTTAATGTATTTCTAAAAATAAAAGTCAATAAATACGTCCTTACACAATTATAATTGTCCTTAAATAATTATCAAAGTGGTTTCGTCGTTCAATGTGTCCAAATTAAACCCAATTAAAAGAAAACACAACAATGATGCGATAAAACAATGAAGGTTTCCTTTAACTCATGGTAACTCCGATTAGAAACAATGTAAATTATATTTATACGCTTTAAAGGACAAACTCAAGGATACAACCAAATATCTGAAGAGCGCGTTTGGCTTTTCATTTTCGATTGACACGACACTCGGATAAAACGTATTTTATGTAATGTTAATATTTATTTGAAACATAACATCGATAGTAATTATCGACCTTACGCATTGCACGGCACATCACTAGATCGACCCCACTCACTGCGTTCCGTCGGTCCCCTCACTTCGCGTCAGTCAGTGTAACTCGTGCCGCGTCACAAAACGTTTCACTTCCAGTGCCACAATGAGAATCGCAGCGCTTTCTGCGCTGTTCGCGATCGGGTTAGCCACCGAGCTTACTCCGACGGACGTAGTTCGACAGAGGTTTTACGATCTAGAAGAGGAGCTATGGAGGAACGTGACGGACCCTATGTGGAGGGACTCCGGCCTTGGTGGGGATGTCGAACTGACAAAGGCGTTCTACGCGCTGAACGAGCAGATCGAGTTAATTCCAAGGCCTAAGAGACTGACGCTTAACTCGTGGTTATGGGGCAAAGTGTCAGAAAAGCTGCAGGTGGTAGACGGATTCTACGACAACTTTATGGAGTTTGTGAAGCACCAGGCATCGCCTGGTACAGTGCCAGCGCCGGTCAGAGAGTGGCTGGACATGGCAGAGTCGGTTCTGATGGACCCGAAGACGTCTGTGGCCCAAGCTGTGAGGAAGATTCACGGTTTCTTGGAGCACGGAGATATTTTCCGCTCAGCCCTCCAGGTAAAGTTAATGACTAATAATAGCCGAGTTTGGGGTAGAACGACAACAACAATGGAAAGTTGAGTAACTGAAGATGTTTGGCAACATGTCAGTGACCTGATGTTTAACTTAAAACAATTGGAATGTTTACAGTTTCCCTATAATAGCGTGATTATTTTTGGAGAACGTCACATTTAGGAGTTTTGTTTGTATAAAGCGTATTGAGTAATCGTATTTTGTTCGCGTTCTTCGAAGCAATGCCCTCGTTATTCAGGTGACGGCTTCGACACGGCAAACATTTCGGATATCAAAAAGCAGGTTATTTTAATATGGCGAGTGTTCGTTTTACCTAGAAATATAAAATGTTTTAAAAAATACCACTCTTATAATTTGTGTAGTAAACATGTAGGTAATCAAAAGGTCGGATTATTGACATCGTAATAAGTAAATAGCACAAATGAAAACCTAGATGTATATTTTCACCATTTTAATATTCGGTAAGGCACTCGGGAATGCCAACGATACTCGTAATGTTATAGGTAACGACAAATTGTGAAAGTTAACTGTATAATTATATTCTTTATACATATTATAGTAGTTACTAAGGAGCCCAGGTTTCATTGTTTCAGGTTATAGACTGAGATTATCATAACATTTGTAAATACACTCTCCAGTAGTAGGGTATAGTTTACTAATAGCAAAAATATCGTACGCCGAGAAAAATAGACAACTACCAATCATAAGTAAACAAAAACTATAATTGCTTAAAAGGGTTATGGGTATTAATGATTTTAAAAAAAACAAAAAAAAGTTTATTTTTTCCACTTTTTCCAAGTATCTAAAAACGTAATTATGCTCATAATAATTTAAATTACTAATGCATTCAATAAATATATCATCAGATGTATTGGTGGGGGTAGTAGGTTACTTTACAATTAGCAAAAACATCATAATTGCAAAACACCGGAAGTTCTTGATGAGGAAAAGAATGCATTCCGTTAATTATCCCGTATTTGTCGAGTAATTAGAGTTTAGTGTTACATACCTAAGCATTATACATATTAAGGCTCCTTCAAACAGACGCGATTCGCGTCGCGCGTCGCGCTTGTCTGCTGAGCCTTTATATGCAAAGGTGTCGTATGACTTATCAACATTGAGTCTACCGCTACACAGCTCAAGTCCTGTACCTACTTTATGGTTATTATAACATAATTTATTATCTATGCTGTACCCGCATGTGAGAGTGAAACAAGTAGGTCGCGATTGCGACAAGAAAAAATTACAACCTCGCGAATTATTTACACTGATTCATCTGTATTACGAAATATCAGATTTTTTATTTCAGAAAACAGTTTTATAAAATGTTTACATCACTAAAACTTCATTGCGAGTTAGATAATAAATACGACGTTGTTTATTTCAGTTTAATTATAACGACTGTAGCCAATTACATTAATTAAACATGATTAGTTTTATGAGGGCAATATGTGACCACCACGCATCAAGTATTTTTACCCGACTGCGGAAGGACGGTTATGGTTTGAAAATTAATTTAGAGCAAAAGCTCATACCTATACCTGCACATACACATAACATAATCATTCCCACTGCTGGGACACAGGCCTTTTCTCTTTTGAGAGGGAGTTGGTTCGGCTGCCCCATTTCAAAACCTACTAAGGACTTAAAATGAAATTTTACAGGAGAGCGCATAAACGTAATATTGGTCAGCCTATGGAATGTATTTTTTTAATTAGTTAAAGTGACTTACTAGGTTTTAAATGGTTACTAGGGAGTGAAAGGTGCACTTACCAGGTATCGATGCTTAAATATATCTCCTTTTATGTAAGTTTAAAACGCTGTTTTTGTATTTGGTAGAGACCTTCTAGGTTAGCAAGATTATGCAATAAAACGATTTTTGTAAAGTGTCCCTTACTAGGTTTTGAAATGGGACAGCCGGGTTGTAATCCACCACGCGGGCCCAGTGCGGGTTAGCAAATATCACATGTCTTAGAATTTTTGATTCAAGGACATGCCAGTTTTCTCACGATTTTTTCCTTTACCGTTTTGACTCTTATACATAAATAACAAAAATAACGGAGTTTCTTCATTAAATTTTTCGCTAACCTTCCAATCTCTGAATAACCTAACATAAAGGTCAATAACAGGAAAAAACACTGTATAAGTGCGAGTCGGACTCGAACACGAAAGGTATCACAAGGCAAAAACGCCGAAAAAAACACGTTTGTTGTATGGGAGCACCCCTTACATATTTATTTTATTCTGATTTAGTAGGTATTTGTTGTTATAAGTAGCGGCAACAGAAATACATCATCTGTGAAAATTTCAACTCTCTAGCTATCACCGTTCATGAGATACAGCCTGGTGACAGACAGACAGACAGCCGGACAGTGGAGTCTTAGTAATAGGGTCCCGTTTTTACCCTTTGGGTACGGAACACTAAAAACCAGTGTTAGCAACATACATAACATACCCGGTTTTCCCAGAAAATGTCCATCCAAGAAAATAACGGTATCATACAATAAACATTACTAATCGTTATCAATCCAAAGCTGACTATTCCCACAGGTATTTGATAACAGCCTATATGTTCGCAAAGATGACTTCATACGTAACTTTCGAGTAATAATTATGACTGTCTGACTGAAGACAATTCGCTCCCCCCACCGAATAATATGGTAATCGATAAATCAAAATTTTACAGGAAAAATAAAAAACTGTTTTATGCGTATATCTCGGCACGGGTAGATCGTAAAGTAGACATTTAAACGTCAAAACAAAGCTAATTTTTTTACAATCTAATTTATATTATGATTTTTTTGTAATACTTTAATAAAATTAAGTTATTCACAAAAATAATTTTACTGAAATTAAATGGTAAAAGTATAGTATGCAACGCATCATTACCATATTATTCGCGTGTAAACGCAACAATATCGTAGTCAATATTAATGCATTATAGTATTATTCGTTGTAATACAGTGTCAAAAAATCTAACGGCAATATGATATTACGATATTATTCGTGTGAAATCCAAGCGATAGTGTGTAATGTAATATTACATTACAGTAATATTCGTCGATGTGTGGTGTCAAAAGATTAACAGTAATGTAATGTTGCAAATACATGTTTTATTAAATAATCCAGTACTTATTATTTGATTTGGCAGAAAAATAACAATAATAGAGGAAGTTGATATTAATACTGGATAATTTATAATAGCGTTTTATTAAAATTTATGAAATAAAACAAAGGTTTTATTATTTATCATAATCAGTCCTTTTATTTATTAACTAGCTGTGCCCGCGACTTCGTCAGCGTGGAATAGTGACTTTTCGGGCAGCATATTTTGAATTACATATACCGACGTTTGGGTAGCTAAAAATTTACTTTACAGTAATGCTTCTCTGTATACGATATTTGACGTATGGCCATCGGGGATGAAAGCATACAGGCTCCTAGGATTGCTAACCCGTGACAGAGCTACATACAACTGAGCATGCGAGAAACAGCTGATACTTAGATCTACACCTACAACTTTCAGCGTCTGACCTTGGGCTTTATTAATTGTCATCGCAAAACATAGGCTGACTGGAAACTGGACTCGTTTAAAACTAAATGGAAAATTGTTTGGAATGAGAGGAATCCGAGGAATGAAAACACTTTTAACCTTTTCCACACCTTGTTAAAATCTCTGCTTCTATCAGATTTCTTTGTAAATTGGTCACTTTTAACCTGGTGCCATTGCTAAGTTTTGGGGGGCTTAAATTTCTAAGAAGCATTA
Source organism: Luperina nickerlii (assembly GCA_963855955.1). Lineage (NCBI taxonomy): Eukaryota > Metazoa > Arthropoda > Insecta > Lepidoptera > Noctuidae > Luperina > Luperina nickerlii. The sequence goes on along the minus strand of OY979676.1, from coordinate 21,193,328 downwards.
TCGGTACGCCTACTTTTAATTTTATTTTATGGTGCTGGTAGTCCAGGAGCATTGAGGGATTTTAAAATTTCTACTGGGTAGCTTGTAGATTTTCCTTCTTCCATGACTCTGTTAATGGAGATATACTCAACATAATCCCCCGGAACATAGCTCAAATTTCAGCGTTTATTGTTGCTGCTTGGTCGTTTCGTGGCGTCAAAATAGCTCTTTTGCAAAGCCAGAAATTTACGCAAGTTGGTATTTGCGATGCGTTTCCATACACAGATGATATGAGGTCTTGCATTGATGAAACTATGTTGCATAGGTTTTCATTAAGAAAAACTTTTCCTTGTTCCTGCGGTAACACACCGTTACCAATCTCAAGTAGCAAATCTGAAAATGCTTGAGCATTTTCGTTGCCTCTAATTTGCGCACGCATATTTAATGTCAAATGCAAAGGTATAATGTAATGCCACAGTCGAGAACTCTTTAGGCAGGCTCTAACTTCAACAGCCCTTGTTCCACGTGGTATTACAGGGAGAGTCTGACGAAAATCGCCACAAAAAGCATAGTAATGCCATCCATGGGGTGATCACTTTGCTTGACATCACGCAACGTTCTGTCTACTGCTTCTACTGTTTTTCGATTGGCCATTGTGGACTCATCCCATATAATAAGGCTACAATCACGAAGAACCTTAGCTTTATCACTGTTTCTTGAAATATTACAAACAGGGCTTTCTGTGCGGTCTAAATCGATCGGAATTTTGAACATTGTATGAGCAGTTTTCCCACCTGGCAACAATGTGGCTGCTATGCCTGATGAAGCGACAGCAAGCGTGATTTTACCTTGGCTTCGTACCTTCGCCAAAATAACTTTCGTAAGAAATGTTTTACCCGTTCCACCGGGTGCATCTACAAATAGCATTTCTTCCAAAGTACTATCAACGCTCACCAGATCAAATATCAAACGCTGTTCATCAGTTAGCCTCGAGAGTGCGCGTCCATGTACGTACTCTGATAGTATACCTTAAAAATGTCCGCCGTGATACTTTAAATTGACATAACTTTTTTATTTATGAACCGATTGACATGAAATAAACACTAAATGTTAAGTGAAGCTTACTACAATATATTAGTGAAACCGCATCTAAATCGAATAAGCCGTTTCTATTATATTGTAAACAAAAATAATACACAAATATAATTGTTTTATACTTTACGTGGAAAAAGGCATGCATTTCTTACGCGAATATAATGGTAATCATCACTTACCGAAAAAGTTAACGATTGCATGATCTGTAATAACATGTTATGGTATTATTCGTGCAAAAAGTGTGTTTAGATTTTAAGGGAATAATGTTGTTATGTTCATTACGGTACCACTGAAATTATTGTACTTTTATAAATATACATAGAAAAAATACAAAAAAAATTACAAGATGAGAATTAATGCTTTAGACACCGAATATGCAATAAAACGAAAACTGTCGTAGTACCACATTACCATGTTATTCGGTGGGGGGAGCGAATTAATTTATATCCTTAGGCTTTACTCTTTTAAGTCAACAATGGGATGTATTATTTGAGACTAGACGACTAGAATTAATTCTATTTTGTTGTAATTTTTGACGTTCAAAAGTGCCTTTTATGTGCCTATTTGAAATAAATGTTTTGACTTTGAAAAAAACTTGGGTCAAAATAAACGCCCCTAAGACGACCCACTGACCAAAACAAACAATGAGCTCGTTAAATACAATAGATGTAACGTTTACAATACCCCTTGTCATTAGACGCATAATCGCTTGAATAATCATTTGATAATCACGAGTCAAAAGTCTAATAGCCATTTTGTATTTTGGCCTGGCGAAGTATATTTTTTCTTCCATAGTATCAGTCATTTTGTTATTGAAAGAACCCTAATACCAAATAATACAGATGAACGACACTTATGGCGCCAAACTCGTAGCTAAATTCCGGGCAGATTCAATTTAGATTTCCATGAACACTCAAAGAAGAAACATACCCTATCTTTTCTTGTTCAAAGCAAACCACAATTTTTCCTATACCAAGATAATAACAAACGATCGTCTTCTATTTTCAGGAGGAGGATTCGGACGTGTGCGACCTTCAGATGTCCCCTCACCAGCTGATATACGACATGTACAACACCATAGCCCTGACTGAGATCAAGGGTTACGCTATGATGCAGTTCTCTTGGATGCTGCTCAGGATATACGGAAGAGGTGAGCTTAAAATCATGTCTGTTTAGTAAGATTGGGTAGGTCGAGTTCCCCAGTTTGGTTATAGGTCCTATGTAATACAGGAAGAGTCTATTGACATTGAAACAGGTAAGATTCTTTGTTTCTTAAGGCTCCTTCAAACAGGCGCAGCACGTGATAAAATCGCGCACGACATAAAGGCACTGCAAGTCGCGCAACGAGCGGTGTCTTTGTGCCGCGCGCGATTATATCGCGTGTCGCGCCTGTTTGTAGGAGCCTTTAGTCAAGTGATGACCGTAAGTGATGTGATTGGAATAAGTAAATAGACCGTGTGATTTATATGTACTAATACTAGCTTCCGCCCACGGCTTCGCCCGCGAGGTATGCCGATAAAAATCTATAAAAGTCCTGACTAACTATTATATCAACGCACAGCGTAAACCGCTGGTCCTATAGACATGAAATTTGGAGGGTGTGTTCTTTGTGAAGAGTAGGTATCCACTAAGAAAGGGTTTTTCGAAATTCTACCCCTAAGAGTGTGAATTGGGGGAGATGGTGAAATTTCACGCGGACGAAGTCTCGGGCAGAAGCTAGTTTAACATAAATGTTAAGTAAATTAGAACACTGATCAGGATTGCCTATAAAATATGAATATAAAATTATCAGAGCAGCGGAAGTAATCAAGATTAATAATTATATGAACCCCTATCATAGAAATGGAAACATTAAAGCCCCGTATTAGTTCACATCTGGCCTCTGTGGGGGGGATTAAACTTTATAATTACATTATTACCTATAATAAAATTTATTATTCTAAATTAATTTTACAGACAACGAACAGTGAGTGCAGCAGTGCAATGCATATTTTAAAATAGTTATGTAAAATTAATTGAAGCGTACAAAACCAACTTTATGATTTGAACGGTTTCGTGTTTGTTTTTCTAACACGAAAATAGAATCATTTATCAGTCCAATGAAAAAGAAATATTACAAACAATAAAATATACATATAATATCTTAGCAATTTTCATAATTTATTAATTAAATTGTTTAAAAAAAAATGTAGGTACCTGACAGCAGGATTAAAATGTATTATGTTCTACAAGTGAATCCAAATAATTATTGTTTTAATTAAGACTGCTTATAAGTGTACGGCAAGAAGAAAAAGAGTCTATTTATAAAATATTTCGCTGTTCTCAAAATCAATATTAGCACAAGTTTTTTTTTCATAAAAAGCTCACCAATGACAAAAAATATCGTTTTAACAGTATTCATATGATTCAGTTTGTTTGTCATTGGCGGTCGCAAGTGTTTGTGTCATTGCGAGTATATTTACATGTACGCTATCAACAAAATGATATGCAAAACATTGAATTAAATAAGCTATCATGTCCATTCTGAATAACTGGAAATGCCTCATGTAGTTTACAAACGGTCAAGAACAAAAGAATTACAACGACGTAATTAAATTAAGACAAGTATACATAAAATGCCTTTTACACAAGGGGATAGACAGGACCATAAAAAGGCAAATGCTACGTGTAATTGTATTGCATATGAATATAAGGAATACGGGTCAAAATGAAATATCTGAAATGATAGTTTTTTTACTGACACTAGGTGACACCAAATTAACGCCTAAATAAAAGCGTAGTGTTGAATTTTCGACGCTCAGCTAGGTGCCTAGAGTTGAAAATCCAACAATGCAATAATATTTAGGCGTTCATCTAAAGGTGTTACCGAGAGTTACTGAAAATGGTCATTAATTATTCAAGAAACAAATGAATACGATTACATTTAATCGCGCTGCTCCGTTATTTATAACAAGCTAAATTCATGTGAAACTTGTTTTGTAATCACTCTTTGAATAATATTATTATTATGTGCAGCAAAGAAAACAAGAACAAAGCAGTAGGAAGTCAAAATAATTAGTATTGATCAGTTGATCTTCATTACCACCAAGTATTTGACCGTGTGATAGTTAAACAATTGATTTATTATAAATAAGGTCGCTTTAAACATCAACGACAGTTTAATTTGTCAAATTGTAACGCAACAGAGTAATTCATTAAACAAAGCATTGCTCGAAAACGCTTTGATATTGGATCATTTAAAATTATACATAAGCGAGGATTATTCTACGAATTTATTTACATTTTTTGACAGTATTTCCATTAAAAAAACTTTAACAGGTCGATTTTACTCTACGGATAAAAACATAGGTAACCGTAAATATTTTTTTAATCATTTTGCCGGCTAAACTCATATAACATACGGATAAACTCTAGTGAGCTTTTGATAATAATAATACATCTGTGTAGAGTAACACAGTAAAGAATCTACGTCATATTGCAACCACAAATAAATAATATTGTTTGTAATTATTTTTATCTGAAACTAGGTAAGTTGATCTAGTAAATCGTGGCTATTGACACAACTGTTAAATAAATAATAACAATATAGGCATATACATTGTTTTCTTGGTCAATATAATTATTAGCTGTTTATTAATACTAAATATACATGTAGCATTAATACCTTTATTATTAAAATGCCTACTTATGTAAAATAACTATTGTAAGCTCAGCATTATCTGACACTATGGCAGGTCGACAATGTTCAATGCACCGTATGGTAAACAATCTATTTTCATATAACTTAATGAACAATGGATTATGTTTGAAAAGCCATTGTGATTGAGAGCGAAAAATACTATAAAAACATGAAACGCTACAGAGCTATTTTTGTATTTAGCTTTTAGATTTCAACGAACTGTTTTTACGGCCTATATTTTCGTTTTAATGTGGTCATTTATGGTTTGTTTCAGGCAACTTCACACAGGAAGCGAGTCTAACGCGACAAAGGTACTCTGAGAGGACGGGACAGACAGCCACAGCTGCAAGAGCAGCTTTAGCATCGGCTAAACGAGACCTGTACCGGTGTGACCCACCTGTACATACCAGTGGTAAGATTTCTAATTAAGTAATATTATTGCGCGATGGTTCACAAATATTATCAGACAAGCCGGGTGGACAGTACAGAGATTATTATTTTTACCAAATATTATAGCGATGTTTTTGAGGGGCACTTGGCTAAATAATAATAGCCGCACAGATCGATCGATCAGGTTAAGCTACGCTTGCCGCGGTTGGTCTGTGGATGGGTGACCATCTTTACATACTGAGACCCCTCAGTGCCTCAGAAGGCACGTTAAGCCGTTGATATCGGCTGTCATTTGTGGATCTTTGACAGTCGTTGCGGGTAGTCAGTAGCCCGAAATTCTGACAACCAGTCTTACCAAGGGGTATCGTATTACCCAGTAACTGGATTGTGGAGATCAGATTGACAGTCGCTCCATGTAAAATACTGGTATTCAGCTGCATCCGGTTAGACTTGAAGCCGACCATAACATACGTTGGGAAAAGGCTAGGCAGATGGTGATTATAGCGATGTTTATACCAATGAATTTAGTCTAAACGATGCTCACAAAAAGACTAACTAACAATCTTTGACAAAAACAAAACACAAGAAAAAGTACGCGTGAACTCCTATAAAATCATCGTATTATTAAGCGGTTCATAGGTCACTCAATAATGATAATATAACGTTACAACAAAATATAAAAATAGCAGCAAAAACAATAACAAATCTGCGACACCTAAACGGAAACTCCACCTTATTTATTCACACAAACAAACTTTACACCTCAAAATAATTTCACCTACAGTTGATAATTTCCATTTTCCAGCGACGTACGCGGAAGTGACGCGCCTGCTGCAAGGCTACGTGGAGAACGAAGTGGATCTGAACAGCGACGGGACGTGTAAAGAAAACTGTGCCTTCTACACACTGACAGAGAACAAGGGCTGCTTCAAGGACCAGTTCTGTGCCAAGCAGACCACGTGCCACGGCAGGATCATTGACTGCCAGTATGTGGATTCTGACATGTGGGTGTGTCCTGCGGTAAGGAAAATTTTAATCTTTTACCACGAAAGCTTCTTTGGTCTATTGAATTTTCTCTGTGAAATCTTATGTCAGATTACATGATCTGTTGCTATTAATATGGTCAACCACTCCATCGTTAAAGATTTCACGAGTTTTTTCTAAGCAGACATGGATGAAAGAAACATTTCAATAAATAAACAAAGCAGCTCGAGATGATACATTGTAACGGTTTCACACAAAGCTAAATTGCTTTAATTGATGTGGAATTGTGTAGTCACATCTTTATTGTCCAGTCTGATTATACTGTTGTTATAATTAAAGCTAAACATGCCACATGACGAGCAGAACTAACACAAAGAGGAAATAAATACTTCAGAGAATATTATTAAAAGTTTCAAAAACGAACTGGGACATGAACAACAAAAGGAAAATAACGAGCAAATATTTCTTAGTTTAGTTATTATAAACAGTACTGAACTAAAGTAGTAGCCGTGACCTCGTTAGTAACGAACAAATCACGATAATTCATCACGAGCAAATAAATATTGCGAAGATATCCGAGTAATTGTATACGTTGAACTTTACAGAGCTACGGCAGTTCCCGGCGGTATGAATGGATCGAGTACGAAAACGGACGCACACTGGGAAGGGTCGGCAGCTGCAGAAGGGGAACAACCAAGGTTAGAGCAATTTGACTTTACCAACATTGGCCCCAACATCTCAGTAACCCACAAATACCGTTGGCCTCCAATGTTTGTTATTTAGCGACAAACGTATCATTTGCAGAGCAATCGTTAAATATTGCTTGGCTTATCTGCCAGACGTGGAGAGTAGCTAATGGGGTCAAATGATTAAGGAAACAAATCGAAACGCAAATACGATAGCAAGACGTTTTACATGATTCCGTTTCATTTGGATTGATTTCTCGAACATCAATGCATACTGTACATATGTATTTTCATGTAACTCTTAATCTGCACTTTTAGCCAAGATCTTTGTGTTTTTGCAGCACGTCAACAACACAATATCATCTTTGTTTTTTTTCTTTAAGTGAAACCTAACCAGTTGTAAAATAGGTATAGTATTTTACACGAAGCGACCGCTACCTGACCTCGAGAAAATACCGCACGTAATCAATATAACTCCTGTTAATCTCAAGCCTAGTGTTCCAATTCAGTGGCTATGTCCAGGTGGATTCGTGGTGGCGCTGGTTGTTCTGGCACTGCTCCTACTGCATGTGCCTCTGCGATGACAAGACCCACTCCGACCGCTACTTCAGTCTCCGGGAAGCAGTATCAGACATCAACAACAACAAGTTAGTCCCTTAAATGTTCGGGTCACCCGCACACTTTTAGGGACATTCTTAAACTTTCCCCAAGGAATCCGAACTAAAACGAAGATTATAATGAAAGTTTTTCCTTCTAAGGTCGACTCCTGGTGGAGATGGACACTTACTCACTGCTCGTATTGCTTTTGTCTGTGCGAGGACGATGTCAGCATGGCTGAACGTTTCTTCAGCTTACGAGAAGCATTGGCAGATATAGAAAACAACAAGTCAGTACATACTTGGAAAAATGGAGAAACTTATCTACGTGTCTTTTCGACCTAATTGGCTTTCGTTGTAAATATCGCTTTCAGGGATAGTAGAAAACTGTATCTATCAACTAAATGTTCAGGGTAGCGATTCGGATCTAATGTCATCTTCTGTCATCCATATTGTGTTAACAGCATGGGTTGGGTGTGCGGGTGGTCTTTTTCTTTGCTATTTTTAGTTCCATACTAACATTAGCTCAATTTTCCAGGATAGTAACAGGAATGCGACTAGTGAAACACGGTAAAGTGTTCCACATTCAGATATATCAGGGTAAGCTGGTGGAGCGAGGGTTCGTGGAGTCTTCGGAGGAGGTGCTGGCACAGGCCTTCGACCCGACTACGCAAGCAGGAGTCATGGAGGGTTTGGACTACCACACGCTGACGTACGAGAGGCGAGCCATCGACTTGGACGAGTTGGATTCACCTTCGGGACATGTTTTGACTGGAGCCAGGTGAGAAAACTCAATAAAAAAAAACGACCAAAATTCTAAATCCTCTTTCGGTTAAAAGTTTAACACTAACAAAATTTTCTTTCACAGGTTGCGAATGATCGGTGCCCATCTACACTTTGAGATCCGCTCTACACCATTCAACTATACGACAGGAAAACTTTCACCAGAAAAGAGTCAATGGATCAGCAACGACAACACAGAAGGATCACACACACCTAGGTAAATACAGCTTCTTTCCTACGTGACTGGGTAAAAGGAACTGTCTGTCTGTAAAAAAAAAGCAATGCCGGCAGTAGGTTATAGACGAAGTCGGCAAAAACCAGCTTGAAGACTTCACAGGAATCCTTTTCTAGAACAACTTAATCTTTAAAGGAGACTAATTATAGTCAGAATTTGAGTTTGAAGCCTTTTTAGGGATTCTTCTAAACCTAGACTTTCCAATTTGTTTCCAGATCACGTCTAGAGCTATACAAGCCGGACATTCCAACGCGCGCGAACACTCAACTGCGCATAGACTCACAGCACGACCAGTTTATTGAGTTCACGCATTCGGACTTCGACGCCGACGCAGCGCAAAGCACGGTGCCGTTTATTGATATACAGCCCGTCGTGCCTTCCAAAGGTATGCATGGAGTTTTTACTATTTATTGTTTTTGAGAGATGTTCTTTGTCGATGACAGATTATAAAAAGTGCACGACTCGTAATGCTCATTTGATCGTATAAAAAACCATATATAAAGATATTATATTAGTTAGAGAGACGGGAAATTTAATGTTTTTTGTTGTTATTTTTATATTAGAAATATTTTGATGTTTTTTTGTTTCTACTACATTAAATCAATTTTTCAAAAGTACAGAATTTATCTCCATTCAATTATCTATACAGTGGTATACAATTTAAGTAGGTTCTATGTACTAGCAGGTGTATAACATTAGAAACAGAACTTGCAGAAAGGAGGCATAAAAAATAATTTCGATCGTAAAGTACTCTTCTTTAACGCTTCGCATTATGAGTCGTGCAAAAATATACACTAGATGTAGAAAATTGTGACGTTTTGTAGGTAACTTTTATTGTAGGTGGTTGAAATAGTAGCGTCATGAGCAAAGCTCGTCCCTTCTCCGTATTAGAAGGGGCCTTTGCTCCATGGGGACAATAAATGGCTGGAATCTGTACAATTTTTTTAACTTGTTAGATTATTTTTACGATACTGATGAAACATAACTGAAAGAACTAATTTTCGCCTGCAGCCCTAAACACGAAAGGAGCGACTTTGCTCAGTGGAGCGGGGTTGTACCATAGAGGAGCTAAGGGCTCCGGAGGCTTCATCGCCGTCAAGGTCATCACCTACGACCACTCCAAACACGTGAAGGCAGAACCACCCCCATCAGAGTTCGTCGACGAGGCGGAAACAACCGAATTCGTACCCATCGTCAATTAGAACACAGTTTAATTTCATATACTCATTTTATTTTGTAATTTAGCGTAATTGTGACTTTTGATAATACGTATTTTTTAAGTCTTGTACTGAGTTTTATTTCGGGATATGTAGCGTACAATGGTGTTGGAAGGACATCTACAAAAGGGATGTTAATATCAAACAAGATAACATTATATTATTGTGTTGCATTGTCTGTTTACATGAACATTTACAAATATGTGGCTGACGAGTACAAACATGAATATTATACATTTGTTATGTTAACATTCCAGTGAATGGACCACAGCGATCTATCAGATCCATTGTTCGGAACCTACTGGACTGGTCTCTTTCTTATGCTTGCCTTTTTTGACATTCCAAATTGACCAATGGAAGTTGTCATAATGACGGTATTTATGCTCATTCATGCCCGGTTTCTGAAGTCCCCAGATAAACTCTCATTAACTATGGATTCAATAAAGTTATGCATAAGATAAACGTCGGTTAACTGTCACTGCGTTTCTGGACACGCAACAAACCATTCAATAACTATGAAACCGATAACTAGGGGTCTGTATACGGGTTCACGTAAAAAAATGTTATTTATGAGCAGTTTACGGCAGATGTTTGAACGACATCATTGTCATTTTTTTTTTAAAGAAACCTTAACTCAGCAGTTCATTGTTTTTGTGTAGTATTATTTTTGCTTTGCCGTTTCATTTTAAGTTAAAAGTCTGTTTGTCTTTCCAATGGTTAGTGTTTTATTCATTATTTTGCAAAATAGCATGGAATCAAAATTTTACTGAAAGAATAATGATGCTTCCTATCGAAGTGGCTAATGAATTTGACTATTATGATCGACAATGATGCTAACACTCATTGTATTCTTTACTGTATAATAATAATATGTATATAAATATTTTAATATTTTATCTTTCACACGTCATTTAATTTCATACCTTCGTACATAAAATTCGTACCTCAGAAACCGGGCCTAACACACGTTTTTGATGTAGTTTTCTATGAAATGCAACGTCAAATATAGTTATGGAACCGATAAACGGCGAACATTGGTCAGTTAAGTTAACTTGAGTTTAAACGGAGTTTATCTTACATTGCGGTGTTCGGAAACGCACTTCCACAAGTTGTCGAACCAATAGCGCTAATGGATAGATAAACCACTGACAAAAGTACCTCAGAAACCGGGCATCAATCGGGACATTTTGAACTAAGTTTTGATTCATAAAAACGAAATTTTAGGAAAGAAAAACAATACTTATGCATATTTGATAATTTATTTTAGAATGTGATCTTGTTTCTTGTATCATCCCTGTAGGAATTAGATGACTCTTACTTTCTAGTCTACATACAGCTCCAAATATGAACAATAAAGATTAATATGGTACAGGTTCGTTTTTGTTATTACTCCATTTCATTTAATTTTTCCATCCACATTCTGAAATAATCGCTAAGACAGGTCAAATGTAAATTGTGGATAGTCAGCGGCTTTGCCTTGTCTCATTTTTTTTCTAAACATTATGCTGGTATCTCTTGGCGTATTTGTCAAAATATTCGAGTTACTTGGGTAAAAAAATATATCCTATTTTATTAAAATAAAGTTCATTTTATATAAACCAAATGACGCAATTGTTTGCGCTAATCCAAGTGCTGTGCTAGAATCACACTCATACTGAATTCTGTTAAAACTAGTGCACTTCATATAAAAGATCCACCAATCCGCACTGGGCCCGCGTGGTGAAACTCCCTTTCCCAGCAGTGGGAACGGGCTGATTATGTTATGTATTATGTACGCAAAACAATAAGTACGCAAAACAATAAGTAAGTAAAAGTAATAAGTAAGTAAAAAGCAAGGTGCCTTTCTAAGCTACTTCACAAAAAAATGAGACCAAAAGGATTGTAGAAGAGATGTGAATTTGAATCTGCCTTGTAAAACTTGCAGTACTTAGCTAACAAATATTGGGAATAACCAGATTACTTTCAAATGTACGCGTTAGAAGGTACGGTCAGCATCAAAAGTCGATTAACACTTCAGTTTTTTTAATCTCAGTTATTGAGCAAAATATTTATTCAAAATTGCAGCAGAAGTACGATGCAATTTTCAACAAATATTTTGCTCAATAACTGAGATTAAAAAAAACTGAAGTGTTAATATTTTGCTCAATAACTAAGATTAAAAAAACTGAAGTGTTAATCGACTTTTGATGCTGACCGTACTAGCAGCGCCCCGCGGTTTCACCCGCGTAAGTGTCGATCCCGTGGGAATATCGGGATAAAAACTATCCTATGTCCTTTCCCGGGACTCAAACTATCTCTATGCCAACTTTCATCTAAATCGGTTCAGCGGTTAAAGCGTGAAGAAGTAACAAATAGACGCATTTTCGCATGGATTGGAATCATCTCATTTTAGTTGCATTTATTATTTAGAATTCAATTTATTTATTAAAAAATGTGACAAATATTATTGTATCTTGCTTGTTTGTATTGTTGCTTGTGTGTAATAATAATTTAAAAGGTGTGAATATAAAACAAGCAGAATATAAGAAATGTTCTAATAATAAACTTACCTTTGATGTTAAAGTGAAAGCTTAGAATGTCCAGCTTTCCTTAAAGTTGTATTCGCCCGCTTTTATTTCGCCAGACAGTTTAATTAATGACCAAGCAATTATAAAGATATTGGGTCACCACTACCAAAAAGGCAATTCTCAAAGTCTAGTTAGAGTCTCCTCGGCGACGTACAAATGCCAAAAATTTAAGGAAATTAGAGGTATCGTTGACAGATTGAGACTGAAATCAAACTGTGAATGTTCCCTAAAAAAACGAGAGTAGGTTTGGCCACAGATAATATAATACTCTACGGTTTGGCGAAGATTCAGGGTCAGCACCCTAATTGCGTGACACACTATCAATCACAATCTGAATCATTTTGAAGGATATTTATTGCTGATCCATTGCTTCATATGACCGAAAAATGTGTCTGCTCAAGAACGTAAATAACGCAATGAATGTCGTTGAACTGTCAAAATGATGCCATTGCTACTGTTAGTGTGTTACGCAATTACTCCGCAGTACTTGAACTCGGCAAGTGTATTGTTATAGGAAGTGTAAATGACGTCACGCATCTCAGTGAGGATACACAAACGTACGTAACAAATAAATGTTACCTGTATTTCGAGTAAGGGTTGATGTAGTGCAAGTGACAGTAATAAGTAGAATAAACAAAACCCCCACAAATTTTAAGTAATTATATCGAGAACTAACTTCTGCCCGCGACTTCGGTCGCGTGAAATTCGTATTTTCCTCTAAAAATTTCGAAAATTTTACTGAGTCAAATATTGCGCGCACGTGTGCTACATACCTGCACTCGCAGCGGATGCACGGCCAGCAGCGCCAGCAGCTCGGGCGGCGGCAGCACGTCGGCCGCGCGCAGGCCCATGGCGCGCACGTGTGCTACATACCTGCACTCGCAGCGGATGCACGGCCAGCAGCGCCAGCAGCTCGGGCGGCGGCAGCACGTCGGCCGCGCGCAGGCCCATGGCGCGCACGTGTGCTACATACCTGCACTCGCAGCGGATGCACGGCCAGCAGCGCCAGCAGCTCGGGCGGCGGCAGCACGTCGGCCGCGCGCAGGCCCATGGCGCGCACGCCGGCACACAGGAAGGCGCCCAGGTAGCGGTGCAGCGGGAAGTGGAACGACGCGTGCATCACCTCCGACTGGAGAGAACGACTTATATTAGTAAGTGATACAAGTTGAACCTTGCTGGAGGAAGCTTGATCTTATCTTTCAACTGCGAGATATTATCGAGACTGCGGCAGTTCGTTTTGTTTCTTTCGTGAAATTCTCATAGATACCCAGATTCTAAGCAAGGCTTTCTTTCTTCCAAACTGTGGAGTGCGGAATTCACTCTAGATTTCACCATTTCTCTTCACAGCAAAGGATCGAGCTTCAATCACAACTACCTCATAGTTCTGAGGTTCAGGACTCTATTTACTTTCTAGAAACCACAACTTATCCCGACTTACATACTCCCCGATACAGTTTAGACGTGGGACGCGTCAGTCAGGTGCGACAGAAGATGTACTCACCCTCTCCATGTGCGGCGTAGTGAAGTGTACCGCGTCGAGCCACTCCTGCAGGTAGGTGAGCGCGGCCGCGATGATCCGTCGCGCGAGCGGCGCGTGCGACGCGTCCGTCAGGTGCGACAGTACCGACCACATGGGATACGCAGCCGCTTCTAACTCGCAGGAAAACGCTGCATAGTAGGAAGACGGCTCGAATTCAATATGACCGCCGACCTCACGGATATTTACGTTCATGCCTGAAAAATTATATTGTTGAGTATTTTTAGACTACATTCTCACGTATTTGAAGCCTATTTGTGGGAAACTTGATGGTAAAGGTTTCTTAGAAATTTTCCCCTTTATTATCTTACAACCTCCTCCCTTTATATCTTTTTTTTAACTCTTATAGTTAAATTATATAAATTAGTGACAGCTATGAGCAACGTTTATGAATAAACCCCAATTTTTAAGGAAAAAGTCATTGTTTCCAAAAGAAATGTTTTCCAGTCCGACAAAAAAGCTGTAATTTTAAATTAAAAAACAACAACCAACCTTGCAACATAGACAAAAACTCGAACCACATGTCCACAAGCGCATCATCTTGCAGAAACAGCAACGCAACGCTCTTATGTGACAACACATTATTGAAGTCCGACACCAACGGCCAATAGCAATGCTCCTTCATCACGCGCCGTGTACAATCTATGACGTAATGAAAATTCTGATCGGGATCATGTAGTGTGTTTTGCACGAGGATCTTCCCCATCATCAGACGTAGAGATAACACCATTACGTGTAGGAGGTGGAGTTGCTGTACACAACGTAATGCTAGGGCCTCGTTGGAGAATAGTTGTACAGACATGTGGACGACTCGGTTGGATAGTGTGTCGGGGTCGGCGGCGTCTTCTAGGACGAGGGGAATGCGAGCGTAGTGCATCACGAATGTACGGGTTAGGTGTTCCTGTAACAAGAATGACGTAGTTTAGGTGAATATTTAGCTGAGGTGTCACTTTTTGGTAGTATTTTTGTGATTAATTTGCACTAGTCAGATCAAGCCTCTGATTAGCAAATCTGCTGTCTTTTATGTTGGAGTGCCAACATTTTATTATCTAAATAGGTTTTAAGGAAATAATGAAAAAATACGTTTGAAAACTAGAGTTTTTATTTCCAGAGTTTTAAAGGTTTTCATTAAGAAGGTGTTTAGTTACCTTATAGTCCTGGTCTGGCAGCATATTGAGCAGGAAGCAGACCACGTTCTGCGGGAACTCGTACTTGAACGTCCAGAAAATGAACTCGTCCAGTAAAGTGTTGTGTTGCAGACGAGGTGCCAGGGCGGGCAGGTGCCGGTACCTGGAGCAAAAGTTGTTTATATAGATCCACTTTTTACAAAGAGAAGGCTTGTGCAATAAACTGCTGATAATGGTATGTTAGCAGCAATAGTGAGTACCAATTGTACCAACCCAAGCCCTTTTGCATTATGTCCCAGGCGTGAAACTAGTTTAAGGCGAAAGCGCCAGGGTAGCCCGCGAAATTAATTTTTTTTTAGGTTTTTTTGCAATTTGCTGGTCAGTATTAAGTTGTACGTTGATTAATATATGATTCGCGGCCGTAACAAATATGTATTTACAGAATTATAATCATTAAAGTCATCAACACAACTCTCTAAGACCACGTAAGTCCAAAGAATAACTGTTTCATGAAATCATCATTCTTTGGAGTTACGTGGTCTTAAGAGATTTGTGTTGATGACTTTAATGATTATAATTCTGTAAATACACATTTGTTACGGCCGCGAATCATATTTTGATCGACGTACAACTTAATACTGACCAGCAAATTGCAAAAAACGTAAGAAAATTTGAATTTCGCGGGCTACCTTAGCGCTTCCCCCTTAATAACGAGTAGTAATAAATATAAGCGAAAATAGCATTTATTGTTATGCAACCCAAATTGTAGCCAGGAATCCTTCAAAGGTCTCCGAACTCCGCTATTGAGTCATGAAGCGAATGACGGTAAGATGTCAGTGACTACTGGGACAGGCAAATATTTAAATCGCTAGATTCGCCCAACTACGACAAAAAATGGTCACGTTTCTGTTTCATTGACAATGACATTTGTATAGTATTCACTCGTACTAAAAATCGTATCTATCAATCGAGTAAATCTAATGATTTATATCTTTTGAGGAAAGGTACAATTTCCTAAAAATTAAAGTTTCTTACTCGTCAGGCGGTTCGGGCGCCGGAAACATTTCGAGCGCTTTCTCGTACATCTTGTTGGATTCGGCCATGTAGCAGCCGTACTCTGTCTCCGGAAACGGAGGCTCCACCAGATTGCGGTACATCTGCAGCAAGGAAATACAAGGTTCAGTTACAAATTGTTGTAAGACGTAAAAGTAATTTAATAATTTATAGTTTATATTATAATAACTTTTATTTAAGTTGGCAACACTATACAGAACTGTCATGGAGTCGGTACTTGCCCTGTTTAACCTGTGTGTAAGAGAATAGTTTCTCAAGAAATACATTTTCTGTGTCTAAATCTCTAGCTTCTCATTAAAATATTCATCAGTACCTAATAATAAATAAGGCTGAATCAATCGTGATTCTTCCTTCTTGTAATGGATCAAGTTTATTTTATATTTTGTAATTCAACCGACAACAGCAATGAAATTTGGTTCTGACTGTATGATTTACTAGGTGCGCCCCGTGGTTTCACCCGCATAAGTTTCGATCCCGTGGGAATATCGGGATAAAAAGTCCTATGTGTTAATCCTGGTTATAAACTATCTGTATGCCAAATTTTATTCAAATCCATGGAGTAGTTTTTGCGTGAAAGAGTAACAAACATTCATCCATCCTTAGAAACTTTCGCGTTTATAATATCATTAAGTAGGATTTGTACTGTAGGGGGTAGCTATAGGTGCTACGCGAAATAATTAAAAAAAACTTTGACTTGAATTAAATATATTCTCGACTTTACATCATCACGCTAGTTCTAGCACACTTCAACTAAACAAGAAAACCATAATAAAAATATTTGACAATTTCTTGAACGTTCGAATGGAACACAGCGGCAATTATTATAACCAGCCTGCATTTACTTCTAAAGGTAGAGCTACACAGTCTCTACAGTACTATATCTTCGAGGAAGACTAGCCCATCCCTATCTCGTGAGATACAAAATGCAGTAAATAGATACGTACGTGGGTATCTTCTTAAAGTCAAAAACAAGACTTTGTTTTTGACTTTAAGAAGATACCCACTAGGACCAAGATTGCCATCGCGTTTTTCAGCAGCCTATGTTTTAAAATTTGACTTGAGGCTATTACTACAGGACTTCGCCGACTTTCTAGGTCTCCAGATGATTCGGGTCAAGCCAGTTATTCTGTTCAAAAAGTTATGAAGTCTTGTGGACTGGGTCTGAGGTATAAAACATAGTTTATATTGATCAACCACTCCTTTTCACAAAAAGGAGGCCTGTGTCTCAGCTTCTGGGAACATTACAGGCTTATTATGCTAAGTTATAAAGTCTTGTGGACCAGCTCACCTGTGGGTTGATGAGAGCCTTAGTCATGGCGGAGCGCATCAGGTCGCCCATGTTGTTGAAC
Organism: Luperina nickerlii; assembly: GCA_963855955.1. Classification (NCBI taxonomy): domain Eukaryota; kingdom Metazoa; phylum Arthropoda; class Insecta; order Lepidoptera; family Noctuidae; genus Luperina; species Luperina nickerlii. The sequence continues at coordinate 21,176,030 of OY979676.1, read as the reverse complement.
TCCATCAGCATCTTGACGTAACCCTCGCACTCCTGGACAGTAATCCGATAGCTGTCCGATGTTGTCTGTGTGCCGCAACTGAGGAGACAGAGAATGTTAGGTTAAAGAAAACAGTTTTCTTCTAAAAATGGTAATAAATCTAGGATGGATTGCCTTGCGGTACTGCGATCCCCGTTTGTCATGCGGCGTGCGCTGTTGTTTTAAAACTCACGAAGCTTGTAGGGGAATAGCGATTGATTTCGTTAATTTTAACGTTGATAGCAACAAAAACTATTTGAATTTCCTTTTTCGATGAAACTATGTGTGTAATTATCCCAACTTCAGCCTTTTATTATAACAATACGTCCTATGAACCCTTAGCTGACAAACAAGCAACTTTCTGGCAAGTCAAGGGGGCTGTAGAACGCTCGAGTATCATAAAGCCTCGCGCCCCTTGTTGGAGAAAGTCGTTAGGATTGGCTGAGTATCTATTGTCAGCTAGTATGTGAAGTATGGGAGTAAGTACAGTCGCCTGGAAATAGAGTTCATGTGCTCGACGTGTGAAGGTCGCGGATAATCGTTGAATGTAGGCTCGGACGAAAACAATCGTGAAAATGTGTGTGGGAGCCAAATATAGAGTAGGCAATCTCTTTTGTGGCTTTAACACTTAATATAAAGACTAGCTGTGCCCGCCACTTCGTTCGCGTGCATGTCGGAAAACAATTGAATTTCATTGGTTTTATTTTTCTAAAATAAAAGTAGTATTTTTCTAAAATAAGAGTAGTATTTTTCTAAAATAAGTTATAACATTAGCTATCTGTCAGTGAAAGTCCAGTCAAAATCTGTCTAGAGTCGTTTCAAAGGAACAATTAAAAAAAAAAATTTTTGTTATAAGTACTGTATATACTTTCATATGCATGTAGTATAAAGCCGTTATTGTCAGATTACAAACAGACACTTCAATTTATTTATTTGTATAGATAAATAGCACATTAAACTGAATGTGCCTCGACGGCAGTTATCGTTATCTTACACCTTCGAAATTATCTATCGATCCGGCACCACTGCTTATTAACGCAGTAGGAGTACATATTACTCATCAGACAGATTACGATTTATGATATTATGCGACAAAAAAGTTTTATCGCAACATCATTTACAACGCAACGAACGCGGCTGAACTGTCAAATGACAGTTCAGCTACGGCTTCAAGACCGCTTGTTCTAGAAGCATGATTTGCACAAGGGTTCCTATAAGCAACATACGTGATATATATGTCGCAGATGGATTGTAGAATTCATTGTTTTACAAAACCGCGAGTTGTTTTACAAAACAACTCCGTTATGTAAAACAACTGAACAACGCAACATATAGGTACCCCTAAGAACTTTACTTGTTTTTTGCCGAAGTGGTTTCTCAACGGCAAAAAACACAAAAAATTGAGAATTTCTTTACTGCTTACTTATCCCTCCCTCTAAGGACAGTGGACCGTTTTCTTTTTCGTGCATTACGACTAATGGCGGAATGCTCATTATGCTTACTTCAGCCATGTACACACGGCTGCACATCAAGCTACACATGTCCAGTTTTAGGTGACCTCGCATTGCATAGCTTTTTCGTACCATCAGAACTCTGCTTATACTGGTTATGTATTGCATGATGTGTAGCCGTACGTACGAGTAGTTGACTCGACCTAACTGCTTAAAGCCTGACCTATTTAACGTCATAAATCCAGTTCTAGGTTACATCTGAATGCGCTGAACGTAACGAATTAAAAATACTTGACACGGTTGCCGTGAGAATGAGAAACCTTAGGAGCACACGTGTATGGTTTCGCAAATCACTAGGACGGTTAAATTCGTGTCAGCTGAGCAGATTATAGGAATTGCTTCCATTGGATTATTTAAACTACGAAACCAACTTATGGTTTCAAAATCTAGTAGTTTCCAAAAGTTTTTACTAGTTAGGGAATCAAATCTTGAAAACGATATCTCGCCTGATTGTTGGGCAAAATCGAATGGCTAATCTTGACACCAGACTTAGAACGCGAGATCTCGAGTTTCCAATCCCGACTCGAGATTGCATTCCCTAGTTTATACTCAACTACAGTGCACCGCGCATCTAACTAAACTGTAGGGCTCCGACCAACAGCTGGTGGAATAGCCATTCAAATCCCCAGTCAAAGGCTGAGACTATGCGACGGCCAGTTCAACTCGGTCTGGTATCAATACTCTTTCAAAATGGTGTCATAATTTCAGCTCGAAATGTAAGGGCACCGGACACTAACTGGTGTTCTGTAGACCTAACCTTGAATCCCTTGAATCCCAAGATGAACAATAAATGGACAGAAGGATTGAATGCCTATTTTTTGGCTAGTAGGCTAATCATTTATCGCCTCTCTGGCTTTGCTCTGCATTAACTTTCTTTGTTCCTCTAACAGACCAGGGGGGTAATTGCGAAACACACATACAATGGCAATCGATGGCAATGCCATTCATTTTGACAGTTCAGTCGCGTTCGTTGCATTGTAAAATAGTTATTGCGAAAAATCTTATTTGATGAGCAATGGTTTAGAATTTATTTTCAAAACTCTTCGGATTGTGATGGAAAGTGTGTTATGTAATAATTAAGGTGCAACTTCTAATAATAGCCTATTATAAGCTACTGCTGCACTTGTGGCTAAGTAATATCAGTCGCTCGGGTCGATCGATCAGGTGAAGCTAAGCTTGCCGCGGTTAGTTCGTGGATGGGTGACCATCTTTACATACCAAGACCCCTCCGTGCCTCGGAAAGCACGTAAAGCCGTTGGTCCGTTGGCTGTCATTCGTGGATCTTTGGCAGCCGTTACGGGTCGTCAGAAGCCCCTGACAACCAGTCTTACCAAGGGGTATCGTATTACCCAGTAACTGGGTTGTGGAGGTCAGATAGGCAGTCGTTCTATGTAAAATACTGGTATTCAGCTGCATCCGGATAGACTGGAAGCCGACCCTAACTAACATAGTTGGGAATGGGCAGGCAGATGATATGAGGCTACTGCTGCAGTGTTTACCTGTTCTCTCTGAAGTGTTGCAGCAGACGCAGTATGAGGCGGGGCATCATAGCTTCCGCGACGCACATGAGAGCCGCAGGCACGTCTCCCGGGCGGGGGCATTTGTTGCCGTGGTTACTGCAAAATCTGTAACGAGAAATAATCTGGATAAGTATACAAAAGTGACTAAGTGTGATAGACACTAATTCTTTCCAGCACTGGACTGACTAAAATTTAAAAATACAAACACGAAATGAAAACGACTCCTAATATTAAAAAAAATTGTAATAGGTATTTAAATTAATTTAACAATAAAAAATCAAAATCAAATCATTCAACAGACCACCGTTTATAGTCGTAAATAAACCGTTTTATTTGTTTATTTACCACTGTACCAGTGATAGACATCCTAGATAATAAAATAATAATAAAAAACTTTATTGCTCAAAAGATTACAGAGAATTATGATAGTCATTTATTATTTCCCATGAAGCGAGCCCAATACCATTGACCGAACACAATTCAGCTAATACTGAGACATTTTTGCAGGAAAAACCCAATAACTCTGTTCGACCCCACGATCGAACCCAGAATCTCATGCTCCTATAGTCAGGTTTATTTTTATAAACATGTGTCAATCGTTTTGTATCAGACAGATGAAAGGTGATTTTCCTAGGTATTATGATACTGCAATGCGGAACTGCGGATGGGACCCGATCACAGAGCACTTAGTTCATCCGGTTGATATCATTTTATTACAAAATCCATGGCAAAGTTGCATACTTGCTTATACAAGCAGATATACAAGATTAAAATATTAGGTACACACGGAAAACAAATTATACAAATTCCAAGTCCATTGTTTCAAAATCACAGTTTTTAAACCCACGTTATTAACGTTATTTATTAATCAAAACATCAAGCTAACATCTGCTGTATATCCGTAGTACATCATTCCATTACAAACGTAAGCATTTGATCAAGATGTGTGACGTAACACAGAAATGACGTCATCACGTCTCCCCAAGGTCATTGCGAAGGTCCAGGGGCAAGTTCAAACGGACGTCTGAGTCACGGAAAGGTCACCAGGATCTGCCATCTCTTTCTATCTTCGAGGAAGTCCTATAATGCTTTGTTTGAGAGTAAAGGATGACCATTTTTTTCAGTGTCTCTGCTGGCCTCTATTGTAGTTTTGTTTGCAGTCTGGATGTAATATTCATTTGTTTTGTTTGTTCTCTCTGGATGTTATGGTTTGGGTATTGTGCCTTATCTATGACAATGTAAAATAAGGAAGAAAAGTGGTTGTTTTTCTTTTGATAGAAATAAAACTATAAATATGATAGTCCGCCTTTGTACAGTTTTTTTACTTGTGCATAAAGTTTAATAAATAAATAAATATGAAAGATCATCTTACAGTTTAATTTTGTCTATGTTTTAGCCTCCTAATTAATCTACAATTCAAAGTCAGCAGTGTTTCATAAGCATAACTAAAATACCAACTTTATTCTTAAACATTGATGTGTTTCAATCGATTTTCTTCATTCGTTTATTCATTATTATTTATGCCACGTTGAAATGTCACTCAGTCAGAAATTGTGATAAATTACTTTCCATTCACTGTCCCAAAGACAGAAACCCATTTCTCTGTTATGATCTATGTCAAAATTAATGGCAACAATATAACTGATAAGAAGAATAGCACATCTGTTTTGAAGTGGCAATCACCCTGCTATCAACTTCGTTATCAGCTGATATAAATCATGGCTTATCAACAAAATGCAATCATTGCGATATAGCTGTTAAGTAGTTTGTTTATCGTTTTACCTTGATCATTTTGTTGTTTTAAAATTCTAAATCTAAATGTTTGAACTGTACACTTTGTCCTATTTTTATTAACTAGCTGCGCCCCGCGGTTATACCAGCATATATGTCGATCCAGTGAGAATATCGGGATAAAAAGTAGCCTATATGTTAATCCAGGGTGTCAGCTACCTCCATACAAAATTCTATCAAAATTGATCCAGCCGATTGAGCGTGAAGAAGTAAGAAACATATAAACACATAGACAAACTTTCGCCTTTATAATATTAGTGTGATTATTTGTGGAATACTTGATATTTTTCTTATCTTAAAAATTATCAAGTAATTCCTCAGGATAACCAGCGGTGCCATTCTGTAAAATCTCACCGAGAAAACTTAGGTGAAGTGAGCGTGGAGTGAGCTGTCAATAGTGTCAATTCCTAGCAAAATCAAACTCACTTCACCTAAGTTTTCACGGTGAGATTTTTACAGAATCGACCGGCCGTTTCTTTTTTTGGCATATCAAACACCCCTGCCTAACCATTCAGAGAATATAGGCCTGATGTTATGTTATTTTTACAAGCTTTTATTTAGCTTGTTTTATATAGCACTCTCACCAATCTTAAGTAAAGACAGGTGTTATAAAGTGTCCACTGGCTACCCCATTCTGAAAACATTCCACGTATGTAAAGCATGCAATGTATTCTAATTCTATCTATTCGAAATGTCAACAAAACAATGTGCCAGCTGCTTATCGACCGAGGCGAATAACAATCGACTAGAAATGTGTTATGTTATCGAGATACGATATGATTATGATATCCTGGTAACGGGCCGTTTGATAGTATTACATACTTAACTTTAACGGTATTGGCGATAATGTGTAGTCGACCTTTTAATTGTTTTACCACTTTTGACATCGTTATCATCATTCTCTTGCTCTTATCCCAATTTATTTGGAGTCGGCGCCACAACATGTCTTTTTATGTGAAAAATCTAATGCGGCGGGTTAGACCGGCTGTTGGTGTGGCGACGCGGCCAACAGCCAACATCCAAACGAAATTTATATAGTTATTTTGTAATATGAATATTATGTTTTGGACTATGATTTTATTATTTACTAGCAGCGCCCCGCGGGTTCACCCGCTTATGTTTCGATCCCTTGGGAATATCGGAATAAAAAGTATCCTATGTGTTAGTCCAGGAAATGGTATATCTATGTGCCAATTTTCATCCAAATCTGTTCAATGGTTTACGCGTGATTGAGTAACAAATATCCAAACATCTTCTCAAACTTTAACATTTATAACATAAGTAGGATTTCCTTTAATAAAATAAACCATCCTTTCATGCATAGATACTTATTTTCTATGCAAAATATATTTTCTTTCACATATGCCAGGCGTCTCGCGACGACTCAATTTTTTTCCATGACTTCTCTATTAGCTTTACCTCTTTTGACAACTATTCCCTGTAAATTGAAACTTCACCGTTGACTTCAACTATGACAGGCAAAGAGACCATGTTGTTTTAAGAAGTGCAAGTGACATTGAACCTTAGGGTGGTAAAGCAATTACGAGGTGGTCTGTAGATCCGGCGCAGACTGAGCACTTGGTCAGTCAACCCATCTGCCAACTTGCTGCCTCATTATCTTTCCCAAGCCACGAAATCTTTGGGCGTATACTAAGTTCTGACTTGAGTTACACGATAACTGACAAATGCGTGCACTGACTGTACAGGTCCACTCAAATCTGTGTGATTCTTTCCTCAAAAGACCATTTCAGACATTATGTGCATGGTCCTCATATGATCTGACCAAGATTATGTCTGGAAGACTGTGATTTCTGAGTTTGGGTCTTTCTCCTCAGTGTAGTCACACTTCAGAGAAACAGCGAACTCGTCTGGTTATCACACTAATATTATAAAGGCGAAAGTTTGTGTGGTGTGTTTATATGTTTGTTACTTCTTCACGCTCAAACGGCTGGATCAGTTTTATTAAATTTTGTATGGAGGTAGCTGACACTGACACCCTGGATTAACATATAGGCTACTTTTTATCCCGATATTCCCACGGGATCGATACTTATGCGGGTAAAACCGCGGGGCGCAGCTAGTAAACCATAACTTATTTTGACGAGAAGTGATTTTTTTAACCAGCGCACGGCGGTCCCGCGTTCTAGGCGGAGCGGTCATAATCCCCTAGATTCTTATTGGGCTATTATATCTTATTGGAAATGGTGCAGAGCTTTAATAAAAGTTGTTTTACAATTAGAAAAGTATTTATTTAATGAAAATACGAAGTTATTTTTACAAAATACAGCCCAGAATCGTCTAAAATATTAAATGAAAATGTAATAAAATTGTCCCCCGTTTTGAAATGCTTTTTACTATTATAGTGTAAGCTTTTCATATTAGGATGTATACTCTAGATTGTGAAAATGAATTTCACAGTCGTTATTGTATTTAAAAAAAGTAAACATGATAATTATGTACAATATTTACATGCAAAAATTCTCACGTTTTTTCATTTTGAATTTCCTTAGGTATAATAAATAGCTTACAAAACAAATAACATTAAAATTATCCTACACCATTATTATACTCTTATATTAAATACTACCTTTACTCTAACTATACTTTTAATAAATCTAGGACTTCTTTCCTTAATAAGCCTTTTTTCTTTCTGGGGAGTTTCCGAAGACCAGTGATGAAGGGGTCTGAACATAACAAGAGTCTATTAAGTAAGTCGGTATTAGTGATTTCTCGTGTGAATTTTCGCGTATGATCTCGCCTAAAAGTTTTTAGATTTTTATTGTTTGATTCCGCTGCCTCCTCGGAAAGCTCCCCGATAGATAATAAGGCGTGTTCTGAAATATCAGACCCGTGGACAAGTATCTTGTGAACGGAAGCGGGAAGATTGTACCACGGATATTCCTGAACTAACTGCCGTGCGGTTTCTAAAGAGTATACTCTAAATTTTTCAGCATCAATATTATAACCGGATGACAATGCCTGCAAAATCACGTAACAACGGTCGAGTAAATCTTTTTTCAAGCCTGTAATTTCAGCAGATATTGCAGAGTTGGAAAAAAATTTTCTAGCCGTATTTCCATCATTCGATGTCCCGCTTCCGCCACTTCGAGGCTTATCTACAACTAAACCTAATTTACTTCTAAATTCATTTTGCACACACTTTTTCCTTTCCGCTAACGTCCTTTTTTCTACATCTGACCTTACTTGCCATTTCTTTATATCAATCCTATAAGAGAGATGAATAAAATATTCGAAGAAACGAATCCACGCATGTAATGGAGATAAACCAAACTCATAGTGACTTTCTTGAACTGGTTTTCGTAAACAGTCGTCTATTTTATTCATCTCTTTTGGAGAAGCTCCACAAATGTAACATCTAGACGAAGAAAATTCACATAAAGCACTACATATTTTGCCATCCACCATAGTCAGCTGCAAGGAATGCTCAATATTAATATCGCGGCCATTGACTGTAATAGATGTTGGTTGTAAGCGACTAATTTTACCCTTAAAATATGCTTCTTCCTCTTTAGAAACTTCGGAAGTTTCTTTCAAGTACTGAAAGCGAATAGGTCTACAGTATCTAGTGGAACAGGGGCGGGGATTTTTCCACAAAATTTTACTATCGCAACTACTTTCTGAATCTGTCTTAGATATCAACTGAAGAGGTACATAAGAGGTGACAAACAAACTACTATCATCTTTTGTGGAATCTGAAAAACTTTGTTTATATTCGCTATGGCCCGTGCTACCGTCGAATCCCCATTTCCCGATTAAAACTAAATTATTTAAAGAATCGTTTGGAACTGATTTCAGAACATCTGATTGTGACTCAACTATCCTAGAAACTGTGTGATCTAATAAACTTTGTAATTCAACTTCGCCTGTTGTTTCTGACACCGATATGTTCTTGGGATAGCAATCCTTTTTAGCATTTAAGACATTTTGGTAGGATGGCAAAATATTACAAGAAGTTTTGCTATTAACAAGTTCCTTAATTAATAAATATTGATGTTTAGTCAACTTAGCTTCTACAATGAGTGACAGAGCTTCGTCAGCGCTAATAGTCATTGCTGAGCTAGTATTTGACTGATCAGAAGTATCGAGCAATGCATTCACAGTGGAAGAATCGACATTGGATAATTCGGCCAATCGTCTACGTTTCGATCGCTTGCTAAGCTCAGAAAAATCTTTTTTAGGACGGCCGCTGCTTATGCCGCCGCCGTGAGATGGCCCCGGCAGATTTTCCGTCACCTGAACGCACTGTGCAACACTTCTTTTTAACTCTATACATTCAATTATATCTAACCAATCAGAGTGCTTATTTAAAAAGACAGATTTTGTACATTTTGTCTTTTTCCAGAATTTATCAAGACTCTTACACAAATTGACCAGTCGATGAGATAAAGGCGTAATATCTATATTTTCAATGTCCTTTAGATAGCCTGTAAAGGTTTCTAAGGCACGTTTCTTCCTGTCTGAAGACTTTTCAGAAACCCAAATCTCAAAATAATGCCTTCTTGAAAAGGAACATTTCACAAAAGTACCTAAAAAGAAAAAAAACAAACTTAATAGAACAGTTCGTAGTATCGCTACCATTGCGACTACGAAGGCGTAGCAGATATCTAGGGGGTGCATAGGGTAAGCTTGGACAAAATTTCAACATGTATTTGATAAAAGACAGATATACCTTCATTTTTAAATAAGTAAGAACAGGTGCAATTGGGTGCAATTTTTTAAAATACTAGCTAAAGTCAAACTACGAGTAATATTATTTTTTTAAATCTGTCAACGTAGCATCTCGATTATATAAAAACTACGATAAATACATGCAAAAATTATAATGAAAATAAAAAAACTTACCAGTTTCTTGGATATCCATCACACAAACAGTTTAACAAACAAACAATTTCCGAGATATCACTAATGACAAATACCGTGCGGATGAGTCACCGTTAACAGCGATTGCAACAATTGCGATGCTTTCACTTTCGAGGTCAAACAGGTAGTGGTAATTGAAGTAAATGGGTCACATATTTATACCCCCAGGTAGCTTGTTTATTAGTCATTGATAATGTGTCGGTTAACTAGCGATTTTCGAACTTGAGGTTCAGGGGGTTTTGGCCTATGGCGGGACCACCGTGCAGCGGACAAATAAATATAATTTATCATTTATACGAGAGAAATATAATTATGGCGGTGCCCCAAAAAATTATTGGAGGTCGTGTTCCACGGTTCCACCAAATGCTCAGTACAGGCCAGCCATTACTGCTATGCTTGCTTGAGCTTTCTTATAAAATTACAACACAACTTTTTTCTGCGCTAACAAAAACACTACCCACAGGAGTTCATTGTACTTAGAAGGTACACCATCATCGCACGATCATTTTTTTGCCGATAATTTATTTACCTCACTTTAGTTTTTTTCTAGGCTAGTTTGTTATTGTGATACGTACAAATACCCAATAATTTTTTGAAAAACACATGACTAAATAAGATTCCTACACAACGAGGAAAAGGGCTACCTAATGATCTTGTAGCGGCTGAGCGAAATATAATTTTTATCTATCTTCCTAATAATAAAAGTGAATAGTTTGTTTGTTTCAGCGCTCTAATCTCTAAAGTAAAGTAAAAATTACCAGTCGGATTAGAAAGTCTTTTTGCATTTGGTAGGCCAATTCTTGAGGAGCTATAGGCTTGACATCACGCTAGGAGAGTCGAGCAAAAACAAAAAAAGCCAAAGAACCCAAGCGAAACCGAAGTAATAGCGCGGGCAAGTAATGCGATGCGACGGGGTTGGTCGGGGAAACAAAAAACATCACGCGGACGAATGTCGCGGTCGCAGCCAGAAGCTAGTATCAAATAAGAAAGAGGACTGCCCAATTAAGCCAGCACAGCATTCAAATTAAAAGATCGCATTGAAAGCGATCAAGACGATGAAGAATTAATAACACCAGATTGAAATCGATCTATTTGTGCGACAGACATTCATCCATACACCTACGCAACCATCAATCCGTTGAAAAAGTTAAACTCAAGTCTCACAAACTGTAGACTCCATTACCAACGTCACACATCTTCTGTTTAAGAGGCTTACATACGTTCGGCTGCAGGAGGATGTAAAAGGAAACCGATATAATTTGCTTAAAGCTATTTAATTAATAAAAATATTACAATTAAATCCGTAAAACTAAGACGCGTGACACTTGTTCGATGATGACCTAAAGCGCGGTCACTGTCGGACTGCATAGAAAAGAAAGAGAAGCGCGATTACACAACGCTGGTAATTTATGGCAAAATATGAAGCAATTATTTAATTACAAAAAATCTATTGTTTGGACTAAAAAATTAAAACAGTTATTGTTTTAGTATGTTGCTTGTAGAATAATCTGACCAAAAATCAGAATGATTGTATGTAGGTATATTAGTACGAATTTTATTGTAAAAAGAAAGTTTCTAGAGGTATCTTCGTGATTTTTTCTATCGTATTCAAATTAGTTGTATTATGTTTTCAACACACTATTTACCTAGCATATATCCTGAAGAATATCATATATTTTTCTGATTTTGTTTACTGTAGTCGGTCATATACTTTTATTGTTTCTAAAACTTGCGTTTTTTGCGTTTAGGTCCTGTAAGCCCCTTAAGTGTTTACATTAGAATGGCCTGGTCACCTTGCGGAGAAGGTCTAGTCCCGGTCAAGTTCAACACTGCCAGTATGTTTTCATATAGTCTTCCTTATCAGACGCACGTGTTTAGACAGATTACTTATCAGCTTGATAAACAAGCCTGGGGTACCAGTGGTGATCAATATTTGTTGCGTGCTGTGTTTTATTTTGATGGATATAAAACATAGATAAAGAATGGCAAGTAAGCTATTAATAAGCATATTCAGCCTATATTCCCACTGCTGGGACACAGGCCTCTTCTCTGTGAGAGGGAGTGGGTCGTAAACCCAGGCGCGGCGCGCGGCGCGGGCTCAGTGCGGGTTGGTGGATGTCACATGTCCTCGATTTTTAAGTACCAGGACATCCCGGTTATCTCACGTTTTCCTTCGCCGTTTTGAGAGCAGTGGTGATAAAATAATTTACACAAAGTAAAGGGCCAGTCTTGGTTCGAACCTACGACCTACATTTACCATACTGGCCGGAATCACGAATAGCCTTTCCCACAGATTCAGATATCCTTTCATCATTCCCAACTCTGTTGGGGTCTTCCAGTCTAAACGGATGTAGCTGAATACCAGTATTTTACATCGAGCGACTGCCTATGTGACCTCAACAACAACCCAGTTACATGGGTAAAAAGATACATAACGACTGTCAAAGATCTACGAATGACAGGCAGGACAAACGTTTTCCGTGCTTTCCGAGGCACGGAGGGGTTTCGATAAGTAATGAATAGTGCGGGTGTTATAATGTAGCCACGAGCCCCACCCTGTCAGGACTATTAAAACAGTTAAGGAACGTGGGTGTGTCCTTCAATTTCGGTTGACTTGACTATCATGTTTCAGTTATCAATTTAATTAAATCGACAGCTTTGATGTGGCACTCTCAGCCGGCACCGATATCAGCTCGCACGTTTGTTATTACTCCATAACAAATGTACACAATTTATAATAATGCGCTAGCTTCACACTGCAAGGAAAACATCGTAAGAAGCACGTGTTTGCGATAACAATCAAATTGAATGACTGTACGCGTTCAATACGCTAGACAACTCATAATGGTTCTGTTGCCTACTTATTTCTGATTAATTCTGACTTTGATCGACTGCCCTACATTTTACCCTTGCGATTTAGAACGATTGTATCTTGAACTTGTGGTGGGGACGGAACGTGACGGAATTTTACAACTAGCGACCCGCCCCTGCTTTGCACGGTTTTTATGATTTGACAAGACTTTTATTCCATGTAAGTCTAATATAAATACACAAAAAACTTCCGAAATACATTCTCTAAATGATGGCAAAAACGGCATCAAAATCCGTTGAACAGTTTAGAACAACAACGCGGTCAAACACGAAAAGCTACTTTAATTTATAATATGTATTATATAATATTTGGTAAAACAAAAAAAAAAGTAATTTAAAAAAATTACATCGACTTCCCTAAGTTGAGGTAAACGTAAGCCAATAAACAAAAATGATCACGATCCGATTAATTGTTGCGGAGAAATGCGTGAAAAAACTTACATCTATAAAATTTTGTATATTTGTTTGGAAGCCCTAATAGATTGTCATATATGAATATAACGCAGTTCCAATAATATTACATACATACGTGTCGACGAATTGAAAACCTCCTTTTTTACCGAATTAAAAAAAGAGTTTTTTTTTTTTATTTATTTTTTGAAGTCTGTAAAAAGGGCTTATCGGTGTTCAAGTTCAACCCCATATGAGGTTCAACTGTTGGTTATTTGATCATACAGGCACAGAATACATAATAGTACAAGTAATACAGGCTGCAATTCACGTCTGTAACAACAAGCAGAAATAAACATCCTGTATGTAATAAACCACATCGCAATGGCACGGTAATAATATGCATACAGTACGTCGTCTTCATACAAACGGACGAAACGCGGGCTATACCTACGCGCTTCGATCTCCGTGTGCGTTCAGGCGGCTCGGAGTCGCGACTGTGGCGCAGTGACGAACGGACGGTGTGTTGTTTTTTTAACAATAACCGCGCGATTTTTTCACTAAAAATAAGTTCAAGTACATATTTAATATGACGAGTAGGCTATATTGTGCTGTTTTTGGTTGCATGAATTCGTCAATAACGCATCCAGAGATAACTTTTTTTAGATTACTTACCTGGAAACTCTGAAAGGTAAGACTATAAAATAATTTTACTTACTTGTAGGTAGGTACATAATGTGTCTTTTTAATGGATAAGTATTTCATTTTATCTCCCGAAAAAAAGATGTCTGGATTAATAAATGAAGTGAATACAGTAAAGGAAAGTGATAAACACGAGTGAGGTAGGTAGTTATTATAGGCGGTTCATGAATCATTAAACGGTAGGTACGCTGGTGTTAAAACCTCGGGGCATGTGTGTTTTGTTAGTTTGTATAATTCCAAGTAAAGACGTGGTTTTAATATTAATAATAGTTGTTTATTGTACTGTGTGTATGAATAATACTAGAAAAAAATTGGTTGTCTGTAAAGTCGATTTACGGACGATAGTTTAACGTGACAACATCATAACAAAACATTAATGAAATGATTGCATACTTTTATGAATAAAATTTAATTATTTTTATTGAATTATTAATATTTTGTATGAATGAAGGAGAAGGAGGAAAGAAGGAGGAAAGAAAGGAGGAAGGAGTGAAATGAAATCTACAATTTAATTGATAAATTTGCTTTTATTTGCACTCATTAATTTAAATATGTTTATTACTTCAATGAACAGATTATTTTAATTATAATTTTTATGTTATACATGTTTGCTATTTAACTTCTTCCAATCTGTGTTATTCTGTTAAGGATAGGACGATGATAGGAAAGATTAAAAAAACATTAATATACAAATTTTGAATTTTATTTGTAGTTCTTGAACGTTTGATTTAACTATAATAATAATAATAATTTAACATAATTTGTTTAAAAATACACATGAACAAGTTTTCATAGAAATAAACTGTAATCAGATTAATGTTAAATAAATGGTTAATTCGAAATGACGAATTATTTTATTATTTATGTACACACAGTAAAATACAATAACAAAACTAAATGGAAACACAAAGTAGGCAAATGTAATTAAAATGCTGGAGGCGGGCAGCCCTATCGCATGTTTACGCACCGCGCGGCTGTAGGCATTTAATTCAAGGTTACGGCCGAGATACAATACTGTATGTCTTTATACTGTGGCAATGGTACTCGGTTGAATGCATGTTAATTACCTAATGGAAACTTTGGCCATTTAATTAGGTAACACAAAGACTTTATGACATAATCAAGTTTGAACTAGATTGGTTTAATTATGTAAAGTAAAATTATAGGCCACACTCGTTATCTAAACGGTTTAACGGATTAGCTTTTCACCTTAACATAATCTATACTATCTATACCAATATTATAAAGCTGAAGAGTTTGTTTGTTTGAACGCGCTAATGTCTGGAACTACCAGTCGGATTTGAAAAATTCTTTTTGCATTTGATAGCCCAATTCTTGAGGAAGGCTATAGGCTATTTAACATCACGCTATGACCTTTAGGAGCCGAGCAAAAAGAAAAAAAGTCAGAAAGAACGCTAAGCAAAATCGAAGTAATAGCGCGGGCAGGCGATGCGATGCGACGGGGTAGGTCGGAGTAACAAGAAATTTCACGCGGACGAAGGTCGCGGGCAGAAGCTAGTAAACAATACAATTGGATCTTTTTGGACATCGTTCCAAGAATATCACAGATCTACTGCAAGCCAACCACCTAATTGCGTAAAACTTTCACTCACAATCTGAACCATTTTGAAGGATATTGCTATTCCATTGCTTCATATGTTCTAAACATTTGTCTGCTCAACAACGTAAGTAACGCAATGAATGTTGTTGAACTGTCAAAATGAAAGCCATTGCTACTGTTGAGTTAAGGCTCCCACAAACAGGCGCGACACGCGATATAATCGCGCGCGACACAAATGCACCGCAAGGTCGCGCGCGATTTTATCGCGTGTCGCGCCTGTTTGAAAGGAGCCTTTACGCAATTATCCCGCAGCAAGTATTTATATGGCGCATTGACTGCAAAGTTACTGCACTGAAACTGGTGTTGCAGTACTGCACCTACAAAGCGACGATGCGGCGCCGGGATTTCCTTGTGTAGGGAGTATATTGATTCCGCATACTAACATAACATTATTTTCCATGTGCATACCATTCCTAAACAAGAACACAATCTAATGTTTCTGAATGAACACTACAAAAATAGAAAATACAGACAGGAGCGAAAACGAGCTACAATCAAGAAAAGGACTAACAACCGCATTTACACCGTCGTAATTTAAAGAAAACGACTAAAAATAAAAATAATCATGAACATAAACAAGCCGGACGGTTTACGGCATAAATAAAATCACCACTTAACAGATTTACGCTCACGACTAGCGAGCAAACATGGGACATGGGGGCGCATAATTTCACTAATAACACAGATAGAAAATAAACCTGTTCAATAAACACCACATCTACATTGCAAACATAGAGGAGTAAGCTTACTGAGTTATAACTTGGCAGCACATATGCGAAGTAAATCTCTGCCAATCGTCTTTTACAAGCATTGCTGAGCATGACAAACGTCAAGCGCATCAGGAGTTGGGTGACCCTTTTCTCTCATAATCATAACGCATAGGGGCCGTCCATTAATCACGTGATGTTTTTTTTGGTATTTTTAACCCCCCCCTACCCTTGGTGATATATGGTGAGGTTTAAGACTTACCCCCCCCCTCATATCACGTGTATCTTTAGTACCTACAAAGAATCGGACCTTTTTTTTATGTTTATAAAATACAGGTATAATCATCTAATTTTATTAGAAAGTTTGCAGGATGTTTTTAAAAAATAAATACACGTGATATATTACTACACCCCCCCTCCCCCCTTGTGATATTTCGTGATTTTTTATGGACCCCCTCCCCCACCTTTCGAGCCTCACGTGATTAATGGACAGCCCCATATATGAGTACTCCATTTGCTGCTTATCTATGGTTACCGTCCTCTCTTATATATGTATCATGTAACCATGACTGCTTGTTTACTTTATTTTGTATCGTATCTACATTTTGAGTACGGTATCGAAACTTGTTTTCGTATTTTTGGGTGACAAACATTGTGCTGCTTTCAAAATAACCACAATAATATATTGTAATGCACACCTAAATAAGATGTTTTTGGGACCCAATAAAACCATTAAGAACCCGAAGGGTAAGAAGAAGCAAGTCAAGCATTACCTGAGAAATGCGTTATCTGATTAAACCACGTGTAGCAATAGGATTGCATGCTATTGTATAAGACCAATAAAATTTATAACGAATTGCACGTTGCAGTCCATCGCATTTCTATATCTCTATGTCCCTTTCTCTGCCAACTTATCCAAGTTACGATAATCACCAATACTTTGTTCCATTTACTTCTAGATAGCCGTTGAAACTCGGCCCAGCTTTGTAAAACACAGATCGTTAAAGCCCCTGACGTCATACAGAAAGCCGCCCCCGCTTTTGACGGGAGGCTAGATACGTTTTACCATCTAAGACTTAACACAAGCAGTTAGGACCACTTTATTATAATTACATCCATATTGCTTATTAGATATCCATAAGGTAAGGACCGGGGCTATGAAAATGGAGCGTCCTACCCTAACATGAGCATATTCATTAAGAGAAATCGGTCTGGTAAAGCCAGCGATAACGACAAAGCACTGCAATTGGTTTCGATGTGCGAATAGTATGTTATTTATTTTGTAGACACCAATAAAATGGACATTGGAAAGGAAATGTTGAAAACTTTATATCCGCAAAGTTATGATTGTAAATTGTCATGTCCCTAGCAAATAAAGTTTTTATATCTATCTCTGAATAACTTGGAACTGGCTTCAGTCTGATATGAAATGTTTTACAGTCTGTAGATATTTAGCGCCAGGAGGACGCCAGAACGCCATTTATACAACCCAAGTCACAAGTGAGACAAGACAGCCTTGACCGTGATGGGTTTTCGGTGCACATCCCAAATTGCAGTCTTAAAACGTGACCAAAATAACATCCTATAGTTAACTTTATACGATTATTGCATCAGTTAAGATAGGGACTTCGTTTATGATACGGCAAGATTCAAGATTTAACTTCTTGTTCCTAACCTAACCTAACAATATATGTAGTAGACTTTATATTATGCTGCGAATCTAATTTGTGATAGCAATAAACCACTAAACTTATCGCAGGGCAGAATTCCACAGCCGGCTTCCTCATTTAAGCAAGAGTATGCGTCTTGTTGTCTCTTTGCACTATACAAACATAATTATTAGCTATCTTAAATACTATCTAGATCCTTACCCATCCTCCTTCATGACGGACTTGTCGCCACAGTCGCAAGCGCCGCCTGCCTGCGACAGGAACATATTGAAGTCGTGGGTGGAGTGGTCGCCGCGATGGAAGCACTCACGACATATCGACATGCACGGCGAAATGCCGCACGTGCGACATCTGTACGCGACAACGCGCGGGATCCAGACTAGCCCGCATTTGTCGTGTTTGTCGTAACTCCGGACTGTGGACAAAAGGTTACAACTGTTAGTATACCATCAATATTGATGACTTCGAGGTTCAGAAGGGGTTAACAGTCTAAATCTTCTCGTCTAAATACTTCATCTAATATTAATAATAGTTGAAGTTATGAATCTGGGGGCACGGCAGTGCCCCGCCATGACGAGCCAAGCGAAGCGCAAGTTTTTTTGAACCTTCATAACTTGGATTTGGATTATACCAGATAAACAAAATTCTCGGGATATGATGTCAATAGTGGACTTATTAAACATATTATTATATTATTTCAATTGCATAGCATACTTTAGGTTTTATTGATATCTAAAAAAAACCGATTTCGTCATTGACTCACTCACTGGTGATCATCAAAATTCTTAGGGTACTTCCTGAAATCCTAGAAAGCTGAAATTTGGTATGTAAGCTACTGTCAAAAAGTTGTCAGATCTCAAGTAGAGCCAAGCTTCTAACTCTACTCGCCCTAACTCTACAAGCACTTACTTGGCCGATTCGCTACCGTCACATGGGCGTAAGGTGAAAAATGTATTCACTGTTCATTACTTTTCTATTATATTATACAATAGTTCTTGTAGTAACGAAACGGCCAAAACTCATATTTTGACTAAGGTGTAGAGTTTGCTCTACATAAGATAACACACACAGTGCGAGCCATATGGTATCGTCTTGGTAACATTTTAAATGAAAATGTGTTTGGTGGGATTTAATTTCTAAATCAGCTATTACTAAGCTTATTTGACATGAGATCTGTATTCTGTTGCACAGAGGCATTACAGACTACAGTGTAGTTCAATCAATATTTAGTAGCGCGACCTTGTGAATATGAAACACTATGTAAATTAGGAAACACGTGTATCCGTAACGAAGTTGATAACATTAAACAATTATAGATGACTAGCTGCGCCTCGCGGTTATAATAAATCGCGGGAATATCGGGATAAAAAGTAGCCTATGATGTGTTAATCCTGTTTATAAACTATGTGTGCCAAATTTCATCAAAATCCGTACAGCCGTTTGTGCGTGAAGAAGTAACAAACATATAAACAAACACACACTCACAAACTTTCGCATTTATTATATTAGTGTGATTATATGAATAGTGTGATAAGGAACATCGTTGATAAATTGAAAAATATTAATAAAGGCTGGTTCAATGTAGGTACGTTCAACATATATCCTGTTGTCAAGCTGTATCTAATCTAACTAGCCTGTATTGCCCCACTGCTGGGCCTTTGCCCACACAATTTTGTCTTTTGGCTAGTCTCTACGGTATCGGTAGGATCAATATTGTTACGAGCTTGGGGTTCGTGACAATAAAAACTGCCGATTTAATAACCAAAAAAATGAGACTTTACTCACCAACACTAATTACAAGTCAAACACACTAATTAAGAAACACAATTGCACTTACTGATCACTCTTAAGTCGCACTCGAACATCGCCTTCGATGTTATCGCTCGTATCGCTTAATCGAAACTATCTGTGTCTCGCGTCCCACCCGGCCTTATATAGTGCCGCAGAGCTAGTACATAAACATCTAGAACGTTCGAGTACATACCGGTCCCGACTGACTCGACGTCGATAGTTCTCGGAATTACTAGTACTTAGGAAAAGGTCAAATAGGGTCAAGGTCCTAGTACCAAGGTACTAGTTCCGCTACCCGATACTAGATGGCGCTAGTAGTAACTAATGTCGCCATGTATCAAGCATTATTTGCGGCGCGCAACACTGCCCCCTCCTTAGACATGCTCGTCCCGAGCATTATTGGCCCCATAATAACGCGCCAGTCGATCCACATGGACGATCTTAGGAGTACCTCTTGCACCTTTCTGTATCCGGTAGGTTACATCATTGATCTTTGTCACAATCCGGTACGGTCCGTCCCATTTAGCTTGAAGCTTAGGAGATTTCCCTTTGCTGCGGACTGGATTGTGCAACCACACCAGTGAACCTTCGTCGAACCCTTTATTGTTCATTTTGCGGTCATAACGGGTTTTCATCTTTTCAGACATTTGCTGGCCCGATTGTCTGACGTGCTCATAAATGTCATTCATTTTGTTCCGTAAATCATTCGCATAATCAGTTACACTGCGTGGGGCATCAGGTGGTATTCCGGTGATCAGGTCTGCAGGCAGCCGTAGTTCTCTTCCGAAGTTTGCGAAAGCTGGTGTCACCGCTGTACTTTCGTGGACAGCACTTCGATATGACAGCAAAAACGGTTGTATATGCTTGTCCCAATCTCGTTGCCGATTTTCCACAACTTTCGCTAGGTACCTCTCCAGTGTCTGATTAAATCGTTCCACCATTCCATCGGATTGTGGGTGGTAAGAAGTCGTCCTTGTTTTATGAGTTCCCATAACTCGACAAGTTTCCTGGAATATTTGGGACTCAAAATTCCTTCCTTGATCACTGTGAATCTCCAAAGGTACTCCAAAACGACAGAAGACTTCATGAACTAATTTATCTGCAACTGTCGAAGCTTCCTGATTTGGAATGGCGAAGACTTCCGGCCACTTAGTGAAATAATCCATCACAACCATGAAATACTTGTTACCACTTTCACTCTCCGGAAACGGCCCCGCAACGTCGAGGGCTATCCTCTCCCATGGTGCACCAACATTGTATAATTTCAATGCACCCCTACTACGAGTCTGAGGTCCCTTTACAGCTGCACAACTTGTACATTTGCGACACCAATCCTCGACATCGTCCCGACAGTGGACCCAGTAAAACCGTTCTCGTATCTTCAGTAGAGTCCGTTTTACTCCCAGATGACCTCCTGAACAACCATTATGGTACAGCTGTAGAACATCCGGTACTTGAGCTTTAGGGACAACCATTTGCAAATGACAGCTGTCTCCCCGAGCATTTTCCCATTTACGGCACAGGACTCCATCCTGAACCACCAAGCTGTCCCATTGGGCCCAATAGCTTTTTGTGACCGAATTCATCGCTGAGACGTCGCTCCACCTGGGCTTAGGAGCTCTGGCCTTCATCCACTCCAGAATCGGCTTGATGTCTGAATCTTCCTGCTGTGCACGTTGTAGGCTTTCCTTCCACTCGTTGTTGAGGTCTGTCTTAAGCATCCTTACAGGTACCACATCCTTACTTTCCTGCCTAGTACAGTGCTTGCAGTCTTCAGGACAAGGTCTTCTTGACAATGCATCTGTGTTGCCAAGAGACTTCCCGCTGCGGTGTTTAACCACAAAGCCGTCCTGCTGCTGCTGGGCGGTGCTGTTAGCCGCACTACCCTCTCGAGTCCAGCCACCTTCCCTTTCTGCAGTTCGCTTAGGGCAACTGGATCGAAGGTGGCCCTTTTCCCCACAGCCGTAGCACCTAGGGCTGTATCCTTTCTTGCGGTTGCTAACTGTAGCCGCTGCAACCTCCCTGCTGCGATGGGAACGATGATCCTGCCGCGCAGCTTCCACCTCCAGTGCATGGGCCAAGGCGTCCTTTAGCGTCCCGTGGTGACCGAGCCTCACAGCAGCTCTAACTTCAAGGTCGCGGATGCCGTCGATGAATGCCTGCACCAGGTTCCCATCAATAAGCGCAGGTACGGACTGATAAGCTTTATGAACCAGCTTCTGCACTTCAAGGGCCCACTGCTGCAGGTTTTCGTTAATGCGTTGCACGCGATCCTTGAGCTGCGCACGGAACACGTGTTCCAGGTGAGCGTCGCCATACCGAGCCTCCAATGCCTCAAGGAGCTGCTCGTAAGTCACTTCCTTACCGAGAGCTTCCAGGACAGTTAAGGCCTGGTTACGCAGGCCCAGGGTGAGGGCAGTCATGGCCTGACTTTTATTCCACCCGTTCGCCTTCATAACAGCCTCAAACTGGATTTTGTAGGCCGACCAGGAAGAAGTTCCGTCGAACGGTGGCACTTTGAATCCACGTAGCGAAGGTGTTGTAGCTACGGGAGCTGCGATTCCATCACCCAGTTTCAGGTAATCCAGCGTTTTCTTTACGTCAGCCATCACGGTTTGCTTCACGTCAGCCATCACGTTGTCCATCTGGTTTTTCACTTGGTCGATTCGGATTTCAGCTTCCGACAGGCGGGTGTCATGTTGAGCAACCTTATCCTTCACCTCCTTCATGTCTTTCCCGAAGGTAGCGTGAAGGTCCTTTATAAGGAGCATCTGCTCTTCCTGGCGGCGCGCCTGCTCCTCCTGTTGGCGGGCCTGTTCCTCCTTGTCCCGCTGGAGCTGTTCCTCCAACCGACGAGCCTGTTCTTCCTGTCGGCGAGCCTGTTCCTCCTGTCGGCGGGCCTGTTCCTGCAGCATCATCATCAGAGCAGCAAAATCTGGTGCTGATGATGCTGGAGCAGCTGTGGACGGGCCGGCCTCCGTGGTCGGTAGCTGGCCTTCCGACCCCTGTGGCATTGCTCCACCAAATCGCCTCTGGTCCGTCTCTTGCTGGCGTTGACTCCGGGTACGGATACCCTCCATGTCGTCTTTGGGTAAAATCGGCATGATTTTATCCCTCGGTTCTGACACCAATTGTTACGAGCTTGGGGTTCGTGACAATAAAAACTGCCGATTTAATAACCAAAAAAATGAGACTTTACTCACCAACACTAATTACAAGTCAAACACACTAATTAAGAAACACAATTGCACTTACTGATCACTCTTAAGTCGCACTCGAACATCGCCTTCGATGTTATCGCTCGTATCGCTTAATCGAAACTATCTGTGTCTCGCGTCCCACCCGGCCTTATATAGTGCCGCAGAGCTAGTACATAAACATCTAGAACGTTCGAGTACATACCGGTCCCGACTGACTCGATGTCGATAGTTCTCGGAATTACTAGTACTTAGGAAAAGGTCAAATAGGGTCAAGGTCCTAGTACCAAGGTACTAGTTCCGCTACCCGATACTAGATGGCGCTAGTAGTAACTAATGTCGCCATGTATCAAGCATTATTTGCGGCGCGCAACAATATTAAGGGGATTACAGGAACTAAACGCAAAAAACGCAAGTTTTAGAAGCAATCAAAGATAATCGACTACAGTAAACAAAAACAGAAAAATAAATGATACTAGCAGTGCCCCGCGGTTTCACCCGCATAAGTGTCGACCCCGTTCGAAAGACACGTGGCGCCATCTATTATCATAATAACGTTATTTTTCTTTTCCTCTGGAATAGCACTTTTTTTTAGGATGAAAGTATTCTCTACAATTGCAAAAGTGCCTGTAAATGGTTTAACTGAAATAAATGCTTTGAGTTTGAGTTTGAGTACACCTGACAACGTATTATGCAAAATTTCAGGATGATCGGTTCAGTGGTTTAGGCGTGAAAAGGTAACAAACAAACAAACTTATTTTCGCATTAATAATATTAGTTGGGATTAACAACTAATTTGATACAATAAAAAAAAATCATGAAGATACCTCTAAAAATTTTCTTTTTACAATAAAAACCATACTAATATGTACATACAATCATTCTGATTTTTAGTCAGATTATTCTACAAGAAACATACTAAAGCAATTATTTTTTTAGTCCAAACATAGATTTTATTAAATAGATAATTTGTTCATATTTTGCAATACATTACCAGGGTTGTGTCATCGCGCTTCTCTTTCTTTTCTATGCAGTCCGACAGTGACCGCGCTTTAGGTCATGTAAGCCCCTTAATTTTATATGATAGCTTTGATAATACCAGGAAACTACAGACCATGAGGTAATATGAATTTAAACGTATATACACATAAACTAATAACAATGACATGTAATTCTGCTACCATTACTGCAAACCACCGCTCACCTAATCAAAACCCAGATATACATATAGCGCAATCCACGAAGACGCGCCCCACTCTTCTTCCTACTCGCTTACAGTACAAGTGTGCAATATTCCGCTAGTGTTTTAGCTTTGTCGATACACAGTAATTACTTATTAGTGGGTAATTAGTGTATATAAAAAAAACTAAAACACTAGCGGAATTAACTAGCGACATCTACTGGCGATTAGTAAGAAGAGTGGGGCGCGTCTTCGTGGATTAATTAGCGACAACTACTAGCGATTAGTAAGAAGAGTGCGGCGCGTCTTTGTGGATTAATTAGCGACAACTACTAGCGATTAGTAAGAAGAGTGGGGCGCGTCTTCGTGGATTAATTAGCGACAACTACTAGCGATTAGTAAGAAGAGTGCGGCGCGTCTTCGTGGATTGCGCTATCTATACCCACAAACGTGTGGAAGAGTTTCGGAAGGTCGGTGCCTCATTCAAGTGTACACAGTAGTTAACAGACAAACTAAGTCGTCTTTTGGGTTGCCTACGTATGGGCAAGTAATTAGCGAAGGCTGATACAATTTCTTAGAAACTCCATTTCAAGGAATTCATCTCCCGCCTGTACCACGAACTGGTAAATCGAGGGTCGTGGTTTGGTCTCTCTAAGTATAGACCAAGTCTTCAGTCGCATCAGACCTACAGCTTGACCTAAAATACTTTTTAGGTCATGAAAGATATTTTCAAACGCTGCATTCGAAGTCCGCAGTAGTCTAGTCTAGGCAATAAACTTAAAAATGCTGCAGTGCGGTTTAAGCTCGATGCAGATGGTTCCAACTTCCAAATTCTACATTTCCGAATTCCCATGACCAAAAGCACTGGTATTTCCACGTTCAAAATGACTAAACGTCAACAACATTAATCAATCACTCTCGGCTCCTATCTCCAAAGATCACATATAATTGTTTTATTAACATCTGCCAGAAAAACATCAACCAACAATGGCTGGTCCCACCCTGTCTTAGAAACAGCCAACTCATCTCACGTAATTACAATAGTCATTAATGTTTTTGAGACCATATCTAATGGAATTCTGAGTTTGGAGTGAGTCGGGTTTGGAGTATCCTACTGCGAGTAACGATATCTCCAAAATAGACACTTTGGTAAGGGAGTTGACTGAGAGCGAGCATCTAACGGATTCCATTTTCACGGTGAATCGAATATGTCACGATTATTTCTAAATGTTTATTCATTCATCGGTAACAATAGTTCAAAATTCCTGTTATAGTAAACCTATTATAAAAATAACACGATCTTAACTGCCTTGTTTTGTTCAAAAGGAATGCAGCAATAGGGTAGTTGACTAAGAAAATATATTTAGTCCATCAGTTAGATTACTAAAAAATATTGTATACGTATTTTTTCTTTTGTCTGGCAAACAAAAAATTACGAAGATACAGCGCTTGGAAATTTCGTATGACGTCACGCCGTGCTACAAATTTTAGCACGTTATTACGTCAAAGCCCCCCACTCCTGAACTTTGATGTGATATATCTTTGTAATTTTTTATCTAATTGATAAAACAAAAAATACGTGTTCAATATTTTTTAATAATCTTACTGAGGGACTAAATCGAATCGATTTATTTTTACCCAGGCAACATCCCTATTCTAATAAACGGACCATAAAACATGAGACATCTTCTAAACATGAATTGAACCCATTAGGTAGCATAATGGTATTTTATAAGGTTCTAAACGACTCTGACGGGTCTCTTGTACTTCCAAATGATAGATGACTTGTTTCGCTCATCATCAGGGTCAACTTCCCGACTGAAAGGCTCTTTGATCTCCAGCTAATGGCTCTAATGTCCGAAGGTCAACACAGTGCGTTAGCATCGACGCCGCGGAGAAAAAATAATCTCCAACTTATCATTCAATTGAGAAATGCAGGAGACGCGGATGACTATTCTGAACGATTGGCAAAAGATCAAAAAGAAATAACTCCAGAGGCTGAGTACAATAAAAACACTCATCAGTTATAATCTATTACGTATCTGCTGCGATATAGCTCATCTATGTCGGTTTTTTCTTAGAACAAGTAGTTCAGAAGAATCCCAACGTTCGTGGAACGGAGTGGGTTTACACCACGATTCTAAATTACTCAATATAAATAAGGCCTTTATCATTCAGCTGCTTTTATCTCTGTTTTGATTCCTTGCATCTTATCTCCGTACCGGCGCGGGCCGCTAGCGGCCCATTACAATAGAAAATCAATTGTGTCTCATTAGCGGTGATTAAGCAATTAATATGCACCGCACAAAAGGGTAAGCTTCGTTTCTACTGGTCCACTAGACAAATATTTATCGTACCTAACATTTAGGTAACCTCAATCTGCGGAACCAGATTTAAACGTTGCCAATTTTCCGGCAACATAGGAAGGTTGCCGGCTGCCTATTTCAAACTGCTTGCATTGAATGTCAGGTGAAAGAGACAAAACGACACCTTGTTAGTTCAAATTGTTCATTGTTCTTCAAAGCTTTTTTTTGGGGCATTGACTGAACATTTTCGATGCTTCAACGATTATTTTTGGTACCAAAAATATCAGAAAGTTTTGCAAGGAATATGTAAACATTAATTTGATACCAGCGACATGTTGCCTGATGTGAACAGTGAATGATATTTTCGACACAAGATAAACACTTTCTTGGAATGAAACATACTAATCCAATTTTATCCTGTTTTTCACTGTTTACGATGTAAATAACATTTCGAAGTAGGTAAATAATGCAAAGCTATTCAAACCGGGAACATTTATACTTATAATAACGTTCACCGGTAGCATTTAAACATCGATAACGAGACAAGAACTTTAAACCCTTTAAGGACTACATACATTACCAACCGTGAAATAGCCATTTTACAAAATATAAAAAGAACAAACAGTAAACACATAAAACCAATTAATGCGCCAATATGAAACATTATGCAACATTAGCTACCTGCAACAAGGCGTTGCATCGATAATTACGAACAGCATGCGCGCGCGCCGAACGTACACGCGTTCGTATCAACGTTCGTTGTACACGTATAGGTGGTTATTGGCCTGACCGTGACGGTGCTGACGCTTTGGGCAACCAGTGATGGGTTGACATCTTTTCATCATTAAATATTGGAGAGGTCTTGGGTGTAAAGTGGAATTCTTCATCCTTCGTTTTTGACGTACGATCCACAATAAAAAAGTTGGTAAAGCGAATGTTTGGATTAGTGAGAAAAAAATGCGTTGTGGAAAATCTGAAGGTTAAATCTTGTTCTTGAAATAACAAGAACCACCTACATATTATAGGGGAAATCCCAAAACGGTAGGCACTCGATCTAACTTAATGCAACAATAATTAATTGTTTATTGATAAAATAATAGAAAAAAAGAGGCATCACTCTTGGGGGAATCCAACTACCCAACTGTGTTTCACAATGACTTCATCGTAAATGCGGAATTTTAAACCTATATTAGTGTCTCATGCCTCAGATTTCACAGCATTCAAGCTGGACTAATTATAAAACATTTTACGATAAGATTGGCACTTCCTGTGTCGTTAAAAGTAAAATCTCTAGCTAACTGACAGTTAAAGTGAACTTGCAAACTGTTTGCAAGAGTTCATCTTTTTTTATCAATAGTTTAGCAGCATTTACTTAAAATTACTCAGCAGAATGACTGTTTAATCCAGAAAAGAAGGAGGTAATCCAGGCATCATTTCCTACAGATTCATGTCTCGCATATAACAGAAACAAAGCGGGTGCTTATCTCAGAGCAGGGAGGAACACGGCACGTGGCTGTTGGACCGCGATCAGCTGTTAGACGGGGTCGACGCCCGCCACGGCCGGTGAATAACACCGTCCGATACGAAACGCACCGGTGTCAATGCACTGGCTAAGAAAACTGGGGTCGTCTCAAAATGTGCGGGTAAATCAAACTTGCATACGAGATGAGAGTACAAAAATGGTTGTCAAATTGCTTCGTGAGTCACTCGATGGCGTGCATGAACGCATTACGATAAAGTAGTTTCTTCTTTTTTACGTATTAAACCTTAGTATTAAACGAAATTGAAATGCTGGGGGATCGAGTAATTGTTTCAATTGTGATCGTAAAGTTTATGAGCGGCGTTTGCACTTCTTGGGTAAGTATAAAATAAAGGGAAAATTGTTTTGCCAATATTTGCCTTTCATCACGTCCGCCTGACAATTTGCGAACAAATGCGAAATTTCTACACTAAAACTTTATAGCATTTTTGAATATTCTTGTTTGATTTGCGAATCGTATGAGTTTACTCAGCAAATACCTCTGCCAGGTTAACGCTAAAATAACTTCCATACTTATTGAGGGGCCCGTGGCAGCGTGGCTAAATAATAACAGCCGCACAGGTCTATCGATCAGGTTAAGCTACGCTTGCCGCGGTTGGTCTGTGGATGGGTGACCATCGGTTAAGCTACGCTTGCCGCGGTTGGTCTGTGGATGGGTGATCTTTACATACCGAGAACCCTCCGTGCTTCGGAAATGTCCCGGCTGTCATTCGTGGATCTTTGACAGTCGTTACGGGTAGTCAGAAAACCGAAAGCCTGACAACCAGTCTTACCAAGGGGTATCGTATTACCCAGTAACTGGGTTGTGGAGGTTAGATAGGCAGTCACTCCATGTAAAATACTGCTATTCAGCTGCAACCAGTTAGACTGGAAGCCGACCCCATGAATTAGTTGGGAAAAGGCTAGGCAGATGATGACTTATTTCACGATCAAATATATTATGTCTAAAAGGCATTTAACAAGCGGAAACCTCATTTGCCTTGTAGAAATAGACCTTTTCATCTTCGCCGCAATGCCACAACACAATTTCTGACGGCACAACAAGGAAAACCGCTTGACATCAGCCGCACTTTCAAAGAAACTTGTTCTTATAGCTTAGTAGGAACAAAAATGTAACAACTCGTACTTTTTATACAGGAATGTATCTCCTTCCTCCGTCGTGTGAACCAGAGGACCATTTTTGCGAATATAAAAATAAAAAGCATGCGTACGAGCAGATATGAGATCTCTGGCCACGTAATCATATTATTCGTGACTGAGATAATACCAGCGTAGTGCAATAAAGTGAAGTAAGAACTTGACAATTTTCCTCATGTACTAAATAAATTGAGGACAGTACCGGATGATTGCATGGAAAATAACCCAGAACTGGTACATTACATAAGATCCTATTGAGAGGCGGTTTCGCCGAGTGTGATGTCTGTATATCGAATAGATAGCAATAATGTCGAAGCAATCAGTCAAATCCAACTAGCCTTTTAGTAACTATGTTGGGGTCGGCTTCCAATCTAACCGGGTGCAGCTGAATACCAGTTTTTACATGGAGCCACTGCCTATCTGACTTCCACAACACAGTTACTGGGTAACACGATACCATTTGGTAAGAATGAATCTCAAGCTGGCAGCTCCGTAGGGCTGGCGCGCACGATCGGGATCGCGATCGGGAAAAATCTTCCAATTGTTGCTTCTCACTAAATTCAGAGTTTTCGAGTAGGACATATTGGAGAGATCATCTGTGATTTTTTCATAATTTTCTGAGTCTTTTTTCCATAGTCTAGATGTCCCGAACTGTGGAAAGTAAGCCTTTTCTTGCTTTCTTTTGTTTATAAAAAATCTTCCAATTGTTGCTTCTCAGTAAATTTAGAGTTTTCATGTAGAACATATTGGAGAGATCATCTGTAATTTTTTTCATAATTTTTTGAGTCTTTTTTCCATAGTCTAGATGTTGAGAACTGTGGAAAGTGAGCCTTTTCTTGCTTTCTTTTGTTTATAAAAAATCTTCCAATTGTTGCTTCTCAGTAAATTCAGAGTTTTCGAGTAGAACATATTGGAGAGATCATCTGTGATTTTTTTCATAATTTTCTGAGTCTTTTTTCCATAGTGTAGATGTCCAGAACTGTGGAAAGTGAGCCTTTTCTTGCTTTCTTTTGTTTATAAAAAATCTTCCAATTGTTGCTTCTCAGTAAATTCAAAGTTTTCGAGTAGAACATATTGGAGAGATCATCTGTGATTTTTTTCATAATTTTCCGAGTCTTTTTTCCATAGTCTAGATGTCGAGAACTGTGGAAAGTAAGCCTTTTCTTGCTTTCTTTTGTTTATAAAAAATCTTCCAATTGTTGCTTCTCACTAAATTCAGAGTTTTCGAGTAGGACATATTGGAGAGATCATCTGTGATTTTTTTCATAATTTTCCGAGTCTTTTTTCCATAGTGTAGATGTCCAGAACTGTGGAAAGTGAGCCTTTTCTTGCTTTCTTTTGTTTATAAAAAATCTTCCAATTGTTGCTTCTCAGTAAATTCAGAGTTTTCGAGTAGAACATATTGGAGAGATCATCTGTGATTTTTTTCATAATTTTCCGAGTCTTTTTTCCATAGTCTAGATGTCGAGAACTGTGGAAAGTAAGCCTTTTCTTGCTTTCTTTTGTTTATAAAAAATCTTCCAATTGTTGCTTCTCTCGAAATTCAGAGTTTTCGAGTAGGACATATTGGAGAGATCATCTGTGATTTTTTTCATAATTTTCCGAGTCTTTTTTCCATAATCTAGATGTCCCGAACAGTGGAAAGTAAGACTTTTCTTGCTTTCTTTTGTTTATAAAAAATCTTCCAATTGTTGCTTCTCAGTAAATTTAGAGTTTTCGAGTAGGACATATTGGAGAGATCATCTGTGATTTTTTTCATAATTTTCCGAGTCTTTTTTCCATAGTGTAGATGTCCAGAACTGTGGAAAGTGAGCCTTTTCTTGCTTTCTTTTGTTTATAAAAAATCTTCCAATTGTTGCTTCTCAGTAAATCAAGGGTTTTCGAGTAGAACATGTTAAAAAGATCATGTGATTTTTTTCATAATTTTCCGAGTCTTTTTTCCATAGTCTAGATGTCGAGAACTGTGGAAAGTAAGCCTTTTCTTGCTTTCTTTTGTTTATAAAAAATCTTCCAATTGTTGCTTCTCACTAAATTCAGAGTTTTCGAGTAGGACATATTGGAGAGATCATCTGTGATTTTTTTCATAATTTTCCGAGTCTTTTTTCCATAGTGTAGATGTCCAGAACTGTGGAAAGTGAGCCTTTTCTTGCTTTCTTTTGTTTATAAAAAATCTTCCAATTGTTGCTTCTCAGTAAATTCAGAGTTTTCGAGTAGAACATATTGGAGAGATCATCTGTGATTTTTTTCATAATTTTCCGAGTCTTTTTTCCATAGTCTAGATGTCGAGAACTGTGGAAAGTAAGCCTTTTCTTGCTTTCTTTTGTTTATAAAAAATCTTCCAATTGTTGCTTCTCTCGAAATTCAGAGTTTTCGAGTAGGACATATTGGAGAGATCATCTGTGATTTTTTTCATAATTTTTTGAGTCTTTTTTCCATAGTCTAGATGTCGAGAACTGTGGAAAGTAAGCCTTTTCTTGCTTTCTTTTGTTTATAAAAAATCTTCCAATTGTTGCTTCTCACTAAATTCAGAGTTTTCGAGTAGGACATATTGGAGAGATCATCTGTGATTTTTTTCATAATTTTCCGAGTCTTTTTTCCATAGTGTAGATGTCCAGAACTGTGGAAAGTGAGCCTTTTCTTGCTTTCTTTTGTTTATAAAAAATCTTCCAATTGTTGCTTCTCAGTAAATTCAGAGTTTTCGAGTAGAACATATTGGAGAGATCATCTGTGATTTTTTTCATAATTTTCCGAGTCTTTTTTCCATAGTCTAGATGTCGAGAACTGTGGAAAGTAAGCCTTTTCTTGCTTTCTTTTGTTTATAAAAAATCTTCCAATTGTTGCTTCTCTCGAAATTCAGAGTTTTCGAGTAGGACATATTGGAGAGATCATCTGTGATTTTTTTCATAATTTTCCGAGTCTTTTTTCCATAATCTAGATGTCCCGAACAGTGGAAAGTAAGACTTTTCTTGCTTTCTTTTGTTTATAAAAAATCTTCCAATTGTTGCTTCTCAGTAAATTTAGAGTTTTCGAGTAAAACATATTGAAAAGATCATCTGTGATGTTTTTCATAATTTTCTGAGTCTTTTTTCCGTAGTTTAGAGCCAGAGAACTGCGGAAAGTAAGCCTTTCCTTGCTTTCTTTTGTTTATAAAAAATCTTCCAATTTTTGCTTCTCAGTAAATCAAGGGTTTTCGAGTAGAACATGTTAGAAAGATCATCTGTGATTTTTTTCATAATTTTCCGAGTCTTTTTTCTATAGTTTAGAGGTAGAGAACTGTGGAAAGTAAGCCTATTATTGCTTTCTATTGTTTATAAAAAATCTTGTAATTGTTGCTTCTCAGTAAATTTAGAGTTTTCATGTAGAACATATTGGAGAGATCATCTGTGATTTTTTTCATAATTTTCTGAGTCTTTTTTCCATAGTGTAGATGTCCAGAACTGTGGAAAGTGAGCCTTTTCTTGCTTTCTTTTGTTTATAAAAAATCTTCCAATTGTTGCTTCTCAGTAAATTCAGAGTTTTCGAGTAGAACATATTGGAGAGATCATCTGTGATTTTTTTCATAATTTTCTGAGTCTTTTTTCCGTAGTCTAGAGGCAGAGAACTGTGGAAAGTAAGCCTTTTCTTGCTTTCTATTGTTTATAAAAAATCTACCAATTGTTGCTTCTCAGTAAATTTAGAGTTTTTATGTAGAACATATTGGGTCTTGCTTAAAATCTCTATTTCTAGTAAAGCGCCCGGGGCCATCGATTCGGCCCTGGCCCGATCGTGCGCGCCAGCCCTACGGAGCTGCCAGCTTGAGATTCATTTGGTAAGACTTGTCAAATTTTTGGGTTTCTGACTGCCCGTAACGAATGTCAAAGATCTACAAAAGACAGCCGGGACTAACGACTTAACGTGCTTTCGAGACACGGAGGCGTCTCGATTTGTAATGGACGCAAGCAATCAAACTGCTATCAGATAAATCGTCATTATGATTATTGTAAGTAACAATCTTGTCTTAGGATACATAATCATACTTTCAATAAATAGTAGTAGGAGGTTAGGTGAATCAGTAAAGTGGATCTGTGCCATATTCATGAGGCAGGTCGTAAACCATGATTATGGGCTATTCTGCTGTTCATAAGGACGCTTAATTATTCATTCGTTAGTTGTTTGAAAACAATAGCTCTGCATCTACTTGTACTAATACTATGTATAAGTGGTTTAAAAATAATGTTTGGACTGATAACTTAGGTAGGTAATATTCGGTAAGGTCTTGGCTAAAAATCTTCCGAGGAGTTATGTGTTAGCCTAATATGATAACCTTTACTGGTCCTTATTACGTAAAAAGCAACCGTGACGCTCGGGGTCCTTGATTCGCTTATAACACTGCAAGTTTTGCGACAGAGTTACATACAACGCCATCTTTGCGTTTCATAATTCATGGTGACACCGTGGAACAAAATTTTGACGAGACCATGAGTCCAACTTAGTACTCACTCTTAATTTGGTCTTAGCAAGGGGTATTTTAATATAGTTGGAGTATTTGTGTATTGACGATGAAATAAGTAAGTGAAGTTTGTTTTGGTCTGTAAATAAAATATCAAGTTTTTCATATTCCATTTTGTGTTATTAATTCTATAGGCGATAGATACTATACGATTTTGTTTCGAATTA
Organism: Luperina nickerlii; assembly: GCA_963855955.1. Classification (NCBI taxonomy): domain Eukaryota; kingdom Metazoa; phylum Arthropoda; class Insecta; order Lepidoptera; family Noctuidae; genus Luperina; species Luperina nickerlii. Next base: position 21,142,541 of record OY979676.1, on the reverse strand, counting down.
TGACTCGAGGCCATGTGATACATATTATGTGGTCATGGTCAAGCCCACGTATGCGTTCTTAGAACAGTCGATCGAGTTATTAAAAACATAATCAAATGCCTAAAGATTTTTGTGATAAAGACGCTGAATCATGGAGCTAAGGAAAAACAAGAAGCTGTAGCGATTACTCACGTTTGGTACGATATTTTCGAAGTATAAGTTAGATATTTAGGAATCGTCCGATCATGATCAGATCACTTAATCACAAGCGTGGGAGTCGGTGAATGAATTTATTGCTCCGAAGGCGACGTAAGTTGGCTCTATGCGTATAAATAAAAAAAAACTTGTGCCTCCGGGCCGTTGAAAGCTAAATCTATGTTCTTTTGTCTGATTCCGTTGACATACTGCAGAAAATTTTGAAGACTTCGAATTGACTTTAGCAAAATGTTTCAGGCTGCTTGAATAAATATTGCTCATATTCTGATTTAAGACCTTTATATTTTATTTCAGCCACATTGTTTTATTGCAAAATACAGATAGATTACAGAGCTAGCATAAAATATACAACTACGGCAAATGTGTACAACACAAGTAAACATGCCTATGACTGATAAAGACTGCAGATAGCACGTATCCACCCTGCCAGGGCTTAAGAATGCAATACTAGATCTGAAAGACAAATTCTTAAAGGGTTATTAACTCAAGGTGGATTCGATCCATAAAACTGAAGCAAACTTTTTAAAAGCATGTTTTACACTTTTCCAGTTCCTGGGCTGTTGCACCATGGTAAACTTTAAATAGTCTGTCCTATCAGGTTTAATCCTCTTTTATTTTTGGCTTGATCATCTCTAACAATGATGACGCTTCAAAGTTTTTTTTTTGCCAGTCACTGTTGACGTCATCTTATTTACCATTAGTTGATCATAAAATATGATATGGTGGGCCTAATAAACTATTATGAAGAATGGTTTGATCACCTTGCTATCATGTTAAAAGTGAATTGATTTATTAAGTACTAGTAGGTACTCGTACTGCTACTTAAGAGTTGCAAAGTCCAACAAAACTGCTGAACAAATACAATTATTCTAAAAACAGTTGTAGTTTCAAAAACACACCAATTCCGAACACCAAACGTATTATTTTGTCCGTCTTTGTTTTTCTGTGTCACAGCATAATAACATTCAGGCTTTATCTGGTATTCTTTCGCCAGTGAGCGAAGAGAGCGCCTTAATGATTATTATCGTTTATGTTATGCTGGCATTTAGGTCAAGCTAGTCAGGTGCGATGACATTGAAAGACAGGTGGCAAAAAACACAGTTTAGTGGCGCCCTCGTTATATATATCTAGTAATAACTTGATATGATGATATATTATACTATATAAAGCTCGATTACCACTGACTGACTCACTGATTGACATAATTGTTCTCCCAGATGGTGAAGGGGGAGGTGGGTATATTTTTACAGATTCGTATACAAGTAACTCTCACGAGTATGGGAAAAATCCCAAACCTCCCCTTTTCCACCCCACTCTCCCCCCTCCCTATCGTATCTCGGAAACTAAGAGTCCCGTGTTTTGTTGTTTTACGGATTCGTATAGAGGAGGCTCGGAAAAGTAAAATCCATTTTTCAAAGTTGCCGCCTTGCCCCCCTTCTCCCCCCCCCCTCTAGGTAGATCTCGGAAGTTAAGAGACTTGGAGCATTTTTTTTTTCAGATTCATATCAAGGGGCCCAGAGTTGGTCAAAATCATTTTTCAAAACTCCCCCCTCTCCCCCCCTTCACCCCTCCCCCATCGTATCTCGGAAATTAAGAAACCTGGGTTTTCTTTTTTTACGGATTCGTATAACGGAGGCTCGGAAAAGTAAAAACCATTTTTCAAATTCCCCCCATTCTCTCCCCCTTCTCCCCCCTTTAGGCGGATCTCAGAAGTTAAGACTTGAAACATTATTATTATTATACTTTATTATTATACTATATAAAGCTCGATTACCACTCACTGACTGACTGACATAATTGTTCTCCCAGATGGTGAAGGGGGAGGTGGGTATATTTTTACAGATTCGTATAGAAGTAACTCTCACGAGTATGGGAAAAATCCCAAACCTCCCCTTTTCCACCCCACTCTCCCCGCTCCCTATAGTATCTCGGAAACTAAGAGTCCCGTGTTTTGTTGTTTTACGGATTCGTATAGAGGAGGCTCGGAAAAGTAAAATCCATTTTTCAAAGTTGCCCCCTTGCCCCCCTTCTCCCCCCCCCTCTAGGTAGATCTCGGAAGTTGAGTGACTTGGAACATTTTTTTTTTCAGATTCATATCAAGGGGCCCAGAGTTGGTCAAAATCATTTTTCAAAGCTCCCCCCTCTCCCCCCCTTCGCCCCTCCCCCCATCGTATCTCGGAAATTAAGAAACTTGGGTTTTGTTGTTTTACGGATTCGTATAGAGAAGGCTCGGAAAAGTAAAATCCATTTTTCAAAGTTGCCCCCCTTGCCCCCCTTCTCCCCCCCTCTAGAGGTAGATCTCGGAAGTTAAGAGACTTGGAACATTTTTTTTTTCAGATTCATATCAAGGGGCCCCGAGTTGGTCAAAATCATTTTTCAACCCCCCCCCCCCCTCTCCCCCCCTTCACCCCTCCCCCCATCGTATCTCGGAAACTAGGTAGCGGTAAAGCGAAGCGTAGCGTAGCGTAGGGATAAGGTCACGATAGCTTTCCGGTGGTAGGTAGGTCCTGAGTGGAGCGAACCTGCGAGACCGAGTGGAGCAAATGGGGGAAGAATACTAACATGGCGGACAGCGTTTTTGCTTGGGGTGCGTTTAAGTCAATTATTCAGTTTAAAATTGACTGCCTAAGGGCCGAGTTCACGGACTGTCATTTGACCAATGTTTGAGTAATCGGCCGATGAATTCCTAAACATCGTTTATGCAGCCGGTTAAGTATTCACTGCTCACCACGAATATTTTAACCGTGATTATTAAATCGGGCAATCAGCATTCGCTCAAAGTGAATGAACGAATGCTATAAGTGTACTCATTTGCGAAGTCACGTCGTTAGATTTAGTCAACACGAGTTTTGGTGACATCTATATTTAGTAGCATAAAATAAAACGCTTTCAACTTGAGAAGTTCGAAAACGCATTGGGATCATTATGCTAGCCTGTAGTGTCTAATTTGGATGGGTAATAACTTCACACCGCTGTCACTGTCAATGTAATAGACATAAGATTTAACGTGGGAGCAAATGAGACAGAAAGCATTATACAGTGTTTTTGTGTTTTTGAGTGTTATTGAGTGTTGTTGAGTGTTGTTGAGTGTTGTTGAGTGTTATTGAGTGTTGTTGAGGGTTGTTGAGTGTTGTTGAGTGTTGTTGAGTGTTGTTGAGTGTTGTTGATGAGTGTTGTTGAGTGTTGTTGAGTGTTTTGAGTGTTGTTGAGTGTTGTTGAGTGTGGCTGAGTGTTGTTGAGTGTTGTTGAGTGTTGATGAGTGTTGTTGAGGGTTGTTGAGTGTTGTTGAGTGTTGTTGAGTGTTGATGAGTGTTGTTGAGTGTTGTTGAGTGTTATTGAGTAATGTTGAGTGTTGTTGAGTGTTGTTGAGTGTTTTGAGTGTTGTTGAGTGTTGTTGAGTGTGGCTGAGTGTTGTTGAGTGTTGTTGAGTGTGGCTGAGTGTTGTTGAGTGTTGTTGAGTGTTGATGAGTGTTGTTGAGGGTTTTGAGTGTTGTTGAGTGTTGTTGAGTGTTGTTGAGTGTTATTGAGTGTTGTTGAGTGTTGTTGAGTGTTTTGAGTGTTGTTGAGTGTTGTTGAGGGTTGTTGAGTGTTGTTGAGTGTTGTTGAGTGTTGATGAGTGTTGTTGAGTGTTGTTGAGTGTTATTGAGTAATGTTGAGTGTTGTTGAGTGTTTTGAGTGTTGTTGAGTGTTGATGAGTGTTGTTGAGTGTTTTGAGTGTTGTTGAGTGTTGTTGAGTGTGGCTGAGTGTTGTTGAGTGTTGTTGCGTGTTGATGAGTGTTGTTGAGTGTTGTTGAGGGTTTTGAGTGTTGTTGAGTGTTGTTGAGTGTGGCTGCGTGTTGTTGAGTGTTGTTGCGTGTTGATGAGTGTTGTTGAGTATTGTTGAGTATTGTTGAGTGTTGTTGAGGGTTGTTGAGTGTTGTTGAGTGTTGTTGAGTGTTGTTGAGTGTTGATGAGTGTTGTTGAGTGTTTTTGAGTGTTGTTGAGGGTTGTTGAGTGTTGTTGAGTGTTGTTGAGTGTTTTTGAGTGTTGTTTTGTGATGTTGAGTGTGGTTGAGTGTTGTTGAGTGTTGTTGAGTGTTGTAGAGTGTGGTTGAGTGTTGTTGAGTGTTGTTGAGTGTTATTGAGTGTTGTTGAGTGTTGTTGAGTGTTTTGAGTGTTTTGAGTGTTGTTGAGTGTTGTTGAGAGTTTTGAGTGTTTTTGAGTGTTGTTGAGTGTGGCTGAGTGTTGTTGAGTGTTGATGAGTGTTGTTGAGTGTTGTTGAGTGTTGTTGAGTGTTTTGAGTGTTGTTGAGTGTTGTTGAGTGTGGCTGAGTGTTGTTGAGTGTTGTTGAGTGTTGATGAGTGTTGTTGAGTGTTGTTGAGGGTTGTTGAGTGTTGTTGAGTGTTGTTGAGTGTTGATGAGTGTTGTTGAGTGTTGTTGAGTGTTATTGAGTGTTGTTGAGTGTTGTTGAGTGTTGTTGAGTGTTGTTGAGTGTTGTTGAGGGTTGTTGAGTGTTGTTGAGTGTTGTTGAGTGTTGATGAGTGTTGTTGAGTGTTGTTGAGTGTTGTTGAGGGTTGTTGAGTGTTGTTGAGTGTTGTTGAGTGTTGTTGAGTGTTGTTGAGTGTTGTTGAGTGATGTTGAGTGTGGTTGAGTGATGTTGAGTGTTGTTGAGTGTTGTAGAGTGTGGTTGAGTGTTGTTGAGTGTTGTTGAGTGTTATTGAGTGTTGTTGAGTGTTATTGAGTGTTTTGAGTGTTGTTGAGTGTTGATGAGTGTTGTTGAGTGTTTTGAGTGTTGTTGAGTGTTGTTGAGTGTGGCTGAGTGTTGTTGAGTGTTGTTGAGTGTTGATGAGTGTTGTTGAGTGTTGTTGAGTGTTGTTGAGTGTTGTTGAGGGTTGTTGAGTGTTGTTGAGTGTTGTTGAGTGTTGAGTGTTGTTGAGTGTTGTTGAGGGTTGTTGAGTGTTGTTGAGTGTTGTTGAGTGTTGTTGAGTGTTTTTGAGTGTTGTTGAGTGATGTTGAGTGTGGTTGAGTGTTGTTGAGTGTTGTTGAGTGTTGTAGAGTGTGGTTTAGTGTTGTTGAGTGTTGTTGAGTGTTATTGAGTGTTGTTGAGTGTTGTTGAGTGTTTTGAGTGTTGTTGAGTGTTGATGAGTGTTGTTGAGTGTTTTGAGTGTTGTTGAGTGTGGCTGAGTGTTGTTGAGTGTTGTTGAGTGTTGATGAGTGTTGTTGAGTGTTGTTGAGTGTTGTTGAGGGTTGTTAAGTGTTGTTGAGTGTTGTTGAGTGTTGTTGAATGTTGTTGAATATTGTTGAGTGTTGTTGAGTGTTGTTGAGTGTTGTTGAGTGTTGTTGAGGGTTGTTGAGTGTTGTTGAGTGTTGTTGAGTGTTGTTGAGTGTTTTTGAGTGTGGTTGAGTGTTGTTGAATGTTGTCGAGTGTTGTTGAGTGTTGTTGAGTGTTGTTGAATGTTGTTGAGTGTTTTGGGTGTTGTTGAGTGTTGTTGATCACAACAAATCAAAAAAGACGTTAAGCCGCGTCCCCACTAGAGCCATGCGGCTTAACGTCTTTTGGCGCGAAAACTGTTTGACGCGCTAAAATAAGAAAAAAAAAGGCTTATTTTGTTGGTTGACGTATTTTGTAGAAACAATTTTCTTGGTAAAGTTTAAAGTTTGGCGGTGTAAATCACAAGTTAAAATAAGTGATTCCAGTGACAATTATAGCAATTTATTAACAACAACTCCACAAGTGTACAGTCGCCGTCAGATATATTGTAGCAGACAAGGTGACCAAATACTTCTGAACAATTTAAAATGTCAATAAGTTCCATACACTACAAGTTACCATTAATATCTGAACATTCATTACTTCATTAATATCTGAGCAGATGCTTGTCAATAATTTCTATACACACAACTAACCAAAAATATCTGAACACTTACAACGTCAAGTGTATCTACGCAGACAAACGTTGAGCTTACCTAATTCATTACTGCATGATATAAAGGACGAACCAAAAACGACTATCCACTTGACTATCTGTGGTTAGTCCAGTCATTTGGTAGTTTTACCTGGAAAGTTTTTAAACTGGTGATTTTATTGAGTTCGACGTGCTCTCTTCGAATTTTCACATCGTCGCTCATTGTTTTATCTTTGCCGCTCGCACCGCCATATTTGAACAATGGCGCCTAATAACAAGTTTTAGACAATATCTCCTTTCTGACTCATTCTACGATAAAACATTAATGTAAAAAAATTAAACTAGAGAAAATTTCCTTCAATTTATGTGTTTAAAATTTTTTGTAAAATCAATAGTTTTGGCGTACGAGCGCCGCAAACTATTATTCATCTTATATACCAACAGGTGTTTTTAACTGTTATTAGGCGTCATTTTTTCAATATGGTGGTGCGAGCGGCAAAGATAAAACAATGAGCGACAAAGTGAAAATTCTAAGAGAACACGTCGAACTCAATAAAATAACCAACCTTCAAAACTCCCGGATAAAATTCCAGGTTCCACACCCTTTTTGAACACCAAATGACTGTTCTAAGTATAAATACGATGAAAAGGGAATACAAATTGTATAGAAAATCATTTGTTTAGGATACAACTGATATTTTATGTTAATGTCAAACTATTGATAGATAGATCTTGGTTTTGTAATGAAATTATAAATTATTGTAAATATTTTTTTATTTGTGACAACATACGTACCTATATAAAATATTAGTATTTTGTGTAATGTTGTAAGTGTTCAGATATTTTTGGTTAGTTGTGTGTATAGAAATTATTGACAAGCATCTGCTCTGATATTAATGAAGTAATGAATGTTCAGATATTAATGGTAACTTGTAGTGTGTGGAACTTATTGACATTTTCAATTGTTCAGAAGTATTTGGTCACCTTGTCTGCTACAATATATCTGACGGCGACTGTAGTATAAAGCAGTATATATCACTCGAGGGTAAGTACAGATTACTCCCCTTGGTGAATAAATAGCTATTGTTACAAAATCCTATAAGTGCTAAGGATTACTGTCCAATTCTCAAAATTTTACAAGGGTAAGAAATACTCCTCAAAAACACGACCCCGCGAGCTGCTTGCAGCTCGCGCAACGCCCAAAATCTAGTTATACTATATAAAGCTCGATTACCACTGACTGACTCACTGATTGACATAATTGTTCTCCCAGATGGTGAAGGGGGAGGTGGGTATATTTTTACAGATTCGTATACAAGTAACTCTCACGAGTATGGGAAAAATCCCAAACCTCCCCTTTTCCACCCCACTCTCCCCCCTCCCTATCGTATCTCGGAAACTAAGAGTCCCGTGTTTTTTTGTTTTACGGATTCGTATAGAGGAGGCTCGGAAAAGTAAAATCCATTTTTCAAAGTTGCCCCCTTGCCCCCCTTCTCCCCCCCCTCTAGGTAGATCTCGGATGTTAAGAGACTTGGAACATTTTTTTTTTCAGATTCATATCAAGGGGCCCAGAGTTGGTTAAAATCATTTTTCAAAACTCCCCCCTCTCCCCCCCTTCACCCCTCCCCCCATCGTATCTCGGAAATTAAGAAACCTGGGTTTTGTTTTTTTACGGATTCGTATAGAGGAGGCTCGGAAAAGTAAAAACCATTTTTCAAAATTCCCCCCATTCTCTCCCCCTTCTCCCCCCTTTAGGCGGATCTCGGAAGTTAAGACTTGGAACATTATTATACTATATAAAGCTCGATGGAGGTGGGTATATTTTTACGGATTCGTATAGAAGTAACTCTCACGAGTATGGGAAAAATCCCAAACCTCCCCTTTTCCACCCCACTCTCCCCCCTCCCTATCGTATCTCGGAAACTAAGAGTCCCGTGTTTTGTTGTTTTACGGATTCGTATAGAGGAGGCTCGGAAAAGTAAAATCCATTTTTCAAAGTTGCCCCCTTGCCCCCCTTCTCCCCCCCCCCTCTAGGTAGATCTCGGAAGTTGAGAGACTCGGAACATGTTTTTTTTCAGATTCATATCAAGGGGCCCAGAGTTGGTCAAAATCATTTTTCAAAACTCCCCCTCTCCCCCCCTTCACCCCTCCCCCCATCGTATCTCGGAAATTAAGAAACCTGGGTTTTGTTTTTTTACGGATCCGTATAGAGGAGGCTCGGAAAAGTAAAAACCATTTTTCAAAGTTGCCCCCCTTGCCCCCCTTCTCCCCCCCTCTAGAGGTTGATCTCGGAAGTTAAGAGACTTGGAACATTTTTTTTTTCAGATTCATATTAAGGGGCCCCGAGTTGGTCAAAATCATTTTTCAAAACTCCCCCCCTCTCCCCCCCTTCACCCCTCCCCCCATCGTATCTCGGAAACTAGGTAGTGGTAAAGCGAAGCGTAGCGTAGCGTAGCGTAGGGATAAGGTCACGATAGCTTTCCGGTGGTAGGTAGGTCCTGAGTGGAGCGAACCTGCGAGCAGCGAGACCGAGTTATTATATTATCGGGCAATCAGCATTCGCTTAGAGACTATGAACGAATGCTATAAGTGTACTCATTTGCGAAGTCACGTCGTTAGATTTAGTCAACACGAGTTTTGGTGACATCTATATTTAGTAGCATAAAATAAAACGCTTTCAACTTGAGAAGTTCGAAAACGCATTGGGATCATTATGCTAGCCTGTAGTGTCTAATTTGGATGGGTAATAACTCCACAGCGCTGTCACTGTCAATGTAATACATAAGATTTAACGTGGGAGCAAATGAGACAGAAAGCATTATACAGTGTTTTTGAGTGTTATTGAGTGTTGTTGAGTGTTGTTGAGTGTTGTTAAGGGTTGTTGAGTGTTGTTGAGTGTTGTTGAGTGTTGTTGAGTGTTGTTGAGGGTTGTTGAGTGTTGTTGAGTGTTGTTGAGTGTTGATGAGTGTTTTGAGTGTGGTTGAGTGTTGTTGAGTGTTGTTGAGTGTTGTTAAGTGTTGTTGAGTGTTGTTGAGTGTTGTTGAGTGTTGATGAGTGTTTTGAGTGTGGTTGAGTGTTGTTGAGTGTTGTTGAGTGTTGTTAAGTGTTGATGAGTGTTGTTGAGTGTTGTTGAGTGTTGTTGAGGGTTGTTGAGTGTTGTTGAGTGTTGTTGAGGGTTGTTGAGTGTTGTTGAGTGTTGTTGAGTGATGTTGAGTGTGGTTGAGTATTGTTGAGTGTTGTTCAGTGTTGTTGAGTGTTGTTGAGGGTTGTTGAGTGTTGTTGAGTGTTGTTGAGTGTGGTTGAGTGTTGTTGAGTGTTGTTGAGTGTTATTGAGTGTTATTGAGTGTTGTTGAGTGTTGTTGAGTGTTGTTGAGGGTTGTTGAGTGTTGTTGAGTGTTGTTGAGTGTTGTTGAGTGATGTTGAGTGTGGTTGAGTATTGTTGAGTGTTGTTCAGTGTTGTTGAGTGTTGTTGAGGGTTGTTGAGTGTTGTTGAGTGTTGTTGAGTGTGGTTGAGTGTTGTTGAGTGTTGTTGAGTGTTATTGAGTGTTATTGAGTGTTGTTGAGTGTTGTTGAGTGTTGTTGAGTGTTTTGAGTGTGGTTGAGTGTTGTTGAGTGTTGTTGAGTGTGGTTGAGTGTTGTTCAGTGTTGTTGAGTGTTGTTGAGTGTTGTTGAGTGTGGTTGAGTGTTGTTGAGTGTTGTTGAGTGTTGTTGAGTGTTGATGAGTGTTGTTGAGTGTTTTGGGTGTTGTTGAGTGTTGTTGAGTGTTGTTGAGTGTTGTTGAGGGTTGTTGAGTGTTGTTGAGTGTTGATGAGTGTTGTTGAGTGTTGTTGAGTGTTGTTGAGTGTTGTTGAGTGTTGCTGAGGGTTGTTGAGTGTTGTTGAGTGTTGTTGAGTGTTTTGAGTGTGGTTGAGTGTTGTCGAGTGTTGTTGAGTGTTGTTGAGTGTTTTGAGTGTGGTTGAGTGTTGTTGAGTGTTAAGTGTTGATGAGTGTTGTTGAGTGTTGTTGAGTGTTGTTGAGTGTGGTTGAGTGTTGTTGAGTGTTGTTGAGTGTTATTGAGTTTTATTGAGTGTTGTTGAGTGTTTTGAGTGTTTTAGGTGTTGTTGTGTTGTTGAGTGTTGATGAGTGTTGTTGAGTGTTGTTGGGTGTTATTGAGGGTTGTTGAGTGTTGTTCAGTGTTGTTGAGTGTTGTTGAGTGTGATTGAGTGTTATTGAGTGTTGTTGAGTGTTGTTGAGTGTTGTTGAGTGTTGTTGAGTGTTGTTGATGAGTATTGTTGAGTGTTGTTGAGTGTTGTTGAGGGATGTTGAGTGTTGTTAAGTGTTGTTGAGTGTTGTTGAGTGTTTTGAGTGTGGTTGAGTGTTGTTGAGTGTTGTGGAGTGTTGTTGAGTGTTGTTAAGTGTTGATGAGTGTTGATGAGTGTTGTTGAGTGTTGTTGAGTGTTGTTGAATCTTGTTGAGTGTTGTTGAGTGATGTTGAGTGTGGTTGAGTGTTGTTGAGTGTTGTTGAGTGTGGTTGAGTGTTGTTGAGTGTTATTGAGTGTTGTTGAGTGTTGTTGAGTGTTGTTGAGTGTGGTTGAGTGTTGTTGAGTGTTATTGAGTGTTGTTGAGTGTTTTTGAGTGTTTTTGAGTGTTGATGAGTGTTGTTGAGTGTTGTTGAGTGTTGTTGAGTGTTTTGAGTGTTTTGGGTGTTGTTGAGTGTTGATGAGTGTTGTTGAGTGTTGTTGAGTGTTGTTGAGTGTTGTTGAGTGTTGTTGAGTGTTGTTGAGTGTTGTTGAGGGTTGTTGAGTGTTGTTGAGTGTTGTTGAGTGTGGTTGAGTGTTGTTGAGTGTTGTTGAGTGTTGATGAGTGTTGTTGAGTGTTTTGAGTGTTTTGGGTGTTGTTGAGTGTTGTTGAGTGTTGTTGAGTATTGATGAGTGTTGTTGAGTGTTGTTGAGTGTTGTTGAGTGTTGTTGAGTGTGGTTGAGTGTTGTTGAGTGTTGTTGAGTGTTGTTGAGTGTTATTGAGTGTTGTTGAGTGTTGTTGAGTGTTGATGAGTGTTGTTGAGTGTTGTTGAGTGTTGTTGAGTGTTGTTGAGTGTTGATGAGTGTTGTTGAGTGTTTTGAGTGTTTTGGGTGTTGTTGAGTGTTGTTGAGTGTTGTTGAGTGTTGATGAGTGTTGTTGAGTGTTGTTGAGTGATGTTGAGTGTTGTTGAGTGTTGTTGAGTGTTGTTGAGTGTTGTTGAGTGTTGTTGAGGGTTGTTGAGTGTTGTTGAGTGTTGTTGAGTGTTGTTGAGTGTTTTTGAGTGTTGTTGAGTGTTGTTGAGTGTTTTGAGTGTTGTTGAGTGTTGTTGAATCTTGTTGAGTGTTGTTGAGTGTTGTTGAATGTTGTTGAGTGTTGTTGAGTGTTGTCGAGTGTTGTTGAGTGTTGTCGAGTGTTGTTGAGTGTTGTTGAGTGTTGTCGAGTGTTGTTGAGTGTTGTTGAGTGTTGTTGAGTGTTGTGAGTATTGCCGAGTGTTGTCGAGTGTTGTCGAGTGTTGTTGAGTGTTGTTGAGTGTTGTTGAATGTTGTTGAGTGTTATTAAGTGTTGTCGAGTGTTGTCGAGTGTTGTTGAGTGTTGTTGAGTGTTGTTGAATGTTGTTGAGTGTTTTGGGTGTTGTTGAGTGTTGTTGAGTGTTGTTGATCACAACAAATCACAAAAGACGTTAAGCCACGTCCCCACTAGAGCCATGCGGCTTAACGTCTTTTGGCGCGAAAACTGTTTGACGCGCTAAAATAAGAAAAAAAAAGACTTATTTTGTTGGTTGACGTATTTTGTAGAAACAATTTTCTTGGTAAAGTTTAAAGTTTGGCGGTGTAAATCACAAGTTAAAATAAGTGATTCCAGCGACAATTATAGCAATTTATTAACAACAACTCCACAAGTGTAGTATAAAGCAGTATATATCACTCGAGGGTAAGTACAGATTACTAAACTCGTGTGGTTTACGGCCCTCCGCTTCGCGTCGGGCCTCAAATGCACACTCGATTAGTAATCTGTGCCTTACTCCCCTTGGTGAATAAATAGCCATTATTACAAAATCCTATAAGTGCTAAGGATTACTGTCCAATTCTCAAAATTTTACAAGGGTAAGAAATACTTCTCAAAAACACGACCCCGCGAGCTGCTTGCAGCTCGCGCAACGCCCAAAATCTAGTATGAATATATCGCTGGGTCGGTTAGATTCAAGATTTTAAATAATTATGTTATTATTACATTTAATAATCTTGGCCTCGTTCAACAAACGAGTGGTTAGATTTGGCATTTTTTTTTTTGTTGTTCAAGTTTAAACTTGCGTTTGACCACAGTGGCACCTGATGGTAAGGAAAGACGCGGTCTATAAAAGGTGGTCGCGCTTTTTGTTATTACGACAGTATCCTTTAAATAAAACGAAATATACTTCAACATTTTTTTTTTTTACTAGAAAGTTGTAACTTGTAAGCATGGCAAAGACGCGGAAAACAAAGGGAGTTTAAAGGTATTGTGACTTTTCTCATTTCCTGGTAGAGTTAGATATTATCGATTTACTTCGATAGGCAAACATTCTCGACATTATTGTGGAAACTCTTGACACTAAAGACCAGTCAGCAACCCATGACACAATTGAAACTGTTCAATAAACCTGCGGATACAATAAACAATTCAATTGCACTATTATTAAAGAATGTCTGAGCCTCCGAGTTCAATATTTAAGTCCGCCTTACAATTGCTATGACGACCGCCGGCCGACTCCGGCCTTCACGGACCTGAGGCTTGACCCGGCCGAGGTCCCAGCCAAGGTCAAGGTTCCCGCGTCCAAGATTGTGCTAACTAGTTCCCGAAAACGTCTTTTAGGGTTCCGTACCAAAATGGTAAAATGGAACTCTTATGGTGAGACTCAGTCTGTCTGTCTGTCACAGCTGGATATCTCAAGAACTAACGCTATCAACTTGAAATTTGGAATAGTTTTAGATGACGTTTGCCCAACTATTTTGCAAATAAGAAAGAAATAAAAATATATTTTTTGCAACAGAGATTGAAAGGGGTCTGAAAAATTCTAAGTGGGGCTACTAGGGCACATGGGGTATCATATGAAAGAGCGCAGTTTCCACATTCTCAAACATTTTTTCCTTTTCAGTTTTCGACTTTTGATGAAAAATGTAAAAAAATACCCCCCCCCCCCTTATCTCCGAAATTTGCAAAGAGAAAAATCTGAAATTATTCTATGTGATAGAAGTTTATGTAAAGATTACAGGAAAAATAAAATGAAGTCTCTAAATAGCACACTTTTTCAGAAATCATCAACAAAAATTACACTAGTTTCACTATCGGTAAAGAGATGGCGCTGACATAATACTGCAATATTCTACACCGCAGTGCACAAGTGTGTTAAAATTCTCTGACGGATATAAGCCTCGCCGATGAAAATTTAAAAATAATAAATGATGGTACCGAACCCTCGGTGCGCGAGTCCGACTCGCTCTTGCTCAGTTTTTATTTGCTATACTTCCTTGAATTTTTTATTTATGTCTAGTTTTCCTTAGATTTAGAAGGTCAGCTTTGTGTTATGGTCATGGACAATGGATTTTATGCTGTTTTGGAGCATCTGTGTGATAGATAACTCAGGGGATCTGAAACTATTGCCTGGTACAGCAATTAAAGTATTACGTAAGTATAAATTATAGCTTACGCACCATTATAAGTACCTACTTAATTAACCAGGAAAAGCGCTAAACAACTTTCATCGCAAGACGTTTAAGGGAAGTGTCCTTAAATCTGCCAATTCATGGACGTCATCCAAAAACTATAAATACGAAAAATAATACAATATTTTATCGTGAAAGAGCTGCGTCATGTGGAAATCCAAGAGTTGAAGAAAAACAAAAACATTTAGGTACTAGGATGCAGCATGGGGAAACAAAACAGATGGGAAATGTTTCTGAAAACCAAATGCTTTCACGCTAGACAAAAAAAAAAACCAAGAGCCGGAGTATCAAGGACCTAAGGCATCTGCCTGCCGTACGTTAATAATTGTGAGACTAGCCTTCCGTATTGTAGGTAAGTCTCCAATGCATTCAAGTCTATCTCTCTTCATTTATATGCGAATTCATCGGGTTATATTTACGGACAAAGGAACTTCACCGTTGACATTACGATGTGCAAATAAAAACAAAATTAACTACATGTATCAGTTGTTTATTTACTCGATGAAAACTAAAATATTGGAGATGTCATTTGCCACAGTGATTAGTTACGGCTACATACGGTGAGATAAGTTGCTTTATCCTCTACAATTTGGGCATGAACGGCTCGAAGCCGACCTGGGTATGCGAAATCGCCAGCCGACAAGCAGAAAGTTAAGTCAGATGTCTAGAGAACTGATGATGATACCAATCAATGCCAGAAGGTATCAAGAGGCGAGAGTAGAGATGGAAACCCCTATAGGGGCCTAGGGTCTTACCTTATCTCTCTCAATCTTGGTTTTAATAATCATTGAGTTAGCAGGTCTATATTGAGTGATGGCATTGTACAAACCTAGTCTTTCAGCAGCTGCAGATCATACTAAACAGCAGGTTCTGCGTAATACCAGTGCTTTAGCATATTATTATCATGAACTCATGACGTAATTAGACACATGCGCTTGGTTGTGCATTCAACGGCTTTTCGAAGATTTATTAAAGAACAAAGCAGGATATGGCCACGTCAGTTTTCTGTTCTTAACAGAGGCTAGTTACGTGCCTTTATTTTTAATTTGTGCATCTTCTGGCGCATGACATAAGAGTTCAAAATATCAAAAACACCTTAGCATCCGCATGGAAATAATTAAGAGATCATAATGAAATGTTACACCATAATATGGTGTATGTATTAGGTTTTTTCTCCGCCGCCGCCGTAGCCGTTGGTCCCGGCTGTCATTCGGTAGTCAGAAGCCCGAAAGTCTGACAACCATTCTCAACAGGGGGTATCGTATTTCCCAGTAACTGGGTTGTGGGGGTCAGATAGGCAGTCGCTCCATGTAAAATACTGGTATTCAGCTGCATCCGGTTAGACTGGAAGCCGACCCCAACAGAGTTGGGATAAGGCTAGGCAGATGATGATTAAGTTTTTTCTAAGAACAGAATTACTTTGGTGCCTCTAAAATGCCTTGAGGCTAACGTACACGGTTCAGTTGAGCAGAAAAGATCCTTCCTGATCACGCAACCTCAAGACGAATCTGTTGCTACTAACATAATAAAGCAGGTAGGTATCCGGCCTTCGATGTACCTATTACTAATATAAAATATCGCCTCTACGAGTGACGATACTTGTATGTTTTCCGACGCCGCGCGCCCTTGGCAGTCAGTCCTGCCACCTTGCTGACTGGCTAATATTTACACTATTACATGAGGTATTGTTCTTAAATAGTTCGTGTGCTTCGAGAGGAGGCCTTTGATCCAACTACATACGTGAAGATCGACCTCAGGCTGTGCCCCCAGATGCATCTGAATATATGTTTTATGAATTTTACACGCGTGCTAGTGTTATCCGACTTCCACTAACCAACTAGTAGAATATATTCGGTAATTCCCCCGATTATATTATATACTGATTTTAGTTATATAGGCGATCGATAATTTTGTCGATAAAGGTTGTTGTAGGATCCTATTGACCGAATACGATCGAAAGCATACTGCATATCGCCCTCGACAGGGAGTAAAACCGGCGCCAACAGCTCGGTGAATTATGCCGGGAAATCGATGGCCCTGCAGCGACGTTATTGGCGAAGATCCTTCAGCAAAGAGATCTATTATTAAGGGAAGACCATCTTCTAAGCGGCATCTTACTCTATGTACTTGTAACAAAAAATAAACCAGACAAAAATAAAATCATAAGTGCAGCCTGACCCCATAACATAGATCCATTACCTCATATTGTAGCCATTTAGACACATATTTCTATTATAATTTAATATCAAGGAAAATACTAAACTATGTATTACCTTTTAATAATATCATCTCAAGCTTATTGACAATAATTGATATGCCTCTATTTGTAGGTAATTATGAATCATATACCAACAAGGTTTTGCAACATCTGCGTGACATTGGAAACGCCAAAATGGTAAAGATGGCGACTGGTGCAGGTAAACATACCTACCTGTTTACTAAGGTTACATATTGACATCATATGGTCTTCCTTTTATGTCACTTAGTACGACTATTTATATCTGAGTGATATCTCTTTGTAAGGAAGTTGTTTCTACCATTAATGAGGAACTTCAGGGCCTATGGAAGTGGTCTGCATTTGGACTGCAATCTAGATGCAAAATTGCAGTTTGGATATGGTTTTTGTGCAATTGATAGCATTGTGCCAACCAATTGTGCAGTCTGCAGTTGCTTGAACTACACACTGTAGAAATTTTGTAATTGGTTTGCATTTCAAATACTGTGACCCCAAAGGGTCTAAGTAACCCCAGACTGCTGTGGGGTGTTGTGTTCAGACTTAGAACACAATATCATACAGAGACAGAAAACAATTGTGAACGAATGATTAACAAATTTCATTAAGACGTGAGTGTGCTATCTATCAACTTACACTTGTGCAGGTACTAAGTAAACAATGCAACCACATATCTTTGCCGACTAATTGTAGCAATGCAGCTCAAAAAAATAAAGCTGTAAATTCACCAGGAAACAAAGTTGTGCAACATTGTTTTAGCAACATGTTTTTTGGTTGTGCGACACATGTTTTTGCTAGCAGAATGGAATGTTGCTGGTTACTTGCTTATCCTTACATAGTATATGCGCTGCCACAGAACTTCTGAATGACTGCACCAAATTAGATAATTCTTTTTTTTTGTGTTCGGTATTGCCAGGACAAGGATTGTAATACAAACCTTCTTCTCTAAAAATTTTCTTTCACACAAAGTTTGTATGAAAGAAAATTTAGGAAATTCGAAAAAAAAAAATTGCACCCTTGAAAATTTGTTGGGCTGCTAGTGTTCCATAAACAAAAGAACATCCTGCAACATCAATGGTTTCTGGCTACAATGTTGCATGATTACTGGTCATTTTTCCAATGTATATGGAATGGAGCCCTAATTTGTACAGCAAGTCATACATTTTTAGGTGTGTTTGAGTTAAAATGGGCACACTATACTGACATTTTTTTTGTGTGTGAACAGTGTTACAATGAGATTTTTCTTACTATTTTGTTTGCAAAACAAGTCCTTCATTTGAAATTTGTTGATCTACGCATTTATTTATTATTTTGTTGCTTGCACAAAAGATCTATTATTTATAGTGTCAATTTTTAATTACTATTTTTGGAATGTTGTAGTATTGTGTTAGCATGCAAAACATTTACTTTGCACAACAAACCATATTTGGTTAATTATCTTCATAAAGGAAAAAATAAACGAAAATTACTAGATATTCAGGGTACTCAGATGACTATTGTTACCAAACTATTCTCATAATGTTAGTACTGCAAACAGCACAATAGTTGCTGTTTACAATGCTTGAAACTTTAAATAGAGCCCTAATTAATTAGCAGTTGTCCCATATGCATACATATAGTAATTATGTCAATGTCAGCCCTTATTTACATACATCCAATTAAATGTTTACCAAAAGTAATGTTCCATATCCAAGAGATGCTAATTTCATTGTTTTCATTCTGTAACTGTGTACTGAATTATTAAAATAATGGCAAGAAATTCCTTATTTGTTAAATTGGCAGAAACCATCAACAAATAGTCAAGAGTTGATACAACAAACAATGGAAGGTCATGCGGCGCTACAGCGCTATATTACTCATAAAAACTACGCAATTTGTGCAATGAAACTGTTATAAATTTGTTCATAACCTACAAACTATCATAGACGTATTTTGAAGAGTACAGTTAGATGCTAGAACCCACCTATCGTTGCGAACTCGTCCGGCGTTCTCCCGCCGGCCAACAGCCACCGGCACCAATCTATGGTCTCCCACTCATCAATGGCCTTGCTAGGGTTCAGCAGGACGTCCAGCAGAGGACCCAAATGCTGTGGGGAACCATTCTCACAGTCCGCGTGTATGTATGCGGCTGCACCCCTTTTACCCTTCTTCATAAGCACTTGAGCAGTAGAATTCGACATTTTGACACTTTGATCACCACAAAATCTAAACAATTACACTAAACACATATGTCACCGTATATTTCGGTCACTCACGGAAGAAACACTATTTCAAGTTTTACATAAGGCAATGAACTGCGGTCCGTAACGACGTTGGGGTATAACATGTTTGTAAGCCACGAACACAATTTTGGCAGAAATTACACTAACGCGAAAATGTTGGACTTGAAACAATCACCAAATATTGAAAATAGATAAAAATAACACCGTTTTATTGAAAATATGCAATGCAGAAACAACTCGGCCATTCGATTAGTGTTCTCAACGCAAAATTTTCTTTTATTTCTGTGTCATGCTCGAAGATTGTTTGCCAGAGCAAAAAATAAAACAATTTGAAAAAATAGATTATCATCAATAAGTATTGATATCGAAAAAATTACCTCAATAAAATTATCAATATTTTTCACCTGCTTCTCTCTCTTTAAAAATAATATATTTAACCGACTTAAAAAACGAAGGAGGTTATGCATTCTGTGCATTTTTTTTCATGTAAATCTAAGTACAGTCAACAAAAGAGATAAATATGCAGGATCGTCGTATATAGTTGAAGTTTAGTAAGAAACCAATGGATGTTCTAGAATAAAATTTCATTTTATTAATAGAAAACAAACCGCACATTTATCAAATTAAACAGTCGACAATATCCATCGGTTTCTTACTAAACTTCAACTAAATCCGCCGACCCAGCATACTTATCTCTTTTGTTGACTGTACATACACCTAGTACACCGATTTCCCCGTGATATTTTATTATTATTGCTTGAGTTAGCTTTAGTTATTTTTTGAGTTAGCTTCAATAATGAGTTATTATAACTGTATGATTGAGGTCAGTGGTTATAACCCAGTTCATTTATATTTATGACTAGCTGGCCCGACAGACGTGGTCCTGTTTCTGATTCGAAAGACACGTAGCGCCATCTATTATCATAATAACTTTATTGTTGTTTTCCTCGAGAACAGCACTTTTTTTCGGGATGAAAGGTACAGTGCGTGCCACGTAAGAAGAGACTTGACACACCACGTGGTCTGACATGCGCAAAACACGATTTTAGGTATCTTTAGCGGTATGAGGTGGAGTGCGGGACGGGACCGGACGTCATAGGGGCGGCGGAAAGAGGCGGGGGAGGCGGGGTCAAGTCTCTTCTTATGTGGCACCCACTGTACCCTATGTCCGTTTCTGTACACCTGACAACGTATGTATGTATACAAATTTACAGGATGATCGGTTAAGGTGTGTAAAGGTAACAAACAAACTTACTTTCGCATTTATAATATTAGTTAGGATATTATAGGTTTGTGGGGTGGAGGTGTTCGGGTTGCGAACGTTAGCTTTGATTACATTTAGTTTACGGTGTTGTTACAATTAATTATCTACGTTTCAATGTTTTCTATTTCGTCGTAGTAGAGTCAAAAGCCATTTCTTTAGTACCTCTTTGCACAGGGATATTTTGAGGTCTTTCACACTAATATTATAAAGGGGAAAGTTTGTGAGTGTGTGTGTGTGTGTGTGTGTGTTTATATGTTTGTTTGATACTTCTTCACGCTCAAACGGCTCGACCAATTTTGATAAAATTTGTATGGAGGTAGCTGAAACCTTCGATTAGCACAGTGGCGGACTAACAGGGGGGCGGAAGGGGCGGCCCGCCCAGGGCCTCCGGTCTTGGGGGGCCCCCAAATGCCTCCGCGTTCCCCTGATAAAATCCTAAACAAGACTTTAAAAATGTGCATAATACCTACATAATTTCATCAATATCAAAACACTACAGCCATCTAGACTTTTTACGTGGTACTAATATTCTTTTAACTTTGCTGAACGCGTCCAATATGTTGGGAGAATTCCCGTCTTTGTAGCGGGTACTTCCCCAGGAATCCCTGAATGAATGAAGTGCAAATAATTCAATCTTGTACGCCTACATTTACATTCACTACATTATATTTACGTCGAAAAATAAACATAGGCCTCATTTAACAAATGTTGAATTTCATTACGTTGATATTTAATAGTTTATTAGTGTGTACTGATATTTTCGCGAACAGATAAGCCTTTTTTCAAATTATAAAATAATAAACGCGATCTTATCCGTTCAAAGTAATTTCATTAAAAAGTGTAATAGTGTTTTTGATTTTTTTTTTTGCAGTATAAAAGTAAATGAGTTCAGAGTTGAGTTAGTGCATTTTCGAGTATTTGAAAAAAGCAAGTAATTTTTCGTATAATTTAACCTAGCAATTATAATCCGTAGTTTCTAGTCAATATGCACGTTCGAGTACATTGGTCCTTATTTGTAGTGCACGTTTATTAGGGATGTAGGTATGATGTAATTGTTCTCATCGTGAGACTCAACATGGCAAAGTCTCTGTACATTTGTATATCTACTTATATCGTCAAATCAATAATGAGCCTTAGTTTAGCTATCTTTTATAAAAGTTTCTTATTTATCTCGTTATTTTTATTGAAAAGGATTCAACCATCTGGCTCTCAGAAAAGGAAACTAAAAAAACGAAGACTGAAGAGGCAAAATCGCTTGCTGGATCTTTATCCAATTACTTTTCGAATTCTGAAGAGAAGAAAAGTGGCGTTGCCGACGAAATTAACGAGATAAACATAAACTCTTATTTATTATACATACACATGTGAACTAAATAAAAAGCTTGTAAAACTACATTTTTTTAAAGCTGGGGGGCTTCATTCAGCTTTGCCACCCCGGGCCTCTGACGGGCTTAGTCCGCCACTGGATTAGCATATAGGCTACTTTTAATCCCGAAATTCCCACGGGATCGACATTTATGCGGGTGAAACCGCGAGGCGTAGCTAGTTATATGTATATTTCTAGACAGTGCAAACACAGCTAACAACAAATCTTCAGCCGTGCTATTCTGTAAAAATCTCACCGTGAAAACTTAGGTGAAGTGAGCATGGAGTGAGCTGTCAATAGTGTCAATTTCTAGCAAAAACAAACTCACTTCACCTAAGTTTCCACGGTGAGATTTTTACAGAATCGACCGGCAGATCTGTCTTTTAAAACTTACTCATATTTCGTGCATTTCATGTGATAAGTTTCGAAATATCTACATATTGATTGTTTTCTGGCGCAAACCACCGCAAACGTATAGTAAGTATTACAAATAGGACTCTGGGACAGGAGGTTTTGGATTACGTAGATATCACTGACCTCTATCATACAACTTGTATAATACAGGTCAGTGGTAGGTATGTATGTCAGTATTAGAAATGAAAATATCAGCGGACTGAGTCATATTTAATTTAACAGCACTAAAAAAATATTTAAGCTGGCAATTCTAAATAAAAAAGCATTTGCAAATGGCGGTTTACATGTCATTGTCATTAACACGTGAATTATTTGTGTTGTTTTTCTTGTGCAGTACAGAAATTTACAGAATTCTTAAAACGTGCCTTGTTTTCCAAACCCAATGCATCTCAATACATGAGATAAATTAAAATACTACTTGCTGTAGTGAAAAAAGTGAAAGAAGGTGTTCTACGTCTCAATCAAAATGGGCGAAGAAAAAAAGGTTATGTTCCATGAAATGGAACTCGATGATCGGATTTTGAAGGTAAATTACACGTAAATATGTGGTTTCTAGCTATATCGATTTGACTATTTTTTGCTTTGACTATTAATTCTGCCAATTAACAATTTGAAGCAAGCAGATAGAAAAAATACCACACATGGTTTTTTTTAAATGCGTAGTAGTTTGTCCGCTAACCGCATTATTTTTGCAGGCGATATCACAGCTAGCATGGCCAGAGCCCACATTGATCCAAGAAACAGCAATACCACTGTTACTAGAAGGCAAAGATGTGTTAATGAGGGCTAGGACTGGGTCGGGTAAAACTGCAGCTTTCACAATACCTGTAATTCAGAAGATATTGCACTTGAAGAACACAAGTACACATCAGTGTATCAGAGCTCTAATATTGTCACCAAGTAAGGAGCTGTGTGGACAGGTGACTTCAGCACATTTTTTACACCAAGATAATCTGTAATCCAATGCCTCTTTTGTGTTTAAAAACCCCCACCAAATGCTAAGAGATTAAATGCAATTTACCAGGATAATTTATGAAACTACAGTATATTATGAAAATTCTGAATAAAATAATATTATTTATACTTATCAGTACAATATTATTTTCTAGTCCAACATTTCAGATAACCTCCGTAATAGGTGACCTAACAACAAAATGCGCGAGAGAAGTAAAATGCATAGACATATCCTCCAGCGGAGACACACCAACACAGGAGGCTCTACTATCTGATAAGCCAGACATGGTTGTGGCAACCCCGTCAAGAGCATTGGCACATTTGAAGGCTAGTAATATGAGGTTGAAGGAAGATCTAGCAGTGCTGGTTGTTGATGAAGCTGATTTGGTTTTTTCGTTTGGTTATGAAGATGAAATTAAAGAATTGTTGGGGTAAGTTAATAACTTAATAATTGAAAAACACCAAACACATAATCACAGCCATCATACCACACAATGAGAGACTACTGGTTCTTAGTTAAGTATCACAAATCTTTTATTGCAAATTTTCTAAATCATAGTCATAATCATAGGTTTGAGTGGTTTTGATTTTTCTTATAAATAAGATTGTAGCAGCTGTCAAAAATTTCACCCTCCCTCCATTCATCGTCTTAGGGATGGAATTTCGAAAATCCTTTAGTGGATACCTACTTTTCACATAGAACACACGCTCCAAATTTCATGTGTCTGTGACCAGCAGCTTAAGGCTGTGCGTTGATATATCAGTCAGTCAGGACTTGGAATTTTATATTATAGATATGAACCCTAAATTTTTTACTTTGCAGGCATTTACCAAAAATCTACCAAGCAGTGCTAGCCTCAGCTACGCTCTCAGATGATGTCCTAAGCCTCAAGAAGATTGTCTTACGTAACCCAGTCACTCTAAAACTGGAGGAACCAGAACTGGCACCTTCGACACAGCTGCAGCACTACCATCTGTTTGCAGAGGAGGATGATAAGGCAGCCATCTTGTATGCCCTGTTGAAGTTGAACCTTATCAGAGGAAAGAGTATCATCTTTGTGAGGACTGTGGATAGGTGTTATAAGTAAGTAGACTTGTTACTATGCATTAAATTATGTATCTCAGTAAAAGAGACTGAATCTTTTTAATATTGTACTAGAGTAGTATAATGATGATGATGATGGTGAAATCAGTGTTTTTAGTAGCACATAGACTGCTATGTGCTAAAAAAAACACGTGTGCTGCTTTGCTACTCCATTGGCAAAATAATCGCTTCAACTCTAGAAAATCTTTGTTGCTAAGATTTACTTATTATAAAGACTTGCACTGAAGCTCTCCATTTTGTTTCTTGTTTGTGTGCAAAATTGGCATATCGACGGCGAAGTGCCAATACCTCCTAACTGATTTTTTTGAGAAATTCACTTTTTTTCGTTTTGAATTTAAAGGCGTTATTCGCATGTTTTAGTGAAATCGCAAAGTGTATTTTTATTACAACAACATTAAATTAAAATGTGGAAATACATATTACCTCCCAACTAAAATAACGTGTCTATTTTTGAACGTTTTTATCCAGCATGTGTAAATTTTTGACTTTGTCAGTTAGGAGTTATTGGCACTTCGCAGTCGATATGAGTTTTCATTTGCCAAGTTGTACACAGTTATGTGACACATAAATAAATACCTCTTACACTTCTTTTCAGATTAAAACTTTACCTAGAACAGTTCAAAATAAGCTCATGTGTTTTAAACTCAGAGCTTCCCGCTGCAGTCAGATGTTTGTCTGTAGACCAGTTCAACCGAGGAAGGTACCAGATCATCGTAGCATCAGACGAGATGTCTCTAGAGGAACCAGATGGTGGCATAGTGCCTATTGAAGAACGAAAGAAAAAGAAACAAAATTCAAAACGTAGAAAGGATAAGGAATCAGGAGTTTCTCGAGGAATAGATTTTCAGCATGTTTCTAATGTCATCAACTTTGACTTTCCATTGGATG
Organism: Luperina nickerlii; assembly: GCA_963855955.1. Taxonomy (NCBI): domain Eukaryota; kingdom Metazoa; phylum Arthropoda; class Insecta; order Lepidoptera; family Noctuidae; genus Luperina; species Luperina nickerlii. Next base: position 21,118,319 of record OY979676.1, on the reverse strand, counting down.
TGAATTCCTATGTGCATAGAGCGGGAAGGACAGCTAGGGGAAAGAATCAGGTAATTGATAAATTTTTTTTTATCACAATAATGGGTATTTATGGGTTATTCAGTCATATGAATGCTGAGTAGGTTGTTACTTTTTGTGAGGGACATGGCCTCCCCTGCTTAGAAATTAAAAATTGCAACTTTGTTAAATCATCAGAATTAATTAATTTGCTAAGCAGATTGTATACTTTGCATTATTATCAAGCAGTTTGTAATAGTATTTCTTGATTTCAGGGATCAGTTTTATCATTTGTATCAATAAGAGAAAAACCATTGATGGATGCAGTAGAAGTACATTTATCAAAAGGTTTCAAGACACAGCAAGTTTTACAGTAAGTTTATTCATTTATCTATTTAGTACCTCACGCACATAAATGTACAGAGGCAGACTTAATGGCATAGGCATAAATTTCTTATAATATTTTCTAGTCGCAATTTATTTTAAGGATAGCAAGTCTAGGAGAAGTTAGGTCACTATGCTGTCATTTATTTTTCGTCATATTAGCAGGAGGATGAAGGACCATGATCAGCAATGTGGATGTTGAGCAGATTTTGATTAAAAGGTATTATTTTATAATTTTGTACCTGAGAAGTTAACCCTTTGTATGCCGGGAACATAGATCTACGCGAGACACAATGGTTTTTAATTGTTTCTGTAATTACGGGCATTCAACCGGTTAATATCCATTTACTCCCCCAGGAAGTATGAGTTCGCCCTGGAGGAGGTGGAAGGTTTCCGCTATCGGTCGCGAGACGCGTGGCGGGCCGTCACCAGGATAGCGGTCAGGGAGGCTCGCCTCAAGGAGATCAAGCAAGAACTGCTCAACTGTAAGAAGTTACAGGTATAGATTTCATCAGATCGGCTTTCTTTAAAATCTTTTTGAAATTCAAATGTACCTAGCCCTTAAATCAATAACCGCAAATTCAGGCACATGTGCTAGTAAAAAATACTACATAGCTTGTTAATTTACTGTACCGCTCCAATGTCGCGAAATCTAAAGATCGGTAACAATAGAAAAAGTAATTGTGTCTCATTAGTGACAGTTGAGCTCATAAATAGTTAATAAACCTTAGAATTTTATGTAGGCGTTTACAGCAAAAAAGCATTCAATGGTTGTTGCGTCCATCGAATGCTTATTGAAGAAATTCATTTTCACTATTATTTTCACATGATGAACAACTCTGACATATCACTTTGATGAATGACTAATCTTCTCTCTGATTATTCTCCTACTCATACTCTTCCTCTCAAAAGTTCCTCTAAGATTAATCCAAGCTTCTCTCTAGGGCTACTTCGAAGAAAACCCAACAGACTTAGCAGCTCTTCGAAGAGACAAAGCCCTTCACACAGTGAAAGTACAACACCATTTAGCTCATGTACCAGAATACTTGCTACCTGCTGCGTTGAGGAGTGAAGAGTCTGTGGAAGATGAGCAGGATGGCGCGGCGGCACCGGCGCCCGCGCCCCAAAAGAAGAGAAAACAGCATGGACAGTATGGCAGCGCGAAAAGACACAAGTACCAGGTAAGATGATAGATGAAGATTATAAATAATAACCCTTCCTTTTGGCTCTGTCATAGTCCGGTAAAAATAATACGTCTGTATTTCCTCGATTTAGGCAGAAGTGTAGTGTAGTTTTTCACTTTTCGCCAGTAAATAAGTCCCATCTCCCATGTAATAAGGGGAGTCAAGTTACAACTTTGGACTTAAAAAAGGGGAGAATTTTATTTTAAGGTGGACAAAAGAAATGTTACCTAATACAGAAACTGTCAAACAACTGTCAGCCAATTTTGTAGCTCATTTTCGCGATACTATTAATTCATTTTGGACTTGCTGAAGGTTTCTCTCTAGCCACTCAAATTGTCCTGATGATGTTTAACTTTAAAATACAATAACTATTTTGTATGACCTCTTTACATATCAACGTAAATACTAATCTTTGTTTAACTTGTGTGTTCCAGGCTCGTCAAAACGATCCCCTGAAGAGTTTGGACGTGAAGACGAAGGCCGCGAGTACCGGCGACACGTAGCAGCAGACACCTTGTTAGTATCCGAACGGATAGATCTTTATATAATGACAATGAATTAAACAATACATGTTTTTATACAATGATTTTATACAGAATCGTGTTAAGGCTGGAACTATGAAGTAAATAACGTCGATAAATTACATCTAATCGTTTAATTGTAATATCAGTTATTTTATTTTTAATGTAGCTTTCGCTTTGGGAAAGATTTTGTCTGGTATCTGCTCCAAGATAAGGTTTATTCGGGTGGACGGAGTTGGCCAGAAAACAACTAACATAATACGCCATATGCTCATAAAAGCAACTCTGCATACAAGCATTTCATGCGTGAAATGATTAAATTAAAAATGAATATAATTATTTATAATTTAAATGACTGACTGTTATTGTTTGTTCGCTGATCGAGTTGAACTCCGTTGTAGAAACGATTATTTCACAACAAAGCGTAGTTCCAGCCTATACAACAGTTGTACACAGTATGTACAAATAAAGCATGTCTCATGTCGTGTTTTTCTTTCACACAGTTCGCGTTGGTGATCTTCACGAGATATTTATGTTAACATCGGTTCGGTTAGTACTGTCAATGTTACAGCGTAGCATTGACGAAAATAAACTATGATTCATTTTCAAATGTGGTTATTTTCTTTATTTTTTTAAGGGTTTTATGGGAATACATGAAAATAATAATTCGTATTTTGAATATAAAGGGGAAAGTGCCTTCACACTGCAATTCAGTCAGTGTGTACCTAGGCACCTTTGTGTTGCGTAATAATGAGTGTTTCCATCGTCTTGTGGTAGCTCCAAAAATAAGGGTCGGCAGTCATCTATTATATTTCCGGATAATTGGAAGTATTAGATCGTAGATGGTAATGGGATATTTTATTTGATTCGTAAAGCACTACTTGTTTGTGAACACACACTTAACAGGTAGAACAACGGATACCTAGAGCATAGTGCCCTACTGTTGTAAAAGCAAAAAAAAAACGGTCGCTGGTCAAATCTCATGTAGTAGCGTGCCGATAGCGTGGGAGCAGTTGTAGCTCAGAGGTAACGGCCCCGACTTACGAATTGTAAGTCGTGGGTCGAGCCTAGGCATTCGCTTTACTTTGTAATCATTTCATCACCGCTGCTCTCAAAACGGTGAAGGAAAATGTGCGAAAACCGGTATATTCTAAAACTAAAAATTCAAAGACATGTGACATCTACCAACCCGCACTGGACCCGCGTATTTACAGCCCACTCCCTCTCGAAAAGAGGCCTGTGTCCCAGTAGTGGGAATATTTTAGGCTGATTATGCGCGTTGACCTGCGAAAAGATAGGTCAGTGGGCAATTATGGCATCTTGTCTTCAGTTCAGGTAGTGGTCAAAGCTGGCCACCTAGACTTCCGTCAGATCCAGCAGCATGCATTGTGCCATTGGTCATAATCGAGTCGTGAGCATAAGCTCATGAGGTGGTCTTATCCATAGATGTTATACAATCAATCACATCCTACCAAGTGACCTCCTGAATAAGGAGTTGTCACACTCCTCTAGAAATGTTAAATTAAAAAAAAACCAGGGATATCTCATATCTCACCAAAAACTCCGTAACTAACCACTGCTCTGTGATTTATAGATGTTCGCTATAAGACTTATAAATGAGTGCCGACTCTAATAATTTTTTTTTTCATATTCTGTAGACTACTAAGTTATCAGATCGTAATAGTTCTAAAGGTAGAAAGGCTAAATTAAAAAATAAACTAACACCAGCCACTAGTGACTAGGTAGTCCCTACTTATCTCCAGGAGTGTGTAGTAGGTATCTAAACATACTACTACGGAACCACACATAGTTTGATAAGAGGGCAATAATATGTTGTTTTCCTATTTGAGTACCTAGTTACCTAAACAGCAATCAAATAATTATATTATAGAATTGCAATATTACCTATAGTAATAGGTGTGCTATTTTACTTTTTGTTTGCACGAGTGGTCGCTAGATGCATATTTAATACTTACTAATTATTGCCAGAGGAATCGGTGTCCAAAGTTCTAAAAGACTTGGTCTTGGACCTAAGGTCCAGTCTAATTTTTATACTCCCTTATTTTAATCACCGTGAAATTAACACCTGCATTCGAATTAGGTCTTTCGGTGTGTCTTTATAACGATAAACCGATGAACGGCAAATGTAGTTGCAAAATCATGTGCTATTTATTAAGATCGGCAAACAGATGTTACTAGACTAGTTCATTTTAATTGTTGCTTGCTTGTTGCTTGTGTTTTTGTTTGCGTGCCTAACATTTTGCCCAAAAATGGGTTGGTTCTTGCTTTTTAGGGGTCTCTTAATTATAATTGGGTCATCTCATCACTTCATCATTACTATTCCTTCATTCAGATTGTGTATATTTGATTTGTTCCGAAATTAATTAAGTTCAGTCGGTTATTTATTGCTTCTGCAATCAACATGTTTATTGTAAATGTCATTCCATACATAACCTAATCTACTTTAGTTTATATTGCTTGCTTTATAAAGGACCGCGCAGAACGCTAGTCCAACTACCAAAAATTATACGTACGACGTACCCCTATTTGGGATAGTCACAGACGGACTACTCCCAGCCGCAGTGCAATGGCCGGAGTCCGCCCGGGGCAACCGCCTGCATGATCACGGTACACCCTACGCAAGGTTAGTATGACGCTGACAGCCTTGCACCCGCTTTTATACGCGCGCCAGAGAATCTTAACACCGACTTTTAATTATTACTAGGCATAGTGACATCTTTTATCATTTTATGGAATCAACTTTGGATTACCCGTTGTGAAAATTCCTAATTGAAAGATTTAATATTTTTTGTTTTTACGAAAATAATTTGTAAATTGATTTTAGGCCTGTTATCTTGGTATATATTTTATTCTTTTGTTAGCCTGATAATTTATTCATATCACACATTTTTATTCATGGCACCTATCCACCATTTTTATTTCTGGCATAAATGTTGCATGTTGCATCGCGGGAATTTAGAATGGTCCTGTCAAGTGTGTTGTTGTTTTAAATAAGTCAAACTCCTTAGATAAGTAGTCACAGACTATAATATAATGCAGGGAGTTGTGCAATAATGATGATAAAAATTAGGTTGCTCAGTGCGCTATGGAGCGAGCTATGCTCGGAGTCTCTTGGGAGGATAAAACCAGGAATAAAATTCGCGGAAAATAACTGGAGTTATCGACATAGCTTGCAGAGAATGCAAACTGAAGTGGCAGTGGTCTGAACATGTTTGTCGAAGGACCGATGGCCGGTATAGCAGCCGCTGGAGACCGCGTAACGGCAAGCGTAGTGTGGGACTAGCCCCAGCTAGATAGACCGACGACTTGAAGGAGGTGGTTGGAACAAACTGGATGCGGAAGGTGGAGGACAGGGTTTTGTGGCGCAGCATGGAGAGGCTAGAGTGGACTGCGATAGGCTGAATTGATATATTGAGGATAAAAGTTGTCTAAGATTTAACAATCTTAGCAATTAATGAGCTAACGCTCATTCCCAAGAATTTAAATGATGACCGTGTCGACCATAATAAAACATCCATTCTTCCAACAGTGTGTCTGCTAGGTATTCGGAAATAAAGAAACATCTCATAAACGATATAACATTTTATTACTTGCAATAGACATTCTGGACTAGGTAGGTACTACTAAGATTTTCAGACTAGACTAATTTGTAAAAATTATACGTTATACAGATTTGGAATATCTCTTTTTCTTGGGCGGTTCTTTGATGATGATCCTGGAGTCGCTGAAGGCTCTTCGGAGTGTGAGGGTCTGTTGTCGCATGGACACGTTGGTTGAAGAATGTAGGGAGGAGGTCAGCGGTCTGTTCAGATAGTAACCGTAGGGACCCATCTCGCGACGTTGCCACGGGCTGGTTGTGATCCTGTGGAATAGAAATCGATAATTACAATTATGTATTATGAAGATATAACTTAGCAAGGTTTGGAGTGAGGTATTTATAAATAGCCCAACACTTGTTTATCAGGAAAGTGGTCAGAATGATTGAGCTCAAGACTGATATCATCGGCGTGACATACATTTGTAATTTTTCACGAATGCACCACCAAACATGGTCTGTTTCTACCTCCATTATACACTTGATTATTCGTTCTAATTATGCAAGATCATTATACCCGATCGACGTAGATCGCTTCGCTGGCTGAGACTTAGAAACTGCTTTCTCTCAATTTCTCTGACCATAGCTCTATTACCACTCGTGTGTTAAATTAATGAGCTGCAGCTTCTTCATAGTGAACTTTAAAGTTATACTTAGAATCTACAATTGTACATTAACAAAATGACATGTTGCCGTGCCTGATCTATGGCATTCAACCCAATACCTCATGCATAGGTTCCCAACGACCGGAGCAACAGATAAGGCAGTCAAACATTAAACACGGCGTCAAATTACATTAGCGAGTGAAACTCCGCAGACGTGATGAGTACCGACATCTAGGAGTTGAGAGTTTTAAACTCCAGTCCTACCATATCATGAGCGGCGGCATTTCTGGTCGCGGCCTCGTTTTGATGTACATGGCCAGTGGCGCCGTCCCGCACACCCATATCATCCACTGCTGCACCATCTTGCGGCTCTCTACCTCATCTTCTGTCATTACCATCATACCATCCTGAAACAGTGTGACCTTTCATAGGGAGTTATGCTGTTGTAATGTTATTTAGGAAATTAGGACTTTTGAATACAATTAACTGTTCGGAAAGGGGTCACGTTGGCACCTTTTGAGTAAGTATTTGTGCTGGGTTGAGGCTGAGCCAATATCATTGAGAGCTTGGTGGTCCTGTGCGGTCGCGACTTACGAGTAGGTAGTTAGGTACATGTAGGTCTCAGGGCAGGCACTTTATTTTGAGTAAATTATTTTATCACTATTGCTCTTAAAACGGTGAAGGAAAACATCGTGAGGAAACCGGCATGTCCTAGAACCAAACATCCGAAGACATGTGACATCCGCCAAATGAGCCCGCGTGGTGGATTATGACCCACTCCCTCTCACGGAGCTCAGGCCTGTGTCCCAGCAGTGGGAACATTATAGGCTGATTACGAAATATCATAAGACATCGTGCAAAACAATAGTGCTGTTGGAACAAAGTCTTAAGGCACGCCCTTAAAGAACTTTACGTCAAGAGGTAGGGAGGGAGGCTTTCAAGAAACTGCTCGAACTGCTAGGAGTGTTACCAAATATTCCACTTACATCAAAACAATATTCTACGACGGTTTTAATGACTTGGACCACCATGATCCAAAAGTGTAGGCTGTATATCACCATCCATATGAACAGCAGGTGCTGCAAGGAAAGGAAGCGAATTTTAGTTTAGAAACAGAATTGATCTGCAGCGTATGTCGCTTAAGTTTATTAAATTTGGTTTTAGATAGCTCCAAAAAGTACTTAGACGTATTTTAAGTTTTCGTTGATGGGATTTGGAGTTTCGAGGATATTTGGCATAGTCTATGTGTAGACGTGCTACGAGAAACATGCGTTTCGTAGCACGTTCTGATCTCTCATTTTCAAAGCTTTAAAATTTTTCATAAGAATGCCAAAATAACAAAAACGAGTAGTCGTCAAAGAATACCTGTAGAATGAGTTCCCAGAGCGGCACCCGCCGGAACACGAACCGTCTGAAGAGCGCGGAGAGCAACCTCTGCGCGAGCGCCCCCGCGCCCACTGCCCACAACACTGTCGGCACCACCGATACCGCGTCTTCTCCGCACTTTGCCCACTCGAATAGCTGCAATATTTGTGGTGAACATTATCATTTCTCTTATAGAGTTGTGAGGAATAGAAGCTAAAGTTCCTCATCCTCATCATCATCGATAGAAAAGGGAGGATCCTCCGACCAGACGGCTGTTGTGTCTGGTGGGCAACTGCCCAATGGCAGATGTCGGGATGTTGCACGGGTTGTAAGTACATCATATACATGCTAGTCGCGCGGATAACTTTGCTTGTGCGATGAAGTATGATTCGTAGTTCGCATGTGGGTTATAGATGCCGCTACACTCCTTTCTTTGATATGTATATATATATATAGGTATGCTAGATATCCGTAAGGCTGAAGCCACACGCAGCTTCACAGAGAAACACAGCTAGGAACTTCGCCAGTGCGACGCTTGGCGTGTAGCGAAGTTCGAACTGTGTAGTGCCGCTTGCTAGGAGCAAGGTGATCTGGTTATGTTTGCGTCCTTCATCTAGATGACACGCAACCGATACGCCTATTTACTTGGTGACTCAAAATCGAAGGATTTATTTCAATTAAACCATCTGCAGGAAGTTTTAAATAGTCAAAGGAGTTGGTCAGTCAGAAAGATGAACATAGTTTCCCATCGTAGTTTCCAAACGTAGTAGGTTCATATGGAGAAGAATGGACAAGAAACTATGGACATTATTTTACATTATATTGTCACATGCATATTGCATTCATGTTGAATTTATAAACATGTAACAACGATGTTGAAAGACATACACGTTACAAGTGTACAAAGTGGGAACGAAAAGAAAAACCAATGAAAAAATAATACAAGCGAAGCATAGCTTCGGCCTTGCCTCTGCCCACCTCAGTTCCTTCATTTTGCATGTAACTCCATAAAGAGATTTCCCACATCACAATTTTTTAAATCCAAATAGTTGACTACGAAATTTAACATTGGGCTTATGATTTATTATACTTTCTTGTTGATTTACACAAAGATATTAAACTTCTATGTCACCATGATCGCTTTGACATTGTACCACTCATAAATTGCGTCAGTCAAAATGATTTGACAATGATATTTTTAACATCATTTTTGTTTGGGCTGCAGTAACCGCACCGACTGAGTTTGTGAAGGATCGCTTTTGTCAATAGTAGACATATTAAACATACCATCTGCGCCCCGCGGTTACACCTGCATCAGTTTTGATCCCGTGGGGATTTCGTTATAAAAAGTAGCCTATATGTTAATCCAGGGTGGCAGCTACCTCCATACCAAATTTTATCAAAATTGGTCCAGCCGTTTGAGCGTGAAGAAGTAACAAACATATAAACACACACACACTCACACACTCACTATAGAGGTCAGTGTACAGACGCCAGCACATCAAGCTACCCAAAACTGTCAAATTTTCCCAATCAACTTTGAAACTTATGCTTTAGCGATAAAGTAGAAAATCTATTAAAGAAATTTGACAAATTGTAGTAGCTTGATGTGCTGGTATCTGTACAAGAACTATTTATTGTATAACAGAAAAACTTAACTTTGGATGCACAATTGCACAATGTCAAACAGTGGAGTAATACTCTCCCGAAAGTATGGAAAACTTATCGACTAGTGGCACCTTAAGATGAATTTTCAAAAATTCTTCCGTAGTGCTCACCTTCGTTATGTATGCAACTCTTGGGAAACTCTGGACCCAGCGGTTTAGGTTGTGCGTTGTTTGTCAGTGAATGAATTAAATTAACATTGTTATTAAGGTGATATCTGACCACATCTTGCTTCTGCAGACTCTGCAGTTCCTATCATAATATACCTTCACAGAACATTCCTTGTTAGGGTGCCGATCTGCCGGCCCCAAAGTTAAAGCGTTACATACTCTGTGCCCAAAGTATGTCAACGGAACTCTGTTGCTAAGCCCGTCAGTCTAACTCTGTACATTTAGTATTTTTATCTATGGTCTAACTGTCACAGGATGACAGGAGTTTCAGGACCGAACTTATTTTAAACCGAAATGCACCGAAATGTTCACAGAAAAGGTAAAGGTAAAGGCAGGTCTACGTGTTAAAACTATGACCTCTCTCATGAAAAATAAGAAAGTAAACTAGAATAGTACGCTCGAAAGGAACAGTTTAGTGCGCGAGTTCAACTCACACTTGATATCCCTTCCCTAGTGACCTATTTTGAAATACAAATAAAACCACCATGATTATGACAAATGTTAATATACTTATTATAAAAGAGCCAAGATAATTATTATGTCATTGAAAAAGTGAGTCGAACGGTAGCTTTTCGATGTGCCTCCAGGGACAGTCTTCAAGGCTCGGTTTCCTTAGGCATAGGACTAAGGACGCCGGTGTTCGGTGCACTTGAACAGGTACATCTGGTCGACTGCAGAAAAAAAAACACTTTAGTAATCAGCAGGGTAGGTCAGTGCCGGATTAAGCCAGCGCGGGGCCTGTAGAAAATTCTACTAAAGGGTGGTGGAAGGGTCCCGTGGTCGGACTGTATTATAGGTTTTTAGCAATCCGCCTTGAAGAGGTTAGATTTCTTTTGACAATTCATACGTAATTTATTGCATTCCACAATCTGTAACGCAACGCGCCACTCGTGTGTGTGTGTTATTTGTCATAGGCCGATGATAAAATGACGCCCGTTTTACGTCCTAAAAATGTGACCATGGGCGCTCCATGGTCACATTTTTTGGGACACATAAAGCTGGTCTTTGCATAGGAGTAGTTAATCAGGTAAACGTGTACGAGCGAGGAACCATCACATTAATTTGAAAGCATATTTCTTTTGTTTCGGCGGTTTTGATCGTAGATCAGAAGGCCCATTCCCATAATTTAAAACGTAAAATTCTAGTCGCAGTCTCATCTCGGTGACAAACAAATGTCAAAAACTTGTCGGGAAATTAGAGGATTTTTTGACAGATTGAGACAGATCAAACTGTGAACGTTCTTAAAATTACGAGAATTGCCGTCTGATGTGTGTCATTGCGACTGCTATGTATATTATACCTATGTTTTGGGGATTTTTTAATTATTTATTTATTAAAACTTTATGCAGAAGTAAAGAAAAAAGTACTGTACAAAGGCGGTCTTAATGTCTGGGGCATTTTCTACCAGTCAATCTTAGGGTGATTTTTTTTTTGAAATGGGTTTGCTCTTGACTCTAGTCTAGGTCAGAGATGACAGAGACAAAGCCTACGATGGAGTGAGCTCACCCAGAAGAAGCCTGTTCACTCTTACTTTGAAGATTGAAGATTACTGTGATTCTTTCACTGTTGGGCAAAAGATTTTGTTTCTGTCAGTCTGAAACCTCGCCTAGCTTATCAAGAGCCTGCTCTAGGCCCTGTTCGATCTCGACGGGGATGACGGGATGTTGTCTATGTGCCACTCTTTATCCATCCTGTCAGATCACTTACTTTAATGTCATTTCTGAGTTTCTCGATGGCTTGCGCAGTGGTCTCGCTCGCTTTGTCAGCAAGCCGCATGTTGAGCTCCTTCGCCGATTTACTGAAGCCTGCCGCTTCACATAAGTCCAGCATGCCGCTCGTACTCCCATCGGTACAGGAAATTCCGCTGCAGGTGGCACAGACCACGACCGACGACCCCTTAGAAGCGGCGCTCTCACTCTAGTGAACAACGCTATGTCTAAATAAATGTTATCTTAAGTATATTCAAATAGGTTTAGGCGTCTCTTCAAAATACCTAAGCTTGTTCTGCCAAAACGGTGACAAATAAAACTGTTGCCATAATATTTATTCTGACTAAGACTTGGAGGCAACATTCTTCACACCCTTCTCTGGAGATGGGGTAAAAGGCGTCTAAGATACTTTTTTATGCTTGATAACATGTATTTTTTTATGTTGAGTTACGTGTGCCTGCAGAAAGAGAACTGTGTGATAGAATGTACAGACGCCAGCACATCAAGCTATACGAAACTGTCAAATTATCCGAATCAACTTTGAACCTTATGCTTTAGCGATAAAGTGTGAAAATCTATGAAAAAAAAATTGACAGATCGTAGTAGCTTGATTTGCTGCCGTTTCTACTATGTAAAAATATATTTTTGATGTCTAAGGGCCCGGCCATGAGATGACATTCAAACGCGCCGCTCCCCGCGCCGCCGCCGCCGCCGCTGACTTCGTGTCCATAGCCTAAGCCGTCAAAAATCGCTCTATATTTGGAAATTACGGCCGCATATTGTGGCGGCCACCGCACTTCTAAGAAACCGTAACTTTACGGCGTCGTGTTGTTGAAATGGATGACGTAGTGTCGGATACGCCGTCCTATTAGTTGTCTGGCCTACCAAAATTATGTGTGTGTGTACGGTGGTGGTTACATTCTCTTTGGTACGGTATGTGCATGAAGCGGTTTTGACTCCCTGCGTAACTGGATGATAAACTTTACATTGAACTAAAATCATTACGTAGTATGCTGTTCGTCCCGCGCTGGGCACGGCCGGCACTCTTGGTCGGGTGCGAACCCCCTCAGGCGCTGGTGCACAGAGCCCACGAAACTGTTGACGCTCTGCATGGTGCGGTTGACTGACTGCACTGCGCGTTCGTGCAACTCGGATTGCCTGCTTCCACGGCGACACACAAATAAAAAGGAATTACATATTAACTCTCGTAAAAAGTGATTTAGGTAGGTACCTATATAAACACCGTGTTCCAGACCAGACGTTCAGGCCATGGAAATAAGCATTTTTCATTATAGACACATTAATGAATTCTTATTTTGTATTTTTGGTTCATTTTCATACAAACTGACATAAACTTGAAACTTGTCAAAACTAAGTTGAGAACCTTTCTTACTGCATAGCTCAATTAAATTTCATTAAATGAAATTACAAATATCTTTGTAACGAAGCCTTTTTACGTAGGTACTACTTCTTTTGTTAGATTTAATTTGTAAAAGCTATAGAAGCGTTTGACAAAGTTTATGGATAACGTGAAGAACGCGGTGTATATAACTTTATGCAATCTAAAAGGCGGACTTAATGGCTTACAGGCTTAGGCATTCTCTACTAGTCAACGAAGGGTAATGGTCTCTCCATTACCCTAATATGGCATGACCTATACCAGAAAGTTTTGAAATAGGTCCTTCAATTATTTGGTATTAGGGACAACTAAGTAAATACGATAGAGGTAATTATTAACCTACCACATAATATCTACTACAGAAAATGAATCTTCTAAATCTCTAGAACTAGTCATCAGTTTTATTCACGTGCACGTTTCGAAATGAGTAGGAGCCGGCTTTTTTCCGACGTAAATGGACGACCATTATGTGCTGATCACTCACCGTCTAAATCGAGCAGTATCCAGATTCACGTGAATAAAACTATAAACAACAAGAGAAGCTTACGACAGTAAGTACCTAATATAAATTATCTTCTAGCAATTTTAAGTCAGAATTGATCATTTTTTATACGAGGTCAATTCTACGACCGAGCCGTGAAAAAAGTTCATGCAAAATCCATTCTCAAATAATCTGCGTAAGTATTAAAAGGACAAAATAGTACAACCATTAACCATACCAACCACTGTTCCAAATACGGCAGGTTGAATCTCTGGCAGTAGTTCTTGCGGATGTAGTCTGCGTAGCACAGCGACAGGAACCAGCACACCGTGATGTGGATCTGCGGCTGCTGCTGCCGGAGGAACCTCGTCAGGGGACCCAGCGCCACCAGCTCCGCCTTCCCCCCCAGGAGACCAGCCGTCGTCATCTCTAGTAACATGTTTGGACTCTGCCGAGAAATAGGATGTTTGTCTATCCGATAGTTGAAGTCATACTATGAATAAATACTTACTTTAAGGATGCAACTAAAAAATAAATTTTGTAAAAGTAAATATAAAATCAGTGGGCAAATGGAACGTGTAACTTCGCTTTAAAGTTATTCTTCTATCATTGTCACGCATAAGGATCATTGTACCGAATGGCGCGAAACTTGGCAGAGTAACTACCTAATTAATAAATGTGTCTATGTATTCCTGCTATCTATTAAGTAGGTCAGTGACAGAAATTTTCATGACTTTTATATTAAGCGTAATCGACCCAGAATGTTCACACTGCTGGGACACAGGCGGCCTCTCGGTGAGAGAGAGTAGACCGTAATCCACCAAGCGGGCATGTCACTAAGGCGCTTTTGTCTTGCGACTTCAAATGTTAGCATTTCTGTCTCTGTCTAACATAGTTTTTATAACGCTTACAATATTGCCATTTCTTGAGATATTAAAAAAAATACTGTGGCGTTTTGTTTTTAGGTTCCGAGAAATCGAATGAAAAAATCCAAAAAAACCCATTCAAATACCCATTGTTGAGAGCAGAGGTGGCTCAGTGGTAACGGCTGCGACTTACGAGTTGTAGGTCGTAAGTTTGAACCTGGACAAGCACTTTACTTTGTGTAAATTATTTCATCATCACTGCTCTCAAAAGGGTGAAAGAAAACATCGCGAGGAAACCGACATGTCCTAGAACCAAAAATTCGAAGACATGTGACACTAACCAACCCGCACTGGGCCCGCGTGGTGGATTACCACGCAGAGAAGGCCAGTCCCAGTGTCCCAGTCTAGTGGGAACATTATATAGGCTGATTATGAATAGCTATTGTTGAAGATGGTCTTTTATTAGGCAAGACAATCAATGTGGCAATCTTGGAATAGAGTAGGTAGCTATACCAAAATATAAAATTGTCTACAACTGCAAGAATGAAGTAGGTAAATGTACAGACGTCAGCACATCAAGCTACCCGAAACTGTCAAATTTTCCCAATTAATTTTGAACCTTATACTTTAGCGATAAAGTTGAAAATCTATTAAAGAAATTTGACAGATTGTAGTAGGTTGATGTGCTGGCGTCTGTAATTATGATTAGACAAGGTTTTGGTTATGTAATTACCTCTCTAATAAGCGTATCAAGGTAGTATTGGAAGAAGCGCATGGAGCACACCCACAGGTGAATCATGAGGGCCAGCATGCCGAGAACCATTGTAGACTGCGGAATTTAAAAACTTCGTGTTATTCAAAACGTAATAAACATCACTCTCTATCTGAGGCTGTCTGATCCTTCGTTCCCTTGACTTAAAAACTATGTTAGTAAACTCTAACAAACTAAAACAACTAAAAATGACGTGACACACGTTAGCACGTGCCTCCGTACCCAGTGCCTTATAAAGTCTAATAAAGCTGTTAGGATGCTATTGGAGCTTCCGCGCAACCCTCCCATTATTAACCCTGTTCTCCTCCTCATAATGCCATAAAGTCAAAAATTTAACAAGGTTATATGTAAAAAATAGTAGTATGTGTAGGTACGGGTACTAGGTTGGGTAGATAATTATATAGAGATGTAAGACTGAACAGAAATACCTGATCCTTCTGATTGTAGGCCGTCATAAGCGATCGATCTGATAGGATCAATAACCACACACACACAGTCAGGATTTTGTTTAGAAGAGAAGAATCTGAAGGTATAGCTGAGTGTACAGTACCCGGCGATAAATATTGCACATCGACCTTTGGAAAGAGACAATCGGCTAATTTCGGCTTCGTAGAGCGTTATCTCTGTCACACGAAATACAAACAGTCCGGTATCTATTAGGAGCTGTTAAAACAATTATGATTTGCTTCTTTTGATCATTATTTTTATTCTTTGTATAAAATACAAAAAAAGGTAAAGGTCGATGTGCAATATTTATCGCATGGTACTGTATATGCCCCTTTACATTTTCCCTACTTTATAACAATACAAAACTCACAATCAAGGTTTTCTCCAGCATGTAGACTTGGCCATGGCTCCCGGCGAAGACGGTGGCCTTCAGCTCGTTGTACAGGAAGAGTGCGGCCGCACTGGCGAATACCAGCGTAGGCCCCACGCCCCATATCTCGCCGTTGCAGCTCAACCACTTCGCTACTGTCTCCAAGTGAGAGTCGCTGAGATTCTGCGCAAGTATTTGTTGTATCAGTTTGTGGGAACTCAAAACGTATCTGGTCATATCGTAAAGACGAAAGGTGATTGTAATGCTTGCAAAGAATTTAGTCAGAAACAAGACTTAAATAATTATAATGCATAGAAATGTTCCCTTTGGGATACCGAAATTGCATTATATCCCATGCGATTGAAAGCAGAACTTTAAATTACCCATAATGCGGTGATGCTCTTTGAAACCATTTAAATCTTCACTTTTATGCCATTCATTTTATTTTGAAATTTCAATTGGCTTACATATTTTCAGATTCTGAAATTTAAGTTTTTAAGGTTCCAATAATGATATCTACATCAGTATCTACATCTTGAGTTCTCGAATGAAACTTGTTTGGTATCCACATTAGGTATATCAATGATTGATTTGATGTTAAAGTTGAGTTTTCTTATGATATCTACATATAGGAAATATAAGACATGACGATACGCAGAATGGTGGACGAAGATGTGCTGCACTGACCTTGAATAAATTAGGATAATGGCAGCAGCTGGGTGATAGGATACAGAGCATCTTGTATTAGAAGGTACTTACGCAATGTGTATTAAAGTTTACAGTTTTGGCAGCCATACAAGAGTAGGGTGGTTTGTGCTACAAATTCGCCCTTTACTGAACATCTTCACTTTGCGATTTCATAAATAGATTTTAACATACTTTTGATTTTATATCTATTCCTAATAAATTTTTTTTGGTTAGATTTACTGATCCGACTCTTTGACGGATTCAAAATATGTCAAATTCCAGATGGCATGCACCAGAGACACTACTGAGCACATGTCCCATAAAAAAAGGTTTAATGACTGATCCATAGATCTTACTTTTAATGATGGTAAAGCTTTTAATGGAGTTCCTGCTTGTGAAGCTGCCGAAGAGCTAATCTTACGGCTCAGATATTTCATAGGACCTCCATAATGTGGGTACCTACTACTCACCAACATCCAACGTGTTATAATCTTCCAACCTTCAATCTTCCATTTTATGATAATACTAGCTGCGCATGAGTGTCGATCCCGTGGGAATATCGGGATAAAAATTAGCCTATATGTTAATCCAGGGTGTCAGCTACCACCATACAAAATTTTATCATAATTCGTCCAGCCGTTTGAGCGTGAAGAAGTAACAAAAATATAAGCACACAGGCACACACACTCACAAACTTTCGCATTTATAATATTAGTGTGATTTTGGAATTAAACTCCTGTTTTGTGCCGATAATAGAGTGATTATAATTGTGTTCCCACTGCTCTATTCCTGTGGGTGTCACAAAAGGCGACTGGGATTGCCTAAAGAAGTACCTGTATCTACACTAGCTTTCCTGTTATACCAGGGTGACAGGGACATTGAAACTGTAACCGTGAATTCCGCACATGATTATAGCGAAGAAAGCTTAAGTTGTTTATAAAAAAAAAAATTGGCTGTAATTTTAACGCAGGAGGTTTAGAATCATGTCATGTACTAAATCCATTGTAACAGTCGCATAACTCGTCAAAATGTAGGGAACAGCTGATTTTTTTTTCGCGATTTCAGTTTTGGTCCCTTAGTAAAAGTTGTTCATAATGATGAGTACGATCTCCCATTTCGGTTTGTCGCATGTTTTCTATTCCAACCTGTATATCTATCCGTTTGGAAAGAGTACTGATTACTCATGGCAGGATTTCTACGCCGCCTCAGCTTATGATAAGTCATCATTCTTCTGCCATAATCCCAATATTTAGGGTTAGCATGATATGTACCAACGATAAATGTGTAAGAGGACGAAAAAGAAACTACGTTGTATTGGTAAAACAAATGGCTAGATGGACCTGTAATGGCTGGTACAGGCCCAGTCTACACATCTGTCGTTTATTCTAACACGTACAACCAACGGTTACATAGCTACGTTACATACAACACCCAATACATATCAACTTGAGTACATCTTCAAACAACTAAGAAGTAAGTAAGACTGTTAGCTTTTAAAATTATATAAACACTTTAAATAAATAACTTCCAATTAAAAAAAAAACAACTAAGAACAAACGTATAAAAATAAATCAATGAACGGTAAAGTCACGTAAACAAACCACTGTGGGTATATGAACTACTTTTTAAATATATTTTTTTATAAAAACACTTAACATTTATTTGTATATTATAGGTCGAAAATGGCCTGAACGGTTTCGAGAAAAGGATGATACGGCCATGCCGCTTTTTGCTCGACTTGGCGGGGGCACTGCCGTGCCGCCAGATAGTAAATAGGTATGCTAGTTTAAACTAGAAGGAGATTATTTTATATGATTTTTCTACTAGATCAACTACTAAAGATTTTGATTTAAGATTTATATGATTTAAGATATTTTGTTGATTATAGTAAAATGTCATAACAATGGTAATGTGGGCGAATATAAACACCCCTAACCTTTTTTTTTATGTTGTATTCATTAATATGAGAATTATTGAAATATTTACCTATATCTTCATTTGTTAAGCTAGGAAATGCTGGGACACAAGCTCGGAAATTGCTTTGCAAAAATGATTTTAAGATCCCCTACGTATTAATCTATTATATACTAAACTCCTCTTTGTCATATTTCAAAAATATCTACTTATATATTGTTTATAATGATTAAATACAAACCTACTTCTCAAGCAACAACTTGGCGCTAATTTACGACTAGTTGTTTTTGTTGATTTGAGTTTATTACAAGAAGACCCGGATGGAAGATAATCATTAGAAATATCTTTACTACAAAAATTTATAAAGATTATTTCTACGTTTCTAATGGAATATATCTACGAGGTACGTACGATATTAAAAGGTATTGTTTCACAAACGTTGACTAGATTGAAAGCCTATGCATATGATCCCATTAACTTCATTTTCATTTCTAATATTATATACACACGTTATATATAGTAGTAAGTAGTAGTAGTTATATCTATAGTAGTAAATATATAAACTTCTGCATTCATTGCCCAGGAATACAGAAATATATATATTTTTGTATCTCTAAGTAAAAGCATATTTACAATGGGGTTTGCTTAATACTATTTAAAAATTAATCAAGCATTTATACACAATTAAATTAAATATACCATCTGACACTAAATAAGTAAGCACGTATTTTTCAAATACGTGAATATTTTGCGAAGTTTTCAGACAGTATAAATATTTCTTACATTCCCACAAATATTTTATAGTCTGTCCAGCAATACTTTTGAGATAATATACAGAATACTTAATAAGAATAAATCTAGGTCCATTATAAGTACGGTCAACAACAAAAGTCGATAAACACTTCATTTTTTTTAATCTCAGTTATTGAACAAAAATTTGTTGAAAATTCTAGCAGAAGTACAATGCAATTTTGAACAAATATTTTGCTCAATAATTGAGATTAAAGAAACTCAAATGGTAACAAAAACTGAAGTGGTAAGACTTTTGTTGCTGACTGTACACTTAATAATATTCGTTGTACATATTATAAACACGACGATAAAAACACTATATCGAAAGTTTATTTTAATAAATACTAAAACGTTTAATATGCAGGCTTATATGGTCATTGATTATTTCAATTTACAGCTAAATTAAATGCTGTTGGTAAGTATTCGTTTAACTCTGTCTCTCCTGGTATCCGACCAAACTTTTATATAAATATTACAATACTAGACGATTACGTGCCTAGCCTGTAACTACACTTATATAATATATTTTCCAAAATTCTTACAAGTTACCAAAAGCAGATTATGCTTAAAACCGACAACATGACATTGATTTAATATTTTTCTAAATAAACCTACCATAACATACCGGAGTTTCTTTTAATCCCAATAATATAAACAGCTTTCATACACTAGATGTCTGCAAAACCGCTAATATGTACAATATATAATATATATTTGTATATTTTGACGATATATTGTTAGGCAAGATACGCCATAATATTGGTTAATATTGCGGAGTACAGGTTCGTTTATGTTGAGTATTATACAAGCCACTCGATGGTTGGCTTCGTCTGCAGTGTTGCTGAGCTGTAGGTCTGGTCAGGTCACAGACTGCACACCGTTGCGTCCGTTGGCGGTATCGAGATCACTTCAGGTTCCTTTATCGTTTTGATGCGCTGGAGAACATAACAATGGTAAGTATGGTCGTAATACAATACAGGGTGGCAGAGACATCCACGCGCATACTGAAACCACGAATTCAGTACATGATCACATATAAGTGCTGTTCACATATTAAAAAAAATCTGCTGTTTCATAGAAAAGTAATGGTTCTCTATTGTGTTACCTAACTTTTTATCCATAATCTAAAGTGCCATCATTTTTTTGTCTTAATCATCATTGGTCCAAATGATAACTTGCTCGTACTTAACATCACAGTATCACATGCGGTTTTGAAATCCCTAAATACAATATGTATTATTGCCCTAAGTTTGTCATAAATATTACAATCAATAATGTACGGTCAGCATCAAAAGTCGATTAACACTTCAGTTTTTTTAACGTCAGTTATTGAGCAAAATATTAACACTTAGGTTTTTTTAATCTCAGTTATTGAGCAAAATATTTGTTGAAAATTGCATCGTACTTCTGCTGCAATTTTGAATAAATATTTTGCTCAATAACTGCTGCGCCTGTCTGGGTTCGAACCTACGACCTACAACTCGTAAGTCGCGGCCGTTACCACTTGGCCACCACTGCTCTCGTCCCACCACCAAATCCCATTGGTGAAAGATTTTTCAGTATTTTTTTTGTCTGTGCTAAAATACCAATCAATCCAATTCAAATCCAATCCCAATCTATTTGATTATACCTACGTAGTGCAGCGAAAAAAAGAAAAACACGGACTGTCTTCACCATATTATGATTCATAATGTTATTCCTTTATGATTCTGCCAAAGTGGCCTTTTTAGGCCCCCTGATCACTTGTCGCTTAGTTAAGGGAAAAGTCACCGGAAAAATGTCTTGTGGACTGCTTGTTGCAAGACATCAGAAAACCGCAAAGAAAGAAGGAAGAAGGTAAACAAAAAGAATCGGTCGCCAAATTTGCCCCTTAAATCTGTCGCCCTAGGCTCAAGCCTACTCAGCCTGCAGGTAAATCCGCCATTTGATCTTCATAAAATTATTCGTAGATATACAAAATAATGTATAATAAACATTGAGCTTTTGCCATAAATAAGTACCGTATCTTTATGGATTGAGTCTAAAACCGAAAATAATACCGAACCCGCAAGTGTCTGTCTACTTACGTGCATAAAGCTGCCAGGCGTGATCGCGAACTTGTACACGATGTAGAGCGGGATGCAGGAGACGGTTGTGCCGGTCATGATCCAGCCCACCGTGATGGACCACTGTGGGTACGTGTACTCACCGCCCAGCATCTCCTCGTGGGCCAGCACTGACACGATGAAAAGCACCAGCAGGAATACTGGACTGTGGGTGGAGAAGTAGAGATAAGTCACTGGTTTCAGTAGATGTCTTGTCTTGCTGGTCGCTTTGTGTGGTATTTATATAATTGCTTTGAATATATATTTAGTTATGAAAGGGACGAATCCAAATAAGACGAGCATTAAGAATCTTAACGTTTCTAGGTTCGATCACGGCATTGGCATATAGATTTTTCAATCATCAACGTCTATTATGATGATACGGTAATTATTGTTCACAAAAATTGTGGAATTATGCCTTGCTAAATATACGTTTGTTAAGACCACAATAAAGTACGCCTTAATCTAACAGACTACATAGTGGGTAAACACTTTATTGATCAGTCTTATTCACCTGATATACGACCAGCAAGCCCTCCAGAACCACCCAGGCGAGTGTCCAAGCATGGATCTAATATCCTCGGAGAACCGGTCCACGCCGTACACCCAACAGACCCCGGCTGCCTCCGCGAACACCACGAACAGGATCGCCAGCCCCGGACCGTACACGTTGAGGAGATCCACCAGGTATACACCGCCCTAACAATAATGTATGATAAATAATCAGTCAAGTCAATCATGGTGTTCAATTAATGAACTTGAATAATCGTAAACTTAAAATTTGATAACCGCAGATTTAAATCACATTTTATGGGAAACACGCCATAACATAATTAACTTTTTGTCCGTAGTTACAAACAAATCTTTTACACCACCAACTAAAATTCATTCGCTGTTAATTCTTTCAACAATCGTGACAATCTAGTTGATCTTCGCATGCGCGACTATAGTTTAGTAACCCTTGGTTCAGACTCAGGACCCTACGTTCAGATGGGATCTTCGAGATAGAGAAAGTGAGGGTAATTTGAAGTGTTTGTGGGTCATACTCAAAACTAGATTAATTCCTGGTAGCTGCTAAAGAGATCGTAGCTCATTACATGGCAGCTCACTTCTGTCCACTCCGAAAATTACACGCGGAATCTTATGTTTTCTGGGACAGCTACAAGCATTTTATAGCCAGAGAACCAATTCCTTTCACTCAACACCTAAGTCAGTAATGAAAACAGGGGCAAAATAAAAGCAAAACAAAGCTCCTTACACCGCAGTGAACGAATGTAGTGCCAGGTCATCCCGCTGAGTGATGACCATGAATTATGCAACGGAATACATTCGCTGAGATAACGGAAGCGTAATTTATTAGTGATACCTGTGTTGTGTTGCTGGGGCTTTCTGTTAAAAGTAATAGGAGGGTACAGTAGTGAAGTTGATGAAGAGTTACATATATTATGATCTTTATAGGAATAAACGCCTCCGAACTATTGTAACAGGAATCGACTAAAGATATTGCTTTGCATTGTATAAATTCAATCTCTTAGTACCTACCTATTGTATAATCGTATACCACATGTGTGAATAATATGTAGATACTATAGAGGCTATAGAGCTAGCATTTACTGGATGCGACTTTCATTGACTTGAATGTGCCCTGGCGGCTTAGAGTATGTCATGGTCCTAATGTCTCACTGATGGTGGCACACGTTTTGGCAAAATTGTATCAATTGCGTTACATCTACGAGTAGGTATATGTATAAAGATTCATCATAATATTATGAAAATTTTTTTACAAACTAAAACTCATTTTTCGAAAATAACAGCTTGTGTTTGACACACAAGCTGTTATTTTCGAAAAATGAGTTTGTAAAAAAATGTCCCAAAATATGATTGCGAAAAAATGAGCCATCATTCTCTTTACCTACTTATTGATATTTATTATTAGGTATCTTCAAAACAAGACAAGCATTATCCCAAACAAATAACAATTTATTTTAGTAGACTCAAGACCCTGGTACGCGTGGTTCCACATTATCCGTTTGGTCCGGTCATGAGTTACGGGTAACCGGGCACCGTATGATAAAGCAATAACTTTTTGTGCTGACTCGCCTGCCGGCCGTAATCTTTCACTTACCTCGCTAAACGCTGTCTTACCTAACTGCCCAATCATTTTACCGATTTTTATGGTTATCGAACAGCATAGTTTGTGATAGCACGTAGGCTTTGTTGGTTTCTCAATATCTTGGTCTGTAATACTGGACTTTGTTGCCACAGGCACATAATTCTATGAAAAAGTAAGGCCATGTTCATGCGGCGATGAAGTTCCATTCTGCATTTGTTTTTAACCGTATGACACAGTCAGATTTTGACGCGTGATCCCATCATTTACCGTAATATATTTTATAGGACAGTGCTATGTGAATTACTGCTAATTGCTTTGCCAATTAGATAGAACCACAGAAAGTCAGATAAAAGTTTAAGTTATTGAAACTGGCTTCAGGGAAATTCTCAGATACATACACACTTGAAATAATAGAAAGCAATGGTGTAGAAACCTTCAGTGCATTATTGTTTTGTTCAATGAAACGTTACATATTACACTTTGAAGTCGGTCAAATAGAAAGACTGCAGGATTTTGTACAAGGCTAAAAAGTAAAAAATCGGCCTTATTTTTTTTTTATTGCTTTATTGCCGCTTTTGACCTCGATCACGCCTGATGGAAAGCGATGGATGAGGTCTATAATGGAATGAGCGTGCCCAGAAGATACCTAAGGGACTGGAACTCCCACGCATCGGCGAAACATAGCTTATTATAAAACAAGGTTTACGTTTTGACCCAAATTTAAACCATCGAGCCATTTTTAAATTTGGACCTTCATTCCGACACAGCTAAAGTTCGAATTACAAAAACTGACGTTAAACCGAGTCTAAGTTCTCAGTTTTGACCTCGGAACAAAGTTAAAGTTCAAAATAAAACAATGGTTTAAACTTGGACTAAAGTTAGAATTCGTTTTGTAATAAGACGCAGTTACTAACTAGTATTCTGTATTGCGAACTACTTACATAGGTAGTAGTCGGTAGGGCACAGATGTAGATGAACACCAGTAGACCTGCCACGAACGCCTCTCGATGTCGACCCAGCACCCTCGGGTACTCATCACAGAGAGCTGTGGTCACTGCTTCCAGACCTGGGGAATAATTTCAGATATTATTCTCTTATTGTCGTATCGTATCGCTTAGGCTGCTATCGAGTTGGGTGTCTATGTTTACAATTAAGTAAGATACAGAAAGAGTTACTTTCGAATTTAAAATATCACTAGTTGCGCCCCGCGGTTTCACCCGCATATGTGTCAATCCCGTAGAAATATCGGGCTAAATCTATCCTATGTCCTTTCCCGGGATGCAATCTATCTCTCTGCCAAATTTTATCGAAATCCATTCAATGGCTTAGGCGTGAAAAGGTAAAATACAGACAGACAGACAGACAGAGTTACTTTCAAGTTTATAATATTTGTATGGATAGAATGGATGGAATTTTGCACACGATCACACACAATATAGCAACGACCCATATTGAACCCGAGAAGAAACGCTCAGTTATTTTAAACACAAATTGACACTTATTTTATCTTACAGATGCTTACCTCCAAAGGTACTGTCAAGTCCCAGCGTGATGAGCATGAGGAAAAAGATGATAGCCCAGAAGACGGAGCCAGTCATGGTGGCGATAGCTTCAGGGTATACGATGAACACCAGCCCCGGACCTTCCAGACCCACCTCCTCGATGCTCTTGTTCTGAACGTGCGCCATGTAGCTAGAAGAGAGAGAATTAGATATATATCTGTATCTGATGGAAAGAGTTGATTAAACAAGAAGTTATCAAAAACAAAAATAACATAATATTAATGAAAGCAATTCCGAAAATATTTTGAACAGTAGTAGATATGTTTAACGGTCTGGCAGAAACCTTAGTTTTTGAGAATGATTATGGCTTAGAATCTATATGAGCCCATACCAATTGAGTAAGAGCAAGCATAAATACCAATGTAAAGATTAAGAAATAGTGCTTCTTGAATTGGTGACTGAACGAAGTTACCGCTAGAATTTCTCACTCCATATTCGTGTTGCAACTTACCCCAAAACGGAGAATATAACAAAACCAGCGAGGAAGCTGGTGAGGCAGTTGATGGAGGACGTGATGAGGGCATCCCGGTAGCAGTTGTTGTTGAACTTGTTGTAGCTGGATAGCGCCAGCAGGGTGCCAAACCCAGGACCCAGGGAGAAGAAAATCTGGGAGGCTGCGTCGATCCACACCTAGGGGTAGAAGAATTAGTATGGTAGAGTCTAAAGGGCAAAGGATCAGTAGTAGTTGATGAACTGGTAATTGATGAGGAGCTTCAATTAATAATAAAGCTCCGTCTTCATAATGATTGTAGATGAAATCGATTTTCCTAATATAGTATACGTTTATTTCGCAGTTTCAACTTTATCTATTGGAAAATTCTGCAAGGATAGTTGTAAAGAAGCAACGTCACAGCAATTAAAATAATAAGTTTATTCGGAATATTAATAATCACATACACAAATAACAAAACAAAACATAACAAACAAAACATAACATAACATAACAAAAGTTCTTGTTGCTTACCTTTGAATTCTGGAGCTTATGCCACTCAGGCGTGAGATAGTATCGGATGCCCTCGGTGGCTCCCGGCAGCGTCACTCCTCGAGCCAGTAAGATCAGCAGAACGGCATAAGGAGCCAACGCTGTTACCCACACCACCTAAATAATTATAAAGAAATTGTTTTTTTTTTAAAGTTCGGATTCGGAAAGTTTCGAAAGCGGGGCTGAAAATCGTTCTGATTTCCAAGACCGAAAGCATACTTCAAGATTTCGGTAGGATGCAAAGCAGTTATTGCAAAATACAGGAAGGTTTATCCCGCCTCAGTTCATCGAACACAAAACTCACGTTAACACGCCAACATTCAGTAGAAATTCGTCATCTTTTTGCGCATTCCAAAGAAAAGATTACTTTTATGATAAATGAGATACGTCAGACTTGGTAAAGTGTTAGTATCAATTTAGAAAAACTTTTCCAACCTCAACACTTTTTATCTACTCTGACATCAACATTTTTGTGACTTAAAAAGTAAAAGTTGTTAGATAAGAATACTTCATCGCTTTAGATTACCCAAGTTCTATTAAAAAAAAACAATGTTTGCACCTTGTTCAGCACATATCTACTTAATTTCTTTACACAAGTTTACTTTTAAGCCTTCATCTTCAGAATCCAATGACTCACCTTGCCCGCACTCCGGACTCCCTTCCAGAGGGAGAAGTAGACCAACACAAACACTCCAAACACGCAGAGCGCCAACGACGGCTTGATGGGACCCATGTAGTCCAGACCATTGGACCTCTGCTGCTCCAGCACGTTGCGTCTTTTGGGGGGAAGTTGAGATGATGAAGGACTTATGGCTTCGTATTGATTTAGCAGTTCTCAGTAGATTTTTGGCTACATGTTCGGAGATGTTTAGACAAGAGACTATTTCATGATAAACACGCTTGTTTCAAATTAGTTATTTAAGGATGACAGCATGCAAAGGTGCACCTAATAGTAGACCCATATTTCGCCAGTCATGCTATGTCCCATGTGATAGGTAGGGGGCGAACCTATAAAGGAAGCAATCTATTCATATTTGGCTTCCAAGTACAATAGATATGGCATCCTCACGGTAAGCTGATCGTTTTATGATTTCAAATGATTAATGCTATAACCTCAATCGTTAATTATTTAGACTATCCAAATGTAAATTAATAAAAAATAGCAACGTCTTACTCAAAGAACTCCTTAGCAGGCGTGGAAGCATTGGGATTGGTCTGCGGCGCGGTGACGGGGGAGCACAGCGGGGTGTTCCATTCGTTATTGCAGCTGGTCCAGGGCAGCACCGAGTTGATGGACGAGATGGAGGCGATCAGGTAGTACACCGCCCAGCCGATGATGGTGTTGTAGTACATGCCCATGTAGATGTCAATCATGCAGATCGCGTAGCCAACGCCTGGGGATTGAAAGGTTCTGGGATTTTCTGTGTTTACAAAAATAAATGCATACCTTTTATGATCTGGTTACTTGCTTTGTTTACTAAAACTTCCGTTGCACAAATAAATTCGACCCGAATGAAGTTTTGTGAAAATTGCTAGTGGCTAAAAGTTGAGAAAATAATAGGAAAAGATCTGCCTGTCTTTGTTGTTTGTACATGCATGTGTCCTTTTAAAGTGTAAATAAGCCTTCAAGTCAGTTTCATCATTACTATTCATATTCCTGCAATACCTGCAATATATCTTCACAGAAAGTTCAGTCTGTTCAACTAAATCCCCCACTGTACCATCATTGTTTAAAAACAAATTACACCCTTCATCTGCTTAATTAAATTTAATGCCTCCAAATCAATTTCCCCGCAACTCTGCAAACGGGCAATAAAACAGTATTCATCCATTCATCATCTCATAATAAATCTTCAACATTCGAAATCAAATTAATCAGTGCAGCGGGCGTCAATTTTCGCGACGCAAAGTTAGTCAAGTTGTAGAAATCAAATCAACGCCATCTGTCGTCGCGGGTAATCAAATGATATCGTATCGCCTCCACTAATTAGTTTACTCGATACAAGATGACTTTATTCTCAATCGTAGCTCGAATCTACTGCAACTGTTGAAACGGTTTGTTATAGGGCTCAGAAATGGGGCAATATTGTCAGCTAGGGATGGGAGATCTAATTTTAAGAATTGAGTCTTCGTCTGTCTGCTGATGTGATGTATATCTTGAACTTTAACTGGATTAACTGTTGAAAATTTATTCTGTCTAGAGCTGATTTTGGAGGAAACCACAAACAAAAGAACATACCACAACAGTCCTGTCTGACGGTCAATGCCTTGTAAGCAG
This sequence comes from Luperina nickerlii, assembly GCA_963855955.1. Classification (NCBI taxonomy): domain Eukaryota; kingdom Metazoa; phylum Arthropoda; class Insecta; order Lepidoptera; family Noctuidae; genus Luperina; species Luperina nickerlii. The sequence continues at coordinate 21,090,356 of OY979676.1, read as the reverse complement.
TTTCTCTTTTATTTTATCATGTATCTAATCCTCTCTTAGTTTACCCGCTCTTTCAAATAAAAGTGGACTGATAGGTACTCCACTTTGACAGCCGAAGGTTTTAATATACCGTTTCTTTGCGTGCTCGTTTGCCAGTCGATCACTTGTCCCGCTCACAGCAAGCGGCCCTTCTTGGTAAATCATACATGTGTGCGTAGCTGAAGCATCACACTATTATACCAATACACGCTAAACACGGACCACGAATGTCGTTTTAAAATAAACATTAGGAAAATCAGACACGTACTCAGCACGGGATGGGCTGTTAAAGTGTTAACACTACAGCCAAACATCACACAAATCCCACACATAACCACTTCTCATTATAACGACTTCCTAAGAAAATAACAATCCCCATTCGCGAACCTTGTTGCACCATATTTTGACACGCAATCAATCGACGGAATATTGCTATAAACGTCGTCGGGAGGGCGAAGGGCATCCCTCTGTTATCGGAACTTTGGAGGGACGACCCTCTTGCTGATAACAGTGATCTACGGCCGCATGTAATAAAACTGAGTCGTAAACTCGCATGATGTGTGAATCTTTTCAATATTAAGTAGGTCACTTTTGCTTTGCTATTTAGCTCCCTTCAAAATGGTTGAGCTAAATGGTGCTGATTTATGCGTCATGTTCGTGAACGGGCGCCGTCAGTTGGGGCTGGTCATCACTTAGCTGCCTCGGCTTATTTTTAATTAATTTATTTTTGGATTGTAGTTTGTTAAGTACTATTTGTTGCACTCTGGACGCTTTTAACACTTACGTTTTTCTTAATTTTTTTACATCGTTCTCACATTATATAATTTTAAAATCAAAAGTAATGATGTAACTAATATTTCTGTAAAATATCATTTAAAAAGAGTGTCCATGGAGTTTCTTGCCCGTTCTTCTCCATAGGTACCTACGCTTTGGAATGGGCAACTAGCTTCATATTTTCTGACTGACCGACTTCTTGACAATTCAAAAGTGCCTGTAAATGGTTTAATTGAAATAAATGCTTTGAGTTTGAGTTTTGAGTTTGAGTTTGTTGCGATCTCAATAGGAAGTTTTGATCGGTAGAGCGCTCTTTTAGCTTTACTTAGTTGTGGCCAAAAGTAGGTAATTTATTACATAATCAGCCTTTGATGTTCCCACTGCTGGGACACAGGTCTCCTCTCTGTGAGAAAGAGTGGGCCGTAATCCAAAACGCGGGCCCAGTGCGGGTTGGTGGGTATTATGTCTTCGAATTTTCGCTTCTAGGACATGTCGGTTTCTTCACGATGTTTTCCTTCACTATTTTGAGAGCAGTGGTGATGAAATAATTTTCAAAAAGTGAAGTGCCTGGGTGGGTTTGAACTGACGACATCTAACTCCTGAGTACCTACATGCTACCTGCATCACGCCATGGCAGAGGACTTTTGGGCCGCAAGGTGTAATGTTCCGTTGCTTCTGCAGACAAGTGCCACACGATCGCACAAAGACAGTGCTCGAGTGAAGTGAGTTTTACTAACATAGTTTAAAGTTTATACACTAACACACATTGTACTATTATAATAGATTATATTTAAAGTGGTCAATTTATACAGCCATCTTAAATCAATGTCCTTAACAAGAACGTATCTATTTCAAGGTCGTTGCGTCGTCATTATTACATCGACTAAGCCTTAATTGGAACGTTCCATTAGTGTTAATTGGTCACAGAATTTGGTCGACTAAACAAAAAACACTTTAAAGTAATCTTTAATAAATAATTAATTAATTTATTTCTGTAAATAGGTTTGTACAAACACTTTTACATGTCATTCCTAATTTAAAAACTAGATGAGGTCGGCGTTTACTATCTGACTAGTTTGAGAAGAAAGGCTGAAACAAACTCAGAGGTCACAGTCTCTTTTAAAGTCCTAATCATAACAAATCATAATCTTGGTCAGGTGTAAAGTGATGGCGAAGTAGATCGGACGGTTAAGCACAGAATGAACACTGGATGGATGAAATGGCGGCAGGTCACGGGAACAATCTGCGACTCCCGCATTCCCCTTAAACTTGAGGAGAAGATATATCAGACCATAATTAGACCTGCTGTCTTGTATGGATCGTAATGTTGGACCACAAAAGGGATGAATGAAAGAAAATTGCATGCAGCTGAGATGAGAATGCTAAGAGGGAAGTGTGGTGTTACACGAATGTATAGAATAAGAAATGAGTACATTGAAAGTGGCACCGGTAACTGAAAAGTTGTGTGGAAATCGGCTGTCATGGTATGGGCATGTGTTACGGAGAAATGAGGAAAATGTCGTGAGGAGAGTTTTGAGTATGGATGTCGATGGCTGTAAGAGTAGGGGAAGACCAGAGAAACGATGGATGGACTGTGTGAATGATGATATGGTTAGAAAGGGGGTGACTACCCAGATGACGACTAATAGAGAGGTATGGAAGAATAAGACATGTTGCGCCGACCACAAATACATTGGGATGAGGACAGAAGAATGATGATCTTGTGAAGAACACGTAGACTGATGTCTGAAATGATGTAATAAAAACTGACAATGAGTTGACAACACGGTTGGCGTAGTGGCTGAGCGATCGACTGCTGTGCTGCGTGTCGCGGGTTCGCTTCCCGCACGGAACAAATATTTGTATTGCCTACAGGTAGTTGTTCTGGGTCTGGCTGTTTGTGCGTAAATTTAAATGTTTGTAAACGCACCCACGATACAGGAGTAATTCCTAGTGTGGGGCAATGTTTTTTATAAAATGTAAAATGCAAATGTAATAAAAATGACTTTCAAAACACGCTGCTTCTATAACTGAACCATCTAAAAGTTATCCAGCCTAAAAGAACGAGTCGTAAATTCAAAGTTTTAAACTGTCCAAACATATTATAATTGCAAAAAGTTCTTTCACGTCTTCGGTGAATTCTTAGTCTGAACAAGTGTAGTGATTGGTCAAATTATCGCTACTAAGCATCTGCCGGGACTCGAACTTGATACGGCCAATATAGCACGGACGGAAAAATACTTCGGAATATTCTTACAGGGCAAGAAAATTGTTTCGGATCGTGGATTTTATATAGTTGAGTTTGGAAATGCAAAAGATTAAATTTCAAACTTTTAAAAAGTCTAGTTTCTTCAAAGAAGATATCTACTTGTACTATTGTTTTATCAATATGTCTTTTTTACCTACTCAAAAAGGTATTCGCAAATGATCAGTTTCAATCTAAATGCAATATTTCGCTCTTATCGTAGTGTCCACTTCCAGCTTATAGGGTTTTCGTTATATTCATATACTACAGTCCAAGGGCTACTGGTAAAGTCCAAGGTATTAAGATCACAATCTAGATTGAATGTCACGTACCTAGACGAAAGCTTACGAGAAGCTATCATAGTAATCCCTACGTTGAGTTTGCATCCTCCATTATTTCGTAGCGCTGTGCTACGCACGTAGCATCGTAGCAAGATTTTCGTAGCCAGAGACAGAAACGCATCAAACATTATTCACAAGTGTTTATAATATTGCAGAAACACTCAAAATATTGTAAAATATTCATTTTTAAAACATTTTTATTGCATTTACGTTTCGTAGCACTTTGCTACGCGCGTAGCATCGTAGCAAGGTTTATGTAACCGAACGCAAAGATTTATCTAAAACTGTTTGCAAGCGACTGTGATTGCAGAGATACTCAAAATATACAATATAATGTTCATTTTTAAAAACTACTCTAATCTTTTTGCCTTGATGTTTCGTAGCACCATGAAATGTGCGTAGCACCGTAGCAAGATTTTTGTATACGTACACAAAGAAGTATTTAGAACTGATGTGGAAATGTCTGTGATTGCAGAGACATTCAAAATATGTTCCTGAAATTAATTATTTTTTTTGCCTTTACGTTTCGTAGTACTATGCTACGAGCGTAGCCTCGTAGACGCGTAGCAAGATTTTCGTAGCCGTAGATCGAGACACATGAAGTATGATTTGTGTCTGTGATCACAGAGACACCCAAAATTTAGAAGAACTTTCTGGAATATACATTCTAAAAAGTAGTCTATACTTTTGACGTAGCTTTTGCCTAGACTGTTAGTACCTAGAATACTACCTAGGCCGGCTAGACTCGGATCTGAATGCTGCGTGATCCGCTCGGCAAACATTTGCTGTGCCCTTCATCGACTCGTTCCAACTTATACCAATGTCAGTGGGGAAATCTCTAACCTGTAAGCACAGATATGTTATCTAAGTTCTGTGAAGGTTACGATATTAAATTTTTTTGGCATCGTTGGAATTTTTTTTTTGTTTTTTTTTTATGTTATTGCCTTGACTTTGCATAAGTACTATTTTATTAAAAAAGTCTTTTGACGCTACATGATGATTAAAAGTTTGTAAAAATGAGTACTGGCATTTTTTTGAGGCTCTTTGATTATTTCCTCTCCTTTTTTATATACTTCTACATATTGTTTAAAGACTGTTTGCTTTTCAAATTATGTAAATATAAAAAACCTAAACCTGCTGTAAAAAAAAAGTACCGGCATGACAAATCTTGGTACTTATTACATAAAAATTGTCTGTGTGTTGATGAACTAAGGAGCTCTGAGGCCCGTTTTAGAATAGAATATACAGCTATCCTGTGGCATGTTGGTCGGTTACGTTTGAAGCACAATTAGTATCCCAAAGGTATGTACGAGTATGTCTAAATAATATGCATAATAGTCTTAAAACTCAGTAAGTATTTATATAGTAGTGTTATTAGTCTAATCTGTGTACTTCTTTAAGTTATAAATTCACTATACTAATAGATATAATATGTAAGTTCCTTTATATAATATGTTATTATGTGTTTTCTAAAACACACAGTGTTGCTTGATGAAGAAGAAGCTGATGTAAATATGCCTTTATATTGATATCTATGGTTAAAACTTACCGAAATATCCATGGTTTTATACCTGTCTCTCTCTCACACCAGCATGCGTCCTTTTCTAATCAAGAAGGACGCTTGGCGCGAAGCTGTCAATGTCATAGCGTTTGTAAATTTTGCCGCTAAAACATCGAAAAATTTTCATATTTAAAAATTATGTGTTAAATACAATAATTTATCGTGTCAAATAAACACACAGTGTCAATACAGTATACGTGTCGGGTTTTTCCACTGTGAATAAGTGTACAACATAGAAAACTCCGTCAGGAGTATTATTGTTCTGTGATTAGTGTTTCACGATGTATCCGAAGTGTTGGAAGTGAGCAAAGTTCGAATGTTGAAGTTTCGGATGGAGTTCAGCACTCGAATAATACGAGATCTAATGACTCATTGTCATCATCTTCTTCATCCTCGGAGGATGAGGGAGGAGGACATAGCATTATACACCTCCGCCCAACAAAACACGAAAACTTTCATGTAAGTAGTACTGATGTGTCCGGACCCGCGTGTAGACGCTCATGCAGCAAGTGGGGTTTACATCTAGTTACTTAAATAACTTGCCGTTACTAACGAGTAACGACTAATCTTAGTACATCAATGCAGGAACAACAAGAGAGTGCCGAATCCAACCCCATCTACATCTCATTTTTTGAGAAATCCGACACTTATTGTAAACTTTTTTTTTTAGGTGTACTTGAACAGAGTTTTATTGAAAAACCATTATTACACAAGCTGACAAAGAACAATTAAAATAATTAGTTACCCGAGTAAAAGAAAACCTCTACAATCTTGCTTTGCTAGTCCCGGTTTTGTAGGTCTTAAACTTAATGAAGAGTTGTGCCATTTTAGTAAGAGCAAAGATTACTTAGCTTCCACGTTACAATAAATTTATTAGCAGTCTTATCCAACAATATTTTGGAACAAAGACAACTTGTTAAGTCAGGGTTACAAGAATTGCTCGACTGGACATCAGCAAACTGTAATAGTTTAAATATCAGCACATTGTCTGAAATATTACTGTTACTTTTGGTTCAGGGTCCCCGTCAAAAAATTCGGAGTAGTTCAGTATAAAAATTCGGAAATTTCAATGCAGATTGTGTGTGGTAAGAGGGCGAAATGCATTGAAATTAGACGGGGTCGTAATTTAAAAGAAATATGAAATTCAAATTTAAAATATAGGTACTGTCATACTGTACATGATGTTTCTCCTAGCCAAGCATATGTTTATAGCCGAGATGCTGTGCAGCCTATCATAGCTTCTTTAGGTGGATCTCAGGAAGAAAAAAAAAAAAAGAAAAAAAAAAAACTGAAGAGTCCACCTTATGTTACAGAGAGAAAAACCTTAAATACATCTGATTTGCAAAACAAGAAACATCAGGAATTATGGAATTATCCCCCCTTATGAAACACTCGAGATTCCAAGTTACAAAAAAAAAAAAAAAACAAACCCTCTAACACTAATAATAAACATGATTAACAACTGAGTATCAAACTAAAACTTTCAGAAAGGGTTGTCAGCAGGACCATAGCAATTTATGGCAACAACATGTACCTGTTGTTCCTCCCAGAGACAATTATGTAAATGAAATTATTAACAGGTGGCCGCATCCCATTCTGAAAGACTTCAGTATCCATACAATCATGTGTTCAAAATATTTGCAACCAACATAACAAAGGACATGACGGACATGATCCTCTTTATAAAGCAAGAGAAATTATTAGAGACGCCGCTAATCCTCAATCCAGGTTTTCTATGGAGAATGTTTCTAATAATAATAAAAAAAAAAAAAATACTGATGGAGGACTACGTCCCATCACCTCAGGCACTCAGTATGACCAGTATGACCTCGGGGGGTCTCAACTCGTATGTGTCAGTTAAACATTTCTATTTCACAAACAGATGTAGCCATCTTCCTACAGACAATCGATTGCTTAGGAAAAATAGACATTCACCAGGCCTACAGGAGGTTCCTCTGAATGATTTGCAGCAACGAAGTGCTACAATTGGCCGCCTTGCCATTTGGCCTGTCATGGGCCCCAAAGATGTTTGCCTGGATTGCGGAGATCTTACGAGCATTTGTTTTCCGCCTAATTGTGTATTTGGACGATTTTATCCTGGTCAATCAGGATCGGGCCATACTGGTTTCTCAGGTTTCGGAAACACTGAGAACGTTGAAAACAGCTGTCCTAAAGTTATTACAAATCTGTTCTGGAGCCCTCTCAGGAGGTAGATATCTTGGCTTGGCTTGGAACACTCAGCAAAACTGAGTAAAACTTCCTCCCAAGAAGATATAATAAAAAAAAAAAGATAAAAATAATAATTTCCAAATTGTTGAGCAATGGAAACAGTTCTCTGGGACAAGCTCAGAGTACTTATAAGTATTAGGTTTGCTGAACTTGGCAAATTACGCAGTATCAGCGGATCGACTGCGCTGTCGCAGAGCCTAACTTTTTCTAAAATTATTAGACCAAAATAGATTAAGATAAAGAAAAGATATTCCTCTACCCATTCAGCAACCCTAAAATGGTTGTGGTTAAAAGCTGTAGATACAGCTAGACACCAGTAGTCAAGAAAAGTGTGATTCACTTCTTGACCAAGAATGCTGCAGACTTAGGGTAGGGAGTTCAATTAAACATCACTTACCTATCAGGAAAGTGGGCCTCATATCAAAAGCACTATCAACAGTCAGCGGATGACTCTGAAAGGTGCGCACATTCATATTCAGTCGGAAAACTGGACCCTGGTCACATACCTTAAGAACGAGGGGGGACACATTCCGGCACTGCTAGAGTCCTAAAACTTGCAGAATAGTTACATTTAACTCTCTCAGCCACAACCTCCCGGGGAGTCTAAACGGAATTGCGTATCGCCTATCAAGGGGTCGCAAAGTACTAAAGTGGTATCTTCTGCCCCAAGCCACGGAGGCTATATTCAAATTGTGGGGTGTCCCAGACGTAGATCTGTTCGCGTCAACAGACACGGCTATCGTACCAAAGTACGTAACATTGGATACCAGAGATTGTTCAGCAGTCTTCTGTAACGTATTCAGCCGAAAAAGGGACTATCATCTAGGGTGGGCATTTCCCTCACCCAGTTTATTAACAAGAGTACCGGCTCTTTTGAAAAGTGCAAAAGGAATTTACATCCTACTAGCACCGGAGTGGATCAAATGTTTTTGGCTATTCGACCTGCGAGCGAGAGTCATAGTAGAGCCACTTCCGACAAAAAACCTGCGGAAGGTCCTAAGAGATCTAATAGATCGGATGACAGGCAAATGCCCTGCACAATGGAATGGGACAAGTTGACTCTTTGCCTGGAAAATTGGGGGTGGGCCGATCTTGTTGCTCACTGGTCCATAGAGGAACAGAACTTCTTGTTAAAAAGTAGCTGGCGGACATCTACTTTAACAACATAATTATAGTACCCCTATTAGAAGATTGTTATTGTGGTATGATACCAATAAAATTAACCCAAAAACACCTGAGGGCCAGCAGGTAGCTAGATTTTTGGCAAAGTCATTTTTTTTTAGAATATAAGTTAGCTTATGAAACTATTCTTCTTCATAAATCAGCTATTTCTACTCACTGTGCAACAAAAAAGTAGATATCTCAAAACATTTTTTCGTTCATCAAGTTCTAAAAGCCATTTCACTTGCTAAACCTGCAATACAAAAACTACCAGTTTGAGACACTGCAATTTTGTTTAACTGGCTAAAGACTACAACAAATTCGGATTCTTTATTTGAAATCGCTAGACGCACAGCTTTAATACTCTTGCTGTCCTCAGGTCGTGGGATTCGTGATTTCACATTTTTAGAAAATAACCCTGAGAATCTAATTACTACGGAAGATGAGATTACTCTGTGGTCAAGGTTTGGCTCAAAAACAGTTTCGAATACACACTGACAGTCAGGTTGGTTGTTGCGGAAACACCCAGACCATCGTGTCTGCCCTGTCAAACACATTAACAACTTTATAGAAAGTTCTGAAATTAAAAGAAGCGCAGACGGGACTGTCTCAAGTCTTTTATTTATTTTTTTTTTCTCTGTCAGGGAAATTAATGCACATTGAATTCATAGCATTTTTAAAAATGCTAATATTGATGCCCTACCAGGCAGTATCAGGTCAGCAGTAGCCTCTACAAATTGGTTGGAAAATAGACCTGTTAAAAAATACCAAAGGAAACTAGTATTAAAACTTTCAAAAAATTTAATGTTGTCCAGTAAACAGAGTTGATAATACAACTCTAACAACTCTAATGTTGATTAATTGTATTTTTTTTTCCATTGTTGGTTAAATTTAAATACATAGCTTTTATAAAGAGATTTAAGTACTTAAGTAATTTTTTCCTTGATTAAGGATTATTTAAGAATTAATGTTTTGTTTTCTGTTTGATTTTAAAGAAATTTATATGGTTTTGTTACATTTGGACATACACAGATGTTATTATAAAAATTGCAATAAAACTGATCTATTTTCTAGAACAGTTGTATAATCTATTCATCATAGCGTTTGTATTTACCACCAGCAGATACCAAACAGGTCTTCATCAAGCAACACTGTGTGTTTTAGAAAACACATAATATGACTGTTTTGCATTCCAACAAAACAGGTATTATGTGTGAATAAAACACACAGTGTTGCAGCTATTCTCTAGCTGGTGAGCTGAAGACTCTATGACATTGACAGCTTCGCGCCAAGCGTCCTTCTTGATTAGAAAAGGACGCATGCTGGTGTGAGAGAGAGACAGGTATAAAACCATGGATATTTCGGTAAGTTTTAACCATAGATATCAATATAAAGGCATATTTACATCAGCTTCTTCTTCATCAAGCAACACTGTGTGTTTTATTCACACATAATACCTGTTTTGTTGGAATGCAAAACAGTCATATTAGTGAACAAGTCGTTGGAGTACCTATAATAAATAAATAAATATGCGAAACGAGTATTTTAAATGTTAAAAGCGTTCGCATTTACGTTATGTTTACTGTACAAGCACTCAAGGTAGGCCCTCTGAAAACTTAAAACTTCCATGTTTTATGGCGTACCAGATTCTTGTCTACCTATTTTAAATAATAATTATCATCACTTCATAATTTTTCATTAACTCATCATCATCTGCCTAGCCTTTTCCCAACTACGTTGGGGTCGGCTTCCAGTCTAACCGGATGCAGCTGAACACCAGTACTTTACATGGAGCGACTGCCTATCTGACCTCCACAACCGAGTTACTGAGTAATACGATACCACTTGGTAAGACAAGATAATTTTTTCATTAACTGCCACTCATCAGATCGCAATTCCCCCATTCCTAAACTGATAAACCACCAGCAGCCACTCAATCAGCAGTCAGTCCTACAAACAATGGCCTCGTTGGATCCGTTTCATACATTTTAACCAGCCAACCACTCGGCCGGACCATTTGTCCGGTGTTAAAAGCATTGCCTCCTGTATATTTATAAGCCACAAGCAATGTCGGATAGTGACCGGACACACCCGGACACTCGGACACTCCACGTTCACACACGAATGCCAGATTTTCGTTTTGTATTGAGTTTGGGAAACAATATGGGTAAGTGCCGGGTTTATAGGCTTTTATGGTGTGGCATACATACATAGATTAGCAACGGGTTAAGTTAAGTACCGATCTGGCTTTAACCTAGTAACATATCTAGCATTATGTTTGAAATATTTAGTTTTAGAAAAATGTGCATACCGTAACAAGCACGTGAGTTTTGTTTTTGAAGATTTATTAATTAGACATGAATAGATACATACTAAAAATCAGACATGAATAAAATACTAAAAAGGCATAAACTAAGTTACTTGCAATTGGTTTCACATAGACACCTTTTACAGGTACAATTTTACGATTAATACTGTCTTGCCAACGACGTCCTGTCAAAATGTCTAAAAGAAACAATTATTTTATTCTAGAAACGAAAACTTTACTCGCGCGCTTTCGTCACCAACTGATAGAAAATCCGAATAATTTTCCCCGATAATAAAAGCTGGTCAAAGCGGTTTTCAATTACAAATAAGCTGTAAACAACACTTTAAGCCCTCAATACTGATTGTTGATCGGTGCTGCCCCCTGGGGTCCTTGCGACAACTCTCTGTACCTCATGAAAGCTCCTGAAGAGTATTGTTCAGTCGTAATATCTTTGATTGACGCGGCGTCTATTTGCTTTGGTTTTCTCGCCAATAGGGAGATGTTTTATGGAATTTTTAAGAATGAAAGGTAGGGAGTGTTATCAGTTGTGGTATTTTACGAATTAAGTTTACCAATGAATAACTAAGCACCATTTGACACATAAAATTACTGTAACTAGTCCTGTTTATTATGAAAAATAAAAAGATTTTGTACACAATATCATTTTTATTTTCTACACTGGGAAAAAACAGTGTTTTCTAGGCTATTAAATAAAAATTAAACTATTTATTTTCAGGCTTCGAATGCCCATAGCGTGTAAAGCATGATATTGAAAAACATATGGAAAATGAGAATAGGTTCAACGATACACGAAACGTAAATCCATTTTTAAGTGCAGTTAGTAGTTTAGTAGGTAATATAAACTTTACGAAAACACAGTGTCGTAAAAAACAAGTTACACTCTTCTTCAGTTGAATAGACAAATAATGTATTTAACATCCCTTGTGATGGCAACTATATTTTCCAGGATCATTTGGCATACTTCGATGCAGTTAAAGATACTCTACTCACCCTTGAGCGCTGGGCAGATCCTTTTCCAGAGCGTCAGACAGCCGCAGCGATGGTACTGCCCCAGAGCCAGCTCCATGAAGAACAGCGGCATCCCGCCGAACAGCAGCATCACGCAGTACGGGATCAGGAACGCACCTGGAGGCAAAGACCGCTTTCAAATTTTTGGAAAGATGTTAGAAGTCCAAACACCGTTTAACCCTAGTTTTCTGTTGGATCCCTGCAGTGACGGTCACACGGTCGTCGAGTTGACAAATAAACGTTTATTCATTGGTGTATAGTTTTATCTACATTATGCACCTGAATTTTATTCAGTAGTACAAGGTCTGGAAAAGGCAACTCAAATTCTCAGATAAATGTTCAATATCTATAACTCTAGTTGTACGTACCGCCGCCATTTTGATAGCAGATGTAAGGGAACCGCCACACATTGCCCAGGTCCACCGCGAACCCCACCACAGCCAGCAGGAACTCCGCCTTCTTGGCCCATGTCTCCCTCTCCCGGGGCGGGGTCAGGGACACCACTAGGGAGCGACTCTTCTGCGGCGGCTGCTGGAAAGTTACGGACGTTAGGAGCTGAAGGAGTTGAATTAGGTATTGCAAGGATTTTCGTTTTTGTCGTAATTTGTTTCCAAATCCAGATTTTTTAAGAAGGAGGTCAGTCTTTCATATCTGTGAATCTGACAAGTCAGCTTCCTCTTGACTACAAGTCCTCATCTCTATCACTTAGAAATCACCCATTGCTGGATATAGGCCACTTTTCTTTTCTGCCAGTCTCCACGATTCCGTGAGTCCTTCGTCAAGCTGTTCCTATAGAGGGTGCAACGGAGTGATGTCTGGTCGATGCTGTGGTATATTCCACTGAACCTGTGTTTGTGCACACGCATTTGCACTATAATATATCCCGCGTTGGCTATTCTCCAATGAGATAGGCCGCCATGGCTGAAATTCGGTCAGAAGGAGGACTATATTTCTCTGTGGTTAATGCCAGATTGTGTGGTTTCTATGAGGTCTTACGTTGTTGGTGGTGGCCGGCGGGTCGGGCGGGGGCGCGGTGGGCGCGGGCGGCGCGTCCGAGGGCGGCATCTCTGACGGCTCGCACTCGCCGTTGCGCCGCTCCGGCCCGGGGCTCTCGCCCTGGAACAGAGTAGGCTTTGATACTGGTCCTACGATAATTGGTAATAAGACAGGCCGTTATTTTGGTAGTAGGTCTTTAGTAGTGGTGGGTCGTTGTTGAATTTTCGACGGACGAAACGCAAGCGTTCTCTCGACGACGAAAACGGTTGCAGGAAACTATCGTCGTTGCGACTGGTTTGAAGACGGCTTAAAGGACGAGACTTATCCAACATGGAATAGAATTGCGTTTTCGAGGTTTTCGTTACTAAACGACTGTTTTGTAAACAAAAAAAAAAACGCGGAACGAGAGACGACGCAACGACGCGACGGTCAAGTGTGATAGAGTCGAACCATTGCATTCTCGGCTGTATTTTCATAGGCTTAACATAAAAAATCACACTAAGTAATTCGAAGACTGGTTTGTGCAACGAAGACTGTTTGAACCCAGGACGTAAAAAGGTTGCATCGTTGCAGAATGCAAGACTCTCTTTGTGAACGGTTCGTCGTCGCAACGTCCACCCCTAGTCTTTTAGCACATCTAACAAAATTACATAAAAGGCACATCAGGGCAATCAGAGTCAGATTGTTTACATTGAATTATCCTGAACGAAGTATTATTTCCTAATACATAAAAGGCGAATGTAAATCCTAAACAGAGTAAAAAAGTTAAAAAGCGTAGGAGCAAGTTCTTGATTACTACTGTTGATGAAGATTACTATATTAGAGCTTGAATTTTGGGTTTTGTCCTCCTACAGTGCTAGGTAAAAGTGTTATAATTTTTAGGTAAATACTGATTTATTAAAAATAAATTATTGACAACCAGTCTTACTAAGGGGTATGTTATTACCCGGTTACTGGGTTGTGGAGGTTAGATCGGCAGTCGCTCCATGTAAAATACTGGTATTTAGCTGCATCCAGTTAGACTGTAAGCCGACCCCAACATCGTTGGGAAAAGGCTCGGTAGATGATGATGATGACTGATTTATTAAAAACATACATGAACCCTGAAAACATAACACTCCTTTTTTTGGGCAGTCCGTTTCTGGTGCTTGAAGTATTAAATAAATATCCTTCTTTCCTTTCATTGAAATAAGCACTCGGAATAATATTTTCCATTTCAAAAACGTAAGCCAAAATTATTTACCATCCACAAAATTCTCATTATTTTTGTTTAACGAACATCAAGACTCCAGTACATGAGAGTTGTAAAGTACCAGTATTTATGTGTGTACGAACAATTTGTCGTATTTACAGAACAGGCGCCCGCAAACACGACGACCAACCAGATTGCTGGGCAAATAAAAATAATGAAAAGTGACCCTTGTTGGTGAGGGCACGCGGTTGCTCTAAGACCTCATTATTAAAGACGAAATAGAAGATTACGTTTGGTAAACAAACAAGTGGTTGCCTGAAGTTAACTCAGTATTTTAGTGGAATTTCTAAATGATTGCGATGTTTTTGTATGGGAGTACTGAGGCTGCTAGAAACTTATGACATTATAATTATGTAATTTTTACCATTTATAGGAACTTTTTTTCATTGAACTAAAAGCTTACCTTTTTGAAATGAAGAATAAATTATTTCGTAGTACATTAACTGTTTTATGGAGATAGGAAGTGGCCTTTTATCCTAGTTTTCACCCATAACACTTGTCTTAAATGTCACGGAAGGTAATTGAGATAATAATATATTTATTTTTAATCACCCGAAATATCGTCACAACTTTTTTGTTTTGGTGTTATCTGTATTGTTCATATAATTATGTACAATTGGTTCTAGAAAATTACTTGGATGCTTCCAAATTCGTTAAATTGTGTTAAGGAACGAAAAAATTTATAATTAAAATTCGGAAATTCGACGGAGATGGCAGGATGAGCTGGACTCCTTTAATAAAGATTGGTCCTTGGCAGCTCTGGACAGAGAGAGGTGGAAAGAGAATAGGAAGGCCTTTGCCCAGCAGTGGGAAATTAACGGTAAATAAAAAATAAACAATTTTGTGCTAGCAAATGACATCCCCAATCCCTCAAAAAATTGTGTCGGTCCTTCTATCAAACATCCTGTATATCTTTATTGTAGACTGAAATTTAAAAAAAAAATGGTTTATTTCATCACGCTTGCATATAATTTCATACTATTTTTGTTACATCTGATAGATAGCCATTCTCGGGAGGGACTTTGAAACAGGCTCTTAATCTATTATCTTTTATCCCTGCTTTAGCACAAATCAACCTAATAAAGAACCTATCCACGCCACAGACACAATTGATTAAATCCCCACTTCTTCCCCACATCAGGATCAATTCTCAATCTGCCTATTTTCATTAATGAATGGTGGAGACCATTCATTAGTAGCAAATAGACGAGCAAGTGGCGCCCTCAATCAAATGGTAGATAATTGTCTGAACTAATTAAGAGGAACCTTCGTGCTCGTGAAAGTAATCCGATGTGTAAAATGTTAATTGTTTACACGTTATACTGGATTTTAAAGTAATTGTTTTATGTGTTTGGGATGTTTGTGAAAATGGGCGAAAAATACGCGTTTTATTTTTAGTTTTCTAATAGGTCGAAAGGCTGGAGGTCTTTCATTTGATCTTCAGGTTATAAAAATGTGTGATTATTTTATTTTATTTTTTTGTATTCAGACTCTCTATTGTACAATTTAAAATAAAACCAGCCGTAGTACTGAGATGGTCAAATTTTTCCAATCAACTTTGAACCTTATGCTTTACCGATAAAGTTGAAAATCTATTAAAGAAATTTGACAGATTGTAGTAGTTTAATGTGCTGGCTCTAGTACAACATTGACATCTTTGTAATATTTCTCAACCAAAATCGTCAGCGTCTTAAACTAATACATGTAAAAGGGCTCATACTTAAAAATAAAATGCTAAACGTACACAAAGGGTCCTCAAACGCGTTCTTTATGAGGTATTCTAAGTTTATCGTCGATAAAGCGGACGGTAGTTACCATCACTCATTGTGAACAGCTTCAAAAGCTAAACGTTAAGCTGTTAATGTGTAATTTGGGTGCTTCGTGTGTGAATACGCTTCGTTTTATTGGTAATTCGTTTTTAAAGAGTGCTAACAATTTAGGAATGTTTTGTGTTAAGGTTAACCCTATTTTTTCTAACTTGCGGATTCTACGGTTTGATAAACTGTCTCATTTTCGGCGAAGCGAACATAGTTTTCTACACAACGCATTATTTGACGTACCTACTTAGGTTAGTATTTGGCAGACTGATGTGGAAGCTAAATACTATGGTGTTTATTTATAAACGAGACGATTTAACATCAACCCCCTTTATTCATAAGCATTGCTTAAGAGTAAACTAGTCGCGAGCTCGAACTCACTGGTGGTCATGGCCAAAAAGCATTTACTACTTTACTTTATTAATAATACTGGCTGTTCTGTGCCTATGCCTGAAAAAAAAGCGCGAACGCGCGTGCATCACTTATATTGTTAAGAAGTAAAAATTATTCCGCGCGCTTTTTCTTTTCGCTGTACTTTTTTTTATTTGATAATGTCGTCAAGTAATGATGAATTTATTAATTCCACACTGCCAGAAGTCTCAGAGGCAGCGAAAAAGGCTACTCTAAGCCTCTTTTCTGAGAAATCGACCGATAGATACTTACAAGCGTATCAAAATTTCATCATATGTAAAACAAGCAAATATGCAAATTCAGTCCGAGTTTTATTTATTTCCTCGCAAATATGTTATAAAACGTCGTATGACATACGTGCGCTTTGAAAATTACAGCCGAGGCGATATTCTTGCCCGAGCCGTAGGCGAGGGCTAAAAGATAGCAGAGGCTGTAATTTTAACTTACCGCACTTATATCATAATGTACTATAATAACAGAAACTAGCATTTAAAGCACGCCATTGGACATAAATATTATACTCTAGCATTAAATATATTGTAATGTTTTGCATGTCAAGTATAGTTATTGTTATTTAATTACTGACTTTACGACCAACACTGTACCAATATTTATTGTAAATACATTATGATTTATTTCTGTAAAGTGGGTCAAAAGTACACTTAGTTACTTCCTTATAAATAAATTATATTTTAAAACTAGATGAGTTCGGTGTTTCCTATCCGACTACTCTGAGAAGAAAGAACGAAACGAAACAAGTTCAGGGGTCACAGTCTTTTTTAAAAGACATCATTTTGGTCAGACCATACGAGGACTATGCAGATTAGTATCTGAGATGGTATTTTGAGGAAACTACCACACGTTTGTATTTGAGTGGACCATCCAGTCAGTCTATAACTTGAGTTCTTTTATGTGGTAATGGTTTCCGATTTCAAGGGAGCCTGTGAAATAACCATGCTTCACCTAAATATTGGCTTAGCCTGACTTGATAAGCATCGCTAACATCAGGTGGGCCATCTGCCTATAAAAATAAAGAAAACCAGAAAATTCTAAATAGCAGATCAATTAATAAATCAATTTGAATATGTATGAATAGTATTTAATTAATAAAACAAAACGTCTTCTGTTTACTTGAGGTACTTTATGTTAATCGAGTTTCGTTTGAATTTAGTCACTTTACGAGGTTTGCAATCACTTTCGAGTTAGAACAAATTTGTTTTATGTGATTATACATTTAGGATAGACTTTTTGACTTGGAAATGGGAATTTTGTTACTGTGTAGTCAAAAATTGGGTTATAGAAGAGCCCATGTAGATACATGGGCTATTTATTAACATTAAAGCACTGCCGCGTTTAATAATGATATGCTTTTGCTTTAACCAAATTGCTTAATTACATTTTTCTTACATTGATTGGGATAATTTGACAATTTCGGGTAGCTTGTTGTGCTGGCGTCTGTATGTTGATGAAAATATGAATAGTGATAGGAACAAATATGGATTTGCAGAACTATAATCTTTAAAGACCAGACCAGACCAGACCTTTTTCCGTTTTTTTTTCTTTTCCTTTTTTTTTTGAACTTTAAAGATTATAGTTCTGCAAATCCATATTTCACACAATCTGTTTCAGTTCAAATTACTACGTCATGAAATCATGAAATTTGAGATATAATATAATATAATATAATATATATATAATAACTTAGAGTTAGGGTATATATATATAACATAACTTAAAGAGTTAGGGTGCTTGCATAATAAAGCGGGTTCCTGGTAAAGACAACTTGATACCGATTGGTGCGGATGAAATACAAGTAAATAATTTAATGTCGGACCTCATTAACTTATGCGCTTAAATATAAAGAAACAGGTCAAATATGTAACCGTTTCCTTCCGAAGATCAACCTGCAAAGACCTGATCCAGGAGTCGGGCCCGAAAATCCGCTTCTTGATGTAAGCACACTATATTGGAGACTAGCTGCACCCCGCGGTTTCACCAGCATAAGTGAGAATATCGGGTTAAAAACTATCTTATGTCCTTTCCCGGGACTCAAACTATCTATATACAAAATTTCATCTAAATCGGTGAAGAGGTAACAGACAGACAGACAAACACACTTTCGCATTTATTATATTAGTATGGATTCTAATTAAGAAAATCTGAATTTCGCAGGTTATCTTTTAGCGCAATCTGTGCAATAACACAAAATCTTCTTTATAATTTCTTCATGATTTCATTCAGTTCCTCCCTTGCACCATCGCCCTTCGAGTCCAAACATGCGAGTTCAGAGGGAACCACTCCGTCTGTTGGTCTCCACTCGCAGGAATGCTTGCCGAATTTGGTAAATGTTTGCAAATGTTTTTTACTGCCCAACATTAATGTTGGATACTTTCGGTGATAGGATTGAATTGGTTACTTTTGTTTATAACATAAACTTTCGCGATTTTGAATTCGCCGTTTTAATCTGTGGCTTGATTATGAAATATGGTTTCAGGACTATCTTTCGGGACACTTGCTGCGCTTTCATAAGATCATTCTATCAATATATGATTATAATATGCAGGGTAACAAACTGTAACTATGATGTCATTCATTACATGATTCTAGACACCCCTTGGGTAGAAAATTTTCGTCGGTCATTAAAAAAGCTATTAAAAATAAAAATTACCGACGGATAATTTCAACGCATGGTTACAATTTGCGCGTCGATGTCCGTGCCAACCTGTAGGTATAGTATAGTAACGGTATAGGTCTTAGCCCTTGCACTCTGTTTTAAGATTGCCACGACTAGTTACTCTGCACACGGATATGTTTCAGTTCGACTAGCGTTCCACCGAAATTCCCTGAACCTTCATGCACCTAGCAAATCCCAGTCATGCAAAACGGATCATGTGTGTCAAAAGCTACAAGATTTAAGCTATTCACTTTTCTACAGGGTCC
Source organism: Luperina nickerlii (assembly GCA_963855955.1). Lineage (NCBI taxonomy): Eukaryota > Metazoa > Arthropoda > Insecta > Lepidoptera > Noctuidae > Luperina > Luperina nickerlii. Next base: position 21,071,274 of record OY979676.1, on the reverse strand, counting down.
AGTCATTGAAAGATTTTATGTGCATTCCTGTACTTAGTATCTACAATTTCAAATACGCTGAATGCTTTTATGTGGTCTCTCAAACGCGTAATCTGACAACTCTGTATTACTTCTTCAAGTTTAAAATTAAATATTCTTTCTAGAGCATGAGTGACTACGAAATTATGTTTAGTTTTCAAATAATATTACTATAAACGCACGACGCCATCGCAGCAGCCCGAGACGTAGATGGCAGTACGAGCTTGAGTCCGAGCAAAAGGACTGGCGAAACAAAATTGTGTGGAAAAGGGAGAGGGAGGTCTTTCGATGCAGGCTAGTTAGATTAGAATATTACTATGACGTAGTTATTATACTTCGATCTCGATGCTCCCAGATATCCGCGTTCCGTCCACGCCTTGTCCCCTACAAATCGTCCCCAACAATGCGCGGCACGGGCGCGGTATGTCGCAACCCGTGCCCGTGCCGCGCATTGTCGCTTTGTGACACAGCCCTAATCAACACAGCTATGCTGCTAACTATTTTTTACGTTCCTTGGCAAGGACGTTCGCATGTCCTTTTAAAATGGCACTTGTTACAAGGGGTTTTATGGATGAAACTTCAATGTTTTGCGTGTTTTTTTATAATCCATAACAATATACATACTTCCCGAGGAGGGACCCGTGGCTATAATAATAACAGCCGCACAGGCCGAGCGATCAGGTTAATCTATGCTTGCCGCGGTTGGTCTGTGGATGGGTGACCATCTTTACATACCGAGACTCATTCGTGCCTCGGAAAGCACGTTAAGCCGTTGGTCCCGGCTGTCATTCGTGGGTCTTTGACAGTCGTTACGGGTAGTCAGAAACCCGAATGTCTGACAACCAGTCTTACCAAGAGGTATCGTATTACCCAGTAACAGGGTTGTGGAGGTCAGATAGGTAGTCGCTTCATGTAAAATACTGGTATTCAGCTGCATCCGGTTAGACTGGAAGCCGACCCTAACATAGTTGGGAAAAGGCTAGGCAGTTGATGATGAATGATATCCATACATCCACACTAATATTATGCACGGGGCCTGCGTGGTAGATTATACAGCCCACTCCAGCTGGAAGAGAGGAGACCTGTGTCCCAGTAGTAGGGTATTTTCGGCTGATTATGTTATGCTTGTTATGAATGCGAAAGTAACTGTTGTCTGTACCCTTAGATTTAGATGAAAGTTGGCACACAGGTGTAAACAAATGACCTGGGTTAAGGCAGAAGATACTTTTAAATTCGGTAGTACGTTTCCGTGGGATAACTTCCCACTTCAATGGCAGTGAAGCGGCGGACAAACACTAGTAGTAAATAAGTGCTTTAAGATAGTCAATTAGGTTTTGAAGTCAAAAAGAAATTAGGATTTGCTGCTAGTTGTTTATTCACCAGGTGTTGAAGAAAGTATATCCGCGTCGAAATGTTAACTTTCTAGTGTGCCCATAACACTAAAATACTTTACATTTCGTAAAGTTCACTGAAAAAAAACTCACAATAGAATCATGTTTTTTCATGAACAAATACAAAATGTTCGAAAAACCTTATTATGTGCCGTTTTTTGAGGTCGCGACTTACAGGAAGTTAACATTGCGATGCCAAAGCGCCCCTCCACGTTTAAGGAAAACTTTGATTTGTATTTAAAGACATGTTTTGAAGAGTCTGCAACTTTTTAAATGCTGTAAAAGATACCTTTTATATGTGCTCACACAAAAGTACCCTGTTTCAGTTGAACTTAGGAACAACCCACTAGTTGCGTTGCTGAGATCAGAAGAAACAAATTTAGAGAAAAACTTAGATTTCTAGAAGGCATTATGTGATTTTTTCTATGCATAAATTGTGCCACAATATGTTATAAGCTTTTCGTATTTTTTTTATTGCTGTATGGGGTCTGCTTTTGAGCTCCATCACGGCTGATAGAAAGCGATGGATGAGGTCTATGATGGAACGTGTGTACCCAGAAATGCCTGTTTGCTTTTGCTTTGAAAGAAGAGGTTAAATGTGGAAAAGAACACAGACGATGGCAGAGAGTGCCACACTTTGGCTGTGCGCATAATAAGTTTGGAGGAGCAGCGTTGAGTACGACTGGTCGGGATATCAACAAAGTGTGGAGCGTACCCTGCAGTACGTTTGGTGGTCCGGTAGTAAACACCTACTACTACCATAGGGTAGGGTAAATAGTTTAATGTCCTACATATAGATGTAGGACATTAAACTGATCAACGTCAACCATTTCCAAACACTCTTTATTTTAACTTTGATAAACCAGGCAACTGTTTTCCAAACACATGCTCATAACACAGCATTACCTGCATCTCTATAGTTTCCCGCCAATCCTACAAACTTACCGGAGAACGATCTACACGGATCGATGAGCAAGTTATCTAAACGAGGTTACGAACTGTATCCAACTTGCGATGAGTCTGTGCGACGTGGTCACCCTCCCATCTGCATAACTGCTTTACAGAGGGAGGATTCACCTTGACCTTCGTACAGGTGTACTTGAGAACAAAGATAAAGGTCCACCTATTTTATTTACCCATGTTTTTGATAGTCAGTTACGAGCGCCACTATTTTAGTAATGCGTATTGAGACAAGCATCAATTTAAAATATTCAAGCAAGACATCGTATGCCTAATACAGCAATAATTGCTGACCACCTTAACTCAGTAATAGTTAGCCAGAGGTAGTTCATTCATACACTTAACCTATACATAAAGGCATAAAAATATACTTTCTTATATCTATATTTAAGGGCTGGTGGGAGAGTCATTCTAGCGAAAAATTAAGTTGCTAAAAAAAATGTTTTTGTAAGCTACTAAATCATAATAGCTGACCAGCATAGCTATTCACAACCACTCGATACGCTTCCGTATCGTATCGAACATCAATCAATGTTATCGTAGGAGTGCTCTAAACGCTGTTCACAAGTTCATAACTCGAAAATTTTGTCAGTTAAATCAAATAGACGACCGCTATTCTTCCGACAGCTGTCTACTGTCGGGGGCAAGGCAAATCATGTTATCGAAATGTGTAATTTTCGATACGATAGCCTGTCGGATGGTTGTGAATAGCTATGCTGCAATGGTTAAGCTACCTTATTAAAAAACTTTAAAGGGAAACTTTAAACCCTTTATAGCAGAACTTTTTTGTCATAATATTATTTTGCATAACAGCGTATAGCATAAACTTCATTTCGCAAAAAATCGTTTGGCATACACTCATTTATCATACATTCTAAACTCATAATTTTGTAAGTCAGAATCATCTCTAGGCATAAATTTCATATCCATAATAATTAAAAAGTAAAACCATCATATCGCAGAAAGTTCACAGTCAGAATCGTCTTTTGGCATACGTGAGCTCGTGCGTAGGGGTCACAGTTTTAACTTAACCTCACCTAACCATTTTTTTTTAATAATTAGTTAGGGTCTAAGTTGGTTTACAAGCAATACTAAATAAGATGTAGTCGATGGTGTCCCGCCGCTACCCAGCGCCCCTATTTCTATCTACAGGGTTTAAAGGAACCTAACCTAACCCAAGTCGGGTTGCCCCCAAGTCCTGAGATTGCTTATAGAAACCATTATTTTTATAGTTCATTCAAATACCATGGAAAACAACACCGAACAAACAATATTCGTTAAAAAATAATTCTACTCTTATCTTCATAGTATGCCAAGTGAAATTATGCCAAATAAAATTTTGCCATCTTCATATGTAGTATGCCATTGTAAATTTGGACATATAAACATTCGGCCAAACAAATGTTAAATTATTTTTATGCCTTAAAAATATTCGTTTAAAGAAGATTATACCAAGTAGATTATGCCAAATAAATTACTGCCAAAAAAAATCTGCCAGATAGAGGAAACCCAGCATAGTAAGCCAGCCTAGTTGACGCGAATACCTTAACTGTGCATGTCGTGTTTATAGTTTCGCGTGTTCCTTGGAAAGGATTATAATTATGCAAACATGTGTTTGAAGAACTGTAATTAAGTATGTCCTTGACGATCAATCTTATTTGAATAATACTTTGTAGATATTATGCCGCAGAGGTACGGCAGACTGTATGTAGGTGTAATTTTAAGTTCATGTGACTATTATCACTTTTATTTACTACTGAGCAAAAAAGTTGACACCTAAAGATTGAGAATTATAATTATCGTGGACGTGAAACTATTAATTCAATAATATCATTTTATGACACCGTTGACCTCTGTACAACCCCTTGTCAGCTTCGCCATCCATGCATAATCAGCATATAATGTTCCCACTGTTGGGATCAGGTCTCCTCTCTGTGAGACGGTATGGGCCGTAATCCACCACGCGGGCCCAGTGTGGGCTGGTGGACGTCACGTCTTCGAATTTTTGGTTTTAGGACATGCCAGGTTCCTGCCGATGTTTTCCTTTACCGTTTTGACAGCAGTGCAGATATTATATACATAAAGTAAAGCGCGTGACTGGGTTCGAACTTACGTCCTACAGCTCGTAAGTCGGGAACGTTACCACTGGGCTGCCACGGCTCACATGCGCATTGGTTCGCAATTCATACCACTGATAACTTATCACGGAAATTTGAATAGAATCGGATGAGCGCACGGAACAGATATCTGTTCCGTGGATGAGCGCTCCGGGCTCAGTAGAATCTGTAGGTGAACAAGTAAGAGCAGTCTAGGGTCTAATATGAGTGAGCACATGATACCCATGGAATAAGACAGATAATATTACCTATATTTTACTAGCTGCGCCTCGCGGTTTCACCCGCATAAGTCTCGATTCCGTGGGAATATCGGGATAAAAAGTATCCTATGTCCTAATTCAAGTCATGGTCTACTCATGTGCCAATTTCTTCCAAATATTTTCAGCCATTTTAGTGTGAAAACGTAACAAAGAAACATGCAAAAAAATGCAAAACTTTTTTCTTCATAATATTATAGATTACTATTACATATACATTAGAAAGTTAACAAAAATAGTGTAATGTGGTCGGTGGTTTTAGAATTTAACTTTAAAAGAAGCACTGTTGGCAAGCACAAGTTTAAACTGGCATGCTTACAAAATATAAATATTCTTATTTTATCGCAAAAAAAGCAATGTGAACAACACCAAAATAAATGGCAGTAGTCGAGAAATCAAATCGCATGCAAAATGTTATATCGGAGAATGATAATCCGACGCAATATACTTTTTGTATGTGTGTCTGTACACATTGTTCACATATGCAGATTATAATACTACGTAAGATGTTGTCAAGCAGAATTCGTTTTTTTTTTTGGGACGTTGACGTGTGTCTTAAAAATTCAGGAAATTCAGATCATCTTACACTTACACACTCAGTAAGTTTTGCAAAAAAAAAATGTTCTATAGGTATTTTTACTAAATATTTTCAAAGTACTCTCCACTAGCCTCTATACAAAGTTTCATGCACCTGAACCAGTTCTCGAAACACTTTTCCAGTCCGCCGCAGACACCTTGTTTACAGCCGGCTCGAACGCTGACAGCGCGTCTTCCGGCGACGAAAATTGTATCACTTTGAGCAGATTTTTTTTTTGGGAATAAAAAGAAGCCACACGGCACTGACCTAGCAAGGTCAGAGCTGAAAGGAGGATGACCCAGGAGTTTGACCGGCGGCGTGCTGTCCCGGAAGTCCCTCGTTTTGAGCGCGGTGTGCGAAGGCGCGTTGTCGTGGTGGAGCAGTAGCCCGCGGAGCCCTGTTTGGTCGCTTGACACTCACAACAGAGCAAACTTCTGCCAAGCATTGGTAGTATAACATTCAGCGTTGATGCTTCTTTGGTTCCGTAAAGGAATTGACATCAAGTAGCAAGTCAAATTGAAAAAGCTCGCGATCAAACCATCCCCCCGATTCTAGATCGCTTCACTTTGGTAGGCGTTCATTCGTTTTGAAACACCCAAACCGTCGACTGGCGCTTCGTTTCGTATAAATCCAAGACTCATCACCTGTAATGATGTCGTAAATACGCCGAGACGAGCCTGCTTCAAATTTGTTTATCATATCACGGCACCATTCCACCCGGGCCTACTTCTGAGCATCATCGGTGAGGTTGTGCGGCACCCAGCGTGAAACTATCCTCCTCACGCGAAGATGCACGTGTAGAATTTCGTGAAGACTTCTTGATCCAACCTGCAGTATATGCTGAGTCTCTTGATAGGTAACTCGTCTATTGTCTTGGATAAAACTTTTCACTGCTAGCACGTTTTCTCCCGTAACAGCCGTCAAAGGGCGACTACTTCTTTCTTCATCCTCCAAAGTTAGTCAACCGCGCTTGAATTCGTTATACCAACGATACACGGTTGCCTTAGAAGGGCCTCCATCCATCAATGCCATTTGAAGTCTATCGTACGATTCGTCCGGTTTCAGGCGACACTTGAAATCGTAAACAATCATAGCGCGAAAATGTTCCCGGCCCGCAGATCCATTTTGTAATGAGACATGGTAATTTAAATTAGCTCGCAAACAATGTGGGGCAAAATTTTGAAATTGGAACGTACCTATTTATACTTACACTTAATATTTTTTTCAAATTAGATTATATCTGGCCAGTCTCTCATACATAAAAACTTTTTTTCGCAATACTTTCTGAGTGGCTTGGTATACCAAGGTGTGACGGTTGTAATATATGTCACCGACATTTATTTTATTTTGTACGTTTTTATAATGTGTTTTTCTAGATGATGAAGACCTACGAAATTATTGTATTATTTCGCATCGGCTAGTGCAAGATTATATTGAACCAATGATTTCTAAAACTTTCTCTATTTTAACTTTATTGTATGTCTATACATACAATAAAATTAAGACAGATTAATTAGATTAAGTTATCTATATAACTAACTAATTACAGTAGGTACAAAATTAAATGACTAACTGACTATACAAATAAAACTTTCTTAAAGTTATTCTGCATGTATTAATTATCAATTAACATCAATATTATAATTAATTGACCCAACACTAAGGCATTTAGAGACGAACTTAAAATACTCAATAAGGCTATTGAGTATTTTGAGTTCGTCTCTAAATTCTAGTAAGTAAGTAGTTAAGGCTAACAGCAAGAATATCTCTAAAGAAATTGGCACAAGATCCGGCTGCTCCTTGATAAAAGGAACTGATCAAGCGCACAGTGCGCCTTCATCCATGATAGATATGGAAATGGTACCTGATTTTATGTGGTACCTACTACATGGTTATTTCTAGCGGTTTTATTCGCATTCTAGAGGAACTACTTCATGAACTTACGCAGATTAAATATTTTTATTGCGTGTTGCCCCTGTTTATAGGAGCCTTTAACCTAAGACATGATGTCGGTATGATAAAGCTCATTCAAATCTGACCATTTATTCATGCAAAACATGCATATAAAGAACGTTTTATGAAATAAGTGGGCATTTGGATGGCAAGCTACACTACTTAAAGGCTACATAAAGGGTGTATGGTGCCCTTACATAAAGTGTGATAATAATGGAATTATTTCAGACTAGGCAAGCGAAGCATGTTTACGATATCATCAACAAATCAAAGTGGCTCATTCCTCTCAGTTGACCTTTAAGACTTGCAACCTGAACAAATCCAATGGAAAATCGAACAGCAAAGGGTAATGGAACTCGACAAACAGTAACACGGGCCTAAATTCATAGTTAAGTGAAATTAAGCCAAAATAACTTGCTTAAAAAAAGAACAAAGTGAACAAAAGAATCCCTGTTATTCCGACATTCCTACTTTTGAATACATACTTTAGCAATTTTTATTTTTTTCTGTTTTTGTCACAGCTTTATGGTTTTAATGTTAAATATCTGGGGCGTTTGAATTATGTTCTTATTCGTTATGACGCGACATAAAAAATTCACACGTGGTAGAAGTGAAACCTTCAAAAACACTGTATAATGCTTCTTATCTCATTTTCTCCCACGTTAAATCTTATGAATTTACATGTCTCTTTTTACTGTCGCTTTTTGGTTTCATAAACTTTCCATCCATCCATCCATCCATCCATCCACATCCACATCCACACATCCATTAAATGTGATGTCATTTGTACTAATAAAAAACAAAAACACTGTATAATGCTTATTATCTCATTTTCTCCCACGTTAAATCTTATATGTCTCTTTTTACTGTTGCTTTTTCGTTTCATAAAATTTCAAATCACAACGATGCTAAAGAAGTTTTCACGTCAAAAAAAGCGGTTAGGAGTTTAGGACAGACTGATGCGGAAGGCAGAGAACCGGCACCCCCCTTGTGTAACACACTTTCAGAACCGGCACCCCCCTTGTGCAACACACTTTCAGAACCGGCACCCCCTTGTGTAACACACTTTCAGAACCGGCACCCCCCTTGTGTAACACACTTTCAGAACCGGCACTCCCCTTGTGTAACACACTTTCAATCACAATCCAAATTATCTAGAAGGATATTGGTAATCCATTGCTTCATATATTCGAAAAGTTTATTTTTATTATGACGCCAATGAAAGGATAAAATTACTCTTCTGAACCAACAGAGGAAAGAGCAGTAAAAATAAAAAAAAATCGCAAAAAAAAAAATCGTTTGTGTAGGGATCCCTATACTTACTGATATGATAACAGGGCGATTCTATTTGGATGATGAAATAAAACCAACCACCCCGAGAATGTTCGTAACACTGCTTTATTGAAATATATTTGAACATATTATTTGGAATATTAGGTACGAATGCTGCATGTGCAGGATGCATGGCGTGTAGGTCGGAAGAGTAATGTACTGTTACGTACAGTTTGAAAGGTGAGTTAAGGTGCCTGCCTTTAACCCCAATATCAAAAATTCACCATTACATTATACAGATTCAGACATTATACAGATTAGATGAAATATATGAGTCGTCTTGAATGAGCAGTTTGGAAAGAGATCTTTTAGTTTTAGTTATTTAAAGCTTTTCTACCAATATTTTGTAACTTCAAAGTCTAGTACAAATAGAACTGAAAACGCGTGCTAGGTAGCCGCGCTACGAAACATGCCGATTGGCTGAAACTTTTAACTATTCTCGCACTTACTCGTGAATCGTGCTGTTTTAAATTTTAAATCTCAAAAGTCAAATAGCGCGAAAAATAAAGAATTTCAGTGGAAATTGACAAGTGAAGCGAGCAAGTGAAAGCGGCTGCAAGCGAGCTGTTTGCACAGCCACTGTGTCAAGTTGAGCCGGCTTCAACTTTACAACTTTTTTATTATTTTTATATGCTTGCTGTTGCCAAGTAAGTAATGGTATTCTGTACTCCAACAGTTTATTTTGGCATATCGATGAAGGATTCACTTTCTTAATGGCACCAAAAAACTTCAATGGCCGAAAACGCAATTCCGCAAAAAAATCTGTTTTCATTAAATCTCGTGCCGCCTCTGACACTGTAAGGTATATATAATAACAAGTATTGTTGCGACAGACCCGACAAATGTAATTCTTCTTAGTACGTCGATGGCAAAAATAACACAAAAAAATATATAGGTTTTTGTTTGGCCCAAAATTCAGCATCGCAAATACGTTACCGTTCGCTGACGCAGCCATTAGACGAACGTCCTAAGGAATCACGATGTTCCATGTTTCATATGGTGTACATAATAAAGAGTATTCTATTTATTATATGTTTCAGAAGACAATCACACCTGAAATGACAGCAAATAATTATAATCGTGAAAACCGTTGAGCTTATATGGAAACGGCTCCTAGTAGTCGATCGTTGGACGATCTTCAAAGATAATCTTTCGCGAATAAATTATGTATTTGTATTTAAGCGTTAGAGGGTTAACGGTTCTCCAAGCGCAACAAGTGCGAAGGCTTGAGGTAGCGCTACAGAGCGAAATGCTAATAAAACGTGTGATAATAAGTTTGAATATCGTGTGAAAGATGATATATGGCTAGAAATGAAGAAGAAGAAGTCATTTCGCGCCGACTTCAAATAAATTGGAATAAGAGCAGTAGAATGATGATATTTGGTTTGAACATTGCGATAAATGTACTGAAGCCAGCAAATCGAGCTACCCGAAACTGTAAAATTTTTCCAATTAACTTTGAACCTTATGCTTTAGCGATAACGTTGAAAATCTGTTAAAGAAATTTGACAGATTGTAGTAGCTTGATGTGCTGGTGTCTGTACCTCCAAAGGTAAAAATATTTCCTCTGGAGGTACAGACGCCAGCACATCAAGTTACTACAATCTGTCAAATTTCTTTAATAGATTTTCAACTTTATTGCTAAGGTATAAGGTTCAAAGTTGATTGGAAAAATTTGACAGTTTCGGGTAGCTTGATGTGCTGGCGTCTGTACATTTATCTCATAGCATCTGTATGAGGAATGGATTGCGTAGTGACAGATGATTTTATATAAGCAGGTTTAGCGCGTTTGTTACTCTGAAGATTGAAATTGAATGGCTGTCCGAAATGTGAAGTTTGAATTTCGGTTCTTGTATTCTCATTTCAGGGATAAAATTATTAAATTAATCAATTCACTGACAGACAACGCACTGCCTAAACCGCTGGGTCTAGAAGCGTGTTTTGCACAAGAGTTCCTTTTATAACTAAAGTGAGCCCTAAGGAAGGAATTTTGAAAATTCATCCCCTAAAGTGGTTAGCCATCATAGGGGATCAAAGTTTGTATGGAAGTTCGTCATTTTGCCAATGGTAAATCCCACAGTGTACATGGCTTGTAGTATAGTGAAGAGCACACGTAAGTAAGTTTCATATCAAGATATTTTATTCTACGACTTAGGCCTGATTTTTCAATAGTCAGATTAATTTTTATCTGAGGAATAAATATTTCGGTTTGGCAGGTTTTGTATAGAAATAATCTCAAACTGTCAAATTATTCGTTAGATAAAAGTTATCTGACTATTGAAAAATCAGCCCTTATTCAACTTTATGCAAGTGAAAAGCACTTGAAGCGGTGAATGTTGACGTGGTCAAGTACGGTAAACATTTAAACAGTTTATAAAACTACTAAAAGAGGTTATAATAGTACAAAGATTAGTTTTTTTAATGTTCCTAGTACGGCGGGCTGTCCTGGCGCCGCTTCTACGGCTGCTGAGACCCTCAAGCGGCGCATATATTGTAACATTATGGGTAACTATAGGTTTGAACCGTTTGAGGTCGAAACACTCGGGTCATGGGGCCCGAGTGCGCGTCTCCTTTTTAAGGAAATTTCTCGCCGGTTGTCACTTCACGTGACCAGAGGGCTGGGTCGATCTTTAGTCAAAGAATTAGCATTGCCATTCAACGTGGCAACGCTGTCGGTCTTCTGGACAAATTTCAGGATGACAGCGACGCGGACGAGTACTTCGACGCTTAAGTGTCCTTTGATTTTGTACTTATTTGTATAGCAAGTTAGTAATTTAATTTAGTAGGTATCTAGTATAAATAGTTAGTCTATACATACAATAAGTGATAAATGCTTTATTATCTGTAAGTAGGTTTGTAAACACTTTTACACGTCAATCATATTTTTTAAACTAGATGAGGTCGGCGTTTCCTATCTGACTATTCCGAGAAGAAAGGCCGAAACAAACTCAGAGGTCAGTCTCTTTTAAAGTCCAGACAAAATCTTGGTCAGGTCATTTATATAATTATCTACATTACTTTATATTGAAAAAAGAAAGTTTTTTAAATAAGTATACTGGAGTTTTTGCAATTCTAAGAAGACGTACCACGTTTGTGGTTAAAAACATAAAATGTGTGCTGTGTTTGCCTCAGTTCTCGGAAACGTGTTGATTCTAAAGATTGCGCGACTCAACGAATGTTTACAGTGTACGGTAGCTACAGGTTGATAGTCAACAAGTCTTCTTGCTTATGTGATTTAGAAGACACGTGTATGCTGTAAGAGTTACTTCGACAAAGTTTTTGTAAAAGTAGTTAATGTAGAGCGAAAGAGATGTTTTCGGAATTAGTTAGAGATGGTTTGGAGTGGATATAATACGTAGTTTTCTTAATTAAAAGGATCGGTAAATCTTGTGTCTGTTTCAAAGTTTATTTCAGAAAGGGTGAGTTTTTGTACAATTGAATTGGTGACACTAATTGCTATGAAAACCCTGTAAGTAAATGAGATTATCTTGCGTAAGAATGTAAGAAAGGTATTTAAAAATATTTAACTTAAAGGCCTGTTTCGCCATCTCTAGATTCGTTCGGGTTAATTTTGGTTTAGGACAGAAAATGTTGAATCTTTGTTTTTAATTTATCTGGTGGATAATACCTATTCACCTGTAAACAAGGTGAAGCAGACCCTAAGCCTATGGGTCCTATTTTTTTCCGATGCTTGCGACAGTTATTATAGGTAAGAATAAAAAGTTTTTCTCAAATTCGACTTTAAAAAAACTTTCAAAAATTTTCATAAGTACTTTCAAAAAACTTGGAAAAATTCAAACCCTTTAAAAGTAAACTCAAACTTTCAGAATCACGTACCTTAGGTTGAAGTAGACGTCAGCGCTCCGGCGAGAGGATTCTCATGTCGAACTTCCAGAGGGTAGCCATGACGTGTGCTGAAGTCTGCGTCTCCAATGCCACTGAGGAAGCCAGCAGCTTCGGCCTCGACGGTGCGGTGGGCGGGGCAGGACACGCCTCCTGCAACAAGTTGCCGCCAACTGGTACGAAGAATCAGCGATGCCGATTGTTTTTTTTAAGATGATGGTAGAGGCTAGTGTACACGGGATGGAAGATTTTGTTACGAAATAGTTTTCAGATTGTTTTACACTTTTTTACACTACTGTTTTACACTGTTTTAGTGTAAAAAAGTGTAGAAATAATAGTGACAATGATACACATCTTACACATGAACAAAGTGCGTATATCATCATATCAGACTAAGAAAGTGGATCGGACTTGTGTAATACAATCAACAGCATTCTAAGTTTAAAAAAATTATCACGTAAAAAATTAAGTTACATTTAAATTGCTTATTAGTTATTAAGAACCTGGTAAAGGAAAAAAAGATTGTTTTACGGATATCTTAAACGTTTTCTAAAGATTTCGGCTGTGTAGTGCAGCTGCTTCAGATAACCTAAAAAGTTTCAATGTGTACTTTATCGTGGGACTAGAATTTAAATAACCTTGTAATTTTGCAGCAGAATCTTCAAATCGTCGTTTATTTATTTATTAGGAACACCAACTACATATTTTGGCCTTTATGGACCTCGCACAGGTTTTTTTTTTGTTTTTTAGGATTCCGTACCGCAAAAGGAAAAAACGGAACCCTTATAGGATCACTTTGTTGTTCGCCTGTTTGTCTATCAGGACCCTTTATCTAGAAACGCGTAAAGGTATCGAGTTGAAATTAAAATCATATACTCAGGTCTGCAGCCCTTTGAAACTGTGAAAAAATCAAACTTCTAAGTTAACGCAAAGAAAAGATACGGCCGCTTATGCCACAAAAAAAGTATATTTCGACACTCTCAAGGGAATCAAAATTTATAGGGTACTTCCCGTTCACCTAGAATCTTGAAATTTGGCAAGAAGCAAGGTTATGTAGCACAAGTAATGGAAAAAAATCCAAAAACCGTAAATTTGTAGTGACATTAAATAAAATCTCGTGTTAAACTATTTACATACCTACAAATTCGTAGGGAACCCTCGGTGCGCCAGCGCGACTCGCACTGAACTGGTTTTTTTTGGTTGGTTTTAATGTAACTTATGAGTTTTAAATGCTCCTTTTTTACTAAGTATTTGAATAAAATATTTTTCTTACTTTCTATTTACAACACATTTTACCTTTCACTTTACATAGGATTTTCTTACTATGTAAATATGTCGCTTAAAAGTCTACACAAGTCATGCATACAAGTTTATCAGTTTTGTAGTAGGTAATAATTATAGTATGATCCATAGTAATGTTGATAGTTAGTGCTACCCTGAGATAGTTATTGAGATGAATATAATGCTAGCTTACATATGGTACAGTACCCGGCGATAAATATTCCACATCGACCTTTACCTTTTTTTGTATAAAACAAAGAATAAAAATAATTATCAAAAGAAGCAAATCATAATTGTTTTGACAGCTCCTAATAGATACCGGACTGTTTGTATTTCGTGCGACAGAGATAACGCTCTACGAAGCCGAAATTAGCCGATTGTCTCTTTCAAAGGTCGATGTGCGATATTTATCGCCGGGTACTGTAAATAATTTAATGTTTTTTGTTTGGTAATGTTAATTACTTACTATTGTGTAGAATCAAGTTCTTCTAACTGAACAGACAGCTGTGCTGCTGGGGAGTTTTTTGCGCCACTTCTTGTTCAGGAAGTGGTGAAGGGTTTTGGGGGACTGTGTTATGCAATTTTGAAGTTCAAAAAGTTCTGATTCTCAGCCTAATTTGAATAAATGACTTTTGATTTTGAATGTACCATTAAGTAATATTGAACCAAAAGTTAAGTATATTAACCAACATCCAGCTACGGCAGGCTTATAATTAAAAAAAAAATGCAGAAAGATCAGAGCTGGAAGAAATCGACTTGAAGTTCTGCTTACTCAAGTTTCGATTGAACTCCTTCTAATACACGTGTACTGAAACCTACAGGTTTTCAACTGAAACCAAGTAAAGTTTGCGTTGCAAGTTGAGAAACTTATAAGAAGGAATATGTTCAAGAACTACTCTTTAACACGTGTACAAATTAGTACCTAATTACTTTCAGAGGGCTAATGTTGTGGGTACTCAGATGCACGTATAACGCCTAGAAAATGGAAACTGATCACTAATTTCTTGGTGATGAGTTCTCTGTTTTTCTGCGTGTTACTTAATTTTATTCTTCAAGACCTGATGTAGGTATAGCGTCTGATGTGTGTGTCACGATGATGAAACTGTGCGAGGACCTGAGTCTCAACAACAAACATATCCTTAAAATTTTCCCGCTAAACTGCTTGTTTAGGAAATCGTTGTACTTTCCGAGCCAACATGCAAAAGTACCTGTTACGAAACCATTTTACAGACGACAAATACACAGTTATCGGCTTGATATTGTAGATATTATCATCCAGTACTTAAAGGTCTTAAATAAAAAAAATATTTCAGTCAATATCTAAAATCTGTTATTCAGACCAATGATATCGCAAAAGATTAGAGTTTACTTGCATTATTTAGCTTTAGAATTGATAACATGCTGTGTTTACAGCTACTACTAAAAATTTACAGGCCTACAAATACCTTACCACCTTACCTTAATACCTTTAAAGAAAAACTATTACTTCACTAAGTCCACCATCCTCTCCACATCCTAACATCTCACAATAGATAAATAAACATCACTGCGTCCCGCCCCTCTGTGCTCTTCGCAGATTTGACCAATCAACCGATACTATCTATAAGTCTAAGCTCATCTCTATCACGAACTTACGGATAAGTACGGTTTTTCTCTCCTCCATGCTGAACGGGGAATAAAAGAATTGTGTCGGAGGAATGTATTGCGTTACTGATTTGCTTGGTAACGGATGGTGCTTAGTTGGCAGGAATGATTAGGAATTGGTATAGTTAAGTTAGAGGAATATATACCTAGCTAGAATAGTACCTAGCAAATTCTTTTTGTAACAGAACTTATGTATCACTAGAAAGAAATGGAAGATTGTACCAATCAAAATTGTCCACAATCTGGAGGGCCATCACGTAGCATGACGCATTCGTTATTGCCGCTCGTCGCCTATGTCGATTTTAAAATAGTGACATTATCCAGAATCATGTATTCCCAGTACAAGTCGACTGTCGAGTCTACGTCCACTAATAAACATCTATTGTAAACCTTTATCATCATTCGGATAAAGGATGTAAACAATCGCTTTTGCCGCATTTAATAAGCTTGTACGTTCAAAAACATGCCATAGGCAGACAAAAAAGCTACAGCTCATCAATACTCTCTTTTACCTTCAACTCGAGGGAATGACTGCTCACGGTAAGAGGGAGTGAGCCGTAATCCAGCACGCGGGCCCAGTGCGGGTTAGTAGATGTCACATGTCAGCGGGATTGTCCGAAAGGTTTACCGCTGGCCCGAAACATAAAGGGCTAGGAAGGAACACGGGTGGGTTTTAGTCAGTAAGAGTCTGACACTCCCTTCCTCTCCACCCAGAGCGGGAGGGGTCATTTGATGATTGCCAATACTGAAAAAAAAAAACCCCTTCATTTGAAGATTTCCCATCCTGAAAAAAAAGTAGTTGTCACATGTCTTCGAAGTTTTGATTCTGGGACATTCCGGTTTCCTCACGATGTTTTCCTTCACCGTTTTGAGAGCAGTGGTGATGAAATAATTTACACAAAGTAAAGCGCTTGTCTGGATTCGAACCTACGACCTAAAACTCGTAAGTCACGGCCGTTACCACACTGAGTCACCAGTGCTCTCACTGGAAACACTCGAATTGGTATAATTTAGAAACGAAACAAGACAACGTTTTATTCCAAACGAAGATTTCATAGGTACTATTAGAAATAGGAAGACACATAATATTCGCTAGTGGCATGAACTAGACACAGTAGATAAGTGTCCAGCTGCCCGCATCTGCCATGACCGCTGTCATAAGATAACACGCTACAAAGCATGACCTGACGTCAGATGACAATAATTATATTATATAAATTAAATGGTGGTAATTTCTAAACGACTGAAGGGCTGTAAAAATCATAATTATGTTCGGACAGCAGTGAAATAATGAGCTGGTTATGTACGGAAATAAGAACAAAACAAAATTAAAAGCATTCAAGAGGAATTAATAAAACCGTAAAATAACAAAAAGAGTGGGTAGGCATGCATGATATAAGGTGACTTTCTATAGTTACTGCCTAGACCCATGGGAATAAACCGTGAATTTATGTATGGACACATGTAAAGCAACAAACATACGCATTAGCCCACAGAAAGAGATACACTTAGATAACGCAAGTATCACGATCAGTATGAAAAATTAGCGTGCCATTTTTTGACTACATACTATGACGTCACAAGCATTATTTAGTGATGGGAAAATCAAATCGACGAAAAGACGCCGCCGAGTGCAGCACCCGTCCCGCCCCACCTCCGGGGCCTAGCGCCAACGCTTGCGCTCACCCAGCCAGCAGTACTAAAGTGAGCGCGAAAGTAGCGGCTTACGATTTTTGTACGTGAGCTGGGCACTCGAAATAGTTGCTCTTGCGTTATCTAGGTGTATGTATATATATCTGTGCTTTAGTCATTTAAAAAATAATCGCCTATAATGGTCCCATTTCTGGGACACAGGCCTTCTCTCTTTTTGAGAAGGACTGGGCCGTAATCTACCACGTGGGCCCAAAGCGGGTTGGTAAATGTTACATGCCCTCGAACGTTCTGTCTTTTCTTGGATATACCGGTTTTCTGACGATGTTTTCCTTCACCGTTTTGAGAACAATATTGATGAAAAAAATTACATATAAAGTAACGCGCCTGACTGCATGGCTTCGAAACCACGACTTAGCCTTTTTGAAACAAACCTTTAATTGAAGGCATAAACTGCAACGTGACTTTAACTTTTCTTACCGTCTCCTCAGATTCTTCTACCTCAATTCCTTTTTCCAATAACTTGATTTTTTAATGCGTGCAGCCACCAGTAATTTAATCGCATTTAGGTTTAAACTATTTGAATTATTCACTACCTTAAAATAACGGGTTTAGTCCAAAAAAGCCGGAAATGGGTCACGTTGGAGATCAAAATATACTAAGACTACTTAATTGATGAAAATTGCCGATCTTTACCAGCACAAAGAAATTGGCTTCAGTCATACATTATAAATAACAAATGAAAACTACGAACATAAAACAAAAATACTGAAAATCAAATCAATTATCAACCTAAAACTTTAATAAACATGTTTTGATGACACGTTTGAGTTATACGCCATGTATTGTAATCGTTTATTGAAACTATAGGGTGAAGTGAACTTAATGACGTAATTATATTTGCGTTGTGTCCACACCAGGCGAACTGACAATTATCACGAAGGTGCCAGTGGTGGACAACAGTTTACAGCGGGGTAATTACGTGACACATAAAATGACAATTGATCGCATTTTCTTTATTACATCGGACTTTTCACTTTTTATTATTTCATTTTTCTCGAGGGTCTTAGTCTGTGCTAAATAAATGTATTTTCTACACTGACCTGTACACAGACATGTATGATAGAGGTCAGTGATTTTCGATGTTTCAATTTGACAGTTCAGCCATATTCATTGTGTTATTCACATTGTTAAGCAGACGGATTTATTAAACCTATGAACAAATAGATTAGAAATATTTATTTATTTAATAAGGCTTACCAACTAAACATACACAGCATTAACCCAGAGTCGTTGACTTAATATTGATCTCGCATGTATTTAAATTATAGGAAAGCACGGCAGTATCAAATTATTAGTGTACTAGTACATTATATAATAAATAGAAAATTAGACACTAAAACAAATCAATCTATCAAAAAATAATTTGAATACTACGTTATAACTTAAAAATGTAGTTTTTTATACTACATAACAATTTACATATTATTAAAAATACTTTTCTTAAATATAAACAATTTACCACCTTTCGGTGGTAAATTGTGAGGAAAGTATTTTTACGTCAAGATCGCAACTGGGGAACAAGTCATTGCATCTTCTGAGGATATAGGAAAGGGGCGCATTGTATTCGTACTTGTTTCGACTGGATTTGATCGAGAAAGGTCTATAATTTTGAACTCTGGCGGACGGCCTAGTATATTCATGTTCAGCTGATCTCACCAAATCTGGGCAATCCACGCCTTGATTTACAACTTTAAATAAGAAAGTTAAACCTAAGAATTCTCTACGCGATTGTAACGATTTCATTTTGAAATGATTCAGTCTATCATCATAGTGCTTATTTGTGCGTTGAACACCAGCTATTGCCGAGAGCCTCCTAACAAACCTCTTTTGTATACTTTCTAGGCGTTGAATATTGTTTTGGTAGGTAGGGTACCAGATGATTGAGCAGTATTCAATGTGGCTGCATACTAATGCAAAATAGAGGGACTTTAATGCGAGCAGAGACCTAAACTGCTTTGTGTTGCGATTAATAAAAGACAACATTCATATAGATCAATTTAATGTGTTGTCTACGTGTGTATTGAATCGCATTTCAGAGTCAATCAAGATTACCAAGTATCCTTCGAAAGATTGCTTACGTTCGTTATAAGAATTCCGGAACAGCGATTTTGTCTCATTTACTGAGAGTTCCGAAGCAAAGTCTCTAAACGGCAATTTAAAAAATACATAACCCTCCTTCTGGCGCAGTCGTATAATAAATATGTGACATTTTCGACAGGTGAAAAATCATTAGAGACGCATCTTTCACCTTCTTCCTTATTATAACAGCTTAATATGCAGCTTTTGCCAGCTACTGTCTGTCATTATACTGTTAAACACTATTTTATAGCCAAAATGTGTTTGCGTCCAAATCGAACAGCGAAAAGAGTGCTCACTTGAAAGGAAACAAAATAGATCGCATCCCGTCTTGGCTAAGTCAATAAAATTCCCACCATTTATTCAATGCCCCACAATGTTACAAACCACTGATACCTGCAATTAAAAATTTAAAGCAATTTTGTAATTATTTTGATTTGAGCTTCTGTTTTCCACACGCTACATTCAAGTCTTGTGATTCACAGTCTTCAGTTGCGAGTTAAAATACTTCCAAGATGGGTATTTTAGTAAAAAATGCAACGTTGTCACTGACAATTTCGCTGACTGCTCTACAAATGGTGGGGTTTTGGGCTCCAGAATACCTGACAGAAACACAGAAGCCATTGTATAGTTTCTACTCTATTTTCTCTTTTATGTTCTTATTAGGTTAGTATCATTCTGATAATATGAGAGTAGGGAACTAGGGAGGATGCCAGTGGTGCTGGTGAGATGCATATTTCGAAAGTTAAGACCGTAGGATAGGAGTTAAAAAAAAATTTGTATAACTAATAAAATAAAACAAATTATAACAGACATGTACAATGTGCGTACGAGTATGTGTGACTTTTGCAATTTATGTATCTTAGAATTTTCACTTATGCAAATAATCTAGAATTCTAGGTGGTTCACGATTTTTCTACCGTACAAGATGAGATCCATTGTTTGTTATATTACCAATCATAAATCCATTTACTTTCTTTTCGTGATGATTACAGCATTTTTCCTTAAGATTTAAAATCCATGTTTAGCAGTAGGCCCACGATGTTATAGATAATAATAAAAAATAACAAAACAATTGTAGGCATAAACAAATATCACATTGCACTGCATACATTCAGTTGGCATAATTCAATATAAGTTTACTTTAAATATTTGATTTGTAACAGATAATTTCTTCCAGGAACCTACCTAATCATCCAAGTTGTAGACCTATTCCTGATCTGGGGAGACCTGGCCCTTATGACCGGTACAGCCTTCCTGCTGTTCACCAACATGGCGCAAGCAGCCAAGATCGTGAACATCCTGGGAAGGAAGCAGAGGATCCAGAATATTGTCAATGATAGTAATAAGGTTTTGTCGGATGTGAAGACCAAGGAGGAAAGAGAGATTGTTAAGAGGTATCTTAGTGAAAACTATGGTTTTCCTTATTTTTGCTACTTTCTTTTCCTTAAGTTTGGGAGTTTTTTTTATGGGATGCATGAAGAAGCTCCTCGTTGAGCGCAGTTTGTTCCGCCAGTTACTCAACTGAACCGAGCGCTCGGCGCATTCTGGACAGTAATACCCAACTCCTTATTTGATTGATCACTTCTTCCCTTGCGGTGGTAGGGCTAACGCCCGCCTGGTTTGCGACCACCCTCCCATCGGAGTACGGCGTCAAGCAGCCTGCTATGTTTCGTCGATGCGTGGGAGTTCCAGTGATTTAGGCATCTTCTGGGCCCGCTCCTTCCATCATGGACCTCATCCATCGCTTTCCATCAGGCGTGATCGAGGTCAAGAGAGGGCCATTCAAGAGAGGGCCATTCAAGAGAGGGCCATTCATCAATAAAAAAAAATTGTTCACACGTTAAAGTATAAAACTGGTTTACATCCGGCACCTCACAATTTCAGGTCCAGCTGAAAACCAGCGTCAGGCACTAGTTGTCTGGCATTTTGCTGAACTGGACCTAATTGGCGTAGCCGTGAGACACAGTGCTGCTTATTTCTTACAGCGAACTTCGCACTTTTCATTTGATTTTTATTTAGAGAATATGTTGTGTGCCTTTTAGTCTGTGCTAATAATCTATGTTTATTCTTTCTTTTAAATAATTCGTTTCGTTGTGACAGTTAATTCAATCATTTCTCCGGGACTCGCCGAGTTCTAGTGCATTATTATCTTTTTGTATTTACTTAATAGCAGGAAACTTTGTATCCTATGCCTTTTTTAAAACATTTTGACTTCTTCCATAATGTCTTCAATTGGATAAAGTCATTAATTTATCCCATCGAAGGACAGTGAACAAGACATAACAGAAGTTTTATTGTTTTTGCTCCTGGGAGCGTTTAGTGTCCCTTGAAGTATTTTGTAAAAACTTGCGCGTTCTGCGCACTACCGCCGTCGGTATGTGGTCAACCGGTCTTAGGCTGAACGCAGCTCCGTTTTATAATAAAACAAAAACAGAAAACTCTAAACATTATAATATTTTTATTTTTCTAACATTTCTAATAACTGTGTTCCTGTTGAAGGAAAACATCGTGAGGAAACCGGCATGTCCTAGAACCAAAAATTCGAAGACATGTGACATCTACCAACCCGCACTGGGCCCGCGTGGTGGATTACGGCCCACTCCCTCTCACTGAGAGGAGGCCTGTGTCCCAGCAGTGGGGACATTGTAGGCTGATTATGATGATGATGATGATGTGTACCTGCTGTACCTATTATATATTTTCTAGTCATCAATGCAAAAATAATATCTACTTCCATCATACGACGACACATCTGATTTTGTTTAAAAAATGGTATACTTAAATCCGTTTGTGTTTTGTTTTAGTTGTAATCGAGAGATGATCGTGCTGCATGTTTTGTACTTCTCCCTCACTATGGTCACAAGCCTTGGATGGGCCACCAGCGCAGAGAAGCATCAACTTCCTTTAAGAGCCTGGTGCGTAATCTATCTATATGTTAAGTTCTAACTGAGATATGATAGCGCTGTAGCTGTTTAAGAAGACACATATAGGGTTTGTAACATAGTCCTTAAAAACTAAAATGTTAGTACACGATACGGTGACACATGTAACAGACAGCTGTAAACCACATACGAACAGTCCACTCTGTCAGCCATCATTTACTTATAGAGCGCTGTTAGGGCTGGCCATGACTCGAGGCACCATCGATCCTGCGCGCTTGCGCACAATTGTGTAAAAACAATCCACACGCGCCGCCACAAACATCCCTGACGCACTGCAACGCCATGGCAATCCATCAGTTCTCTGAACGCGTTGTTGAATTGGACACGAAGGGCTCTATACGACGCTTGCGGATATTTCTCCCACGGGCTGTGCCAAAGGTTGTGCAGAATGCTCGAAAGCAACAAACGTGCAAACCTGAGGGCTATAATATTCACATGTACGGACAGAGTCCTCCGTTTCCTTTCAATATTGGCATTGTTTTTAGGGTCAGCGGTGGCCAAGTGACCTAGGTATTGAAATTTTTCCAGTCGCTCAAGAGGAACACCGCTTAGCCGTATGGGAGGCACATCAAGATGATACTTGGTCTCCGCATCAAAAAGAATGTACTGACTTTTCTAAACGTTATACTATAACAACCCATATTCAGTTGCGTTGCGTTCACATGTGGCCAATAG
This sequence comes from Luperina nickerlii, assembly GCA_963855955.1. NCBI lineage: Eukaryota > Metazoa > Arthropoda > Insecta > Lepidoptera > Noctuidae > Luperina > Luperina nickerlii. The sequence continues at coordinate 21,048,492 of OY979676.1, read as the reverse complement.
TGTCCTAATGACAACCGACATGATGACTGCTAAGCGCCTCAATCAGGGCATTCAAAGTAATGAGGGCAGGGGTGGTCAACCCGCATGTGTCTCACTCCCATTCCAATTGATATGGCTCCGACAGTACACACACCTGCCCACCGAACATTGTTGACCTTTCCTACGGTATATCCGTATCTACCAAAGAGTTGAATATATTAAAATTCCGATTCTAATTGTGTTAACTCACATTATTTTAAGATATAGAAGTATAGCCTATTTTCACGATGCAAGTTTAATGTCTGTGGCATACAATAACACTGAAGGAACTACTGCCCCATCTGAGGCGCTCGTGGTTCAGTAATAACAACCACACGGAACGATCGTGGATGGGTGACTATCTTTACATACCGAGACTCCTCCGTATATTGGAAAGCACGCAACGGGTCGTCTGACAGCTAGTCTTATCAAAGGGTATCATAATTATCCTGGGTTGTGGAGGTCAGAGAGGCAATCGCTCCTTGTAAAATAATGGCATTTAGTTGTATACGGTTAGACTTGAAGCTGACCCCAATATACTTGGAAAAAGGCTAGGCAGATTGACTTGCGTCGTCCAAACACTGTTTCGACGGTGCAAAGTTATTTTGTTGCTTCAAGTTATGGTATACCACTGGCAAATAAACCGCCCCGTGTAAATAAAGTCTGGTCATACACGCATGCCGATTGCGATTACTACGCTTCAATGTGGTCAGAAAATAAAGGTTATATTATTATTATACCCCGCAGGTACCCATACGACACGACTAAGTCGCCAGCCTACCAGCTAACATATGTACATCAAGTAGGGGCCCTCCTCATTGCTGCTTTCCTGAATGTGGCTAAGGACACCGTGGTGGCAAGCCTGATAGCGCAGTGCAGGTGTCGGCTGAAACTGCTGGGACATTCCTTGAGGACATTGACTGAGGGAATGGATATCGAAGATAAGGTAGTGTAGGATCTTGGAACTTCTTGATGGGTGTAAATTTGAAAACCATAAAATGACACGAATTACATATATGATGAATCCTGATACAGAAAATTCGATCGATTTTGATTCATGTTATACCTGTTTGGTGTTTTGCTATTCAGAATTAGAAATTGTTCAGGAACAAATCGAGCCAGAGGATAGCTACGGTCAAGTTTTTTAACAGCACCACTGCCAAAGTATATTTTATTTAAAAGGTGTGATCGTATTAATCCTTTAAGCGCCCATCTTACCTTTCAGTTTTTTCTTCTAATAGGTACCTACAACAATTATGTGGAGTAGGTACGCTGAAGTTTTAAAAGTATTTTACCATAACATTGAAGTTTTTTTGGAATTAAGAATATACTCACCATAATATCAACACTAGTGTCATCTCTGTATCTTATACAAAATCCCTTTAGCTAATAAATGAAGCGTAGCCTCGCGTAGCGGTACTTTCGTAGAGCGCCTACGAGACTACGGCCACGCTACGCAATTATTTTGGGTGGCTACTAGTTTTGAAGTACGATAAGAGATGGCGCTTATTTTAGGTTTGGGTTTTTTGAGTTTAATTTGAACCTTTGAAAAGTGTTTTGTCTATTCTAGATTATTTGCCTAATAGCTAAAATGTAAGATTAAGACGTGGTAGAAAGTTCAGTAGTAGCCTGAACGTTTTTTACGTGTAGGTATTGTAAATTACATTATTTTTACGGGTAGGTCCGGTCAACAAATGCCTTTCCCACATAGCAGGCGCATGTCACCTTTTCGAACTGTCATTTGAATTTAAAATGTTGGCGAGTAAAAATTAACCATAATGTGCTTGACATATTTATTCTTTGACTGTATATTTTACGTTAAAATGAAAATGTCGTGAGGAATGTTTTGAGTATTAAACAAATAGACTGGATGAAAGATGATGAGGCTATAAAGGGGAAGACTACCTAGATGACGACTAAAGGCTCCTGCAAACAGGTGCGACGCGCGACGCGAATTGCGCGCGACACAAAAGCACCGCTCGTTGCGTGACTTGCGGTGCCTTTGTGTCGCGTGTCGTAGGTATCGCGCCTGTTTGAAGGAGCCTTCATAGAGAAGTATACAAGAAGGAGACATGTTGCACCGATCTCAAAGAAATTGGGTTAAGGGCATGAGAATGATAAGGTTCAGAGACATTTTACGTTCCTCAGTACATGTTAACTCTTGAGCAAGAACAGACGGTGAGGCTTCGTCTGGGCTCGTGCGTGAGAAACCACCAGGAGACCCTGGAGGCTGCTAAGGAGCTGCAGGAGTGCTTCTCAGAACCCACCTTCGCGCAGCTGACTGTGTCGCTCATCATCATCTGTGTCACTGCCTTCCAACTATCGGTGAGTATAATGTTCAAGCCTAAGGCGATCCGCAGACGACGGTAGTATAGCTCGTGAATGACCGCGTGAGACAACATCTGGCAAATATCGGCGTCCCGTTTTGTCCTCTATTTAGTTTCGCATTGATAGTATTAGTGTGAAAACTCATAAAATCTGTAACATTTAGATGGCGCAACCAGACAACATGGTGCGTCTGCTGTCGATGGGCACCTACCTCCTGAACATGTGTTTCCAAGTGTTCATCTACTGTTATCAGGGCAATCAGCTTTCGGTGGAAGTAAGTGACCGTTTTGTTTACCACCGCTCCTATATAGATAGATAGTTATGCTATTTATTTGGCTCACACAAAAGACAGCACAACACACAAAAGTACTATTAGATGATAACCAATTACCTACATGAATATAATATAAAACAAGATGCCGAAAAAAAAAAAAAAGAAAATCACACAGTCATATCGAAGTAAAAGTGACACTATGGCAAATAATACACAGTGTGATGTGCGTCTCAAGATTGCACCAAATGGGAGTCCAGCTCAGCATATGTCAGGCAAATATATACCTGACGCTGATATTCTGCTGGATCCTTGCAGTGATCCCTCCTAACAATCGACTGACAAGAGCATCAGAGATTGATTGGAAGAAACTTATTTATGATTTATTGCTTCTATCACTACGCTTGGCAGACGAATTGGTGTAGTATCTTTAGGAGAAAACAAGCAAGTAAACATCTTGATAGATTGTTTTAGTCATCTCTGACGTAAACCTCCTAGGTTGTTTCAGAGATGACTGAAGGATTCTGTATTTTTTACTATTATTACTATACTTTCTATACTTCGTCCAAAAAAAACATTCACTGAACAGTCTTCAGCCTACGTGATGTTGGTAGTATTGCGGTGCTCTTCAACAAAAGCCACTTATGAAGAGTTGAACTTGAAGAGGAGCAGAAGGCTAATTATTATTAAAGTGGTTTGAAGATTTCATATGGAGCCTGGCATACCTAAGGGCGCGTCATTTTGAAAATGGCGGCCCCGCATGAGACCTATACAAATCGATAGCTAGGACATCAATGCAAACAGAAAACATAATAAGACCAAACCCCATAAAGTGTCACATTTCCGAGATATTGACGTTCAAACTTGATTAAAAGTTGATGATTGAGTCACGTGATCAACAACAACGTTAATATGATCCCTATCTTCACAGTATGTAGTTGTATTTTTTCGTTACATCACTAGAGTTCGGAGATAGCGGGTGCTGCGTACGAGTGTCCGTGGTACAAGTTTTCGCTGCGCATGCGCCGCGCGCTGCTCATAATCATGGTGCGCACGCGTCGAGCAGTCCGACTCACTGCTGGCGGGTTCACCACGCTATCACTGGCGTCTTTCATGGCTGTAAGTAGCTGTAGCTATATACTATCCCCGTGGCCACGAGCTCAAGCGACAGCAGCAGTGGCAAAAACCAAATTGAAAGACTTTGTTTAAAGTATGCCGCAAGTCACCTCGACGAGACTAGTGGAGCGACGAACTTAAACAGCGGGGTAATTGCGTAACAAACTAACAGTAGCAATAGTAGGTTAAACAACTTTCATTGCGTTATTTACGTTGTCGAGGAGACACATTTTGCGAACATATGAAGCAATGGTTTAGCAATATCCTTCAAAATCATACAGATTGTGATTGATAATGTGTTACGCAATTAGGATGCAGGTGATGCGTGCGAGTGTCATTTGACGCAAGTCGCGGCGCAAGCTTCATCGCTTGAGGCCCGGCCCCACGGGAGATAATTGTGTGTCAAGGGTGAAAGGTATTTTTACAGCTTTTTCATGGTAGTTGTACATAAAACTCAGTTTTTCCTAATTTTATTTTGGCGACAAATTTGTTTTTAGGGATAAGGTTTTAGATTCCTGGCCTTCCTCGGAGTGTTGAGTACCTAAACCTTGATAAAAATAGTATTTTTGGATAGGAGTAACTTTAAGTCATCTTTGATTCTTTAAGTCATCTTTGATTAAACTCTTGAGATTTAGAAAGGTGCCGTTTCCAGAGCCACTTTATCAATTATTTTTTGTTATTTTCAGATCATCAAAGCCTCCTACTCACTCTTCACTCTGCTGCAGCAAGTTGATGAAAACTAAAAATATTGTGAATGAAGAATAGTAGTTTTCACTTAGAATATTTAGATAATATTTACAAAACTAGTTTTTCAAGTGAAAACTTCTTTAGCGGCGTTGTACACTTTTTTTGTAATGGGTGAAAAATGTTAAACTTGCGTCAGGACGCGTGACCTGCAGTGCGATTCTGTAACCCTTTCACCGTGAAAACTTAGGTGAAGTGAGCGTAGAGTGAGCTGTCAATAGTGTCAATTCCTAGCAAAAATAAACTCACTTCACCTAAGTTTTCACGGTGAGATTTTTACAGAATCGACCGACAGATCGAAAATTCGTAAGATGGATGGCCGTAGCCGGTACCGCGCGTGTTTTGTTTATAAGACGATTCACAAAATACACACGTAATTGTTCAAGTTTTCACTTCTGTCGGCACTCCCGGAGTGCCACTGTTTTTTTTACTAGTCATTTAGAGCTGCCAAGGATCAATCTTTTTTAGCAAACGACATCGCGGCAGGCCCAGACGGAGATCGTGGGACGAGATGAACTCCTTTAATAAAGTAGAAGTTAGATATCAATAGTATTATTCGTTTTATTTTAATGTCCCCTTTCTGTACACAATATTATTGAGCAAATAGACTGAATGAAGTGACTCGGTTAACTTTAATAGAGGGATACCATAAAAATCATTCATGCATGGCTAGTCTAAATTATAATATTACTAGCTGACCCGGCGAACTTTGTTCCGCCTTAGACGCCATAAATGAGCAGATTTTTGATTTTATTAAGTTAATTGTTTTATTATATAAAGTTGTCAGGTTGATCTAGCTGACCCGATAGTTATGACTATGAATATTGAATTCGAATTGGTATAATTCATAAAAAGAGTGTTTTTTATTCTAATGCTTTATGGTATACAACATTCTTAGTTTTTTTTTATCTTGCGCTAATATAAACAGTTTTGTTGGTATACCGACACGGGAACAGGCGACATATAATTGGCCATGTGTGAAACATGGATTTTCAAGGTTGATGCCGCAAACAGTTAGGGACTGCCCTTGAGATTTATTTATTGTCATTGCAAATGCTAGCCGCACTGGAAATTGCAAACATTTAAAGTTGAATGGCATGTCATTCGGAATCAAAGGAATCCGTGGAATCAAAACGTCTTCGCCTTTGTACTTTCCTTTCAAAATGTCAATCGCTCAGTTTCAACTTTCACGTACATATCCACAGAATATTGGTGGAAGAGACGCCGACATTTTAATATATGATTGTCCTCATTTTCCCGAACCATCAGTCTGTATGAATAATAATTCATTGAACTAACTGTTTTGTTAGTTTCGGAACCTGTAACTGGATTTATCATCTTCATTGAAAAGTGATATCCATCTTCACCTTGCCAAAATAAGATAGGATATTGTAACGCATCATATGATCGATGTGTTTCGGACACACGCTGCAGTTGATTGCTACGCCGCGCGCCGATGTAAAACAATATCTCGGTTTTCTAAATTTTTAACCCACGACAACAATAGCGACTTCGTCAATTGTTGGCGCATTAAAACGTCTCGCGTGTTGTCCTGCAGGCGTCTTATCAACTTTGATGACAATTTTGTGATTATCAGACGGCATGCGGTCCAAAGCGGTCGTAAATAATGCAACCAATTCGTTATGTCGATGACAAAACGTTTGGAGTTGTTCCACAATTGATCTTTTCACCGAATTGTTGTGTGCACAACGCTGATTGACTTGGCTTGCTGAATCGCCCATAAAATAAATCTGCAAAAATTTGTAGTCATTATTCGGCGTTGGCAATAAGGAACCTGTTAGGTGATATATTTGACCCTGAATCTTAAAAGTTGGCATAAAGTTTTCTTGAATAACTTTTGTTGCACCAAATGACGTCATTTGAAAACAATTGTTATATTGCTGGATATGAGTCAAAAAATGTTTAGAATCTGGCCCATTTCCTGAAACCAGTGCATGTAGTGGCTCTGGTGGCGGTTCCAATGGCGTCAATTTGACTTGACCGCTCGCGCAACACAAACCAGGAGCTTCATTTTTAAATTTAAATGCCTTGCAATATTGACACACAACGTTCATTGTTCCAATAGTAACGATTTGCTGTGAACTGTAATCTATTTCCACGTTATAATTGAATGCAGCTCGATAGGGGTTAAACGCAACATTTCTATGTAGTTGATTTCGATTCCATCGATTCCTTTCTACTTCATTCCGCGCTTCGCGTTGCTCGTCATTTTGACTTGCTCTTGTATATCTTTGACTCGCAGCATTGCGAGTTCTGCGACTTAAGTTTGTACGTCTAGCTGCTGGCATTTTTATAAACGAAAATTCATCTGTAAATTAAAATAAAACTATTGTATTCTTCTTTATAACCAAGTAGGTATATACCACTTGTTATGTTAGTAACGTGTATGTTAGTCTATCCAAACTTACCAAAATTCCATATTAAATTGAACTTTTAATATTAGGCCTGATGGCTCTAAAGTAACCGTCATGTGAACTAAGAAAATCAGGTTTCTTAGATCCTTTAATTTAATTATTTTAAATGTATTGTTTATCAATAAAATAAGATTGACAGAAGAATCCGTTTTAAATGTCATTTTTTTTTTCAAATGTTTTTGTCAAATGTCTTAAGGTTACATTAAAAAGGTTACATTAAATAATTTTATATGGTGGTTAAGTAATTTTAAATTTTCTAATTTTCCGCGGAATTTCCTTATTTTTTTCTTTCATAAGAACCTTCTCCTGATAATAACGAACAGAACAGAAAAAGAATTAGCGAAATCGGTCCAGCCGTTCAGGCGTGATGCCGTGACCAAGGGAAATAGGGATTCATTTTTATATATATAGATTATAAATTGGAAAGTAACTCTGTCTGTTTGTCTGTATGTTACCTTTTTACGCCTAAAACATTGAACGGATTTCGATAAAATTTGGCAGAGAGATAGATTGCGTCCCGATACTATAAAAATAATTCATGCATGTCTAGTCTAAATTATAATATCATTATAAATTGGAAAGTAACTCTGTCTGTCTGTCTGTATGTTACCTTTTTACGCCTAAACCACTGAACGGATTTCGATAAAATTTGGCAGAGAGATAGATTGCGTCCCGGGGAAGGACAAGGAATAGTTTTTATTCCTATATTTCCACGGGATTGAAACTTACGCGGGTGAAACCGAAGGGCGCTGCTAGTGATATTATAAATAAAAAAGCTTTTATTTGTATGTTACGCTTTCACGCTAAAACGACTGAACGGATTTGGATGGAAATTGGCACATGGCTAGACCATGACTTGCCGGTCGATTCTGTAAAAATCTCACCGTGAAAACTTTGGTGAAGTGAATTTGTTTTTGCTAGGAATTGACAATATTGACAGCTCACTCCACGAGTCCACGCTCACTTCACCTAAGTTTTCACGGTGAGATTTTTACAGAATACCACCACTGGATTAGGAAATAGTATACTTTTTATTCCGATGTTCATACGGTATCAAGATTCAAGCAGGTGAAACCGCGGCGGCAAGTTAGTAATTTATCGAACAAACAAATATTAAACTAATAATAAGTAAGCCTAAGTCAAAACAGTATTTCTAGAGAAACACCAGTAATTAAGCTGCACTTATTACGTTTCATAATAATCGTTTATTGAAAACACAGGGTGTGGTGCAGATAATATCATAATTATATTTTGCCGCAACACAAAGCATACTGATAATTATTGCGTGTGTTGACATGGGTAATAGTTATTCTTGCAAGTGTGAAAAGCTTCCTCTTTTTCTTTTCGGGTCGATGGTACTCTTTCTCGTTGTTTTTCTCTTTCACGTTGATTGCGGCATCAGTGGTGTTCTTTAGGTCATCCGAGGTGTAGGTGAACGGGCACATAAGACACTCCAGCATGTGGGACATGGTCTGATCAGCAGCACCGCACTCGCACTGGATGAGTCAGTAATCCTACACTTTGACAAATTGTGTCTGCTGCGGTCTACTTGGGTACGCCCACGAATCCCTGAATGACAGCCGGGACCAACGGCTTAACGTGCTTTCCGAGACACGGAGGGGTCTCGGTATGTAAAGATGGTCACCCATCCACAGACCAACCGCGGCAAGCGTAGCTTAACCTGACCGATCGACTTTTGCGGCTGTTATTATTTAGCCACGGGCCCCTCAAACCAATAGAGTAATATGAAAACAATTTGTTTACGTGGATCAACACTTAAGGTACTTTTAATTCCGGTAGTATCTTCCTGTGGGGTATTCACCGACATCAACGCGGGCGAATCCTTGGGCAACAGCTAGTTAATAATAATAAAATGTTTTATTGACACAAAGGTATTACATTTTCCATTGAAGCCCTGACTCCTGAGCTAGGTGGTGCCTATGTTCAGGAGTCAGTGTCTTCACGTGAGTGATTATTAACAGACAATATAACAACTTAACGCTTGTTTCCCTGAAGGGGTTGGCAGAGGTGTAAGTGTAATTGTGTATACAGAATGAACCCTTTGTAGCGGTATCTACAACACCACATGCGAACAACGCGTCATACTGACTTCAGGCAAAATTCTGCATCTCGCAAGCAGAGTTTACCGCGAATATACAACGGCCCGACATAAATCATCGGGCAGTTCCCCGCCATACACAGCACCCGTCTGGTCGGAGGATCCTCCCTTTTTTATGAAGTATGAGTAAACTTTACACGCTGTTCATCATATTTAAAAAAAAATTGAAATTTTTCGCCGGTAATTAAAAAAAATCCTATTCCATTCATTTTGATCGCATAGGTATTGCACTTTTCTATCAAAGCAGATTTTTTCTGATAATCGACGAAAAATTTCCACGTTTGGGGTTCTACATCATGTGCTGAATTCATGGTTTCTGTTTACGTGTCGATTTTCCTGCCACCCTACATAATTATAGTACACCCGTATGTAGCCAGTTATGTGTATTCACATGTAATTGGGACGAGCATAATCTAGACTTCCAGCTGCTAGGTTCTGCTAGGGCTTCCTGGTGGAAAAATGCAATCAATAACCATGCCATTACGTCAAGTGAGGACTGTGACGTATCGCGCGCGGTGGAGGGAGAAGCGCCGCCATTTTTGTTAATTTTATTTAACCTTAGCCAATATTTTGCTTTTAGCTTTCCAAAGCTAGGCAAAGGTCTCCTCCATACTCTTCCAATTTTCTTTGTGCGTTGTTCCTTCATTAAGAAATTAAATAAAGACTTAATTAATAGTTGCTTTTGTAAGTATTTAGTGAAATTTATAGTATAGCCAGTTTTTATATTGGTCTAGTACTAATTTCATGTTTTACAGTAGTGCTGTTACTATAATTGCAGACCACTTACGTACACAATACTAAATCATTGTACAGTCAGGGAAATTATAGTTTAAGCAAATTGACTACCAACTTAAATTGTCCGTATAGTCAAATCATAACTGTCATTCTTTGACAGTTGCATGAAAAGGTTTTGACAAGGCACATTGACGTATAGTATCAATTTGCTTAACAATTAGTTCCCTTGCTTTATATGAATGTTTTGTATGTATTTATTAAACTTAATAACTCAATTGAACCACAGACGTAATATCACAGATAATGCTATATGTTTTCACTGAAATACAAAGTCCTACGCCTCTATGTAGATGTACGCCCACTGACAGGTACTGCAAACATTTTGAATGTTTATTTAATTATTATTTAATTATTTAGTTAATCTTTATTTAATTATTTACATACACGCAGTGAAACAATAAAATACTACTATTGGTTGGTGGAAGTAAATTGGAATAAAATCTTTAATAACATAGTTCAACTTTTTATTCTTCCATATCCTGCAATAGTCCTACACCAACCGAGGGTTATCCTTGGGTTCACTTGCATAGTTCATACAGGGATAATCGTCGGTTGGAGCCGCATTTCTTTAAAATTTCCTAAGGGGCCTCTGCGAGTTGGTTTCGGCCCCTCGTACGCCTTCCAAAGGACCGGGACCGCATTGCCCCGAGTTGTGTAAAGTAAAAAAAAAAAAAATAATATAATATTTATAATTTGTAATAATAACTAACTAAATACGTAAATACTTAATACTTATTTATGACATGTAGTCACTATGGGTGAAATGTATGTATGTACAGACGCCAGCACATCAAGCTACTAAAATCTGTCAAAGGAGATGGCCAAAAATTGTATGGGCCTATACCCCAGAAAGTACATAAATAAAATCTTGTCATTTCGTAGTACAGATCTTCTATAAAAATAAATAAAAAGGTGCATATTGCTCAGCAGTAGGGAACATAAGTTATAAAGGTTTCAAAAAGTGATTTTTTCAGTATTTGACTAAATCAGTTTTATGTATATTAATGTATATATTTTATATCTGTTCTAGGAGTTTAATATGCATAGCGTATTAGTTACAAAAAACTGCGAGAACAGTATTTTTTCATCTGAAAATCTATTGTTTGTAACATTGATTACAAGTAAAACAACATAGGTACATTATGTATTTTAATCATTTAACGTCGTCAATACATTATCTAAAAATGATGCTGGTGGAACAATACCTTCCTGGTATCTCGCCCACCCCAAGTACCAAAGAATTGTCATGATATTATATGCACAACATCCAACAGTCCGGTTTCCAGCTACACAATTACACCAGTAACCTAATAAAGCGTTTCTAGGTTGGTCTTGACTTGAGGGATGCTCATCATATAAAATATTAGTGTAATACTCACGTCGAGATGTATGTCGATTTAATGCGACCTCTTAATAGAACATGGTGATTACCTCCTAAGTGCATTATAAGTTCTTCCGAAAACTCTAGCTCTGGATTTACAACAACAATTAGTGGAGAACTCGCGTGGGACTACCACACTATAAAATATAAACGTACACTTGTCAAGTAAAAACACAAAACCAAAAGAAAACAAATGCCGAGAATTTGCGCGCGCGCAACGGACATCGAAGACTCGAAGAGGGTAGGAACGTGTTTTGACATTTGACGGGGTAACTTGAGTGCTGCCAGCTCAAAAGCGAAATAATCCTATCCATAACAATTGCACTTAGATTTTTGTAGTGTTAGTTCAATAATAGATGGTACTATTTATAGATAGATAAACATAAAAAATAATAGTTGATTACAGTTTGGGTTTTAAATATTTTTCATTTTAGGTCCGCTATGCGTAATAGTTAATGTTTTTCCCTGTTTTGATTTTGTTGATTTTGTATGGCAACACTAAGGGTACTTTACGTCAAATAAAACAGAAAAAACTTTTAATTATGATTTATTATTATCTGCTGCTTTAAGCCATAAATAGTTATTCAAAATTCTTGATTATTTTTATTTAAATTAATTACAATACATTTATTTGTGTACACTTTGGGGCACATTTTGTCCATCTCCTTTCTTTAATAGATTTTCAACTTTATCGCTAAAGCATAAGGTGCAAAGTTGATTCGGAAAATTTAACAGTTTCGGGTAGCTTGCTGGCGTCTGTACAATGCCTGAAATAAAATGATTTATTATTATCCTTAACTTTTAACGGTAGGTACCTAAGAACTCCCCCGGGGATGTACCTTACAGGCGTTGCACGGGGGGGTTCCGGAGTTGGTCTTTTAAGAGGAACCGGGACCACCCCTATGTGCTGATGGTGATCACCGGGGCGGTTTTAGTGAGGTAAAAATCCCGCACTCCCCGGCCTCCCTCCCCGGAGGTCGGGTGCCTTTTGAAGGATTACCCCGACAACAAAAAAAAAGTTCTCGTACTTAAAAAACATTCAAACTGAAGACGCATCTCATCTCAACGTGTCAAAAATTAAAGTAAATTAGAGGATTTTTTTGCAGATTGTGCCTGAGATTAGAGTGTTCTTAAAAACACAGGAATTGTCCCTCTGATGTCACCGCAGCCAAATTAGCTACAACAAATGTTATCAAACCCTGCTTTACAAAGTACCGTCAACAAAAACGCCACGATTTGGCTTTATCAGATCAATTCAACAAACAATCGGCCGGCAAACACTAGCGTGTACCGTTATCATGGGAGTCATGGTGAAAAACGCCAATGCTTCACTGAGTTTTTGTCTGACCGCACTCAAAGTGGCTGGGTTCCTGACGCCGCATCAGTCAGGACAATGTCGTGTGTTCTTTTCATGGGTTTACTGCTTCTCTAGTTTCATGTTTGTAGTCGGTAAGTGTAGGCTACAATTTTAGGCACCTTTGAAATGTTCTGTAGCTTTAGAATACCAACCGTGACACTGTAGCGGATTTACTAGCATGCTGAGTAGGCTTCAGCCTGGGGCGGCAGATTTTAGGGGAACCGAAAGTATTTTTTCCCCGTCATCAATTTTCTGATTAGTTACAGATACTTCTTCTTTTTGTAGACACAAGACATCTTTATGATGTATCCATCTTCGGTCTTTTTTTTGTGGATGGTAAGGCATCACTCATCCCGCTTTGGGTGGAGCGGAAGGGAGTGTCAGACTCTTACTGACTAAAAGCCACCCGTGTGCCTTCCTTAGCCTTTTATGTTCCGGACCAGCGGTAACCCTTTCGGACAATCCCGCTGACCCCGTCTTCGGTCTTGCATCATCTTGCGTCGTCTTCATTGTACATTCAACGGCAACGAAAACTTCTATATTCTATGGCAAAACACCCAGTTCGCGGCCCCCGACTTCTGCCCACAATTTGTAGGAGTTAGAAGAGAGCGAAATTGCGGAAAATATATTTCACACTAAGCTGAAAACATATCTTTCACATTGTAGAGAAAATTTGACAGCCTCACTTAACTTGGGAAAAGTATAAATCCACCACTGCCGAGACATCAGGAACTTATATAAACGTTACTTAGCTCGTGCTTTGACTTAGACAAGTTCCTCTCTCTATCTTGTAGGTACTTTTAGTTTGACAGTTGTGAGAGAGTGACAGGAATGGTGCTTAACCGAAGTATGTGCTAATTAACGTTATAGATCTCGGTTTGATCTACTCCTAGAGCTTTCATTATCAGCTTAGCCTTTTTCTAACTATTTTTGAAGTCGGCTACCAGTCTAACCGGATGCAGCTGAATACCATTACATTACATGGAGCTGCTGCCTATCTGACCTCCATAACCCAGTTACTGGCAAGGCGGTCATCTGTTTCATAGTGCGAGCAAACAGGATGCTTGGCTTGTTTGGAAAACGTGCACAATGTCGCCTCTACCAGCGGCGCGGAGGCATGGTACTTGTGATTGATACTTTGGATTTCCTTTCTTTCCAGGAGGTATTACAATCGCTCAAACGGGCGCAATGTTCCAAATATGGGGGGACCTCAGCCTCATGACCAGTGCATCATTCCTCCTCTTCACCAACGTGGCATTTGCGTTGAAGATCATCAATGTGGCGATGAGGAACCGGCAGATTCAGGAGATCATCGATGATGTTGATGAAGAGCTGATGGCTGAGGATAGGGAGGAGGGAATTGAAATTGTTAAAAGGTGTGATTAAAATTGATTGCTCAAAAAGTCGCTAAGTGGAGGTGGGACTGGGCTGGCCACGTCTGCTGTATGCCAAATTAGCTGTGGGCCAAAATGACCACCACGTGAAGCCCTGACACACCTAGAAAGCGTCGCGGAAGACCCCGTAGATAGTGGGACGTGCTGGAGAAAAAAAACTACCAGCGGTCCACTTTAGCCCTGGATGGAAAGAGCTTGAAGTATGAGGAGAGGCCTTTACCCAGTAGTGGTATGATGCAAGCTAATGGTAACCAGTAGCTAGTAACCCTGGAAATGAATGTTGGCCGTGACAAAAAAGCATGAAAGTAAAATCAATGGTGTGGAAATGCGTTCCTTGCGGAGCTTATGTGGTGTGACTAGAATGACAGGCTGAGGGATGGCGAGATAAGGCAATGGTGTGGTTTAAAAGAAGATGTAGTGACCAAGAAATTTAAAAAGAGTATGCTTAGATGGTTTGGGATATTGGTAGGATGAATGAAAGTCGACTAACAAAAGGTACAAGGCAGATGTGAGTGTACACGCCGGGAGGGGGGACGCCCTAGGAGGACATATAGTGACGTTATTGGTGATGTTCTTCAGGAAGATCAAGTGCGTAGTGCTCGCAACCGGCGTGCGTGTTTGACCAGATGTATGAACGTAAACGAGACAAGAAAATTAAAATAAGTTTATTAAACCCAGGTTAAATAAGGCACACAATTTTCACACTAAAACAAAAAAAATCTTAAAATAGTATTGTGTGCCTCACGGCTGCTCCAATAGGCCGAGTTCAGTATGAATGTCAGACAACTACAGCCTGACGCTGGTTTTCAACTGGACCCTGTGTTACTAGGACGTCTTACGGATGTTTATCAGTAAAGACAACAAAAGGAGTATGTAAGAATTGTAGCAGGTTGCGTTCCGTGTCCGGTGGAATCCGTGAGTTTTTGGTACCGCCCCGCCAGCCGCTCTGCCCCCGCTTTTAAATCTCTGATATCTTCTAAGATATTCATTTTAATGACATGTAAAGGGCAATTTTGATCTACATGATATGCACAACGTATAGATACGTTGTGCATATCATGTAGACATTAGATCTAATGTTGTAATTGTTTAAAATAGCTTGGCAAATAACCCATATTTTTTGTATAATATGTAAAAGTTAAAAATGGTCACTGTACGTTATCCTTATACTGATAAACATATACCATCGCGGACTTTTTTATCGATGCTTTTAAGATATACAATTCCGTAGTACATTAATTTGATCAATCTTGTAAGGTTTAGCCAGCGTTTGCAATGTAAGCGCAGAAAAATATGTTTTGTTACGACATCATATTACAAATCTTTGAATTTCTCGGTTTTTCTCTACTATAATATGTACGTATTATACTTAGAAACCTTTCTCTTGAATCACACTATTTATTGCTGAAAACTGCATTAAAATCCGTTCCGCATTTTAAAATATCTAAGCTTACGGGCAGCGGGAGCGAATTTATTTTTAACCGACTTCTAAAAAGGAGGAGGTTCTCAATTCGGATGTTTCTATTTTTTTTTATGTATGTTTGGGCATAACTCCATCGTAAATAGACGGATTTGCAAAATTTTTCTTCGAAAGGGCTTTATTCCGAAATGGTCCCATTTAAATTTCGTAAATATTTGATGATGAGTTTCGGAGACAGACGACGGAACTCTTCAATAAATGCCAGCAAATCAACCGCGATTGCTGCTATAGCATATGTAATCGCAATCACACAACATAACATCACGCCTGTACCCTTTAAAGGGTTAGGCAGATGTGTTCAATAGCTTTCTGTCACTGATATTCACATAGCAAGTAGTGATATATGAATTTGTTTAGGGTAGGTAGGTACAACTAAAAAGTAAAAACTTTTTTACAAAAAAAAAATAACCGACTTCCAAAAAACAGTACAAAGTGAAAAATAACTTTAATTTCGAAAGTCGGTGTCAAAAAACGCAAATACAGAACCAACGACACCGACTTCCGAAATTAAAGTTATTTTTCACTTTAGTGTATTTTTTATTTTATACTATGTAAAGATAATGAATAGCAACTGAAGCATCTGAAACTGTTTTTTTCTAGATGTAGAGATATTTTACTGATCTAATGTACGTAAATAGCAATGTGTTCTTTATTCACATAGTTGCGACCGTGAAACTACCAGGTGCTTGTATGTATTCGGTCTGCTGTCCGCAGTGACGGTGGTCGGCTGGGCAGCCAGTGCTGAGAAGAACCAACTGCCTCTGAGAGCCTGGTTAGTATAATCTATACTTATCCTAACTAATATTATAAATGCGAGTTTGTTACAACAGCTGTACAGGCTCCTGCAAACAGGCGCGACGCGCGACGCGAATCGCGCGCGACACAAAGGCACCGCTCGTTGTGCGACTTGCGGTGCCTTTGTGTCGCGCGCGATTTTATCGCGTGTCGCGCCTGTTTGAGGGAGCCTTAACGCTTTTACGCTAAAACGGCGTAGAATAATTTGACAAAAAATCATAATGATGTACATGTATATTAATTACTATGGTTTTTATTGTAAAAATAAAGTTTTTAGAGGTATCTTCATGATTTTTTTCTATCGTATCAAATTAGTTGTATTATGTTTTCGACACTATCTATCGAGCATATATCCTGAAGAATATCATAATTTTTCTGATTTTGTTTACTGTATTCGATCTTATACTTTTATTGTATTACTCCACCCTACCAGTACGACAATGAGAATTTAGGGGTCCTTCGTGATCAAAAGAAAAAAAACGTGTGGGGGTCGGGGGACCCCTGGCAGGAACTAATTTCAAAATGAAAATCCAAGATGGTGGTTGCAATAATTGCAAAATATAAAATTATGAAAATTATTGCAGTCTTCATTTTGGGTTTTAATTTTGCAATAGTTTTAAGAGTGATAAATATCTATAAAATATGCGCGTTCAAACAAACAAGCAGCAAACTCTTTAGTCTTGCTAAAGAGTTTGCTTATTTGTTGAACGCGCATATTTTCGAAACTACCCATAGGATTTTTTTTGCATTTGATGGCTCAATTCTTAAGAAAGGCTATTTAACATTACGCTACGACCCTTAGGAGCCGAGCAAAAAGAATAAAACTCGTGAAAAAAACAATTTCATCGAGAATGGGATGCTGTAGTGGTACATATTCTCTGGTTAAGAAGTTATGGAATAAATACCTAGGTTAATTTCATTCGAAGTATCAAGATGTGTTGTAGCACTATAATGAGTGTGACGTCACATGATGTCTAGCAGAGCAGCCGTAAAGATGATTTTTTCATTTATCAACTTCTTCAACTGTTACAACATTACACACGCATTTACATTTTTTTTATTTTTACTTTTTTTATTACATGCACGCATGGTTGCGAGTCGCCTTGACTGTGTTTACGTGGGTCACTGTTGTGCCGTCTCTCATGGGATATCGCAACGGTGACCGAACGTTATTTATTGTGATTTTGTTTAGTGTCTGTGCTTACTAACATAGTAGTAAGTTTTACTAACAACCTTGTTTGAGTCTTGGTCACTTTAATAAATAAAATTTCTATTCTATTACTTCAAACGTGCTGTGCCTCGCAGTTTTACCCGCCTCGCTCAGCTCATAAAGGTCGAAGCGTGATCTTATCTAGCCTGTAACCGTTCTCACGAATAGGCTATTTCAGAGATTAGCGCTTTCAAACAAACAAAATCTTCAGCGTTATTATTGCGTTGTTACATGTATAATTCAAGCTTGAAAAATACACTTAGGAGAAAATCAACACTTATCAAAAAATGTTCTTGGGCTGTTCGCAGGTATCCATATGATGCTACCAAGTCTCCTGCTTACGAACTAACATACGCCAATCAGGTAGATTTATTCTTCATAACCTTAATTCATTTGTTTTCTGTATTCCATTGTGCTTTTGTTATGATGAGAGGGATATAACACACGTGACTAAAAGAGTGATGAATATAAATGTGGACGGATACAGACGGAGAGGAAGGCCAAAAACAAGATGTATGCCTTGTGTGAGGAATGAAATGAAAGAAATGGGTGTGAATGATAGTGTGACGGTTGAAGGTCATAGGACACGTATCAAACCGGAAAGGGTTCGGCACCGTATCAACTCGAGCCGTTCAGTACGCACACTAATCAGAATCGTAACGTAATCGCCTCGCCTCGGGACAAGCTCACGAACCGCGGTGCGGTGCGTTACGGCTCGTCGTCCCCGCGCTTACGGCTCGTCGTCCTCGCGCTTACGGCTCGTCGTCCCCGCGCTTACGGCTCGTCGTCCTCGCGCTTACGGCTCGTCGTCCCCGCGCTTACGGCTCGTCGTCTCCGCGCTTACAGCTCGTCGTCCCCGCGCTTATGGCTCGTCGTCCTCGCGGTTACGTCTCTCCGTACCCGACCCTACTTTGCTTGTTATACTTACTTCTCTTTTTTTTTGAGGGTGGTAATTCATCAAATGAACCCTCCCGCTCTGGGTGGAGCGGAAGGGAGTATAAGACTCTTACTGACTAAAACCCACCCGTGTTCCTTCCTTAGCCCTTTATGTTCCGGGCCAGCGGTAACCCTTTCGGACAATCCCGCTGCCCCGGAAGTCTTGGTTACGTGCTTACGTTAGGTTGTTGCCTGTTTGACGGCGAAGCGAAAGGCGATACGGTGCCGATCCCTTTCCGATTTGATGTGTGTGCTATGACCTTAACAGTGGAGAATGAAAGAAGAAAACCTATTGAGCTGACCCCAAGTAACATGGGACAAGGACAGGAAGGTGATGGTGATTTTAATTCCAAGCTTATTTTATTTGTTGCAGAGCTCGGCAGTGATTATCTCTGGAGTGTTGAACGTGAGCTTGGATACGTTGGTGACGTCACTGATAGCGGTCTGTCGCTGCAGACTGAGACTAGTCGGGCTCTCCCTAAGGACTCTGTGCGAGGGTATCACATTGTCTGAAAAGGTATACCTACTTAGCGATAAGGACATAAACATAGTATTATTTACAACAAATAAAACTTTTCTACAAAAAAAAACCGGCTTCCAAAAAAAACACTACAAAGTGAAAAATAACTTTATTTCGGAAGTCGGTGTCGTTGGTTCCGCATTTTTGTTTTTTGACCGACTAGGCAAAGTTCATAAAATTTATATGAATTATTTACCCCTGAAACATGCCTTATGCATTAAATGAGATTTTTTTTAGATTAGAGGTACCCTAATAACAACTTTGACAGAAATAAGGGTGTACCGTGGTATACCGAACATATGAGGGTACAGAGAGAGGGTAGAGACCTTTAGAGGGTACAGGCGTGATGTTATGTTATGATTGCTTAAACGATGCATACATAAATATGATAGCAGCAATCGCGATTGATTTGATGGCATTTATTGAAGAGTTCCGTTGTCTGTCTCCGAAACTCATCATCAACTCATCTTGCGAAATTTAAATGGGACCATTTCGGATTAAACTTCTTTCGAACAAAAAAAGTTATGTCCGAAAATACATAAAAAAAAAATATAAATATCCGAATTGAGAACCTCCTCCTTTTTAGAAGTCGGTTAAAAAATAATGTTCTATCAAAGTCAAAGTCAAAGTCAAAGCATTTATTTCAAATAGGCACATTAAAGGCACTTTTGAACGTCAAAAATTACAACAAATAGAATTGATTCTAGTCGCCCATTCCAAAGGGTAGTTTTCGTATGGAGAAGAATGGGCAAGAAACTCCACCGTTACTCTTTTAAAATGTTTTACAATATTTTGTATACATTAATTATATCATAATAATATGTGAAGACGATGCACCTAAAATAAAATTACTATACCACAATAGGTAAAAGAATTAAAAATGAAACCATGACATATAAATTAATTATCTCATAGATGCATGGTGCTCACATATTTACAAACATGGTAAAAGTAAACGATTTTCATTTAAATAAAATAAAATAAAAATTACAAGTAATAAGTCAGGGTGTAAGTTAAAGTTATTACAGAATGTAAATCAATATCAAAAAAAGAATATATTTTACAATTAAATTAGCAACCAGTTTGATTTTGTCTAGACTCTAGATTGTCCTATGGAGCAGGACCAGCATGTTTCCAAGCGTTCTTATCTTGGATATAATCTTCTAATTTATAGTATGCTTGTTTACAAAGTGTACGTTTAATGTGAGTTTTAAATTTTCTTTCATTTAATTGCAATATATCACAAGGTATTTTATTGTAACATTTAACACAGTACCCCATAAAAGATGTGTGTACCTTGGCTAATCTGAAAAATGGTTGATGTATTTTATCTTTATTTCTAGTATTAAAATTATGTCTATCGCTATATAAGGTTCAGGCTTAAAGTAAATGAAAGAGTAATTTTAACTGCCGAATCGGTCAAACATATCATCGTATTAATTTACTAAGGGCTGATTTTTCCATCGCCAGATAACTTTTCTATTCTATTTTTCTCTATGGCAATAGTGCCGATGTCGACAATTCTGCCAATGTCAAATTCGAGGAATAAAATTGACGTTTGACAGGTTTTGTATGAAATAACTGTCAACATTTCAAAATTATTCCTCTAATAAATTTACAGATTATTGAAAAATCAGCCTTTAATAAACTAATTTCTCGTTGATTTGTTCTGGGTGGAGCAGTTTTATTAAAAGTTATTAATCAAAATTATCAGAATTTTATAGAAGATATAATAAATTATTTTAACTTTATCTGTACTAGAAATAAAACCGAAGAGTTTGTTTCTTTGACCGTACTTATCTCTGGCCCTACCCGTCGGATTAAAAAAAAACTTATTGCATTTGGTGGCTCATTTCTTGAGTAAGGCTATTTAACATCACGCTAGGACCCTTAGGAGCCGAACCAAAAGTCAGACAGAACGCTAAGCGAACACGAGGTAACAGCGCGGGCAGGAGATGCGATGCGATGCGACGCGTGGGTCGGGGGAACAATAAAGGGGTTTGAAGACTTTTTATGGAGCTTGGCATATCAGTCGCATGTTGGAGCGAGTGTCAGTGGATCCCCAATGGTAGGAAACGACTGCGCGGCAGGCCCAGAAAAAGATGGCGGGATGACCTGGACTCCTTCTTAAAGGATTGGCCCATAATCGCAGTAGACCGGGAAAAGTGGAAAGAGGGAAGGGAGGCATTTTTCCTGCAGTGGGACAACACAGACTTATAATCCATACTCATATTATAAATGCGAAAGTGTGTCTGTCTGTCTGTGTTTACGCTTAAACCGCTGAACCGATTTAGATGAAATTTGGTATAGAGATAGTTTGAGTCCCAGGAATGGACATAGTGTAGTTTTTATCCCAATATTCCCACGGGATCGAAACTTATGCGGGTGAAACCGCGGGGCGCAGCTAGTAAGATAATATAATTGGCATATCGCGCCATTTTGAAAAATGGCGGCCACCCACGAGACCAAGAAGCTTATAGATAAAAGTGGAGGCAACACTCTAAATACCTAAGTGAAGACGACTGTGGTCGAACACTCTCTTTCTAAATACACACTTATGAATGAGACAGTGATATGTGTTTTCTTTGTCATATGTATGTATTTAGAAAGAGAGTGTCCGACCACAGTCGTCTTCACTTAGGTATTTAGAGTGTTGCCTCCACTTTTATCTATAAGCTTCTTGCACGAGACCTATATATAAATTAATCGCTGACACCAATGCAAACAGAAAACATAATAAAACCAACCCCGTAAAGTGTCACGTTTCTAAGATATTAACGTTGAAAGTTGATCACGTGACTCAATCATCAACTTTGAACGTTAATAATGCCACGGATCTTCAAAGTCCTTTCACGCGGACGATGTCGCGGGCAGAACCTAGTTATATGTAATCTTCGTCTATATAATTAGTCTTGAAGTCGAAACTTTCTTCTATTATTTCATAATTCGGTCAGTTATTTTTTTCCTTGTTCACAGCACCTTCTAACCCCTGAACAAGAGCAGACAGTATATTCACGCCTGCAGCAGTGCGCGGTCAAGCACCAAGCCGCATTGAAGACAGCCAAACTGATCCAGGAGTGTTTCTCTTACCCCATACTAGCGCTTTTCAGTGGGTCTGCCGTTATCATATGTGTCACGGCTTATCAGGTCGCTATGGTAAGCATTTTATTTTTATCAGGTAGGCATGCAGGTGAACTTGGTTTTTTTTTGAAAATATTCCAAACACTTACCCACCGTAAGTGTAAGATTACATTGTAAATAAATCTATACTTATATAATACAGCTGAAGAGTTTGTTTTTAGGGTTCCATACCAAAATGGTAAAACGGAACCCTTATAGTGAGACTCAGTCCGTCTGTCTGTCTGTCCGTATGTCACAGCTGGATGTCTCAAGAAATACTAATGCTATCAACTTGAAATTTGGAGTAGTTTTTGATGACGTTTGCCCAACTA
The DNA here is from genome assembly GCA_963855955.1 of Luperina nickerlii. Classification (NCBI taxonomy): domain Eukaryota; kingdom Metazoa; phylum Arthropoda; class Insecta; order Lepidoptera; family Noctuidae; genus Luperina; species Luperina nickerlii. The sequence continues at coordinate 21,026,141 of OY979676.1, read as the reverse complement.
TTTTGCAAATAAGAAAGAAAGAAAAATGGTTTTCAACTTTTGATGGAAAATGTAAAAAAAAATAGCGTTCCGACCCTTATCTCCGAAGTTTGCAAAGAGAAAAATCTGAAATAATTCTATGTGATAGAAATTTATGTAAAGATTACAGGAACAATAAAACGATGTCTCTAAATAGCACACTTTTTCAGAAATCATCAACAAAAGTTACATTAGTTCCACTATCGGTCAAGAGATGAAGCTGACCTAAAACTGCAATATTCTACATCGCAGTGCGCAGTGTTAAAATTCTCTGACAAATATAGGCCTCGCCGATGAAAATTTAAAAACATAATTATTATTATGACGGTACGGTGTGCGAGTAAGACTCGCTCTTGACCGGTTTTTTTGTTTGAATGTGCTATCTCTGGAACTGCCCGTCGGATTTGATAAAATTCTCTTTGCATTCAAAGTCAGAAAGAAAGCTAAGGGGAAACTGAAGTATCACGCGGCGCCCGGTGGGAAATGTGGCTGTTATTTTAGTATATTGTGGTGATTTACGACTTCCACGCGAACAATATTGCCAATTAATAATAATCAGCCTATATTATTATTATTCGGAGATGGCGGGATGAGCTGGACTCTTTCATAAAGAACTGGGAGCCTAAATAGGCCACTTTAGCAGAATCATAAAAGGATAACATTATGAATCATAATATGGCGAATACAGTCTGCGTGTTTTTCTTTTATTTGCTGCACTACGTAGGTATAATCAAAGAGATTGGGATTGGATTGATTGGTATTTTAGCACTGACAAAAAAAAATAACTGAAAAATCCTTCACCAATGGGATTTGATACGATTAACTTAACGGTTAACTGTCCATTATGATTCATAATGTTATCCTTTTATGATTCTTCCAAAGTGGCCTTTTTAAGCCCCCTGGTCTTTAGCAGCTTTGAACAGAGAGAAGTGGAAAGAGAGTAGGGAGGCTTTTGCTCTGCAGTGGGACATCACAGGCTAATAACAGGGGACATAGTTCTTCCATAGTTCAAGATAACCAATCTATTATAACACACAAACTCATAGCCCAATATGTTTTGTTTCCATCTCATGTTTTGCAACAGTCCTGCACCAATCGTGAGTTGTCCTTGGGTGCACTTACATATTGCATACAGGGATAATCGTCGGTTGGTGCCTCCTCATCTTCTAAAATTGTCTAAGGGGCCTCTGCCAGTTGGCTTTGGTCCCTCGTAAGCCTTCCAAAGGTCCGGGCGAGACGTGTCAAAGACATTTTTAAAATATACCTAATAATAATATTATAAATATTTAAAAAAGTGTAGACGTACCGAGTCATAAAAAAAACGTTAGGAATATATTTTCAAGTTAAATATTTCAATTGTAAAAACACTACAATTATCAGTATTGGTGTTTTGAAATATTTAACAAGGACGGTTATATTTAACATGGCTGTATGCCTAATTTCATTTGCCATAAACCCCTTTTACCTTACCATTTTTCGAACCAGAACTATCTAGCCACAAATTTAGCTATAACTGAATTAGATAAGCTTTTTCATTTTCCATGACAAAATAGGAATTTTATTACGTAGTGCGAATTTATATTCATTAATCTACCAACCCACACTAGGCCCGCGTCGTAGCTAATCACAGGTCGACAAAATTTTTACGCAGAAACCAGACTATACTTTTCCGAAGGATTTTGACGCGCTGAATTCAAATCTGGCCTCAAAATTGCTCTATAACGTCAGGGTTTCGAGATATAAAAAAAGTATTATATATAAAACTATATATACACTTTATATTATTATACCTAAAAGTGCAAAAAATACCGTTTTTTCTCATTTTTGAGGTTATGTAGCACGGCCGATCCTTTTTTCTTTCAAAAATTATTAATAGCATCTCAAAGGACTAGTCTTCCTCTTTAAAATGACGTTGAGTTTACTAAAATATCTTTTGTTTTTCGCTGAGATATCGCATTTTGAAATTTTCGTGTTTTCGTCAATAGACTGTATGTGTATGAATTCTCAAACGTAGAACAATCCACGTACACGAAAATTTTGACAGTTCAACAACATTCATTGCGTTATTTAATTTATTGAGCTGACAAATTTTTCGAATAAATGAAGCAATGGATTAGTGTTTGGTGAATTAAGCAATTAGGGTGCTGAGTCCAAAGCTAATGAAATCTTATATTTTTCAGGAATTAAATAACAGAAAGTGGATCCGGAGCATTCCCATGGTGGCCTATCTGTTGTGCCTGCTGATGGAAATTTTCCTGTACTGTTACCAGGGCAACCAGCTTTCAGAGGAGGTAACAATATAATGAACTACTGACAGATAAAACTTTACTATTAATTATCTGCCTAGCCTTTTCCAAACAATGTTGGGGTCGGCTTCGGTCTAATAGGACGCAGCTGAATACCAGTACTTTATATGGAGCGACTGCCTATCTGACCTCCACAACCCAGTAACTGGGTAATACGATACCCCTTGTTAAGACTGGTTGTCACAATTTCAGGCTTCTGACTACCCGTAACGACTGTCAAAGATCCACGAATGACAGCCGGGACCAACGGCTTAACGTGCTTTCCGAGGCACGGAGGGGTCTCGGTATGTAAAGATGGTCACCCATCCGCAGACCAACCGCGACAAGCGTAGCTTAACCTGATCGATCGACCTGTGCGGCTGTTATTATTTAGCCACGGACCCCTCATTAGATAAGAATACAAATGTTCTTAAAAATGCGGGAATTGTTTTTCAAATTTTTCACCATGAACTTTTGCTATACTGCGCGTCCCATACCGCTAACTTTGTGGCCATTGAGCAATGGTGGCCCAGTGTACCGTGGTCGTACGTTCGAACCTAGTCAGGCGCTTTATTTTGTGTGAATTATTTCATCACCACTGCTCTTAAAACGGTGAAGGAAAACATCGTGAGGAAACCGGCATGCCCTAGAACCAAAAATTCGAATACATGTGACATCTACCAACCCGCACTGGGCCCGCGTGGTGGATTACGGCCCACTCCCTCTCACAGAGAGGAGGCCTGTGTCCCAGCAGTGGGAACGTTTTATGCTGGTTATGCTTTATGTTTTGCTACGTTTGCTGTAGTGGGCGTACGTGTGTGTGTGTAGTGACTCTTTTTGTTGAGCGCGTGGTATTTAACCTCTTTTGTTTATTTCCTGCATTTTGTTTAATTGCTATAGAGGTATCGTATCTTTGTTGGCGGTTTATGTGTGTACTGGGGGTTTGGCAAACGAACCCTGTGGGGACACCAGGCGTGATATTATGTTGTGTGTTTTATTCAGAGTTCCGAGATAGCGGGTGCTGCCTACGAGTGTCCATGGTACAATTGCTCACTGCGCGTGCGTCGCGCGCTGCTCATCGTCATGGTGCGCACGCGCCGGGCACTCCGAATCACTGCTGGCGGGATCACCACGCTGTCACTTTCTTGCTTCACTTCTGTAAGTCTTATCTCCTGAAAAAAGATCTATTTATCATTTTACTTGTTTCTCTAATCACGAGTTATTGCATCTAATCCTATCAGTCGATAAACAGCGCTGCTGAACACGCGGGAAGTGACAGGTACAATAAATGTTAAACGGGGAAATTACTATTATCACGTGAAGGTGCACGGAGCAGAGGCGTGGCCGCCACGCCTCTACTTCTGGCAGACGGATTGGTGATCTTAGGTGGCCCCTGCACCAACAATAAATTTGTGCATTGTGTTTAAATCAGCGTTTGCATCTTTACACTCAAACGATCCATTATTTTCAGCAAGAACACGTAATAAGTGTACCGTAAATTCTAATGATTATAATCGAAAATACTTACTCGTTTCGCACATAATATTTAGGTTTTCAAAATCTATTCATATCTATCTATTGTGTTCATCGCAATTTAAACCTATGAAAGCCTATAAAATTAAGGTACTTATTTCGATTCAAAAATCCTTTTAATAAACGTTAGGTTTCTGTAAGGCTTTTTGTACACACGTTTTTCTTGCCGTGAATAACTATGGTTTATTCGCCATATCTAGGCACGTTCTTCAGAGTTTTATGGATCACAATGGAAGCTTGTTGACAGACACGTTTTTTCTACGGCGCGGTTTATACGCCGTACCGTAAAGGAACCTTGCCGTCTACAAAGGGTCCACGCGTCCATGCTAGGACCTCAGTACAGTATTTCGATGGACCCCAGTGACTGCAGACATGCAGATATTGATGCCATCAGCAAATCTAATAGCAAAGTCTATTGTTTCAGATCATAAAAGCTTCGTACACTTTCTTCACTGTCTTGAATCAAGTAGAAGACAGAAAGTAAAGCATCGAGAGTGTACCGGATGCTCATTAGCTGTCACTTGCAGTATTAAATGTAATTTACGAAAGGCGTTGCTCCACAGCATCACGAGCGCGCACGCACGCTGCACGTGTTCTTACAGTCCTTTCATAGTTATTTTACCTCTGACAGCTGCAAACCAACATCAACCTTATTACAACAACAATAAAGATCACTGTGATTTTGACAGACTTGCAGAAACCCGACTGCAACCTTATTGTCACGAGATTAAAGAACGCAGATGATGATGAGACGGTATAAAGTCGACCATCCAGTACGGCTACATAGGATTTGCACGAAGAGGTTTTAGTTGCGCACTTTATTTATTTGCCACCCACGCATACGTACGTCGCAGTTGACTATCCCACCAACGTTTTCGTACAATGCGTGCCACGAAAGATGAGACTTGACCCCGCCTCCCCCGCTCTTTCCGCTGCCCCTATGACGTCCGGTACCGTCCCGCACTCAGACCTCATACCGCTAAAGATACCTAAAATCGTGTACTGCGCATGTCAAACCACGTGGTGTGTCAAGTCTCTTCTTTCGTGGCACGCATTGTATTTTATCTCTGATTTTGCTGTAATCTACTTTGAGATAGTTTAATCAATGTTCCTGACATTACCATTGACTGGTTGCCCTGTTGCAAGTATTTACATACGTACACCGGCGATCAGCAAATTACTGCAGCCTGCTGTGTTTCGTCGATGCGTCGTGGGAGTTCCAGTGCCTTAGGCCTGAATTCCTATTACGCTGACGTCGTTCGCGTACGGTCAGTACCAATGGTGTTATATAGAACACAATGTATACTCACACGCGCGACCGACGCGACGTACGCGACCGAAGTCAGCGTAACACAAAATTCAAGCCTTCTGGGCACGCTCGTTCCATCATAGACCTCATCCATCACTTTCCATCAGGCGTGATCGAGGTCAAGAGAGGGTCCATTCAGCAATAAAAAAACTTAAATATTTGTTATTGTGGGAAATAGGTCGCAGTAGGAAAGAAAAAACGTGTGCACTGTTCAACGGTCCGATTTATATTGAAACAGAAAACATTTGAATAACCGACATCAACGAATGATCGAAAGAGTGAATGATCTAATCGAGTGATTGAATCGAGTAATTATTTTAATCTGATAACACTGGGATTTTTGTAATATTCCAACAGTCCCCCTCAAAAACGCAAGTATACAGAAAAATAAAATTCATTTCAATCACTCAATAAAGAAAAATAAAAACTGTTTGTGTATCTATTTAGAATAATTGATATACACATTTATTATTATAACAATCAAAATGTTGATTTATGTTAACGATCAATCTTATTTTAATAGTCACTTCTTAATCAGATGACATAAATCTTACTAATTAAAGTTTAATACAAATTTAAATTGTGTCTTAAATCTAGAAACCTTTTGGAAGGAATCGCCTTCGTAAACATATCAGCCAGTTGATTTCCTGTGGAAATAGATTCTAGCTTTATTATTTTACTAGCGATTTGTTCCCTAATGAAATGGTATTTTATATCTATGTGTTTAGATTTTTTATGATTTGTAGGATTATTTGCGATACAAATGCAACTATTGTTGTCTTCGTATATTATAATAGGCTCTTTAATTTGGACTGAAATGCTATTTAGTAACGATTTAATCCAGACTGCTTCTCTTACAGCCTCAAATAAAGCCATATACTCAGCTTCCGTTGAAGAGACGGCGACAGTATTTTGTTTTCGTGTGTTCCACGAAATCGTACAATTATCAAAAGCTTTGAATAAATAGCCTGTTGTACTTTTTCTGTCGTTTTCATCGCCTCCCCAATCAGAATCTGCATAGCCAGTTATTAATTGCTTATAATCACTTTTATGATAAGTCAATTTTATACCGACTGTACCTTTTATGTATCGCAAAAGATGTTTTAAGCATTTCCACAATTCTTCATTATTTTTAGATTGGTATCTACTCAATATACTTATAGAAGCACAAATATCTGGCCGTGTACAAAGCATTGCATACATAAGTCAAATAATTTAATTTACAAGGTAAAGGTGATTTAGAAGGGTTGCAATCACTCATAGAAAATCTGTTTAAGACATTTTGTAGGTATGTAGATTGATCTAAAGTGATAGTATTATTTGATCTTTCGATTCTGATCCCAAGGAATAACTTTATTTCTTTTAAATCAGTCATTTCAAATTTTTGCATAAGACTGTTCTTATAAACTTGTAATGTGTCAATACTTTTAGTGGAAATTATTAAATCATCGACGTACAATACTATATACACATTTTTATTTATACCATTTTTATCTAACACATAGAGACAAGGATCTACTTCCGAATTTTTAAAACCCATATCTTTAAGAACAAGATCCAAACGTTCGAACCAACATCTAGATGACTGCTTTAGACCATACAATGTTTTGTTAAGTTTACACACCTGATTATCTTTAGCTAAAATGCCTTCTGGTACCTCCATATAAATATTTTCTTTTAGTATTCCATTAAGGAATGCCGTTTTAACATCCATATGGTGTACATGTAAATCAAATTTATTAGCTAAAGCTAAAATGAATCTAAATGTAGTTATCCGAGCTACTGGTGCAAACGTTTTGTTATAATCCTGCAAGTACTCCTGAGTAAAACCTCGAGCAACCAAGCGAGCCTTATAACGTACGGGTTCACCTAATTCATTGTTTTTAATAGTAAATACCCATTTGCAACTTATTATGTTGACATCTTTAGGTTTTTCTACTAAAGTCCACGTTTGGTTGCTTCGAAGGGACTCAATTTCACTCTGTACAGCTTTTAACCATTTGCCAGAATCATGTCTATCAAATATATTCATAAATGACGATGGCAATGATTGCACAGTAATTAACGACAAAAATAAATCAGGATCATGCATCTGTTGATAATTTTTCGGGGGTAAATTGAGAATTCTTTCACTTCGCCTTAAATTATTAGGTTGAGTTCCTAATGACGAATTTTCGTTCAAAGAATCTTGAGGTTGACTTTCTATTAGTTTTGCCGAATCATTGTCAGGCTTACTAATTTTTTTTGAGGGAATTACAATGTGGTCACTACTGCTACGTGTTGGACGTGATTGTGTAAAATTTAACTCATCGAATATGACATCACGAGCCATGAACACTTCATTATTTTCTACATTAAATAATCTATAACCATTTGCATCGTAGCCAACTAATATTGATTTAATAGATTTTTGATCAAATTTAGTTTTTCTAGTCTTATTATGAACGTATGCAGTAGAGCCGAACATTTTTAAGTGATTTATTTTCGGTTTTTTACCATGCCACATTTCGTATGGTGTTTTATTTATCAGAGCTTTAGTGGGTAAAATATTAGTCAAATAAGTAGCTGTTAAAACAGCTTCACCCCAAAATATTTTTTCTCATTTCGCACTTGTAACCAATGTTCGAGCCATTTCGGTTAACGTACGATTCATCCTCTCTGATACACCATTTTGCTGTGGAGTGTAAGGTACCGTTAAATGATACATTATCCCCTTTTCAACACAAAATTCTTTGAACTCGTTAGAAAGATATTCTCGGCCATTGTCGCAGTATAGATTAACAACCTTAGAATTAAATAAGTTCTCACTCTTAGCCACAAAATCCTTAAAACATTTAAATACCTCTGACTTAGAATGCATTAAATATGTGACTGTATAATGAGTAAAATCATCAACGAAAATAGTAAAATAATTTTTATCATCAAATGTGGGTGGTGTTATAGGACCGCAAACATCAGAGTGAACAATAAAAAGTGGTCTGTTGTTATTGGATCTCTCTTTTGACTTAGCAAAGGGTAGTCGTGATTGTTTGCCAAGTATACAAGACTCACACAACTCATCACTAGGAATTACATCATTGATAATATGATTATCCTGAATTAGGTATTTTAAAATATTAAATTTTTGTCTATTCAAATGACCGAGACGTTTGTGCCATAAATCATAAGATATAGAAGTCTCAGATAAATTTAAATTACAATGAGATCGCAGTACTTTAAAATGTAACTTAAACAGGTTATTATTACTTACACCGGACACTAAGCATTTGTTGTTTTTGTAAATATGAACTTTATTATTGTTAAAAATAACCGACATTCCTGCTTCTTGAATACGATTTACCGATAGTAAATTATATGGCACATCTGGTGAATATAGAATGTTATCGATTGATCCTTGAAAACCTAGATTACTAGTAACGTTTATTTGTCCTTTACCAAAAGCGGGAATGTTAGTGCTGTTTTTAGCTACCCCAATTTTTAGCGGAGTGGGTAACTCTAAGTATGAAGACAAAAATTTCTTTGTATGCACAATGTGGTCAGTTGCACCCGAATCTAAAATAAAAGAAATTGTATCATTAGTAGAATTAGACTGTAAATGAAATGACTTACATGTTGTAAACATAAAAGCGAAACTGTCCTCATCATTGCCGGAAATCTGCGTTGTATTTGCAGTTGGAGCCTGGTGACTTCTGCCGCTATCTTGCTGAATTTTCTTGTAGAAATGGAAATCCTTCTTGACATGATTTCTTCGGCCGCAATGATCACAATATAACTTCGAAATCTTATGCATTGAGTTTCCAGGACGTGGCTTCTTCTTATTATCGTGGAACTTTTTCTTGTCAAATCCAGATCTTGATGTAAACTTCTTTGTAGATGCATGTAATATTTTCAGTTCGGTTGTAGTATCAGCTTTTAATTTCACTTCGTGATCTAAAAGACGTGTCTTAACAAACGCTAGATTTAACTGTTCTTCTCCTAATGTTTCTAATGCCGTTATAACGCCATCGTAGGAAGTAGGTAAGGTTAACAATAAATGTGATACTTTGTCCATCTCATCTAATTTTGCACCAGCTGAAATTAGTTCCGTAATTATATTGTCGAAATTATTGAAGTGCTGGAATAACGTCACATCCGGTTGCAATTTTTAAACTTAGTAATTGTTTTCGCAGTGCCAACTGTGTAGCCAAACTCCTCCTTTCGTAAATTTTATCCAAATCATCCATCACGGATTTTGCCGTAGCAAAACCTTTTGCAAAATTCAAAAATGCATCGCCTAAATATTCCACTATCGTACCTTTTGCTAGCGTATTTTTCTTTTTCCATTCTTCATCTGGGTTTGATGGCGGTAGTTCATCAATCACACTCAACACTTGCAATTCTCCTAAAAGTGATCTAACGCGAAATTTCCACGTGCTGTAACGTTCACCGTTAAATTGTTGAATGTTTCTTTTACTTCGCGACTCCATTTTAAAATTATTTTATCAAACTAACAGTTGATTATTTTTTGAACACTAATATAATCTTAACACTGTATTACTACGTAGCCTGGGCCCATAACCTGTGGGAAATAGGTCGCAGTAGGAAAGAAAAAACGTGTGCACTGTTCAACGGTCCGATTTATATTGAAACAGAAAACATTTGAATAACCGACATCAACGAATGATCGAAAGAGTGAATGATCTAATCGAGTGATTGAATCGAGTAATTATTTTAATCTGATAACACTGGGATTTTTGTAATATTCCAACAGTTATTATATCTTGCAATCAGTAACTGAATAATTTGCATAATAAAATTGTCATCATGAACCCATGATTATTGTGGGTAAAGTGTATGTTGTAAGCAGTTAAAACTACATATCTGTCATAAGCTCTGAAAGGTGAATGCACTATACTCCATTTGATTAGGTAATTACTTAAAGGTAAACAAAAAAACCACGTGACGTGGTTAACCGACTAAACGTAATACCAGTCTATTCAGTTGTCATGCTACGTCACAGTTGTACTCTTCAATTTAGCAACGTTATAATTCGTTAATAATATTGCTAAATTGAAGAGTACAGCTGTGACGTAGCATGACAACTGAAGTGATTGGTATTACGTAACTAAGTCACGTGATATTTTTGTTTACCTTTATTTAATTACCTAAACAATTGAAGTATAGCCTCATAAAGTGCTTAGGTGCATTTTGTTTGTTGTTCGTTGTGAAATAAAGATTTATTTGAAAATAACATAATCAATGTTCCTATTTACTAAGATACATGTAAATACATAGTTTACGGTGTTGGCCAATAAACATTTGCATTGTAATTCTTTGGTGATATACAGATATTATTAATTCTATTTTCTATTTCAATCATGGTAATAGGATATTAACCAATGATCCTAACAGGTGATGAAATGCAAATGTATCTAGTAAATTATACTTAGATATTACGAGCACGTATAGTACAGACGCCAGCACATCAAGCTACTACAATCTGTCAAATTTCTCTAATAGATTTTCAACTTTATCACTAAATCATAAAGTTCAAAGTTGATTGGGAAAATTTGACAGTTTCGGGTAGCTGATGAGCTGGCGTCTGTACAAGTCTCTTTGTAGTCACAATGCAATGTGTTCGCTTTAGTGATAAATTAATTGTAATAAACGATGTGACCACGAACGTGTGCTATTATCATTTGTAACCAAATTCTAAGGGTACGGACACACGGTGATGGGGCCCGATACGCATGTCAGGCTGATACCAGACGGGGGTGCGGCGAATGTACAAGTATCGCCGGGGCCCCCGATTTATGTTACTAGAAGGAAAATTGGGGTTTTCGTTTTAGTCGGTAGGAGTCCCGACATTACCCTCCGTTCTCCCCAGACGGAGGGTATCTATGAAAAAATTCCTTACCTGGAAAAAAGGGTATGATCAGATTGGCCAGCGTGGAACTAAAGACTAACGCATGAAAGTACCAACGAAGTGTTCTTACCGGGAATATTAGTAACATGGAGGATTAGGTAAAAGTTTGAAGAATTTGCGACGATTTTTATTGCCCCGCATCTTGCCTAAATTGTCTCGGACTACCAGTTGCATGAGGCAATGTAAAAATCGTATCGTATTTAGTATAATTATTTCCCGTGGATTTCGTAAAAGGCGACAAAGGGACTTACTGGAGAATGGACAGCAGCGTTCTTTATGCATTTTTTTAAACCATACTGCGGTCGCCAACCCGCTCGTCAATCGTGGCGATTATGGTAACCACCCCCTAATGACAAGCACAAAGGTGCTACGGGGAAGGCCTATGTCCAGCAGTGGACGTCTTTCGGCTGAAATGATAAATGATGATGATGGTTTCGCATAAGATTATCTAATGGAAATATTTATTTGAGGTAAGTATGTGTTACCTTGTAGGTAATATCACTTGCCCTACGTGTCATTGTATTACGTCATCCAAAGACCAAAATAATTGTATCAGGACTTTAAACTGCAACCCACCAAAATATTGTTTGGTTGTAAAAATAGGCGTTGGACTGAACCCAGTTAAGACTAGCTGCTAGCTAGAAACTCTACTACTGCACTGATAATATTCTTTTTTTTAGCGTATCGATGGCAAAAAGTTCAAACATATTTGGTCCAAAATTTAGCTGCACGAACTCCACTCATTGATGCAGTAATAAGGTCATCAAGTACACAGGTGCACAGGCATGCAGCTCAGGATGAAAGGTGGGTCGGTTGGGAGTCGCCGCATACGAGATCTGAGCCGTCCATGAACCTGTGGAGATTGTCTTTGCTCCAGCCAACTTGGGTTTAAAATCTCTATAGAGATTTCCAACTCGGCCACGGTAATAATGATTAAAGATACACTTTATTAAACTTCAAAAAATAAATCGTTTAAAATAATCTAGTTACAATCCACATTTTAATTACCACGTAACGTATCCGTTTCATGGTAATGGGGGATGCATAAGCGTGTGTTAGTTTTTCCTTCAATTACATAAATTAGTTTACAATTGGTCTTGAATCGTATAATAAACACATGGGCTATGGCATGGACAGGCCACGATCATGTCAATTGCATCTGTATTGTATCGTTAGATTAGATTAAACTTAGAGATTGGTTTAAATATAGTCTAACTATTGGATTGTAAAGGCGCGACACAATGGAGTCGGGACGAGCCTTCTTTTACCCAATAGAGAAGTAAAAAAAGTCGTACATTTTACAGGTTATGTAAATGTAGTTTGTTAACTCATACATTCATTGAATTGATAATAAGAAATGTAATGTCATTGAATTAATCTTTATCGATAATGACTACAGATGGTCATGGCGGACGCTAGGCAGGTTTCATACATGCATTTCTACAAAGTGTGTTTTAAACATGAATATTATGAACCTACTACTAACATATTAAATACTTCTTGCCCCTGGGCTCTTAGACACATTTGCTTTGTTATGATATTCGTAGTATTTTGTATATAAACTAGTATGAATATCAACAGACTCAAATAGTAAAACAAAATGGAGACTATAAATCTAGTGATGTCAATTATTAATTTTATTAAACTGCTCCTTATGAACCACAGTGTTGTCGTGTTATGTTCAAGATGACCTGAGAACACCTAGTGCAAAACAATTAAACAGTATTAAGCTCCGTTAGATTGAACAAGTTTAATCCAGGCCATATAAGGCGAAAGTCATCTGCGAACATCAGCTGTCAGTTATAACAGTGCATGTGTCAGTTTACAGCAAATCGTATTTTTTAAACATATAATTTACGATCTAGATTTTCAAGAATGTATATGTATTACAGGGCTTATTTAATAACGCCCATTCGAAATTTGACATTAAAAACAGTTCAATCAAAATTATTGAATAAAATTCATGAATAATTTATGATTGCATCGTACACAATTATGGATGCACCTTTAGCTAATGTGTTGCTACCGTAGTGGGGACAATATAGGAAGCTGACTCGCTCTAACCAACACAATCGGACGTCGGCTCGCAGTCAAGATGTCAAAACTACTTCTCGTAGTACTATTCGCAGAGTTTGTGAGAGGTTGTTATTGGAACGCGCCGTACACCTACCAGCTGTTTGGGTCGAAGACACCGTATGATACCATCAGGGGAGATATACGAGACTACGCGACGCCAGCAAGTAAGTTTATTAAAAATTTTAATTAAGTACATAATTATTTATATTGAACATAAGGGTCAAATGATTACCATCTAACAAAATAAATCTTGAATAAAGTGCAATATGTGTAATTCAAATTTTTTTATTGGAAATGTGACAAACTAAAATAATTTATAAATAAAACAATAGATTGTTGACATAGATCGAATTACTGTCGCTGTTCAGTTGCGGGTTATGTAGAGATTTAAGTTGACGCCAAATAGTGGTTCCGTAAAAATACCGATTTTGTTGTTAAAATATTATAATGATAGGTTTCTATCAGCTTGCCAGCCCATTTGTTCCTAATAATTACTTAATTGTTTTTTTGTAATCTAAGTAATAATTATTAATTAGATTAATTTGAATGAGGATGATCCGCGCGCCGCTTATCCAGGGATACGCGGCGCTGCAAGTTCGGTGCAAGTAGGATTTTTAGGAATAGAAATGCATTTTTTTAGGATTAATTTGAAAATGTAATTAAGAACACAGTTAATTCTTTATTAACCGACTTCAAAAAAAGGAGGAGGTTCTCAATTTGGCTGTTTATATATTTTTTTTAATGTGGGTATCTTTGGGCATAAATCCTCCATAATTATATGAATGGATTTGCAAAATTATTTTTTTTAATGGATAAGGTATGCCTTAGGAGTGGTCCCATATAAATTTTATTAACTTTGTTTGGGTAGTTTTTGAGTTAGATTCAATAATACGAATTTTTTCCCCTTAGTTTATATTGATTAATTGATGATGTTTAATATATTCCTGTCACTGACATTTACATAGCAAGTAGTGTCATATAAATTTGTGTGGGGTAGGTACAACTAAAAAGTGAAATTAAGGTTATTTTTCACTTTGTAGTGTTTTTTTTGGATACTAACTTGTATTTTTTTTTTGTAAAAATATATATATTCTTCTAAGTGTTCGTTGGTCCTTAGAATGTTGTTCACTGAAAACAACTGTTTAAATACTAGCATTTGGTCGTTTAAAACCTCCAAGGCCTGAAATAGACTACAGACTACGTTATCTTTAATCTGGTGTAAAATAATAATTACATTTTTGACAAGCTGTGTTAAAATTTCCTAACTGAATAAGCCCCCAAGCAATAAATCGGTAATCGTAAAAACCAAATTTTACTGGAGAAATGTTTTTCTGTTTTTAATGAATATCTTTTCAACGAGTTTAATTACGATGTCAATATTAAATTAGCTGTGTGAAAACCCTTGCAATTTAAGAGAGTAAATATTACAAACACTTGATAGGTAAATTGTTTCATTAGTTTCATGCATAGAAATGTAAAAAACGGGAGAAGTGGCAAGGGAACGTGTCTGTGTCCACGCGCCATGAGCAACATGGGCCTGTACTAGGCAAATGGTCGTCTCCGCGAACTAGTGCGCTTTCGACCGTAATCGTGAAGACTCGTACACACAGGCGCGAAGCGACACGCGACACAAAGGCACCGCTCGTTGCGCGACTTGCGGTGCCTTTGTGTCGCGTGTCGCGTCGCGCCTGTTTGTACGAGCCTTGATACTACATAAAAATGTTACTTAGTTATTCAGTGGTTTCTTGCGAAAACCGAAGTCAAAATAAAAACTTCGTATCTCATGGAATCACTTACCAATAGTAAATAAAAGTATTTTACTGTATTTGTCTTTAAAATCATGAAAAACTAAAAATCGTAAAATATTTCTTGCTTTTACTGCGTTATTTTTGTTTTTAAATATCGTAGCGGCTGTACTATTTTTGCAGCAAATGCATTGCTCATGCATTGATCCATCCAAAGGTTGTCTTTAAAAGATCGCTCTTAGCGATAAGACCGCCCATTGTGTCACCCTTTGTACAGTTTATATATTTATTTATGTCTGTAATTTATATGGTGTACAGTCACGAGCACTAATATGTCAACACTTGGCAACTTTCAATTGCGATTTTTTCGTGAAATAACGAATGCAACGTTGAAATACGACACTTTACACAAACCTATGGGTTCGAAAATACTTTTTTGTAATAACATACAATTTCATTCAAAACTAAAGGAGAAAATCGTCTTTGAATAAAGCCAAGTGTATTCATACTTCTGCTCGTGACTGTACATAATAATGACAAAAATACTATTTTGATTTTGATCAATGTCCGATGTTAGAAATGTTGATACGTAATGTGATACGTAACATTACATTTTAGTCCAGTTATTTTTTTTTCTAGTACTTAATTAATATGAATTTTACTATTGGCAACAATAATTTTTCTTAGAAATTTTGTGCGTAAACCGCTATTCAGTTACTACGAGTATGTACATGAGAAAATCTCTCGAAAAACCTGGTGTTCCTACATCCTAGGAAGTTTTTTGCGCCACTTCTTCTTCCCAGCGAAAGCGCTAGGAAGTGGTGAAGAGCAGGTGTTTTGGGGAACTGTCTTATGTACCTCATTTTGACGTTCGAAAAGTGCTGTGTTCTCAGTCTAATGACTTTTCGTTTCGATTTTGGTGTCTTCTACACCAGATTTAAAAAAAAGGATTTTTATGCGTGGTTTGTTTGTGTGTGTACCACGAATTGGCAAAAAGGGTTTAAAAGTACCATATGTGTCAATCCAGGTAAAAATGATGCCCTTTGATTATTTTCCCTCCTTTTTATTTTCTTGTACATATTATTACTATTATTAATATTGTATTTTATGTGTTATCAATTAATAAATAATCTATTTGGGTTAAGACACAGGTAAAAATCATATAACCCTATTGGTTTACGCGGCACTCGCTAGTAAACTTCTCAGTCGGTATGATTTTTTCAGACATCTTCAACAATCATCGTCATATTTCACCTAATTTACCCCAAAACCATAGTGAAGTATACGCCTAAAACCTCCCTCATGAATCACTTCGTCCATTGGTAAAAATCCGTTCGGGAGTTTTCGTGTTTATCGCGTTCAGACAGACACACAGAGGCGGTGGGAGCACTTTGTTTTATAACTTGTAGTAATAGTGTAGGCCGCCACCAATTTAAAACATTTAACGAGCATAATATATTTCTCTGCATATTTTTTTAAACATTCTTGGCACGTTGGGTAGCTGGTTTTTTATATAAGAATGTTTTTATAATTCCTAATCTCTACGTTTAGTATCACAGTAAAATCTTGAGATGACGGCATATGAAAGTCACTAAATAATCCTATCTTTAGAAACGTAATAGATTGATGAAATATTCACAGAATATGTGTAGCTATCCCTGCAAATAATAATAAAATATCCAGATTCAAGTGAGCTCTCCATACAAGAACCTGCGGAGAAATGCTTAATTGAGAATTTTTCTCAACACGATAAGAAACACATGAGTCAAACTCCGTCGTATATATTGAGATTTAAGCACACAGAGGCAGACTTAATGTTATACGCATTTTTCAGTCAACCAAATCTAAACCTATGTAGTGGCAGTGGACAGGGACATTGCTCGCAGGACAGATGGCCGACGGGGCAGAAAGGTTCTGGAGTAGCAACCGGGTACCGGAAGACGTAGCATTAGAGGGCCCACAAGGTGGACCGGTGACCTTGGGGAGGCCGCAGGAATTCGCTGGATGCGGGAAGCACAGAACCGGTCGAAGTGGAGGTGCTTGGGGGAGGCCTATGTCCAGCAGTGGACGTCTTTCGGTTGAAATGATAATGATGATGAACCAAATCTATGTTAAAATTTTAAAATAACAAGTAATAAATAGGTACCTCATCCCAGACATGTGAAGTATGGAAGGTACGGAATCCTTTCCCTTTTTTAATGAATTCCACGGGTATCGATTGTTAAGTAGGTTGTAAGTATTCAAAAATCTTTGAAAAACGAGGACTTTGAACTGTATTTTTTATTGGAGGTCAAACTCAAAATCTCTACATTTTGTTATGTAATTACAGTCAGCGTCAAAAACATTGACAAGAATTCGTTTAATTTTCTACAATTTGTTCCATGATTTTGTATCAATATGTAGCAACAAAGCTGTCATTCGTGGTTCTTTGACACAGGTTTGTTCCCAACGCACCGTACAATATTTAAAACAATTTTTTTTAGATGTTTGCATTTTCCATATGCGACTCACACTTGGCTGCTTTTTTATTGTGTTTAATAAGTTCTGAGTATTGTGGTCTCTTCTCGTTGGTTTGTGTACTTACTTGTTGTTTACTTAAGCAATACATTATCTATTCTGTGGCAATACAGTGCTCTGGAAAACCCAATGTAGTGAAAGTGATGTGTTAAATCTCCCGCCGCTTGACCAAGTTATTAAAAATTAAGATTTCTTATCGAGCAATATGTAAATATATTAAAAATACTTTCGAAGAAAATTACTAAACCCAATGATTTCAAGATTTCAAGTACCTTTATTAGGTACTTGAAACTTGCAAATCTGTGAATGAATGTGTGAATTGAATGTCAATGACTAAACCAAATAAAGACTTGGCTAAAAGGTCCCAGCGGGAAACGCGGTATAAAATTCGCCTAATCGTACAG
The DNA here is from genome assembly GCA_963855955.1 of Luperina nickerlii. Lineage (NCBI taxonomy): Eukaryota > Metazoa > Arthropoda > Insecta > Lepidoptera > Noctuidae > Luperina > Luperina nickerlii. The sequence continues at coordinate 21,008,349 of OY979676.1, read as the reverse complement.
TCGAGTTCATTAATTCATATATTGGTAGTGACAATGTTTCAAAATATTGTAAGCGTTAAAATATCTGTTCCGTGGTTAAAATGATCGTATAGTTCTATTCAAACTTAGACATCAATAAAATGTTATCATATAAACTGTTCATAAGTATATTACGGTAGTGCAGTCAAAAATATCTGACTACTCTTCGGAACATAAATATCTAAATGCTCTAGATTTTAATATATTTGATGCAACCTAGGATTCGTAAATACCTATACAGCTTTGAATATTCAATTAAATGGCCTTTACCATTAAAGCTCCTTCAAACAGGCGCGACACGCGATAAATTTCGCGCGCGACACAAAGGCACCGCAAGTCGCGCAACGAGCGGTGCCTTTTTGTCGCGCGCGATTTGCGTCTGTTTGCAAGAGCCTTTAAATTTATTTTGGTTTGCCGGAGCATAAGTACCTACAAGTAATAATGCAATGTTGCCGTTGAAGGATGTCATAACTGACAATTTCAAATTGAATTTGTTTCAAAGAAAAAGATATACTTCTGTAAAGAGATTGTTCAAAAAATTTAAGACATCAATAAATATCTTGACATAAATATCTTGAAATAAATATCTTGAAAATTTGACATGTCTCGAACATGTCAAATTGTCAAGATATTTATTTTTATAGATTGCATAGATATTTGTGAACTTAACTTTGCGCTAAATAATATGAACAAGGGATTACGCACAATTTTTATTGTCTTTAGCAATATTATTGATATAATGTAGTCACATATTTATGATGTCACAGATTGTTTACAATTTATTGTAAGGCAAAGCTGTTTAGAGTTTTATGAAACTTATCATTGCCTATATATTTTTAATTCATGAACATGCTCAGATATTAAAGAACTCGACTGTACGTATGCTAGGTAGGTATCACAAAAAGTATGAGGTTGTATATTTTTTTGTGGATATGAGCTATTTACTTTATTGTAGGTACATATACTGAGGGGAATTGCTCTGTAAGTGCCCTATTCTGTAGTTTTAATTATAGTTCGTTAGGTTTTATTACTCTTTTTTCAAATTCAAATTCAAATTTATTTATTTTAGGACAACTGAAAATCCAAAGGTTAGTAGGTATACAAAAACTTAAAAAACTATTGTTAGTTCATGCATTTACAAAAAGACAATCACATACATACAAAATAAATGAATACCCCTGCGCTGCGACATCCCACCCCGTCAAGATAACCAATAGGGAGATACCTCCCTATAGACCACCAGACGAACGAAATGCCTCAACACAGGGGCACGTACATCCTCAGCTATAGTTTTCAAGATGCTGTTGTGACTCCCCCGCACCCTCCTCATAAGTGATGCGACTTTTTTCCGAATGACGGCATGAAAACCGTCAGTCTGAGTTTGCGCGAACATCCCGGAGGCACTGCAGAAACGAGGAAGTCCCAACATCATCCTGAAAATGTCATTGTACTGGACGCGCAGAGTGTTTAGGGATTTTTTTGTATGACTAACCCATAGACCACCCGTGTACATGCCCTGACAATATGCTTTAAATAGCGTGATCTTGACTTGTTCCGTACAACGGGCGAATCTACGGGCTAGCATGTTGCCCCGGACTGACAGAGCCCTGCGCTCCCTCTCTATGTCGACATCATCTTTAAGGTCGTCGGTAAGGTAATGTCCAAGGTACTTGAACTGTGCCACCCTATCTAAACAGTTACCATTCAAAGTAACGGGTGGAACGGTTTCAGGACACTTACCGGCGGCCTTAAAGACCATGTACTGACTTTTCTTTACATTGTAAATAAGTCCATGCGCCTCGGCATATGCTTCACAGACTTTCAGCATCTCTCCGAGCGCCCCAGCAGTGGGACTCAGCAGCACCATGTCATCCGCGTAGCTGATATTATTAACACTAATACCACCCACCCGGCATCCAACACGCATGCTGCTGAGCTCCACTATGAGGTCATTTACATACAGGCTGAAAAGCTTTGGAGATGTTAACCCCCCCTGCCTCACGCCGCACTCCAGCCTGTACGACTCGGAGAGAGTGCCTGACCATTTGACACAGTTCGTCTGGTTCTTGTACCAATATTTAAAAATATTTAACATCACCACCGGTATACCACTGTCCTCCAGCTTCCCCCAAAGCACTTCGCGCTTTTTGTGCTTCTTTTTTTTCTTAAAATGCTTTTTTTTGTCTTATCTTCTTTGGGTAAGTTTTATCGTCTAAAGTAGATTGTTTTTCTTTATTGGTACATATGACAACACATCAAGCTATGCATTTCAAGTTTCAGCTGAGCTCGCATTGTACAGGCTTTTCGTACAAAGAGAAATTAGCTTATATTGGAAATTTATAACTTGATAATTATGTCGTCGTGCGTACCAATACAGCAAATATTGGAAAATCATCAGCTGCCCCATGCAAAACTTGAATACCTATCTGTTGGACCTAAATGTATGGCAGAGCAGATAATATTTTCGCGATTACGATGTTGGTTCCATGGAGAAAGTAATTCAGTTTGATGTTCTTAAACAACCACACTTTCTGAAACACACTGTATAGGCTGATGTTTTAATTCTCGAAAGATTTTTCGTTAAAAATCGCGCCCTGTGGTTGTGTCGGACTGTAAATACAGGCTTAATTTAAATTCAATGACGTGCTAAATAATAATGTACTTAATGACAGGAAAATCCAAACACTTTGTTTAGATCAGAGTCATTCAGAGTGGTGATATTCAAAAATATGACTTTTGAATTACCTACATATGCAAATATCGTGTATTTATTTATTTTTGTTGCAACAAAAAAAAGGAGTGAACGACCTAAGAACAAACTTGTATTCACAGTTTGCACCACACCTACAAGTTATATTTTATAAATTTAAAACTCTTCTTCTTAGGTCGTTAATTCTATTTTTTTTTGGTTCCAACGAAAATAAATAAATAATCTCTGGCCGAGGGACGGTTGGGTTTGAATTTTTTTATTTTTATTATTATTTGCCATGATGGCAACCACACGTAAATATGGTAAAAATAACAGTAGGTGGCGTATTGTTTCATATTTAATTTAAAATAATTTCATGGTTTTGTGTGTAACCATTGTGACGTATTTACCGATAACTTGTAGGTTTGGTGCAAACTGTGAATATAAGTTTATTATAAAAATAATATGTACAAGTAAATAAAAAGGAGAGGAAATAATCAATGGGCATCAAAAAACTCATCCGCATCGCTGTCGACAGGAAACGTGCCCAAAAGACTGGCGGCATTGCCACTTTGTATGGCAATGCTAATTCTTTGGCCAAAAAATAGGCCAGCCCTCTGGTCACGTGAAGAAGTTTGTTATTAATAAATAAATAGAGACATGAAAAACTAAGGCGAAGAAGTCTTCTAGTTCGAGGATAAATAAATAATTATTATTCATACTTGTAACGCTAAGAGCGTCATATCACTCGTAAGATTATTTGTTTTCTGGGATAAAAAGTAGCTACCAAAGTTATCTATGTATTGTCAGACAAAAAAAAAACTTACGATGTTTTTTTTGTCACCATACTCAAAGAGTAAAAAATTCAACAAAAACAGTGACTGTATCAAATCGCAGTTATTGTCGCAAATGCGGAGCCTAAAAAATAAAATATCAAAAGGAACAAAAGAAAAGCGGATCAAACAAAAAAAAAACTGTTTGGTAGATTAGCCGTTTAAAGTACTTAGTAGAGCAGGGGCCGTATTAAGGCTCCTTCAAACAGGCGCGACACGACACGCGACACAAAGGCACCGCAAGTCGCGCAACGCACGGTGCCATTGTGTCTCGTGTCGCGCCTGTTTGTAGGAGCCTTTATGAAGTACTAAAAGCGCCCCGCGGTTTTACCCACATAAGTGTCGATCCCGTGGGAATATCGGGATAAAAACTATCTTATGTCCTTTCCCGAGATGCAATCTATCTCTATAACAAATTTTATCGAAATCCGTTCAGTGGTTTAGGCGTGAAAAGGTAACATACAGACAGACAGAGTTACTTTCGAATTTATAGTATTAGTATGAATTAATGCCATCATGATTCCAGTCCGAAAAAAGGATGGTGCTATCGGTCATGTATAGCTCCGTCTCTCCCTCGCACTAGGATTATGATGTAATTATGATAACGTCACAATGCGGCACCTGTACCTAACAAAAACATGAACTAGTTATTGCAAAAAAAGGCTAAATGCAACGACCACGTAAAACAATGATTTTATTTAAGACTATCCACTAAATATATGACACGAAAAAAGAAAACAATGGCAAAAGGTAATTATGGCTAACGATTGAATAAAAATGTCATTCTCACAATTGTCCGTATGAAGCTATGAGGATGGATTTGTAAATAAAAACACGTGCCATTAGGCTTCGTCCGCAACGAGCAATCTTTATGCGATGGCCACACAGCAGGCACGAGAAACGAGGACGGGAAGCAGACGCGGGAATAGTATGCAGATGGAAAAGCGATGCGCCTGCGTCTTTTCCTGTTTGTATGTTTTGTGCCAGATCGCGTTAGATATTCATTCTTAGCTTACAAAAAAAAAAAACAGTGGCATTCCGGGAGTGCCGACAGAAGTGAAAGAAAAATACAAACAGAATACTTTGCCATCACTCACTGACATATCGGATATACATTAAAACCGAGTACATCCCGAGGACAGCCGAACACATCCAAAGCGGGTATATTTTTAATCGTTTTATAAACAAAACACGCGTGGTGTCACTTACGGTAACACTGGCGCGAGTTCACTATAATATACTGAAACCGATCGACCGCTTAACTGAGACGTTGCCTGAGGTAGCTGCGCGGTACGGGAGGGGTTATCGTTGTCATAAAGGCACCGCAAGTCGCGCAACGAGCGGTGCCTTTGTGACGCGCGCGATTCGCGTCGCGCTTCGCGCCTGTTTGTAGGAGCCTTAAAGTGGTCGGCCTATATGCGGGCGGCGCGGCGGCGCATCCGATCGTGTTTCTAGAATTCGACTCGGTCGTAGGTATCATTCAACCGCGGCGTGCGGCACAGCGAGGGCACGGTAATATTATTATCTCACCCTATTTAGAGCCATACGAAAAGTGTTTACATAAGAATATCAACAAACTATACCTACCTACTTAATATTGCCATGGCGTTGATCTAATGTAGCGCTACAAGTCTAGGTGCCACATAAAATGTATGGGGTCCGACGCGTCCACTTGACCAACGTGGGCCTAATGTAGCTTCACCTTAAAGGCTCCTGCAAACAGGCGCGACACGCGACGCGAATCGCGCGCTATTTTCTCGCGTGTCGCGACTGTTTGAAGGAGCCTTAACTCTGTCCGTGTGTGACCTTTTCGCGCCTTAATGGCTGAACGAATTCGATGTGGCACCTGGCACACAGGTAAACCATAACAGGGGGTTAGGACAAGACATACTATAAGATACTTTTTGTCCCGGTAGTACGTTTCCGTGGGATAATATCCGAACTAAATGCGGGCAAATATGTGGGGAAAAACTAGTTAAGTATAAATACTCTAACTCACTACAAATTGACGGTTACCGGTGTTTGTCAAGTGTTAGCGGAGTGGTGTTTGTTAAGTGTAAACGACAAAATAAAATTATGATGCGCAAAAAAACATTTATCAAGCAAACATTAAAAAGCAGTTTGTTATCATTATCAAGCATGTAGGTACTTAATTTGAAAAAATACTCATCATCGGTTTTATTTGCTTGTTTGACGTAGTTTTGTGGGTTTCCTGTTAACAATAGTGACTCTTTAAGTAAAAAAAACTCAGAGCATTTATTAAACCGATTCTCCGGGCCTGTCGCGATGTCGTTTGCCATTAAAAAAAATTGGAATTTATTGCATAAACAAATATCACATTGCACTGCAAACATTCAGTTGACATAATTCAATACAACTTTAGCACAGAAGTACACTAATTTTAAACTCTATCCCTTCAAAACTAGGTCTGGACTGTATCTTATGAGATGTTCAGCCATTATGTTGGACTAAATTATTATATTTAACGGACTGCTTTAATAAAGATTGGTCCTTGTCAGCTCTAGACAGAGAGAGGTGGAAAGGGAGTACGGAGGCCTTTTCCCAGATGTGGGACATTAATTAAAAAAAAAAAAACAATAAACTTGTGAATTGTCAAGGAGACGGTCAGTTAGAAAGGTCCCTATGGAGAATTGGAGATGAACTGGCAAGAAACTCAATGGAAACTGAATGTGGGTGTGATGTAGGCGACACACTAATTAACCGACTTCAAAAAAGGAGGAGGTTCTCAATTTTAATACTCCATTTTCAAAACAAGATGGATTGACCTCTATTGGTTGCATTGAACACAATAAAAAAACGAGATATTTTTGTAAATTGGTATTGAAACTCGAATACGAATGTTTAATAACAATGATTAAACAATGGGATCAAACGTTATGCCCTATGACAGAACGATGATGTCAGGGTACTGATGATCAATTAATATTTGAAATTAGCACCTTGTTATTTTAATATTTGCATTAAAATGCGAAATGTGTACTAACAAATATATTCAAGGAGGAGATGACAATACTACAATAAATTACCGACGTATATCAATTGAAGTTCCCAGTCTGCATAGGTACGAAAATTCAATCAAATATATGGCAATACTTGAGTCACTATAGACAAAATCCATAATTAGCTACTACTACTACTACTACTACCACTAGCTACTACTACTAGCTACTACTTAGTTTAATGAGAATATCACTTTTATAATTTTGGTGTTAGGATTTATTTGATAGTTCCAGAATACTCTTAAGCATTAGTATTGTCAGTGTTTTCATTTATTGTCGTCTCCCTATTGTATACTTACCATCTTTTATCTTTTGTATCGCATTTCCTGCAAATAAATGACTTTGACTGTATTATTATTATGTGGCCGTCCTTTCTGTTTCCTGTTTCTTGTAACTATTTTTTTCCTGATGTTTTTCTGGAATCAGTCCCTGGACTATGAGTAGATTTGTTGTTGGATTTGATGGTGCAGAGTGGTCTCTCCATCGAGATTTCCCTCACAATATTTCACGGCAGCATGTCCTAGTTGGCATTGGCAAGGCCCACCACAGCTAACCTTTTCAGCCGCCGCGCCGCCGTTTCTTGTAACTGTAAAAACTTTTTAAGAAAAAAATTAAACCGCCAAAAAAACTGAAAAGCAAAAAATTATAAACATTTTTTATTTAACTAAGTTCTTACAGTAAGTATACCTAAGTAATTTTGAGTTGGCGCCAAACAAGCAAATTAATTAATTACGTAAAGCGTGATGCGCGGCGACGCGGCGCGACACGCCTCTTCGCCGGAAAATGCCGAGGGTTCACGAAGTTTTTTCCAAATTTATATGGGACCAACTTCTTCCCTATCCAATAAAAAAATAATTATCAAATCGGACTAGTCTGTAAAAAAGTTATGCGTGGTCATACACAAAAAAAAGATATATGTAGGTACGCGTCGACTTGAGAACCTCCTCCGTTTTTTCGTCGGTTAAAAACTAAGCTAACACTCTAATTTTTTTCCAGATTGCCAAGCGGTGTCAATATGGACGATAAACCGCCATGGCAACAGGAACCCTGGCATCAGCGTCACTCTTGGCATGAAGGAGGTCGCACTCTTAAAGGATGAAATTGTCAACAGCTGGAATACTAGTACCAGCAAACTTTGTGCTCAGGTACTTATACCTATTATAAATTATGTCTTTGAATGTTTTATATTGGTAATAATTGTAGCTCAGAACGCCAATTCTCGTAATTTAAAACGTACAAAATCTAGACGCAGTCTCATTTCGGCGACAAACAAATGTCAAAAATATAGGGAAATTAGAGAATTTTTTGACAGATTGAGACTGAACGTTCTTAAAATTACGAGAATTGCCCCTCTGGTGTCTTGATCTTGGTAATTAAGGCGAAAGCGCCAAGTAAATTCAAATTACCCCAATGAATGACTATTTCATAAAGATGTATTGATGGTTCTAATGATTAATTATATAATTCTGTAAATTATACATATTTATTGCGGTCGCGAATCATATTTTGATTATTACACAACCTGACACTTACTTGCAAAGTGCAAAAAACGTAAGAAAAATAAAATTTCCCGGGATTCCCCAGCCCACGTTATAATAAAAAGTAAAAATAAATAAACTGGAGAACCTAACATCTTAAAAGATAAAATCAGACGATCTAACATTTAATAAAGATCCTGGCATTCCGTCAAATATTTGTTTAGAAATAATTAGTCAAATATAATTGTGTGCGTCTTTTCAAATAACACTCACTCCCATTATATGAAAACGGACCAATTTAACTGTAAACAATGAATCATCTAATTGTAGGACATCGAAGACTTCAGAAACTTCAAATGGAACGACACCATGGATGTGGCCACGTCTTACCTCACTGGATCCGGATACGATGAACTTTATGACATTGGCAAGAGGATCCGGGAGAAGTACCCTCACCTACTCTTCGGCCAGGCTGATAAGTTTTACTTCAGGCCCACGAATGAACAGAGGACTATCACCAGCTGTATGGCGTTTATACATGGGCTCACACATGGCATGAACTTGAATGTTACTGTGGAGGAATCAAGGCAGAGGGATGATGTTATTAGGGTGAGTTTGGAAGAAGAAAATGTGATCCACACAGTAAAGATTTATTCCGGTCTGATTCCCTGAACTCCCTCTCCACCCCTCCCCTCCCTCCTCGATCCCCTGCTAGTTCGTCTCCTGTTTTAATCTCTGTCTTATCACTTTATCTAGGGAGCTGACTTGATTGCCCTTTGTTTATACAAATTACTCAAAACGGGAATACTTCTCTTAGCTAGCCTTTTCCCAACTATGTTGGGGTCGGCCTCCAGTCTAACCGGATGTAGCTGAGTACCAGTATTTTACATGGAGCAACTACCTATCTGACCTCCACAATCCAGTTACTGGGTAATACTGGTAAGACCCTCCCCCTCCCCCTTTGGTAAGACTGGTTGTCAGACTTTCGGGCTTCTGACGATCCGTAACAACTGTCAAAAATCCACAAATGAGAGCCGGGACCAATGGCTTAACGTGCTTTCCGAAGTACGGAGGGGTCTTGGCATGTAAAGATGGGCACCCATCCATGGACCAACCGTGACAAGCGTAGCTTACCCTGATCGATCGACCGGTGCGGCTGTTATTACTTACCCGCAAGCTCATGTTTATACAAAATTACTGGGGTTTGCTATAAAACCCAAAGGTTTTTTTTTAATAACACGATTACTACTGGTGATTTTGTATCATACAAAATAGATTTTGAATTATTCCTTTGCAAAATGCAATGTAGGGAACATTGCATTTTGCAAAGGAATAATTCAATAAATAAATAATTATGAGAATTTCAAAAGAACAGTGAATCTTAGCTGCTGAAATAATAGCTGAAAAGATATGGAGAAAGTACAGGTTAATATCCTTTTAATGTTCATCAAAACTATTTTTTGCGCAGGACATTGAACTAGGAGAGCTGCCAAAAATTTTGTAAATAACTTGCCAATTATTTCTTATCTTTTTGCAGCCGTATGAGTTCTGCGATCGGTATCAGCAGGAAGTGAAAGGTGCATACACTCTGACTCGTGAACTGGACTCATATTTTGTTACTCCGGAGTATGTTGCTGTAAGTGTTATTTTCTTTAAAATCTAGTAGGTACTTCCGTCAAAAAAATTATGAAAATTGAGAAAATTATGATGTGAATATTGCAACAAAAAAAGCTGTCGGTAATAGCGAACATGGCATGTTTTTTAATAGGTTTGTAAAAAGTGCAAATCATAGACTTATCGTCGTTAACCATCTTAGAATTTTGATTTTGAATGCTCAATCGACATTTGGTAAAAATATTTTCCAATAATTTTCACAGGTCCAAAACGCAGTCCAAGACCGTCTAGGCATCACGACCAAGCTGAACGCGTCCATGGTCTTCTCCATCTACGAGATGTGTCGGTTCTTCCGCTCCTGGGAACCCGACCACAAGTCCCCGTGGTGTGCCGCCTTCACTGAAGAAGAACTCATCGTCTTGGAGTACTACGATGACATCAGACATTATTACAGGAATGGATATGGGTCTTGGGTGAGTTTCAGAATGCATTTTGTTATATTCGATGTAAAGCGATGCTGCATTTGACGGTGTCGCTTACCTAGACGTTACCTATACAAACGTCAATTCGTTACACATCACAGGATCTTCATTTATTTCAATTAAGGCGACTACATGACCTAAAGCGCGGTCTTTGTTGGACTGCATAGAAAAGAAAGAGAAGCGCGATGTCACAACGCTGGTAATTTATTGCAAAATATGAAGCAATTATTAATTTAGGTACAAAAAATCTATTGTTTGGACTAAAAAATTAAAACAAGTGTTTTAGTATGTTGCGTGTAGAATAATCTGACAAAAAATCTGAATGATTGTATGTATATTAGTATGGTTTTTAGAGGTATCTTCATGATTTTTTTTATCGTATCAAATTAGTTGTATTATGTTTTCACACACTTATGTTTTCACACCTAGCATATATCCTGAAGAATATCATATATTTTTCTGATTTTATTTACTGTAGCCTATCATACTTTTATTGTTTCAAAAATTTGCATTTTTTGTGTTGAGGTCCTGTAAGCCCCTTAAAACATTTATAGGCACTTTTTAACTATCAAGGAGTCGGTCAGTTAGTGACAAAATTAAAGCTAGTTGCCCGTTTCAAAAAGTAGATAACGGACAAGAAACTTCATGGACACTCTTCTGATTGAATTATAAACTTGCTGTTCGAAGAAAATAAGCGAATATAACGTATAATCAAGTCTTTCACTCGACTTTAGGTGAACGAGAACCTTGGCCGTTTACCAATGAAGGACCTATACGACAACTTTGTGGCATTTGTCGAGGGTGGAGGCAGGAAGGTGAGCGCCCACTTTACCCACGACACCATGCTGGAGATGGTGTTCTGCGCCCTGGGGCTTTACAATGAAGATCCTCCCGTGCAGGCCGGGAACATGGACCCACAACGAGTGTGGAGGACGAGCTACATTGGAGCGTTCTCTGTCAATGTTATTGCTGTACTTAACAGGCAAGTTTTTATCCATACTAATATTATAAATTCGAAAGTAACTCTGTCTGTCTGTATGTCACGCCTAAACCACTGAACGGATTTCGATAAAATTTCGCAGAGAGATAGATTGCATCCCGGGACATATGATAGTTTTTTATCCCGATATTCATAATGTTGGCATTAAAATTAAATTCTCTGTAGGTAATATTGAAAATATCACAAGTACGTTTACCTTTGCAAACAGGTGCTCCATTTATATCGCTTCTTCCGACTATTTTTAGACAGTCTTCGTCTATTACCCATTATTAGTTTTTTGCACAAACTTCATCGTCAGAATAATTAGGTACTTTTTATTCAGTAACCAAAGAAATGTGATTAACTAGCTGCGACCCGTGGTTTCACTTGCATAAGTGTCGATCCCGTATCGGGATTAAAAGTAGCCTATATGTTAATCCAGGGTATGTCAGCTACCTCCATAAAAAAATATCAAATTTGATCCAGCCGTTTGAGCGTGAAGAAGTAATAAACATATAAACACACACACGCCCACATGAATTCGAAAGCATTATTAAAGCCAATTGGTAGGATTAATAATTATATCACGCAAGCCGTCTCATTTTTATTGACATTTACCTTATCTGTGATAATACTGATCCAATAAATTGTATAATTTTGAATACTTCATCAGTTGTACCGTGTGTATTGATTTCCGTTATCTACGCACGAGCTTGTCAGTCATTGAAGAGTTGATATTTACTGTCAAAGCGTCCTTCTATAACTTGAGTCCGCTTATTTAAACCCCTGTTTTACGAGCAAATACTATCAAAGTTTAATGATATCGTCTTATTATTTAGATATTTATAAAGTTTTGTTATCTGCTAGTCATATTTTATACGGATTTTCAATCATTCTTCATACGGTTTCCTTGCGATTAGTCTTAAAAATATATCATCTGTATAAAGGCTCCTACAAACAGGCGCGACACGCGATATAATCGCGCGTGACACAAAGGCACCGCTCGTTGCGCGACTTGCGGTGCCTTTGTGTTTGAAGGAGCCTTAAACAGTATAAATGCTTTTCCTATTCTCCTCCTATTTGTACTACAGGTATTCAATCTGTATTATTTGCTATTTTTGAAACCCTTAACTCCAGTATAAAATCAACTTTCTCTATTAAATCCGCTTGACCAGAGTCGATGGTTTGAAGAAATACTCACGTCACCTAACTTAATTCTTCCAGGTGTGATGAACTCAGTGGCTACCCCAGCAGCCAGTCCTACCGTGTCCAATTCTTCATCAACGAAAGGAAAACTCCCATCTGTCCCTTGGAGGGCTGCAGCTGGTACGAGTTCCAGAACAAATTCAAGTCATTCACTGACGCTAACCTAGACTTCTGCAGTATGTCTTACGTGCGCAAAGAGAATGAACCGTTGACGAACAGCGCGGCGCCTAAATCAAAACTTTGGGGGTCTCTTTAGTTACTTAAAAGTGTGAATTGAACTATTTTAAGTAAAAATCGAAGTATTAAATTATTGACATTGCTACCTACCGCAGTATTTAAGGAGGTACAATTTAATTTAGGCCCGATACCTATAACGTACATCAGTACGTACATATTGTAGAGAAAAAAGAAAAACACAGACTTACTTCGGTACTTCACACGTTTTTTTTTTAATTTGAGGCCGGATATCAAAAGTGTCAAAAATAATATAAAAATTATAAATAGGGCAAAGCAACGAGTTTAAATTGTGGTTGGAACCAAAATCCTCACTTGATTCAATAAATCACAACATCACTTTATAGAACAAAAATGTTCGGAATATAAGCGTGTGGTAATAGTTTCCAAAATAAATTATGCGGCACTCGACTGTGACAAATTTTCAACAAGTTTCTTAGAAACGTTGGTCACGTTTCTAAGAAAGAATCCCACATGACTTAAAAACAATTCATAATTTAAAAATTACGAAAATAAAATTTATGGTTAAGCCAAGTACCAAAGATGAGGTTGAATATGTTCAAAGTCAAAGTCAAAGTCAAAGTCAAATCATTTATTTCAAATAGGCACATTAAAGGCACTTTTGAACGTCAAAACTTACAGTAAAATTGAATTGATTCTAGTCGCCCCTTCCAAAAGGTAGTTTTCGTATGGAGAAGAATGGGCAAGAAACTCCACCGTTACTCTTTTAAAATGTTTTGCATGGTTTTGTATACATAATATAATTATATGTGAAGACGATGCACCTAGAATAAAAGTCTACCCCAAAAAAATAATAAAAAGAGTTAAAAATTAAGCAATTACAGGTAAATCAATTATGTGATAGATACATGGTGCTCACATATTTACAATTTACAAATATTGGAAAAGTAGATGACCTTTCTAGAACTCTAACAAGTGTGTGAGTTACTGTAGTCACAGATTGTAAAAATCAATGTCATAAAATTTAAAAAATATATAAATTAAATTAGGAACCAGTTTGATTTTATAATAATAATAATAATAATAATATCGTTTATTTATAAAAATGGTGCAGTTTACAGTAACATAACTTAAAAATTATAGTGGACACAGTCGCTCATTTGCCTGAACTAGGTAGAACCTGTGTTTCATTTTGTCTAGACACTAGATTGTCCTATGGAGCAGGACCAGCATGTTTCCAAGCATTCTTATCTTTGATATAATCCTCTAATTTGTAATATCCCTGTTTACATAGTGTACTTTTAATATGAGTTTTAAATTTTCTTTCATTTAATTGCAATATATCACAAGGTATTTTGTTGTAGCATTTAACACAGTACCCCATAAAAGATGTATGTACTTTAGATAATCTGAAAAAAGGTTGATCTAATTTATCTTTATTTCTAGTATTAAAATTATGTCTATCACTTACTTTATTAAAAAGATGTTGATTTTTTCTTACATACATAATATTTTCGTAAATGAATTGGCAAGGTACCGTCATGATATTAACCTTTTTAAATAGTTCCCTAAGAGATTCGCGGCGACGTAGATTATAAAGTTCTTAAAGAAGGATGAATGTCGAATAAATACTGTTTAACAGAAAAACTGACTTCAAAAAAAAAAACTACAAAGTGAAAAGTAACTTTAATTTTGGAAGTCGATGTCTTTGGATTTGTATTTTAGTTTTTGCCACCGAATTCCGAAATTAAAGTTATTTTTCACTTTGTAGTGTTTTTTTGGAAGTCGGTTTTTTTTGTTAAACAGTTTTTCTTTTCTCGCTTTTTAGTGGGTCTGTTTATAATGTATATAAGTTACAATAGCCTAATGTCAACTTGCCCATCGCCTTTTATAAAATATTGCATTTCCTGATGCAGGGACGTTAATTGTTGAGGAGTTCTTCTAGTATTCCACCATCCATTTCACCATTCGAATTGTGATGAGCATAAATTGCTTAGCATCCATATTAAAGTAATCGAATCGCAACCCGTGAAATACTTAAACTTGAGTAGTTCCGGTGGCCATTTGTGGCTTCTTCATCAGTTCCACTTCACCAAATGATGGTTTACGACAGCAAATGCACAAGTTTCTATAAAAAATGCCTATAATATTTGAGGAGTTCACTCAATTTCTCATGGATCCCAGCATCAGAACTGGCTTTTGATAAAAATGGGACCAATCCTATCCTATCCTTAAAAAAAAAAAAGAGAATTTTCCAAATCGGTTTATAAATGACGGCGTACTGAGGTAACAAGCATAAAAAATACAACCGAATTTAGAAACTACTCCTTTTTTTGAAGTCTGTTAAAAATGAACATGCTGTATTCACTAATACCTACTGCAATGCCATTACTGCATACTATTACCATTACCAATAAGGTAGACATGATAGGTATATCTAAACACGATAAAATTAAAATAATACACTATAATTTTTGTTAGGGTCACGACCGCTTATGTGAGTGATTTAACTTGCAGTATGACTTGAGAAAAACTGTTTTTTTTTTGTAACAGTAGCAGTGTGAGTTGAGAAAATCTGTTTTTTTTTTGTAACAGTAGCAGTATGAGTTGAGAAAAACTGGTTTTTTTTTTGTAACAGTAGCAGTATGAGTTGAGAAAAACTGTTTTTTTTTGTAACAGTAGCAGTATGAGTTGAGAAAAACTGTTTTTTTTTTGGGTTATCGTCTTTAGATATCGAAACCAGTCACGTCTGTTAAGTGTGAAGCTTACACAAAAAAAAAAAACGATATTTAAACTGATATTTCACCAAAAAAAAAACTCGTCAAATTAATTTACTTTTTGTTTTATCATGTTTAGATATCGATAATTTAATTTGACCCTGTAGACTTTTTATTCCTATCCTAAGCACCCTGTAATAAGGACTAGAATCTGAAACCCATACGTTTATAGACTTCAGAAAACCGAATATAAATTAGATAATAAGTAATAATATAAAGATAGAATTGTTGAAAAGAAAATGTTTGTTATGAATTCCGATTCAGAATCATTAATACATTGTGCAGTTGTCATGCATGATTTTTGCTTAGATTTTCTTTTCTTTCTTCAACTGTTTGTTTTAATCCACGAGTATGAATGTTGATGGCGTTTGTGATGCATAGATATTATATCTGATGCAGTCACTTCACGACATGTCGTGAAGCAATAATCATGTGAAATGTCATCTAATTCAGTAACACTGTCTGCTTGACGATGTTCCATTAATTACGAAACTAATAAATTATGTTATAAATCTTGATGATGAAGTGACGAGTGTGTGATCTTAATCATCTGTTTATTTCACAATACTGTATGTATTCATATTGTATGTAAGGATGTCAGTTCCGAAAATTACTGACGAAATCCAGTTCCTCGAGTTGTTAAAATAGATGTAAGAAACTAAGACAACAGCGAGATTTATATTTTGTAAATAAATGAATACATTTGTACGGATGTCTTTTTATAAAGGAGTTTCTCGACGTTCCTTGTGTAGGTTTTAACCTTCGTAAGGAGCAGCTTTGTTTGCGTTACAATGCTTCGGCATAAACGGGTGACAAAATCGAATACATAGGGTGGCATGGCCATCGACGCTCAAAATGTAAACATGAATTCAGCACATAATCCTAAACCCCTAGAAAATGTATGCAATAGATTTTTTTTTGTGTCCTGAATCATGTACTGAATTTATCATAGCTGGTTGCGCGTCGATGTGGATGCCAGCCTGTATAATATTTTGCCGCCCGGCTGTGCCGAATTATATTATGTCTACCCGAACAACTGTGTAGTATATGTGTATTTATTTCTAGGGGCCTAAAAAGGCGACTTTGGCAGAATCATTAAAAAAAAAAATGAAATAATAATGAAATTATGAATCATATTATGGCGAAGACAGTCCGTGTTTTTCTTTTTTTCGCTGCACTACGTAGGTATTATCAAATAGATTGGATTTGGATTGGATTGATTGGTATTTTAGCACAGACAAAAAAAAAATAACTGAAAAAACATTCAACAATGGGATTTGATACGATTTTAACAGTTAACTGTCCATTATGATTCATAATGTTATCCTTATAAGATTCTGCCAATGTGGCCTTTTTAAGCCCCCTGAAAAAAGGAGTATCATCTAGTTTCGTTAAAATAAAATTATCTAATTGTGTATTTATTTATGCTACAAGGAGTATCTACTTTCATTACAATTATCTAATTGTGTATTTATTTGTGCTACAAGGAGTACCTAGTTTCATTATGAATATTGTCCTAATTCTACTATTGAACAGTCTTTTAGTGGAGTTCGGTTACCAGACAAAGCAACTGTAGCCAAGTCCTAGATTTATAAATACTCTCTCCTGTATAAGACATTGCGTCCACGATTTCATTTAAACTGGTTTACGTCATTGTGAAGCCATTTTTTTATCTCTTTGGTGGGTAATCCAGAATTGTTCTTATAGGTTTTTAAATGTGAGTGTGCGTTGTATCAAGCTTATGCCTATCAACATATCTTACGAAAATAGTGTTCATTTATTTGGAAATATTATTCAGAGAACTGATAAAAGTTCTGTATATACCGACTTATTTCATGTGTCATGTGTGTCACCTAATTCTTTAAGTGTATGTGGATTAAGATTGTAATGTATTGTACATTATAATTATGAAGTAGCTTGGGGATTGATAAAAATAAAAGTCGAGTAATAGTATTTTATGACAACGATATCGCTTTATTAGATGTCAAAATGAGGCAAGCGAGAGAGGCGCGCGCGCAGGCGGCGGTGAGGGGATGGGGGGCGTGTCTCGAACGAGCAAGCGCACGCACGGCTCGCGCGCGTCTTTCGGGGCCTCGCACTCTCGATACATACTCCACGGTAATAAATAATATAAATAAATATCAACAAGTTACAAAATAGCCTTTGGTAAAAAGATTAGATCACTAAAGTGTATATTTTTTTTTTGTTTGGCTTACAAAAATTTTTTTTACAGTTTTTCGTTTCACGCATTCGTAACTTTCAACTGCTATGTATAAAAAAATTAGTTACATTTCAACGAAAAATCTGTACAGTCCGTTTTTTTTTCTGTAGTGGAACGTTTAGAAATCTTCGGGCGCCAGGTCGAACCTAGGTGGGAAGGTGCCGAAACCGTCAGCGAAGCCGGGACGCGAGCGCTGGGGCTGCGGATGAAAACATACATTAATATCTTACTCAACATCACCTGTGAAAATAAACGACATGCGGGACCTGGATACTCGTACATGCCTAGGAATCAAAGATGCAAGACTAAAATATATAATTATGTATGGTATAAGTATGGGGAAAACTTCCACAGGTACTAGCTCTACTTCAAAGGGCTGCACTGCTCATAGTGCTGTATGTGGCGTGCAATATATTGCCAACTTACATATTACTCTCCAGTGCTGAATTAGGGACGCCCTTTAACGGACGCCTGAATCAGAGAATGATGCTTAGTATCTCGAATAAGTATTGACGGTTCGGTAAAGACTTAGTGAAGGAAACTCACCGCCGGACTGACTCCTCTTGCGGCGGAACCCGCGCGTCCCTTGCCACGGAATTTGCTGATGGCCTGCTCGGCAAGGTCTGCCCTTTCTTCGGCCTCCTCCAACTCCTGCTGTGCCTTGCGGAACTTAGCCAAGTTGAGGGCGGCGATTTCTTCGGCCTCCTCGATCTGCCTCTTGTAGGTCTTGATCTTCTGTTGCAGTTTGTCGACCAGGTCTTGCATGCGCTCGTGGTTCTTGCGGTCCTCTTCGGCCTGGAAGGTGAGCTCCTTGATGCGCCTCTCGGATTTGCGCAGGTTCTTCTGGGCGTCGGCGTGTCTCCTCTGTTCACCGTCAAGCTCGTTCTCGAGCTCCCTGACCCTCTGTTCGAGCTTCTGGATGGCCTTCTTGCCTCCCTTAAGGGCGTTGGCTTCAGCCTCATCCAGCCTGACTTGCAGTTCCTTGATTTGTTGTTCGAGAGCCTTGCGAAGTTTCTCCTGGGTCTGGGCGTGGTCTTGTTCGGCGCGCAGCTCGTCGGCGAGACGGGCGGCGTCAACCATGGCCTTCTTTGCCTTCTCCTCGGAGTTCTTAGCCTCGTTGAGGAGCTCGTCGAGGTCGGAGTGCAGGGTCTGCAGCTCGGACTCGAGTTTCCTCTTGGCGGCGGACAGAGAGGCAGCCTGGGCGGACAGCTCGTTGAGCTGTTCGTGAGCATCACCAAGTTCCTGTTCGGCCTGGCGGCGGGCGCGGTCGGCCTGTTCCAGAAGTGTGCGGGACTCCTCAAGCTCATTCTGGAGGGCGTTGGCGCGACGCTCGGCAATACCGCACTGTTCGCGGGCATCGTCGCGGGCGCGCTGTTCCTCTTCCAGGGCGGTCTGGAGGTCCTTGATCTGGGCCTGGTAGCGCTTGATGTTCTTCTGGGCTTCAGCGTTAGCCTTGTTGGCGTGGTCAAGAGCGATCTCGAGCTCGTTGATGTCAGCCTCGAGCTTCTTCTTCATGCGCAGGGCCTCAGCCTTGCCCTTAGCCTCGGCTTCGAGGGAAGCCTGCATGGAGTCAAGCGCGCGCTGGTGGTTCTTGCGGGTGTTTTCGAACTCTTCCTCTTTCTCTTGGATGCGCCTGTCAATCTCCTGCCTGACCTGGGACAGCTCAAGCTGAGCGCGGAGGACCTTGTTCTCCTCCTGTTCGAGGGCAGACTCAGCCTCCTCGAGGGCGGCCTGGAGCTCGTCCTTCTCGGCCTCGAGGCGCTTCCTGGCCTTCTCGATCTCGTGGATGTTGCGGCCACCTTCACCGATCTGGTCAAGCAGATCCTTGACTTCGTCGGCGAGGTTCTTGTTCTCGCGGCGGACAGCCTCGAGTTGTTCCTGGCCTTCTTCGTAGGCACCCTTGAGGCGGAACAGTTCGGTGGAGTAGTTGCGGCACTCCTTCTGGCTGGCGTCGAGCTCGGCGGCAAGGTCGTCGACCTTGAGCTTCCATTCTCCGATGATCTTGTCGAAGGCCTTCTGCTTCTTCTCGGCAGCGTTGGCGATGGCGGTGGCACGATCGACCTCGAGCTGCAGGTCCTCGACCTCGGTGGAGAGGCGTTGCTTGGTCTTCTCGAGAGCGACAACCTTCTGGTTGAGGGCCTCAATGGTCTCCTCTGCCTCGGCGAGGCGGGCCTGGAGCTTGCGCTTGGCCTCCTCGAGTTCTTCGGAGCGGGCGACGCCCTCGGACTCGTACTTGGAGCGCCAGAGCTGGGCCTCGGCGTTGGCCTTAGAAAGCTGGCGTTGAAGATCAGCCTTGCCTTCGGCCTCCTCCTCGACCTGTTCGCGGATGTTGTCCAGGTCGTGCTCGAGGTTGCGGAACTTGCCAAGAAGGGTGGCGCGTTCCTGTGGATAGAAAGACTCGATTAGTCATAGTTCAAATAAAATTTTGAATTATTTTAAGATCCTTTAGGATGTGTACATACCCTGGCCTCCTCGTCGGCGAGCCTCTTGGTGTCCTCGAGCTGGGTGGTGAGGGACACCTTGATCTTGGAGAGCTGAGACACCTGGGACTCGGCCTCCTCCAGTTGGCGGAGCAGGTCGGAGTTCTCGATGGAAAGCTTCTTCTTGGCGGCATCCAGGTCGTTGAGGGTGCGGTTGGCCTCATCAGCTTTGTTCTGGACCTCGTTGAGCTGGTGCTGCAGCTGCTTGACGATCTTCTCTTGGGCAGCCTGGAGGATATGTATGTTTTAGAATGCATGTATTGATGATATTGCATGTTAGTTTCTTTGTAAAAGCAAAGTGTAAACTTTTTAACGATTCTTTATTTGTTAACAATATCAAAATGAATTGTTGTTAATAAATTATTAGTAGGTATTTGTCCAACTGTATAAACCAATTTATTCCTTACTTGGCCTAATAACATTTAATTTAAAACCAATTAATATTATTCAAGTAATTCAAACTTTTTTTTTCATTCAAATCTATTTATTAATAAATCCATGCACTGTTATTTTTTCTTTTTTGGAATATTATTGTAATATTAGTGAGGTCATTCAAACATCGAGGCGGTTTTAGCTTCCATGCTACACCTAATCAAATGACATTATTAGATTATTATGATCAGTATCATTGTCATGGGTTGGGTTATGTGTTTTCATGTGTAGTGTTTCGACATTTATTCTCCTTAGATTAAATAAGCTGCAAAGCGAAGCCCTGTAATGGCAAAGGCCAAAAAAAATTTCTTTTCATCCTTTGTACCTTTTCGTTGGACACATGGTCGAGTCCGGCACGAAGGTCATTGACTTCGCTAAAGTACTGAGAGCGCTCTTTCTCAGCCCTGGATAGATAAATAATGACAAAACATTTTAGTATAATGTCGACAACCGTCTAACACAGTCGAGGAATGAATAGAGAAACATCGATCGTATCACAATGCCATGTGATGTGTAATGTGGGTTGTAAGGTTCCATGCAAGGTTCACCCCAGGCGGTACATATGCCTCTACGGACGACATGTTACCTTCTCTCTCGCTACTTGATCGACAGCCGCGCGAGTGTTGTTAAGCTCGTTGTAGCAAGACGCGCGGTCATGCTCAGCCCTGGATGTTGCATTATAGTTCAGTAAATGTAATCTCTATATTTAATTCGGACATAAATCTATCAATCCCACATGTATCCGTCGACCGATTCTGATGAGTCACGCGTAGGCGTTGATACATCATCACATTTCATTTTATTGGTTATTTTTATAGTAATGTAAAAATATACTCACTTGGCCTTGAGCTTGTTGAGTTGGTCGAGCTGCTCACCCATCTCCGAGACGGCATCGTTGTGCTTCTTGCGGAGGTTGGCGAGGGTAGACTCGTGCTGGATGTTGGCCTCCTCGAGGTCGCGACGCAGCTTGCTGAGCTCAGCCTCGCGCTTCTTGTTGAGCTCGATCTGAGCGGAGGTGGCGCCACCGGCTTCCTCAAGGCGCTCACCCAGCTCCTCGAGCTCGCGGGCGAGGTCGGCACGCTGCTTCTCGGCCTTAGCGCGAGCCTGGCGTTCGGATTCGACCTCCTCCTCGAGCTCTTCGATGCGGGCTTGCAGTTCCTTGATCTGTTTCTGGTTCTTGCTGACAAGAGACTGTTCGTCCTCGAGCTTGGCGGTGAGGGACGAGATTTCCTTGTCCTTGCGCTGGACGGTCTGCTCGAGCTCCTTCTTGTTGCGCTCGAGGTCGGCGACAGCCTCCTGCGTGAGCTTGAGGTCGCCCTCCACCTTCCTCCTCTGCTTCTCGACATCGGCGCGCAGCTTCTTCTCGCGCTCCAGAGAGTCCTCGAGCTCGTCGAGGGTCTGCTCGAGCTTCTGCTTGACCTTGTTGAGGTGGTTGACCTTGTCTTCGGCGGCCTGGAGCTCCTCGGAGGTCTTCTGGGTAGACTCTCCCTGGAGCTTCTTCTCCTTGTTCAACTTGTTGATGAGCTCGTCCTGGTGGGCGATCTCGTCGTTCAAGTTGCGGATCTGGTGGTCCTTGGTGGCCTTGTCCTGCTCGGACTTCTGGACGGAGAGTTCCAAGTCTTCAACATCCTTCTTCAGGCCGGAGACTTCCTGTTCCAACTTCTTCTTAGCCTGGAAGAGCTGGTTGCGGGCATCCTCCTCCTGGGTAAGGCGGTCCTGGGTGTCCTACAATATAAAATGTTCGAGTCAGTTTTGTGAATCTGCTTTTGACTAAAATAAGTATTAGCGCCCGCGTCTGTTTCTTTTCAATTAACACTTCTAAGAATAAGGCAATTAAAGTTTCGCAATAAAATCCTGTAGGCTGCAGACGTGCAGTTATTTTAAACACGATCGAACTATTTCCCGTGTAAACAAACCTGGAGTTTATTTAAAGAATCGCGTCAAGCAAACTAGCGGTGAGTTAACTCGCTACACTGTATAACTCTACATATTTGGTTTGTAACACTGAGTGATGTTTATCGACCGCAGGAAACTTCACTAATTTTAATGAGATTAATTAGCTGTAGACTTTCATCGCGTCAACTCTTCACGACCTAAATTCTAGTTGCTATTTCAGTTCCAGTAACAAAATTTAAAACATCAATTTGTTTATCACTACATCTCATTTTAATTAACGATAAGTGCACTTGTTTCTATTAGCAATAATGTAAATGTGAAGTACTCACCCTGAGCTGCAGCTCGAGGTCGGCTTTCTGCGCGCTGAGCTTAGCAGCGCGCTCCTGCACTTCGGAGAGGTTGCCCTCCTTGCCTTCGATGGAGGCAAGCAGATTGGTCTTCTCCTCGAGCAGCTTGGCGTTGAGGACCTCCAGCTCCTTGCGGAGCTTCTCTTCCTTCTCAAAAGCCTCCTGGGCTTTCTGGGCCTTCTCCTCAAGTTTCTGTAAATCGTTGACACCTTTAGTTTCCCCGTTCCATTCCGATAAGTGAACCGCGGCCGCCATTGTTTATTAATTAATTAATTAATTATTAATTAAAGCATCAATAAAAAATAAATGGGAATGCAAATGTGTTCGGTCGTTCGTAAGTATAGGGTAGGGTAGGTGGTGCGCGCGCCGCCGACCACTCCGCTACTGAGCGGCGCTGGAGTTTTCCAGCGGGTGGAACATCGCCCACGCGCCCAACATTGTGAGTAAGGAGAAAAGGCGCGCGGAGGGGGCGCGGATCCAGAAATGGCTGCAGCACCTGCTGCGGTGTCGCGTAACCGACAGGTGGGCGCGGTCCGGGCTATTTGTAGTACCTTGATTCACGCGTCCTATATCCGTGTATAGTGTGTCAGAGTGTACAATCTAATTAATAACGATGATGGATGCTTACCGCGAGCTCATCCTCGACGCGGGTGACGTTGAGGAGGGGCTTGACCCTCTGCCACAGCTTCCACCAGGGCCAGGTGCGGAGTTGCAGGTACTTGCGCAAGTTGCGCTGGACAACTTGGAGAGCCACCCTTTGGAAAAATTATCAATATGAAACGTCCGTGCCCTTCCAAATATGGCGCTTTATCCAAGTGTCAATGTCATGTATGCCTACCTCTGTTCCTGCAGCTTCTTGTACTCCTTACGGGACAGGTAACCACGGATGTAGGACTGGAGCCATGAGACGATCTTGGACAGCCTGTCGTCACGCAACTCTTCCATCTGACCAAGGACACCAGCGCGGAAGAATACCTGCTCGTACATGGCAAGTGTTAGGGGAGGAGTCATGGAGTGGAGGTAAGCAATATACAG
This sequence comes from Luperina nickerlii, assembly GCA_963855955.1. Lineage (NCBI taxonomy): Eukaryota > Metazoa > Arthropoda > Insecta > Lepidoptera > Noctuidae > Luperina > Luperina nickerlii. The sequence continues at coordinate 20,984,647 of OY979676.1, read as the reverse complement.
ACATTAATTTAATTGAATATTACAATATTGAATTTACCTCATGTGGTGCTTGAAACATTTCAACATGTGAAATTTATTACAGGCGTAATACAAAAAGAAAAACGATAAAATCATGTTTTGTTAGTCATTTTGTCATATATTATGAGTCATCAACGAAGAATTAACAAAAACAGTAATGGCACAAAACAGACCGATAGAATAGAAAGATAGGGTTATTTTAGTTACTGCGTCATGCAATGAGGATATAAAGGGAAAATTAGTTTTATGTAGGCTGTTCGTGACATTCGTGAGTTCTACCTTCGTCTTTCCGAGCCTGAATGACTCCGCATCCAGTCCGGTATTCTCGAGAATTTTCTTAGTAGCAATCTCAGGTGTAATTGGTTCTTTGACGAGGTTCGGGCACAGAATTTTGTATCTGCGTTTTAGGAGTACATACAATATGATAACAGTGTTTATTATGTACGTGTAGGGTAAGGAAGGATAGGGTAACACAAACAAGAGTCTTAGTAGCTTGGACTCCGAGGGGTTTAAAGGTCAAATTATGACACCAGTCTCATGAGGTGTTGAATTCGACAAAGCACATTTAAGCCTAGCGGTCCAGGTGTTTGGGGGTTTTGGACCGCGCGTCTCAAATAGCTAACTACTTTCAGGGTTTAAAGACATGCCTTGGTGTGACCGAGACGGTAGGACTCGACGTCTAAGCCAGTCGCCTCCAGGATGACTTGAGCGATTTTCTTAGGATCGGATTCCTTTTCCACAGCTTTAGGGGCCAGGATCTTGTAGCTACATTATCAAAATAATATGGACACACAATGAGGGAATGTACTGATAACATGTTAATGAGTAATACCAATACATAGATACAACGTCCTTGGTATCTTCGGGGGCAATGGGGGCGGATCAAAGGTAAATCAGAAGTTTTCAAAAAAGCGTTTACGTTCTGGACAATACTTTACGTCGGGGTAAAAGGGTTTGTATGACTAGATGACAACATCTAGATTACAGGTGATTTCTACGGGTGTATACCATTCATGACAACTAGGTATGATACATACTTGGTAGGAGGCAAACCATGTATGGTAGGATCTAAAAACAAAATCTATTTTCTTATAGATTTTCAAAAATCTATAAACTATCACATGCTATCTCCATTCTAAGATGGTATCAATCTCTGCCTTGCCTTTGTGTGGCCAATACGATAGCTTTCGGGGTCGAGACCCACTTCCTCCAAACACTTCCTAGCAGCCTCTTTAGGATCTTTTTCTGCTGTCATGGCGACTGGTGCAAGAATCATGTAACTGTTCATTAAATAACAAGTTAATTTAGTACATCGTCATAAAACATGAGTGGCTTCAGTATTAATATCAATTCGCACCTTGATCATAAATTTAGAGGTGCGAGTGAGTGGGGATTCATCAAAATAATTTTAGATGTTATTAGTCACGCCTGCACGAATGTCTGATGACGTCAACCACCAGTCAGCTGCAGTACCAGAATAAAACCGTGTCGAATATACCAGAGCCCAAAGAATTTGTTTTGACTCGCCAACTAAAATTATGTGCATTTCTTCATAAATTTAATCTCATGTATAAAAATAAAATAAAATTATTTGATGGCTTGAGATACCAGAGATATTTACCGAATGGGCACTCAAGACTAAAATAGATTTGGTTTGTATCCTTGAGGTTGAAATCTTACCGGAGCTTGAAGTCGGGGTAGACCATCCTGTTGGGGAAACCTTTACGGCAAATACGGATGCCTTCAAGCACACCGTTACAGGTCAGCTGGTGCATCACAAGGTGAGAGTCGATGAGACCTGCGCGACAAAGTTACACATACCGCTCAAGACAAATATTACATTTTTGTACGGAACTCTGAGGAAATTCCAAGTACGGTGACTGTGAATCTAGAAATTATGCTGAACATTTTAATTAACTATATTTTCTTAGAGAAAATGTTCAACAGATGTAAAAATTAAAGAAATCAAGTAAGGTAGTTACCAGGCTGCTTCAACTCGTTGGGGATGATACAACGTACGAAGTGAGGCTGGGTAGATTTCAGGGTAGCCATCAGGTTGTTAAGTTGTTCCTGTAGATACGATATTTATTAGAAATCATGATACCTGCTGCTAAGAGTTGCACAACAAACGATTTTGCACTAAAAATAACAAGAAATAAGTTTCTTGTAAGCTTGATGAAGATCATTTCTGTCGTCAGTCTTCAGAAATTATCTTTAAAACATAGAGAAGCAACACTCAAATGTAACGCAACCAGAAGTATATTTTGATTGAAAAGTACATAAACACACATTTAGGTTAAAACATAAAAAAACAACAAAATTATTAGTTTTACATTCAGCAGCAAATGTAGCTTAGTAACGTTTTTCAATAACTACTTTGCAGCAACGAATTACATTTAAGACACACTTTAGTATGAAGAGTGCGTCTAGGATGGATGATGGTGAATTATACATACCGTACATGTATCATACAATACCGTACATGTATCATACAATACAATACATGTAGGTTTGGTAATGAGGTGATTCTAAATTACCTTTCAGTCAATCCAGGTATTGAACTACAATAAACTCAAAATCCGAAGCAGATCTACCCTAGTAGTTGCTTCTGCCTCAGTGGTGACAAAAAAAAAAACAAAAAAAAAATCTATTAAATAATTTGAAACATTTAAAAACCTTGTAAGCGGAGGAGACAGTAGCGAAACCACCGCCCTTCTTACCGCGACCGCCTATGAACGTACATTAACAAGCAACGATTAGTACCAAGACAATCACAATGACATCACTTAGGACACTACAATACTCGCAGACAATACACCTGCAGGAGGCCTCGACATGAGCTGTGTTTATATAGACAAGGACAGATACATGATTATAGTGAGAGCGTGCAAAGCTGGCCCTATCGTCCTGGAATCTATGAACCAAAATCATACAAATTAACTTAGATAACTTCGTGAATGATTCCATAGAACGGGAGCCAGCCTTAAGCGTGTACATAGACGAAGACAGTAAAGCCACGTAGGAATCACAGAAGCAAATCGCGGTGGTTGTATGTTCCGGTTTACCCTGTAGAGTGATGATACAGTCTGGAAGGCAGAACCCTTAGTGCGCTTGCCACCTATTTTCATTGAAAAAATGTGTCAGAATAAAGTAAAGGTTGCAGAACTAACCGCTGACGTTTTCAGTCAGTGTTAGTTCTGGATAGATACTGTATAGAAAGTATGAAATGGACCAAGTATTGAAGTATAAATCTTGGTGTTGGTATAGATGTGAAGTTCTGATGGGTGATAATATAGATGTGTAGACTTATATGATGGTGATGTATGAACGAGCTCATGGTACCTGTCACCTTCAGTACGATTATTGTCATCTGAAGTATTCATCATTATAGTATTTGATTCAAATATTTCATTAAAGTCATGTGTCGAAATGATACGTACCCTTGCCGCCACTAGGATCGGCACCACCAGACTGACCAGGATGGTCAGCAAAGATCTCAACAAGCAACTTGTTCTGTCCCTTCTTGAACTGATCAACGACGGTGTCGTTGAGGGGATCCTTGTTCTTCTCAAGCCATCCAGTGATGTTGTAGCCGACCTGTTACAGGATAAATTGAAGAAGTTAGCTCAGATAACAAGGGGCAGTGTAGGTCTCAAAGATGGTGATGTAACTGAAGTAGTATGTGTTTTAGATACTTACGTTACCGGCATAATGGCCAATGGCGAAGTGAGCGGCCTGGCAACCGGGCTTGGGGGGCTTCGGCTTCAGGTAAGGCGCAGACTTGCCCAAATGGTTGTTGTTCAACTTCTCAACGAAGGTTAGATCGGTGGCTTTGGGGAACATAGACTCTTCCTCAAGGATGGAGAGGATACCCATGGGCTGTAAACGTACCAAGGAGATTAGAACACGAAGGAAGTACGGGTGATGCAAAGAAATGTCTCATGTCTGTAACTTTATGGGGAAGAAATGGTGTATTAGGTATACAAAATACATTAATCAGCGTTTAAATCAATTATCTGAATACTTAGAAATACCAATGATTTCTTTTAATCTTTACTACATAAGCAGAAGGAAAATTTAAAATGAGACATTGTAGCTTCTAAATAAAACGTGCAGCATGCAACGTGCAAGTACTTAATAGTAACAAAGTGATGATAGTGAATTAAATATCGTGTAAAAGTGTATTGTGGTAAAAGCTCTAGCTCATTATTTTGTACAAAAATATGTGCAAATTAAAAATAATTACATAATAACTCAGGCAAATTATTTATGCAAAAAAAGCTAAGTGAATAAATTAGATCGTTCGAGCTATGCATTTATTTTTTTATTAATTAGAGATTATTACAAAATTAACTACGTATCGCGTGCGATCCTGAGAGCGGTGTATGACATTTTACTTGGGACGCGGTAGCTAGATGCACATTAAAATTTTTCATAAGTTTTGCAGTAGCTTCGCTTGCATATTGTTTGCGTGTGGTACAAGCGGATACTGTCATATCTCTGCCTAGTGATACTGTGGCAAGGGGGTCAGCCAGCAGTTTGCACTTGCAGGCGATGGTTCAGCTTGAAGCTCTCGCGGCCCTACTTCCTCAAGCTATGCACTGATAGTCTCAATACCTTCTCTATTAATTCTATTGTCGCTTGGAGGTCCATACCAAAATCTATGAAGGCCCATTGGATCCCTTCTCTTTCATATTCCTCTTGTTCTAGGACGAACATGAAATGGTTAAAGTACTGTTGCAATTTTTCGTTGGTAAAGTTAACACAGAGCTGATTAAACCCGTTCATCTGGATCGCGGAGCGTCATGGAAAAAACGATCGAAATACTGTTATTAGTTAACTGATTATTTTTAAGAGTAGTATGTTGCGTGTTCCTGAAGATTTTAGAAATATAACATTATTATAATAAAAAGAAAAAGACACACAGAAAATAAATCACACAGAAAAAACACAAAGGGCAAACAGCATTGGTGAGGTCCTCGAGTAACATCACGCTACTCGAAGACCCCTGTGGCGTGAGCAAGCTTTTATTGTTGCGTTGACGCCAACTACCTTTTCAATAAGGTCAATGCAGTTTTGTAGATCCATGCCAAAGTCAATGAATGTCCATTCGATGCCTTCACGCTGGTACTCTTCTTGCTCCAAAACGAACATGTGATGGTTAAAGAATTGCTGAAGTTTCTCGTTGGTGAAGTTAATGCAGAGTTGTTCAAAACCGTTGAACTGCAGGGAGATAAGTAATGAGGGGGGTTAAGTTTGGGGGCTTAGGTAAATACGCTACGGATCTCATTCCGCAGTTGTTTAATGACGTGGTAGACCGGAATGAAGGGAAGTACGACCAAGCCAGTTCCTTGTGGCTTGCAGTGTTAATGTTACACGATATTCCGTCAAGTTGCTTCCTGCGCCGACGGGCTACGACGAGACACGACGACTATTACCTTTTCGATAAGATCGATACAAGCGAGCAAGTCCATTCCGAAATCGATGAAGGTCCAGTTGATACCCTCTTTCTTGTACTCTTCTTGTTCGAGTACGAACATGTGATGGTTAAAGAACTGCTGCAGCTTCTCATTGGTGAAGTTAATGCAGAGTTGCTCGAAACCGTTGTACTTTTGATAACATCATGAAGGAGGTTACACACACACACATTAAAGCATTTGACTATTCAATAACACTAGCCTACAGCAGCTGAAAACTGAACACAAAATAGCCCAACCGAGGAGTATGCACACTCGGTGTACCTTTTCAATAAGATCTATGCAGGCGAGCAAGTCCATTCCAAAATCAATGAACTCCCAGTGAATGCCTTCCCTAGTATATTCTTCTTGCTCCAATACAAACATGTGATGGTTGAAGAATTGTTGGAGTTTCTCATTTGTGAAGTTAATGCAAAGTTGTTCAAACCCATTGAACTAAGGAATAAATTTGGATTAATATCTTAAGAAATTATTGATTTTAATTTCCTTTTTTTCTTATTACTAAACTAAATCTAATGCGTATTATTATCATCTTTATATATTTTTTCCAATAGCCTTAGCCTTTGAGGCCGGCTCAGGTAATGATACTTACGTCGAAGATCTCGAAACCAGCGATATCCAGCACACCGATGAAGTGCTGCCTCTTTTGCTTGGTGTCTAGGGTCTCGTTACACTTCTTCACGAGCCACTTGAAGAGACGATCGAACATGCCCTTGCAGAGAGCACCGACGGAGTTGGTGACCTGGTCCTTGTTACGACCCTGGGTGACGAACTCGTTTCCGACCTTGATGCGGGGCTTCAACAAGTTCTTGTACAGGTCCTGCATATCAACTCCGAGGAGCTTGGCAACCTTCTCACCATCCTGTAAAGAGAGAGAGTAAAGAACGTTAGATATGGGTTAATTATGAGACAATGATCTTGAGACGAAGACATACACTATAGAAGAAATCGTAACGTCGATGTTTTTCATCAATACAACTCAAAATATAGGATTCTCAATGAATCAATTTTATTAGATACTGACCTCAGTGCCGTCGGCTTCAGCCTGTTCCTCGCGACCCCTCTGCTTGAACTGCATGCGACCCATGTGCATGACAGCGGCAGTGATCTTGTATACGTTATCCTTCTCCTCTTGGGTGAAACCAAGAACGTCCATGGCTTGCTATATTACAAAATACACATTAGTATATAATAAGGGGTAGCCCTTGTTCAGCAGAACGTTTGGGGGCTGGTAGGAAGAAAGAAAAATCGTGATCGGAAAAGAAAAGGTTCAAGAAAGTTGAATTTTGTGACAGAATTTGTAGATAAGTAAATTTTTCTTTTACTGTGAAGCGAGTTATACATCAAGTTACGTTTCAGTTGCAAATAAAGGGGCCTAATAACATTAGAACATAGTTAAAAGAAAGAACAGCTTAATTCTAGGAAGTACTTACCATATTAGACAGGTTAGTAAAGTAAAAGGGAAGCGTTAGCAAAATTAGGCATTTGTGGTAATTTTTTCGTAATACAGGAGTTGGTGCACAGGATACCATTTTTTAACTAGTTTTTTTTTTCGTAGGTTCAGAGGGACGGATATATACTATACAAATTTTGATACACATCATGTGTAGTAATTCTAAAGTGTAGAGGATCGGAGTGGTATAACAATTTTTATGGTTTCAGAAACTACGGAAATTGTCCATTAGCGTCAATATTAATGGTACGTTCGACTCTGTATTATCTTATACAGATTTCTTGTGCGTCTTGTGACTACATCAATGGGATCACTTTATTCTATTCTGATTCCACTTACGTCTGTCAGCATAGATTCTTCTCCGTCATCGATGTTGGGGATAGTAATCTTACCCTGGGAGACGCTATGGTAATCGTATATGTCGTTGGATAACTGACACATGTCTGCCGATTAGATCATAAAATAACTATTAAAAACCAGTAATAATCACCAAAAACTATGAAAGTTTGCCTGAAAATGCTATCTAAAAAACCTAACCGTCCCGTGTCGTGTATTTAAACATATTAGTTCGTGTGGTTGTGCTTGTGCTGGATCGGGTATGGAGTATCACCGTGATCAATAAAAACCTGTGCATAAAGCCCTTTGAACTCTTGCGTGGAGCGGGCAGCATGTGTATGTCATAAATTTTGTTTCCATGACCGACAGTCGACTACGCAACGTAAGACACTAGAAGACTACTCAAATAGTTATCTCGAGATGAAACTTCTGGGTGACATACATGGACATCCATCTTTAGTGTTGCAGACAGGGATGGACATCCATAGCCAGACAAAATGCTATAAGTGCCTTTCGTTGTGGAATCGATACAGTCATCCGAAATCGGACCCAATACACGGATATCTGCATCAAGACGCACGCTCCATGCGCAGGTTCAAGACTTACGATCGTGAGATCGCACTCTTCCGTGTCGTTGATCCCAGGTATTCGTGTCTTCCCTTGACTTATGAGGGGATAATCCGAGATGCGGTTGCTTAGCATCGTTATTTCTGTAAACACCAAAATACCTGACATACACATGCGAAAACCGAGCGCCGACTCCGAAGTAAGCAAAGCAAGCAGCACTGCGATAGATGAACACGAAAGTAAGGATAGAATGAGTGGAGCCAGTTGTCAAGCTCTGGACTCACATCGGTAAGCTTTCCTTCTTCGCAGTCGTCAACGCCAGGAATGCTAGTTTTGCCTTGCGCGATGATGTTGTAGTCATTGACGTCATTGGATAGTAAACAGATTCCTAAAAATGACACCAATCATAGTCATGAGGGTAAGGTGTCTCAACTAAAGGTAGGAAGGGTCACTCCACAGTCTCAGAGTTTGGTTGGAACTAAAACTAGAGGTAAGTATCTCATGGTAGTTCAGGGGCGAGATACGCCAGCCACCAGTCGGTTACATGCGAGCCGGTGGCCGGCATCACACAAGACACGCTCTAACGACCGTCTGCTATACAGAGGCCGGACTTACGTCGGTCAAAGTACACTCCTCGCCATCATCTACGTTGGGGATGGTAGTTTTTCCTTGCGATATGATGTTATAGTCATATACGTCGTTTGACAGCAAACATATGTCTAAATTTCAAATAAACAAATTAATGATCTCAACATGAACAGTATGTACACGTTGTTCATTCAATGTTTTTTTTGACGAAATGTGTAATTGTGTGTGTTACTGACCCAGGCTTTGCTAAATGGAATAGGGGAATAAAATTAACACATCCTAACATCGAAACTAGGATAATATAGTAGAACTGTAATGATTTCAGATCTTAATAGTCAGGAAATAATAGCCAGCTACAAAAGAAAAATATTCTGATAAATTAATTTTGAAATATTATATCATTTATTTTCCTATTCATAATTATGTTTGAAATTGTAGTGTCATGGGACCTTCACTTTGGTGGTATTATAAAACATTATATTCATTCCTTGCTCGTTCCGATATTCGTAAATAAGTTATTATTGACGATTGAATTTAACAAAAGCAAAACTTTGTAGTCAAGTATAAAAGTTTTGTAGCCAAGAGGAAAATCCCGTGACCCTAGCAGAGTTTGACTCAGACCAGAGTCCATACGCACCCTTAAGTCCAGGCACGGCGCCAGACATCATCTGGTAGAAGATGTGGTAAGAACGCTCAAGAGCCTGCTGGGAGATGACACGGGCCTTCTCGAGCAGATCTGGCAAAAACAAGAACATTAGGACCAAGAACATAAGGACCAACGTACAAAGTGGCTCAAGAAACTATAGTGTGAGAAATACTTACAGGTCTCGATATCAGCTCCAGCCAGTTTTCCGGAGGGTCCGAAGTGAATACGGATGAATTTACCCTGGGTGAGGAAGAAGAAAGGTTTTAGTTTCAACAAAAAACAAGTCGAAAAAAATGTGCAGAGGAATAATTTAAGATGTTTGCTGCATAAAGAAAGCAAGGAAACTTTTAATAAGGAAATATTTTTTCAATCTAAAGGTTCTTTTAGGATTGTTCTAAGAAAAGTATGAAGTTTGGTATACTTACGAAACGAGACGAGTTGTCGTTACGGACGGTCTTGGCGTTACCGAAGGCTTCAAGCACAGGGTTAGTTTGTACGACCTGGTCTTCAAGGGAGCCCTTCTTCTCAGTGCTGGCATCCTTCTTCTGGGAGGCACCGACGGTGGCGAAGTACGCAATTACCTTCTTCGTGTTCTCAGTCTTTCCGGCACCAGACTCACCGCTGTTGGATTAAAGGGTCTTTTCTTAGTGGTCGTGGCAAAAGATGTATTTTGTGGTAGAAAGTCATTATTTGGAAATAACAACGCCCCTGACATTTACCCTCGTTTTTAGGTTCCATTCTTTTGATATTGTTACTTATTTTTTTTGGTAATCCTTTTTTTTCTCTTTTTATTATCGCATTTTTTGAAAAATTATCTATGGGGACTTTATTTAGAGAATTTATATGAAAATAAAAACAAACTTACGTAATCAACATAGATTGATTCTCGTGGTTGGTCAACATGTTGACGTAGGCACCGTCGGAAATGGCGAAGATGTGGGGAGGCACCTCCGAACGACGCTTGCCACGGTACAACCTTGCGCATCGTATGGTGTATACGGGGAATCTCTTGTAGGGGTTGATAGCCACACAGAAGAGACCCGAGTACGTCTGTGGTGATTGTGAGAAAATTAGATATGCTGCTGATAATGGAAGTGAAGGTGATGCGGCTGTGGTGGGTGATTAGGAGCATTGGGAAAGATAATATAGTAAAAAAGGTAAATGAGAACTCTCAAAAGAATACGTTTTAGAAGAGTTTTTGGGACATATTGTTACAATTACATTTTTGCACGTTAATATGGAAGATTGGAAAAGTCATGGTAAAAAAGGGTGATTTCAATGGAAATAATTCTCCAAGGTAAGAGATTTTGAACAGGGTTTTTTGGTCACAATGTAAAAATTACATTTCTGCAATTTTACTCAGTAGAAAAGGGTGAAACAATGACTGGTATAACTAAGAAGTCACAACCAAGGGAATTCTGGAAACAGGAAATAGAAACAATGTTCTGGTTTACAAAAAATTGAATAATAAATTAACGGTAGGGAAAGTAGGTATACAACTTTAAGAAAATGTAGGTGCAGAATATAAAAAAAACTGGAAAGATAGTTCATGAGACATGGTTATAAAAAGTAAAATAAAGCTAAATCTAAAGAAAACACCAAAACATAGACGGGTACTGTCCAAGTACTTTACGTCTCAGTTCTTGAAAAAAATAAAATCTTGAAAATCGCAGGATTCTCTATACATTTCATATTTCACCATTCATATTTTTAAGAAACGTTCGTATAAAACGTTAGTATTTTAATAGAGAATCCTGCTATTTCTAAAGCTTTCTTTTCGTTAAAGGGACCTCACTGAGTCCTGTAAAACAAATAATGGAAAAAGTGCAGAGCGAGGGTACAGTAATGATACCTTTCCGCTCCACGTGATGAAGAAAAAACCACTCCCAACGTCAGCGACGCGGAAGTTAAAACACAAAACTATTCTAGACAACAGTGTACTCTATTCTATTAAAAGAGATACTAAAAATGAAGAAAAACAACCACAAGAAGATCCTCCGGACGCTGTCGAGTCCTTTTGCACCGACTTGTAAACAAGAACGGCCCAGGAAGTTTTTAGTTACAAAATGGGTCAAGATTTGGCTCTGTAGACACATTTACTACGATAAAGAACCCTATTGCAGATAGGAATAAAGTTTATAAAACTATAGCGGAAGCTACCGAAATTAATTTACAAACAATCTATTTTGGGAAGCTTCGGCAGTTTTTTTTCTTATTGTATTTTAGTCTCATGTGTGTTATATGTTTTATTCATAGTATAACTTTACAGTTAGATCACTCCAACTTTGTTTATAAATGTTAAAATTACTATTGTTTACTTGTAAATATAACGGAAATCATTTATAAATTCTGCAATCATTAGCAGTCATGAGCTTGGACGCCAAAATAATAGCGTCGAACGAGAGAGAAACTTTTCTATCGGGACAGAAATATCGAGATGCTAAATAAAATGTACTAAAATAGTATCAGCTGGCATGTCTCTACTACTATTTATGTACCAAATTGAGACATCAATCCAAGATTAATTGCGCCGTTCATGGACATCTATCGCACTTTAAAACTTGGTATCAATCCAATACTATCGAGAAATGTGTCTACTGTGATGAAAGATAGGAGAGGTAAGGTGCATGCCACACTGCAAGGCCCGAACTCTTGACCGCTCCCTAGACTTACGTAAATGAGCTTATGATAATATCTCTGCTTCAAGTTATACAAAACAGAAGCGTCGTTGAGGTATGTCAAGTTGGACATGTCCTCGGCTTTCTCGTACTTAGGTGGGTTGACTTGAGCAACAAGATCTTTCTTGAAGTCTTTGGTCTGTGGGATAAATGATTACATTAGTATAAAGTAATGGTAAAGGCGCCAGGAGCGCCTACTTACATAGATGAGTTTCGCATAGTATCGTTGTCGTAGATTGTGAAGCACGGCACCGTCGTTAAGATAAGTTAAGTCAGCCATGTCCTCGACTTTCTCGAATTTCGGCGGGTTGACTTGAGAGACAAGTTCCTTCTTTAGCGTCTTTTCCTGCTCATTTAATGTAATGTTTAGTTAATCATTAAAACATAAAAACAGATTGAAGCCTTCCTCTTTGATAATGATTCATGTTTGTTTATATTTAAGGGCCCTTACCGGAAAAAACCATGTTTATCTAAACAAAACTCTAAATATTCAGTCATAAAAAAAATGCTGTTACGTCATCATCATGTTTACTTAGAGTTAAGTAATGATAACTATTAATAGTATATCTTATTCATCATACTGCGAGCCTAACCCATATTCCGAAAACATTAATTTCACTGATCTGAGTTCCACTTAGAATGCATCAGATCCAGCTCCATATTCCAAGTCCACTAGGATATGCAAAACTGTATAATTACCTCGCCACCGGGCAGGCTGACGGTCACCAGTTCACCCTTGGTGGCCTTGATCTCGCCCTGCAAGAAGCCCTCCTTTTCGTCAGGCACCCAGCATGCCTTTTTGCCATCGTACGGCTTGCTCTGGTCGATACGCTTCTGTTCCAAAGAAACGAACAGGTACGGAGTCGGATCGGGGTCATCGCCCTCTTGGACTGCTGGCTTCGGCATTTTCGGAGGGCTAACGAGACTTTTGGGCTAGTCGAGACACGAGAACGTTGCCCTGGAGCCTTCCTGTAACACACCCGGCAAGTTAGTGAACCGACACGACTTTATCGACGGAGATAAAGCGGCCGAGAGGCGCGTGCGGCTATTTGTGGCTGTAACCCGAGTAGTGGCGGCGCGGGAACGGTGCCAGCTCGCTAGTTTGCGTAACGCCGACTTTTATGCTCGCGTTTTTTATTAGCTTACACCGTACGGCCCTTCGCGGATATTACGTCACAGAGGTATGCGAGCCTGGAGGCACGCCAACCGATTTATCCGTCAGTGGATTGTTTATTGTCTTTTATGGTGATGGCTGACGGGTCACTGTTCACAACACCTGTTGGATCATTGATATCGATTGCGTTTTTATTATCGATTATGATTTCGATTGATTGATTGATTTCTGTTTTCAGTTAATCACTTCAGTCTATCTCATCGACCCTGTATTGGGTCAACGCTATTTACAAGATAGCTTCAACATCAATTAGTTAATTACTTTCTTTTTAAACATAAGGTTCAAAACATTGTGTATCCAAATAATTTATTACATTCAGGACAACAAACTGTTTATCAAAACCAATTAATCACTTCAAACTAAGAAACGTTTAATTTATTTCGTCATTAATTTAAAAAAAAGTATTTAAATTCTATTACTATTTAATTAACAACAAATCGATTCGGTATCATAAAATTCATTTCAAATAACAAATAAATGCACTGAATTTCAATATACCCTCAATAATCCAAAGCTGTCGAGTGAACACAAACCGACCAGCACAAAGCACGGCGACCACTGAACAAGTGAACACAATCAATCCAATGCACGCGATAGATCAGCTGTCGTCCTGCTACGTCACTAGCAGCTCCTTGCACTGAGGCACTCGCGATGCCACTCGGTATGCACTCCACTAATAGTCGCACCACGCGGCGCGTGCGTCGTTACTCACGTTAGAAGCCGTTCTGACCGGCGGCGGGGTGCTCCGCTGCTTTTTATACGCGCAATACGATACCACCGCGCGCGATCACCCCATTTTAGGCGGATGCCAGCCTGGGCTTCAGCTACACTTTCAGACGAGCTTAGCTTTCACTTGGGCGGCAACGCGCTACGGAGCGCTTCCCGCTGCCGGCTTCTGAAAAATAATCAAATAAATTATTGATTTTTGTTAATGAATGTTTTTATGTTTATCGAACAGAGTTCCAGCAGATGACCGGTGGATGGAGCGGTAATTGAAAACAGACCTATGGTTTATACCGTGTTTAAGTACCGTTGAATATAAACATTGGAGCGTTTACACGTTTGATAGGGAAAGTAACTTCTGAACTATTGATGATTGGGTTCAATGGTTTTTCGTTAATTAAATCAAATAATTTTAGATAGAATCTGCAGTTTTTTTAATAATATTTCACAATAATTATTGTTTATTAGGCGGCTGATAGCACATATTTCAGTTCAAAAATATTTCAGCGACGGTTATGCTGTATGAGCCATGAATGTCATCGTACCGTCTTCAAATCTGTGCTACACATGTTTGCACTCATATCTGGAATTGACAAATTGTTTTTCTCAATACTTTTGCCAATGACGGATGCGTACATCAAAGAGGACACCATCACGAAAATAAATCTGATTTGTTTTCATTCATTTACGATTTGGATTCACCTATCAATTCTCTGGATACGATTTGGCATGATTGAGCATGGTGTTCTACGTGTAGGTAGCAGAACGGGCTGATGTGAAGCTGATGACGATGATAATGAAAACATCTTGATTACTAAATTCTTTAGTACCACAATACTACCATTTGGAGCTGGTTATTGAAACATGTAATCTTAGGAAAGTAATGGGTTTAGGATGCTCACTGAGCTTCCGCGCCACAGCAGGGTTTCGCAGATGTTCGCGGAAGCCCATGTTGATGACTTTCATGCCATTATGAGGAGGAGAACAGTGTCAATTGTGGGTAGGTTGCGCGGAAGCTCCAACAGCATCCTAAAGACATTATTAGACAAAGTGGACAGTCCCTTTGTAAGGCGCTGGGTACGGAGGCACGTGCCATAGTGTTTTGGTCCACGTCATATTTAGTTCGTAAAAGTTTACTAACATAGTTTTTAAGTCATTGTTATTAGCATTATATAGATTATGTATACTTGTATGTGTAGTCCGAAATTAAGAATATCACACTAATATTATAAAAGCGAAAGTTTGTGAGTGTGTGTGTGTTTATATGTTTGTTACTTCTTCACGCTCAAACGGCTAGACCAATTTTGATAAAATTTTGTTTCAATCAACCTACTATTGGTCTAAGGCAGGGCGAAAGCTAAGCCACAAAACCTTTTCTACCATAAATAGATCGGCAAAAAAAAAAATTAAATCCATTTATTTCATCATCATCATCATCAGCCTGCAGCAGTCCACTGCTGGACATAGGCCTCTCCTATTGCACGCCATTCAACTCGATTTTCGGTAACTCTCATCCAGCTGCTACCAGCCATCCTGCGAAGATCGTCGCTCCACCTAGCCTGAAGGCGTCCCACCTGACGTTTACCGAATCGCGATCTCCACTCAAGAACACGTCTACCCCAACGGTCATCGGCTCTGCGGCTAATATGGCCGGCCCATTGGTACTTCAGCTTGCTTATTCTGTGAGCTATGTCGACAATTTTGGTTCTCTGCCGGATCACCTCGTTGCGGATTCGATCCCTCAGAGAGACTCCAAGCATAGCCCGTTCCATAGCTCGCTGAGCGATCTTGAATTTATGAACTAATCGTACCGTGAGTGTCCACGTTTCGGCTCCGTAAGTCATAACGTGCAGGACGCACTTATTAAAAACCTTTATAGTCTTTAGGCTCTGCGGAATCCATTTATCATTAATCCCTTTATTTGAAAACACTGAAATATTTTGACAGTAATAAGGAAAATATAGACGCAGTTTACTAAATAAACTTTTACAAACAAAGATCAATCTAGTTTGTTTGTGTCCCAGTTTCTGTTACCTGCAACCAATGTGTATTCTTCACAGTTTAGTCTACTGCAACACAATTATTTACCTTATAAACAGCTTTTTATAACCTTTTGGGAAGAGAGATTGTATAGTATACAAGTGTTCAGTATATTTTATGATAACCATGCAGTCTTTCAGTTTTCAGAGGTGATAATGCTAGAGATCATAATCCTATCCTACGCCCTACTAATATCCTACTGTAATATTATAAACGCGAAAATTTGTGAGGATGGATGGATGGATGTTTGTTACTCTTTCACTCAAAAACTATATATTGAACGGATTTGGATGTAGCACGAGCGCGTCACGCACGAACAATAATTAAAATAAAACATTGACGTTTAAGACTAAAAGAATTAACATATAAAATATTATTAAAAAGAGAGTTTGTAAATTAAAGTGAGATTTTTACAGAATCGAACGGCAGCAATACCTTTTCTAAATAAGCCAAAGTTTAATATTAATGTGTTGAGTGTATGTAGGGTTTTCTTTGTTAGATTATTAAACATTTTGCCCGAGCATGACGCTCAACAGTCGACAATATAAGCCAAGTTGCGAACTCAAACTACTTAGTATTATTCACCCAGCCTTGCCTGCCAGGTAATAACTCTTCGCTCTCACCCTGTTAATGTACGTCGACGCCTTTAACACACGAGTATTAGGCTCAATCGTTCCCAATCGGGAATTTAATTGATACTCTAATACTTTATGGGATTAGCCAATCGTTTAGTGGTTTTCCTATGGTGTAAGGATTGGAAACTGTTTAACCGAAACAAAGTCGATATTTATGTACTTATTTAATATGTTGTGTGGTTGCCAATCATTAGTGAACAATTAATAAATATGGGTGGCAATTTACAGGCGTCTTAGGATGTAAAAAATCCATACTCTTTGGCCAAAGATACCAAAGTATTTACGTGAGTTCAGTGAAAGAGATTAACCGATTATGGCAGCGGAATCGGCATCCTATAAAAATAATTATATTGCGATCAGATGTTTGACAAGTGTGGCAATACCTTCTCCTTTTCAACCAGCATTAGGGTTAATACAAAAGATATTTATAGGTCTTGAATGCACTTTAACAAGCGAAAATTTAAAGGCTGTGTCAATTATACTGTATAGCTCACCGTCCGATCAAGACCAGGCCCGTGTCGGACGGCGCGTACGTGTGCCACGCGCGCCTCAAAGTGATGTCAGCATCAAGTGAAGGGGCCCGTTAGGGCCGAAGCTTGCCGGGTCAGCGGGATTGTCCGAAAGGGTTACCGCTTGCCTGGAACATAAAGGGCTAAGGAAGGAACACGGGTGGGTTTTAGTAAGTAAAAGTCTGACACTCCCGCTCCAGCCAGAGCGGAAGGGGTCATTTGATGATTTATCATAGTGAAAAAAACTAATAAAAAAAAATTATACTGCTACCTTATCATTATGTCTTGAAAGTAATATGGTTGTTTTAAGTTTAACAGATTTAAAAAAAATAGATAGGTGTTTGTCGAGAAGATTTATTTTCTGTCAAACTTCGTACAAAATTGTACTAAAAATTGGCAGGAATTTTACAATTGACCCTTCAACATGACAATCAGCTGATATATCAGATTCCCGACCGAGTTAAGATTAGAAAAACAAAAGAAAATCCTTCGTAAATCGTTGCCAATTAAAAGTAAACATGCATATAATGTCATGCGCTGTTCGATGGTAACGCTCGATTAAAACTAATGACAATCAGTGAATCTCCGCCCACGACACACCTCTTCGGTCTAGTCTAAATAGATAATTGAAGAACTCATGAAGTGGCAATAGTCCAGTGGCTAAGTCGATGACCTGGCAAATGAAAGGTCGTGAGTTCGAACTCCATCAATTGCACTAGGATTGCGATACTGGTTTTTTAACTTTGTATACTAATTTGTTGGTAATTAGTACCTACCTCTTTCCTAATTGAATGCAACAAATCGTAATATTTACCAAAGGCAACAATGAAACCTAAGTGTTGTTTTAGTTATGCAATATCTCCTTGTCTTTTGGCAAGACTACTAAGTCCAGTTTTCCAAATAATATTTTCTTTTACCTCTATGAAAATATTAATGAAATTCTTAATTCTATTAAATTTAATTTATAATTCTATTAAATTTAATATTAATATAATATTATTCTTAAATACTATTAAATTTAAATAGAATACTTGTTATGATCTTTTCATTTATAAGTTTAAACAATTATACAATTTGTAAGCTGCTCACCAGATTTTGCTATGTAGATTGTAAGTATGTATCTAAATATTTTACCTACCGAAAAAATATCAGCTGTTCCCTACATTTATAAATGTAGGGCACAGCTGATTTTCTTTTCGCGATTTCAGGTTTGGTCCCTTAGTAAAAGTAGTTCATAATGATGAGTACAATGACCTCTTAAGAGGTTATTGGTGTTTTTCTGACAACCCTGCATACAGTGCGGCTTTTACGTTTTAAAACCACGTATTCTACATTGCTTACTTTAAACATACAGTATAATGAATAACAATTAACATTCTTGTCGTGGGACCTTTTTTCGTTTTAGTATTTAACAACATCAAACGTAATTTGTTATTATTTGGTAACAATACCATAAAATTTGTGTTGAATTGTTGATACCATCGCCCCGCGCGTCTTTAGTGCCTTATTATCAAGGATTTCGTGCCAACTTTTACGCTATTTATTGTGTTTGAAAAATTCAGATTTTATTTTTAATCAAATTGATTATTTTATTATTATAACAGAGTGATAACAACTTGTAATAACCGCTGTACTGTTTAATGTGATAACCTAACCGCTACTCTGTATACCTCCCTTACAAAATCTTTCCCAACTTCGCTGGACAACCTCATAAAATCATAGTTGTTATCGTATCACAGGGACCACGTGTGAGAAATATTTTGATTAGTATTCGTCGCCTGTCATAACACGTCAGATAATTTAGTTTTGATGATCCTAGTAGTAACCTGAGACAAAATATGTTTTAAACTGGACGTGGGATTTGATAGTATCGTATACTACACGAGGAGTTCTGGAGCCTGAATGAATCTACAACTAAAATCCACGCCTTTTAGGAGAAAAAAAAAGTGATGAAATTAAATGTTTATCAAAATCAACGCATGCTAAGGCCAATAATAGGAGGAAAGAGATAGGGGGGGGGGATATATTGGAAGTCTAGATTAACAACGTTTCTTTAAATTATCAGGTATGTTTTTTAAAAGTTGCTCACACGCCTATGTTTTCATTGTGTTGTGTGTTATAGGTTTACAAAAACCCAGACCAGTAACAATTTGTTATCCATAAATAGATAACATTATTGTGTAATAATGGTTTTTAGTACTATAATAATTATATATGAGTTGGAGATCAAAGCCCCCACAATTTTAAGGACTACTTTTTATTCACCCAAAGATCTACTGATACAATGAAAGCTCCGACGTTTCTATGATAATTAGTTACAGTGATTCACTAATTGAATACCATAAACAATATCTGAACTGATTAATTGGGTGTTGACACACACATTATGTAAGTTCTGGCACTAAATAGATATCCACTTTAATCTATACGACTCTGAAAGACAACAGGTAATTTAATTTGCATACCGAGAATATAGCTGGTTGATTAAATATTACGTTAATGACAGGTTAACTTTTGGAGTTCATCTCATCTCAAATCTACATCAAACCCAGAAGGTGATGAAAATGACGGGACGGGCTTGACGCCTACAGACAGGATTCGTCCACACTAGTTCAAGACAGAGAGGAGTGGAAAGGAAAAAGGAAGACATTTCCCCTACAGTGGGACAAAATAGGCAAAAAATAAAATAAATAAAAAACAAGTACTCCGAGAATGCCGACAGCAGTGAAAACAAAACACATACAGAATACTTTGTCATCACTCACTGACATATCGGATATACATTACAACCGAGCACATCCCGAGGACAGCCGAACACATCCGAAGCGGTGTCGGTTACTGCAACAGTGGCGCGAGTTGTTTAGTTCTTCCCATCTCAAAAAATGCCAATTTTTTCAATTCAATAAGTTAGATCACACTTCTGATTATAGTAACGGGCCACGGAGACCCCAAAAGCTACAACTAATAAACCTAATAAAGTCAGGTCATTACCAATACATTGTCTTGCAATACCTAACTACTTACTTTGTGTGTCTGTCACACTGTCTGAGTGATATTTATCTGCATTTAATTACGCTGAAATCTGACTACATTAAGGCGACTACATGACCTAAAGCGTAGTCTTTGTCGGACTGCAGAGAAAAGGAAGTTAAGCGCGATGACACAACGCTGGTAATTTATTGCAAAATACGAAGCAATTATCTATTTACAAAAAAAATATTGTTTGGACTAAAAAATTAAAACACTATTGTTTTAGTACGTTGCTTGTAGAATAATCTAACAAAAAATCAGAATGATTGTATGTATATTAGTATGGTTTTTATTGTAAAAATAAAGTTTTTGGAGGAATTTTCATGATTTTTTTCTATCGTATCAAATTAGTTGTATTATGTTTTCAACACACTATCTACCTAGCATATATCCTGAAAAATATCATATATTTTTTTCTGATTTTGTTTACTGTAGTTGATCATATACTTTAATGGTTTCTAAAACTTGCGTTTTTTGTGTTTAGGTCCTGTAAGCCCCTTAAAGACAGGAATAGACTAGGACGATGTACCACGTCCTTCATTCTGCTAGATTCACTATACACCAATTATTATAATAGTCACCAATTGCCAAATATGATGTTAAGGGCATCATTTCTTATGACTCTTCATTAAATCGGGACTCGTGGATTGCTTTGACTGGCCAATGTGATAATCCGACAGTAATGATGCGACCATGTCTTCTTGCCAGGAGACCCTCGTCCAGCAACAGATACCCACCTATGAATGACTGAATATATGAATGAAACATCAAGACTACAACGTCACAGCGAATCACTCACTTCAGATAAGAGCTATGTCCTCAGCAATAGTACATCATTTCTCATTCAAACATTCTAGTTACGTCCAAAGCAGACCACCAACTATGAAGTTCTCATAAATATCTGAGTCGAATGTAATGCGTATGACACACACTTTATTTCTTAGCACAGAACCACAGCTGCATCCATTGCGCAACAGTTTGTTTTGATGCAATGCACTTTTATTTTTGCACTGCTGTATTTTTTTTTTTAAGTTTTTTTTTGAAAGCTGTGGCTTTTTAACAGTCTATTTAGATTGTTGTTAAGAGCGATACTTTAAAGATTTTATTTTATTATATTTTTTGTAAAATCTTTGGTCTTTCATCATCAAACCATACAACGTTATATCACGCTTGTAATCCCCGAAGGGTTAGTCAGAGATGTATCAACAACAACACCACAACAACCAACTTCAACTTTGCCTTTTATATTGTCAAATTTTGTGATGAATGGCCTTCATTAGATCCTTTTTAGGTTTCCGTACCAAAATGGTAAAAAGGAACCCTTATGGTGACACTCAGTCTGTCTGTCTGTCTGTCACAGCTGGATATCTCAAGAACTACTAATGCTATCAACTTGAAATTTGGAATAGTTTTAGATGACGTTTGCCCAACTATTTTGCAAATTAGAAATAAATAAAAATATATGTATATTTTTTGCAACAGGGACCGAAAGGGGGTCTGAAAAATTCGAAGTGGGGCTACTAGGGTATGTAGGGTATCATATAAAAGAGCGCAGCTTGCACATTCTCAAACATTTTTTCTTAATTTTTAGGCCATATAGTTTTCACCTTATGATGAAAAATGTAAAAAAAATATCGTTACCCTTATCTCCGAAGCTTGCAAAGAGAAACATCTGAAATAATTCTATGTGATAGAAGCGTATGTAAAGATTACAGGAAAAATAAAACAAAGTCTCTAAATAGCACACTTTTTCACTATTTTTTTCACTATCGGTTAAGAGATGACGCTGACATAAAACTGCAATATTCTACACCGCAGTGCACAGTATTAAAATTCTCTGACAAATATAGGCCTCGCCGATGAAAATTTAAAAACATATGATGGTACGGAAGCTCGGTGCACGAGTCCTACTCGCTCGTGCCCGGTTTTTTTAAGTATAGGAGCCTAGTTTATAATCCCATCGTATAGTTAACACACATCATCAGTAGTCTTTGTTTATGAATATAATCACTTTCACACTCCAGAGAATCTCACATGTCGGCACCATATACAAGTTCCATCGCCAGAGACGTCTTTACTCCTGGTGTTTAAAGTACACCTCAGAGTACAAATACACACCCTCCTTCCTGCAGTGATACAATAATATACACCCCCGTCCCTCCCTGTGATACAATAACATACACCCCTCTTGCCCCCTGTGCGTCACTTGCTTCGATCCTGTTATGCCGTTCCGTCTCCGTGTGAGTCATGTTCGTTTTGTTCCAGCTATTAATATACACTCAATTATTTACGGTACATTTGGTCTTATTTGGGTTACGAGGAGCAGGTTGCAGTTGTAGGTATGTTAAATATTGCTACAACCATCACAAAGACGCAAATAGAAGTCAGCTTGTCAGGGAAGGGAGTGTCGGGGAGTGTGTTTAGGGTTCCAAACATGTCATCTTTATGATTTTTTCTGAGTAGTTAGTTATTGGAGCTTTGAGAACGCTTAAGGGACAGTTTACCTGGTCAGCGGGATTGTCTGAAAGGGTTACCGCTGGCTCGGAACATAAAGGGCTAAGGAAGGAACACGGGTGGGATTTAGTCAGTAAGAGTCTAACACTCCCTTCCGCACCACCCAGAGCGGGAGAGGTCATTTGATGATTTCCCATCCTGAAGTAAAAAGGCAGCTTGTAGGTAGTCTCTCTTACGCAGAGGAGGCCTGTATCCCAGCAGTGGAAATATTATAGGATGATTATGTTGTGGGTAGTAGAAGACTAGAAAACAGCCAACAGCCGGTCTACTGCTGGACAT
Source organism: Luperina nickerlii (assembly GCA_963855955.1). Classification (NCBI taxonomy): domain Eukaryota; kingdom Metazoa; phylum Arthropoda; class Insecta; order Lepidoptera; family Noctuidae; genus Luperina; species Luperina nickerlii. Next base: position 20,961,980 of record OY979676.1, on the reverse strand, counting down.
AAACCTCCCAATCGCACGCATTTCATTTCAATCGTCACTCTTACACAGGCTACCAGGCACCCTGGAAAGAATAAGTGAAGAAAGAATAGTAGGCAGGCACCTAGAGATACCCCGGGGAGGCTTAAAAGTCGTATCAGCTTCTTACGCTTTACGCAGGCCATCCAGAACAATCCATCCAATGAGAGAAGTAAATTGTGTGGAGAGAAGAATCCACTCTGTTAAATCCAGGAAGCATTTGCCTCCCGGGCGTGATCTGCAGTGGTCTATATGGAGAGCTCTCACTCGATTACGTACCCAAATAGGCCGCTGCAGATACAATTTGTCAAAGTAAAGATTACTGACCCATCCAACACCCAGTGCGAGTGTGGTGCTGCTGAAACCACGATCTGATGACCATGCCCTGCTTGCTGGAGTGTCCTAAGTGCCCATTCACTTGCATCTCGGATGACCTAAAGAATGCCACTGATGCAATCACTTTGGTCACCTAAAAACATCAAAGAAGAGTACCATCGACACGAAAAGAAAATGAAGATCTATATATAGTTACCGTAGTAACAGGTCGGTTGCAAACTACTAGGCATTTATTTCTGAACTCAATTACATTCTAGAGATGGTAATAAATATTTTATGAAACATTTCACGCAGTCATTTCGAATTGATTTTGGCTATTCATCATAAACAACATTTTTGATAGCCGACTCAAATGATACATGAAAAATATCAATGAATGTAGACAAAATACCAAGGTATGCGAGGACGGGCTAAAATTACGTCTTGCTGACGTCACCAACCTTAATAGCAAACCCACAATTCGTCTTTGATGGCTTGAATCCCGAATCAGGTTCCCGTATTATCAACATTGGTGGCAAGGCAAGGTGCCGTGTTACTAACATATTCCTTATTTATTAGCACAATTTTATATTTACTTTATATTTATACTTGTTTGTTTGATATAATATTGGCCATTGTAACCAGAAATAAATGTTTTATAATTTCATTGATTCTTTTTTGTACATACATATTTAAAACACTTATTTATAACGTCCTTGATCTCCGGACCCTGGGCTCCGGACCTTGGAAGGCGTAAGAGGGGCCGAAGCCAACTCGCTGATGCCCCTTAGAGTGTTGAGGCACCAACCGACGCTTATCTCTGTATGCACTATGCAAGTGCACCGAAATACAACTCTCGGTTGGTGCAGGACTACTGCAGAACATGGAAACAAATATATTGGGTTGTAGATTTGGGTGGCTATATTGGATTGGTTACCTGGAACTGTATGGACTGTCTTCCCTGCCTGATCAATGTTATGTAATTTATTTTTATCTTAGTTTTTATCTGATGTACGACTATTATCTAACTATCTGGTGTATTGTGTCTCTTAGTCTGTGCTAAATAAATGTATTTTCTTTCTTTTTCACGAAAACGGTCGCTGGCACAAAATGACGTAGCGACAAGGGTATTTTATAAGAGGTATGCCACGGCTATCAGGACTGTCTTATATGAGGGGACATAACCTTATACCTAAAGTAAAATCACTTCCAACTTTTAAAAGGCTATTAAAGCACCATGTTCAATAATGTTTGAATTGTAAGTCTGTACTCGTAAATTAAGTTAAATAAAAATAAAAAATATTTTTTTTTAACTTAATTTTAGTTCATAACCCAGCGAAACCTATCGCCTATCTTAATTTTCATATTTTTCTTCTTAAGAGTGAATAATTGTATTATTTTTGAGTGAAATAAATTATCTTAAACCATCCCGGAAGTATGATCAAGATCCCTACCAGCATACATCTCTCACCGTGAGAACATAGGTGAAGTGAGCTGTCAATAGTGCCAATCCCTAGCATCAAGTGGAATGACAGTTCACTTCAAGCTCACTTCACCTAAGTTTTAACAAAAAGATTTTTACAGAATACATGGGCTAATCCTGTCCTTATGCGACTGTGATTACTTACCATCCGGCAGTGTGTTTACCGTCCAATAAAGCTGCAACAACTCAATGAAAGATATGACTCGGTTTGTAAGCAAGTAATAGTGGTAATCTTTATTATCAACTAGCTGAGCCTCGCGGTTTCACCCGCGTAAATGTGGATGCCGTGGGAATATTGGGATAAAAAGTAGCATATATGTTAATCCAGGATGTCAGCTACCTCCATACAAAATTTTATCAAAATTGGTCCAGCCGTTTGAACGTGAAGAAGTAACAAACATATAAACACACACACACTCACAAACTTTCGCCTTTATAATATTAGTGTGAAAAGCAAAATACAATTAGTCCATCTCAATGAAACATTAAAGCAATGAAGTTTAACGCTATTTATGCATTATTTGAGACAGAGTGTACGTACTTATCGGTCGTATAAATACAACGGCATATCTATTATAGTATAAAACACATGTTGCTATTCCATATTTACTCAGTAAGGACTTAACTTTGTACCAAAAGGCATTAAATCTAAATCGGTAACTATTATGAAAACCGTAAATAAGGCACGTATCGTAACATTTCACAATTACAACCCAAAATTACGTCTTACGCTATCGAGAAATTATGGAGCTTTAAGGCTCCTGCAAACAGGCGCGACGCGCGACGCGAATCGCGTGCGACACAAAGGCACCGCTCGTTGCGCGACTTGCGGTGCCTTTGTGTCGCGTGTCGCGTCGCGCCTGTGCGTACGAGCCTTTAATTAATTTGGCTATGGTCGTAAGCGCAGCGTCCTGGGTTCAACTTCCAGGTTAGGAAAGCCCTTCAGCGAATCGAGGCGTTATCGTACAGTAGCGATGCGTCAATTTTTGTAAGAGGTAAGCCGGAGTAGACGTCTTTAATATGATTATATTATTTGTCTATAAAATACTGACTGTGCCATTTTTCATAGGGAAGCCGGTAGGAATCAAGTTATATGGAATCTTCGCCACTGTTATCTTATGTTAATATTAGGATTTTGTTTTCTCGCTGAACTGTTTGGGTGAATGAGGTGACTCAATCGAAACTGGTTGAGGATAAATAGGATTATTCATTTCCGTTCTAATTCGGGAATGAAGGAAACACTGTTTATATCTTGGAAAAATACTGGTCTAGATTTAAAAAAGATTGGTGAAGTGTTCTTTCAGTTTTACACATTTTAAATTAATATTACTAAAATTGGGATCGTGATATCGATCCTCAACTGTTGCACTGTTTGGTTCGAACAGAATTTGAATGTTACAAAATATATATGTGACGGAGAAGGTATAGTTTGTCTCGTTATTATCAGCCATATTCAACTATTGTGGGCGTATGTGTTGATTATTGCGCAATAGAAAAACCGTTTGCAATTCAATTCAGATTATATTTTCACGAACAATTTAATCACACTAGCAAATTACACACTGTAGGTACACGACACAACCAGATACGGAACGCGGGACAGTTTCTGAGCACATGTTGTCCGTACGATGTCCAATGTCCAACTCCAAAATCCAAAGTGAGCTCCACATCGTCCTGTTGAGCTGTTTTCTAACCCCCCACGGACTCAGGCTAGACTCTGTCAAGCGCCGCCGGGTGGCGCTAGCGTTCCGAATAGTCAAATGCATGACCGGATGCGACATATGTATGTGTTAGGAGGAAATAGGAATCCGCATTCCGGCAATTGGGTGTCGAGGTGGTATTGCACAAGTCCGAGGCCATGTAGTTTCATGGGCCCCGGAACACGCCAACATCGGGAACCAAACTAACGGTAGGAGGGGTTCACATCAGCGTCGAGAAGACGATGAAATACCTGGGTCTCATCCTCGACAGCCAGTGGAACTTCGTCGAGCATTTTCGACATATGGCCCCCAAACTGGAACGGGCCGGGGCCGCCTTCAAGCGGCTCTTGCCCAATCTGAGGGGTCCAAACGACTCCTCCCGGAGGTTTTAAGGGGGTTGGGCGGTCACGAGCGGTGCCTTTGTGTCGCGCGCGATCATGGCCCTATACGGAGCCCCGGTGTGGGCGCGTTCGCTGCGGTGGCGAGCCGCCCACTATTCGAACGCGCCCCAGAAGGTGGTAGCCGTAAGGCTGATCGGGGCTACTGCACGATTTCGGGCGAGGTGGCAAGCCTCCTTGCCAGACTACCGCCATGGGATCTGGAGGCGATAGTCTTCGACCTCTCGCGTCCGGCCCTGGTACAAGTCTTGGTCCGGAGCGAGAGGAAGTGGGAGACAGTAACCTCGCTCCGGGCGTTTGGAGCCGCGCGACGACTCCGGACCACCGTAGGCGGAGAGTAATGGGTAGCTCACCGCCCGATCAGGACCAGGCCCGTGCCGGACAGCGCGTACGTGTTCCACGCGCACCTCAAAGAGATGACAGGACCAAATTGAAGGGGCCCACTAGGGCCGAACCCTACCGGGTCAGCGGGATTATCCGAAAGAGTTACCGCTGGCCCGGAACATAAAGGGCTAAGGAAGGAACACGGTTTTAGTCAGTCTGACACTACCTTCCGCTCCACCCTGAGCGGGAGGGGTTATTTGATGATTTCCCATCCTGAAAAAAAAGAAATGGAAATAGGAATAAAGATAACATTTTGGTATGTCTCTATTCATTTCAATATTTAATACATCATAACATGCATCGATTAAAAATTAATAAAATCGAATCGCATCCCGCCATAAAAAAAACAAATCGATTCCAATTTTAATTGAAACATAAAATCTCTAATAAAATTCGCAAACATCTAATGCAATTAATGAGATTGCCCATTAAAACTTGCTCAATCGAGGCGGCGTCCTGTCATTACGGTGCAGCTTGGCTCAAATTAAACATCATTTAGTAGCTCATCACGGCACGGCACGGCACCGCATCCGATGAAACATGTCACTGGCCAGATGAGAAAACTACGCATTATATAATAATTTGTGTAATAACTGAAATGTATGGACATAGAATATGTGATGAGACTGATAAAAAAATTGCTGTCCATATGGTAAAATGTCATTATAATGAATTCGTAGTCACTCTACGAGATTGTTGGTTGGTGCCTCTACGCGGCTACGGCGTAGCTCTCTCTCGTAGCACGTTTTGAAGAACGCAGGTTCTTTTTTGATGAATACGACGTCTGTCAGTTTTTTAATACTGTGAACGCCTACTTTTTTTGCGTTAGGTCATGAACAGTGCTAATGTAAGAGAGCTAGTTGGTAGTCGCGGAGACACCTCTAGAGTATCTAATGCCAATAATGATGTAGACAAATCCTTATTTTACGATTAGCATGTTGATTGGAAATATAACCTATTTCGAATTTAGCTTAAGTGTTGGTGTCTCAGTTGATAATAATAAGGTCACCCCTACAACGACGTGCAGTTGACGATCTCGCTTTACGTCGCTCCGCCCATTCATATTATGGTATCGTACATCTCAAAAACACGGAACAGTCGCGTGTCCAGCTGTGTCATATTTTCTTTATATATAGGATATATATCCCCAATGACATCTGCCCTCTCTCGCTCCGTAATCTTTGCTGGCTGCATGACACATCAGCGCTACTGGCGCGTCGCCAGGCGGTCTCCACTCCTCACGCACACTCCTCAGTTGAGGTTCACTTGCTATTCGCCTTTAATCGGCCATTCGCGCACTTGAACAGTAACTGTTTGTGCTGGAAATAGCTTATACAGCTCTTCCAGGTGTATGAAATGAAAGTTATTGGTATTACTAAGTAGTTTTAATATGGATGGGGTTAGTGCTGTTTTAAATCTTTGATGACTATTAATAATACGGTTAAGGGCCTCGGTCTTAGTCATAGACTGCTGTTGATCATAAAAAGTGCACCAAAGGGATATAGAAGCAAAACAAACAGTGAAAACATCAACAAATAAAACAGCGCTCCACCTACCAAACGTAGACTTATTTCCAGTTTCTACGTAAGAAAAACGGCAGAAGCTATTTTGAAGTGCAATTCTTCCTTTTTAACCGAATTCAAAAAAAGAAGGAGGTTATACTTGAAAACGGAACAATTGCACTTAAAGATTTTGGGTACACTTTTTACACCCACGTGTCGAACAATGACACTAGTTGTGTACACTTGGTGTACCGTTGACGTTTCGAGCACTTTCTCTTATGTACAATTGATGTACAGTGGACGAGTTGAGGGATATGAGAGAATATCTTATGTAGACCCAGAGCCACCCCAGCCAGCCCCAGAGTGCCCAGAGTGCTTTAGATCTAAATAAGTAATTTCATTGAATACAACAACCAAATGCAATATTCACATTCCCAAAACATATTATTCCCTTCCACAGTGGTCACTCTCTCTCCTCTCCTCCTCACTCCTGCATCGTTAGCACATACAATACCAGTTTTAGTGACCGCATTACTAAATGCGTGACGCTCGAGTACCGTATACATTGTAGTTTAGTACTGACATCAAGTTTCAAGATACTTTGTGCTGTAACGTTCAGGGTTTATCGTGAAACATGTGGGATGGAAAAGCATTGCCAAAACGATTAAATCAATTCTCTCTCCGTTTATATCTTCATTCGAATAACGCCAGTATTTCCCGAAAGGCCAGTCAGAGGTGTATTTATTTGGTGTACATACGCCAGCACATCAAGCTACTACAATCTGTCAAATTTCTTTAATAGATTTTCAACTTTATCGCTAAAGCATAAGGTTCAAAGTTGATTGGGAAAATTTGACAGTTTTGGGTAGCTTGATGTGCTGGCGTCTGTACCTACTACATACCAGTGGTGAAGGTTCCATACAACTTGATTCCTACCGTCTTCCCTATGAAAAATGGCAAAGTCAGTATTCTATAGACAAATAATATAATCATATTAAAGATATCTACTCCGGCTTACCTCTTACAAAAATTGACCCTTCGCTACTGCCTATATACCTCTGTCGATGCCTTTGATGGCCTACCAATTCCCTCCTACTTCACCATTAAAAAGGAGGGGCTTGTGGTTAATTAATAACAGCGGCACAGGTCGATCGATCAGGTTAAGCTACGCTTGCCGCGGTTGTTCCGTGGATGGGTGACCATCTTTACATACGAAGACCCTTCCGTGCTTCGTTAAGTACGTTAAGCCGTTGGTCCCGGCTGGCATTCGTGGATCTTTGACAGTGTTACGGGTCGTCAGTAGCCCGAAAGTCTGACAACTAGTTTTATCAAGGGGTAAAATAAAAATAATTAATTATAGTTTCGTATTATCCAGTTACTGGGTTGTGGAGCTCAGATAGGCAGTCGCTCCATGTAAAATACTGGTATTCAGCTGGTTAGACTGGAAGCCGACCCCAACATAGTTGGGAAAAGGCTAGGCAGATGATGAAGTTCAATGTAAAAAGTGTCCCCCATTTACATGGGAGTTGAGCCCTATGCCATAAACCTACTCGTAAAAACCTATTATCATCAATTGGATACAGGTAGCTACCATAAAATTCTTGAGGAGAAAACCCAATAACACTTTACCCATCTGATGAACGAACCTAGGCAACCAGCTCAAATCTGTAACTTGATGTTCACCGCTGCTTGCTTAGTTAATGTGCCCGCGAGTTCGCTCATGCAGCCAGCGATAGAGATGTCGGTATAGACTGATGGTAGTTTGTGTCACACATGACCTATTAACTTGATTAATAAATATTTTAGTTATAGTAAATACTGAACATTTGATGAGCCTGTTATTGTTCAGAGCAAAAGCTTACTTTGTGATTTAAAGGCCGTAAACGAACAGCTTTTGTGCCGGATTTAGAATCTGTTATGGTATGTGGAATGCATTCAGCGTGCATATTAAATTATACTTACAATTGTCTTATTGTATCTTTGTTTAGCTTTGGATACATATGATAGATTATACTGCCGCTGTAAGCAAAACTGGCAAATACGAGGTAAAATATAAGCCTTACTAAATGCGCCTTTTTTATCCAGTACTTAAGGTTTATTTTACTTTATTTCATTTTCTCGGCGGCAGTATATTGTATAGTATTCATATTATAAAGTGCATGTGACAGAGAAACAGGCATCGAAGTCACACCATTACTTTTATGTAATTTGTTTTTACTTTTGGCAGATTAAAAAAGATCCTACATTTGTGTCTTATTCTCCAGATCAACACGCAAAAAACCGTATAGTTACCGTATGAACATCGTTAGTTTATAATCTATTTCGCGAGGTTATAAATTATCAAACCAGACAGACGCTTTACTTTGTGTAAATTATTTCATCACAACTACTCTCAAAACGGTAAAGGAAAACATTGTGAGGAAAATCGGCGTGAGGAAATAAAAAATCGAAGACATGTAACAACTACCATCTCGCGCTGATCCCGCGTGGTGGATTACGGCCCACTCAATCTCTAAGCGAGGAGGCCTGTGTCCCAGCAGTGTGAACATTATAGGCTATGTTAATACAGTCAGCAACACAATTCACAGCTCCTATGATTGACGTACGAACATTCGTCGTGTACCTATTGAATTCTGTACTATCCACTGCCAAGAATGTACGATAGTCCATGTTATTTCTGTAAAACGGAAAAATAATATTGTTTGTTGCCAGCTATTTTATTGTTGCTGAGTCGTCACTAGTCGTTATTTTGTCCCCAACAACTGATTTTATTGGGTTAAAAAAAAATTATAAACTTTAAGTGTCGTTAAATCGTACCTAGGTACGTCATTGTTGAGCTGTACAATGTCGAAAGTGTTATTAGTAAATAGAAATGGGTTTTGCTCGCGACTGTACCAAGTTGGTTATTGTAGTCTAAGTACTCTATCTTTTATGATCTAAGAGATTTTCAATAAATTTCATAAAAATATTTAATTATTGAATTCCAAAAACCATAAAAATAAATAAGCAATGGAATAAAAAATTTGTAAAATTCTTGAATCAAAATGTGTACTCTACGTTAAATCAATAAATCAGAACTTTAATGTTTAGGAACAAATAAGCAAATACGTGCCTCTAAACATTTGCATTCTATAATATATAAAGACTGATGTCAGATTCTAGAAATGTCAGACGAGTTTAAAATGCCAAATTCTACAACTGCCAGATTCTACAAATGTCAGATTCTATAAATGCCAGATTTTAATAATGCCAGATTCTGTAAATGCCAGATTCTATTAATGACAGATTTTGGGTATAATTGCAATATATTAATTTTAAGTGCGTGTATAAAAATTTCGCTAATTTCAAAATTAGTTGTCGTAGTTGTTGTTGTTAGTTGTTGTTTTTTGCATTAAAAATTATGTGCGCACAATTTTTGAAATGTGCTCTTAGAAATGGAAATTTTATTAGATATGGTGTTTGTCAATGTTGCCAAAATTATAAGAATAAAAAAGACAGAAAAAATGCCGATCCCAACATAGTTGGGAAAAGGCTAGGCAGATGATGACCATCTAGCATTTAATGAGGCTCGATCAGTGGTAAAATTAATCATATTAAAAGTAAATCATAGTCAGATTAATTAGCAATTAAGGATGTAGAATAGAGTACTCTTTATTATGTCACCATATACATAAATTACAGACATAAATATAGAAATTTTACAAAGGGTGACACAATGGGCGGTCTTATTACTAAGAGCGATCTTTTAAAGACAACCTATATGTATTTAATATTTAATGAGAAATAAATCATACCTTCTTGAAATGGTTAATAGACTAATTGATATATAACAATTATATTTCCAACTCCACGAACCCACATTCCATTTTGGCCATGTATTTACACTCTGGCTGTCCAGATTTGGATCTCATGCTTGGCTATGTATGTCTGTGTTTTTTTGGAAAACGTTCCATAAATGTTCCTTGCCAGATAAACGGAAGCCATCACTCAAGATACCTAAAGCATAGGAAGACATCAATCCTTTGTAAGTTGTTGGGGAGTTACATCGTGGTGCTATGTGATATTTGTTGGACGATGGTTAAAGGTAACGTAATAGTTATGTCTGATGGGTTGTCGATTGCGATTGAGATGACTATAAAGACGCTGGTGTAGGAAAATGCGCGATGTTGTGGCAACTTTTCTGTAGTTTTCATTCGAAATCCTGTTTAGTGAAATATTTACAGTGGCGTACCACTGTCAATATTTTTTAACTCGACAAAATAACGAGCAAACCCATAGGTTTGCTCGTTATTTTGTTTATTTTGTCGAGTTACTGAATATAAAATATTGTAATTAATTCCTGTAGTGCGCCAAAGGTTGAGTTGTGAGGACTAAATTTTAATCTCTAATTGGTTACAATTCTGACCTCATCTCAGTCTTTAACTCGCTGAAGCAGTTGTAACATTTTTTTAGCTAAAAAATTTAAACTCCTTTTTCTTTTTCTCCTTTTTTATGTTACTAAGTCTATATGAGTCTTCGAATTAAAGTTTTTTTTTAATTTGAATTTACCGTTTTGTCTCACAGGTACAATGAATTTTATGCAAGACATGGCTCTAGTTAAACCTTTAAAAATAATTTAATCAAGAGTTTTTTGTTAGTTGCTTATACTACAAATAGTTTTCAGAATGCTAAAGAAAACTAATGAATGATGGGACTCAGACGACATTTCACAAGAGATTTCATAAGATTATAATCGCTGTATTCGTCTGCCGGTCCGTCTGTCTGTCACAGTTTAATCTTTATATCAGCAACCTTAGTCTGCAGACGGCCTTGTCACTATACGCAATTTCAGAAATACTGGAAACGATGAAACTAATATATCTTTTTTCGAAGTTTCTCAAAATAAAACATTTTTAAAGTGGAATTTTTCGCTGCTGTTTTAAAATGTTTGTTAACTTTGATAATCTTTTTCAGAAATCAGCACTTTTAGGCACAACCGAAATATTAAATTGCATTTATCAGATTTTGACACATTCTTCATACCATTCAGACTCCTTTCATCTATCTCACAAAAACACATGCATTTTCTCAGCCTCCACTCGTAACTTCCAGGAAAACTAAATATCAACGCAATTATTCATTTTATTTATGCTTTCAGCTATTTTCTACCACAAACACATTCGGACACATAAAAAAATCAACGGTCACTACTTCCAAACCTCACGAACACACAGAAATTTTAAAAATATGGAATCTGAATTAAAGATTTCAAACTGTATTTCTCAATTCAAAATTGAAACTGTAATTTGTTTTAATTAATAAAACGTTCGTTAAAAGATTTTAGTCAGCGCTTGAATTATGCAAGGTGTGCACATGCCGATTGTGGATCGAAAGAAAAAGGTATCTCGACCCACATCGCGCCGCGATCTTTGTCGTGGTATATTTAAACCAGCTGAAATAGCCGTCAGGGCACACGACCGATTTAGATCGCGTTTCGTTTGTTCTACGATTATCACTAACGGAGGCGCCTTTCGTTGCTATGATGTTACAACTGAATCGGATACGTGTTGCAAAAAAGGATGTAATGTTTTTGTTAGTATGAACTAGGGCTTAGGTTTTTAGGCTAGTCGGTTTTATTTGTTCTTTGACTGAATTTAAAAAATTAAATTAAAATTGATTCAAAAAAAGATAATGCCAAAATTAGACGAGGTAGGTACTCTTTTTGAGCAACTACAAACTTTTACCTTCAGTTGATATTTTTTTTAACTTTGTTAAAACTTAAATACATAATTTAACTTTGTAATAAATATTGTGTGACGGGATGTTATTTAATTTAATTATATGAAAAGTGTCAACATTTTATACAAAAAACTTTTTTACAAAAAAAAACAATCGACTTCAAAAAAAAACACTACAAAGTGAAAAATAACTTTAATTTCGGAAGTCGGTGTCGTTGGTTCTGTATTTTCGTTTCTTGACACCGACTTTCGAATTTAAAGTTATTTTTCACTAGTTAGCTTTTTTTTCTACACAAAAGAATAACGACACAATTGACATTCGGCCTAACACTGTCAACTACAAATACACGAATTCCACTGATAACATGGATTTATATCCGGTCGCATCCATTTCTTATAGTTTTTATGAGTTTGTTTTAGTATCAACTTATAAGTTTGTTAATCAATTTATCGTACATTATCGTATTATCTATAAGTTTACCACCTAAGAATACCTACATGTGGAATGCAATAGAAGTATTGAGTATCGTAATTCTTTATTGGAAAATCATATCGTAACGAAAATGGTAGGTAACTTTGTATGTTTAGTCTAAAATTCAGTTATGGGAAATTATAGGTCGACCGCTTAACTGAGTCGTTGCCTGAGGTAGCTCCGCGGTGTGGGAGGGATGGTAGTTGTCACAAGTTGACGAATCACTGGGCTCTCGCATCACGTCACCCCTCCCGCATCGCGCAGCTACCTCAGGCAACGTCTCAGTTAAGCGGTCGGCCTATAGAACATTTAACTTATATTAGTAGTATTATGACTTGTCTAAGTCTAGTCCATTAAGCATAATTTTCTTAAAATGAGTGGATTCAACAAAATACTTCTTGTCACAATCCAACAAAAACATTTTTTAAAAGTATTCTATCTAATTTTTTTTACAAAGATTGAACTCTGGCGATATTCAAACTAAAATAGCTGACCAATCCTTTCAAATATTAAACCATAATATCCACACATACATTGATAAATCATCAATCTATTTCCATATTTTTCCGTCTCCGTTCATTTTTGTGCGAACGTTGGCAGTGCGTACGCGGAAGCTCCGCAGACTATTGAGGTCGATCTATCCAACGGTTTGGAGCAATCAGTAGGCAGGCAGGCAGATTTTATGTACCCTTTCGTTGGTAATGGTAGAAATATGGACACAATGAAGATGGTTGGTTAAAAGAATAGTTCGATTAGTGGTGATGGCTGGTCAATATTAACCATAAAAATATTTTCTTTGAGTATTATTGCACTTCAAACTACATTATATTTACATCATTTAAAAATCTAACAGTCTTAAAATAATAATAATAAAATGTACAAGTATATAAAAAAGAGGGGAAATAATCAAAACACATAAAAAAATTCGTCCGCATCGCTGTCAATAGAAAACGTGTCCAAAAGGCTGGCAGCATTGCCACGTTGTATGGCGATGCGGATTATTTGGCCAAAAAATAGGCCAGCCCTCTGGTTACGTGAAGAGTCGACCAACCGCTTGGCGATTTCTCGAAATACTAAGTGGGCACTCGGGCCCCGTGGCCTCCTAGTCTCTGGAGTCGTGGACTCCTAGTGGCATCCTAGTGTTTCAACCCCAATCGACTTGAACATGTAAGTTCCAAAGAGATTGGCACACTTGACTTATTTACCTGAAATTATCCAACAGCATTTTATAGTCATCTTAGTGCTATCTATGTGTATACCCTTTTCCAACTATGTTGGGTCGGTCGAATAACGGCATGCAGCTGAGTACCAGTATTTTACATGGAGCGACTGCCTATCTAACTTCCATAACTCAGTTACTGGTTAATAAGATACCCCTTTTTTTTCAGGATGGGATATCATCAAATGACTCCTCCCGCTCTGGGTGGAGCGGAAGGGAGTGTCAGACTCTTACTGACTAAAACCCACCCGTGTTCCTTCCTTCGCCCTTTATGTTCCGGGCCAGCGGTAACCCTTTCGGACAATCCCGCTGACCTAATAAGATACCACTTAGGAGTACTAGTTGTCAGACTTTTGTGGTTCTGACTACCCCGTAACGACTGTCAAAGATCTACGCATGACAGCAGGCTTAACTTGCTTTCCGGGGCAAGGAGGGGTATCGATATATAATGGATGGTGTCCCGTCCACGAACGGACCGTGGCAAGCATTGCTTTACCTTCGATCGAACCGTGCGGCTGTTATTATTTAACCATGAGACCTATAATCATCTAGATAAACGGGAAATAAATCTATTTATTAGAATATTGTAGTAACTTAAAGAGAAATGATGTTTGCATAAATAATGTAAGATTTTGGCTAAATAGCGCAATTAAGCAATATGCTGTAGCGGTATCTACAACGCCACATGCAAACAACGCGTCATGCTGACGTCACGCAAATCCTGCATCGCGCAAGCAGAGTTTTCCGCGCAACTAGCATAGATACAACGGCCCAACATGAATCAATGGGCAGTTGCCCGCCAGACACAACACCCGTCTGGTCGGAGGATCCTCCCTTTTCTATAGAGTATGAGTGAACTTTACACCCTGTTCCTCATACCTCTATAATGCACTTATCATTGCTCACTCCATAATTTGCTAAAGCAGCATATAGGACAAGCCAAATGATCATGCAAATAACATTTACGTTTAATAGCTATCACAAACACCTTTTTGACATCTGCTATTATAAACACATTTGATTTGATTTGTAAAAATAGAAATAGTACTTGTCGGAGTAATTATCCCACGGGAACTTAGTAGGTACCAGGATCAAATGTATTCTGTCTCTATGGTCTACATTTGTGGAAAAAAAAAACAGTGGCACTCCGGGAGTGCCGACAGAAGTGAAAACAAAACACAAACAGAATACTTTGCCATCACTCACTGACATATCGGATATACATTAAAACCGAGTATATCCCGAGGACAGCCGAACACAAATCCGAAGCGGGTATTTTTTTAATTCTCTTATAAACAAAACACGCGCGGTGTCGCTTACGGTAACAATGTCGCGAGTTCAATGGTCTTTTCCCATCTCAAAAAATGCCCAATGCACCTAAAGAAGTTTTCATTTTAAGAGTAGCCTATGTCCAAACCCAGGTAATGATCTACCTTTGTGAAAAATTTCATCGAAATCCGTTCAGGCGTTCAGGCATCAAAAGTAAATATATAGACAGACAGACAGAGAGACTTTCGCATGTAATAATAATACCAGCCTATTATTGTCTCATTGCAGGGCAAACGCCTGTTCTCATACAGAGAAGGTGCATCGATCCTTACCCAACTGAGCTAGCGTGGGATCCTATACCCAACTGAGACATCTTGAGCGAGCGTGGTGCTCGTTCATGACGGCTTGACGGGTTGATTTTCGCATTTATAATACAGGATGAAATTAAATAGTTGCGCCAATTAAAATATCTAAATCAACGTGTTAGAAAGTAAATTTAGAGCATGTCATTAAGGAAAGGGATGTATAGTATACATATATTATATTATACGCGTAAGTTAGCGATTTGGCAACGTCGACGCGTGCCCTTTTTTTCGTTGGAACGTTCAAAGTTAGGTAAATACCGCTAGTTCAACGTGTTGCCAACTTGCTTCATGTTATCAACTCTGCGATGAATGGATTGCTTATCGGGCGCGCGCTAAAATTTATACTTTAATTTTCTTATTTGATATGACAATTTAAAAAAAAAATTGAACTACGATAATTCGTGTCTACTTCAAGGTACTTAGTTTGCAATATCTTTTTCAAGAATTTATATTTGGGAAATGACAATTTATAATGATTATGTAACAGTTACTGCACCACCTATTTCGATTTGGTGCAAGTTTTCAATTTCATCCTGTATTAAAAAAAAATTATTAAGTATAGTTGTAGTATGTTTTTGTTTTATGAGCCCTAAAGCTCTTCTTGAGCAAACTGACAAATCGTCAAACAAATCATGATAGAAATCCACTGAAAACATCGCCACACACACTATACATTTACTCGTAGAAATAGGTTCACAAATCATACGACCGATTTCCCGTAAGTCTATTTAAAGCTTTACCCCACATATTAAGTGTGAAGACAATTTAACACCTGGACTATTTGTCTCGGGGCACTGCCAACAAACTGGAGTGGAATAACCGTATTAATGGTGTTTTACACAAAATAGTACTTGTTTTTGATAGCTTAGCAACGGGAAACTAAGATAATGTTTGTGCAATAGTGCAAACTTTAAACAAGTCATGTTTTATTTAATTTTATTTCTAAACAAGGCTCAAAAGAGAATACAAATAAACACGTAAAGTGCAGAACATCTTTCAGCTGTGAAACCTCTTCTAAATGATAAAAGCTGTTTATTTCTGTAAGTAGGTTTATACAAACACTTTTACACGTCATTCTAGTAAACTTCCTCTCTTTTCTATTCTAATTTAAATAATATAAATCATTGCCATAAAATATCATAGTTAAATATCTTCACATTGGGGTAAGCAGAAACTACAGAACGCGATCTGCTACCATTTTTTTTCCGGATGGGAAATCATCAAATGACCCCTCCCGCTCTGGATGGAGCGGAAGGGAGTGTGAGACTCTTACTGACTAAAACCCACCCGTGTTCCTTCCTTAGCCCTTTATGTTCCGGGCCCGCGGTAACCCTTTCGGACAATCCCGCTGAGCGATCTGCTACCTTACGTACTCTTTTTGCCTCGTTTTGTTAATTATAGAAAAACAGCTTAGCACTGCACATTTTCTTATATTTTAAGATAATATCGAGATTACAATAAATTGCACGCCATTACTTTTTTCAGTCCTTCTTCATAGTGTTGTCCTTGCATTCGGTCACTATACACTAGTGATGTTAACTTACTAAACATACTACAATACATCTCTACGCACCTGACCTTTATGAAGAACACCATCAATAAAGTCCACTATATACCTATATCCTCCTAGGGTATTTCCCTCCCGGAGTTTCCACTCATATTTTTATCTTATAAAGACCTTTTGTTAGTCGCCTTTCATTTATCCTCTCAACATAACTGGGGAATACAACGTGCGTTCAAATTCCACCCATTACACTTTTAACAAGATCCCTCTCCTTTTAAACTATAATTTAGTTATAGGATTAACAGGAATGTTAGAAAAATGTACAATTCATCGCTAGCAATTCAACATGGGGTGAACCTATAAAATTCATCACAAACACTCCCAATAGAAAACCATTCAAACCAACACGTCACAAAAAGCCTCTAAAGACGCACCAACAATGACGATGTTGCCCGTCATTGGTCTGATGATCATTCCTCTATATTCTGCGCGTCATTAATAAACACTGAGACAGATTGTCGAAATGGCAGTTTGCGTCAATTCGCCGTGTGCAAACGTAAATGATAGACATTTAAGCTATCTGGTTGGTATTGTGTGCTACCTACCTCTTTTGACGTCTACAGTACGCCATCAAAAACTATGCACATAAATTGATCTTGGCTTGTCTTCCCAATTATGCTGGGTTCGGCTACCAGTGTAACTATATGCAATGCTACTGAGTATCAGTATTTTATTGCGAGTATTTGCAGCTACATTGAAAGAAATAAGCAGAAATAAAAATGAAAAAACATTGATCTGAACTGCTTTTTAAACAGTTCCATACGAGCCTAACATTCAAAACAGTATTTTTTACTGATCCGAAAACAGTTAAACTTGAGGCAAAATGTTATCGTCATGACAGTAAACTTTAACGTAGTAGTTACGAAGCTAGTTGCCCATTCCGAAACATAGGTCTCTATGGAGAAGAATGGGCAAGAGACTCCAGCGTTGGGTTTTTTAGTGCTCACGAATTAAAAAGTAAGTCCATAAGTTTTCATAGAAAAAATATTTGGCAATAAGAAGATGTTGCGCTTAGAAGAAACACATGTTTATAAGAATGTGGCATCTATGCGTACACCCCATGTACGTGGGCAACACGTCAATAGTTTTTGTTGAGGTTATCGCTCTAAAAATATAGGTAAAACGTCTTGTTTTCGAAAGCTGCTGCCGGAGGTGAATATGAAGAACGAATGGAAAACGGAATATGTAAGTAATAATCATTTAGTTTAAGTCATGGTCCGGGGCGAGAGGGAGTGGGGGGCAGTCGCCTCCTTCTGCAAAGCAGTCATGCTAGGCCCGGAACATAAAGGTCTAAGGAAGGAACACGGGTGGGTTTTAGTCAGTAAGAGTTTGACACTCCCTTCCGCTCCACCCAGAGCGGGAGGGATCATTTGATGATTTCCCGTCCTGAAAAAAAAAGGCAGTATAAATGCAGTATCTAGTGGTTGTTCAGTAAATTCTACAGTACATTAGTAGATATTTGCTGAAAGGTAGTTGATGTTGTTGAAGGGTCGCCAATCCATGATAGAATTTGAACTTTTAGCCAACAGCAGTATCAAGTGGCACTGGCATTGAATGCATCTCTTCTTGCCCGATTAGGAGAGGCCAGGAATCATTCAGATATTGGTATGTATGTACGTGTGTATATCAGTTACAAGAGAACGAGTTACAGTAATGTTAGTAACTACCACAATAACACATTTACTGAGAATGTTGGCAGCCGCTGAGAAACAAGCAGCTGATGATTTTCTTTTCATTGACATAATACGAAATGTATTTGAAAATTAACAAAAGTCGAAAAATTTGTGACTCAAATATTCAGAACAATAGAGGAATTTAAATGGAAATTCAATTTTCCAACATCTGTTGGGTAAATTGTTTTCAGCAGACTTTGGAAAGGGTTAGGTCGATGCTGATTGACCTACGCCAATGCTGGACAAATCCCTCTCCGTGTGTCCAGCATCGGTCTCAAGTATTGGCTAATTTTTCACTGCTCCTATATGTAAAAATAAAGTTTTATGTTTTAAGAAGGCGCGATGCCCCGCGTGCCAACAACAACTGTTTGTTTAAAATCAGCTGATTCTTTTCTGCTTTAATCCACATTACCGATTTGGAATTCAGATTTTCTATACATAGGCATTCAAGTCATAATTTTTAAAGAAAAGACCTTACTTCAAAGAAATTAACATTCCTTTGAAGTAAGGTCTTTTCTTTAGAAATTATGACTTTTTTGAATTGAAAAGAGCTATGACCACATTCATCATCGCAATACTACATATTTTATATCAAGGTTAATTAAAGAAAACTACTCGTCAGCTACTATTTTGTAGCATTCTTCATTTCAGTAAAAACTAGGGATGCATCCGATACCGATACCGATACCGATATATCGGCGATACTTCAGGTTTGCCGATATATCGGTATCGGCGATATTTTTTTGGCCGATTCAACGATACTTTTCAAATTTCGCGCTTTAAAAATGTAATGTAAACGCGCGTGTTGTCCCGTCTATTTCGTTGCAAACGAGCCACGAACTAACTATGCTCGGGGGGAAACCCCACGCTTTATTCAGTGTTTTGTTTCGCCCGCCCGGTTTGGCCTCGCACTCGCACATCTATCCTATTTCGTTAGGTTGAATGTTGTTGCGCGTAGTATTTTTCCATGCAAATAAGATTAAGAATTACATATCGTAATTGTTTGTGTATTGTATGTCATTTATAACTAGTCGTTTGAGTCAAATAAAATAAATAGTAGTCATATCAACTTCGAAACACAAAAGTGCTGTATGGAATCACTTTGAAATTTTGACAATTGATAATTCCATAAAAATCTTATAAATGTTAATTTTGATTACTAAAACTATTAATTAATTGTGTTTTATTTAATCTACCTTCCTTTTTGAATTCAGTAAGCGTATCGGTATCGGTATCGGTATCGCCGATATTTTTATAAGAGTATCGGTATCGGTATCGTATCGGCAAAAAGGCGTATCGAGGCATCCCTAGTAAAAACTATCACACCAATAATGTGTGTTTATATATTTGTTACTTCTTTACGCACTAACGGCTGAACAGATTTGGATGAAATTTGGATTTTCGATAACCAGGATTAACACATAGGCTACTTTTTTATTCTGATATTCCCACGGGATCGGCACTTACGCGGGTGAAACCGCGGGGTACAGCTAGTTGTTTATAAAACTACGTCGTAGCGGGGTAATGACACAAATCATAAATATCATGAATTATCTCGCCTCCATCCATATCAATTCAAGAAATCTTTCTCAATGACAATAAATTACTTTCTTAAGAGAATACGAATGAAGATCTGCTTTACAGGTCTAGTTAGCTGACTTGTCAAACGGTGACTCAGCGCCAGCCAACGTCAGAGATCCTATAACCACCTCACAACCTGTGCCCTGCCAATTCTATTCTTAATAACAGGTAACGACATTAACAGACGAATTTAAACTTCAAATTGAAGACGCTAAAATTTATTTTCTCTTGGCACGATACCCAAAATTTTCTGCTTCGGGAATTTGAATTCTAATTTTGGTATTAGAGAGTTGGAATTCGGTTGCAGTCGTCTCTTGCATAGTTCCAATCTAATCACGTATCGCCAAACGTCATTTTATAAAGTATATCGAACGTAATCGAACATGTCTGGAATGTTCCACATTGTGTAGTAATAATTTGCCACAAAAGTTATATCATAATCGGTCCTGAAATAGCCAGGCGAGGTGACGAGGAACTCGATCTTGCTATTTAAATAAACGCAAGCTGTAAGCCGTCAATAGAATGTTACTACGTCATAACGGTAAACGTGTCACTACACAGAGTCCAACGCTCAGCTCAGCAGGATTTGACTGAATGAGGTGTTGAGTTGCTTGAGCTAATATTTAACAGAATATTTAACAAGGCCCCAGGGACAAAGGTATCTTGAATTGTACTACTGACTGAATCTGGGAGTTTGATACAATATACTCGAAAACATAGAAGAAGGTACTACATGCTGCACTACAACTTACAAAATTTGTAACTGATGGTGAATTTTTAATTTTGTGAAATTTTAAAAATTCCCAGAATTCGTAACTAAATATCACTTTTCTCTAAACTCTCAAATATGAATGGCCTTTATTGATATTTCATTGGGTACCTAATACTTTAATGAACCTTTCGATGTATGCAAATTCACAAAAACATCAAAAAGTTTAAACTTAATGGAACAAGTTTATTAACCATTTTCAAAAATCATCTACGTAAATGAACATTGACACCAGTTATCTCAAAATTTTACTATGGCATTAAGCAATATAATACATGCTGCACTACAACTTACAAGATAAGTAAATGTTACGGGACAGCCTTCTGACTGTTGAAAATGTCATCAACATCCCCTTGCGTTATGCTAATTAATTTGGATTCATCGCAGTACCCTTTTTTATTGTAACGTCTTTACGAGCCGTCATCTCAGTGTTTACTTCCTTCCCAGCCATATCGACTGTATTATTTATTTATTTTTAGCCTGCAGTGTACTGCAGGGCAAAAGCCTCGCTTTTTTCTTTCCACTCCTCTCTGTCCTAGTGTGGACCAATACTGTCTGTAGGCGTCGAGCACATCCTACCATCTTTTTCTGGGTCTGCCTTGTTGTCGCCGGACGTTTTCTGGGATCCAAATGGTGTATTATGTGTTACATTTCTACTTACCTCCTTATAATATCTATTGCTTATAGTGTAATGGTATGATATAAAGTTTATGACGTCTACTAGGCTAAGAGTGTTCAGATCATAGTGTCTAGACATATATTTATTTCATGACTGACCTCCACAACCAATCTAAAATATCTATCCTAAGGTTACACCAATCATTAATATTTTCAGTATATTTACTAGATTCTGTACTTTATTAATGAGTATAACGCCCATTATATTTACAGATTAATTAGAAGATGGGCACGCATCAGTTGCACTCTAATCAACGCGTTGAATCGTATTTGCCAAATGTCTTTAACTCTCTCGAAGTATTTCTATGTTGGTATTTGTGATGAGTATTATCATATACCTTGGAAAGATCTTCTTAATCTTTGACATTATATATATTTTCTTCATCGGGATATACAATGGCGCCGGTTATAATATCAACAGTATTATTCTGCAATTATAGGTATTTCGGATATTTAAACGATGAACTACTGGCATTTTTTTTAGCATGTTCATAATGTTTTCATAATGATCATTTATTTGTCCGAAAATGATACATTACGAGTACCTATATGGTCTTCAAATTTATTAATGGTACATAATACTCTATAGACTACAGCATATTGACTTCCTGATTTTATATAACCTTTAAAGGATATAATTATATTTCTCAGGCTATTGTTTGAAACCGGGTTCTAAAAATTGTAAGATTATTCTTAAGATTTAATTTGTCTGGCAAAATTGACAAATCTCTCGTCAGTGACTACAATGTTTGGCTCGCGACAGATTCGTGGCGCATGCGCAACTTCTTCGCGCCTGACATGAGTGGCGCTACCTATCGCCAATCTGTAGGCATACCCAATGTTACCTTCTGATCTATTGGCGAGAGTCTGCAGCTATTTCAAAATCGATTCGGTTTTGATTAATTGTCTATTCTTGCATCAGATTGGGGTTGACTGTCTAGGATGATTCAGACACTATTCTAAATTCGGATTAGAGTTTGATGCAACTCAAGGGTATAAGACATTAATTATAGACTGAACTTACTTTTGGCTCTAGTGAATTTCTTTTTGGAAATATATATTGCAGCCTGAATGAGAGTGGTCACCTGGATAAATAGATAAATCAACATGACCCACTTTTACTTGGGCCTCTTTAGGCTTAGATACCTACAAAAATTACTTCGTTTTAATCAAAATCTTTTTAAAGAAAATCTGTGTTTAAATTTTGAAATAAACTGAGTTAAGTTGTAAGTGTTGTGTGCTGTACTTGTCAGTAAGTAATAAGTCAGTGTACACGTAGCTAGTGCGATTGGTTTACTAATGCAAACTGAAAAACTTTCAGTCACTATTCTTTGTTTTTCTGCACTGAAACTATCATAAAAGTACAGTAATAGAGCCGCAGTCTAAAAATATGTGTCATGGCTGCCATTCGTGGGAAACACATGATTGACAGAATTCTTAGTTATTTCCACTCCAGCTAAAGTTACTAAAATTAACAGTTTTTAAAACAGCAAATACTGAACGTTGTCTTAAAGATTTTTTTCCTTTTTCACGTTCCATAACTTTATGAAACAAAAAAAAAATTACTAGTGTTTCATAGAATTGCCAAACTTAAGTGACAGTGGGCAGGGCACATTGCTCGTAGAACAGATGGCCGATGGGGCCGAAAGGTTCTGGAGTGGCGACCGCGTACCGAAAGACGTAGCGTTGGAAGGCCTCCCACAAGGTAGTCCGACGACCTTGTGAAGGCCGCAGGAACCCGTTGGATGCGAGAAGCACAGAACCGGTTGAAATGGAGGTGCTTGGGGGAGGCCTATGTCCAGCAGTGGACGTCTTTCGGCTGAAATGATGATGATGATGAGTGTTTCATGTGCACGTGCTTCTGTAACATTGAAATAATTTTACTTTCTTTCATGATTGAATTCAATTAATGCAATTTAATAGTTATATTTACTTTAACGGCTGAATAGAATGCGTGTTTTTTGCCTGCATTTTTATAAGAATAAAAGGAAACGAGCAATGTAAAAACTTAGTTTCCCATTCGATCCCATAGCACCAGCATTGACCTTTCTCTTCTAAAATCATCGACACTACTCGTTTACTACCCAATATCCAAGGTTGTTTATGAATGGTTCTCCACTGGAACCGCTCCAAGCCGTCTCCAGCGGTATTTATACTCCGTGAACACAGCATGTCCTGTTCATTGTACGATTATCGAGTGACTTGGAAGGACTGGTTTGGACGAAAAAATACTTGTGGGGAAGTGAAGGCCCAAAATGGAATTGCTTGATTTTGGCGCGGAAATTATGTATCGTAGGTTTAACTGTCAGAAGATAATGGAGATTTATGTCGCGCTCGTACAAATTTTAGCCGCTTTGGGCTTTCTTAACCAAACAAATGAGTATACACTAAAAAGGAAGTATTTCTGTTCGAATTTAACATAATTTATCGTAGTCAAGGATATCGATCTATGATCGTAGTCAATACTTTACTTGCTTAGCCATTTTTCATTTCTTAACTGTTTATTAAATTGAGTAGAGCAAGCTACAGTCGCCTCTTTTTGTGTTTTCAACACTATCAGACGGGGGATCCGTCTAGACTTAAGGAATATTCCTCGAAGCAGATACATCCCTCTTTAAAGGTCTTCAAAAATCTTCATTCATCGTATGCGTCTAGTACTCGGAACTCCAAGTGTCTGCATAGCTGCAATGAATGCAGTTCAATTGAACAGGACTTCAAACAGTAGACTATCAACAGATGCATAGCCAGCACTCAAAATAACTCATGTATTAGCAGACACAAATGTTTTCAGAAAGATAACCATACCAGGCAACTAAACGGGCTCAAGTAAACTTGAAATTCTAGGCGGGAACGTTGTGCAAATGCGGCTTGCCTGTTCATACGAATTAGGTAAAATCAAAAACAATATCAATCAATTTTCTTTAGCAAAGTTCTACTTTAAAAAATATTTAGCAGACCTATATTTATATTTAACTCAGCATTTCCTTCACCTACTGCCTTAAATCGACCACCAAACAGGGCTAAAATAATACTTTCAACAGCTTAAACACCACAGAAAGACACCTGCATTATCACACATTTTAGGCCCCTCCGCATCACACATCACCATAAAAACCTTAATTTAATGAAATAACGAAGTACTGGGGCAGCTAATATTTATCGCTGAAGCAATTTATTCTTCAGTTCTGAGATTCAGCCTCTATTTATTTTTAATGTAACACAGCGCGGGTATATGAGTGTTTGTTTGATATTTTTAGCACTAACGTCTGTTACGTTTGAGAAATCTATGAAATTATCAGCTTCAGTATTCTGTTTAATGCTGCATAGATGTATGTACAAATGTATTGCATGTATGCATGTGTGTGTGATATTGTAAATGTGTGTATGTATAGTAAGATCGTGTAGGTATGAGGTTATTTTTGCTAATATCGGTTTTTGTTGGCAGGTGTTTTCGATCAGTATTCAACAGGCATTTCATTGTGCTAATGATAGATGGAATTATTGTGTTTTTGGTATTGTTCATCGGCTCTAATTGTAAATTGTTATAACAGGGTTTGAACAATTCCTTGTGCTAAGTTTAGACGTCAGACGAGAGTCAAATTATCTACTTTTTTGTGAAAGAAATAGAAGAAAGAGTTCCACCATTTATTTGAAGAAGTTTTATTTTGCACAAGACTATAGTTATAAATAAACCGTTTTAAACCAAAACCAGAAAATACGGTTTAATACCAAATGGTTTAAAACGTTTAAAATCCGTTTTGCATCTTTACCTACACAGGACACTGGATAGTACCGACATGCAGTGTGCTGAAACCTAAAATCTTTCGGACTGACTAGAGATAGTACCAGGGTAGCAAGATAAATCATGGTACTGTAGGTAGGTCAAGAGAACAGATACTAACGGTCCAGAACTCTTGGCCATAGCACAAGATATATTGCATTTAAAAAAACAATTCCTTCAGTTTACAAGATTATCTCATTATGATATAGGCGCTTCCTCGCCGTGTTTATCTGGTGATTCATAAAAAAGCGCCAACTGTACTGTACATATCTTATGGTTATCACGATTCCTGCACATGAGGAAAAGACTGAAATTGTCAAAAAAAAGCAAAAATTTAGCAGATATTGTGGCACTAAAACTTCTACAAAGTTTTTCTGTCTGCACATGTTGGAAAAAATATTTCGACCTGTTCTAAAAATATTGAAAATCGTTGTTTTAGATTCAATTTCATTTGTATCATTATTTCACTACTAAGTCCAGTAAACAAAGACTACCATTTCTCATACTTACTATAATACATAATTTTTGTACTCAAAATAGTATGAGTTTAGAATATTTTTTATTTTTTTTTTATTTGAAATGGGTTTGCTCTTGACTCTAGTCTAGGTCAGAGATGACAGAGACAAAGTCTACGATGGAGTGAGCTCACCCAGAAGAAGCCTGTTCACTCTTACTTTGAAGAGATTCGGGTTGTATGCACTCGGAAACACAAACGCAGGTAGAGAGTTCCACTCTTTAATTAATCATCATTATCATCTACCTGCCGTAGTAGGCTATAGATGAAAAACACAATGGAACTACGGCTTTGTATAGGCCCCATTCATATTGCTGCCAGAGTACTTGACCATCCGTATCTTTCCAGTATCGATCACAAGATGCAGAAACTTTATTCGTATCATAAATTCCCCCATGCTGCCTTGTAAGGCGCATTCATAAAAGACATGTAATACTCAAATTCCTGTGCGGGCCGGCCCTCAGTTGTGAGTCAGTGCGGGCTAAAATTACCATCAATGACGTCATCCGTGTGTGCCACTGCCACAAAAACGGATTAGCGGCCACTTGCCAAATTTAGTTGTTATTGCTCTGACCTGCTTGAGATGGCGGCTCCAGGAGATGGTCATTAGTGATGGGGAAAGAGAGAGAGAATATTCCGAAGTGTTGGCAAAATTGGCCGTTTAACTTGCACGCAAGTGTAATGTGCAACAGAAATAGGAGCTTGAGCATTAAAGACAACGCCCACTGTCGGAGGAGCAGCGCCGGGCGAAGTAATTTTCCATACTATGCCATTAATAGGTTATCACCAGAATTTATAGCGATCTTACATAAATCTATACCCGAAACAGTTTGTAACAATAAGACTTGGCTTTCTGGGCAGCTTGAGGTATATTCAACAAACGAGTGAGCATTACTAATGCATCTAAACAGGGTAACAGGGACACCGACGACGCGCAATTGGTTACCGTGGTAGGTACATGATTCTGAACCCCTAGCCTTGATATTTTTCGTCGGTTATTTTAAAAATAATGCATTTCTGTATGTACCCGAGCGACAAGTCTAACTTTGTCTATGGAGTTTTATTGCGGTTGTACTTTCCAATTGCTGGGCAAAAGCCTCCTTCACCTCCCCCTTCCCACCTTTCTCCTTCTTGCACTCATTTTCGTCTTCAGCAAACTGACACACGGTATAAATGATAAAATATAAGTGGACTATTAAGAATCTGGTTGTCTAACTGTCTGCAATAATATCTACATCAAGTATAATTATGTGTGTGTAGAAATGGGAATGAATGCGTATTGACGATTTACAGTATATGAAACAAAATTGTTTGCGGTCACAATTGCTCCAACAAACGTCGATGAAACTATAAAAATGATCGTTAAACGTAGATTTATGTGCAATGAAAAATAAAGAAAATATGCTATTCACCTTAACATATTTATTGATTCGTGTTAATAGTGTTTCCTCTGCTTTTGTACACACAAATACAAACTGAGTTCCTGGGTTCGTGGGGCCCTGGGTTCGATTCCCGGAATTCTTTGCCCGATTCAGGCAAAGTTGGTCCTGCGCCTGATCTCTCTCCGGTCGTGACGGATTGCCGTCCCATCGGACTATTAGTGTCAGGGAAGAGGGATTGCACCTGTGCCTACGCGCACACTTGTGCACTATAATATCTCCCGCGCCAAAGGCTAGTCTCCGTTGAGATTGACCGCCGTGGCCTAAATACGGTCTGGAGGATTTTATACAAACTTACCAGAATCCTCCACTACATTATAGTACCATAATAAATGTAGGTATTCTAAATACACAGGGTGGTAGGGACATCGACGCACAATCTATTGCAGCTATGGATTCAGTACGTGATTCTGGACCCTCTATTATCCCCTGGAAATTTTTCGTGGGCTATAATAAAAAATCAGCTTTTTCTTACAAAAGTGCAATACCTACGCGGTCAAAATGTATAAGACCAGCAATTTTTTTTTCAATAACCAACGAAAAATTTCAATGCAGGGGCGTTCACAATCATCTACTGAATCCACGGTAAAAGATTGCGAGATGATGTCTCTGCGACCCTGTAGAATAGAATGTAAGATGACTATGACTATTAGGCTGCGTTTCCACCAGAGATGAGGGAGGATGCGTAGCGAGGAATGTGTGTAAAACTAACCAATAACAACGCTAACTCAGTTCAAGCTATGAAAATGAAGCGATGTTATTGGTTTGTTTCACACACATCCCTTGCTACGCATCCCTGGCATATGCGAATGCAGCTTGTTCAATGTCATATCTTACTTTCCGGTACATTCCATCCAACGGTAAAGAAAAATTGCTTGAAGAACGAATGATCGGGCTCTAAGGTCTCGTCAACGACATGTAAGTAAACATTGTATTGCAATCTTTAGCGTCTATGTAGGAAGAAGCTTTTGCACAGCAAGTGTTATTAATAGGTATGGTAGAGATCATAGCCTGCTTGGTTGTACTATGTAGCCTTCATGAATATTTTATAAGTTGATGGCTAGTTCCTGTAATGCGTATTCATTCAAATATTTACATAATTTTAAAGCTAACAGTCTTAAAGTAATAATAATAATATTTACAAGTATGTGAAAAGGAGGGGAAATAATCAAAGTGCATCAAAAATTCGCCCACATCGCTGTCAATAGGAACAGTGCCCGAAAGCCTGGCAGCATTGCCATGTTATAAAGCAATGTTGATACTTTGGCAAAAAATAGGTCAGGTTACGTGAAGAGTCGACCAACCGCTTGGCGATGTCTCGAAAAACTAAGTGGGCACCCGAACCCCATGGCCTTAGTGCTTCAACCCCAAACGGCTCGAACACATAAGTTTAAAAATTGGAGTATTTGCACCGTTTTAGGGTTTGATTTCGTATTAAACATATTAGAAAATAATTAGGAGTCAGCTTGGTGGTTGACAGTGTATAAAATTGTAGACTGAAACATGGGAATAATTATGAAAGTTATATTATGAATACGCGTTTTATTTCGTCTTGGTATCTAATACAATTTCAGGGTGATAATGGAGAAGTTTTCAATATCTTATTCGTTTATTTTATTATTTATGTACAGACGCCAGCAAATCAAGCATAGTAGCTTGATGTGCTGGCGTCTGTCAAATCTGTCAATTTTCTTTAATAGATTTTCAAATTTATAGCTAAAGCATAAGGTTCAAAGTTGATTGGGAAAATTTGACAGTTTCGGGTAGCTTGATGTGCTGGCATCTGTACTCACAATAAAACCTACGACATACATATTAGTATTGAGTATTGCTGTACTGCTTATTTTTTAAGAAATGTCTTCCAGCAGACTTGCGAAAGGAGAAATGAAAAAGAAATGTAGAATAGTGTGTGAGAACAAGAAGAGAAGAATTTGATTAGATTCGTCTTCCGTACGAATATTCCAATTTAATTCATTACTAGCAGCGCCCCGCGGTTTCACCCGCATAAGTGTCGTTTCCGTGGGAATATCGGGATAAAAACTATCCCATGTCCTTCCCCGGGATGCAATCTATCTCTCTCTCTCTCAAAGTCATAGTCAAAGTCAAAGCATTTATTTCAAATAGGCACATTAAAGGCACTTTTGAACGTCAGAAATTACAACAAATAGAATTGATTCTAGTCGCCCATTCCAAAAGGTAGTTTTCGTATGGAGAAGAACGGGCAAGAAACTCCACCGTTACTCTTTTAAAATATTTTACAAAATTTTGCTTACATTAATTATATAATAATAATATGTGAACACGATGCACCTAAAATAAAATTACTATACCACAATAGGTAAAAGACTTAAAAATGAAACCATGACATATAAATTAATTATCTGATAGATACAGTCATGGTGCTCACATATTTACAAACATGGTAAAAGTAAACGATTTTCATTTAAAAAAAAAATTACAAGTAATAAGTCAGGGTGTGAGTAGTAAAGTAGTTACAGAATGTAAATCAATGTCAAAAAAAAGTATAAATTTACAATTAAATTGCAACCAGTTTGATTTTGTCTAGGCTCCAGATTGTCCTATGGAGCAGGACCAGCATGTTTCCAAGCGTTCTTATCTTGGATATAATCTTCTAATTTATAGTATGCTTGTTTACAAAGTGTACGTTTAATGTGAGTTTTAAATTTTCTTTCATTTAATTGCAATACATCGCAAGGTATTTTATTGTAACATTTAACACAGTACCCCATAAAAGATGTATGTACCTTGGCTAATCTGAAAAATGGTTGATGTATTTTATCTTTATTTCTAGTATTAAAATTATGTCTATCGCTTATTTTATTAAAAAGATGTAGATTTTTTCTTACATACATAATATTTTCATAAATGAATTGGCAAGGTACCGTCATAATATTAATCTTTTTAAAAAGTTCCCTGAGAGATTCGCGGCGACGTAGATTATAAATGGCTCTGACAGCTCTTTTTTGCAAAATAAAGATGGATTCAATGTCAGCAGCTCGACCCCATAGTAAAATGCCGTACGACATAATGCTGTGAAAGTAGCTAAAATAGACTAAACGCGCGGTTTCTATATCAGTTAATTGTCTTATCTTTCTAACAGCATAAGCGGCAGAGCTAAGCCGCCCCGCAAGAGATGTTATGTGAGGTCCCCATTGTAATTTGTCGTCTAGCGTGATTCCCAGAAAAACAGTTTGATCAACAAATTCCAGTTTTTCTCCATTCAGTATGATGTCACATTCACTACTTCTAACATTAGGTAATTTAAATCTAATGCATTTGGTTTTCTTTTCATTTAGTACCAAATTATTTACCGTAAACCAATCTTGGACCTGAAGAATAGAGTTATTCACGTCGTCAAGATTTTGTGCTCGTCTGTCTATCTTAAAGATCAATGAGGTGTCATCTGCAAATAACACCATCTTCGGTTGATTTTGAAGTAATTGGGGTAAATCATTAATGTAAACTAAAAAGAGGAATGGACCCAATATAGAACCTTGAGGAACGCCCATTGCTATTTCAGACCCTAATGAGTTTACGCCGTTTACTTGAACTTTAAGCTTTCTATCTTTTAGGTATGACTTTAGTAAATCAAGAGCTAAATTCCTAATCCCATAGTGCTCAAGTTTCAGCAGAAGTGTCTCATGGCTTACGCAATCGAACGCCTTAGAGAGGTCGCAAAAGATTCCAATGGCATCTTGTGCTTCCTCCCAGGCGTTAAAAATGTTCTTTATTAGGTTTACACCGGCGTCAGTGGTACAACGCCCTTTGGTGAAACCGTACTGTTGTTCATGAAAGATGGAATTTTTGTTAAAGTGGCGTAACATTTGATTGAGCATCAACTTTTCAAACACCTTACTGAGAACCGGCAGAATTGAGACAGGCCTATAATTGTTGGGTTCTTTACTATCACCGGATTTGAACAAAGGAACTACTTTACTGTGTTTCATGAGATCCGGAAAGACTCCTTGGTCTACACTGATGTTAAATATGAAAGCTAAATAGGGCGCAATCGTTTCGATGATAGATCTACAAACTTTTACAGACATTCCCCAGAGATCTTCTGTTGATTTAATTTTAAGATCTTTAAAAGCTTTTATAACAGCCTGGGGGTTTGTATGTTGAAACCCAAACTCCGAAGGGCATGCCTCTCTTCTCTCTCTAAATTTTATCGAAATCCGTTCAGTGGTTTAGGCGTGAAAAGGTAACACACAGACAGACAGATAGAGTTACTTTCGAATTTATAATATTAGTATTGATTCTGACTAGTTAATATATTAATAATCACTACAGGTCATGTTGCCAAACGACAGCTAATCCATGTTTACAGACAAATATAATGGGCTTTAAATAGCTTGGCGAGACTGTATTGGTGTTCGTGAATCATGGCACAGACTCGTAGTTACGTGGTGAGGACTAACGTAATAGGGCGTGGGATCAAGAGCCCTTCGAGGGAGCACACGTGAACTGGTGGTGGGTGGGTGGTACAGGTGAGAATCTAACATTGTATATAGTAAAATCTTTTCTAAAAAGAGAGCGTGGAGTTTATTTTCGGTTCTTGTACGGGACAAATATAATGTTTACCTATTATTTTTCATACGAGAGATATTGTGTATGGTTAGTTATAATAATCTTTTGAGGGGAAATATGGGTGGTGTAGAAAATGATAATGTGTTTTATGTCTTTCGGCGGTTAAGTAAGTGTCACTTTAGTGTCTAAGTAAGTACTTACTTAATACTCTAAGGATGAGAGCAGAGCATACACAACAAACCTGGGTTGCCCCAAAAATAGGTTTAAAAAAATTGTTGGTGAGAAAACTACTCATGCTTAACAAATTAGCTGTACTGTAAGCAATTTAGTTTTTGCATATATGCGCTTTCCAAGAGGAAGTATGTAATGGTTCTTCAGAAGTTGGTGAAGCTTTTGTGTATGTACGTTCAGAAAGGCATATTTATTTAGCTCTTAACTTAACTTGCAACACCGAAATTACATAAAAGTCGTTATAACTGTTGAGAAGTTTTCATTACTTTTATTAACCGCGATGACCACGTAACCGCCACCAAATAAAACGGCCATCAAATTAATTTTGATGCTTTATTCTAATTTTACTAATTAAGATTAGTTTTAATCAACTATATTCCAACACAGTAGCACTGTCGATCACTCAACGTGTTAATTTTGTAGCAGATCGTCGAACGAATAATTACAAGATATTAGAGCCAGCGATGAAATATTATCCGATCACTGATTGATCAGTTAAATGAGCTGCCACTGAATTAGAACATTGACACCGATCGGGTGTGAGTAACGCGGGATGAGGGAGCGGGTACACTGCACAAGCGGGGTTAGGGAGCGGGTGCACTGCACAAGCGGGGTGAGGGAGCGGGTGCACTGCACAAGCGGGGTGAGGGAGCGGGTGCACTGCACAAGCGGGGTGAGGGAGCGGGTGCACTGCACAAGCAAGGTGAGGGAGCGGGTGCACTGCACAAGCGGGGTGAGGGAGCGGGTGCACTGCACAAGCGGGGTGAGGGAGCGGGTACACTGCACAAGCGGGGTGAGGGAGCGGGTGCACTGCACAAGCGGGGTGAGGGAGCGGGTGCACTGCACAAGCGGGGTGAGGGAGCGGGTGCACTGCACAAGCGGGGTGAGGGAGCGGGTGCACTGCACAAGCGAGGTGAGGGAGCGGGTGCACTGCACAAGCGGGGTGAGGTAGCGGGTGCACTGCACAAGCGGGGTGAGGGAGCGGGTGCACGGCACAAGCGGGGTGAGGGAGCGGGTGCACTGCACAAGCGGGGTGAGGGAGCGGGTGCACTGCACAAGCGGGGTGATTAAGAACAAATGCAAGAGGAAGGATGCTGAAAAGGAAAAGAACAGAAGGTAATTGAAGGTCAAATCTCGTACCAAAAAACGTTGAAATACAAGTAGCAATCTCATTTCAGTGATAATCAATGTCAAAAGTGTATGTAAATTAGAGTTTTTTTTGAGACTGTGAGTGAAATTAGAATGCGAATTTTCTCAAAAATACGGGTATTGTCCCCCCCTCCCCCCAAATTATGCATGTGCACAAAGTCGATAGTCACGTACGAAAATATCGTTTTACGCTGTGCATTAATATAAGATCTAAAGCGATAAAGAATCAAACTTGCCTAGTTCGGTTTACATTGACCGGTATCTATAAAAGCACTATAATGACACTGCTCTTTCCTCAGAAATCATTAGTTACTTTGCTTTTAAATTGGTGGTAAGCAACAATACAGGTATTAAGCTAAACATTCAAGGTACAGCCTATCAAGCAACTAGTGGTGACTTCGATCCTCACCTATTCAATTGAAGTCAATTCTAGCGCAAGCATGTTTAGCTTAACTAGAGAAAACTTTTGGCATCTTTTCTGAAGCGACACCCTCTGTGTCTATATTACTGGAAACCATTTTACGTGGTGCGAAACCCATTAATAAAGAATAATCCATACTAATATTATAGATTCTAAAGTATAAGTATGTCTGTCCTTTTCACGCCTAAACACTGAACGGATTTCAATAAAATTTGGCAGAGAGATAGATTGCATCACGGGGAAGGACTAAGGATAGAATTTATTAACATACGTCGCGGGCGAAGCCGCGGGTGGAAGCTAGTGTTTCCATATACAATTTTCTCCGACTTTCAGCATCAAAATCGCTCTTCCTATGTAACTTAACAGCGGTACAATCGCATGCGTCACCTGCAATGCATTTATTGTTCGACATTTGCCAACAGTTTCGATTTGGTTCAACATGACACTCGTTGATACTCCCGGGTTCGTTCGCGTTCCAACTAGACAGAAATGTCGAAATTCTTATTGGGAACATTATAAATGCCGTGAATATTTCGAACTAGAGAGAATTTAAATCTTTAAATCAAGTCCCGCCTGATTTCACCAGATTAGTTACGGGGTTATTATAAGATTGTTATGATGCGTCATCAGGGGCCGATTTCACGAAAACGTCGGTTTTGATGAAGTGTTTTGGCGACAATCTGACTTTTTAACAAGTTTCCTCCATATTTTTTCTGTTTTATAACAACACATGTCGTGAAAATGCAGCAATTATGTCGTATTAGGAAACGTATACTCTGGGCCCGAAAGGCTCTGGAGTGGTGACCGCGTATCGTAAGGCATAGCGTTGGAAGGCCTCCCGCAAGGTGGACCAACAACCTTCTGAAGGCCGCAGGAACCTGCTGGATGCGGGTAGCACAGAACCGGTCAAAGTGGAGGCCTATGTCCAGCAGTGGACACATTTCGGCTGAAATGATGATAAAAGATAAATATGTCGCGTCAATTATAATAAACTGTAATTATATACTAACATTAGGCTAAGTTATACTACTACTAACAAATTATGGATGTAAATCTGAAATAAAATATTTGAATTGAATAATAAACTAGCTGCGCCCCGCGGTTTCACCCTCATAAGTTTCGATCCCGTGAGAATATCGGCCAAAGTAAAAAGAAAAAAAAGAAAAAAAAAAAGTAGTAGTAGTAAGTAGTAGTATCGGAAAAAGTAGCCTTTATGTTAATAAAGGCTACTTTTTATCCCGATATTGAAATTTGTTATGGAGGTAGCTCCATAGCAAATTTAATCAAAATTGGTCCAGCCGTTTGTTCGTGAAGAAGTAACAAACATATAAACACACACACTCACAAACTTTCGCCTTTATAATATTAGTGTGATAGGGCCTAGTTTATCTGACAGATGAACACATTCCTACAGTATATCTGCCTTCTAATTATCCCATCATTAAAAACTTGATAAACATACAGCTTTGGCCTTTTATTTGGCTTACGCACATTAGAATACAACTTATTGAACTATAAGATGTTTGGCGCATTTAGCTGTTCAATTATTCCTGGGATTACAAGAGCTGAAGCAAATACTAATCTTAACTTCAGTGAATTATTGTTAATCATTATAAAAATACCAGGATACCTTACTTACGATTTTTTCCGTAGGCATAGTGGGATGTTTATAAACATTAATCTTGCAAGCACAAATACACGGAAATTTTATCTATGTAGGTATAATTTTAGAAAACATAGTTAAAAAAAGAGCAGAAAACTCGGAGAGCTTGCAATTTTTTTTTTATTGCTGCATGGGCCCGCTGTTGACCTCGGTCACGCCTGATGGAAAGCGATGTATGAGGTCTATGATGGAACGAGCGTGTCCAGAAGATGCCTAAGGTGTATTTAATTGCGGTAAATGGCTCGTCCTCTTCCTTAAACCAAACTGGCGAAATGTGGGTCTATGGTACACCAATGTCTTAATTAAATTAAAAAGACATTTATTCAAATTACGTTGAGAATCAGCACTTTTTGAACGTCAAAATTAAGACGGTCCCCCAAAACGCCCGCACCTTCCCAATCTTTGACGATCATTGGAAATACAGGCTTGATTTCACGTAGGTATATCCCCTTACAAATATAGCTATTTAATCTAAATCATATTCGTAACGTAGATGACGTGAAAGCTCAGACCTTCAGCCATTTACTACTGGCGTCATCAATTTATATCTATGGTTTAGGTAACCTCGCATACCGCGTTGTGTCTAAACATTACGTCTTCCCGAACGTTCATAAATAAATAGATATAATACTTATATTCATTTAAGTTATTAGGTTGGGTAAGAATTCGGTTACCATGCAGGCTTTGGCTTAGTCTTTCCCGTAAGAAGTTTGAATAAGCCACCAATCAACAAAATAAGGCTAAAATATATCGATACAACAAAAAAAAACAATGTCACCTGACAAATATCCTGCGCCCTGCGTGTTTAATAAAATATTCAGGGCTGTTGCGTTATTGCAACACTTTTGCAACGGTTGATGATTTTCATATCATCATCGCGGCAAACGCGGCACCACAGGGGCACCACGTGTTTCGCTTCCCAGTAGAATGCGTGCTTGCCTCAACAGTATCCTGAGTGCAATTTCTAATGAGTGGACTATCTGATCCTACCTATAAAATTATTTACATAAAGTAAAGCGCCCTGCCTGGGGTTGAACCCACGGCTTACAACTCGTAAGTCGAGGTCATTACTATTGGACCACCACTGCTCCCGTATATAATATCTACAATAAAATAGTCAAAATATTACAATTAAACCCATTAATTAAAATGTAATTTATTTAATCTAATGCAGTTGGCATGTGCAGCATTTGGGCCGTTGTCATCGCACGCTGACAGTCGGTCAAAGTATTGCAATAGCCCACTCGAAGTGGCACTAGATTTAAATAGGCGTCACTCATCAGCTACGCGTTGTTATGACAGTCGTTATGTGCGTGGTGATGAAGTATGATAGATGAGAATAACCTTACGATAGTTTTAACTAAGTAACTACTAACGTGACCACGTTCTCTACGGGCTCGAATCAGAAATGAAGAGATCCGCAAGAGAACCAAGCTAACCGATATATCCAGAGGAATTGCGTAACTTAAATGGCAGTGGTCAGGGACACATTGCTCGCAGAACAGATGGCCGATGGGGCCGACAGGTTCTGGAGTGGCGACCGCGTACCGCGCGACCGTTGCAAGCCCTCCCGAAAGGTAAACTGATGACCTTGTGAAAGCCATAGGAATCTGCTGGATGCGAAGAGCACAAAACCCGTCGAAGTGGCGGTGCTTTGGAGGAGGCCTATGTCCAGCAGTGGACATCTTTCGGCTGAAATGACTAATGTAACCTAACTTGACCAAACGATGGTCCATTTGTTGGAGTGTACAAATGACCCTAATCCATTAGGTATGCTTGAGGACGTAAAGAACGCTACTGAAACCGCGATCAATGAGGCCACCTGCTGGGCCAAGGCAATCTTGTTAACATTGTATTTGAAAAGAAGAAAGAGGAGACTACCTGTAGGTAAGGTAGTTAGGGTCAATGCGAGGATGCGAGGAATCAGCATATGAAAACCACTGCGGTTTTGCAGCAGTGAAGAGTGAACAGACATCGACTGGGCTTGTTTATTCTATCGTAGACCTCATCCATTGCTTTCCATCAGGTGAGATCATGGTCAAGAGCAGGTCCATCCAGAAAAGGAAAAAAATAATTTAAAAAGATATCTGCAACTAGTGCAAACAATCTGAAGTATGATTCAAGTAGTAGAAGTTAAGAAACTTGTGCAAGGGCTCATCCTCGAAAGGCACTTGGATACCACTTTTATTTTACTAGTGTTTCTGTTTCAATTCACACAGATTAATGAAACTCATCTGAAAATAATCATGTTTTTGATAACATTCTTTTGAAATGGAAACAGTTTTAGTGTTTAATTACCGATGATTCTTGAAGTAACAGCTGCTATTATGGTGGTTGTAAATACTAGCTACCGACTCGACTCACACAACGCGGCAATCGGTGCATATGAACCGCGTGCAAAAACTTTCAAGAAAGAAGCTATTAAGAGTAATAAATAAATAAATACATAGAGTTGTGATGTTATGGTGATGATGATGATGACTTTTGTCAAACTCAACCATCATCTGACTTGTCTTATCCCGCTGGAGTCAGCTTTCAGTCTAACCGTATGCAGCTGAATACCAGTATTTTACACGTTTACCCTTTTTTCATGACTCATAATGCGAAGCATTAGAGAGTGCTTTACGATCGAAAAATTTTGTTTTTGCCTCCTTTCTGCAACTGTTTCTATTGTTATACTCCTGCTAGTACACAGAACCTACTTAATTTATATACCATTGTATAGATAATTTATTGGAGATTAATTCTGTACTCTTATTTTTTTTTATGCAATAAAAAGAAAAAAAACACCAAAATATTTCTGAAAAAAATCGATCAAGTGTGAAACCTGAAGAAACTGTAGCTTGCGAAAAAATCAATTAATTGAGTCAATTTTTTTTAATAGTTTCGTTTCAACCATAGGAGGAACCCTATTGAAAATGGCTCTTTTATTCAAAGTAGTATAATTATAATTATGAAATAAAAAACTAACTAATATAATGTCTATATCTATGTTTTTTTATACGATCAAATGAGCATTATGAGACGTGCAATTTTGGATGTTCGAATTTTTTTTTTATTTCAATTTTAAAAAATTTGGAAAATTAAATGTGGTTTATAGAAATATTTTATTTAATTAGCCATACTTACATTGAAAGGGATTATGTTATAGCTAGGTGTGGTGAAAAAGAGCGCGGGCCAAACAGAACACAATAACTAGATGATACGGTGGCAGGCTATACAAGAAGAATGAACTTGACCCAACCAAGACCATCAAACAGTGTAAGAATACATTTATGACATAATACTCAAATTAATTCCTTGTATTACATTCTCCACATGTTGTTGTACCAAATCACGAGACAACATGTGTCACACACAGAAATATGGCAGCTGATTCATGGATACTGAGTAGAATCACGCAGACAAGATTAATCTTGTCAGCGTGATTATCAGTATTTTTAGGCACATAAATTGTATTTTAGGCTTAGGAAGTCGGTGTCGTTAGTTCCGCGTTTTCGTTTATTGACACCGACTTCCGAAATTAAAGTTATTTTTCACTTTGTAGGGTTTTTTTTTTGGATGTCGGTTTTTTGTTTCAGTAAAAAAGTTTTTATTTTTCACTTTTTAGTTGTACCTACCCCACGCAAATTCATATAACACTACTTGACATGTAAATCAGTGACAAGACGTCATTAAAAAAATATATAAAATTAAATTTAAAAAAAATAAAAATTAAAAATGGAAAAATCGTATTAATGAAGCTAACTCAAAACTTCCCAAGTAAAGTTAATAAAATAAAAATAATTTTGCAAATCCGTCTGTCTATATATGACGGAGTTATGCTCGAATATACCTACATTAAAAAATATATGAACATCCAAATTGAGAACCTCCTCTTTTTTTGAAGTCGGTTAAAAATAGTTCGAATGCCTCCTTAATTTTTATGCTGCTATTTTGGCTATTTCATTGGTAAATGTGTGCTTCCCATTCATTTTTACCTATTCTTGATGAGAAGTAATTATCCAAAATCCTCTTGTAGAATACTAAGGTTACCTTCTACCATTTGATTTGAACTCTAATGTTTATGTAGGTAACTACCCAATCATATATAGGAGTCACGATCTGTTAATTATATACCTGTACACCTGTCGTCCTGTATAACGCTATTCATTCCTTACACAGTCAACATGAATATAAAAACAAAAAAAATACAATTGAATGCTCATTATTATTTTATATTATTATATTAACTTAAAACAAATCTACCATTGATCAGCCATGTTCTTCCCATTCCACTTCTCGATATACTCTTGCCTGACGGTTTTCACATCGACAGTAGCCCCGGAGCCGACGCTTCCAGCAGTGTTGGTCTTCTTCTTACACCTGATGAAAGGCTCTATGAAGGTGCGCCAGGTCTTGCCGAATATCTGCATCAGGCCTATGACGGAGAGGCCTAGGAGGAAACCCTGGGAAGAAAGAAGGAAGGAAGGATCTTGAAACGTTCTTTAAGTCTTCCATACTTTTCTATTAGGTAGTCGTCACACAGTAGTCACCCCCTTTCTAACCTATGTTTGAATAATTATGACTTTCGAATTGATTGTCTGTTACATGTATTCTTAGCGTCCTATTATAAACATTTATATTTATTATTTATCTTTTGGGCCCACAAAACAATAAAACCTCAACGTTACGACAATGTTGTCTCGATACTAGTTTTAACCGAGCTGTTATTTTTAAAACTCATGTCTCGAATTAGCTTCTTACACTCATAAATCATGAAAACAAACAATATGAGA
The DNA here is from genome assembly GCA_963855955.1 of Luperina nickerlii. Lineage (NCBI taxonomy): Eukaryota > Metazoa > Arthropoda > Insecta > Lepidoptera > Noctuidae > Luperina > Luperina nickerlii. Next base: position 20,922,352 of record OY979676.1, on the reverse strand, counting down.
TAATATGACCTCCAAATATACGAATTCTAGAATAACTGAATCAAACAATAAAAGTGCTTGTATACATATTAGAGCATTTTGCAAGCGTTTTTTTAAAAGATCCATTATATTCCAAAGCTCACTTTAAAATTCTCTTTTGTTTAAGGTGGCTTTCCTCTGAGCGTTAAATAGTGTGTTTACTAATGCTTTTGTGCTCGTAAACGTATTATGGACTGCACGTTCTTCATAAAGAAATTATATCCCAGATGTTAGTTTGTACCTCATTCGCTGTGTATAGTGTAAAATCAAGTTGCCACAAAACATCAAACTATATGCTTAAAGCTATGCACTAGATATGTGAGTCTGTATGCCCCATAAAATTTCATTCCAAAGACACAGAGTTACCTAGTCTTTGAAATAGTAGCATGGCACCTTGCCAGCCGCTGGCATAATCAATGGCATCATGTTTATCTCATCGGAGTACGAAGATGTTTGTGTAATATCTAGATTGGCAGAGCTTAGGATTGAGCCTTTTGAAGACGGAGCCGCGGTTCCGGGTTCAGGTAGAATTAGGGTCAATGAAGACTTATTGTTAAGTTTCGGATCATGTGGAGTGACATTTGGACGGCATTTCAGGTGCAATGGAAGATCCCACCACACTGAAAACTGATGATATAAAATTCCAATGCTATATGTACTAAGTTACAGGAGAAATTCCAAGTGGATTTTATCCTTACCCTTGCAAATCTGCTCTTTCGTTATCCTATAAAAGTGTCACATTGACTGGATCTACCAGAATACTCTGACATTATATTTATATGCCAGATTCCATATCAATACTTAAGTTGTTGCTGATATTATGATGATAGCACAGACATAAGTCTGTGGATGATAGTCATCAGTTCATATTTAATTCTAGATCAACATCTAACAAAGTAGTAGGTACAGACAGCGTCAGTATGTGCTAACCCCTCAAGTTTTAAAATGTTACACATTAAATTCCTTACAAATAATCTAAAGAATACTTCAAAAAGAACCCATTGTTTCGACTCAGATTCGAACCATCGCATCACCGAACGTCGTCATACTCATACCGGCAGTTTGACGAACTAGCCAGCGAGCCCATATGAATTGCGTTGAAATTGTTATCTACTATGGTCTGAGTCATTTTATCTTTAGGTGGGATGTCTAATCGATAGATGTTATAATTTGAGGGTATCCATTAATTTTACTTACTTACGTTGTCTTTATAAAATTAATCTATACCCTCAAGTTATAACTATAACGTTTGATGTATACGTTCACTTAAAACGGCGAAGAGTAAACGACTACGATTTATTCATTAATTTTTAAAATGATTTATGATTTTATGAGAACTAAAATAGTTGTTCTGTGTGAACAAAATGTGAGCATAAAAGGAATTGCGAGACAGCTTGGCATAGCAGTAAGTTCATTATAATATTAATTGTGTTCTCCGATTTTTTTCTTGTTGAGCTATTTGCGGTATCTTGTGTGTGGTATTTAATAACTTATATAAAACCATTTTTTTCTATACAGAGACAAACGGTGCGCTTATGGGTGCGCAGATATCAAGAAACCGGCGATGCTAAGACAATGACCATGGGTCGGAGAACTACTAGGATCTATACGGACCAATCTGAACATCATCCGGATATTGTTAAGGTTCACACTACACCGCCGTTTACATCCACTCGTTACAGTTCGCAACGGCATGGAATATCTCTGTCCACGGTTCGAAGACATTTACACGCAGCGAACATTCACAGTTATCGACCTGCAAAATATGTCTAACAGAAGAACATCGAAGAGAACGATTGCGATTTGCCCAGAAATAGCAGTTATATTAATTAAGTATGACAACAAAATAAACAACGAAGACATTTAACTCATTTGATTCCACTATTTTACTTTGTATAGCAAAATATTCTAAGTAGATATCATGAGCTAATAAGAGATGTTAATTGATTATCTATTGATAACATGTTTATTCACTTATTATGCTCATGATTGTAATCCTGCCAAACTAACTTCTAGTTCCTAGACAAGTTGCAAACGCTTCAAAACTTGTCTCTTTCGATGTCACTTGTCAGACTGTCAAATGTCAAAGGACATGTTAGGAAATGGGCTTAAAATAATAATTTTTTTGAACAGCTGTCATGTATGGTTTTTCTGATAGGGAAACTTATTCAGGATGGTCTGACAAAAACAGAAAAAATATTAAAAGCACCATTATTGAATAAATACATATTTTAAATCCAGATATTTTTGGTGTCATAATATTATTTTTGCACATTGAAACAAAGAAAAAATGGTTAAATATCATTTTTTAAAGCAAATTATACACCTTATTGTTATTTAAAATATTCTAAAATAATATTAGATGGCTTAAAATAAAACCAACTCCATGATTTGTATGTATGGCATTAATTCCTTTGCCTTCTAATGGAATCTATGAAAATATTACCTCTGCCAGCAAGGTTGTCATACTTGTCAGTGTCAGCTGACACAGGTCAAAATTGAATTGAATTTGACACTTGATTGACGTTGACAATTCACAATGACAATAATGACATCCAACCGAAAAGTGTTGCCAAAACCAATAATTACTGTGGGTTGCAATTTATTTTTTAAATAATGATTATTAAAATGTATAAAAATTAAGGAAAGGGTGCTTTCAAAAAAAAAATTAAAATTATACAAAGTCTCCTTAATTTATGTACTTTCATAAAAATACGATCTCTTCCCTGTTCACAGTAGCTTCGAATAAAAGCCCAGCCTCCATACAAAAACCTAACATGTCCTTTGTATGCTGAGACGACATGACAGGTCACGTGACATTTCGTTAGGTTATGTCAATCTAAAATATTTCTACCGCTTACTATTTTATCGTTTACCTTAATAGGATGCCACTTGTCTAGGAACCCAATTGTGTCAGTTGGCAAAATAGTATATTATGATAACTGTAAATAAAATTATCAAATCAAAATAAATCTTTGTTGTAAAATAAGATCATAGTTTTGTTAAATAATAGCAATAATAAATATTATTATATGATTATTAAGGTATTTTATTTTTCTTTATTTTTAAATTCTTTATAAATAATTACTAAAACAAAATAGAAAAATATATTAAAATAATAATTATAATGAACAAAAAGCACATTTCGTGGCTATGATTTGAATTTCCACTCATAGGCACGGCAAGCGGTCTTGAAACCTCTAGTCTATTTAGACGATGAATAAAACGTTCGTAAATGTTAACCCTATTCGTTTTCGCAATAATAAAAGTATTAACGTTTTATTGAAAAAAACAACAATAAAAACAGAATTTTAAAAAATAAATACTATCTTAAACTTATTTATTTGCACTAAAACAATAAATTAATTAAAATAAAATGTTTTTACAAAATACAAAAACCAACTTGGCCCTATCACGGATTTGAACGCACATGTCTTTTGGAGGGGTAACTACTTAATGAAGCTGTGTGTACTTACAATACTACCACCAAGGTCTGACACGAACAAGTTCCAGTCGTAGTTGTAGCATTCCTCGTACACCGACACCATCATGCTGTTGAAGTAGACGTACAGCTACGAGGAGATACATCCATTATCATTCCATCATAATATGCGAACTTATAATTTGTCGCAAGCATTCAGTAAAGACACGTTGACTTTGTACTAGTTGATACGGCTTCTTCTCTAACTATTATTTTAATTTCAAGTTACACAATGGGGGATACTCGTACTGCTGGCCATTCAGTCGGGAGGGGATTTGAGGGTTTAGCTGCACATTCTCCTTCCTTTTTTCATTACGACTTCCATACGATTATACGATTTCCATGAAAGGAAGAGGTAGAATATTTTTGACAAGCAGACCAGCAAGTGTTAGAACTGTTTATAGGAGATCCCTTACATGTGTGTAGAGACTTGGATGTTCCCTTACATGCGTCTGCAGAGCTGCTTCACCACTGCTCACAGACCACATCTTGGCCAAGCTGTCCCAGAAATAGAATAGTTGCCTGTCAGTCACGAACCCGTTGTAGAGGAGCGAGTGGCAGATACGGGGACAGACCTTGCAGGAATGGTTCTCGTATGTTCTGGAATATGGAAAATAATGTTTATAACCTGGTGGCGTTGGTTCATAGAATACCCACTCCACTCATTACTACTTCCACTATTGTACTTCCTTCAACCATCGCCATTATAAGCTAACTGTTGGACAGCATAATCAGCCTATTATATTTCCACTGCTGGGACACAGGCCTTCTCTCTGAGAGGGAGTGGGCCGTTATCCACCACGCGGGCCCAGTGCGAGTTGGTAGATGTCACATGTCTTCGAATTTTTGGTTTTAGGACATGCCGGTTTCCTCACGATGTTTTCCTTCACCGTTTTGAGAGCAGTGGTGATTAAATAATTTTCACAAAGTAAAGCGCCTGTCTGGGTTTGAACCTAGGACCGACAATTAAGTCAAGTGCAATTAAGTCGCGGCCGTTACCACTGAGTAACCCCTACTCTCACTGCTTGACATAAGACTCCAATTGCAAGCTAAAGCTCAATCTTTATAATATAGAACATGAGGTAACAATTGAATTTGTGTGGGGTTACACATGAAATTGAATATGAGTAGACATATGGCTCAGATAAAATTCAGCTGGGAAATTGATGTCTTGGGTATCTTTGTTACGTTTGGTGGACGAGTGGACACGTTAGTCTATACCATAGGCTTGTCATTAACAATCAGTGTTCAATGAATACTGAATAACGAAGTTCTTTTTCTCCAGCACGCGTAGCATAACCACTTGTATCTCAAATTTACAATGAATAGACATATCTCTCCTGTACAATGTGACATTTTTTTTCTTCATTTTTAAATCGCGCTTACAAATGTTTCGACAATCGGTCATCTTGTTTTTTCTATGGTGGTTATGCTATGTGTTTTATATTTCTAAAACAAATTAAATAATGAGAGAAAATAATTTACATAAATTAGAATAATAAAAACAGCATGTGTGCAATTCACACGTGGTAGAAGTGAAACCTTCAAAAACACTGTATAATGCTTCCTATCTCATTTTCTCCCACGTTAAATCTTATGTCTCTTTTTACTGTTGCTTTTTCGTTTCATAAAATTTCAAATCACAACGATGCTAAAGAAGTTTTCACTTCAAAAAAATAATGCTCACCGGCCGTAATAAGAGATCAGTGCCCTCATGCTAGTGTAGTTGTTACAGTAGGGAACGTAGCTTTGCATCCAGGGTCCAGAGCACCCTGCATGCTGCACCGCCTTGTCCCACACGTACTTTGTAGTACACTAGAAAAAGATAAATATTAAAGCACTTCATTTTCTGCTCATTTTTGCCATTCATTCGGAATATTTCACTCGAAGAAAAAAGTCTAAACACAAAATGAATCAAAAGTGGATTTCCTGCACTCAGCATCTTCACTCACCTGCCAAACGATCGATAAGAAATTAAATTTTTTTGGTGTCGTGTGGACACTCACTCGAGTTAACCGTTTAATCGAGTAAAGCGTTTGATATCAACTTTAGTTCCCTAAGAATCGACTTACCGAGACACAGCGACCGAAGCTTGCTTTCATATTTCACCGTCTAAATATTCTAGTCCTCCCACCAATCCACTTGAATTCTAGACTAAATCACTTCTAATCGAATGGCCAATGTAGAAACTATAAATTGTATTAATTTGTTATAGCTATTAATTTCCTCTGCATGTGCAATCCAGTAATTTATATCACACGATTAGTTGTGACGGTCTGGATGGATGTATACGTGAAGAAATTATATCCAAATATTTCATTGACCTGTTCATTGGCAGACGAGGCTAAGATACGCTTGGCGCGGCCAGGTATTGGATCTCCAAAGGTTAGATTGCATGACTCCGTCAGTTCCTATTGCCATGCAAATTTGTAGATGCGTGCATTGGTGGATGTGCACGTGCAGTTAGGTTGAAACATTGAGCTACATTTGGGTTTTGATGATGATGATGATAAGTAAACACAAGAATTAAATTCGCGAAGGATAGACTTGGTGATCATACTTTGGTTGGCACACGTTGGCCTGACAGCTCTGCTACCATCTCGCTGTTGCTAACAACAGCTGCGTATAGTAGCAGCTTTAATTGGCCACGGGTCATTGAATAAAAACCTCTTTGACATATGAATCACAGACAATCCACCGTGCAGGGCCTGCATGGAGGACGACGAGACAGCAGCTAATATGCTTCTGAATTCTAAACTGCCCGGTGGCCGTGGCCGCCACGTACAGGGCAAAGTACTTCGGTAATCCAGGTAACCTCTGTGAGACGGTCAGTAACATCAGTGTTGCTGGCCTTCTTTGAGAAGTTGGGGTGGATAGAATAATCAATTTTCCCAACGGTGTGCAAAATACGCGCATTGACGTGGAGTTGTGGACACCAGCCCGTATGACCTACATTACCATTTTAGGCTGCTTTTGCACCAGAGATGTGCATAGCGGCTTATGCTGCGAGGATGTGAAAGCTAAGCTACGAAACAATGCGACCATTTTCACTAATGCTAAGCTGTGTAGCAGAGCGAGTAAGATGTGCTATGAAGATGCGCCGCCGTGGGGTGGCTGTGCGAGGAAGTTGCGCAGCTCGAGCTATGCGATGCATCGATAGTAGGGAAGGCACGGGGAGTACTCTGCTCTGCACATAGCTACACGACTCGCGCATCCATAGCTACCATCCATGGCACGCATCCTCCCGTTTAAAAAGCTTAGTTGAACCCGTTTTCATTAGTACTATGCTATGTGGACCAATGAATATGATTGGTGGATATCAATCGCATCCATAGCAACTGATGGAAAAGCAGCTTTACTGACTTTTTACAACGGTAAAAGCATAGTATAGTATTAGTAGTAGTGCTTTATAGTACTGATATGAAAGAAGGGGAACTAACCTTTAAATATGATGAATCACTAAGTTACCTCATTAGTACTGTAGTTAACCTGGTCAATGCAGGGGTCGTCGTTGCTGCTGATCATCTTGTACTGGTCTACCTTCAGCTTCACGGTTAGGGTCTCGCCCACGTTCACGTATAAAGAGTCTACCATTCCTCCGTTGTACACTGTTACCTCTAGATTAGAAATCAAAAAAATAGAACGACGATTTAGAGAATGATATTATTTTAGTAAACATAACTTTAGGATCAAGAATTAATTAATATAGAAGTAAATTCAAAACACTGAAAACTAAATTATGCTGTTTCATATAAAAAAGTAGATAATAATTGCAGTTTTGATCGTGATTTATAATTATGGACTATGATCCGAAATTAATTCTCTATTATTATTTCATTTATGAACTTTCGTAGCATATTATTTTTTTTTATATTTTGATTAAAAACACATTTTTTTATGGTAGCCCATCGGTATAGGGAACAGGGCTCCAGGCTTTATTATTTTTAATGCATTTTTTAAATGAAACAGCCATTTAGTTTTAACGACACCTAATGCTGCAGCAGATGGTCGTGACCAATGAGGAAAAAAAACAAGAGAATATAATCTTAAGTTTCTAAACCAGACACGTACCTGTAAATGGCTCCTTCGAGTAATGGATATAGACGTGGTACCCAGGTGGTATGATGCTGGTGGTGGTGGCTACGTCCCGGGCGGTATGCTTCAGCGACACCGAGAAGCCAAGGGGCTTGGTGGCATGGGTGCTCAGGACCTTAGGCGTCAGGGTGTAGCAGCGCCCGAGCGCGAAGCCCATTGTCTCGGTTAGTTCAACATCTGTTGAGGTTAATGGAAGATTCAACGCTACATTGTCTTCAATATACAACAACGTTAAGACGTTATGAAAATTATCCTCCTTGTAACCCATTTTTGATGTGGTGGTGCCAGAGAAAATGCTATCTTTTCCTCTCATCCGTTTGTGGTGACAAATGATTAACCGGTTGTATGCCGTAATTACAGAAAACAATTAAAAACTATTGTGTCTCGCGTAGATCTACGCTCCCGGCATACAAGGGGTTAAAGGATGCCGGAAAATGGACAGCAGTAACCTTCCTTTTGCTTAAATAATAAACTGCAATCTCCAATTAGTTAGTCAACCCTGGTGATAATTATGTATAATCTACTTTTTACACTATCACTGTTCTTTGAAAGGAAATGAGTGTTCTGTTTTTGTATTCGTTGAAAATATTGCTTTCTCTTAGAAAGCTCAGACAGTTTTAGATAGTGAGAATAAGAAATACCTACATGAGGGAAAAGATCTTACTTTTCGGCTCCCCAGCGAGACCGTAATGCAGAAAGAAGTCTTCCTCATTGAACGTGATATTTTCCCATAGGTCGTCCAGGTTAATGTTTTTGAAGTCAAATCGCTGCCAGGCGGATGTGTAGTGAGGATGAGCGTGCAGGCCGTATTCCTGGAAACGGTAACTATGACAGATTTTAAACTATACTAGATTTGGTAGTAGATCATCAGGCGTTATCGAGGTCAAGAGCAGACCCATTCAGCAATAAAAATAAAAAACTGGCCAAGTGCGAGTCGGACTGGCACACGAAGGGTTCCGTACCTTGTGGTACGGAACCCGGCAAAAACGCCGAAAAAAACACGTTTGTTGTATGGGAGCCCCCTTAAATGTTTATTTTATTCTGTTTTTAATATTCGTTGTTATAGCGGCAACAGAAATACATCATCTCGCCGTCCCCGGAGAATAAAATGATAACTACAGAAATGCAACTTTTCAGGAAAAATAAAAAACACGTTTTCGTTGATTGCTTCTTAAATACTGGACGTAGACAGATGATTGTCAACTTTTAAAAAAGGTTATTTTTTGTTTGTTCTAAATGTTGTAATCAAATACGCCTAAGTATCAAAATAGAGATATTATTTAAAAAATAAGAAGTTAGTCAAAATTAATCATCGTCCAAGTTGTATAATGTCGATTATCATTTTATTCTCCGTACAGCCTGACCAGGATCAAATATTGCACTCGTCACGTATCATTTTATTCTACGGGTTTTTAGGGTAAAAGTGATACTGATAATACTTTAATATCGTTTTATTCTCGTAAATATTCTGAAAAAAAAATCTGGTAAGGACTTTTAATTTGGTGTCCTAATAAAACTATGACATGGTAATCAACATTAGTTTTATTCAAAATAATATTAAAAAACAACAGTATTTTTCTTAATTTACTATTATTAGTCTTTTTAAATTGGTTATAATTAAAATCAGTCTTATAATAACATATTATGTGAATTAATATTACAATACTAATGAAATTATTAAGTAATATAGTCTGTTACACATTTTTTTTTAATAAAACAGCCTTGTAATCACATTTATCACATAAAATCAGATTCTTATAATGACTTTTCAAAAATAAAATAAAGGTGGGTGATTAATCGTCATTATCTTCTTCATTGTCGTTATTGCTACCAGAACAGCTACTGCCATAAGTCAAGGACTCGTAAAAACCATGATAGTAACTTGGAATATCTCCTGCCTTACAGAGGCTCATAAGATCATCATATAAAGCCTTGCTTATTGGAATAAGCTCAGTGTACAACGTTTGTAGTTCGGGCACATAGCTAAGACTTGGGCTTGTTATATGTCTGGTACCCCGCTTGCTTCTTATTCTTCTGACAGGCTCCGTATTTAATTGGGAATAGTCGGAATCAAAGTTGTATTTATATTTTAAAATTGATGGATGTGAATGTGAGGCATTCACTTCATACACAGTCCATGATATTTTTGGCTCTCCTCATTTTTTAACCAGTTCTTATTCTCTATTAACTCCTTTATATTATAAAACTCTGTTTGCGTCATCTCTGAAACTTGATATTTTTTCCATGTCCCTTCGCGTTCATAATGATTGTGTACATCTGATCAGGCGTGCATACAACTCTGTGTTTTCATTCACGTTCAATGTTGGAATGCATGGGATCCCCCTCACTCTGGCCATGTCCGGTTTCAAAGAATCTATGTGTGATGTTCAATTGAAGCTTCTGTGCAGCAAAAATATATAGAGCGAATATGAATCTGTTTTTGTTTTGTCCGCAACAACCGTCGGAGTAAAATGATATGTTCTGGATGCCTCTTTGTTTTTCACTAAGTAGAAATTGCCATAAGCAACTACCAATTTCATTTGCCCCCCTTTTAGCAATCTGACCATGAAAAAAATAAAGAAAGAGTACGACAAATTAAAAAAGAAGAAAAAGAAACGGTTGATCCCTCACAAACAACCGTAGCAATATTCGATTTAGAAAAGGTTTTGAGCATCCCACAATCTGAGGTTGGATCGTTTCACTACAAAAGGAAGTATCCCATTTATAATTTCACTGTGTATGATGCCACTTAGAGTAAAGGTTATTGTTATGTTTGGCATGGTCAGATTGCTAAAAGGGGGGCAAATGAAATTGGTAGTTGCTTATGGCAATTTTTACTTAGTGAAAAACAAAGAGGATGCACGCCTGATTAGATGTACACAATCATTATGAACGCGAAGAAGAAGCAAGCGGGGTACCAGACAGATAACAAGCCCAAGTCTTAGCTATGTGCCCGAACTACAAACGTTGTACACTGAGCTTATTCCAATAAACAAGGCTTTATATGATGATCTTATGAGCCTCTGTAAGGCAGGAGATATTCCAAGTTACTATCATGGTTTTTACGAGTCCTTAACTTATGGCAGTAGCTGTTCTGGTAGCAATAACGACAATGAAGAAGATAATGACGATTAATCACCCACCTTTATTTTATTTTTGAAAAGTCATTATAAGAATCTGATTTTATGTGATAAATGTGATTATGAGGCTGTTTTATTAAAAAAAAATGTGTAACAGATTATATTACTTAATAATTTCATTAGTATTGTAATATTAATTCACATAATATGTTATTATAAGGCTGATTTTAATTAATACCAATTTAAAAAGACTAATAATAGTAAATTAAGACAAATACTGTTGTTTTTTAACATTAATTTTAATATGAATAAAATGATAACTGCATTTATCATTATTTAGTCGAATATTTTTTCACGAGAATATAATTCTATGACTGTATGTCATACTAACAAGTGGGAATACATTTTGATATTATTATATTAACACTTTATTCTCGTAATTTATGACCTGTTTTAAATCTTTGAATACTATTATAATATTTTTTTGTTTCGTAAATAAGTGTTTAAAAAATGCGAAAAAAATTGAGCAGATGTATTAACACCCACAGATCCCAAAAATGACATAACACTAAAACTAGGATAATGGCAGTTATCATTTTATTCTCCGGGGACGGCGATCTGTGAAAATTTTAACTGTCTAACTATCACGGTTCATGAGATACAGCCTGGTGACAGACGAACAGCGGAGTCTTAGTAATAGGGTCCCATTTTACCCTTTGGCGCACGGAACCCTAAAATTATCCCACAGAAACGTGAACGTACTACCCAGATAAAAGTATCATGTGTCCTAATCCAGGTGGTGGTATACCTGTGTGCCAACTTTTTTTTTTTTTATTTATCGTTTATATATACAAAATACAGGATTATTTATATTAAATAGCAACCAAAAACCACTAAGGTTTAAACTTGTGCTACCATAATAACTGCCATAATTATATCGAAATCCATTTAGTCGCTAAGACATGAAAAGGTACAGAGTTACTTTCGCATTTATAATACTAGTATGGACTTGTGCGGAAAGTCTGAGGGGTCCGTGGTTAAATAATACCAGCGGCACAGGTCGATCGATCAGGTTAAGCTACGCTTGCCGCGGTTGGTATGTGGATGGGTGACCATCTTTACATACCAAGACCCCTACCCCTCCGTGCCTCGAAAAGCACGTTAAGCCGTTGGTCCTGGCTGTCATTCGTGGATCTTTGACAGCCGTTACGGGTAGAAGCCCGAATGTCTGACAACCAGTCTTATCAAGGGGTATCGTATTACCCAGTAACTGGGTTGTGGAGGTCAGATAAGCAGTCGCTCCATGTAAAACACTGGTATTCAGTTGCATCCGGTTAGAATGGAAGCCGACCCCAACATAGTTGGGAAAAGTCTAGGAGGAAAGTCTGAGAACAGCGTAGGTACCCCTAAATCCTGTACATCCACAAGGTGATTCGACGGCCTTGACTCCACTGGATGTAGGCAGTACAGGACAGGTCGCTGAGATTAGCAGCTGGAAGCCCTGTAGCTGTACTAACTGATTTTTATACCTACACTAGCAGTGCTCCGCGGTTCCACCCGCATAAGTGTCGATCCCGTGGGAATATCGGGATAAAATCTATCCTATGTCCTTCCCCGGGACTCAAACTATCTCTATACCAAATTTCATCTAAATCGGTTCAGCGGTTTAAGCGTGAAGACAGACACACTTTCGCATTATAATAATAGTATGGATTCATTACAAATAGATATATATATTCTATGGCCAAAGAATGGAAGGGAAGCATTAATTTTGCCTTGATACGCGAGAATTTCTCGCAAATTCTTATATTACTTACAGTACACACAAATATCTTTAACCAATGACGCTTAACTCTCTTTCATTCAAAGAAGATGTTGAAGGAAAGAGTAAGCAGGCTCTCACCCTCATTTTATCAAACTTGTACGGCGGTTCCCTGCAGAAGGTGATGCTCGGGTAGATCAGGGTCTTGTTGAAGTCAAAGTGCGTGTACGTGGTGATAGGGACGTCTATCAGTTTGTAGATGCATACTGTTATCTGAAAGTAGTATATTTTATTAAGAGTTGATGTAGGTGGGTAAATTACTTTCCGAGGGAAATATTAAACTGATCCTATAAAAAAACAGTGGCACTCCGGGAGTGCCGACGGAATCGAAAACAAAACACAAACCGAATACTTTCCATCACTCACTGACATATCGGATATACATTAAAACCGAGTAAATCCCGAGGACAGCCGAACACATCCGAAGCCCGCAACGTCGAAACTATATCGCGTGACTTTTGGGCGCCCATCCTATGCCTAATAAAGTAATAATTCCTTGTTTTTTTTTTAACTTTATATGACAATATTTTATTAAGTATACTACCTGATGCACTGCAACTCCAATACACACAATAATGACCACCGTTTTGATCAAATTGGGACCCTGAATACATTCTGCACACTTCTGCCGTATCTTCCATCTAGGGTCTTCAACCTGAGGAAAATAAAAAACGCAGCTCCTCAAATCTTTAAGCAAAAAGCTAGATGTCAGTCAGCAACTGCCATGTCTTGAAGAAACAAAAAACTACAGGTTAATTTATGTTCTTTTTTAGCTTGTTCTTTATTTGGTAAAGCGAAGAACTCAGAAATGGAATTCGAGATCAAAAATATAAACAAAGAAATGTCATTGTCAAAATTACAGGGGTAGTCAACACCTCACTTGTGACCTCTGAGTTTGTTTCGGCCTTTCTTCTTCTCAGAGTAGTCAGATAGGAACCGCCGACCTCATCTAGTTTAAAAAAATATATGATTGACGTGTAAAAGTGTTTGTGCAAACCTACTTACAAAAATTAAATCATTTGTCATTTACTTCTCTAGTCATTATAATTCGTGTCTTAGAAAGTTCGAAGTGGCGTATAAAAATTAAACATATTGTAGCCTAAGACCTCGTAAATTAATGAAAATAAAAGATATCTATTCTTATGAACAACTTGCTCAAGTTTACTTATTTGACTAATATTGATCTTCAGACACAAACATAACAGTGCTTTGTCTCTTTTTAGGTGGTGATAGGTGATATAATGTTCTTTTTAGTCGACGGCCTTGGCTGACCATCCATAGTAGGTACGTATATTTTTTTATGTGAATTCAACGCAGGGGTGTTCAGAATCATGTCCTGAATCCATAGTAGCAGGGTGCGCGGCGATGTCCACGCCACCCTGTATGCCTGTAATTTCACCGGCAATAGTTCGCCTTACAAAGTAAACAAATAATAAAAAAGAATGCAATACCTTCTCTTCAACACTCATTTTCTTTGTTCCAATTTTCCTTCAAATTAATTTCCCATGTTTCACGACCGAATTTTCGTTCACTACAAAGTGGAAGTGACCATGAAACACGTTATAATATTCTCAAAAGGGTAATTTATTGAGTCGTAAATAGCATTATATTAATATAGATAACACTTATTGCAGTTTAGTGGTTAATCTAATGGTGGGATTAAGTATGCCCAGGTACTCTTATTTTATTTTATTGGATGGTAACCAAGCCGACGAGGGCCCACCCAGATAGTAAGTTATAACCGCCATACCACAGTATAAAGACATACAGTACGAGGTCTTCATACAAACGGACGAAACGCGAGCTATACCTACGCGCCTCGACCACGGCATGAGCTCAGCATGCAGACAGTCGCGACTGTGCTGCAGTGACGAACGGACGGTGTGTTGTTTTTTTTAACAATAACCGCGCGATTTTTGCACTAAAAATAAGTTCAAGTACATATTTAATATGACGAGTAGGCTATATTGTGCTGTTTTTGGTTGCATGAATTCGTCAATAACGCATCCAGAGATAACTTTTTTTAGATTACCTGGAAACTCTGAAAGGTAAGACTATAAAATAATTTTACTTACTTGTAGGTAGGTACATAATGTGTGTATTTTTAATGGATAAGTATTTCATTTTATCTCCCGAAAAAAAGATGTCTGGATTAATAAATGAAGTGAATAGAGTAAAGGAAAGTGATAAACACGAGTGAGGTAGGTAGTTATAGGCGGTTCATGAATCATTAAACGGTAGGTACGCTTGTGTTAAAACCTCGGCGCATGTGTGTTTTGTTAGTTTGTATAATTCAAAGTAAAGACGTGGTTTTTATTATTAATAATAGTTGTTTATTGTACTGTGTGTATGAATAATACTAGAAAAAAATTGGTTGTCTGTAAAGTCGATTTACGGACGATAGTTTAACGTGACAACATCATAACAAAACATTAATGAAATGATTGCATACTTTTATGAATAAAATTAATTATTTTTATTGAATAACTGTTACTGTAATAAGAATAACTGTTTCATGAAATCATCATTCTTTGGACTTACATGGTCTTAGAGAGTTGTGTTGATGACTTTAATGATTATAATTCTGTAATAGTACATTACGATATTAGTGCGTTAAGATGTTATAACCAATACGCACGTATATCGTACGACGTTTTTTAACACATTTGCGAGGAAACAGAAAAAAAAACATTTCACAATACAAGTACAAAGAAAAGAAAATTTGAAAAAAAATGGCGCGAGGATTATTTTCTGCCGTGGCTGCGTGAAAATGTTGGCAAAGACACTAGAGCATGCAGCCAAGTTTTTAAATTACCGAATAAACTGTTTTTTTAATTTTAAATAAAATCAATCTGTGAATGCACACTTGCTTTCCCGCCATTTTAACAGCGCGCTAGCGCTGCCTACTGACTGGCGCCGCGCGGCGATTAGTTCGAAATTTGAATAGCAACAGCGCGCTGCTGCTCACTAGCTGGAGTCGTGCGGCGGCGATCAAAACAACACGCATTTTTATTAAACACTTCCTATTCAATTCACAAAGTATTTTATTTGTTTATATAAAATTATTTATGTACACACAGTAAAATACAATAACAGAACTAAATGGAAACACAAAGTAGGCAAATGTAATTAAAATACTGGAGGCGGGCAGCCCTATCGCATGTTTACGTACCGCGCGGCTGTAGGCATTTACATCAAGGTTACGGCCGAGTAACAATACTGTATTTCTTTATTCTGTGGCCATACTAGAGCCATCGTACATGCGTTGCCATCCCAGAGGTAAAGTTGGCATGTCTAATGTGGCTGTAAACACACTGGCAGTGCCACAACCAGAACAATGCTTGGTGGTTTAAATAAGTATGGTAATAGTACATCTCCGAACGAGTTCATGCACAAACAGCCCTACAACAAAAAAATACATACAGGTGGCAAACTGGCAACGCATCGACGCGCAAACTGAAACCATGGATTGAGCACGTGATTCTAGAAACCCCAGCTTAGAAACATTTCGGCGGTTATAAAAAAAAACTACTGTTTCATAGAGAAGTCAAAATGTGAAGCATTTTTTTTTTAAATTAGCGACGAAGAATTTCAACTCGGAGGCGTTTAGAACCATGTATTCAATCCATTTTTACAGTTTGCGTGTCGATGTCCGTGCTCCTGTTTAGTAGGATAACTATTAAATATAACTGGACCCATAGGAATTGGTAGATTTCTCTATGACAGTCATTCTAGGAACTTGTTTCTCAACAAGGCATATAATTGCTATTCTTTGCAAACTGATTGATGACATCTGCTACTTTATATTTTATAAGATTTAGTACTATGTTTCATTCATTTAATACTATCTATTTATATAATTTACTATTTTTATAAACAGCGTCATCTATCAGTTATTATAGGAACTAACAATGCAAGCAACAACTGCTTCTAGATCACTACAGATGGCGTTGATCATGACAATGAAATTACATTGAAAAATCATGCCTTATTATTCCAATGGGGTGAGCAGAGATGAACCAGTGACAAATGGCTGGAGACTTTATTATGTCCTTTACAATACAAATCAAATTGATGGCCAATAATAGCTTGGCCATAATTCCAAGCACTTATTAAAATCATAAGTAGAAAAGTTCATAAATACTTCTCTAGTTTTTAAAATTGAGCCTAGCTTGTTACCGGGACCGAGGTCAGCGTTCTATAAAAGGTCTGGGTCACTTGTCATTGATCATTATAGTTCACATTGGACGTGTGACGGCGCTAAACGACGTCCGGTAGTCGTTGCCTGTACCGAACCATGCTAACTGGCTTATCATTATATGGCTTGCATATTGTTTTATACCTCGTGCCGACATAGGACGTTAGACTATCCTGTTGCCGTGCAATAAAAACCTCCTAAAGATAAATAAAGATAAAGAACGTACCAAGTTTTAAGATGCTTCTTATGCTTTCTGTTGTCGATAATGAGGTCCTCGGAAAACGTCAATGGCGGCTTTTTTTCAGACCCTAGTTCTGTTTTTATCATCCCTTGTAAAATAACGTTTATAGCATTGTGTGGCCTAAACCCGCACTTAAATCAAGCTTTTCTGTGACTTGAGTAGTCCATATTTATACAGAAATGCGTGACTAAGTGCGGGTTTTGGTCACACGAGCTATAAAATAGAATACGATACGTGTGACTTAAGTAGTCTATTATGGGGCTTACATGACCTAAAGTGCGGTGACTGTCGGACTACATAAAAAAGAAAGAAAAGCGCGATGACACAACGCTGGTAATTTATTGCAAAATATGAAGCAATTATCTATTTACAAAAAATCTTGTTCTGTTGTTGTTTTGAACTATCTACCTAGCATATATCCTGAAGAATATCATATACTTTTTTTGATTTTGTTTACTTTAGTCGATCGTAGTTCACTGGATGGCGACGATATAAAGAACATGAAATAAGAAAACGTGTTCCAAGCTTTTAGCATTTTTTATTAAAGTTAATATTTACAAAATACACGTACCGTGCACTATTCTAGATTAGCTTATAATATGTGATATCACGTAAAGGCACAAACTAAGTACGAATAACATTACATTATATGCGATCACAATAAATAAAGCGGTAACATACTTGTTACTGTATCGCTGCTCATCACAGCTGATTAATTTTAGGCCATTTGTACACAAGGCGATGTAAATTTCCATACCTGATGATTGAAGTCTTTTCAAACAAATTACTTTGCAATAACGAACTCATGTCACCTTTTCGAACTGTAACTTTCATTCTAAAGGTCTGCATGACGTACCTACCTAGTCGGAAATATGGTGTAAATTTTATTCGTAATTTAAATCATCGAGTATCGGATACTTGCATAGCCTTGCGTAAAAAAGATGTGAGGGGGAACTGAGCTATAGGTACCTGAATTATTAAGATTCATTACAAAATATACTCGCACACAAAATTTGTGAAAAGGCAAAGCTCTTATTAGATAGACAAGTGCAAAAAGGCAGAATCTATCAAAGCTAAGAGCCCGCCTATTCTAAGTCGAGCTATAGCCGAAGAACGTCTAACAATTTTTAGATTATGCATGGACAGTGACTGTGTCAATACTTAGTAAGCAGGCTCGTGGGTTCATTCTAGACAGCCCACTTGTTATCAAACCATATGAATCGGACGGCATGTCCTTAGAACCAAAAATTTAAAGACATGCGATATCTACGAACGCGCACTATGCCCGCGTGGTAGATAACGCCCTACTCACACTAAGAGGAGGCCTGTGTCAACAGTGGGAACATTATAGATGATTTTGCTATGCGAATCATATCTGCTATATTATCCAAATCGTTTGGAATGTTTATTCATTTAAAAATATTTTCATAAAACCACAATGCACCTAATAATAAAATAGACTATAATACTAACGCTTCCGACTAGCATACGAACTGGGATGTCAGTCCCCTGTCACTTTAGACTCCAAGCTACAAGCACTCGAACATTCTGGACGCCAGTTATTATTCCTAAGTTCACAACCTTATATTAAAGTCCTTAAATATCTTAAATTATATTCCAACTCTTTCCCTTACAGGCGAGAAGAGTACAGAGTTAGTGCCATTAAATTTCCATAACTGACGTTCAAAACGAAACTTGTTCGTAAAAGCAACGCAATTGCAGACACACCCTAACATTAATTTGTATCAAATACCCTTTAAGCAGTAAGGGTGATAATCCAACTGAACAGCAGTACGGTTACAACGGACAAGGGACTAAAAGCTGCACCACCAGAAGTCTGCTTAATCTTCGCAACGATCGAGTTCGTGGCATTCTTGACTTTATTCACGAATTTATCCAAGATGTCAGATCTTGGCGTGATATCGCAAGCGGTATGACTGATCGCGTCTACAACAGGAGCTGAAAAGACTCTAAAGTTCACTTCATTAGGGTCTAAATTTCCGTACATCCAAATTGGCATCCTGTTTGATAAAATCCACAAGTTGTCATTATAGTCTACTTTTATGTCCGTCGGGTACACCATAGTGACTTCGTTCATGTAGATCCTGCCTTGGTTCTTCATCAAGTACTCCTTGTTAGACGTCTTCCAACACGCAACAGCGTTCAGGTTCACCAACGAATAGAACAAGACTCCAGTTTTCGGATCAACAAACGAGGCACTGGATTGAGCGTTTGGTCCGCGAGTTCCCAATACCTTGAAAGCGTTGAAATTGTTTTCAGCGAGCGATTTATTCCTCAAATATTGCGTCGATACAGAGAACTCGTCGTAGCTCGCCATTGGATGGAAGTACAGGGTGCTGTAGTTGTCAGCGTTCGGGGCAGAGATACCAAGACCGAATATCGCGTCAGTCCAACTGAAATTATATCCTTTGACACTGAAGTCACAAGCTAATGGATCGGGGTGGAAGTAGTGGTGGGTGATCCTCCAGGATTCGTTCTTTTCCCAAGAGTACACAACAATCGCAGGTTTCTCCAGATCCCCTGCATAAGCATAAGTATTCAAGCAGTCAGCATCTTCAACGGCTATGTTTGCGAAGCCAGAATCTTCTTTGACCTGATCTGCAGGGAACACATACCTCCTGAGCAGGTTATCGGTTTTCAAGTCGTAAACGATGATGGAGGGTGGGTATTTCGTCACGTTTTTCTCTAGGTGGCCTATTTTCCCGTTGTCGAGGACCCAGAGACGTCCGCAACGGTCTGCCCTGACGCGGAAGGGGGAGATGATCTCCGAAGGCTTGCCGTCCATGCCTGTGGAGTGGGCTGCCCAGCTTGGGTACGGGATCAGCTTCGGTGAGTTTGTTGAGTTATCTGAAATGATAAAATAATACGTTAAAGGAAAAATACGAAATAATAGGAAATACTTACGAAATAATATGTATGTGAAATAATACGTTTTATTCCTTGTCCATTTTTTACAAATAAAATACACCTGGCAGGAAAGTATTTCACAAAATTCAGAAATAGATATAGAAACGCTGTTATCCTTGACATCTTTACATTGGCCAACGATGGTTATTTTGTAACCGATGGTAATTTAGGCATACCCACATGAAATAATGGTGTCAATATACATCAAAATACAACTAGGTATATTTATTGTCTGATGATGGCACTATTTCATGGTTTAAGCTCACTAAACTTTAATAAAATTACTCATAGAGTGATTCATTCATTCTTTGCAGTACAATAACTGTTTTCCATGTATGTAGGTAATAAAAATAATGCATGAAGCCGAAACCCGAAGTTTATAATTAGACACGTCACGGTCGGTAGACTATTACAAATAAACTTAATGGTAACATTAAATTCTACTAATGGAATCGTTTGTTTTTCCACTGCTGAATGGTAGAACAAAATAAATGTACCAGTGTAATGAAACGAAATCTAATAATGAATCTTGAGTTGTTTATCATAAGAAAGCTGAAAAAGCTACCCAAGACCCACACACGCACACACACAGACACGACACACACACACACACAGACACGAGTGTGGAAATCAGAACAATGCATGTTTCCGATTTTTTTATTACATTTTTGAATTAAGTTTTAATTTCCGACAAACCAGCACTATATTTGCGTAAATTCCGTAAAGCACTATCAATCACAATCCGAATCATTATGTAGGATATCTAATCCATTGCTTTATATAATATGTTCGGAAAATTTGTCTGCTCAACAACGTAAATTAACGCAATGAATGTTGTTGAAATGCCAAAATTTAAGCCATTGTTACTATAGTGATAGTGTGTTATGCAATTATCCCGATGATAAAACAGTAAATGATGTCGATGCAAGGTTCGAAATGATGAGCAGAAGGAGGAACAAAACATTTTTCTCGAAGGATGCAGAAGGCATCATAATCATCATCTAAAGCAGTGATGATAATGATCAGGGGGCCTAAAAAGGCCAATTTGGCAGAATCGTAAAAGGATAATGTTATGAATCAAAATATGGCGAAGACAGTCCGTGTTTTTCTTTTTTCCGCTGCACTACGTAGGTATAATCAAAGAGATAGAGATTGGATTTGATTAGTATTTTAGCACAGACAAAAAAAAATAACTGAAAAATCCTTCATCAATGGGATTTGTTTCGATTAACTTTACAGTTAACTGTCCATTACGATTCATAATATTATCCTTTTATGATTCTGCCAAAGTGATCTTTTTAGGCCCCCAGAGTAAAGAACCAATTCATTCTAACGACTTGCGTTGACATACGTCTCCTTGGCAAATTAAAATAAACTATTGTACAAATAATATCTACTAAGTAAATAATTTATTCTCATCTTGTGCCGTGACAACCTAATTTGCAAGCATAAATGTGTTAGATTAGCGACTTAGATGTCATTACTATTGTATGCAGGTTGTATCTAAGCAAATTAAGTTGCAAGATTGTGTAAGATTTAGAAACAACGGGGTATTTGATATCTTTGTCATCATTCTGTCTGTGTAATCATTGTTGCCTTTTCTAATCTATTCTACCTAAGCAACTCTAGCAGGCTTGGATTTTCCCTTAGTATTTTCATCATTTTCTTACGCGTTATGATTGCCATCTGAACTATAATACTTGTCTTTTGGACTACCTTTAACTCGTTTCCAAAATATATATTATTACAACATAATCGATGATTTAGGGAAATTTCATAGTTTTCGTTAAAAACAAGTTTCAAAATTAAAAACTACAACACTTGTGGCAATATTCCCAAATGGTCCTAGCACCTACATCTTTTGATTGACGGAACAGTGAGGTCAAGACCTTAGTAATAATTGGCCATAGGTTCGCGAAATGGGAGCCTAGTGTACTTTAAAACGGGTTCAATAAGACTGATGTTAAGAGATATGGCAAAGTTTAATCCCAATTACAAATTTGCTAAACTGTTTTATATCAGCTATAAAGCAAAAGTTTTACGTTTCTGGACAGAAATTGAAAAGTGTGCTGTTTAGGAATGATGAACATTTATCTTTCTGAGAGTAAAGTATATAAAACAATTTCGCGAACAATGTGATGTTCATTAAAGTAGAAGTGGTGAAAGCCAAACAATTAATTCCCGGTAATAGCTCATAAAACTGCATTGACTGTCTTAATGATTACCGACACTTCGCAGTTGCAGCTAATTTGTACACGTAACTCGAATTACGTTTTACTTGACATTATAGAACAAAGATTCCTCTTTGCTGTAATATTACTTACAAACATTCTCAGATGAATGTAATATGTAGCTGTGTCTATGTGAGAAGTTGTACTAAAGTTTTATGTTTTTTAATGTTATTTTATGACGCTTTCGTTCTCTGTTAAAATCTCGACATCATCCATCCATGTTAGCCATTATCACAGGGTTTCTTCCAACGATTTTGTTATTCACAGGTAATTTCTGTATGCTACTTTTGATGCCTTATGAAGCTTTTTCTTTTTTTTTTTATGTACCTACATGTACATAAAAAAAGCTCTTATCAATATTATTTTAAGTCTGTTAGCTTATATATCCTTCATAAATTAGCCATTTAGTTTCCATTGCATCTAGACTTCCAGCTTCCTACGACACTATAATGCCTAAAGTAATATTGTCTATTGTTTGCCTGCAATTCATAATTAACTACTTCCGCTATGACTTCCTCCATAAAGCTATCTCCTACTACCGAATTATTACAGAAACCAATATTACCTTTCAAATTGATGTAGCTCAAACTAGCAGGGACTCCCGCCTTCCATCTTGGTACAGTTATAAACAGTCTGTCTTCATATATCTCCAGGCCCATGGGCATATTGTTCTCCGGGATGAAGGTCTTGGCTTCTATAGCCTGAGTCCTGGCTGCATTGCTGGGGAACTCGTAGTCGATCTGCTTCCACTCGTACACGATGTGCAGCTGGTCCATGCACACGCAGAAGTAGACCAGGTGCAGGAGAATGAGGGTCTTTAGGCCCCCCATCTTAAGAGCTGGAATTTAAAGAAGAAAATTGGTTACTTTAAGTTTAAAAGAATAGATAATGGTCGACCCAGGAGTCCAGGAGTGCAGGGGCCAGGGAGGCTTTTGGATTAGAAACTGGATGAAATACGTTTAAAAAGAGATAATTTTATGCGAGATGATCGCTTTGGGAACGTTGTTGTCTGACATGAATTCTAGTAACATTCGTATCCGAAACGCTTGCAGTGTTTTGAAAGTTGTAGATAGTGGTTTTATCTCAACAACTACAACCACAGGACACTCATAACACCACATTTGCATCACAAAAACCCACTTATTATCGGACGCACTATCGTACCACGTAGGTACCAAAAAAACCCACTTTTAATAAGTCAATCTTGCATAGTAATTATATTATTACAATCAGAGTGTGCCGGGTGGACAAATTGAAAGGAGTATGGCCTTGGACGAGGTCAGAGCATATTTCTTGTGACCTTGGCTTATAGGAAGTAGGTACTTGTTTTGGTCGTAATGTTAAAATTAAAACCGTTTCATTATGTAACTAGTGTGAAATTGTTTTTGGGACCTGTTTGCTGTGCTTTTTATCTTTATTTATTGCGTATTGTCGATATTGTTATTGTAAATTATGCGAGAGGTGAGTAAGGAGGATTAACTAGTTATACAAGTTTTTTTTCTAAGTAGCTTCCTACGTGATTGTTTCAATTTATTCTTTGAAAACTTGTTGGTATTATAATAATATAATGGTCACAGTATCTAAGCTATGTCACCCCGACCAAATGAGTTAGTTTAGGTTAGAACTGTGCTGTGACCAACAGCGCGCCAGCCGAGCGAGCGAAGCGAGCTTTGCCGGAAAAGCAGCCGGCGAGCGCTACATGTAAGTTGGTTGCAGAATAGTTACTTGGTTATTTAGTTTTTTTTAGAATATCAAAATAGGTATTCATTGATGTTGTAAAATCTATTTGGAAGATACTTTTTGTTAGGTTTTATGTCATTTGTAATGTCGATAAAAAGATATTCGAAATTTAATATGCTTGTAACTTGACGTTTGAATAGCAACCATCGTACAATGTTTTCTGAGTTTTTCTTTTCCTTTCTTATTTCCCTATTTCCACGAACGTGATTCTTCATATCTATTATCATACCTATTACAATCACAACACGTTATCAGCACGAGGCTCTGTATATTTTATCTACGATCGAATTTAAAAGGAGATTGGTGGTGAAAATATGTCGTCTGCAGTTTCTGGTATGTCACTAAATGGTATTCCGATACTTTGTAATAGAGAAGGATACACTGTGTGGAAATTTAAAATGAGAATGCTATTAATCCATGAAGGATTGTGGGAAACCATAAGCGGAGTAGTTGTCGAAGGCAATAAGACGGCCGACGATGTACGGAAGGATGAAAAGGCTCTTTCTAAAATATGCCTTACTGTGGATGGCGCTGCTATTTCGGTTGTTCGACCAGCTAAGACCGCAAAGCAAGCGTGGGATGCTCTTATGAAATCCTACGAGGATCGAAGTTTGGGTCGTAAACTGTCGTTGGAACGTAAGTTGTACAGGTACACCTTATCTGACTTTTCTAATTTAGAAGCTTACATAAATGCAATAACTACAACAGCACTAGACCTGGCCGATATTGGTATGGATCTACTCAAAAAAGGTCTAGCTGTTGGTGTTGAGTATACTGAGGTTGACAAAGAACCATGCGAACCTTGTGTAGAAGGTAAGCAGGCCCGGAAGCCTTTCAAAGGGATAAAGTATAAGAAGGCTTCGTCACCATTAGAATTGGTCCATACGGACGTTTGTGGTCCCCTGACCACTGAATCTTTTAAAGGTAATAAATACTTTATTATTTTTGTAGATGATTATACACGTTTTATATCCCTTTATTGTATGTCATCTAAGACAGAAGTTCAGAAGTATTTTTGTGCTTTCCAAGCACTTGTTGAGAGACAGACTGGCAGTAAGATTCAAACCCTTCGGTCAGACAATGGTACTGAGTATGTCAACAAGGAGCTGACAGATTATTTGCAGGCTCAAGGGATTCGACATGAAACCTCTGTACCATACAGCCCTCAACAAAATGGGGTAAGTGAACGTTGCAATCGTAGTATTGTGGAGAAGGCCCGTTCCTTGCTAGCACATAGCTCTCTGTCGAAAGCTTTTTGGCAGGATGCTGTTGAGACTAGTGTTTATTTAAAGAATAGGTCACCTCATCGTGCACTTGATGGTAAGACGCCATATGAAATGTGGTGTGGTAGTAAACCCGACCTGTCTCATTTAAAGGTGTTTGGTTGCCGAGCTTTAGTTCACGTGCCTTCATGTCAGAGAACTAAGCTTGACATGAAAACTTCTGAACATATCTTTGTTGGATATTCAGACGATCCAAGGAGTTATTTTTTCCGTAGCGCGGAAAACCCTCGGAGGTTGATTAAGTCACGGGATATTACGTTCTTTGAAAATAATTTTTCAGGATTGAAGGATAAATCTGTTCAGCCTGAAGTTGTTGTGAGCCCTAATGTCATTAATCTTTTTTCACAAACTTCTTCAGATACCACATCGCCACAGGAGATTTCTATCTCATCTGCTTCTATTTCTTCACCTACTTCAGAAAGTGTGGACATGGAGGTAGAGCAAATTGACGATTTTGTGGACGCGACTGATGAAGCTGGTGGGGTTGGCGACACAGAGTCTCTACATTCAGGTGAACAACGTGATCTGTCCTTGGTTCCTTCAGATGAACCCAACGATGTATGTCCTGAGAGAAGATATCCTAATAGAGTACGTAAACCTCCAGATTATTATTCATATGGCACTCACGGTGTTGATTTGTTGTGTGATGATCCGAAAAGTTATCGTGAAGCTATTAATAGCGATGATAAAGATAACTGGATTTCCGCAATGAAGGATGAGTACAATGCCTTATTGAAAAAGCAGACTTGGACATTAGTGGATAAACCAAATAAAAAGGTTATACCATGTAAATGGGTATTCAAGGTAAAGAGGGACGCGAACGGTGCAATAGTTAAGCATAAGGCGCGACTAGTTGCGAAAGGTTTTAGTCAAGTTTGGGGGACTGACTATAACGAGACTTTTGCCCCTGTAGTTCGAAATTCATCTCTACGTACGCTTATAGCGTTGGCGGCAGAAATGGATTTAAAGATCCAACACATGGATGTGGATACCGCATTCCTCAATGGGGACTTAGAGGAGGAGGTGTACATGCAACAGCCTGAGGGATTTGCTGAGCGCGGGGCAGAAGGTAAAGTCTGTTTGCTCAGAAAATCAATTTATGGTTTGAAGCAGGCAACTCGAGCCTGGAATATCAAATTGCATCAAGTTCTATCGAAAATTGGCTTTGCACGAACATCTGCGGAATCATGTGTTTACTTGAAAAAGTTTGGTAATGAAATCATAATACTTGCAGTCTATGTTGACGATCTAATTGTCTTTTACAAAGAAAAATGTTTGTTTGACGCTGTCAAAAATGACTTAGAAAAATTTTTCTCGCTAAAAGATTTAGGTGCATTATCATATTGTTTAGGCATAAATATTAACCGTGTTGACGATAAAATCATGGTCAGTCAGAAGACCTTTATTCAGGCAGTGTTGGAGCGGTTTAATATGAGAGATTGTAAGGAGATGTCTACACCTTTGGAGAATAACAAGTTGGAGAAAGGTAATCCATCATCTCTTGGTGAATATCCTTACCAAAACTTGATAGGATGTCTCATGTACCTAGCTGTGAATACGAGACCCGATATAGCTTATGCCACAAGCTATTTAAGTCAGTTTAATAACTGTTACGATAAGAGGCATTGGTTGGCCGCTAAAAGAGTGTTACAGTATTTGAAGGGTACTATGGATTACTGTATTACTTACAGGAAAGTCGGTAGACGTTTGTGTGGATTCACGGATGCTGACTGGGCGAACTGTGTACATGACCGTCGGTCGTACACTGGTTTCTACTTCACGCTAGCGGGCGGACCTATTAGCTGGGAGTGTAAAAAGCAGCCGACGGTAGCCTTATCGTCTACAGAAGCTGAGTATATGTCCTTAACCAGTTCTGCAAAGGAGGCTATTTTTCTCAGACGGTTAGTGTGTGACATTACTGGTTTTTCTGATAGGGTGTTGCTATACAACGACAGTCAAAGTGCACAGAAACTTGTGCTAAATCCAATCCACCACAATAGAACCAAACACATTGATACGAGATATCATTTTATTCGTGAAAAGGTTACTGAGGGTGTTATAAATATAAAGTTTATACCTACGGATAAAATGACAGCCGATGTTTTAACCAAGCCCTTAAGGCGCATAGCTCATCTTAGGTGCGTTGTTAATATGGGTTTAGTGATAAACAAGTAGAATAATCTTCTATTTATTTATTTTTCGTCGGTTTATATTTTGTATTTGTGTTTAGTCTGGTAGTAATGTTTTATTATTTTCTATTGTGTTTAGCATTACTACTTTATCTTTTTATTTCCATTAAGGGCGGATGTTGTAAAATCTATTTGGAAGATACTTTTTGTTAGGTTTTATGTCATTTGTAATGTCGATAAAAAGATATTCGAAATTTAATATGCTTGTAACTTGACGTTTGAATAGCAACCATCGTACAATGTTTTCTGAGTTTTTCTTTTCCTTTCTTATTTCCCTATTTCCACGAACGTGATTCTTCATATCTATTATCATACCTATTACAATCACAACAATTGAAGATCACAAAAAGACGGACATTTCTTATAATTATAAGTGTCCGTTATTATCCAAATTGGAATTATTCAAAGTTCGATTATAGTATACATGCCTTCAAGAAAGATTATTGACAAAGTTTTTTTTTTTTTTCTCTTTATTATTTCCTTTATTTATATTTTAACAAACTTATTATATTTTAAAATATTCTTTACAAAAAAAAAATTAAAAAAAACATTTTAAAATATAAAAAATTGTAGCCCACCGGTATCGGGAACAGGGTCCAAGCTACCGGCGGTCAGGGCTCCAGAGAGAGGAACCTCCTAACAATGCGGGCCGTGTCCAAAAGTACCGCTCTCTGAATCAAGCCCTTGATCCAGCTGCCCAACGAGAGCCTCCTTAGGTGTTGGTCGAGGCTCTTGGCTATTAAACCATTGGCTGTCACGACTATCGGCACAATGATCGCTGAATCCACATCCCACATGTCGACAACCTCGCGAGCCAAGTCAAGATACTTGATTTGCTTATCTTTCTCGGCTTTCACGAGGTTCTCGTCATGCGGGACGGTTATGTCAACAATCATTGCGCGCCGCTCTGATCGATCCACCACCACTATATCAGGCTTATTAGCAATAATAGTCCTGTCAGTGATGATGGATTGATCCCAGTATAGTGTGATATGGCCATTTTCGAGAACTGGGTCGGGCGCATACTTGTAGTACGGCACCTCCGATTCCACAAGGTTGTACTGCAGAGCAAGTTGCTGATGGATAATCCTGGCTACAAGGTTGTGTCTATGCAAATATTCTCCGTTAGCAAGACGAGAACACCCGGAAATAATGTGACGGATTGATTCGCCCGGACGGTGGCATGCCCGACATATGTCAACCGTACCATCCTTCACAATAAATCTCCGGTAGTTATTCGTCATCACAACTTCGTCCATAATTGCACAGACAAACCCTTCGGTTTCTCCGAAGAGTTCCCCGGAACGTAGCCAGGCTACGGACGCTAGGAAATCTACATCGGGCCCATGTAGGGCCCTGAAAAAGCGTCCGTGAAGCTCCTTACTCTGCCATACCTCCATGCGGTCGTTAGTGTCAAGCACTACAGGTTTGCGCCAGTTCTCTTTAGCCAAGGAGAGCGCGGTAAGGCCCTTGTCCACTGCCACAACATCTCGATGCATCCCCACGTCGGCTTCTAGGAAATATTCCCTGAGACTGCATATCTCACGATTGTGAAGAGTCTTAGCATTTAAGAAGCCTCGACCTCCACACTTCCGTGGGATATACAGTCTCATAACCGAAGAACGTGGGTGATGCATTCGATATGCCATCAACAATGTACGGACCCGCCTATCCAGGGCGTCTAGCTCTGTTTGAGTCCATTTGAGTATGCCGAAAGAGTACATCAAAACCGGCATGACCCAACCGTTGAAGGCACGCACTTTATTTCCGCCTGATAAAAGACTATTAAATACTTTTCTCAGGCGGCCAAAGAAGCGCTCCCTCAACGATTGTTTCATGTCGGTAACGTTGATGCCCAGTGCTTCCGACATACCCAAATACTTATAGGTTTCGGTTGCTGAGAGGGATCTAAGATTTATGGAATCTGTGAGCTGGGTTCCCACAGATTCCACAATCCTCCCTCGTTTTACATGCATGACCGCACATTTGTCCACACCGAATTCCATCCTGATGGCGCTACTGAAAGTTTCAGTGACCTTCAATAGCTCCATCAGTTGCAAATCGTTGGGGGCAAAGAGTTTCAAGTCATCCATGTAAAGGAGGTGAGATATAACCTGACCACCTCTCTTCAACCGATAGCCTAGACCTGAATCCTCCAGCAGCGTGCTAAGAGGATTCAAGGCTAAGCAGAACCAAAGTAGACTCAAACTGTCGCCCTGAAATATACCCCGCTCTATCCTTATCGGCTCACTATTCCTCTGGATTTGCCGACATCCTGGATAGCGAAGGACTGTCCTCCATTGCCCCATACACGACATCAAGAAGGTGCGCAGGGTTGCATCAATTTTATACAACTCTAGCACCCTCATGAGCCATGTATGTGGCACCGAGTCATAGGCCTTCTTATAGTCTATCCAACATGTCGACAGATCCTTTCGGGAACGGCGAACCTGTTAATCCAGTCAAAATAGACAAAAATAAGTCATAACTTAGACAAAATTCGCATAGAGCTGAAAATTGGCAGATATGTTAAATACATCATTATAAATGAAATGTCAAAAATCCCCTTCGATCCTACTTCTGCAAAAAAAATTATTCAAGGTCAAAAGTACAAAATTAAGGTTTTTTCCATTTTTCTCGAAAACAGTAAGTATTATCGTGAAAATAGATCAAACAAAAGTTGTAGATCATACAATTCTCTACAAAAATGGTCCAGTCACTTTTTCTCTTACGACTCACCATTCGTGAGATATCGCGGTTTTAATCATTAGAAATTTCATATTTTACATAATATGCACACATTTCCGCACCACCTATGAGGTAATGTACTTAGTACATTTTTTCTAACGTGGTTTCCCCAGTAGGTGATGGAGATAGCCCTTCAATTAACTCCCCTTGACCTGTATATATAGCAGGAAGCGGCGCTAGCCGCCATCAGGCTAATGCATCTGGGCATATGGGGCAAAAATATTACCAGTCCACACGCTAAAATCCTGGACCGGGCGATTGAGTACCAGCCTCTCATCGCTGCCCCGTGTGATAGAACACCAAACCAACCGATGTTCAACAAGAACTACATTATACAAACAGTTCAGGAAGAAAGGGATCAGTCAGGAGTCAATGAAGTGCGCATTTATACAGACGACTCTAAAACACAAAACGGTTCAGGTGCTGGCGTACACTCCCTTGACCTAAATATTAACTTTCACATACCACTAGGCACACATAGTTAGATCTTTTAATGCGAATGTGTTGCCTTAACACAAGCTGCAACAGCAGTAAAGCGCTTAGGCATCCGGAACTATGGCATTAAATTCCTATCCGACAGCCTATCTGTGCTCAAAGCTTTAGGAAGCAAACAAACTAACAATAAGCTAATTTTTGAGTGCCATCTAGCTCTGGAGAGTTTATCGACGTCTAATCGTATTACTCTCCAGTGGATCAAAGGGCACAGTGAATCTCTGGGCAATGATGCTGCAGATAAACTTAAACTTAGAAACTTAAGAGAGGCTCTGATATGAGGGTCCTAGGCCCGTACCCACTTCTCCATTTGCCTTTCTCACAATGTCGTGCGTGGATTCGCCAAAGATCGACCGAACTTCATAACAACAGATGGACACGGACAACAGACTGTAGACAGTCAAAATTGGCTTTACCAATGATACACCCGCGATTAACCAAAAAACTTCTCAGCCTGAGTAGGAATAACCTTAGAATAATAATAGGTACAATTACGGGCCACAACCTCCTTAACAAACATCTTTTCAACATAGGCGCCACGGACAGCCCCCTTTGCAGGGGCTGCCTTGATGCCGAGGAATCAGCCGCCCACGTCATCCTGGATTGCGAGGCCGTGGCTTCTCAACGTGCAGAAATCCTCGGAACAATGAGGTCGCTCCGCGAAGCCTGTGAAGCTCCCAGGAAGCTTCTGTGCTTCTGGGCGGAGCTAGGCTGGCTCTGTTAGCCAGAATCCCCACGCACAACGGCCCGAATACGGGAAAGGGAGTCCCATCATCATCATCATTCCCCAAGGTATACTCTACGATCTATGAAATGTGTGCATATTATGTAAAATATGAATTTTCTAATGATTAAAACCGCGATATCTCACGAATGGTGAGTCGTAAGAGAAAAAGTGACTGGACCATTTTTGTAGAGAATTGTATTATCTACAACTTTTGTCTGATCTATTTTCACGATAATACTTACTGTTTTCGAGAAAAATGGAAAAAACCTTAATTTTGTACTTTTGACCTTGAATAATTTTTTTTGCAGAAGTAGGATCGAAGGGGATTTTTGACATTTCATTTATAATGATGTATATAACGTCTCTGCCAATTTTCAGCTCTATGCGAATTTTGGCTAAGTCAAATGTCTATTTTGACTGGACTATGTTGGCTAATGGCCATATCAATGAGGAGTAGCTCCTTAGTACCACGGGACCCGTTCCTACATCCATTTTGAGAAGCACACATAACAGAATTCTCGTTAATATGTTTATCTATTTTAGCTCTCAAAATGGAGGTAAGAACTTTATAGACCGTTGGAAGACACGTAATCGGTCTATAATTTTTGGGTTCCGCAGTACTACCCGATTTATGGAGCAGGTGGGTTATTCCAGTCGTCAGGAACTCTGGTAGCGACCCTGACTCTAAGGCTGACTGGAATAGGGCTGCCAAGCAAGCATGCGATCTTGTGAGCCATTTAATCCAGAAGTTGTGCAGTCCGTCCGGCCCTGGTGATTTCCAATTTGGCAACGGACGAACTGCGCAACTTACATCTTGGGGGCTGATCGTTATTGCCCCCATTTCTGTTATTGCATCGCATGTTCGCTCGACGTCCCGAGTCCACTCACCCTCGGTATGACTGACAGGTACTGACCAGATGTTACGCCAAAATGAACACATGGCGTTATCATCCGGCAGGCACATGTCAGTCACACCTTGGTCCGGTCGCTCCCATGCTCTGTAGACCCACCTTTCATCGCTTTGGAAGGTGCGATTTAGAGTGTACCGTTCCACCCGACGCTTATACCTACGAATACGGTTTGCCCATGCATACACTTTCTGCTTCCAGAAGTCGATGCGCTCTGTGACACGGGACATGTAGTCTTGAGGACTGATATCAGTCCCCGAAAACGCCCGCCTCACAAAGCGCATCACTCGAGGGCGATTGTTGCCCTCCCGGAAGCAGATTAGTTTGCCGATGAACGCTCTGGCCCCAGCAATGCGTCGTTCAATCCTATACTGCCATGCCGGTACGGCTGGTTTCGGTCGTGTAGCTCTGTCATCCGGAAATTTGACATGAGCTACACGACATGCCGTTACAGCCGCGCAATACAGGATTGAATGAGCATCGGTGAGGTTTTCGCAGTTATCAAAATAGC
Organism: Luperina nickerlii; assembly: GCA_963855955.1. Classification (NCBI taxonomy): domain Eukaryota; kingdom Metazoa; phylum Arthropoda; class Insecta; order Lepidoptera; family Noctuidae; genus Luperina; species Luperina nickerlii. The sequence goes on along the minus strand of OY979676.1, from coordinate 20,889,660 downwards.
TTGACAACTGCGAATCCAGAACAGCCACCAGCGCCCTATTTCTGTTATGCATGGGCAAACGAGGTAAGCGTGGTCTGAGTTCGGGTGTCATGAACCGATATTCTCTGATCGCACCCTCCAAAGTACTCCTCATCACCTCACTGCACTGGATACTTACATTAGTAGCCATGTCATTACTTACGTCGTTTTCGCAAATTAATGGTGTGGTAGACTGTGGTGGTGCCACAGCCTGCGACGGCGTAGCAATGACATGGCTACTCTGCATTTCAGTCCGCAAGCGATCAAGCACGGTGTCATCCAACATACGATTACGCTGGATGACTCGTACCTGATCCGACAGTCGTTCTCTTTATTATTATTAGGGGGTTAAAAAGTCATACTTGCATTGCAGTCTTGAAAGCACTATTAATCCTTCAGGAATAAAAACAAAATAAAAAGCGGATCAAACCGAAACGAGAAAGTTTATAGTGGACAAGACAGAGATTAAAACAGAAGAGGTACTAGCATCGAGGAGGGGGGGAGGGGTTCAGGGGATCAGGGGGCCTAAAAAGGCCACTTTGGCAAAATCATAAAAGGATAACATTATGAATCAAAATGATTAGTTAACTGTTCAGTTAATCATATCAAACCCCATTGGTGAAGGATTTTTCAGTAATTTTTTTTGTCTGTTATGTTATAACAATCAATCCAATCCAAATCCAATCCCAATCTCTTTGATTATACCTACGTAGTGCAGCGAAAAAAGAAAAACACGGACGGTCTTCGCCTTATTTTATAATTCATAATGTTATCCTTTTATGATTCTGCTAAAGTGGCCTTTTTAGGCCCCCGGACCGGAATAACTCTAATAAGTATGTCTTGTCCAGTGACAAAAGAGTTGTTTGAAAAGCTTTTAAAGTGACTCAAAATCTGTGTAGGTATTAGAGGCAACGGAAGTCCCAGTAAAACAAAATAACCTGTTAATTCTATATTTCGAGTCACGTGAATGTGACTCATGCTTTCGATAAATCTTCACTTGGGTTTTTACGCTCAATGAGAAGTATGAAAATACATTGAGGATATATTGGACAATTTTGAATGTCAAATAGTAGACACGTCTCCTTGAGATTCATAAAAGGCCATTGAACTCAGACCGAATTCAAAATTCTAAACTAGATTTGATATCAATTTGCATCATTTTTGTCAGTTCTAAATCAAGGCTCATGAATCTTTTATGAAAATTAAAACTCAGTTCAGCTCAGACATGTCTGAGCATCGATTTAGCATACAAAATACCTAACAGTGATCATTTGGAGCCACATTTTCACTGGGAGGCTGGTAGCAGCTCGATTTAAATGACTGAAGTTGGAGTTAGGTACATTACGAAGGAATTGGAGAGGCCTTTTTCCAGCAGATACAAGTTCACTGCTAAACATTATTAAACATCCATAATACGGTTAAGGATAATGAAATATGTTTATCAGAAGACATTTTAAAGGCACTTAAAGTCCAATCGGAAAGAGGTAAATAGGTAATCATAATAAATAATTTAAATGATCATTGATCAAACCAAGCCTCTGACACAATGCAAACTTACAGTATCCTATAAACATTAGAATTCAATGCGAACTGCGTGCATAATAAACTTATAACTACCATTGTTGATCATCACAAAGGATTTTGATATTAATTGCTAACAGGTTAAAGGTGGCAGTTGAGTGAGTTTGTAAATGTTTCGCTGGCCGATTGATTACTTCGTTAGCGACTGTAATAGTTTTATGAAGTTCTGTGATCACGCTTATAAAGGTATTATCGTCATAGTTTTGAATTCCTGCTCAAACGCAACATGAATTCCTGATGGGTACGCTTAGACATGATGTTATGTAAAGTCTTGTACAGACTAAGCGTTTCAATGTACGCATAGTCGGTTACGCGTACATTGGAACGCTAAAGCCTTGTACGGACTAAGCGTTCCAATGTACGCGCAGACGGATATGCGCCAAAACGAGAACGAGAGTCGTTCCTGCAGGTATGGACTATCGTGCCTGTTCTTTTTTTAGTCGCATAACCGATCACACGTACAGCGAAACGCATAGTCCGTACAAGGCTTAGTGAGAGATACGTATCGTAAATCTTCCCTTATGAATCATGGCGAGTAAAGCAGAAACTTCGAACAACCAAATACTATATTAGGGGTTATCATTATATTATCATCACGCCTTGTTTCCCCCAGGGATTGTTCAGAGATGTACCTATCGTACACCCACGCCAGGTATGTATTTAAGTCCCATGTATTAAAGGGCAAGCCATCAGTGGGGCACAAATTTGGGTTGCAACTAAAAAATTCCAGATCGAAAAACCTAATAACGTTTTGCCTGGCCTGAGAGTCGAACCCAAGGCCTTAGGGCTCAGCAGTAGCGTTTTATTAATTTGCTGATATCGTTCAAACAATTCAAACCATTTTACTTATAGTAATGGTCGTTTTTCGTTTTTTGTTTTTTTCAGTAAATAGTATCTATGTTCAATCGGCTCCTTCAAACAGGCGCGACACGCAATAAAATCGTGCGCGACACAAAGGCACCGTAAGTCGAGCAACGAGCGGTGCCTCTGTGTCGCGCGCGATTGTATCGCGTGTCGCGCCTGTTTGTAGGAACCTTTACTGTTTTACAAACATTTCTTCTTACTGATAAAGTCAGTAAATCTTAATGAAATCGCTTTAATGTGCTGTAGTAAGATATTATTTTTTCAATGTAAAAGTTATCTAAAGTCATCGATTTTCAAACAGTAGCCAACAATAATAAACTTTCCCGTATTAGCTACTTACATATTTCACACAGACATTATTACCTAATTCCACTTTAAATGTAAGCTCTTTCTATTTGCTTATAACAAACAATTTCACATTTAAGTGATGTGAGGATTCACTTGTTTTCCATTCACAGTGATATTTTATGTGTTAGCAGCTGCTAACTAGAATAAAGTGTTAAAAGAAAGATTCATACAAGCAGACATGAATTGGAAAAGTCGATTATTATTCGAATTCTCATACCGAGTAGTTTCTTTCAACTCCTGAACAAGGCTCTTCCCTGCGGGGAAAATACGTAATTCACAATTCCAATTCTATTAATTTGACAATTCAGCAATATGCATTACCTACGTTATTTACGTTGTCGAGCAGCAGAATTGTTTAAACATGAAGGAACGGATTTCCTTCAAAATCCTTTGGTTTGTGATAGAAAGTGTATTAAAGGTGCAGGTTATCCTATAAAAGATCTAAGGGAATCTTGCCATAATTCCTATACTAGGTTGCTAATGGTTCTTGCTTTGTAAGACATTTATCGTGGTGAAGAACTGGCTGGCTTGACCATTAAAAATACGTAAAGTATGTAAATTAAATAAAATTAGCAAAATACTTATACAACATTGTTTACATAATTGTCTGGTAATAAGACAAAGACACATGAGACTGATGACCTCTAGCGAGTGTTGCAATAACTATGCTATGACGTAGAAGAGGCTGTGAAGATGTGGCACAGTGGCATAGGAAAATGAGAGACGTCGCCATGACGAGAAATACAAAGACACCTCGAGTTTTGTAATAAGTTTTTTGACGTTCGAAAAGTGCTGTTACTCAGCCTATTTTGAATCAAACACTTTTGATTTTGAATTCTATTTGTTCAATGAATCGGAACGCGTCTTCCGGTTTTCCGAACGCGACGATGATGGCGTATTCGTGCGACTATCACTTTTGGTTAGGACACGGCCTTAGCCCTACAAAGCTGAATGTGTGCAATTATTTATTATTATTTACAGTGCTATTATTATTTACAGTGGCTATTATTATTTATAGTGGCGTGCATTGGTTTTCAGAATAGGTAGGCAGACACTAGACTAGGTCTAGTCTAGGCAGACGCGGTCACTAACCAGAAATATAAAACAAAAGTATCTATTGTGTGACAAAAAAAAGTTTACAGCCACCATCTTTATTTGGAGACCTCACTATTGGCTTCAGCACCCTCAAAAACTATGAAAACGACACCCATTATTAAAAAAAAAAAAATACAGCCGCCATCTTGGATTTTCATTTTTACCCGGCTATCGGCGATCTCAATATCCATCCCTTTCTTTCTTCGCACGGCCAAATTGCGAACGAATTACAAATTACGATTTTAACATGAATTTTATTCATACTCGGTTGGTTATTTGAGTAGGCAATAGGCATGCCTACTTTAGGGTGCAAAATTGCGAAGGTCGAACGTCATGGTATTACACGTGAGACATACGTATTTTTAATTCGGGTAAAACCAATGATAATGTGCGAATAGTACGGGAGCCGAGTAGGCCGTCTGGCGACAGCCTACTGCCGCGCGTTTGTATGAAGATTTTGTTTTTTGATAAGGTATGATAATTTGGTCAGTTTTTCAACTGTGGAGAAAAAATACAATTATAATTAATTAATTTATAATTACACTAAAATGTAATTGTCAGGCTTATGGTGATTTATCGAGGTAGGCACTGCTTATATGCCTTTATACAATGCACGCCACTGATTATTTATATCCGGGTGCTGTTAGATATAGACTGGTGGCTAAATGATAACAGCTGCACAAGTAGATCGAAGGTTAAGCTACGCTTGCCGCGGTCGTTTCGTAGATGGGTGACCATCCAGTACATATCGGGACTGGAAGCCGACCCCAATACAATTGGAAAAAGGCTAGGTTCAAATCCATACTAATATTATAAATTCGAAAGTAACTCTGTCTGTCTGTATGTTACCTTTTCACGCCTAAACTACTGAACGGATATCGATAAAATTTGGCAGAGAGATAGATTGCATCCCAGTGATATTATTGTGCTTATAAGTCCTGCCTACACCATTCTAAAGAGTCTTGACCGAGTCATATTATGTAGGTTCTTCACAAGCTCGTCTGAGGTTGCGTGGTAATGGAAAATTATGTGATAAACAATAGAATAGATGTACGATAGTGTAGGAGCTAGGTCCCGTTATTAAACGAAATCATTAATCGTGTTACTGTTATTGTTATCTGACCGGCCGTGGGAACTGTACGTACTTTTAAATAAAGAAAGACATCTTCATATTATTAAATTCGGATTTTTTTAGACAGAATAAGAGTCATAATCATGCGTTAATTAACTGTGATTGAAAACCTACCTACTTATAATGTAGTTTTCTAAGTAACATTGAGGATATTATTGCTTTCAATAAGTTAAATATCAAACTAGGTTAATTAACAATTTCACATAAAGACTGTAATTACTTTTTAATTGTAAATTGACACACTTAAACACCATGTTTAATTCAATGTCGGAAACGGCAATCTTATTATTTTTTTCGAAGGTTCTTTCGTGAATAGTTTAATACCTTACATGTAGAAGCTGAGACATTTCGTCAATAGAATCTATTATTAGAAAAATTGATTTCAATTCAAATTGTTTATTGCGAACTAAGTGTACAGAATTTTGAAGATATTAACAATAGGTAGGTTCTTAGAACGTAGTTGCCTGTTAAGGCATTGCAATTTAAATGGTTATAAATATTAAAAAAAGTATGTAATACTCAATATTACAGATAAACAGTTTACATTATATTATATTAATTATCATTATTCAAACATTTTATATTACCTATATCATACTTTTCTTAGAATACATTATAATAAGTATCACAATCATTTTAATATTAAATAATTATTTTTCTTCAAGGAATTATTTTATTAAGTAATATGCCTTTTTAATCAGGAAGTCTTTTAACTTCCTTTTCAAAATACCAATTGAATGAACAGAGTTAGTAACTCGTCAAAATGTAGGGAACAGCTGATTTTTTATATTATATTTATATTTTTATAGTATATTTTTATGCCCATACATAAAATACTTGATGTACTTGACTTGTGATTCTTATGAGAACTGTTCCCCCTGGTAGTTTATTGTACCTATTATACACGTTTTCGACCAGAGTGTCAGTCAATATTCGTAATTTTAAGAACGTTAACAGTGTGATTTGAGTATCAATCAGTCAAAAATACCTCCAATTTCACTACATATTTGACAAGTTTTTGACATTGATCGTCGCTTAGATGTGACTGCGACTACATTTTGAACGTTTTTAATTACTGGAATTGGCCTTCTGATTTAGGGATGTTTATGCCAATACACTTAATGAGCGTAAGCCTTAATAGCCTATATAGCCTTAAGATTTACCCTTTATCCTTCGGAGCGTTCATTAAATTCACATGCAGAACAACTCAATACACATATTTGCAAGACAAATAGGCATTTCAAATGTCTGCATTCCGATTGTCCGTAAAACAATTCGAATGTTCAATAACAAGTTCCGATTGCATTGATTAATTTGCTACAGTAAGAGTCGTAACGAAATCTAAATTCAAACTATACTTTTTCACGCACTTTAAAATTAAAACCCCGTTCCATCGATTTTGCATTTCTAATATTATTTAGTTTATTCCCATGGCGAATGAGTAGTTTGGTCGTCAGCTCTTGGCCTAAGATTGGACGAGAATAGTATTTTAATTATAAATTCCGATTGTATTTTTAATTGTTCTTACGGCAGTATTTAATCGAACAATCGCCACTTGATGCTGATAATTACTTTTGACGTGGACACGGAAATCCCTCGATTGAACAGAGTATCCGCAAAGAAATCCGCAGAACAAGATATTCTTACCTACATACAGGGTGTGGCGTAAGTAGTGGTCCACCGTTAAGGATTTGATATACCAGACAATTTACTATAACATATTACAATTTTAAACGGTTTTGCCCAATGGTTCCAAAAAATATATTTTTTTTGTTTTTTATTTATGAAATTCCTACCTTTTGTTAGGTTGTAGATAGTTTCATCAAAAACCATTATATTTTCATTTTAATTTCTGCTATTTGCTGCTGAAATACTAGAGCTGTCGTGTAAAGTTATGGTTTTTATGTAAATTTAGAGCTTTGAAGAAAAAGTTAGTTCTTCTCTGTTTTAACCATAATTTTTCACATAATCATGCAAATTCAAGAGGGATTTTTGTATAAAAAATTACTACTAAAATGGTTAAAATTGTAGTATGTTATAGTAAATTATCTGGTATATCGAATTCCTAGCGGTGGACCACTACTTACGCCACACCCTGTATATTTATGCCAAACCGAATAACATTATTATAAGAAAAAAATAGACGCTGCTGCATAAAATAGATTACTGCTCCGGGGTAATTGCGTAACATACTATCAGTAGCAATAGCTTTCATTTTGACAGTTGAACAATATTCATTGGATTATGTACGTTGTTGAGCACCTTTGAAGCAATGAATTAGCAATATCCTTCAAAATGATTCAGATTGAAAGTGTCGGGAGCCGCGCGAAGACTCCCGGCCACCGTAGGCGCGGGCCTGCAGGCGGAGAGTAATGGGTAGTTCACCGTCCGATCAGGACCAGGCCCGTGCCGGACGGCGCGTACGTGTTCCACGCGCGCCTCAAAGAGATGTCAGCATCAAATTTAAGGGGCCCGTAAGGGCCGAAGCCTGCCGGGTCAGCGGTATTGTCCGAAAGGGTTACCGCTGGCCCAGAACATAAAGGGCTAAGGAAGGAACACAGGTGGGTTTTAGTCAGTAAGAGTCTGACACTCCCTTCCGCTCCACCCAGAGCGGGAGGGGTCATTTGATGATTTCCCATCCAGAAAAAAAAACAGTGTGTTACGCAGTTAGGCAAATGCGGTAGGTCTAGTATTTAACCCTTATGTATACTGTAAAAAACTGGTCTGAACCTATGTAACACCTGTCAGATTAATCCATTGGTCATCTGGATCTGGTTCAGAAAAACATTCCTCAAAGTCAGCCCCTACTAGATATTTTCAGAATATTATAAGTTCATATATAATAATAAACATTATCCTCCTTGGAGACTTTTTATTGCCTTGGGTATAAGTAGAAATAACCTTCTTTTTTTGAAGTCGGTAAAAAAAAAGCAGCAGAAAGCCGAAAGCAGGAAGCAGAGCGGAGAGCGGCAGAAAGCGATAAGGCCGCTTGTTGAATTTTTTGTATTCATAATCGTATTTTTTTTGTTATGTATTTTCTGGTGTACAATAAAGTATATATAAATAAAAATAAATATAAATAAAGAACCGCCACACGTGTAGTAACCTTTTTTCTCTACACACACATCTAATTTTACACCAATTTCCATAACATTTAAATTGGCACCACAAACAACATAATGCCAAGACGACAACCGAAAAGGAATGGCCGAGTTCAAAACACGATTAGAGGCATTCTTGCATAATCGTAACAGTTGACAGAAAAGTCAATAGACCTCTGAAGAGATAGTAGAACCGCACCTGTTTTAAGTACTTATTGGTTGCACAATGCAGACTAGACGGTGTGCGTAAAAATTCCGTTGGGGACAGCGCAAGGTGAACCGGTCGGTTTAGGAGTAATGGGCCAGTGATATACGCGCCTACACACTTACCCACTGCCTTCTTTTACGATTTGTATGATATGGTACTCGTAGCTGTACGTAAAAAGTGAGAGTCAATAAGATATATTCTCAAGAGAATGAGAGTTGATCGCAAATTGTGTATTGCAGTGAAAGTAATAAGCAGTAAATAAAAATGAAAAAACATTTATCTGATCTGCTTTAAACAGTTCCTTAAAAGCCTAACGTTCAAAACAGTATTTTTTACTGATCCGGAAACAGCAAAATGTTACCGTTATAACAGTACCTAAACTTTAACGTTTTAAGTAGCTAAAAGGTCACAAAATTAACTGTTTTATTCATTTGGTGATATCGTTCAAACCATTGTTTACATACATTAAAGTAATGGTGGTGTTCCTTTTTTTTGGTGTTTTTCAGTAAATAGTATGCTCAATCATTAAAAGTTACTGTTTTGTCTTTTACTGTTTTACAAACATTTCTTCTTACTGTATAAAGTCAGTAAGTCTTAATGAAATCGCTTTAATGTGATGTAGTAAGAAATTATTTTTTTCAGTGTGGAATTTTCAGTTTTTGGAAAACACAAACATAAGACGGAAATGGATTTGTGACCAGAACCATTCACTTTCATTTGGGTATTTCTAGAAAACAGTACAATCCTCAATGACCTCAGTAGAGCTTCCGAAAGAGTGGGTCTTAAAATGAACATGGAAAAACGGTCATGTCAAACACCCATGTAACACGGTGGGTGTTACATGGGCATTTGACATGGCCCATGTAACACTCATCATTTTAGCCGAAAGACGTCCACTGCTGGACACAGGCCTCCCCCAAGCACCTCCACATCGACCGGTTTTGTGCTTCTCGCATCCAACGAGTTCCTGCGGCTTTCACAAGGTCGTCGGTCCACCTTGTGGGATGCCTTCCAACGCTATGTCTTCCAGTACGCGGTATATAATACTCACTCTCACTCAACTCATGAAGATCGGATACTCTACACTCTAAGTAAGTAGTAGTGGATAATGTTTACCTAGGACAAACTGTCCAGTTAGGTCCAACATCGAGCTCTTGCTCGATGCTCTTGCAGATTATTCAGGTTTCTTTTCGACGATAGACCTCTTGGTCTATCGTCGAAAAGAAACCTGAATAATCTATAGGAACACTTACTTCAACAACAAACCACGGTTTTTGGTCTTTAGGTACAGACAATTGCGACTTAGACAAAACTAGTTCTTCAACTAACTTTTAAACTGTAATTAATATATTCACACAGTTCTTTTTTTCTTTTTACACTTTATTGTTTTATTTAAACCTCACAGCGGACGGAAGCAACGATTATTTTTAATTGGTTTTCCTTGTTGCGAAACCACTTATTTAACTAAAAGATATAATTCAGTCAGAAGCGTAAGTCTCAAGTCTGAATTATTTATAACCCCATTCGTAAGTGGAAAGGTTAAAGGGCCTTATGGAATATTTTGGTGGCTTTTTAAAGTCGACATTTCCTTATAAGTGTTCGCATCACGACCTTACAGGCCTAGAGGACCATATTGAGAAGTAGCTTTGACTTGGTAAGACAAGCAGTATTTTTTTCTCTTTATTTCGTATCGCACCTGCTAAAGGTTTCAGTTCATCAAATACATTTGGATCTCGTTTCGATTTACCTACATGTTTAAGAGCGTTTACGTCGTACGGCATTTCATACAACTTTCAAACCTTATTTTTCGAAATGAATGAACCGATTTTAATGAAACTTCACACGCATAAGCAGAATACAAAGGCCTAAAAAGTTAGTTAAGAACATTTTCGAAAAATAGTGTTACAGCCAAATTAGACCGATTTTAAATTTTCCATAGAAACAGAGATTTCCAGTTATCTTTTTTTAAATAAGACATTTCGAAAATGTTCTTAACTAACTTTTTAGACCTTTGTGTCCTGCTTATGCGTATGAAGTTTCATTAAAATCGGTTCATTCATTTCGAAAAATAAGAGCTTGAAAGTTTGTATGAAATGCCGTATTGAGTAAACGCTCTTAAGCCCGCATTAGGTCGTTAATATGTCCTTTTAAACATACTCGTAGGTAACTAGGTATACACCATGTATCTGTTCACGTTATCCATAAACTTTGTCAAACGCTTCTATAGCTTTACAAAATAAATCTAACAAAGGAAGTAGTATCTAAAAAGGCTTCGTTACAAAGATATTTGTAATTTAATTTATTGAAATTTAATTGAGCTATGCAGTAAGAAAGGGTCTTAACTTATTTTTGACAAGTTTCAGTCCGCCAAATCTTATGAATGAAAATACGTCTTTGCCAATTTGGATGATTCACGTCAAAGTATTTAGTCAGTATGAAAATTAACAAAAAATAAGTATTCATTGATGAAATAAATTACACGAACTAAAGTGCCTACTTGCGTTTGAACCCACAACTTTAAACTTGTAAGACCGGCCACCACTGCTCTTGAGCCATGCGGCTGTTATTATTTAGCCCCAAGCCCTTCTTGAAGAGACTCACTACTAGAGTAAAATGCTACCGACGAGGATTGTCCCAGAAAGACTAAGTTCCTTCCAAAGTCGAAGCCAGGCTGTTGCGCTCGCGCACACGTCTTCCGTACAAATTATCTTTACTTACATGTAACATGTCGTATACATAAGGTACGATAAAGTCGATCAGTTAAGTGGGTAAGCTTGCAACGAAATTAGTGGGTCGAGGCGAGCGGGGCGAATTGACCAGCGCCCGCGCATGGCTACGACAAAAAGAATCAACACATGTCTCGCTCATGTAACATGCTGGTAATGGTGGTAATAATGATAATGTCACTGGTTCTTGAGGGCCGAGTCTAATGTGGTCCTGTTTGATTACTAGCCGAGCTTCTGGGGGCCTGGACAAGTGGCAATCGCTTTCAAAGCGTTTCGCATGTCTACAACGACTTTCAACAGGATTGATGCTTTTCGGTAGCTTGTGTCAATCCAATACATTTTTGACTTCTTCTTCTTCATCATTATCGCTGATAGAATGACGCTTTGTCTAGGTCTTTTTTTTATTTATTTTTTTATTGGAACTGACCTGATGGAAAGCTATGGATGAGGTCTATGATGGAACGAGCTTGCCCAGAAGATGCCTAAGACACTGGAACTCCCACGCATCGACGAAACACAACAGGCTGCTTGACGCCGGACTCCAGTGGAAGGGTGGTCGCAAACCAGGCGGGCGTTACTGTTTAATTGGCCAGTCAAATAAGGTGCTAGGTGTGACTGTCCAGGATGCGCCGAGCGCTCGGTTCAGTTGAGTAACTGGCGGAACAAACTGCGCTACATGAGGAGGCTTCTTCATGCATCCCAGATCATGGTCACCACAGGTCAGTTCGAAATGTTTAATTTAACGATATGTGCCGTAAATATCCTTCGCTAAATGCCAAGATATATCTCCCCGAAGTAGCATCGCATTCTATGGTCACGGAGTTATATTATTATGTAGGTACTTAGCACCTACCTAAGATATATCTCAAAAATGTGATACCTTCTACCAAAGATCAAGAAAAAATTCAACCCAATAAAATTGTGCGTTCGTTTTCTGGCGCGTTATTCCATTTTGTGTGACAAGCCATAAAAATATACCACTAGTTTTTATCAAACTATTATAATTTACCAATATCGGACATAATAACCAACAATTAAAGCCATGTATTAACAGTCTGTTGGAAATGTACATAATTAGGCTATAAATAATAATAAAGCACTTGTGTCAATACGTTTAGGTAAATTTTATTATTATGATAGTTAAAAACATTTGAATGTCGTATAATATACAGAAATAAGTACGACATAAACATCATACTCAGACCTAGCTTACTAATAATATATCATTCTAAGTAACAAAGCTGAAGAGTTTGTTTGTATTAACGCGCTAATCTCTGGAACTAGGTACCAGCCGGATTTGAAAAAATCTTGTTGCATTTTGATAGCCCAATTCTCGAGGCAGGGTATTAGCTTTTTAACATCACCCTAGGACTCTTAAGAGCCGGGCTAAAAGAAAAAAAACCGGGCCGAAGAAAGCCGGACCCGCGCACCGAGGGTTCCGTACCATCATAATGTTATAAAATTTTCAACGGCGAGGCCTATGTTTGTCAGAATTTTAACACTGCACGCTGCGGTGTAGAATATTGCAGTTTTAGGTTAGCGCCATCTCTTGACCGATAGTGAAACTAATGTAACTTCTGTTGATAATTTCTGAAAAAGTGTAGGTACTATTTCGAGACTTCCTTTAATTTTTCCTGTAATCTTTACATAAACTTCTATCACACAGAATAATTTAAGATTTTTCTTTTTGCAAACTTTGGAGATAAGGGGGGAGGGGGGAACGGTAGTTTTTTTTTTCATCAAAATAAGGATTCCGTTTTACCATTTTGGTACGGTACCCTAAAAAGGCAGAAAGAACGCTAAGCGAAATCGAAGTAAAAACGCGAGAACTCAAACGAAATCTTTCTACATTATTTTCCAACTTAACCAAGTAAACTAATTAATGTCACTTCATTTATTTAGTTACTTCTTTATACAGGGATGCCTACTTTCTTCTAAGAGGGCACCGACCAAACGCCGACCGCGGAAGGGGAAACGGAAAATAGTGGCCACTATTATCCGTTTTAGTGATTGTAATAAAACTAAACAATATAAAACTACCGTTTATAATAATATTAACGTATAATCTTGTGGAGCACAACTTCACGTGCTTATTTTCTGCATTTTCATTCTAAAATTAAATAAATAACCAAACAAACGATGAGGGCGCCACTGCGCGGTCGGCGTAGCCTTATGTTATTTATATCATCACTTAGCTGCCTCGGCTTATTTTTAATTATTTTAATTTTGAATTGTTGTTAGTTAAGTACTATTTCTTGTACTCTGGACGCTTTTAACGCGTACGTCTTTTTTAATTTTTTACATCGTTCTCACATTATATAATAATTAATATCAAAAGTAATGATGTAACTAATATTTTTGTAAAATATGATTTAAAAAGAGTGTCCATGGAGTTTCTTGCCCGTTCTTCTCCATAGGTACCTACGCTTTGGAATGGGCAACTAGCTTCATATTTTCTGACTGACCGACTTCTTGACAATTCAAAAGTGCCTGTAAATGGTTTAATTGAAATAAATGCTTTGAGTTTGAGTTTGAGTTTGAGTATAGATGTTCCAATGATCTGTTAAATAAAATGAGAATATTTTATGATATACTACATTGGAGTAACGGATTAGCAGATAGCTCATCTAAGGAAACATGAGACATGGTGAGACAACCTCTTACAAGATCAACAACTGTCTGACGACTCGGCCACCAATGACATATCCTGCCGAATAAGCAATTGTATAGCAATACGAAGAGCAATCAAATCCAACAACATTATTAATACTAAACAAACTCAAATGAAAATTTTCCACCTTTATAAAGATAGAAAGAAAGGAAAGTGTTAATTGCGGCTCGAACAGGAAGATCTCAAATTAAACTAAACACAGTCATAAATAAAACTAAAAAACAGTGGCCGGGAGTGCCGACAGAAGTGAAAACAAAACACAAACAGAATACTTTGCCATCACTCACTGACATATCGGATTTAAAACCGAGTACACCCCGAGGACAGCCGAACACACCCGATTGTAGCGCGGTGTCAGTAACAGTGTCGCGAGTTCAATGGTTTTTTCCATCTCAAAAAATTCCCAACGCGCCTAAAGAAATTTTCACTTAAAAAAATTTTTATATAGTAAGTAACAAAAAATAAATAAATCAGAAAGTGCTATACGAGGGCCAAAGGCTAAAGGCATTTGGACGAGTTTCGAACACACCTAAACCAAACAAGGTTTCCTAGCCATCATTAACCATATTCCAAGTCAAATGTGCCTAATTGATACAAAATCTACGCAAAGTGCTAGAAATTATGCAAATATTAACCAAGGCCAATTTGCCGTTCACATCTGTTTAAAAAATAATTAACGCTACATGCTCTGCTAAGTTTCGGTCTAGATATTTTTCAACGTGGAATTAATTAGATCCTAATAATTAGTTGCAATTTTATGAATGTTCTGGTGGAGTCTTCCTGATGTACCTAATGGTCTAATAGACGTAGAGTCTGTAGCTCGAAGGTCTTATGGCTTCTCATTGGGTTCTGCTTGAAAAATATATAAAAAAAAATTAAAAACTGTTTTTTCACAGAAATAATGTTTTAATAGCAAACTATTATTACATGACATACGCACATAGACGTATAAAAAAGTATATATGACAGAGCTTGTTTTTTTATACATCATTTATAATTTACACTTATTCACCTATAGGTATACTAAACTTTATTTATTACCCTGCAGATTTTAAAACAGATATATAACAAGTTATTTTTTTAATATTTTCTACATTCACAGAACACATCAAAGAGGTAATTATGTATTTTATTTTTAAAATAAGTTTTTGGACATAGAACTTCTTTTAAACATCCATATGCCATAGCATATGGATACTTAATTCAGATTTGTTTAACTATTGTGGCTATAAAAGAAGACCAAAGAAACGATGATGGTGTAATGAAAGATGATATGTCTTGAAAGGAGGTGACTGAGATGATGGCGGATAGAGATAGAGAGATGTAATGAAGAAACAATGCTACCCTTATCCCAATTAAAATTAAATTGGAATAAGGACAGGAAATTTCAGAGAACATTGGAATACTATCAGCTTCATGAACACACAGAAGATCACGGGTAGGTGATAGTGATAGTGCTAGACTGCTACAGGAGGCAATAAGTAGTAAGTGTTCAGATTTTTTCTTATAACAGGGGTCACCTCGTGCTAGCCTTTTCCCAACTATTTCTGGGGTCGGCTTCCAGCAGTGTGATTCTGTAACCATCTCACCGTGAAAACTTAGGTGAAGTGAGCGTGGAGTGAGCTATCAATAGTGTCAATTCCTAGGAAAAACAAACTCACATCACCTAAGTTTTCACGGTGAGATTTTTACAGAATCGACCGGCTGTCTAGCCGGATGCAGCCGAATACCAGTATTTTACATAAGACTGCCCATCCGACCTCCGTAACCAAGTAACTGTGAAACGACTTTCGAGCCGAACGACGATCAAAGATCCACAAGTGACAGCCGGGAGTCAGGGACCAACGGCTTAATGTGCTTCCCGAGGCACGGAGGGATCGATATGTAAAGATCCCATCCATGGACCGACCTCGTCAACAGCGTTAACCTGATCGATCGATCCATGCGGCTGTTATTACTTAGCCACTAGCCCCTCTAGTGTTTTGCAGGTCACAGAGCTTCAATATACCTTGGCATTGAGAGACTCATCGCAAACACAAGGACGCCATGAAAGGTCGCTGATTCGAATGATACCTATAACAATATTGTGCAATAATCGTAAATGTTATTGTACAGACGCCAACACATCAAGCTACCCGAAACTGTCAAATTTTCTCAATCAATTTTGAACCTTATACTTTAGTGATAAAGTTGAAAATCTGTAGCGGTATCTACAACGCCACATGCAAACAACGCGTCATACTGACGTCACGCAAATCCTGCATCGCGCAAGCAGAGTTTACCGCGCAACTAGCATAGATACAACGGCCCGACATTAATCAAGGGGCAGTTGCCCGCCAGACACAACACCCGTCTGGTCGGAGGATCCTCCCTTTTCTATGGAGGTTGAGTGAACTTTACACCCTGTTCCTCATACCTCTATACTGGTGACCCCGACGTGATTAAAGAAATTAAAGAAATTTTACAGATTGTAGCAGGTTGATGTGCTGGCGTCTGTAGTCTGTACATATAAATAAACGCACTTTTATTATTTTGGTCTACTGTTTGACGGGAAGTTAAATCATTGTTAACTAGCAGCGCCCCGCGGTATCAACCGCATAAGTGTCGATCCCGTTCGAAAGACACGTGGCGCCATCTATTATCATGATAACTTTATTCTTGTTTTCCTCGGGAACAGCACTTTTTTTCGGGATGAAAGGTACCCTATGTCCGTTTCTGTACACCTGACAACGTATATGCAAAATTTCAGGATGATCGGTTCAGTGGTTTAGGCGTGAAAAGGTAACAAAGAAACAAACAATCATACTTCCGTATTTATAATATTAGTCAGGATAGTTGGGATTTTTTTTCATTCCGCTATAACATGCCGACTACGGAAAACCGTGATTATAGTATACGCGGTTTTCCGCAGTCGGCAGCGTGCAGCGTTTCATAACCAGCCTATAATGTTCCCACTGCACTGAGGCACAGGCCACCTCTCCGTGAGAGGGGGTGGACCACCACGCGGTTCCAGAGCGGGTTGGTGGATGTCTTCTAGTTTTTGGTTCTAGTACATGCCGGTGTTGCGGTGTTCTCACGATGGTTTCTCTCACTGTTTTGAGAGCAGTGGTAATCACATAATTTACACAAAGTAAAGAGTCTGTCAGGGTTCGAAACTACGCCATACAGCTCGTAAACAGCGGGAGTTTCCACTGCGACACCACTACACTATAGCAGCTTTTGGGACAGGCTAATACAGATAGAAAAAAACCGGCTAAGTGGGAGTCAGACTCGCGCACCGAAGGTTCCGTACAAAGTAGGTATGTAAATAGTTTATCACGGGATGTTTTTTTTAATGTAACAACAAATTTACGCATTTCAGATTTTTTCTTTACTTGTGCTACAAGACCTTGCTTCTTGCCAACATGATTCTAGGTCAACGGGAAGTTAAACCCTATAAATTTTAATTACCTTGAAAGTGTCGAAATATACGTTTTTAGCGTCATAAACGGCCGTATTTTTTTTTTACGATAACTTAGATGTTTGATTTTTTCACAGGGACTGTAGACGTGAGAATATGGTATTAATTTCAACTCGATATCTCCACGTGTTCCCGAGATAAAGGTTCTTGACAGACAGACGGACAACAAAGTGATCCTATAAAGGTTCCGTTTTTTCCTTTTCAGGTACAGAACCCTAAAAAGGTGAGAAATTATTTTTAGATATCGCTGTTTAATTTGTTCAACAGACTCAAGGCCAGAATACTAATAGTAAAGTCTAAACAGGTATTTAAAGTTATTATTATGAGAACAATATTTGTAACATTATCTTCACTTATGTATAGGTACAGACGACAGCACATCAAGTTACTACAATCTGTCAAATTTCTTTAATAGATTTTCAACTTTATCGCTGAAACATAAGGTTCAAAGTTGATTGGGAAAATTTTACAGTTTTGGGTAGCTGTGTATGTGTATGTGCTGGCGTCTGTACAATAAACTTGATTTAAAGTGTCCAATAAGCTTGAGTTGGAGAATGTAACCAACAGTGTTAATTAAACTATATACAAATACGTAAAACTTCTTGTTTGAATTCATGAGTTACTACTACGTACTATAATTTATTAACGTTAGAGTTCGTAGCGTTTTGTGGTTTAGCTAAGCGTCATTCATTGAGTGTTGACCATTAACAAATTAATTTTGTTAGCAATATTACCATATATTATTACGTATAAATTAATTGCATATTATACGAGTACTTACTTAGCGTCATAGCTAGACCAAAGAAATGATAGATGGACTGGGTAAATGGTGATATGGTTAGTGTCTAAACACACTATGCCGAAAGTACGCGGCCGAAGTTCGCCATGATTACGCTACTAATGCTATTTGAATTACTGACAACACCTTATGCCGAAATTACGTTGCGTTATAGCGTACAGCCGAACTTCTGTTGGCGTAAGTTCAGCGGCAATTCGGCGGCAACGTATGCTGTAGAGCACACGCGACCGAAGTTCGGTTCGATTGCTTAAGAAGTTCCGGGGCGGGGAGCAGCGGGAGGCAGGCATGCCCGCACCCCGCGTGTGCGCTACTGAATTTCTGCCGCGTAAGTTCGGCACTTATGTTGTGTCATATCAGTCGAATATGTCGGAACGTAAAATCAGCCGCGGAACTTCGGTCGCGTACCTTAGGCATAGTATGTTTGGACACTTAGAAAGGGAGTGACTAAGTACCGAGATGACGACTACTAGAGAAGTATGGAAGAAAAAGATATATTTTTTTTTCAGGATGGGATATCATCAAATGACCCCTCCCGTTCTGGATGGAGAGGAAGAGAGTGTCAGACTCTTACTGATTAAAACCCACCCGTGTTCCTTCCTTAGCCCTTTATGTTCCGGGCCAGCGGTAACCCTTTCGGACAATCCCGCTGACCAAGAAATAGATACTTAATGTCTTTCTTTAATTTGTGTAATACGTAATCATCATCACCAGCCTGCAGCAGTCCACTGCTGGACATAGGCCTCTCCTATTGCACGCCATTCAACTCGATTTTCAGCAACTCTCATCCAGCTGCTAACAGCCATCCTGCGAAGATCGTCGCTCTAACTTGCCTGAGGGCGTCCTACCTTCCGTTGGCCGATTGTGGCCTCGTAATTCATAATATTAATCACAAATGAGAGCTTGATCAAACCAAATAATAAAAAAATAAAAATTATATTGTCTCTACCATTGTGATCAAACAGCAAATTGAGACTAGCTTTACAATAATGTCAGAACGTATCTACGACCGACCGACCGACAGTAAACCTGCATAGAGCATTCCTCAGAACCTTGTACATACGAACTTTTACAAAGTACATAGCTACAATCACGAGCATAATACCTTACACATAGGTACAGTACAATTGTTATTTCAAGAGAAATTTTCTTTTGAAATTTGAAAAACAGTTTTCTCATGATATTTTTTTTTATGGAAAAAATTACTTCCCTAACAAATATGTACCACTAAGCGAAAACCAAAATACGTCTTTACAGCGTCTCTCAAATGGCTATCGAAGTACCACGATGATACAACGTTCCGTGATGCATTTCAGATTTACTGCTAACTCTTTTCTAAACAAAGTTATTCGTGCCGGAACAACTTACCCCCGGTACTTTGAACCCCCGCCTCCCTTAGCATGGTATCGAGAACATCACATTCGTAACACTAAAAAATTCCTATCAATACTTCAGGAGGAACTTACTTTAAATCTTGCGTAAGAAGTGTAACTAAGGTTTATTTATGCTTGTGTTTGTAACTATCTAAGACCTTGATAAATCCCAAGGGGGTACCCAGTCTCGGTATGTCACGGCATGTCACGTACGACATAGGAATTTGAAGGTTGGACATGTTGATAGAATAATTGTCTATGACAAGATACTAGTTTATGGTTTGAACTAACACATTTAAGTTATTAGGTGCACCCATTGCCTCACTCGCTTAGAAGAATACCATTGAGAAACCTAGCCAGAAATCTTATTTTTTTGCGGTGCCTTTGTGTCGCGCGCGATTTTAACGCGTGTCGCGCCTGTTTGAAGTAGGCTTTACTTGAGGTCGGCGCGACACGTTTTCTAATTCCATTCACCCCTGTCCACCGTCACGCTATTATTCCCTCCCTTCTCTTTCATATCATTCCTCGCAAAATCCATACATTTTTTCTTTGGCCTGTTTGAATTTATGACAAATAAAGTAAAACTGAAGATATTTTTAGTTAACACCTGAGTGTTAACTGCTTCGCAGACAGTATCTAAATACTGTCCGCGAAACAGACAATTACTTAGTTAACAATCACCATGAACCAAAATGGGTATATAGGTATTTAATAATACTTAATAATGTTCACAAAACAGGAAAAGGGATAAAATTCTAAGGAAAATGGCACGTCCCACCAACCTATAAAATTAATGTCAACCACAAATTAAAAATAACGTAAGTACCTAATAGTTACTCGTATACAGCTAAAGAACCGTGGTTTTCCAGTACTTGTGGTCAGTTTTAATACAATCCTAAATGTAGGTATTACATTACCTGTCTTTCGTATCAGATTGCAGAAATGCAACGACTCTGCAGGATTCAGATTTTTCCAGTAAATGTTTCCTTCCTTGTACGGTACGTTTAAAGTGTTTAAATATACGGAATTAATCGTAGGTACAAAGCAATTTGCTTTTTAAATCATGCATAATTGATTCCGTGAATAGAACAACTTAGCATGTAGATATTTTATTTGATCCTAAAAA
This sequence comes from Luperina nickerlii, assembly GCA_963855955.1. Classification (NCBI taxonomy): domain Eukaryota; kingdom Metazoa; phylum Arthropoda; class Insecta; order Lepidoptera; family Noctuidae; genus Luperina; species Luperina nickerlii. Next base: position 20,869,161 of record OY979676.1, on the reverse strand, counting down.
TATTTCCTTACCTGCTTAGGTAATTGTATGAAAATATGAATAAAGTGCATATAAATAGGCGACCACCTATTTATCTTGATCACATTGGTATGTACAACTGTTGCATTTAGTAATGCGACCTTGAAGGTACCTGTAATAACTCCTACTAAGGGGTGAAAGAATCTCCTTGCTATGAAGATTACGCGTTATAATAAGGCGTAGGGCTTGATCAGGAAGATATGAAAGACTATAGAGACGGTGTTAGCAACTATATTAAACTGACAATCAATGCGACGTCATTAAAGTTCCATCCAATCAATATAAAATGTGTATTAGGAGATGTAAGGACTAAGTATATCTGCTTTTTACATTTCTATGGACTACATTATCATACATATACATACATACATAATAGGTGTACCTACTCTACTAGCAATAGTGGAATTCCACCGGCAATGCAATCGAACAGTCGTAAATACCAACTTTCCTATCAACACGATGATTTCAGTGCGAACTGTGGGATTTAATGCTAAATTCTTGACATTCCAGTTATATTTTATTGCTCACCGGTTAATCTTAACGAACGGTTAACAAAACATGTGTGGTAGGATTTCAATTCTAGAAACAGTTATTATAATGTCGAATATGATTTTGCATGCGCATTTTTGTTCACCAGAAATTGCCATGAAATTGAGTGGGTAAACGAGGCTTTTATGCGTAGAAAAAGACTAAATTTTGAAAATCGAGAAAGTCATAAAAATGGCCAAACTTTTCTACTCACCTGCTCGTTTTTGACAGTTTTTACATACGAAAACTGTCAAATTTATTCACCGGGTAAGGCTTTGCAAGGTAGGTATAGTATGTAGTCCTAAACGACTTATCTAAACTTAGCAGATCACACACGGAAGACGACATGCTGAATTATTTCTTAAGGTAAAATTCGTCAAAAAATATCTACCGTATTGTGGGTTGTGGGGAACCCCAAGCAATAAAAGGAACTCTGATTCACCGTGACGCCACCAAAATCAGAGCTCCATTGCATACATCCATGAAAGGCGGCTATATTCACCTCATTGTTCCAGAAACGGCATATGAATGACGACGATGCACAATTCGTGACCATAACATAATTGAATTGAATCGACTTTGTATCTAACCAAATTAATATGTTTACCATCATATATATAAACATGTATATATGCAAATTGGAGATATAAATCATGTGATCATGGCACTTATATAAGAAAATAACATAGGTAAGTATGTGAACAAGTATTTCAAATTGTAGTCACGTGAATGCTGATTTCCATGAAATGGTGGCAGTGGAGGTAAAAACAAGATGGCTGTTGGGGTTAAGGTTTAGAGATAATTTTTTAACTTTATATGAGGTTATTACTTCTTAAGGAGGCCGTCAGCTACTGCAGGTAATTTCTTTACAAGGCTATTTCATACAGAGTTTAAGGTATAGCCTAAATGCTTGAAACTTTTTTAACATTTGGGGCTTCCAACAGTCTTAGATTCTCAATTCCCGAAATTGGTGCAACAACAAAATGCATTATGATGATAGTTCTATACTGGAGTCTTTTAGAAAATAAACCAGTTGCTTTCTTAGTTGGTTGGTTGGTTTGGTTGTGGTTGGTTGATTGGTTGGTTGGTTGGTTTCGTTGGTTGGTAGATAGTTATGTACTGACACTTGAAAATCACAAAAACATTCCACTACGTAAGTGCCTAATTCCTCGTGAAATAAAAACTTTGGACCTGACCATGTTGCAATTTCCGATATAGATTCAGGTTTTTTTCAAACCGACTGCGTCTTCGGTTGCAACAGAACCGACGGCTGACAAACAAATGCGCAAGATACAGAAAACACGAGCCATCAAATACAACTTATGGTAAATGGTTCACAGACGAACAAGATTCTAACCTATTAAATAAGAAATATACTCCCGTCTCACCCAATACGTGACCGCACGCATCTCATCAACGAAGGCAATATCGTCATCCACATCATTGGTAACAATTTGATACTGACAGTGTCTGTATATCGTAGCAGTAAGAACGGTTTTTGTAGGGCAAGTTTCATCTTTGATGTGCGGTTGGCTATGCCCTCAGACGACCAGTATTACAAACTGGCACGCATTGGTTATTTATTGGTACCGGTACCGTCTTTAGACAAAGATCACTGCGATTCTATTCGGTACTTAGAGTGTGAACAAGAATTTCTCTAGTTGGTGGTTTGTACTATCAGAAGCTTTATAAGGTAAAACTAGACAGCAAAGTAGATAGATATACCTGTAGGTATGAAGCTAGTAGCTGCAGAGCCTATGATCACGAAATGGTCGAAGAACGATAAGGCTAAGATTGTACAGTCTTATGTACAGTTTACTTTAGAGAAGGTTGAAATAAAATGATGACCATGTGTACTGGAAGCCCAGAATCAACAATGGCAACCAATTTTAAAACCGTCGAGACAATAAAGCTTGGCGAATCTCAGAAAATAATTCAACTGCCTTGAAAGCGGAACCAGCAAGGAAATTAATTAGGAAATAAATAAACATCGTTTCCATATCAAGTAGATGACGAGACGAGAAGTTTTTAATATAGGTGTACACAAACTGTGCTCAGAGAGGCAATTTTCGTAATTTTAAGAACGTACACAGCCTGATTTCAGTCTCAATCTGTCAAAAATACCTGTTATTTCCCTAAATTTTTGACATTTGTTAGTCGCCAAGATGAGACATTTTGAACAATTACGAGAATTGGCCTTCTGATAGCTTTCTAATCTTAAGACCATATATAATGTTCCTTAATCATTTCGATCCTTCCGATTCTGGAAAGTTTGAGTGAATCATCGAAAGAAGTCTGGAACAATTTGAAGAATTCCCCTTGAGATCAAAGGCTTCGGGCAAGAGGGATGATGCGTCATACTTTATAGAAAGATGCTCCATCATTATAACCAAACACAATGTTAAGACATACCCGACCCTGGGATTAATGATGCTTAAAGATTTTATAGAGTTACAGACTGAATTCATTCACTAATTTTTAAACGGTATGAAAATTACATGTTAATGCACGTTAGCTCTCTAATAGATCAATTAATGTTATTAAGTTATCAAAACGAACTTCCGGTATTACCAATTCCGGCGCGTATGAGCAACCAATATCAAGCCAAATTAGACTCTGTTGAGCCGTAGTATATAAAAGATAGTGTTCTTAAAACATTGTTAGTGGTTTTTGGGGAAAATGAAGAGGGCACAAGAGCTATACATTCAGGGTTTACAGGTTAAATTTCGATTTCGTAAATAGAACTGGCTGGATTTGATTACGGACTTTTTGTGTGTGTTTGTATCAATTTCTCTTGTCTCGTTTTGGGAGTTATAATATCCATTTGCTCGACTCCAAAGAGCCTATGTCCTTATTTCTTTTCTTTTTAAATTGCGTCTTCTACAAAAAATTCGACTCCGTAACTGCGCATAACCTTAAACCTTGACATCCATTTCACCTCTAGTGCCGTGTGTGGTCTCGGCTGATCTGCAATTTCGTATAGGTGATCTGCTATTCATTTTAAATTATAATACAGGCAAGCTTTATTGTTGGGATCACTTTGTCTGATTTAAACTTGGACTAGCATCAACAAAAAAAAAACAAAGTTATTGAAGGACGATTTTGGTCTTCTTGTAAAGACCAAAAAGTTTTCAAGCCAATCAATAAGGAAGTATTTTAAAATTTAAAATTGTCTCATTCCTGTCTCCATGGTCAAGTTGCATGGTCATTTTAATCAAACAGGATATTCTTAAGTAATAAGTACTACTTTTGTATGCATGTAGGTACATACCTACTTATTTAAAACATTGAAACTCAATGGTAAATCGGCAATAAACCTTTTCAATCCTAAAAGTGTCTCACTACCAGAGAAATGTTAATGTGAAAAAAGTTTTTAGTGTTTTAACAGCTCTATAAAGATACTGGCCAAAAAAAGGATAAGCTCTGACTCATCGCCTACTCGGGTTAGTAAAATTTAAGAGCACGCATACCGTGAGGGTCCTTGGTTGATGTCCCGAGACACGCAAGCAATTTCATTGCCTGTGGGTTGTTTTTTGTCATTCATAACTGAGAAATTATTATAAGAGGTTTTTTTATAATTGATTCTGATGAATACGTTAAATTCTAAGCTCTTAGGGATATTATTAGAATTCAAAAGGACTGTCGAAAATAAAATGCTAATCTCATTAGCGAAACAGCATACCTTTTTAAAAATCTGAATATTTTGCAACACTGTGAACTCTACACGCACCTCTATGGAAAAAGCGTGGGTGACACTGTTGCACTAATCGCTAAGAACTCTACTTGAGCTAGTTTGCATTAAAAACTGGGTTACCTGCTAATAAGAATCTTATTAGCCAAGTAGACACACGACTACTTAACATCATCATTATTTTCACCAAAAAGTTGAGACTGTTTTGTGAACCTCCTTTAAATTCCTCGAAAAAAAAATGTTGTGGCGGAATTTAAAAAAAACTTCAAACGCGTCCCAACAAACTTTGAGGCGAGACCGTTAATCGGCGCACGCTACATTTCAGCTTATCAAATTAATTGAAACAAACAAAAACACTTACCTAAAAATGTCTCCGATAATAATAAAAGTTGAATCAACAAGCACTAAGTTACTAAAAGGTCGTATTTTTTATTTGAAAAAACGAACACAACCACTCGACGGAATAGCGGTACGCAAACTGAGGCGGAGGTAACAAACTAAACAGCCTATTGCCTCGATCGCGGCGGGGCTACCATCACACACTCGCGATTCTTTTAAAAATATATCACGTACCTTTTCCTTCTCTTAAAGAACAAAAGAGAGAAAATGTTGTGATTTGATTACGAGAATTAAGTGAGTCATTGCCCCGTAGTAAAGCCGCAATGTAAGTGCCGTGAAGGGTACCGACACTTTTGGAATTCTCGAAGACATTTTCTTATTGGTGTTAAGAACATGAACCGTAATGGTTATGCTCTTTTACATAACAAATGCGAGTCAGGAAGCGGAGTCAGGCCCCTTGCGGTCTGTCAACGAGTAGGTGAGTATTTCTACCATTTGTATTGTTGTTCAATTATTTAATAGCTAAATGAATCATCATCATCACTACAGCGGGGTAATGGCGTAACACACTTACAGTTGCAAATGGGTTTCATTTTGACAGTTCAACAACATTCATTGCGTTATTTACGTTGATGAGCAGACAAATTCGAGCATTTATGAAGCAACGGGTTAGCAATATCCTTTAAAATGATTCAGATTGTGATTGATAGCGAGTGGGTTACGCAATGAGAGTGCAGCAGTGCGATTCTGTAACCATCTCACCGTGAAAACTTAGGTGAAGTGAGCGTGGAGTGAGCTGTCAATTCCTAGCAAAAACAAACTCACTTCACCTAAGTTTTCACGGTGAGATTTTTACAGAATCGACCGGCTGGTTTGTAAAGTCAGACTGTCGAGTCAGTCATGCAGTTTTGTAAAGCTTATCTTAAAAAAACTAAACGGATTTTGACATAAGTTTTCACCAATAATGTACTAGGGTAAGTACTTAAAAACCTTACGCCGGACCCGCGACTGCAGTTCAACTAGAATTTGGGTACCTAGGTACAGACGCCAGCACATCAATCTACTACAATCTGTTCAAATTTAATCTTTATCCCTAAAGCATAAGGTTCAAAGTTGATTGAGAAAATTTGACAGTTTCGGGTAGCTTGATGTGCTGGCGTCTGTACATAAACACCTCGAAAATATTAATAAGAGTAAATAGTCCATGAAGAAGGGGCTCGTGGCTAAATACTAACAGTCGCACGGGTCCATTACATATGGAAGCTCCTCCGTGTCTCGGAATCACGTTAAGCAGTCGTTCCCGGCTGTTATTCGTATAAGTTTAACGGTCGTTAAGGCTCATGCAAACAGGCGCGACGCGCGACGCGAATCGCGTGCGACACAAAAGCACCGCTCGTTGCGCGACTTGCGATGCCTTTGTGTCGCGTGCGATTTTATTGCGTGTCGCGCCTGTTTCAACGAGCCTTTACGTGTGGTCAGAAGCCCAAAAAAGCCCAAGGGGTATCGCGCCACCCAGCAACTGGGTTGTGGAGATTAGGTAGGCAGTCGTCCATGTAAAATACTAGTATTCAGCTGCATCCGGTTAGACTGGAAGCTGACCCCAACATAGTTGGAAAAAAGCTAGACAGATTGATTTAGTCCATGAAGCATTTAATAACGACGACGACAACAAATGATCGTAGTTGACTTCAAAAGACTATCAATAATGAGTTACTGACCCACAGGCCTCCTCGCTAAGGTCGCACAGTAATTAATTATAATTAGCAGTTCTTTCATGACTGGCTACTGTTTAAGAAATTAGCTTTAATTTGTTTGAATTAAACATCAAATTCAATTATAATGTGATTTAAAAAATATATTATTACAATGTTGATGATGGCTATTGAATCTGGGAGCAGTGCCCGGACCCCTTACCCTTTAGAGGAGGAGGAGGAGTTCTGCCTACCCCTTAGAGGAAAACAGGTGTGATGATGTTATTTTACAGCAATCTGTATAATAAAGTCTATTCAAATATAGGATAGTTTTTATCCCGATATTCCCACGGGATCGATACTTATGCGGGTGAAACCGCGGGGCGCTGCTAGTACTTCATAAAGGCTCCTACAAACAGGCGCGACACGCGATATAATCTCGCGCGACACAAAGACACCGCCCGTTGCGCGACTTGCGGTGCCTTTGTGTCGCGTGTCGTGTCGCGCCTGTTTGAAGGAGCCTTGAACTACGCATTAGCATGCATAATTCGCCGGCCCCTTAATGGTTGGAATAGATGATATTTTCAAATAGTAAAGTTGTTTGCTATTGTTTGTTAGGTAAGCTGTGTTTGAACGCGTTAATCTCTGGAATTTTCAAATCCCACTGGTAGTTGGATTTGAAAATTCTTCTAGCATAGGTACGGACACGGCTACTGAACATCATCCTAGAAAGTAGTACCCTTCAGGGGCCGAGCAAAAACAAACAAGTCCAAAAGATCGCTGATCGATAACGAAGCAATAGCTCGAGCAGGCGATACAATGCGACGAGGTGGGTTGAGGAACCAGAAATTTCACGCCGGCGCTGTCGCAGGCATAAGCTAGTTTAGGATAAAGCATCAGCTTCCCACAAAAAGAAGCTTTAGGTACTTACTAATAAGGACCCACCTAGAATCCTAGATACTACGTATAAGCTGTAAGTTCGCAGACTTGCAGTAGCGCAGATCAATCTTATTACCTAGGTATCACTATTCTGCGATGATGTCCTTTTAGATGCACCATTTTTCCGCTTTTCTACGCCTGTCTTTATTGTACACATAGCTTAATAAATAAATAACCATTACAAGATGTAATTTTTAAACTATGTGTGTCATAATTCGTCGCTCGCATGACTAAAAGTCCTATCCCATTTTTTAAGTGTAAAGAATCGCTAATAGAAAAGTGTAGGTCCCAACCCAAATCAGCCAAAAAATGAGATAGGACTTTTAGTCATGCGAGCGACGAATTGTGCCTACCTCAATAGGAAAAAGGCGTGAGTTTACGTATCGTATCCTTAAATTCTATACAACAATGTCACCCTAGCTATCCCAAAGACTCAGATACGTGCAAACTTCCCGCTGCGACCAGCGACCATCATGAACCTGGTCGCGACTGGCCCCACCTAAACCCATTCTCACGACCTCATGTTACACCCTGAAAAAAACCTAAATGATTTATGAACGCCTATCATACCCTGTAATTAAGTAGACAATAAGCCTATTCGGAACCCCTGAACTTTTTTGGAAATATTTGAACAAGTCACGCTTGTTTCAGGCGTGATAGCATCATAACATAATGACAATGCCATACACGTTGGTTATTTAGGTACTAGGTTATCCTAGTAATAAAGCTATAATACACTTTCAGCACGATATGAAACGGGATACCTAATTCCTGGAAATCATTTAGTTTATTTCTGCCTGCTTTGTTGGTGAACAGCGCGTTATGTTAGTCATTTAGTTACTTGCATGTTATCGTTCAGTACAGTTTAGTCTTTAAACCTTCCTGGCCGCGCCACCAACACAAGGCTATAATTTCTAAAGTAATAAAATTTTCGAATCTCTTTATAGTGTACGGAAAAGGACAATTTTGGTACAATTCTTTAGTGTACACTATGTCCGGGTACGCCTAATAGTTTACAAAAACCGTGGTGGCGCGGCCAGGAAGTATACTTCCCAGCCGCGCCACCTAAACTTAATTATATTTCATAATTCGTTGAGGTACAATTTTTTCACTACATGTACCCTAAAGTACATAAAGGGTACAATTTATCTAGAAACGTGTTTCCTTAATTTTCCACTGTGGCGCGGCCAGGAAGTATCACATTCTTAACAGGGGTATCGTGTTACTCAGTAACTGGGTTGTGGAGGTCAGATAGGCAATCGCTACATGTAAAGTACTGGTAAGTATTCACCTGGATCCGGTTAGACTGGAAGCCGACCCCAACATAGTTGGGAAAAGGCTAAGCAGATTGAACAACAGATATTATACAAGGTGGATATCGTGGAGATGATAATAATACGAGAATACATTGATCTGCGTATATACAGGGTCCCATTAAAACAGATGGACAAATTTTAACACAGCGCTCAGTTCGTCTAACCAAAGATATCCAAGCAAAAAAAAAAAAAAAAACACTGATTAAAAAAAAAAAAAGTGATTTTATTTTGACCTAAAATAATAAACTGGCATGGTGTATTTTCGTTAGCTGATTATTTTTCTTGTAAGTATCTATGCGCTTTTCTTATATATTTATTTACCAAGTCCTTATTTTGGTGGTCTGAATGATTTCTAAAAGTTTGTCCATCTATTTTAATGGGACCTTATATAGTGACGTTCCCAATCTACATACAAAAATTCAATCAAATATATCTAATAGTTTAGTCACTATAGCTAGTCAAAGATTGGCAAAACCCATAGTCAGTCCATCACTAGTATTTAGTTTGTTTCAAATAATCGCTTCCTTATTTTCGATGCTAGGATTTATTTGATAGTTCCAAAATACTCATATATCCATTAGTATTGCCACTATTTTCATTGGTTGTCGTATTGTTGTCTCTTCATTGAAAAGAGCATGACGGGTACCTAACAACATTTTGTCCTTTGCGAGAATCGAACCGACCGCGACGCCCAGCAGCATAATACGCCAAGCACTGCACCTAGCGAACATTATGGGACAAGGTAATTCGGTAATACCTGTTTATTTATTTTAATTATTTATCCTCAAATACATAAACTCGTTGTCACATAAACTAGTCTTCAATGACGTAAAGACCAAACAGACTGGTCATCAATGTCTTAAGGTGCGCGTAGACTGGACGACGGCGACCACGGACACTGGATGGCGGCGCGGCCTCCCCTTTTTTTTTTTTTTTTTTTTTTTTTTTTTTTTTTTTTTTTTCAGGACACAATTATGTAAGAGAACAACATCCGCAATTATGTTGCCTTTAAAAAGGTCACAACGAAATTCAATTACCTACAAGTGACATTCGTTTCCTTTTTTTTTTGCTCGTTAATCAAGTGTTTCTGTTTTTGGTACTGTGATGATTTGATGAAGAAGCTATTTTAAGTATAATTTACGAGTAAAATATTTGTGTTTTCCAACAAACAATTGAATTGTTACAAAAATTAATTGATTGAGATAATTACCAAAAAAAACACAGATTTTTGACCGTTTTGAATATTATAGTTACCAAAAACAATTTTTTTAGGCTGATTTATCTTTCGATAGGCTCAACAAGTTATCATACTATGAACAGACTTTTATAGGTCCCAGTCAGTCACCAGGCTTCGGTTAGCCAACCATTAGAGAATTAAGTCAAATTCTGCAGACGGTAGGTACAGGACCGTCTTTAACCTATTGGAGGCCCTGGGCATATAAGGATCACGGGGCCCCCTGTGTAGGTAAGAGAGAATAAGAGAAACATACTAATATTTCATAACTGGGGGGCTAGAAACTTACTGTAAATCGCACTGCAATTCACTTATTTTGTTATTGCATCGGGTACTAATAACGCGTAGAATGGAACGGTGGCTGCAAATAATGTTTTTTTTATGAGAGCAGGCCGGGGCCCCCGAAGATCGCGGGGCCCTGGGCACTTGCCCAGAGTGCCCAATGGGAAAGAGGGGCCTGGGTAGGTACCACGTAAAAGTGGAGAGCAGTGGTTCAGTGATATCGGCTCCGACTTACGTGTTGAAGGTCGTGAGTTCGAACCCAGGGGACGATTACCGAAGCGAATATCTTTTCTGGTTTTCCTGTATACAGGATCAAATTAAATTAGCTGGAAAAACTTCACAATCGTGATAGAGTATCGATATCTAAAAGAAAATTAAAAAATATTTGATGTTTCTTGGGGGTCAACCACCGCTGGTAGTGTTTTTCCTTGAAGTACCTAAGGGTTGAAAAAATCTGTTTAATTATGTTTAAATATCGAAACCAATCAAGTCTGTAATGTCTTTAGAGCAATTTACTTTGTGTAGGTATTTAATTTCATCACCACTGCTCTCAAAAAAATTAAGGAAAACATCGTGAGGAAACCGGCATGTCCTAAAACCAAAATGTCGATGGCTTATACCTACTTAATGTAACATTCACCAACCCGGAACCCCTACTAAGCCCGCATGGTGGATTATGACCCACTCCCTCTCACAGAAAGGAGGCCTGTGTCCAAGCTGTTGACACATTATAAGCTGATTATGAAGGGTATACTATGCTATTGTAGAATCATCGATTCGACGAAGAAGAAGAACCGTCAAACAAGCCAACTTTGCCAATCAAGGTATCTTTGCCCTAAAAGCAATTTATAAGCAAATCCGCTAACATAAGAAACAATTTTAGTTTTATGGCAACATTTATTATTTGGGTGGAAAGTTGATTATATTTGTGGCAGCACTATCTAACGCATTCGTTCCAAAGTTCATTTAGTAACTTGCCAGAACTTGTCGAATGCGGTGTATTTTTTTGCGGGCAAATTTCCTATGAAAAGTGTTTGTGGATTTTACCTCATGGCGAAAACACAGGTAAGTGTATTTTACTGTATGTTATAGAATATTAGTTGTTGAGTATTTTAAATATAGTTTCATTATTCAGGACTTTATAAATCAAAACTTCTAATGATGGGCAAAGTTACCCTAAATTGTTCAGACCCATCCATGCCAACATTGCCCGTTATCAAAAAGCACTCAGGGTTGTCACTTTTAGTTATTTTGTAACAGCAAAAACACAGAAACGATTTTCACGATTTCAGGTTTGGCTCCATAGTAAAAGTTGTTCATAATGATGAGTACAATGACCCCGTAAGAGGAAAACAGTGATTAAAATTTCACCCAGTATATGTATAGAGGTGAAGTTTGTGATTGTATGTTTGTTTGTGTATAGGGATAGGATATAGGGTATATTTCATTAGAGTAGATGGCAGCTTTTATTGTACAGACGCCAGCACATCAAGCTACACCTAACTGTCAGATTTTCCCAATCAACTTTGAACCTTAAGCTTTAGCGATAAAGTTGAAAATCTATTAAAGAAATCTGACAGATTGTGGTAGGTTGATGTGCTGGCGTCCGTACATTGCAGATCCACTTAGCTTTAATTTTATTGTTATTTTTAATTTCAGAAAAACAAACACTAGTCTAGAATTAGACCAAGAAGCCAAGATGTGACATTGGGTCCCGAGCATATAAAAATGACTCCGATGTGATGTTAAAGCTTGCCTGCGAAGCAGTTATTAAAGTGTTCAGAACAGAACAACGGTATTGATTAATATTATTATTGACTGAATATTGTTACGATTCCTAGCGGTGATTTTGACTGTTTGTAATATATGTATACCATGTGATGTGATTTATCTACTAATTGTGATTTTGTTCCTCATGGGCTCTATGCATACGGAACTTATAAAAGATTTTTATTATTGTCATTAGGTACTTACTTGTTGATTTGTTTTGCTGTTGATTCAAGTTTGGACATATATTGATCTCATTTTTTGATATAGCATTTACAGCTTAAAGCTAACTTTATTGAAATGTTCAAAATAGAACAACGGTATCTTATGTCGAACTGTCGACGAAATTGGAATAAACATTTAATTTTGAACACAATGTTTCATTTCATTACCATTTTAACCTCTATTCATATGCACCCAACACCCACAAAAGAAAAGTGAAAATAACATTTATTTAATAATTTTACTGCAATGTGACAACCATTAAAATCTTAAACCGCTTGTTGGGCCTTGTATGGAAAAGGGCACTAACCGCTAGGTAACATTGCCCACTGTTTTTATCACGAAAATATTTAAACTACAAACAGTATTTTAAAACTTAGGTTAAGATTGCCTTAAATTGTACTCGTGGTGCTTTCTACGTATGTATTTATAAGAGCTTGATTTGCGTCAAAAATCGAGTGGGCAATGTTGGCTAAAAGTCCGGATTATTTTGCCCGCCATCAAAATCGAACAAATCTTGGTCTAAATTTTAATTTTTTTAATGTTTTACATAGCAAATGCGTGCATATGGTCATATAGTTGTAGTAAATGAAAAAATATACTTAAGTCCCATAGAAAAAACTTGTAATATATTCGATTTTCTTAAAAAAACGGACAAAGTTGGCTTGTTTGACGGAATGTAAAATTTCAACTCATTGCTATTATAACTATAGTAGGCGATTTGGTAGATAATTACAAGAACATTGCTTACTGCTGCCTGGTACAGAGTATGTTTTTAGATTTTAGATGGCAATAAAAAAATATATCTATTCATATTTAAATAAGTTATGTAGGTATAACTTGCGCAGCCAATGTGTACTCGCTAGGAAAACAACATCTCTACCTTTACCTACGCTTATGAGAAATGCAGGCGGTGCAAAAAAAAATATAGCAAGCCTCCTTAATCCTTCGAAATAAACATTCAGATAGACTGGTTAGAATTCTACAACAAAATACAAAATAGCCCTGTACTTGAATTAAAAACAAAAATCTGTTTTACTATTCTTCGTTCTCTAAGGCTCAAATCTTCGTTTTTTGACTTTTTTTCACCAGTTACAAGCCAAAATAATGTAATTATGGCAGCATTGGTAGTTTTCTGTCAAAATATTAATCTGTCAGTGTCAAATTCAACAAAATACATATTGATTTTTGCGTGTATCCACGGCACGTCGTTATCTTTGTCTTACTCGTGTAATTTGATATCGCTATCTCTCTTACAGCATGCCTGTGCAACTTTTTATTTAAAAATCTGGAATGCAGTTTTCGTATCATTGTTATCATCAATGATAAAATTTTCGATGAAATTATTTCATAAATTCTGTATTAAATCTTGAATTTATTGTAAAAATACACGGCCAACATAGTATTTGTGTAAAATATTAAAGTAATATTACAACATGCTGCGTTATATCAAAAATATAAACATGTATTTCTCTTCTATTGTGTTGTTGTCTTGTTTCACCTATATTTCTGCTAGTGCTTGTGTTTTTAATGTAAAACTGAAGCAAGTTCTCAAGAATCAAGGTTTCCACAGGTAAGTCTATTAATTTAAGCCTAGGTACCACTAATATCTGGTAACCAAACCTATAGAATGAGTAACTTTTTATCTGAATGATATTTAACTTTTTTTGCAAGTTTGAGTCTTAAAGAACAGTAGGACAAATAAGTTTAAAAAACTTAAATAATATTCCGTATCTGCAAGATACAAATACGACCATTTCCAAAGCAAAATAAGTAGAAACTCAATTAATTCTTTAGCCAATAATTTTCTTTAGTTTTGTTTATTAAATGAACTACTTACTGCACGGTAAGTTCTTGTATTGTAGTTTTATTTCAATCCTTGGTTAAAAATCTAATTTTAGAAGCTTATTATTAACGTGCTTTATTTGTACTCATGTGTTTCCGGTTAATACAAATTAATTAATCATTCATTTTTGAAGCACTTGTTAGTTTTTGCAGTTATCACAAATACAAATGATTGCTGTTCCAGGAACATAACCTATGGCATAGTGTTCAACAGTGATGAGGACCAATGCTGGCTGTACAAGGACTGTGTCGTAGCACTGGACCAGACCCTGCCACATGGAGTGTATGCAAATCCTGATGAGCTAAGTACTTTGAGGAGACTAAATAAGGTAAATTAATAAAATAAATATTTTGTGGCACTGATTTTGTTAATTTGTCTAAATTATAGAACAGCAGTGTGATTCTGTAACCATCTCACTGTGAAAACTTAGGTGAAGTGAGCGAGGAGTGAGCTGTCAATAGTGTCAATTCCTAGCAAAAACAAACTCACTTCACCTAAGTTTTCACGGGTCAGATTTTTACAGAACCTACCGGAAGGAGTTTTTATAATATGACATTTTTGTGTCCAAGTAATAATAGAAAAAAAAACGAGTTTTCTTAACTTTATGAAGCTTATTAAAACTATTTGCTTTAGCAACAGTATTCAATGGTAGCTCCAACATAGATATGAAATGGCTGGGCTGGAGTTATTAATTAAAAATTAATAGGTAAGTACATGTTTTATGACAATGTAACATGTATTCATTTTTAATTAACAAACTGATGGCATTAGAATCCAAAAACAGAAGAGAATAAAACTTTTTACTATAAAATTTTGCTCTATTTTCCTTTACGACTCCGTATGTCAAATCAAACACCCCAAACTCTTATATACTACATAACTTTCCAGCTGAATGCAGTACCAAAGAACCGTATAAACACCGAGCTGCCGGCAGAACATTCGTACCCCACCACAACATACATAACGGAGAGGATTAAGGACTGCAAGGTTTATATGTGGCTGCCTGTTCATGCGAGGTATCATATGGCGATGCCTGGTGGTGGGTAAGTAGAACTAGCAATAAATTGTATTGGTATAGCTATAAATTTACTACCTAAGTCTATTGAAAATGCTCAAAAAAAAGGTTTGATAAACATCCTTATTGATACATGATTTTGATGCACACGACCAGAATCCCTGTAGGTTTTATAGAACTTGTGAGATATTGATAGCTTGGTACAGCTTCTAGCTTCATATTTTCTGACTGACCGACTTTTTGACAGTTCAAAAGTGCCTGTAAATGGTTTAATTGAAATAAATGCTTTGAGTTTGAGTTTGAGTGTGACAGTATTTTTATCTCACGAAGGGATGCTCGCGTTACTAGTGGTATTCAAGTGTACAAAACACGCTGTGAATGTGTGCGTGAAGATATGTAACGTCAGCACGTTACACACACACACACACACTTCCGATTTCGCCATTATTTCGGATGGTACCGTAACCACAAGTAAAGCGCGAGTCGCTTCGTGAGATAAAAATACTATATGTATTACAGAATATTCAGGTACTTATAGATCATTTTTAGGGAACAAATGATAAAAAGCTAGAAGTAAACCTAGCAGCCTTTTGTGGAAGCTACAATGTTTTCACAATAAACTTCAGTGAATTTAATGCTTTTATTTTATCTACACCCATGCTATAAATCCTCTAATAAAAGTTTCTGAAACAGTTGTTTTAATGTTAGGAATAAGCTAACTGTTTCAGAAACTTTTATAGAGGATTCATATCATGGGTGTAGTAGTCTTGTATGCAACTGTACATAATTAGGTATTAAAACACTTGTGTGATAAACCCACATTCGTGTTTTAATACCCCTTATTAAACAACAGTTGCATATATAGCTATAAAAAATTCTAGTTGAACACCTTAATTGACTGGCCAATTCTTCCCTTCCGGTGGTAGGGCTCACGCCCACCTGATTTGCGACCACCCACCTACCGGAGTCCGGCGTCAAGCAGCCTGCTGTGTTTCGTCGATGCGTGGGAGTTCCAGTGCCTTAGGCATCTCCTGGGCACGCTCGTTACATCATAGACCTCATCCATCGCTTTTCATCAGGCGTGATTGAGGTCAAGAGCAAATGTTTTTTCAATTCGAAAATAAAAAAAATCAAAAAATAACACTGACAAGACCAATTGTCTTAAATATTTCTCTTATTTTATTTGCAGAAGATAATATTTTTATAATAACAATATATGCCCTCCAAAATTTGGGTCTAAGTATATATTTGAATGACATAATTATTCTTGTTTGTGATTCCAGCATGGCGCGAAACACCATAGGCCCACCGAAGCTGTACCTCCGCTGTCCCGATCAACGCCTGGACATGTGCGGCAAGGAAGCAGCTCCTGTCAACTTCCTCTGTAACGGCAGCTCCAAGGAGAAGTGCAGTTGGAAGGAGTTGCCTTACACCTTGGTGAGATGACCTCATTTTTAATGGCCAATAGACCTTGCATAACCTTTAAGTTTGGGCCTCTTTTTACGGTTCCGTGCCTCAAAAAGACAAACGGAACCCTTATAGAATCACTTCGTTGTCCGTCTGTCTGTCTGTCTGTCTGTCAGTCTGTCATGACTCTTTTTCTCAGGAACACGTGGAGGTATCAAGTTGAAATTAATGTCAATACGTAGGTCTACGGTCCCTTGGAGCTCTAAAAATATCAAGCTTCTAAGTAAAAAAATATGGTACATATTTTGCTACTCACATCAAATCTACCTATTCCATACTTCCCGTTGACCTAGAATCATGAAAGCCAAGAAGTTTTATCCACTATCCGACCTCGTAATTGCTTCACACCTGCATGAATGTTACTTTTACATCATAAAACGACAAGATCTATCTATCTATACAGGGTTATTGGAAAAACACCAACAACCTCTTAAGAGGTCATTGTACTCATCATTATGCACAAACTTTACCATGAGACCAACCCTGAAATCGCGAAAAAAAAATCCGCTGTTCCCTATTTTGACGAGCTATATGAACATAAATGTAGGGAACAGCTCATTTTTTGAGTACAATGACCTCTTAAGAGGTTGTTGTTTGTCCAATAACCCTGTACTTACTTATATAAAACTCAAAGTTCTGACTGACTGATATATCAACGCACAGCCTAAACCGCTGGTCCTAGAGACATGAAATTTGGAGGGTGTGTTCTTTCTGAAGAGTAGGTATCCACTAAGTAAGGGTTTTTCGAAATTCCACCCCTAAGAGGGTGAATGGGGGGGCGGTGAAATTTCACGCGGACGAAGTCGCGGGCAGAAGCCGGTTTGTCTATATGACGGTTAGATAGTTTCACCTTCGATAGTCGAAATCTCAGTAAACGTAAACTTCATTAAGGTAGACCTTAATGAAGTTTACGTTTACTGAGATTTGTGGTATAAAATGCAGCAATTATGAGGTCGAGTATACAGAAAAAAACGACCAACATTTTAAAACCCTAATTCCTGTCTTCCACAGCTAACAGACACGCTGGTATGGCCGATACCAGTCGGCAATATGGAGCACTACCACGCCATCTCCATTGGCACAGCCGTCATCATCGCGGTGGGCTCGCTGTACCTCATCAAGGCCATACACGAGCACAAGCTGGTCGCTATGACCTTCAACCCCTATAATTCGTTGCAGAAACAGCGTTAGGAAAATTTGTGTGGAAGTTCGTTGGTTAATTTGTTGACATTTTATTCCAAAGCGCCAAGGTGAAATTGGTTGATTGGTTTAGGAAAGAAGGATTTTTTATTATTCTATACAAATTCGACGCACAAAAAAAAGGTCTTTCAATTCCTTTAGTTCGTTGCAAAAACAATGTTAGGAAGATGTTAATAGGAAAAAAGAAAGGCAAGATATGTTTTTTTATTTTGGGATAAATGGCAGTCATTATAGCCTCACCCCAATACCGCTGATCTAAATCTGCTTCAAAAATCATACACCTTGCTTTCAAGTTTCCGATGCAAGCGCTCAAACACGCCATTTTGCTGTGGACTATATGGTATGGGGGTCTGGTGAACAATCCCCTGACTAGACAAAGAGTTTGCGAATTTGATAATATAATATTCGCAACCATTTTATATGTTTACCGGTCTGTTTCTCTACCATATTTTTAAAATGAATACCTCTCCTTTGGATTTCAATAAGTAGCCAAAATTCTTTCTAGAATAGCCATCAGTAAACGTCACAAAATATCTAGCCCTCCCCAGCTGCTCTGCGACGTCGGTCCACAAACATCAGAGTGTATCAACTCCAACAATTGATGAGCTCTCTTGGCTTGACCTTTGGGAAAAGATTTTACTTTTCGCTTCCCCTTAATGCATGGGATACAGTCATGCAGGTCTTAGCAAACTCCTGAGGCAAACCACTTCGCAGCAACTCAGCCACCTCGCTGTCCTCAATGGTTTTCCCTATATCACCAAGCTACTGAACTGTGGTTATTACATTTTCAATGTACTCACTCATCGAGCTGTAATCAGCGTAGTCGGAGCGGTGGAGTTTTCGAAGAAGTAAAATCCTCCTGTAAAGACCTTTATCTTTATAGACGTCGCGCAGCTGGTCCCATGCCTCTTTGGCGTTTTTTTTTTTTAAGTTGCCTCACGCTAGGAATTTCTCCTGTATTATTTTTCATTGGTAATACTTAAGTGCTGTATACATGACGACTTCAGACTGAGACAAATGCGCGCCAGGGCACGTAGATCTCTCGCCTCGTCCACATCTGTTCCAACAACGCAGCCCCAATGGCCCTCCATCAGTAATGCCATCCGCATTTGGAATTTCCAATTATGGTAGGTCGCCACGCCATCTAATTTGTCAAAAGTAACCGCGATATGAGGCCCATGCCCGTTTCCAGTTGCCGCAGCCGGCGGGATCAAATAATTCTAGAAAATGTAGGTGGGTCAATGACCGATATTGCTATGCTAAAACGGAACGACTATAGTGGTTTGAGAGTGTGCATATCAGATTTATCTCTGTAACCCACAATAATCACAAGTGTAGAAATATGTAAAAAAATCATTAGCAATAGAAAGACACGTGGAAGTAAATATCTCAAGACTGATAGAGAAGCCCTGAGGTGCTCTATATTACGGACGGGGTCTAAGATATTGTTCAGTAAGATGGATTGTATTATATTAAAATAATCTGTGTTGCGGATAAAGTTCAAGCATGGCTAAACATAATGCTTAGCATATTGAGTCTGGTCTTAGCATACAGATAAGATTGGGTTTGAGACAGTTTTCATGATGCTATTGTAAATTAAACTTTATGGTCGTAGGAATAAAGTTCAAAGTTGTATGAACATCGACTTAAATACAGAAGTCGTAGAACGGCACCTTGTGCGCAAGTAAATTTGAACTTTAAGACATTAACTTTAAGGTTTATTATTCATTATCCTAAAAAACCTGATCTGCGCTTGCGCTTCTTTGGCCTGTAAAACATTAGTATCTATTGTAAAAGTGACCATCTAATTTTATACTACCTTAGTAAGGCTTATTTAACTATTACACCAAGAACTGTCTTCTTGCCTTTATACATAAGGTTCAAATTACAATAACTGTCAGGACTTCGTGAAATAGGAAAACTAAACCTAATTGAACTGTGAGCCGTAACACAACTTTTCAGTTTTACATTTATATTTACTACACAACAATAGGGATGTTGCCTGGGTAAAAATAAATCGATTCGATTTAGTCCCTCAGTAAGATTATTAAAAAATATTGAACACGTATTTTTTGTTTTATCAATTAGATAAAAAATTACAAAGATATATCACATCAAAGTTCAGGAGTGGGGGGCTTTGACGTAATAACGTGCTAAAATTTGTAGCACGGCGTGACGTCATACGAAATTTCCAAGCGCTGTATCTTCGTAATTTTTTGTTTGCCAGACAAAAGAAAAAATACGTATACAATATTTTTTAGTAATCTAACTGATGGACTAAATATATTTTCTTAGTCAACTACCCTATTGTAAATATCTTTATCTCTGTGTAGAAATTTTAATAGCATTATAAATGTAATTTTTCTGTAAATGTTACCCATTTTTATCCTAGATCTAGTAAATATTTGGGTAGACAATATCTTCTTAACATTCCTCTTATTGTATTGTATGTAGGTACTTATGCGAGTACAGTCTCTAAAAGAAATAAATAACCAGTTCGGAAACATCATCTTTACAATAAGTAGGCAAAATTAATGATTATTCCGTTAGTAATAACATTTAAACATAAATCATAGTCAGATAAATAATGTCAAAGATTTGACTAAGTACTGACGACACGCACAGTATGGGTTAAAAACATAACCTATAAAAAAACATTACTCTTCGTGGTTAATGGTAGTTGTAGTTAGCTGCCTGGTTACTTATCTGTTTTGTTGACTGTACCATTAATGTCGTAGGAAAATTACTAAACTAATAATACATATAATATGTACGTCTATGATTTGAAAAATTAACAAACTAAATATATAAGGAGAAATAAGAACAAGATATGTTTTTGTAATTTTCCTGTGACAGATATTTTTTTAAATCTTAATCATTGTCTAGTCATATAGAAATTAATAAGTGTGCATGCACACGAGCGACACGCGCACCCGTCAACAACACGAGCGATAGTTGCTCTACCGTTGACGACGCGTATCGCTCGTGTATATGAGCCCTAAGTCACATGCGCATAGTGATAACATTGTGAACTGCTAGATTTTATTCAAAATAAACAATATTGTAAATACTTTCAGGGTTTGAATATTTTTTTCCTATCAGCCTGCACCGTTTTTTCTTTGCCAATGAGATATCAATCTTACTGAAGTTCAAATAAAGTAGAATTTATTTCTATAGCTTTAAAATCCACTATCTTTCGCCAGGTGTGCGCCGATTCGGACTGTAGCCCGAATCAAACATTATGGCGGCTCGGAACATGATGCGAGTTACTGCGCAGTAACTAATTCACTCGTCAGCGGGGGTGGGGGGTGAGGTACTGCGCAGCGAGTTGCACACCGCAGCCGCCATAAAGTTAGAATCGGGGTGTGTCGTTTTAAAAGTTTTCCAAGACTCTGTAAAAAACTTTTACACAGATAATCTGTCATTGCCGTAACGTACGTAGAGGACATAGAAAATAGTGACCTGCCCAAAATCAAGAAAAAACCGTTTCTTCATGAAGATCGCGCTCATAACCGAAACTGCCTGCGTTCCTGTCAGTTCCTGTGACTAGCACCCTTTCCCAAAACGACTGGAATAGAAGGTAACAACAGACTCATACTTTCTCTTATTCTCTACACTCGTATGTGCTGGAAACGGCTTCCTTGTGGTGAAGATTGCAGAACTCTCTTCCCACCTTCCCCAGGCGGTGAACCTATCTTTATCATAGGGGGTTTCCGGATGTTATTATTATTATTTATTACTAACTGACCCAACGGACGTTGCCCTGTTTTTGATTCGAAAGACGTGGCGCCATCTATTACAGTTTTTTTCCCTATAGATATCTTTTCTAACTATGAATTCTTAGGTGTTCGGAGGTGCTCTTAACTCTTGGTTTGGTTGATTGGTTTTGGTCGTTTACAATGTGTCAAACTTCTGGGGGCCAAAAAAGGCCACTTTGGCAGAATCATAAAAGGATAAAATTATGAATCATAATGGACAGTTAACTGTTATTTAAAAAAAAATCCCATTGGCGAAGGGTTTTCCAGTTATTTTTTTTTTGTCTGTGCTAAAATACCAATCCAATCCAAATCTACCTACGAAGTGCAGCAAAAAAAAGAAAAACACGGACTGTCTTCGCCATATTATGATTCATAATGTTATCCTTTTATGATTCTGCCAAAGAGGCCTTTTTAGGCCCCCAGGGGCAATGCCATGTTTGACTTTGAGCTAAACATGGCATTGAAAATTAGGTAGGTAGGTAGCTACTGTGCTCTTTTATACTTTTTAAACAAGTTCCCCGTCTAATTACCGTATTAGAAGGGGAACCTTTGCTGTCAGCAAGAGGTGATAGCTTTCAAGTGAGTCCCAGAAATATCCCTGAACAGAAGGATTAGTATTTTTGACTAGTCCGTCGCAAGATTTCGTTTTTTTTAACCGACTTCAAAAAAGGAGGAGGTTCTCAATTCGGATGTTTATATATATATTTTTTATGTACTACGAGTATGTTCGGGCATAACTCCCTCATATATAAGTAGATGGATTGGCAAAATTTTTTTGTTCGAAAGTGGTTTATTCCGAAATGGTCCCATTTAAATTTCGTAAAGATCTGGGGGCCTAAAAAGGCCACTGTGGCAGAATCATAAAAGGATAAAATTATTAATTATAATATGACGAAGACAGTCCGTGTTTTTCGTTTTTCGCTGCACTACGTAGGTATAATCAAAGATATTGGCATTGGATGTGGATTGGATCGATTGGTATTTTAGCACAGACAAAAAAAATAACTGAAAAATCCTTCACCATTAGGATTTTATACGATTAACTCAACAGTTACTGTCCATTGTATTTCTTAATGTTTTCCTTTTATGATTCTGCCAAAATAAAAATAGCCTTTTTAGGTCCCCAGGTGATGAGTTTCGGAGACACAACGAAACTTCAATAAATGCCAGTAAATTAACCGCGGTTGCTGCTATAGCATATGTATGCATTGTTTACGCAATCACACAACATAACATCACGCCTGTACCCTTTAAAGGGGTAGACAGATGTGTTCAATGGCTTCCTGTCACTGATATTCACACAGCAAGTAGTGTTATATGAATTTGTTTGGGCTACCCCAAACAAATTCGTATAACACTACTTGCTGTGTGCTTGCTTGTGTGTATAGGTAGAACTAAAAATTGAAAAATAAAAACTTTTTAACAAAAAAAAAAAAAACAACCGACTTCCAAAAAAACACTACAAAGTGAAAAATAACTTTAATTTCGAAAGTCGGTGTCAATAAACGAAAATACAGAACCCACGACGCCGACTTCCGAAATTAAAGTTATTTTTCACTTTGTAGTGTTTTTTTGAAGTCGGTTGTTTTTTTTTTGTTGTTTTTAGATTTTATCAGCCTACAATAGGAGTAACTTGCCGGCAAAACGGCGTTTGTGATGAATGATGATTAGTGACATACCGATTAAAGAGTCGAGATAACAAAAACATAGATGCCATGCACAAATAGGTAGGTAGACTTTTAATTATATCAAAGAGATTTTTGTATAGAAATAAATACAATAGAGAAGAACTGCTTTCAGCTGACAAGCTCCATCTACCCGCATCGTACGAAACCGCGAGCACTGGCAACGACTTGATTTCCCTGTAGTGCAGTATATGCCGGCGTCCCGGTGAGATGGCACCACTGTCTACTGGTATTGATCTCGTGCGAGCAGTGAACCTTCCTGTGACCGCGGATGAACGCGCCTCATCTGACGGATGTTGATGACAGCTATACATACTACCGCCTCTTTCATGACCTAGCGCTGCCTACTTCCGGGTTTGTCAAATTCATTTTCTGCTGGGAATTTCTGAAGTGCGTAATAGAAGTTTGGTTTTGTTGACAATGTGTACTAGACCGGAAGGTCGAAACATTGGTGCCTCCGGAAAACTTAGGGATTTGTCTCATGAGCGTGGTGAGGTGCGCTGAGGATGCAGTGTCGATGGTGGCGGGCTGCACGTGCTCGGCGGGCGCGCGGCCGGGCCGGGGGCGTGCCAGCGTGCGTACTCCGCGCGCCGCAGATATGGATTTAAGATTAACGAGGCCACGTAAACGCGGCGTCGCGGCGGGGGTCGGGGCGCGCGCCGTGTTTACATGCGGGTGCAGGCGGCGGGTGCAGCGGGCGGGCGATCGATCGCTGGGCGGGGCGGGCGCGGGGCGGGGGCGCCGGGCGGCGGGGGGCGGGGCTCGCGCGCGCCGGCCGCCAGTCCGCCTCGGGGCCGCGTCCGCGCGGTCGTCGCCTGATCCCGCGGTGCGGCGCGCCGGAGTGTCTCCGCGGGCGCCCGGCGGCGGCGGCGAGCCTCGCGCCGCCCGCCCCCGCGCCGATGCCGCTGCCGGCCGCAGTCGCAGCGCCCCTCACCCGCCCCGCGCCCCTGCCGCCGGTCGGCGCCGCGCGCGCAGCCTGGCCTACCGCGACCTAGCCGAGACTGCCCCGCCGCCCGCGCACCCCGCTCCGCGCTTGCGCCCCGTGTTCCTGTGGGCGCGCCAGCGCGACGGTACTGTGCAAGAGGTCCGCTGTGAAGATTACGATCCGCGTAACCGCATCCGTATCGCGCGCACCCCGACCGGTTGGCGAGTTATCCCGCGTACTAAAATCTTTGACTCTATTCTTGTGACTAGCGCTCCGGCGCAAGAACCCCCCGAGCCCCGTGCTCCCCCTGAGCGGCGCCGGCGCCGACGCTCGGGCAGGCCGCGGCGGAGGCGCACGGACGCGACAGCGCCCGCGCCCGCCTGGCTCGCGCCCGACCTGGAGTCGCACATCCCGTCGCACACGATCGCGGTGCCGCGCGGTCCGCCCGCGCCCCGCTCGCCACCCGCGCCGCCCGAGCCAACGCCGCTCGACAACCTGCTGGCGGTTGCAGAGCTCGAGTTTAACCAGCAGCGCGGCGAGGAGCTGGAGCTGGAGCTGCAGGGCGCGCAGTATCCCTTCCTGCCGGGAGCCGAGGAGGTGGCGCAAGACGTCATGTCGTTCGAGCTCGGCGACCCCAAGCCGCCAGACGAAATGTTCTTCGAAGAGCGCAAGACGCACGTGCCCGAGCGTGCTGCGGAAGAAGATGTTTTTCATAATGACATGGGAGTGCACAAAGACCTGTTTGAGACTATAAGCGAAGCGCACTACCTACCTGAGCTCGGTGGGCCTCACGACGAGGCGCTGCTCGAGTCGCTAGTAGAGAAGGGCTGTGAAGATAATCAAATTCTCGGGCAGGCACTGGACAAGCTGGCGCACCTCGTGCACGGCACTGACTACGTAGAAGAGGAGGACGACATGCTGCTCGGCGGCGCGCCCGTTGCCGATATCATCGACCGGCTCGAGCAGTCGCTAGAGTCACCCAGTCGGAGTAGCATGACGGCGGCACAGGGGCTTCTACATCTACATCACATAGGAGACCACCTGCCGTTGCCAGACCAACAACAGTCCATCGAGCAGTCCTACATGACGGACGAAGTGTTTGCGCCCGCCGACCCTCCGACTGATTGTGTGCTTGAAACGCTATCTACGCCGTCACAAATGCAAAACGCTAACGAAGTTAACCATTTAGAATATGATGAGAATGCCGAGAAGAGGCTACAGAACGATGTTGATAATGCGGAAGTAATGTATACTGAACATGAACAAGTACCTGAAATCCCTGAACCCTCAGAGGAGCAAAAATATCAACCATTGCCGGATCAGAGCGAACCTACTTTACCGAGTGAACGACCAGCTCAGGCTAATGACGACTCCACTGAAAATGTCACCAATAACATTACACCCAAACTGGAAACCGACGACAACGCATGTGATGGCGAAGGTAATTTCTCCAATACTATAAAAGTGGAAGCCCCGAGCATAGAGTTTACGAAAGATCTAGAAGATACGACAACCGTGGAATTGGTGGCTACGGATTTAAGTGTCAAAAATGTGAAACCCAAAAAATCTGCCCGAGTAGTGGCTAGCGATGCTGAAACTACAAATAACATGGAAGACAATTTGTCAGAAAAGAGCGACGACCTACCTAGAGATCTAAGCGTGCAACGAAGGTTACCCACCCCGCATGCGTCGCCGAGAAGGATAGACATACCGCGAGCACCGTCGAGAGAATCGGATGCCATGCAGTCGCCTCAGCCGAGCGGCATCCCCGCCGTGCCGTCCTCACCTGAAATATTTACCATGCCTCAATCGAAGAGTAAACAATCATTGTTTTTAGAAACTTTGTTGTCATCTCCCTCGCCTAAGATGTACACCTCCGAAGTGACTATTACAAAACAGCAATGTGAACCGTTAAACTTAGGTAAACATCGAAAATCAGCCAGTCCAACTGTAACGAGCTGTTCAGACGAGATAAGAAAGTTAAATAAAGAATTTGGTGAACCTCAAGAAAAAAAAGGAAGACGGGAGTCTACCGATGATTCAGTTAAAATAAATAAAGTATTCAATAATAAGTGTGATCGGGATGAGCACCATACTGAGGCTCAAACTAAGTCGAAGAAAAGCGAGGCAGAAGAAAAACTCCCAATGAAATATATCGAGAAAATGAATAAAATGAGTCCACTCGAACAAATACAAAGTCTGAGATCGGGATCTAGTTTCAACATTCCCGATCCCATTCTAATTCCGAAAAACAAACTGAACCAAATTCTCACTGCTCCTGGTATTGAAATTCCCTTGATGCTAATGGCTAATCCCGAGTTCAGATTACCAGAGGCGTTCCATTACCCCATGGTTCTGCGAGATCCGGATATACTGGTCATATCATTTTCGCAATTAGAAAGTATAATATTGAACGAGCCTAAACGGTCTGCGTCGCCGAAAAAGGAGCCAAAGCCACCTACACCAAAAAGTACAATAAGTACAACAAGTACATCAGGTAGTGAACATACCACGGCTATAAGTCAACTCGACCATATCAACTCCAGTACTCAACCGAAGCCGATACCATCGATGGATGCGCTAGCTGGCGACATCGACGCGGCCACTTCCGCGGCGCTCAACCAAATGCTCTGGCTACCCTATATCAGCCAACTCGAGGCTATGGCTGCGTGCTCGCAAAATATGGATTTCCTAAAAGCACTAAATTCGTCTGGTTATTCCGCCGGGCAGGGTTACCCGGAGTTGTCACAAGTGTTTAACCCAAATTCCCGTTTTGGTGCACAAGCAGGGTTCCCGGTGATGCCACAGATGGACTACGAGAATCGGATGCAGTACGCTATGTGGCAAGAAGCGATGAACCATTCGAATCAACAACAAGCTCAGAGACAAAGTCAAGCCAAAGCTCGAGCCGAAGAATCTCAGGCGAAAGAAATGGCATCAAAATCATTAGACGTGCAGAATCCTTTCGTTCACTCGACTAAGAGCCATCATCATCAAAATAAATCACACAGCAGTATGTCGTCTCGATCTAGTCCCATGGCCAACTACACGGCCAGCCAGCGAGCCGCCATGCAACACAACTCATTCCTGCAGAATATATACCCGGGGATGAACCCTAACATTAGGCCGAACATGCCTCTGCCGGGCCTTCAGATACCATACTTTAATCCCAACATGATGGCTAGTCAGCGGTCGCCGAGGGGGCAGAAGAGCCCGACCTCGCCGTACTACCCAAACAACAACTATCTGCAGTCTATGCAGCATTCCGAAGCGCAGGCCCATCAGAGGAGTAGTTCGACTGGATCGCAGGATTCGCCGCGGCCTCGGATCAGTGTTAAATCTTTGCAAAACTTGTTGGCGCCGCCGCTGCGTGACGGTGGGATGCCGATGCCTTCATCGTCGTCGCGGCGGGGCCTTGGCCCGCCGGCGGCGCTGCCCCGGCGGCGCGAGGAGCCCGAAGTTGGCAGCACGACGCCGCTGGGCGAGCCTCACCTGCCGCCGCACCCGCACGACCCGGCCTCCTTCCACTTGTGGCATCCGCTGTTCGGCAAGTGAGTCACTTTCATTCATGTTTACCGCTTTTACAAATATTTGCACGTTCTTAAAGATATCGCCGTATTTACTTTTCTTATTGGAGTTTCTTTGATTTCGTAATTACCATGTGCTTATGCAGCGCTGGCGGTCCTTCGAGACGTTGTGAATTCTAAGAAAATAATTATGAATGTTAGGTAGGTACCTATATGTGTACAACTATACATATAAGTTTTGTTCACAGGTGTTTCGGTAATACCTACTGTTTCCATTCCATGTCACCTACTTCTATTACTTTCAATACAGCAATTCTTAAAAATTCTTCGTTGTTGTATTGTGTCATGTAAATACATTTTTCACTATCTTTCTTTAAAAAAGCTACACGACATTTACATCAAAGTGCGCCGATACATATGTAAATTCCTCGCATAAACAGAACTGGTTCACTACGTTAATAAACTGTAGGTGTAGGAGACGTCGCAAGTTAATATAGCACAAAGCACAATATACTTGGGCAATATTGTAGGCATTGTTTATTTATACTGAGCGTTTATTGGGTCAGGCCGGCGGAGCTAATTTTGCCCAGAATCGATCGACTTCCGAAATAGAGGCGAGGTTGAAGGGTTAATCAGTTAATATGTAGGGGCTGTGGGTCAGTTCGTCGTCTTGTCAACGTTTAATTAGAACGGAGACAGAGGCAAACGGGAGCTTCGTAATTGCCATGAGACTTGGGGAACCCAGGGTCCTTTGGAATCGGTGATGTTAACCTAAACCTACACGAATACTATTGCGTTTTGCGGCTAACCTACCAAACCGATTTTAATGGCATTCAGCTGAGAGGTAAATTGATCATTGGAGAAAGACATAAACCGTCTTATGACAAAACAAAATCTGACTATAGTTCTACCCTAAACCTTTGAGCCAGTATTTGTATTACGAAGCTTATTTCGATTTAGGCAAAGTTATTAAGGGGCTTACAGGACCTAAACGCAAAAAACGCAAGTTTTAGAAACAATAAAAGTATATGATCGACTACAGTAAACGAAATCTGAAAATTATATGATATTTTTCAGGATATATGCTAGGTAGTTAGTGTGTTGAAAACATAATACAACTAATTTGATACGATAGAATAAAATCATGAAGATACCCTTATAAACTTTCTTTTTACAATAAAAACCATACTAATATACATACAATCATTATGACTTTTTGTCAGATTATTCTACACGCAACATACTAAAGCACTAGTTTTTTTAAATTTTTTAGTCCAAACAATATATTTTTTGTAAATAGATTATTGCTTCATATTTTGCAATAAATTACCGGGTGTCATCGCGCTTTTCTTTCTTTTCTAACGCAGTCCGACAAAGACCGCGCTTTAGGTCATGTAGTCGCCAATTTAGCCTCGAACTAAGTTGTTATCCTTATCCTTATAGTATAAAACAAAGTCGCCAAAATGTCTGTACGCGCGTATCTTCCAAATGACTGCACCAAAATAGATAATTCTTTTTTTTTTTTGTTGTGTTCAATATTGCTGACAATACGGAACACAAAAAAAAATCCAAACCTTGTCCTGAAACAAGGTTTTGTAAGAAAATTTAGGAAATTCGAAACACAAAATTTCACCCGTACGAAGCTGGGTCGGGCCGCTACTTTTTGTATAAAGAACTACATTCCTATAACATTTAGGTTCAATAACTGGCTCGGTGGTTTAAACCAGGGGGCCTAAGCACAGAGAAAAAGAAAATAACTGAAAAATCCTTCTCCAATGGGATATGATACGATTAACTTAACAGTTAACTGTCCGTTATGATTCATAATGTTATCCTTTTATGATTCTGCCAAAGTGACCTTTTAGGCCCCCAGAGGGTCAATTCTACTAATTTTAACAACGTTCACAGTCTGATCTCAGTCTCAATCTGTCAAAAAATACTTCAAATTTCCCTACATTTTGACATTTCTTTGTCGCTGAGATGAGACTGCGACTAGATTTTGAACGTTTTAAATTACAAGAATTGGCCTTCTGATCTAAAGCAAAACCTTGTTTTGTAATAAGGGGAATATACTTTTGTGGAGTCTATAGGCCGTTCTCTCATGAAAATCCTGCTGATTCCCCATTTGCATTTTGCATACAAAATCATGTTTCCCCTCCTAAATAAATAAACCAATGAATAACAACCATACAAAATCGTAAACAATAGTAGAACTAAATAAATTACTGTCCGTCTATCACTTCACGGTTATAAACCAGTTGCGTTCATGCATAAATTTTAATTAAAGAGAATGCTCGATGCGTCTGTCTGTCCGCCAATAAAACAATTACAGTTTTGTTGATATCATGAATTAACAGAGAGGCACAAATTAGTGATAATATGTAGCCAGAGACAAATGACTGTGGGGTATCTAAGAAGTTTTTGAGTATGTATATGTTTGCATCAGTGTATCTACAAAACTGCTAGAATGGATTATTTGACTTGAAACATTGGCAAACGCAGAATTCGTGATTAACTATAATTTTTCCCTAAAATAGCTAAGTAATTGAATGATCTGCATTGCTATTTTACTTGGTAGCTGATACTTTAACAACTCTTTCTACGTTGGAAAATAATAATATTTTAATACATCAAACAGTTAATAGAAAATATATTTGTTTTTTAAACTATTTTTTGCTCTTCTAAAACAGGACAGAACAGAAATGTCCATGGATTTTTTTCCGTAAAGAATTTTCATGCAATACTTTGGGTATTGGTATAAAAAAAAATTAAAAAAAATACCTAGTACCCATACTCATATGCAAACGCAAGAATACAGATATCTGAAATGGCTTTGTATAAATAATATTGCTTACATTTTCCGTAGGTTTTCCAGCATGACTCATAATTTTTATGACTTCTTTAAGAGCAAGCTCGTAATGTTTTTACCATCGCTGTTTTATTATTTCAGTCAGTACCTGTACAGTTGTTATCTTGAAAGTCGGTAAAGTTGGCTCTATGGTTACATAGATTTTACTAACAATAGAATTTTATTCAGATTCACTATCAAGATAACTCAAACATTATTGGCCACGTGGTACTTACGTTCAAAAATTTTTAAGATTATTATCTTTTCAGGAACTTTGATACATTTAGGAATATATACCATATCATTGCTGGAAGGAAGATCTGGGGCCCTAAAAAGACCACTTTGGCAGAATCATAAAAGGATAACATTATGAATCATAATGGACGTTAATCGTATCAAATCCCATTGGTGAAGCATTTTTTAGTTATTTTTTTTTGTCTGTGCTAAAATACCAATCAGTCCAATCCAATCCAATCCCAATCTCTTCGATTATACCTACGTAGTGCAGCGAAAAAAAGTAAAACACGGACTGTCTTCGCCATATTATAATTCATAATGTTATCCTTTTATGATTCTGCCAAAGTGGCCTTCTTAGGCCCCCTGCTAATCTTAATTTATTATAACATTTTAAAAGCTAATTATTTTTAAAACAGTAACCGTGGAGTATCTAGCCGGCTCTTGCTCTTCTCCATATCTTCTTTTGACGTCTCATAATTGTGCCCCTTTAGGTTTATGTGAAATTAAATATTTTAAATTTGAATTTTTGATATTGATTTTACTAAAAACTTCTTCCTTTTCGAAAGATCTTTCGAAATTCAATCTAGTAGACTCAATTTCATAAATAATTAATTTTTCATCTCGTTTTTGTCCACTTTCCTATAACAGTTAATACAGTTATGCTGGAAGAGATTTCAATACTCAATAAAAAAAAGAAAGAAAGAAGATTTTGAATTTAGATCTTCTTTAGTTTTATTTTTTTTTATTTTGATTTTTCTTTAGAAATAAGCATCACCTTTGTGCATAATTTTCTCTTCCTTTCTTCTTGTCTGTTTATGTGTGTAAAGTTGAAAGTAAATAATCTAAAAACCGATCTGCCGTTAACAATATAATAGTATATCATTTCCTTTTCCTTGCGGATATTGGCAATATCCTCAATGCAAGCAGATTTTCTAACGAAGAATTACTTCTGGTCTTAGATTATTATTTATTTATTTCCCCATAGAACAGCAGTTTCCTTAGGTAGGAAATGACTGTACACTCGAAACCTGATTGGTTCAGTGCGTGTTGTGTTGTCACCACTTAACTTCTGCTCATCCAGTACATCCTGACCTACTATGAAGGTCCTATCTGTTTATTAAAGCGAATCACCCAGAGACTGAGGTTACTGACACGAATCTTTGTTATCTTGGGTACCTTTAGTTAGTACGCTGTAGGTACTGGGTACCTACTAAGTATTTTGAGGATGATATTTTCTTTCTACCTGAAATGAAATTGACGTTTGACAGTTTTTGTATGAAAAAACTGTCAAAATTTCAAAATTATTTCTCGAATAAAGTTATTAGATGATTGAAAAATCAGCCCTAAATCAAATATATTTTATTCCAAGCAATCATACAAGGCATAACAAAAAATTAAAACACGCTTGTTTTTTCCGAAGGGTTTAGCAGACGTGTACCTGCAGTACGCCCACCCAGCCAGTTATGCCAAGTCCCATGTAAAATACTTACCTAAGAAATTCGGGGTGTTTTATCAGCAGCTGCGTAGGTCGGTTGTTGATTGAGAAAATTGAAGAAAATAGAAGGCAAGCTTTGAAAAGTTGAAAGTGTGTTCTATGTGTACATTCAGGCACCTTTGTGGTGATGAAGCTGTGCTAATGAATTGAACGAATTATGGTTATGACTGAGATACAAAACCTTGCATCTTGTGGTGTACATATTGAATTTAACCCAACTAAATATCATATTTGAGTTTAAAGTGAACAAATAGATGTAAACAAGCAGAAACAAAGAACAGAATCGATACAGCTCCAAAATCGAAAACGCGTTCGATTGATTCAACAGTAAAACTGAAACACTCACCCGCTCTCATAATTAAATATTAACACCGTACTTCCTTTTCCAAGACCTGCAGTAATTACACCAATCTAGACTTGAAAGCGGACTAATCAACCGTTTAAACATTCATGAAGGGAATACACGAGCTGCACACAAAAATAGAACATTATAATAATAGAGAAAGATCGATAAATAAAGTACTGTAGACGAAATAATCCTATTAGAACCAACCTACTCAGAATTCTCTTAAAACATCAATATTTTGTGATTAATTTATATAACAAAGGAATTATTTATATACGAGAATATAAAGGCTGTGGGATTTATATTTGTATCGATAAATTAT
This sequence comes from Luperina nickerlii, assembly GCA_963855955.1. Lineage (NCBI taxonomy): Eukaryota > Metazoa > Arthropoda > Insecta > Lepidoptera > Noctuidae > Luperina > Luperina nickerlii. Next base: position 20,836,463 of record OY979676.1, on the reverse strand, counting down.
GTACATAATAGATGTTTGATGTGGGCTTCGGCGAATGTTTGGATTGTGAGAGGTGTCAATATAGACATGTTTCTGTGTACGCCTCTCATCGTTGTTGGTTTGATAATATTTGAATAATGTTCTAAGCATAGGTGTCTGCTGCCTGGCTCTATTAGTCCTGAGTTTTGGCAGAGCTCGATTTAGAAAAGTTGTGTCTGGGTAGCAGGAAATCGAGCAAAGTTGTGTAGGGATATCAAAGTGACTGTCTGAAAGATGGGAAAGTTGAATGTTTTGAATTAGTCCTTAAGATCTTGCCTGTTTCAGGAGCTTTCTTAATTAGTTCCATTAAAACTTCAGGTTTCTTAGCCGCGAGATCATCATAAACTATCAAAGTAATTTCAGGTGTGCTGAGGATATTATACCTTACAAAAGAACAGCACACTAATTAATGTCATGTGACAGAGTAGAGAGCTCTGTAAAACTAGGAATATTATCTAACATTCTAGCCCGAACAATTATATAATCACGTCCCAGATATTCAGGTGTTTCAGCCATTTCTGTCGCCACCTTTAAACTTTAAATAGAAGCGACCTACTTTCGGCTTTTATAACCTGATTCTCTATACTTGAGTAGGTATACTCCGAATAGCCGCATTAGCTTGGTGCCTTTTGAAGTATAAAACTTAATGATGCATTATAGGTGCTATGTCTTCTACAGCCAGCAAAGTGCATGCCCGAAAGTCTGACCACCACTTTTAGAGGGGTCCAAGGAGTATCGTGTTACCTTGTATAACCCAGGTTATGGAACATGGGACCTCCATAGGAGATCAGATTAGCAGTCGCTCCATGTAAAATTCTGATAGTCCGCTGGATCCAGTTAGACTGGCAGCCGAATTCGACATATTTGACAAAGTTTTGGCAAATAATGAGATGATGATTCGGCAAGGAATGAGACATGTCCTGGCACTGCCATATAAAAAGATGATGGTCAAATATAACCTTTTTTTAATCCCTATAGCTAAAAGAGAAAGACAAAAAGAAAAACAATTAAAAAAAAAACGTCACAATTTTTCGCTGCCAGAACTTTACAGTATACGTGGCTCACAAGTCGAATTAAGTAATTTAAGTAATAAGTTAATAACATTTAATTTGTCGGGTCTAACTGTCCGTCCATTTGCCATCAATAATAAATGTAGTAATAGCTGGCTTCGACTGTAATAGGGAATATTAAAAGCAAGAAACTAGGCCACCTTTGTTCTAGAAAATGCTTCTTTGAATAGAAGAATTATTATGTCCGTTTTTACTAATACTAGGCGACACATAAAGTGCGCTGTTCGCTTTTCAACTATCGACGCTCAGCCGAGAGTTAAAAATCCAATAGTGCACTTTTACTTAGGCATTCATTTAGGTAAGTCTTAGTGAATACGGGCATTACTGCCTACATTGTGTTGCATTTTGTATGAGAAGTATCGACTATCAATCGGTGCTAAAGTGTCTTGCAGCTGTTAAATACACAGCAGTATTGCTGAAGTAGTTATTCGATTTCAGGAAAGAATTGTAGAGGACAGTTTCGTTATAAAACTGCAATGGTATTTTAAACGAACTTGCAAAACGGTATTTTGGGAGATGATGTTAGAATTGTGAGATGAGTATCAAACCTAGATGATCTGATGTTTAGATGGTCTAAGATCAAAATTAGACGAAATATGATTGTCAAAGTATTTATTTCAAATAGGCACATAAAAGGCACTTTTGAACGTCAAAACTTACAAAAAAATTGAATTGATTCTAGTCGCCCATTCCAAAAGGTAGTTTTCGTATGGAGAGGAATGGGCAAGAAACTCCACCCTTACTCTTTTAAAATGTTTTACAATATTTTGCATACATCACACTAATATTATAAAGGTGTTGTGAGTGTGTGTGTGTGTGTGTGTGTTTGTTTGTTTATTAATATGTTTGTTACTTCTTCACGCTCAAACGGCTGGACCAATTTTGATGAAATTTTGTATGGAGGTAGCTGAAACCCTGGATTAACATATAGGCTACTTTTTATCCCGATATTTCCACGGGATCGAAGCTTATGCGTGTTAAACCGCGGGGTGTAGCTAGTTAATTATATAAATTGATTGTTTTTATTTGTTGTTAATAATAATATGTGAAGCCGATGCACCTAAAATAAAATTACTATTATACCACAATAGGTAAAAGAATTAAAAATGAAACCATGGCATGTAAATTAATTATCTGATAGATACATGGTGCTCACATATTTACAAACATGGTAAAAGTAAAAACGATTTTCATTGCCTTGAGAGTTTCAACAATAGGATATAGACAAAAGACATGATACCAAGAAGCAGCCACATAATTAGGCTGTCATCCGTGAAGTATCGTATTAAAAAGCAAGATTCTTCCTCCTTTTATGGAACACTTCCCTCACCTACTGTCTTCGCAGCCAAAGCGTGATTTCGGTTTTATCTCTCACAGCCTCGTACCTAAATAAATTAAATTCCAGGCTTTTCAGCCCCATTAAGTTTTAGCAGTACTTTCTGACGTCTTCCGAGACGTTGGTGATTGGCTAATGTCGTCCGGACTCAGTCGTGATTGGTCGATAAAAGTTTAATCTCGCTCCAGATTGGCTGGTGTTTGTTATGTGCTTTAGTTTACGTGATACAAACATTGATTCTTTATTAGGTCGTGAAGACGTAGTTCCTTATTGGAAAAGTTTGTTTAAATTCAAGTATTTTCGTAGCGATCGTCCTTCCTTATTTTCCTGATTCTTATCTGAATCATTTAGAATTTCTATCGTTGAGGGTTTTTCAGTCCAGTTGGATTCTCTTAGGAGTTGAAAATAATACCTGCATCCTAATTGCGTAACATAATACCAATCACAATCTGAATCATTTTGAAAGATATTGCTAATCCATTGCTTCATTTGTTCAAAAAATCTGTCTACGTTGTTGTCAATGTACGAAATGAATGTTATTAAACTGTAAAAATGAAGCCATTGCTACTGATAGCATGCTACGTAATTACCCCGCTGGGTACTTGTAAATTAAGGACAGTAAATATACGAACCAATATTTTATCGTCAGTAGCTCAAATCAAACAAACTGGAACTGGTGATACCAAACTCAACATAGCTGGGTAAAATCTGATGACGAACTCCCTCAAAATTTTCGACGATAAAGTGAATTCTAAGCGGCCTGTATGAATATGTCCGAGGTTTTGCGAGCGGTCACAATCCTCGTGGAATCGCGACTTGTTGCTCCTCATTATTTATGTAACACTAAAGCCTCTGCCATCCCAAATACAGCTATTAAAATCTCAAAAATAAAAACCTGTTTGAAGTTCTAATAAGGGCTGATTTTTCCAACGCTAGATGATTTTATCCGAAGAATAATTTTGAATTTTGGACAGTCCTTCTACACAAAATCTGTCAGACGTAAATTTTATTACACGAATAAAAATTATTTGTCGTTTGAAAAATCGGCCCTAAGAAACTTAGGGCTGATTTTACCGAAGACAGATAATAATTATATTTATCCGTGGAATAAAATTGACGCCTGACAGTTCTATGTAGTATGGAAAAACTGTAAAAAAAATTAAATTTATTCTTAGGTAAGTACATATAAGAATTATTCTGGGTTTGATGAAATTTGCCCTTAGTAGGAAAATTAAATCATATTGTTGCTCGTCAAATAAAGAATATAATTATGGCAGTCAAAATGGCCGACTGAAACTAGGTAGTTTACTTGAGAAAAATGGCTTATTGTTATTACTTTTTCAATTTCATCCTACCCATTTATAATAACATTCAGTTCATCCATGGGAAATAACTCAACAAAGTCAGAGGAAAATGGAAGAAAAACTTTGATTATTCAATTTTAATTATAACGAACATTATTGCAGTGTGCAGTTAAATGTGTTATGCCTCTATAAAATCGGGTGGTGTGTTTTCTGTCTTTGTCTTGCTTGTCGGTGGTGGATGTTGGTGTCTCGTTCGCACGTACGTCACTCGGCCTGGACAGGCTTCGGCAAGGGGCAAGCTACATTGATTTTATTGTGATTCGGGTATGTTCGATACTGCGATGTTTGGTTATTGGACATGGCGGCTTCGGTGCGGCCGCTGCGCTGCTGTCAGTTTCGGCTTTCAGAAACTTTGAGGAAAAAGCTCGGCTTTTGTATGTCTTCTTCGCTTTTGTTATTTCAGTGGCTGTGTTTCGCTGGCTTCGTTTGATAAAGGGTGAGGAGATCTATATTTTTATACAGCCTTTTGTTGCCATCTGGGTTCATAATAGAACGAATTTATTACAAGCCTTCCTAAATTGAGTAGTTCCAATTTAAGAGTCTTTCTTGCTCCAAACGACTTTCAATTTATCAAGTTGCGCAACAAATTCATCTTCTCTAGAACTCAATAAGAAGTTATTTCCCTTTTACGACGTCTTCTAAGATCTAGGTCCTGACCTACCTAACCAATCTTGTTATTGACTTTTCATTTTCAATGATTGAATGGAGAAATTTTCAAATCAACAACGTTGCAATAAAAAATTTTACCTTTCTAATTTGAATTTAAGCAAAATCTAATAAAACATGAACATTGGCACTAGTAATCAGAGATACGTTTGATTGCTAATCAACTACTCGTATTTTGTTAAACTGAAACCACATTCAAACATTGTTATCCAAATCTTTCGCAACAACACCCAAATCGCCAATATCCAGGGCATTATACCTACATTACCTACATGTTGCATCTCAATTCTTATAAACATAATTATTATTTTGTTTATTTTGCTCGCTCTGTGCAGTCCTGTTGATTTTGCATTTGCACTGTCTAAACATTGACTTGTTTTAAAGATTTATTGATCTGATGCATAACCAGAGTTTACCTTTACATTTACAATGTTATGTTTATAGTTTACTAGCTTGTGCCCACTGTTTCACTCGCTACCTAGGAGACCATGTAAAAGGATTCAAAATTTCATAACTATGTGTGAGATGGTTTATCTGTATTATTTTTTTATATTATTGAAATAGGCTCGCGTTTGATTACTTCCTAACCTGCTGGTAAGCGATGATGTGGTCGACGATGGAGCATGTGTGTCTAGAAGTAACCTATTCACTCGCGACTTAAACTCCAGGTTATAGTTATCAGGAAACAGACTCTGGATTCCACTCCTCCTCCTCACTTATATCTTTTTCTACCTGAATATAGTTCTCACTGTTCTCAATTCCCACACAAATCAAATCTAACGGACAATCAGTGCTCTCCACTACACTAACGCATCCTTACAGTGCATACATTTGCAAATTGGTTTCTCACAGAACTCCACGTGACAATCAACACACTTGTCACGCTGCATCCTGACCTAGTAGGTTAGCCTATTATCCTATCACGGCGTCACCCTTACTCGGTGCATCCTGTGCATGTTGTTATGTTTGTATTTGTGCCACATACATAACACGGTTGAACTTTATTGGTGACGTAACAGGTGCAACATCATCATCTGCCTAGCCTTTTCCCAACTGTGTTGGGGTCGGCTTCCAGTCTAACCGGATGCAGCTGAATACCAGTATCTTACATGGTGCCACTGCCTATCTGACCTCTACAACCCAGTTACTGGTAATACGATACCCCTTGGTAAGACTGGTTGTCAGACTTTCGGGCTTCTGACTACCTGTAAAAACTGTCAAAGATCCACGAATGACAGCCGAGACCAATGGCTTAACGTGCTTTCCGAGGCATGGAGGGGTCACGGTATGTAAAGATGGTCACCCATCCACAGACCAACCGCGGCAAGCGTAGCTTAACCTGATTGATCGACCTGTGCGGCTGTTATTATTTAACTAACAGATGCAGCATATCGTACGGTAAAGATTGGTAAAATCTCATTTCCTTCTTGTGTACTTTGATATTCTGCAAGACGAAAAATGGTTTTTGTATCATACTAAAACTATTTTATCATTGGTGAAACATAACGACGGCGAAGTGCCAATACCTCCTAACTGATTTTTTTTTGAGCAATCTCTTTTTTTTTCGTTTTGAATTTAAAGGCGTTATTCGCATGTTTTAGTGAAATCGCCTAAGTGTATTTTTAGTTGCAACATCATTAAATTAAAATGTGGTAATTATCTACCTCCCAACTAAAACAACGTGTCTATTTTTGAACGTTTTGTTCCAGTATGTGTAAATTTTTGACTTTGTCAGTTAGGAGCTATTGGCACTTCGCCGTCGATAACCAAAAAAGCATCAACATCAAATAGGTACCTACTGAATATCAAATACCAAAACTAACATTTTCATTGTCTTGATCTCTCTTACATCATACAAATTTATTACATTCATACCAATTAATTTTACTTCTTTTTTTACATTATCTTCGTCTCCATCGAAACCAATCACAAAGTTTGCTATTGAATTCTCTTTGTATACCAATTTTGCAATTATAAACATTCCCTAACATTTATATTGTATGCTACACACCTGCCCCATACAGACCGTAATTATCTTTGCATCCCAGTTTTTCGTATTCCCCTTTCCCCGTATTCAGCTGTACCAACCTTGAGCTCGCCCGGGCGTCCCTCACCCGGTGCAACCTTGTGTTCACCCGGGCGTCCCTCACCCGTTGCATCCTCAGTTTCGGCTGTACCCGGCGACCTTGCGTTCCCGGACGAGCTGAGTCTCGAAGCAGGTCAAGGTTAGGCTGCAGCCTCAATAGGCTGCTTCCTGCGGGGAGTGCGTTTCTATTGACGTATGTAGCTGCAATAGTTCCCTCATTAGTTGTATGATTGATGTGATTGGCTCGTTGAGAATTGGCGAAATTGGCACGTGATGGATGAGGTCAGTTATGGCAAGGAAGATTTACTTTTTTGGTGGGCTCTTTGCTGGATTTATGCCAGAGCTCGTTTCGATTGCTAATTAGGAACATGATTATTGTCTCTTTTGTAATAGCTTTTGGAAGTTTTCTGCTGTTATATGTGTCTTTGGTGGATGAAAGTCACTAACCTCTGTAATGTTTTTATGGAAACGCATAACTTTTTTTTGTTTTATGCGTTATGATATCGATGCTGCCACTGCTATTCTCTTAGTAGCAATTAACCTATCATTATATTTTCTCAATCACCTCTTATGATTACGGAACGAACAGTTATTTCCAAAGAGACCGCACAACTAACCGATTAAAATCATAACTCGTTAGTTTTTCAGCGGAATGCTGTAAATATCGGCGACCATATTGAAATTATCGTTCATAACCGCGGTTTACCGTTCCGGTCTTATTTCGCAAATACCGAAGCAATCTGTGGTGCGGTGATTATGTGAAACGATGATGTTGGTGTTTTACATTTTATTATTTAAAAAACGTTAGGTTTTCAGTTGTTAGTAACGACTTATTTCATATTTCGAAGAAATTCCTAAAGAGCATATTCAAAGTCAAACTCAAAGTATTTATTTCTATTAAACCAATTACAGGCACTTTTGAATTATTGTCAAAGAGTCGGTCAGTTAGTCAGAAAGTTGACGCTAGTTGCCCATTCAAAAACGTAGATCACTATGGAGATGAACGAGTAAGAAACACCAAGGACACTCTTTTAAATCAAGATGTCTGTTACAGCATTCTGGATACCTTCCTTATTTTTTTTGCTTTTATAAGTGAGAACAATGTTAAAAAAATTAAACAAAATTTAGGCTATAAGATAAACCCTGATTAATAGATGACCAGTCTCAACACTGATCTGACTGCACCCGTTCACGAACATGATGCACGCATCATGTCATCATGCTGACCCACGGGTCAGCACCATCCCGCTCAACCATTTTGATGGGAACCGAAAATTATTTTAAACCACCAGAGAAATAAGATAACATAAAAACCGGCCAAGAGCGTGTCGGGCCACGCTCAGTGTAGGGTTCCGTAGTTTCCCGTCCGTCACAATAAGTGTTCCCACTTATAAGTTTAAAAGTGGGTATCCATTATGTTCGCGCTCCAGCAGCGATCCGCGCTCCTGCAACTGCTCCCGGTAGTGGGTACGTGCGCGAACACGGAGCGTGCATCATTGCACGCTCCGCGGCAGGTGCTCCAACTCGTGACGGTTTTTAGCAACACAAAGGGATACGTTCAGGATAATAAAATATGTAAACGAAGTTAAAAAAATGCTTGCATATACGATTATACTACAAACTTAGTCCAGAAATTATTTTGTACAACTTTTTGTCTTTTTTGTACAAAAACTGTTGTTTCCATCAAGTTCAAAATAATTTTCCTAGAAAGTCCTTATAAAGTTCTACTTTGCAGATTTTGTTCATATTTTTTAAACTTATGGTTCAAAAGTTAGAGGGGGGGACACACATTGTTTTTTACTTTTGGAGCGATTATTTCCGAAATTATTGACATTATCAAAAAATGATTTTAGTAAACCCCTATTCATTTTTAAATACCTTTCCAACAATATATCACACGTTAGGGTTGAAATTAAAAAAAAAAAATCACTTCCCACTTTACATATAGGGGGGCTACCCTAATAAAACATTTTTTTTCCAATTTTTATTTTACCACTTTGTCGGCGTGATTGATATACATATTGGTACCAAATTTCAGCTTTCTAGTGCTAACGGTCACAGAGATTAAGCGAGGACGGACAGACGGACAGACAGACATGGCGAAACTATAAGGGTTCCTAGTTGACTACGGAACCCTAAAAATGTGACGCTTTACTTACACCGTATCGGCTACAGTCTGAATAAAGAACAATCATAGAATTTCTTGGAATAATTTCCAAAAAAGATGTAAGAACTAAATCAGCGGGGTAATTTTATAACACGCTAGCTTCTGCCCTCGACTTCGTCCGCGTGAAATTTGTTACTCCGACCCACCCCGTCTATTACTTCGTTTTTGCTTAGCGTTCTTTCTGACTTTTTTTCTTTTTGCTCGGCTCGTAAAGGTCATAGCGCCTTCCTCAAGAATTGGGCTATCAAATGCAAAAAGAATTTTTCAAATCCGACTGGGAGTTCCAGAGATTAGCGCGTTCAAACAAACAAACAAACAAACTCTTTAGCTTTATAATATTAGTATAGACTATCAGTAGAAATTACTTTCATTTTGACAGTTCAACAACTATCATTGCGCTATTCACGTTGTTGAGCAGATATTGTTTTCGAACATAATAGGGAATATGCATGATTTTTTTTATTTAAAAAATTAATCCTTATTCATGTAATAAACAGTTTAGTAAAACTGTTTTTCGGATAACTATGAAATTAAAAAAGATATGAGCCATCGAAGACTTGTTTCTATCTCTTTCTCGCAAAACGAAATTTAACACGGAGTTTATATGGCCGTAGTGACATGTGACGTCACAGTCTATGTCGGATCTCTCTGTCTAATTGGTGTGTAATCAATAGTTTTAAATGTTCATATCGGCCGTGTTTCTTGGCCGATTTTAATTTTAATTTCACTTTTTGTCATCTCTACTACGGTATTTTCATATTTTGTTAATAAATGCCATGAAAAAAATTCATGCATATTCCCTATTAGTAAGTCCTTCAAAATCATTCAGATTGTGATTGATTCTGTGTCGCGCAATTATTATTGAGGTGCAGTACCTACTACACATATAGGTAGTCTGTCAAATTCATTACCTTACTTATGTGAATCTCGAAAAGTTTGATGAAAAACACACAAATAGAAAGTCACGCCGTTTTGGTGAAAAATTTGTTCCAAATAATTATTGACGTAGATCGCAGGCACCATAACTCAGTTCGAACAACACGTAAATATTGTCCAAATCACTTTTGACTGATATTTAGATTAAAACACTCGTTGGTTTGGAGAGTTATTCTGACATTGCTATCCTGTAACAAGTTCCACTCATTCAATTTCAGTTTAGTTTCACAACTAAAATACAGCGTGGCAGATACATCGACGCACAAACTGTTACTACGAATTCAGCACATGCTTCCTAGACACCCTAGTGTAGAAATAAATTGTATGTTATCAGAAAAAAAATCTGCTGTTTTATAGAAAAGTGGCCAAAATATATGAAAACGCTATTTATTTAAATAGCCGACGAAAAATTTCAACCCAGGGGGGATCTAGCATCATGTACTGAATGCATGGTGCCACGTTGTGCGTCGATGGAGATGTCACTCTGTGAATTGAAACCGGAGTCCCACATAACTGCACTATCTCTCCGTAGTAGTGCAGTATGCATGAGCATTTCTCTACGTTAAAAAAAAGTGTCTAAGGTCTAGTCCTTCCAAGGGGTGTTATCTAGTTACTGGGTTGTGTAGGTCAGTTATGCAGTCGCTCCATGTAAAATACTGGTATTCAGCTGCAGACTGAAAACCAAACCAAATATAGATGTGACCGAAATGTCTAAGGTCCCAAACATAATAGAGCCAAAAACAAATGAAAGAGCTAAGTTTCAAGCAACAATTCAAACTTTTTTTTTTCTTCTTCATTGTATGTAGCACTTACCTATACTATGGTGTATATTTTGTTCCAGAGAGGGATTTTCCCTCTCAGTACTTTTCAAATCACTTAGCCCTCCCGATCCTAATTTGCCGGAAGTTCATGGAAGAACACTCAAAAGGGATGGCTTACCCTCCGTTGAACGGGTTTTTTTCATAATGATGTCGTCTTTGAGGATTAATTTATGCCGTGGGCTCTCGAGTAAGAAAAATAAAGACTTTTTCGCTTTATTATAATCATAGCCTTGAAGAATGTGCGACGTTATGCATGTTAGTTATGATAGACCCAAGTTAAGTAAGTACTCGGTGTTCAAAAATGGTACGACAGTACCTACAGCGAGATGTCATATACCGAAATAGTTGCAAAGAGTTATACTAAAGTTCAAAAATCCAATGTGAAACTCAGAACGTGACAGGAATTTGGAAGTTAACCCAATGCAGATTTTTGCTAAATAAAACATGATTTCGCTAAACCACGATTTCACGCCTGTGTTAGATTTATCCCAAATTGTGCTTCAAAACTCTTTTAGACTTTGAAACAACAGTGCTGCAAAAACCAATAACACGAGGTCGTGTCCACCACAACGTACTCCAGTGCATGTCGTTAGCCAATCAGGCCATCGCTCACAATTCCACCGGCTCCCCTACTGCCGCAAATTGCAGCAATCACAACACTCCACACGTTACCAACCTGCTATGACGTTGGTAGATTTATCAGACACTTCTCCGTTATTATTCTACGTACCGTAAGTACTATGTGTGTTATATGTACTTGTATATGAAGATGTGTGTTGTTTACTGTGTGGACTTTGAACGAGCCTATATTAGTTCGTAGTTGTTAATTGATGGACAAGAGTCTACCTACTGCACAGTCGTGCATATGTCACTATAGGAAAGATTTTTAGGATGGTAAAGTAGGGACACATGACCGATGAGATGACATGCAATATATAGATGACAGAATGATATGGTACGAAATTATGTCTTTATCTAAAAAATCAAAATTAAAATTTAATAAAAATAATAAATTAATAAAAATTATGTCTTTGTCCTAAGAAGCGCTGTATAATTTCTAGAGAAGCAAGACTCAGAAGCATTGAACGTAATATAAGATATCCTTAAAGCAGATTGTAAGTTGCTGAGGTAGATTGGATTCAGAAGGAAAAGAAACCGAGAATTGCATGGCAATTGAGCAGAATTTTAGGAAAACTTACCTATATTTAAGTCTGCAGTAACAGTGTGTAGAAGATGGCCAATAGGGTAGTTGACTAAGAAAATATATTTAGTCCATCAGTTAGATTACTAAAAAATATTGTATACGTATTTTTTCTTTTGTCTGGCAAACAAAAAATTACGAAGATACAGCGCTTGGAAATTTCGTATGACGTCACGCCGTGCTACAAATTTTAGCACGTTATTACGTCAAAGCCCCCCACTCCTGAACTTTGATGTGATATATCTTTGTAATTTTTTATCTAATTGATAAAACAAAAAATACGTGTTCAATATTTTTTAATAATCTTACTGAGGGACTAAATCGAATCGATTTATTTTTACCCAGGCAACATCCCTATTACAATTTTCCATTTATATTCCATTTACTTATATCTTAAACAGCGTGAACAAAACACTCGAACTTAAAAAATAATACAAATCATTTTACAAAAAAAAATAGCCTAAAAAAGTGCTTAAATTAAAAAAAAAAACAGTTACCCTTTTCTTTAATTTCTTTATACGTACCTAAACAGGTGTAAAAATAATAAATGAAAGAAATAATAATCTCGACAAAAACTAAACTTCCAGTACAATGCCAGTAACAAACTTTCTGACGTAGAAAATGTACACAATGCCGAAGGCAAAAACAATCTGATTATACAAGCAGTATTATATATTGTTGTTTTTTTTATAAATAATATACAAACAAAATGGTTTTCGTAAAGAAGTTAAAACAAACAATTTGGAAGATCACGTGCTGAAGATATAAACCGCGCCCTATTTAAAAGGCATAATCAAAATAGAAGAGGAAAACGTGACTATGTTATATATAGTGAGGTATATAATAATTTATATGTAGAAGTTCTGTAAAAGCTTGAAGACTTATGATGATTGATATCTTGGATAGGGTGTGTATCTAAACAATACATCAGTCTTTCAAGACAAGCTTTTCAACGTCAATGAAAGACAATAAATAATTCTTTATTATGAATCAGGGCAATAGAGCGAGGCAAAAATACTTATTCCTAGTATAAGTAAAGAAAATACCAAACAATGTGCATGCGGTGGTGTTCGCAGTCAATCAACTCACCCTATAGCAGTCCACTGCTGGAGATAGGCTTCCAGGCTACGCCACAACACCGTTCTCTGCCTTAGGTGCAGCGCAGACGACAGACTTTTTGTGCGATCGAGTCTGTGGCGCACAAAAAGTCTGCATGGCGCGCAAAAAGTCTGTCGCGGATTTTTCACAGACTCAACGCACACGACGCACATCTTCGATCATTCTGTCGGCAGAGCTGTAGGGACATAGACGCTATGGAAATCGTGCAGAGATCGCGAAGTATTATTTTGTACATGAAGTACAGAAAAAGAAGAAGAAATAGACAATTTTGGGTACATCCTATACTTTCGGAAAGATTACTGAAGGGACAGTTCCATACTAAACATTCAATTCTGAAACAACATCCGGAAATTTTTTTCAAATATTAAGTATAAAATGTCTGTTACTACATTTGATGAGTTGAGTTGAGTTATTTTAAGACCTGCTTTGACTCATTCAGAAACAACAATGAGGAGGTGTATTGGTCTTCTCTTCTTGAATTAACATCGTTACATCGACCTCTGGCGCCATGATAATAGATCGCGTGCGTTACGTCCACCCCTAGCAAATGCAGATTGCCGACTAAAGTGTGCGCCGTCTGCGTTAGCGCGCGTTAAAGCAAACGTTCTATTTTTTTCACAGACTGTGCGGAGCGGCGCGGTGCGGTCTGCCCGAATTACACGGATTTTTTGTGCGCCGGACTTTTTGCGCGTCGTGTGCGTTACTGCATATAATTGCATAGGTTCTATTTTCACAGACTAAAAAGTCCGTCACGGATAGTCTGTCGTCTGCGCTGCACCTTACGCATCCAGTCTGTCCCAGCCACTTTCTTAAGGTCGTCTGTCCATCTATCTAGCTGGGGTGAGTCACACGCTACGCTTGCCGATACGCGGTCTCGACTCCAGGACTTGCCGTTCGTAGTGGTGAAGGTAAATTAAGGATTCAAAAGTATGAACTAGTATCTTCCTATGTTTGCGACAATAACATCATACTAATAAATCCGTTGGCAGGAAATGACGATTCTAGCTATTGTCACGAACGTCAGACATTAACAACCGTTTCCTGAACGCTTGTTCACTTGATCCAGATTTACTGATGAAGGTCTTTACTGATCAGTAAATCTGCCTCCAAATCTCATGTTGGTTGTCGTGATTTATTGGCGGAAATGACAACAGCCTATCGAATGATGACTTGATAACAATGTGCCAACCTTGTGTCAACATGACAAATTGAATAAGATTTCAGAAGCGGGGGAAAAGGAAATAATCAGGCTGGTAACATTTTATCATTCGGGAAATAGAGGGACAAAGTTAATGTACAGAAATTCTTAAAGTACACCACAAATCACTAAATTAATTTATAGTATTTTATCTCACGAAGCGACTCGCGCTTTACTTGTGTTTACCAAGTGTTCTAACACGCTTTTAATGTGTGTGTAAGCACAGGAGCTCTCGGTACCGTGCGAGACAATGGCGAAGTCGGAAGTGTGTGTGTGTGTGTTAAGTACTGACGTTACTCTTCTTCACGTACAATTTCACAGCCTATTTGTACACTTGGTTACCACAAGTAAAGCGCGTGTCGCTTCGAGAGATAAAAATACTGTAACGTTAAACGTATTTAAAACATCATTCTATCTCTGTAATCTTCAAACGATTAACAGATAGACAGTTACATTTAGTGATTGTGGTGCAAATGCAGGACATTAAAGAAATAATGCTTATTTGAGAACCATGGTGACTATTAGGTACGTCAATTTGTTCGAAATCTCTGGCAAGACTATAATAATAAGTACTCCTTTTTCAAGATCAGAATCTCAAAGCAAGATTGATGAGCAAGATGGAAATCTATGCAGAGTCAGAACAGGAAGTCCGAGCTAGTGCTCTGGTCATTAAAATTGTCTATCTTTAGTTCAAAGACTTCCTTAAGCTGGCTTAATGTCGAGATTTGTTTGTTTATGCAAACGTTGGAGAGGATCAGTATTACTTTTATATCTTGTGTACCTATATTTATTCAGGTTTTATTTATTTGCAAGGTCTGGGTCTGTATTTGCCTTGATACATGAAAAGTTGGGTCGAAATTATAATGTGCTGGTACAGACAGCAATCTTTTCGTAGAAATCAGTACTTAGAAGTTTGAAATTGAAATACACTCAAAACTGTTCAAGGTCAAAGTTACAGTTACACCATTTGAAAAACCGTAACTGAAACAAATCGTTTGGCAGGTTTTTCTCCATGTTTTTGCTATTCAGCTTTTGACAAGCGGCGTGTTCAAAACAGTCCTATTTTTGCTACAAGCAATTTGTAGAAATCTGAGGCTATTTTCCATTCCATCTATCGGTTCTTGTTACTATGCCTTTGTCCTTTTTTGCAGCCAAAACTTAGCCTTAACAATGCACCAATCAATTGTAATCCGTCTCAACCCCGTCACACAATACACCAAAACATAAGCTCAAAAGATTACAGTCTCAAACTTCGTGATTACTGAGCTGTGACTTCGAGGTCACGGGTTCAAGTCCCGACAATGGCCGGTTCGTTCACCTCATACTACATCTTTATTTGGGTTACGCACCAAAACTATGACTGCTTGCTATGACTGAACATTGAACCTACGCTGTGAGGAACTTCTGTAGTGTTCGACCTTGGTGGATCATTTTGCAATGTTTTGTTAGACTCTTTTTAAAAATTTTCATTGTTTTTGTGGCAACTCCGTAACGTTTACGAAACGTATAGCGTCTTCATACCGTTGTCGACGTAGCAATTTTGTAGCAGTTTCGTAGCGTTGGCGTACCGTTGTGCGTTTCATAGTAATGAACTTTGGCTAGAGAACCTTGGGTTGGGGTTTTCACAAATAAGTCAATTACAGATAAATGACTGGACGGAAGGCGTATTGTGTTGGTTTAGCAGTAAACTGTTATTCAAATAATCACCATGTTAGGAAATTCATCTTCTGCCTTTAAATATTAGCCTTACTTGGAACAAGGGGCCCGTGGCTAAATAATAACAGCCGCACAGGCCGATTGATCAGGTTAAGCTACGCTTGCCGCGGTTAGTCTGTGGATGGGTGACCATCTTTAAATACCGAGACCCCTCCGTGCCTCGGAGAACACGTTAAGCCGTCGGTCCCGGCTGTCATTCGTAGATCTTTGACAGCCGTTAGGGTTAGTCAGAAGCCCGAAAGTCTGACAGCCAGTCTTACCAAGGGGTATCGTATTACCCAGTAACTGGGTTGTGGTGGTCAGATGGGCAGTCGCTCCATGTAAAATACCGGTATTCAGCTGCATTCGGTTAGACTGGAAGCCGACCCCAACATGGTTAGGAAAGGGCTAGGCAGATGATGACTTGGAACAGGTATCCATTTAAACATGTTTCATTCCCAATTCAGGAATACCATGCCACAAGCAGCACACGATCGAATTATATATTTAAACCGACAAAATGTCAGTTATACTGAAAGCCTGAAATTACTGTCCATCGTCTAAGCCGTGCAGTGGGTAAACTCTTCAAAAGGTCATAAGCCATACATTTTGTATCATGCCTTTTACGGCAACATGCAACATAGACGTGGCTATACATAAATTACGAGTATTCCAGATAGGTAGTTTAGAGGCATTAGACATAGCTATATTTCCTTCATTTAGTGATAAGCTAGATCGTTTTATTGCGTCATTCTGTAAGTATGATGGATTGGTAATTTAGCCTATTTGGGTAACGGTTTCAAGCAATTTCTATTCTTTGAATACTATATTATTCTGGAAATTACCGAAGAAATAAGTCGATGTAGAATATATTAAAGTATGATCGAATATAAAGAAATGAATCCTTTAATTTTGTATTTATTTATATAGCCCCCTTACTAATAAAGTAGCATAGTGTCTATATACATGTCTGATATATGTAGTTACACAACGCTTTGTATTCTTCTTTCGAAAGTCAAATTACTTACGACTGGAAGAGAGAAATCGGTGTGTAACTATTCATCTGATATATGTAATACGTTTATTAGTGAGGGGATTAGTCTTTAAATTTAGTACCTAGTGTAAAGAATAGAATACTCTTTATTATGTACACCATATAAATTACAGACATAAATATAGAAACTGTACAAAGGGTGACACAAAAATAAAAGAGTAAATAATTAGTTAAAACGAAATAAATATTTACACCGCCAAGAATGAAAGAAAATACATTAATTAAGCACTGACTAAAAGGCATACAGTATAATAGCATAAACAAATAGCGGTATGTTTTGAAGGCATCAAAGATTAAGATAGCTAATGGTAATTGCGCGGATATTCAATTAGCAGTTAGGTTCTTCCGATTACCGGTAAAGAGTTTCGTAGGCCATCGTTTGGTCAAGGATCGACGGCGAAGCATGCTTTCCGAGGCGATGTGTAAAAAACATTTGCAAAAAGAGTATTGACCATCGTGCCTTGAGCATTATACCTACTTGGCTGTCGCAGGATTTTTCTTCTTTTATGTCTCTTGTCATGATTAATTGTGGTTAACTATAAGCAGTAGTCCCGTCCCTAGTGGAAGCTATTGTCATTCTCTCCAAATGTTTTTCGTAGCAACGATCTATAATAACATATAATTCTCCACATAAACAAAAATATTCTTCAACCGGAACGCGGAACCAATTTGATTTATTTCCCTACGCAATGCCTTTTTTAGCAGCCTCTCGAAACACTCTGCTATCATCTATATACATACATCTATATATATCTTTGTACACGTACCTACTCGTGTGCCAGGCTAACCCAAAAAGCCTTTTATCTAATTTAGGTCACGCTTTCACGTGGGGTCACTACAGATTTATAGTAGGTTGGTAGAATTAGTTGACAACACTGACGAGAATTTTATCTATGGTAGGATAGTGAAAAGGTTATGGTTAAGGTCGATAGTTCTATAAGAATGCTCTATTATGTACGAGTATTTTTCAGTTTATGAAGAAAATTTTAGGACCAGTTTTACAGGACCTATCTGCATTGGCACTCTACATAACACGTAATCACGCTCAAGACCTGCTTTATAGGACCTATCTGCATTGGCACTCTACATAACACGTATTCACGCTCAGGAACAGTTTTACAGGACCTATCTGCATTGGCACTCTACATAACACGTAATCACGCTCAGGACCTGTTTTACAGGACCTATCTGCGTTGGCACTCTACATAACACGTATTCACGCTCAGGAACAGTTTTACAGAACCTATCTGCATTGGCACTCTACATAACACGTATTCACGCTCAGGAACTGTTTTACAGAACCTATCTGCATTGGCACTGTACATAACACGTATTCACGCTCAGGAACAGTTTTACAGGACCTATCTGCATTGGCACTCTACATAACACGTAATCACGCTCAGGACCTGTTTTACAGGACCTATCTGCGTTGGCACTCTACATAACACGTATTCACGCTCAGGAACAGTTTTACAGAACCTATCTGCATTGGCACTCTACATAACACGTATTCACGCTCAGGAACTGTTTTACAGAACCTATCTGCATTGGCACTCTACATAATACGTAATCACGCTCAGTGCCTGTTTTACAGGACCTATCTGCATTGGCACTCTACATAATACGTAATCACGCTCAGAACCTGCTTTATAGGACCTATCTGCATTGGCACTCTATATAACACGTAATCACGCTCAGGACCTGTTTTACAGGACCTATCTTCATTGGCACTACATAACACGCAATCACGGTTAGCACCTGTTTTACAGGACCTATCTGCGTTGGCACTCTACATAACACGTAATCACGCTTGTAATTCCCGATGAGCTATGCAAAGGTGTACCTTAATTAGTAGGTACACTTTTGCCTGCCCATCGGGAATTATCTACACACAATTTTCGCTAGTTACGTTTAAGTCCTATGTAATAGGGTTGCCCAAGGGGGCAACCCTATTACATAGGACTTAAACGTAACTATTATCATCCCACAGGCCGACAAAATTTTACGAACACTCCCAGAAACCAGACTATACTTTTCCGAAGGATTTTGACGCGCTGAATTCGAATCTGGCCTGATCTAAAAGTGCAAAAATACCGTTTTTCTCATTTTTGAGGTTATGTAGCACGGCCGATCCTATTTTTCAGTCTTCCTCTTTAAAATGACCCTGAGTTTACTCAAATATCTTTTTTTTTTCGCTAAGAAATTGCATTTTGAAATTTTCCAATAGACTGTAGGTATGTATATAAATTCTCAAACGTAGAACAATCCACGTACACGAAAATTTCAAAATGCAATAACTCAGCGAAAAAAAAAAGATATTTGAGTAAACTCAACGTCATTTTAAAGAGGAAGACTAGTCCTTTGAGATGCTATTAATAATTTTTGAAAGAAAATAGGATCGGCCGTGCTACATAACCTCAAAAATGAGAAAAACGGTACTTTTTGCATTTTTAGGTTAGGATATCTCGAAACCCTGACGTGATAGAGCAATTTTGAGGATTTGAATTCAGCGCGTCAAAATCTTTCGGAAAAGTATAGTCTGGTTTCTGGGTAAACATTTTGTTGACCATCATCAACCAGTCACAAATCCAAACTCCAAGCTATTACTGACAATTTAGCACTCTCTTTCAGTATAATTGTAACTGGAACAGTAACGGAACCGAAATCTGACATTTAAGGAATTAACTTCCAGATAAACTTTTTTGGATGAGCAGTGGTAGCCCAGTGGTAAATGGCGCGACTTACCAGTTGTAAGTCGTGGGTTCAAACCCAGGCAGGCACTTTAATTTGTGTAAATTATGTCATCACCACTGCTGTCAAAACGGTGAAGGAAAACATCGTGAGAAAATCGGCATGTCCTAGAACCAAAAATTCGAAGACATGTGACATCCACCAACCCGCAATGGGCTCGCGTGGTGGATTATGGCCCACTCCCTCTAACAGAAAGAGGCCTGTGTCCCAGCAGTGGTAAAATTATAGGCTGATTCCATAAACTTTTTTGGCGCATCATCTCGGAGCTCATCATAGCGTATCTCTTCCAAAATTTAAGTGACTCTGCCCGTTACTTCGTTTTTATTAAACGAAATCATCACTTGTGTGATTTCCAGATTTTATACTAAAAATGTAAATGAATTTATTTTAAGACGTCTGATGGTTAAAATTAAAGCCTACATACACGGCACGTGTAGGTTTTAATTTTGAACACGGCTAAGAAGCTTTATTAACTTCGAAGGCTTTTCATAGCCTTCGAAGTTAATAAAGCTTCTCATCTTATTCTATTTAAGAGGCAGCATCCACGCGTATACGTGGGCAGCCACTTATAAGTGCCGACGATTCTTTCCTAAGTTTAAAAACACGTCTTGCTCTGATAATTTCCCAAGTTGGACAGAAATCGCTCTGATAAGATAAACACGTGTTCAAGCTAAACAGCTTCATCAATTCAACAACAGCTTCATCTTTCTGACTTACTAACCCCTTTATTCTTTTTTTTGACCCCTTGATGATTCAAAAGTGCCTGTAATTGGGTTAATTGTTTTTTTTTTGTTTTTTTTTTGTATTAGTTTGTTTTTTGAAGTGAAAACTTCTTTAGCGGCGCTGTGTACTTTTTTTGGAATGGGTAAAAACTTCTAAATTCGCGTCAGGTCACGTGACCCTGATCGAAAATTCGTAAGACGTAAAACGTCAGACGTAAAACGTAAGACGCGCGTTGTTGAGGACAGCGCCATCTATGCACATCGGGAAGAACTACGAGGGCCTCGCGTACTAACTACGTAGTTCATCCAACAACGACGAGATGGCGCTGAACCACGGATATATAACTGACGACGAGCTTATTTGTAAATCTGAATAAATTCCTTTCACGAGAAGAATAAACCAGTCACTTTGGTCATCATACCTGATTTGCAAAAAGCCCTATAAAATAAGGAACACACCTTAACACGCGTGTTTTGTTTATAAGACGATTCACAAAATACACTCGTAATAGTTCAAGTTATCACTTCTGTCGGCACTACCGGAGTGCCAGTGTTTTTTTATATATAAGGGCTATGATCATGCTCATATTATGTAAATAATATAAATAATATATTACACATATTATTATTACTTACTTGATATTTAGCTGCATCCGGTTAGACTGGCAGCTGACCCCAAAATTGGTGGGAAAAGGCTACGCAGATTTTTTGTCATAATATAAATCAAGTAGGTAATATAATATACCTGTAGGTACTAACTTTATACTACGCTAAATTCAATAAAATCATAAATGCGTGTAATAAAATTAAGAGCTAAATTAAATCTTGAGGTAGTATGAATTTAAACCAAAACCACAAACTCAAGAGAAGGGCACAACAAGGTTTTAATCCAAAAGCACATAAAACAATCTGCAACTAGGTGAGTGTTGCCATACTAAACTAAAACGGTGCAACGCCCTTCAATAATAGCATGCCGACCTTTTGCACTGCAATGAATATTAATGAAATTCACAAAAGGGCACTTTGGGGCCCCTACATTTAGCTTATTTTACTCACAAAGTGCACCTAACTACCAACACTGAAAGACTTAATTGTTTTAAGTTGTATGGTAATATTTGAGGGACGATTTTTCATTCTGATTTCAAAAATGGTAGGAATTTATGAACGGCCTTTATTTTATAGGTATAGTCGAATTCATTAATATAATGGCAGTGACAATGTTTCAAAATATTGCAAGTGTTAAAATGATCGTATAGTTCTTATACAAACAAACTTGGACATCCAATAAAATGTTATCATATAAACTGTTTATAAGTATGTTACGGTGGTAGTGCAGTCAAAAATATCTGACTACTCCTCGGAACATAAATATCTAAATACTCTATATTTCAATATATTTAGTGCACCCTAGGATTCGTAAATATGTATATAGCTTTGAATATTCAACTAAATTGCCTTTACCATTAATTTTTTTTTGTTTGTTGGAGCAGTAGTACGAGTAATAATGCAATGTTGCCGTTGAAGGATGTCATAACTGACAACTTCAAATTGAATTTGTTTCAAAGAAAAAAAATTACAATAGGATAAACTTATTTAAAGAGATTGTTCTAAAAATTTAAAACAACAATTCAAGACATGTCAAATTGTCAAGATATTTATTTTCGTAGAAAAATTGCATAGATATTTGTGAACCTAGCTTTGCGCTAAAGAACAAGGAATTGCGCACAATTTTTAATAGTCTTTGTCTGTAGCAATATTATTGATATAATGTAGTCACATATTTATGGTGTCACAGATTGTTTACAATTTATTGTAAGGCAAAGCTGTTTAGAGTTTTATGAAACTTACCATTGCCTATACCGAGTTCCGGACGATATCCATAAACTTCGATCATTGCAGACCATTGAAATAATCATTTTTCATTATGGACACTAATGAATTCAACTTTTTTATTTTTTATACCTTAACGTAAATCACCCGATATGCATGCCTCTTTAGCCGAATTGGCAACGACGTAGTTTCATTCATAAGATTTGGCGAACTGAAACTTGTCAAAAACAAGTTATGACCCTTTCGTACTGCTTAGCTCAATTAAATTTCTTTAAATGAAATTACAAATGTCTTTGTAACGACTACGTACTACGTCCTTTGTTAAATATAATTTGTTAAAGCTACAGAAGCGTTTTACAAAGTTTATGGATAACGTGAAGAACACGGTGTATATTTTTAATTCATGAACATGCTCAGATATTAAAGAACTCGACTGTACCTACTGACACTTTGCATCTTTTAAAGTGTTCTTTTAAATATTTAAACTGCTGGGACACAGGTCTTCTCTTTGTGAGAGAGAGTGCGCCGTAATCCACGAAGCGAATAGTGCGTGTTGGCAGATGTCACAAGTCTTCGGTTTTTTGGTTCTACGCCATGCCGGTTTCCTCACGATGTTTTCCTTCACCGTTTTGAGAGCTGTGATGATAGAATTATTTACACAAAGCAAGTGCCTGTTTAGGGGGTCACCACTGCTCTTGAAAATTTATTAGAATTTTGCTAAGTATAATCTTATAGTGCTCGTCTATGACTATTGTCTATGAAGCGTTAAAGATTTTTTCGTCCATTAGCTGCCCGTTTATTCGAATTCAAATAACTTTTATTTCTAATACTGTACATGCAGTTACATTTCCATTTATCACACTTATAAAGGGGAAAGTTTGTGAGTGTGTGTGTGTGTTTATATGTTTGTTACTTCTTCACGCTCAAACGGCTGGACCAATTTTGATAAAATTTGGAATGGAGGTAGCTGACACCGTGGATTAACATATATGCTACTTTTTATCCCAATATTCCCACGGGATCGAAACTTATGCAGGTGAAACCGCGGGGTACAGCTAGTGAAATATAAACTTGTTTTACTTACATTATTACAAGTTTTATACAATGTATTTCCACTTTATTTACTTATTTATTCATATTCCATGCATTTGTTATTTCACAATTATTATTTAAATCATTTGGTTTCATAAATTCACTATCAACATCGGTACCATTAGTACTAGCTTGCCCCCTGGCCCTCCCCTAGAGTTTGCCATAGTTTCCTATTTGTGGCTTTGCTTCTCCATGTTGATCCTGCCGTTTTTAAAAACGGCACGTATATTGCCTTCTACTAAGTGCTAAATGTTATTGGGTTCTCAATTAGGACTGGCTCAGTAATGGCCCGGGGTCTTCTCTGTAGTGGGTAATAACAATAGCCTCGCCCCCCCCTATGTGAGTATAATTCTGCTTTTCCCTTCGAGGAATGCAGGCGTTATTGCTTTTTTAGTAATCGTTGTATTATATTCAGGCAGCGTCCTTGTTGGTGTGTCCAACAGTGAAAATATTAAAGGCTCCTTCAAACAGGCGCGACACGACACGCGACACAAAGGCACCGCAAGTCGCGCAACGAGCGGTGCCTTTGAATCGCGCGCGATTCGCGTCTCGCGTCGCGCCTGTTTGTAAGAGCCTTATATCAAAATATATTTTTTCACATAAACCTAAATGGGCACTTATGAAACGTCAGAAGCTAGTATAGGTGCACAGTTCCAGTTTGTCGTTTCCTATGGAGAAGAGCCGGCAAGAAACTCCTTAGGTTACTCTTTTAAAAATAATTTGATTTTACAATCTTTTCAATTTAAAAATTATGTACTTTTATGTAAACTTTATCATCATCTGCCTAGCCTTTTCCCAACTATGTTGGGGTCGGTATGTTATATTATATTATGTAAATGAATAGACGAACGATTCCCTTTATGGATTTTTGAAGTGAAAACTTCTTTAGCGGCGCTGTGTACTTTTTTTGGAATGGGTAAAAACTTCTAAACTCGCGTCAGGTCACGTGACCCTGATCGAAAATTCGTAAGACGTAAAACGTAAGACGTAAAACGTAAGACGCGCGTTGTTGAGGACAGCGCCATCTATGCACATCGGGAAGAACTACGAGGGCCTCGCGTACTAACTACGTAGTTCATCCAACAACGACGAGATGGCGCTGAACCACGGATATATAACTGACGACGAGCTCCATGCGAGCGGCTTGCTTCTCTTACCACTGCCGCGACCAACACCACGAACTGAAGTCTATCCTGTGTGCTTATTTGTAAATCTGAATAAATTCCTTTCACGAGAAGAATAAACCAGTCACTTTGGTCATCATACCTGATTTGCCAAAAACCCTATAAAATAAGGAACACACCTTAACACGCGTGTTTTGTTTATAAGACGATTCACAAAATACACTCGTAATTGTTCAAGTTTTCACTTCTGTCGGCACTACCGGAGTGCCAGTGTTTTTTTGCTACAGTTACTGATTAATAGCACAATTTTTACACTTAAATGCTATCTTAGAGAAATGCGCAGCTAACCAATGTACATAAATGAGTGTGACCTACAAAATATCATAAAGGTCAGTGTAAAGCGTAGCTTGTACAGTCCTGAAATTCTCGATAACCTTCTATTATTTTTCAAAGGATATAGAGGTCAGAAAATGCTAGAGGAGGCCGTCACCCATGATGGGGTCCATATTGTATCTCAAACACAAATCTATAAATGTCAAACTAATTAAACATTATGTGGCCTACCCAAATGCCCTTTCTTTGGTATTGTTCGTCGAATCGTTGAGCTCGTTAAGTCTTGAGTTGAGCTGCACGATTTCTGATAAATGCGTGCACTGACTGGATAGGTCATCTCAATCTGTGTGGTTCTTTCCTCAAAAGACCATATCAGACATCGATCTACATTGTCTATAACCTGACCAAGATTATGTCTTGACTTTAAAAGAGACTATGACCTCTGAGTTTGTTTCGGCCTTTCTTCTCAGAGTAGTCAGATAGGAAACGCCGACCTCATCTAGTTTAAAAAAAATATGATTGACGCGTAAAAGTGTTTGTACAAACCTACTTACTAAAATAAAATCATTTAACAACTAGATGTACTTATATTATGTAAAGTGACATATAAACTGTGTAAGATATGGAAGAAATAAACATTTAATCATTATAAATATTATTATAGAGGTCAGACCGTACAAATGCCTACTAAAATTCACCCGAATCCGTATTTTATTGAAAGCCAACACTAATTGGGAAAAGCCGAGGGCCGATGAGTGATTCGAGGAACAGAACAGAACAGCTAGATTTACGGAGGCCATCCGTACGTGTCTGTTCAAAAACATAAATTCCAGGAAATGTTTGAACAGCAGATGAAAACCGCGCTGAATTCCATCCAGTAGTTCCTGAAACTGGATATTTGTTCACTGAATTGCAGGTACACGGGGATGTAACCTACAACTCTGAAACTTTGTTGTCTAAAATTTAGTTATTTTTTCATTTTAACTTTATTTCATCTCAACGAATGTGATAAATGGTGGTTTATTTCTCATTGTTAAAAAAAAGTATAATGCAGTATTTTTAAGATTGTTACCCTTTTTACCCCACCTCAAATATACATTAAAACCGAGTACATCCCGAGGACAGCCGAACAAATCCGAAGCGGGTATTTTTTGAATAGTATTATAAACAAAACACTCGCGATGTCGCTTACGGTAACAGTGGCGCGAGTTCAAAGGTTAATTCCCATCTCAAAAAATGACCAACGTGCATGAAGAAGTTTTCACTTGAAAAACTATATATATATATATCTTTGTATGTGGGATTCTGTTTTCTCTCGAAGCATATGAGTTGTCCATCGACTCGTTTAGGTCGTGAGATGGTCAAGCTAAACAAGAAATCAAAAAGGTTTACTTTAGCTGGAGTTTTGTAATAATATAGTCTAATTTTTCGTGACTTTGGTCTTTGGTGGCGAGTAGAAAGTTTCCTTTTGTGACTTGAAACCTTAAATCGCTCGGTTGGAGTAGGTATTTATCAACACACTACCTACGTACCCAAAGTATATACGAAAGATGTGTAGGTAAATAAGCCTCAAAACGAGTTTCCTAAAATGTTGTATATTCTGAAATAGCCATAGTTATTCCTTTAGGGGTTCAGAATAATACATTGAACAACGTACACCAATATATTACACGTTACAATATAATAAGAATGTTCTAGAAACACGAAAATGGCGCCGACCTCCATCATAAAATTATAATTTTCCGGCAGCTATTTGCGGTTTTACAAATTTGCATAGTAAGTAATTGTTCCACTAAATACACATAGGTATACTTAGGTACTATTACTAGCGGTATAGTTCATCCTCTAGCTTGCATAATTGTTTCGGTAAGGACGCAAAAACATAATAGTGATTTTATTATACTTGAGAGGCCGCCACTCTATTTTCAGTAGTCCACTCAATTTTGTTTTTCTTATATTATCAACCGACAATTGTTTACCTACACTGTTAAAATTATAATATAATGTTTAAAAAATCAAAGGTTAGTGTAACAATTTCTAATATATTAGCACCGCATGCCCCATAAACGTTATAATTGTGCCACAAGCACTATACTATAAAATAAATAACCAAGTAGAAAAAAATATTAAAATTATACATGAGATACCGTGACTCCTCCGTGCCTCGGAAAGCTCGTTAAGCCGTTGGTCCCGGCTGTCATTCGTGGATCTTTGACAGTCGATACGGGTAGTCAGAAGCCCGAAAGTCTGACAACCAGTCTTACCAAGGGGTATCATATTACCCAGTAGCGGGGTTGTGGAGGTCAGATAGGTAGTCGCTCCATGTAAAATACTGGTATTCAGCTGCATCCGGTTAGACTGGATGCCGACCCCAACATAGTTGGGAAAAAGGCTAGGCAGATGATGATGACATGTGATATTGAGATTTTAAAAATGATCATAATGGTCATTTAAAACACTATTGCTGAGTAAAGGTCTTCTCCAAATACAACTAAACTACTGAGTTTAGTTGTATTTGGAGAAGACCTTTACTAGAAAGAATAGACTGGAGGCTAGAGGCTAGGAACTGTCCTAGCCTCTAGCCTCCAGTCTATTCTTTGCACTAGCAATCATCATCATCATTAGCATCAATAACAGTTCGTAACAGTCTCACTGCTAGATAAAGACTTCTCATAAAGACGAAGAAACGAGAATTGATTATCTACCACTCTATTTCAGTGAATGTCCGCGATTTCGGAGCACAATGCAGGTTCTGTACGATATTTTCCATCACCAGACATCGCGGTGGCTTTGATTCATAAGTATGTAGATTGTCAAAATCTAATCACAATTCTGTAACTTAAACTTGGTCTTTAGAATCTGGTCTTTATAGACCAATTTTCATATTTAAAACCATTTAAAATGTAATTGCAATTTCATCTCAGCAGCAATGAATGTCAAAAACTGGTCAAAAATGTAGGTAAATTAGAGGTGTTTTCGACAGACAGATCAGAATGCGAATGTTCTTTAAAAATAAGGGATTTGCCCCTTAGGTAATTCTAGGCTAATAAATTTCAATAGCAACACTATCATATATTTGTAATTCCGCATCAATTTCTACCGCCACACGTGCGGTACCAGACCATGAATCAGCCACAACAGCTACCCGTATTGTTTCGGGCTTTGTGTCCGTTTGTCTATCCTCCATTGTTACAATGGAAAGCTACGAGAACAACCCGATATGTATCTTTTGTTACGTTTTTAATACTTTAAACCGCTTATGGAGCAACTGTAATATATCTGTGTTGTTCAGTATTATATGGAAAGTTGTATTTATCATCTTTTGTGATTATAGGATCGCATTTATTTTTATAACGGGATTGGAAATTGTGTTTTCTATTGTTGTTTTGTCTAGTGTTTGGTTGGGATGGATATTGGAAAGATGTGTGGTCGCAAAAGGTTCTGTTTTGATAAGGCTGGCTGTTTCATAATCTTCAGCGTTTGTGTCATCAATCAGACTTTCTTGAAACATCAATACTTATTGCGAATATCTCTACTTCAGTTGATGCCGCATACTTCTCGAAAATAGAATGTTCATATTACTGTACTCCACTCCCCCTTTTCAATTGATTTTAGGAGACCATCCCACTCGGGATTGTTAAGATAAAACATTACTCTACAAACATAGACATTCCTGCATATCACAAAAATGTCCCAGCTGTCAGCTGTTTTTGCAAATTTAACTTGCTTTACTCAATCCATTATATGCATTGTAATACTTTATTTATTACACTATTCTGATTGAAATATTAAGACATTGAAGGAAACATCAATTTATCAACCATCACATAGAATTAAATCGGTTAAAAATAGACTTGATGCCAAGTTTCTAAGTCTCAATCTTTATTAGACAGTATATGGTTTCCATCAATGTCGTCTGGCGACAAACGTCTGCTTTACGTTTGATATGACAAGCAACTGATATACTGTAGAGTACAGTTCAAAGGAAAAAAAAATGGAAAACTTTATCGTTAAAAGTATCTTTGATTAAAACAATTTATTAATAGAATTCATATAACAAAGCTATTCGATATTTGTATAATGCTGTTAGTTATTTACCCTCTAGGTGACATTAATGAATAATTGAAGTATGTAATAACATACATACCTACTGAATTGCACAATGCAAATGTTGTCATAAAAAATAGAGTATTTTTCTTCAAACTTTTTAGGTAAGTATATTTTTTGTTTGTTTTATTTTGGTTTCAAAAGTTTTAGTTTGAGCAAACAGTTATGAAACATATTATCACATTAAGTCTTCAGCAATATAATGGTGGCCCTTAGGTAGGTATTCCCTTAATTACGAGTAGTACTGATTGATATTGGTTTTAACATTAATTAAAACATCTACAAAAATATCACCTATAATATTCTCGAACATCGGTAAAACAGCAATTTGCCAATAATAAAATGCTCCGAAACAATTCAGTTGAAACTACATCGTTAGACAAGATCGTAACTGCAAACCCTTTAGACTCATCGCATAAAAGAAAACAATTGAAGCTCGAAACGGAGTTGAAAAACAATGAAATTAAACTATATACTAGTATCTACTTGTAATTATTATAAAGAAAGTATGTTCTTTCATTCAGTTTCTCGTTCTCAGTCGACAATTAGAGGGGTCTTACAAACAATTTCAGCTATTAACCAATTTGATACAATTGCCTCAATGTTATACTTCTAATTGTTAAATGAAGTTCTTTTTGTAACTGTTTGCCGGGGCTAAAAACATAGGGAAACGATCTGGGTAATGAACGCAGTATAGAGGTGTGAGTTTTAAGAATCGATTAATAGTTCATTTACCTGTAGACAAACAGTATGCGTAGAGACTCAGCCACTCCATTGTTTTAATAATGGGTATAGGACTATAGATGCAAAACGGATTTTAAACGTTTTAAACTATGTATTTGATTTTAAATCGTCTAGTCTTTTGGTTTAAAACGATTTAAAACCACACTACATGTATTCTGGCCAGTCTTACCAAAGGGTATCGTATTACCCAGTAAGTGGGTTGTGGAGGTCAGATAGGCAGACGCTTCATATAAATTGGGCACTCGCCCTATATGACCCTTATTTTCTGTTATCAATTTTATCTTGATTAGATACCAATACCCATCTCGTATGTAAACTTACGCTAACTAATTTAATGTGACTATTTGTATATTTAGCTAAAATACCTCGTAAATATAAGTACCACCTAAAATGTTCTTTAGAGGGCATTGTTGGCAAATGCATTACGGAACACAAATATTCCTAGCTTACTATAGCTGGTAAATGGTTCTAAAGTTTTATTTTGTTTTAAATTCCAGGTCTGCATGAATGTACAGAGTATTGATATGTGAGTTCTTTATACCTATATTCACGCTTTACCCTATTTGGGGTGAGCAGACCACTCACTATAAGTTAAATTTTCGTTACAATTTTTTTTTAAGTTTATGAGACTAAAATAAGGATTCGCACCGTTGAACAACGTTAGATGCAACCACTTTCTTTTTCTGGTTTATTAATATGCAATTTATTTGTAAGGAAAAGAGTTTTTATTTTGATCACAATATCACCTGAAGCGAGGATAAGTGATGATATGATACACCTAGATAATGCAAGAACAACTAATTTGAATGCCAAAAATCGCACCAGCTTACGTTCAAAAATCGTAAGTCGCCACTTTGGCGCTCAATCCAGTGTACTGCTGGCTGGGTAGAGCGCGAGCTTGTGACGTCATAGTAGGTAGTAAAAAAAATGGCACGCTTAGTTTTCATACAGTTCGTGATACTTGCGTTATCTAGGTCTATCTATATCTGCGATGTGCACGATCACCTAGACGTAACCTCTTCACTCCCGACTTGAAGACTCCCAGGTTATAACTATTCGGGAAGCACAGGCCCTGAAAAGTTAGATAGTTATCATCCATACATTTATACTATAAATACGAAAGTATAAATTTTTGCCTTTTAGTCTGACTTTCTGTATGTCTGCCTTCACGCCTGAGTGGATTTCGATGAAATTTGGCACACGGGTAGATAGAACATGACCTGGGTTAGAACATAAGATTCTTTTTATCTTGGTAGTACATTCCCGTAGGGTAATTTTTAACATATACCTACTCGAGCGAAACCCTGGGTAAAAAGCTAGTTCACAATAAACGTAGGAAGTCTTTACATTATCTGAGTGGAGATAAGCTGATAGCCTATTACGCGCTCTATTCCGTCGCTGACTAGGTTTCTGACGTCACAATTGCGTCACGTGAAGTTTAGTGACGTCATTGTTACGACCAGAGACAGTTTAATCTTGATTAAATTGTTAGTGGAATTGATTGATTACATCAGAGAAAGCATCGTTAAACAAGCGACACATACGCACTTGCACAAAAACAAATATTTTGCTCAATAACTGTGATGAAAAAAATTGAAGTGTTAATCGACTTTTGTTGCTGACCGTGCCAAGGAACTAGATCACTCTAGAGCATCAAAGCACTCAATTAAATCTATGCTAGACTAACACTCAGGTGCTTTATCTATATCATTTTTATCAGCGTTTTTATCACTATAATTTCTGATACCTATTGTGGTGGAAGAAAAAAATATCCTCAATTTTCGATTCCATGATAAAAGGCAATTTAACACCACACTCTGTAGTACAACCAAGGTTTTACCCAGCACTTACTACTACACGATTTGGAACGATGCCAACACTTTGTGAATATATCGGTTACACTGCCCTAAAAAGAAAGCAAATATTGAAGGTTAAGTATTCCATTTAAGTGTTATTTGCCATCTTCTATCTACGTCTTTGAGAAAGCAAGATTGCTGGAATCGGAGCTTCATTCCTTCAGAGGAACCCGTCCTTTTGAAGGGCTTACGAGGCAGGTGGGTGCAATACGCAGAACTAGGAAACAATAGGATGGAATCAAGGCTTCTCAATGGTACAGATCGTGGGTCAGCGGGATTGTCCGAAAGGGTTACCGCTGGCCAAAACCCACCCGTGTTCCTTCCTTCGCCCTTTATGTTCCGGGCCAGCGGTAACCCTTTCGGACAATCCCGCTGACCAGCGAGAGGGGTCATTTGATGATTTCAAATCCTGAAAAAAAAAAGGGTACAGATCGTTGCTTTGTATATAACTAACACCAACACACTTGTGACACTAACACACCTGAGATTGTCTTGAATCAGACTTAGGTATAGCTTACGGAGCTCTGAAATGCCTCGGCGGCAGCTGCTAAAAGCATTGTTAACTCTTTCCATACAAACCAAGCGTGTCACCGTTTACTTGCACTACCTCACAAATGACGTACAGAAACTAACGGCCCTGCGGTATATCTCTGCGCCTGATCTCTCTCTAGTCTCCGGAGAATGAGGAAAGAGAGAGAGTGCACCTGTGTCACTTGCAAACTGTAATATCTCCCGCGCCGAAGGCTAGTCTCCGTTAAGATTGGCCGCCATCGCCGAAATACGGTCTGGAGGACTATTATTATTTCTCTAAAAAAACAATGATGGCGCGCACACTCACGAGAATACTGCTTTGTTTTAGCAGACAGAACTATTCTGTCTACAACAGACAAAATGTTTTAACTCTGGTCTGCACAGCCTCTAATACAAACAGTAGCATTGTTGCATGTCTTCCAATCACAATAGCCTTTATTTTGTATCTTTTAAAATCTTAACTATTGCTTTAGCTAATTGTTTTCATTTAATTTTCTATCTCCACATCGAAGAAGTTGTGTACCTACGTGAAAGGGCTAGGTAACAGGTAATACGGGCTGGTGTCCGCAACAAACGTCACGCGCCACGTCAAAGCACGTATTTTGGGAAAATCGGTTATCCGATACACCCCAGCTCCTCAAGGAAGGCCAGCTATACCTGGGTGTTACTGACAATCTCACGTAGGGTACCTGGGTTAAAAGCCAAATTGAAAACCAAGGCCCGTCATCCACGAAGCTACTCAAAGGTAAGCAGTTACAAACTCATATAACCAATGAGCAGCCAGAATATCACAGCACTATACCTATAGTATTTCAATGGCGGTCCGCATACGACACCATCAATCACAAACTAGTTAATAACGCGTTAGTAAGTCGCGTCGTGTACTGAATTTGCCAGGTCGGCGAAATATATGTAGGTGGCGCCTAAGGATTTCCCAAGGAAACCGTCGATAAAAACGTTAATGAATGCGACATTCCTGCTGTACTTAACCGCGATAAAGTAAACGTGAAATACATTGGTATCAGGTTAGCGCCACCTGTTACATTACGCATGGAGTAACGGCATACCGTGGGCAGACTAGATACACTAAATAAAATGGTAAGTACAGAATGTCCCCTAGATACCTTACTAATCAGAGGTTCTCAAGTAATGAGACCATTGAGGTACGAGATCTGGGGACACGAACTGCTATAAATATATATTGATATTTCAAGATTCTCAGCCATGAGACTACTAAGGTTGAGTTTTCCGTAGAGTCAGCATGAGAAAGCGCCGGAGGGGTCCTCAATTCGTAGGAGATCCCAACGCCTATTTTCCATAAAAAAGAAGCTTTAATTTGTACCTAAGCAAAAGCAATCGGGTTGACCAAGTGCACTCTTTTCACTAAAAATGCTGTTGCTTATTTTAACTAACCATAGGTACCTATCTTTAATATCTTTCTCTATAAATATTATCTCTTTAATATATGTCCTTTGCTAATTCATGTGACGATATTAATACCTACACGAGAATTAGCTATCATCAATTGATACATGCACCACGATGCAAACCGCCAACTTCATTACCGAAAAATGCCCGTTAATGTATTTTATTTTAACGATGTAATGATTTTTGTATATTTGTGATTTGTATATGGAGACTACCTAAATAAATAAATTACCATAATCTAATTCAATAATTCCCGTCACTAAAATTATTCTTGTTCTTATAAAATAGAATTGTAAATCGGATGGATTTCCATTCCCCAAATGGATTCTAGCTCGGCAACCATTTTTTCTCCAAACTTTGTTACCGCACACTTCGAGAGTTTCTGAATATTTTTTTTTCTATTCACAATGCCTCGAATTTTCTTTGAAATTTCTTTTTATGTTAAAGTTTTGCAGAAATTTTGGTTCTCAGCTTTCGTAAGTTATTAAAGACTTGTGTTTTGTTTGAAAATAGATCGTTCTTACATGGATTTAAAAAAAAATGTTTGTGTATTTGTGATGCTTCTCCTTTGTGCCTCATGTTTTCGTAGAAACAATTTTTCTTATAATATTTTCTTATTGTTCGAAGGTAAACTCCAAGGTAAACCCCGCAAAGACCAGCAACTAAAAGTAAATGTAGTTTATTTTATTTTAGTAGCTAGATCATAAGGCGAGGCGAATGGGAAGCAACCGATACCTGCACTAATTATTTTGATTTCGTCACTATCGCCGACAATCCAACGGATGGACGATTCAGTTATTCCCTTTCATCCCTTAAGTAGTGCATGATAGTTTTTTTTATAAAAGAATGCTAGAAAACGCGACGGTATTAGCCAATAATTTTAATGAATCTGACCCATCAGATATGACCCGACTTTATTACATTATATACCTAGATTTAGAAATGTTTCAACTTTCATCCAACATTCATAAATGTTTAACTACGCTACAAACGAACAAATTGGATTTAACAAATGCTATTCCAAAACCAGACTAAACTTTTAGCTACAATATCACAGAACAGTAGCAATCCTAACAGGACTGCTATAAAATGTACATTTTAACTGAGCACATTAAAGTCCATACAGTATACTTATATTGCCGGTATCCAATAAATTATGATTAGTGATAAATGCTGCAGCCTTACCCCACTTTGTATTTAGTTCAACGTGGGTAAGTCCTCCAGTGATTGACGATGTATAGCTAACAAGAGCTACGCAAGACGATAAACTTAAACGTAGATCAGTCAGCTTTTGTATCATGTCTTACTGAATTTTATTGGTACGAAAAGAGTCCCGATCTCCTCCACTCTTATTTGATAACACCCCACAAGATAATAATTTTCTATTTGCTTTCATCATCGTTTTGAAACATCTACTAAGAAACTTCTATCTAAAAGTATAGAATTTTAATACGATATCCAAGTAAATTTCTCTAAAACCATTCTCAAGCTAAATTCTTATATAACCTTGTCTCAAGTGACATTAAAAGTGCCCCATCAACTTAATCTTTCACATCGCTAGCATCTATCAGCCACTGGACATCTACCACATGTCTCACAATTGATCCATAGGTTCCATTATTCCATAGGTCTCCGTACTTCGGTGACCTATCACTCACTGTCCTACTTACGACGTCTCGTAATGAATGTTTCATCGCTACCGTATCAATTTTATCGATCAGTTCTATTCATACACTACCTACGTTCCAGTTGAGGCAGGTCGTATGACATTTTAATTCTTAATCAACTCCACCGTCATTCTTCGTCGAACTAATAATTGTAGGTTGATTGACGCCTGTGAACTATTGCACCTGGAATTGACGCAGTTGTTTCAACAATAACATGTATTTATTTTATTGTAGGTACTTATTTGTTTATTTCAATTCAATGGCGGTTCCCATCATTATTGATCGAGTTATTTTCTTTGATTTGTTAGGTCTTGCTTTGTCTTTGATCATTTATACCAGAAGGCCTGGTTCGCAGCCTTTCGCAACAAAACCATCGAGGTGTTCCACTTCGTCATATCCCTCAACATTGATGTCTACGTCCGTTCCTTCTTTATTCTAGTCCCTCTAGACTCCAGTTTTTGAACTCAGCTCAGAATCATAGACCGATCTACATTCATGTATTCAATTTGCCAATTAGCAATAGTGTCGTGTCCGCCAATCAGCGCATGGTTAACCTCTTTGACCAAAACTCACGTTACCTGCAAATTACTGTTGCTTTGATTGACACAAAAAATCTGTTTAGGATTGGAATGCAGTTAGTAGCTTTTTAAATCAAATTAGCACATCAGCTAAGCTAGTCTGTAGTAGGTAGGTCTGCATGTACAGTAATACAAAGACCAGTCAATATACAGCTGTAAAAGTGTCTTAAAAATATTGAGCTTTATTTGGGAATCCGAGTATAATCTATATATTGCCCTGTTAGGGTTAAAGGGGACACCAAAGGCCGTTCTAAGGATTTAATTAATACGTTTATTATCCTTATATTTATATATTGGAAGGTGTGTTTTGCTAAACATAATATTGTACATGCTAGGAGTGGATGGGATAGAGAAATCTAGTAAAAAACAATATGCAGCTTGGCCATCTGATCTTTGTCATCCAGCAATTAAGAATTTATTCCAGTCATAAGTAACTTCAGAGCTTTGCAGGGCTTTTGACTCATCTATTAATTATAAACTGACTTCTAGAGTATCACCTAACAATGACAATGGCATCTAAAATACTAGAAATAGTTCAGATAACGAAGTAAACTCAACTATTCTGTCCACCTTGTTAGGAACGTCACATGAAGGCAAACGGGTTATTCCAGTCATTTGTACTCGTTCACGACTGACCGTAAAAT
The DNA here is from genome assembly GCA_963855955.1 of Luperina nickerlii. Taxonomy (NCBI): domain Eukaryota; kingdom Metazoa; phylum Arthropoda; class Insecta; order Lepidoptera; family Noctuidae; genus Luperina; species Luperina nickerlii. The sequence continues at coordinate 20,800,325 of OY979676.1, read as the reverse complement.
ATAACCATACTTAGTTAAATGTACTAGACAGTATAATGGTTATGTTTTATCCTAACCACTCTATTACTACATGACCATGTGGTTTAAGAACTGGGATTGACCCATAGTTACTGTAGTTGGCATTGCTTAGACTTGATGACGACATAATATATGCTTCACAACTATGTTGAGGACTATTGAAGCTGCCTTTTCTTCTTGAAGAGTGCTATTTTTAACCGACTTCTAAAAAGGAGATGGTTCTCAATTCGGATGTTTCTATTTTATTTTTTAATGTAGGTATGTTCGGGCATAACTCCATCGTAAATAGACGGATTTGCAAATTTTTTTTTGTTCGGAAGAGCTTTATTCCGAAATGGTCCCATTTAAAGTAAGTTTCGTAATCTCTGATCTGATGATGAGTTTCGGAGACAGACAACGGAACTCTTCAATAATTTCCAGCAAATCAACCGCGCTTGCTGCTATAGCCATTGTTTACGCAATCACACAACATAACATCACGCCTGTACCCTTTAAAGGGGGAATTTGTTTGGGGTAGGTAGGTACAACAAAAAAGTGAAAAATAAAAACTATTTTACAAAAAAAAACCGACTTCCAAAAAAATCACTACAAAGTGAAAAATATCGGTGTCGTTGGTTCTGTATTTTCGTTTTTTGACACCGACTTTCGAAATTAAAGTTATTTTTCACTCCGTAGTGTTTTTTTTTAAAGTCGGTTGTTTTTATTTTAAACGACTTCTTGAAAAAGGAGGAGGTTCTCAAGTCGTCTGTACATATATTTTCATCGATTTTTTCGTCAATTGTGGACCAAATGTTCTTAGAGTCGTAGTTGTAACCAACTCTACGAATTCACTACTCATTTCATTTGATTGGCGTTCGAAGTAGGCTTTACGGATTGGTTTTACCATTGTTTCATAAATATAGATGCTTACTAGGATTTTCAATTAGAATATTCAATTACAGAACAGTGATTTTTACTGGCTTCTTTATGTTCTTAATCAATTATATCTCAATAAAGATGGTTTTCAGTCAGAAAGTAATCCAAAGCTCATCGTCTGGATCTTGTACTAGGTCACTCTAGTACCACAAACTTCTTTATTGTTGTAACTTTAGCTACAAACCCCGTCTATATTGTTAGATGGTATCGCAACACGGCAACATGTAACATTCCAACAATGTTATAGAACACGTTACGTGTAGCGAAACAATGCAACGTTGATATTCTGTTTTAGAATGTTGTTAGACAATGTTCCAGATCGGTTATGTTACTTGTAACATGTTATAATTATAAAACGTATGTAGTGATGGAAAGGCTTTTCAGTTCCTATTCGTATACCTAATTTTATCGCAAGACTGGTTTATATTTAAAAAAAATATGTAGGTAATGTAAAGCTTCCTTATTCAGCGGGATTGTCCGAAAGGGTTACCGCTGGCCCGGAACATAAAGGGCTAAGGAAGGAACACGGGTGGGTTTTAGTCAGTAAGAGTCTGACACTCCCTTCCGTTCCACCCAGAGCGGGAGGAGACATTTGATGATTTCCCATCCTCAAAAAAAAAAAGCTTCCTTATTGGAAGGTAAATGTAGAATCGGGTCGAACTTCTATAATATATTCTCATCGGACAGTCAAAACATTATTTATTCCTGCTTTTAAATTCAAGGAAAGAAATCTACCGAGATGACGATTAATAGAAAAACTATAGAAGAAAGAGACATATTGACCCCTCCGTGCCTCGGAAAGCACGTTAAGCCGTTGGTCCCGGCTCAATTCGTGGATCTTTGACAGACGTTACGGGTAGTCAGAAGTCTGACAACCAGTCTTACCAAAGGGTATCGTATTACCCAGTAACTCGGTTGTGGAGGTCAGATAGGCAGTCGCTCCATGTAAAATACTGGTATTCAGCTGCATCCGGTTAGACTGGAAGCCGACCTCAACATAGTTGGGAAAAGGCTAGGCAGATGATGAGATATGTTGCGCCGAACCCAAATAAATTAGGACATGATGATGACTTCAAACCTCTGCTCGAAAGTATGCTGCAAGTATCTACATTGAAATATACCTAACCCCATAACTAATAAACGTTGTATAGCGTTAGCGTCTATACAGTTAGGTACACAACGCTTTGTCTTCTTCTTTCCAACGTCAAATTACTGACGACTGAAAGAGAAAATCGGTGTGTGACTCGTCATCTGATATAATATGGTTATTAGTAGATAAGGGAGTACGAATTTAATTAATTAAGGGAAAGCAATACAAACAAAAGAACAGCGATGGTAATACAAAAGATATAAACACAGTCAAACATCAATAGGGACAAAGCCCGAGGACACGCGACTAATCAAAGAACAAAAAACAACAACAGAGGGTATAATCCTCACGTATTGCATGCACGGAAAAGCTTCCGATACGAATGTACTTACATACGTACACTCATACAGTCGAAAAATCTATTTGGTATAAGGTTTACTGGGGCAATTACGATAATGGTTATATTCCGTTGGATGGTAATTTCTACCAAAGACAGCGGCATTTTTTTATATTGGCAACATTGATTAGACGTCATTTTATCGCCAGCCGTCCCTTTCGCTTTTCCTATATAAAAATGCCAATACGTTGGTTAGAATTTATTATCCAACGGAATATACCCACTATCGTTATTAACCCAGTAATCGATACAACAAAAATATTCTTCTTTCCACTACACTATTCTACAATATTCGTTTTTATTGGATGCGTAATGCTTATACAACAACATAGCGCACCCCTTATTTATGTAAACACCTATGTTTCACAAATAAACTGATTGATTGATTTATTAATCAGGCCTTAAAACATAGAACAGTGATGCGAAAATTTTTATCACACGACATTCCAATAAACTTTGTATTGTGTAAGAAGGTACTTGTTTAATTAATCCTTCCTAGCAGATTATACCTTATAAATTTACTTTAGCACGGTGGTGAGTAGTAAAGTTCAAATAGGAACCATCATCAGCTTGTTTCTAAGAAATTATCGGTAAACTATGAAGCCGGGTTACACGCAGGTCTGCTGGAAGAAAGTTGTAATGGATTAAACTCCTTTGTACTCTTCTATCTTTATATCTTTCTCTGTATGTGTTATATTTGATCTCGAATAAATTAATAACAACAACCTTGTTCAAATGTAGTTGCATGTTAGCTGCCTGTATACAAAACAGCTTGTTTTACTGTACATTGATGCCTGTGCTACACCAGTGTATCTGTATACCCACGTCGATGCCCGTAGGCAGTGCATTAGTAGTCTGTCACTAATTGCAGCTCTCTTTGCACTCAGCGTGTTATTGCTCGGCTGATCTTAAGTGGTTCTAACGCCCTCTGTGTAGCCAGTGTTTTAAACTGAGATTTTCTTGATAATGTCTTACTGAAGGTTAGCTATCCGTCTAGTTCTTGAAAGAAGGGTTTAAGGTCACTTTTAGTTTTAAAGTAAATATGTCTTTAAACAAAAGTTTTGAGCAAAATGTACCAAAAAGTAATCAACGATTGATTGCTGTTCGTTTGATCCAAATTTCCTTTTGATGTGGACCACGATCAGTTACACCATAGGAACAAGTCGTAATAGGATAAATAAAGAAAGACATTGGCAGAGAAACAAGGCTTAAAAGGGTCTAGTACGAATCATAATTCTGTTATAGTGGGTGACCATCTTTACATACCGAGACCCCTCCGTGCCTCGGAAAGCACGGTAAGACGTTGGTCCCGGCTGTCATTCGTGGATCTTTGACAGTCGTTACGGGTAGTCAGAAGCCCGAAAGTCTGACAACCAGTCTTATCAAGGGGTATCGTATTACCCAGTAACTGGGTTGTGGAGGTCAGATATGCAGTCGCTCCATGTACAATACTGGTATTCAGCTGCATCCGGTTAGACTGGAAGCCAACCCCATCATAGTTGGGAAAAGGCTAGGCAGATGATGATGATGACTGTGTGGAAAAAGTCTCAATAACTGAAAATGTTGAAGCTGAAAAATAAACTAAAGAACTAATCGCGAAAACAAATAAAAATATTAAACCCAATTAAGACTTAGCTCCCGCCGCGCTGTTGAGAATAATCTACTTATTTGGACGATCTTTACGGGTTCTCAGTAAAACTATTTTAAATGAAGATAATAAAAAATAAAAAAAGTGTACTCTCGAATTTCCTCAAGTGTACAGGTGCCTGTCACACTTGAAGAAATTCGACAAAGGTCAAACATCTTTAAAAACGTATGGAAAGTAGTCTCAACTGACAAATATATACTTCGTTGAATATTCACGTCTGTAAAAACATTTGACAATAGTCAGATCTTGGTGCAAGTTATGCGGTAGACCGTACTGTTACATAAGAAAGTACATGTTTGACAAGATTTTGAACGTTGGATGCAGGCACGTAGATCCGTAGATAGATTTTACTATGTATGTATAGGTATACATGACATACAATGTTTTACAACAGTTTGAATTTTATAGAAAAGACTATATCTTGCAATTTTATAAGTCTTAGGGCTGATTTTTCCATCGCCAGATAACTTTTATTCGAGGATTAAAATTGACGTTTGACAGTTTTGGTATGAAATATATGTCAAAATTTCAAAATTATTTCTCGAATAAAGTTATCAGATGATTGAAAAATCAGCCCTTAGGGCGAATTTCACCAAACTTTTATACCTAGAATAAGTCTTATCCTTAGAATAAATTTTGAATTTTTGACAGTTTTTCCATACTGTCAGACGTCAATTTTATTCCACGGATAAAAGAAATCAACTTTGGCAAAATCAGCCTTTAGACATATAATATCAGCCGTGTTACACGCCCACATGTTTTAAAACTCTTTGTACATTCCTAGAAAAATAACATAATACTTTCGTCTATTGTCCATACTCAACATATTCGTTGCGGCGTTGAAAATGTTGAAACAGCGCGACACGGAAGAGGCGTGTTCCTCCTACATGAACACGCGTTCGATCCTTCTGATGTGTTGTACCTACTGACTGAAGCACGGGCGTGTCGGTGTAAGGCACAGTGTTGCTGTGTGTTCCTCTTGGGGGAAGGCAAGGTATTGATTGATCTGTGTGAAAGGCTTTGGTCTCGCTTCGTTCCTTTGAGTTGCTCGGAGCGGTACATTCTTATCTTTGTAAAATTTTGCAGTTACCTCGGTACATAGGTATCTACCTGATTTTCCTTGCAGCGTGTTCGGAATGTTTGTAATGTTTCATTCGAACGCATGACTCAGTACATAGAAATGTTCAAATCGAAAAATATTTTATTACGTAACACATCATTTTCATCCCATCTAAACGATTTCTATGATGGAGGTAGTTTTGTATCGCCGTCGCCACAAATTAAAAAATACATTCTCACAATGCACGAGATACTCAAACGCCTTAGACGATTCAAACGCTACTGCAAGCGCGAAAGGAATTCTCGAAACCGCGCCTTTTAAGACTGCAAGTAGTCTAATGGCTTCTATTAGTGCTCTTAACCCAAAATTCCTTCCTTTCAAGCCAATGCCAGGCCATACAATTCACTCCGATTGCTTGAATCCCGTGATATCACGCCCCACGGCCTTTGCAATATCACGGAAAAAGACTTTTGCCAAATAATATAGTCAGCCGCACATCAGTGTGGTGGTTATTTGACATTGACAGCACTTTGCTGTTATATCAGTAAGGTTGATATTTGTAGTGCAAGTATAACTACTGTTGACTCTACCTATAGACATGTATAAATGTATATGATATGTATACTTGTATTATTCTTCAACCTGGATTAATATCGTTATGCTATCAGTATATCTTCGCTCCCAGGCTATACAATAGCAATCCTGGAACCGATCTCCAAACGTGTGAAAACTCCCGTCATGTCGGTCGCCGCACCCTGGTCTAGATGCTTATCTATCTAGTGCTTTTATTACCATCGCCAGTACTTCAGCTTGAGTGCTAGTGGGACTGGGGTTTATGTTATGTATGACATTTGAGTTCATTTAGTTTATTAGAAGTATACCTACTCTTAGTTTTATTGTGAGGTAAACCAACGAGGTCGGAAGACGAAATCGTAATGTTCCAAAAGGGCGCGACTGCTTAGGGGAAATGTATGAGAAAACAGATTTACAGGGTGGTAGGACATAGACCAGTAACCTGTTACTATTGATTCTGAACCCCCATGCGTTGAAAAAATTTCTTCGGTAATTAAAAAACAAAAAAATTTTTCCAGACATTTTGACAACGTAGGTCAATTTTCTATGAAACAGTTGACTTTTTTTGTGATAATCGACGAAAAATTTCTACTCTAGAGGTCTAGAATCATGTGCTAAATTCATCGTTATAGTTTGCGTGTTGACGTCCCTGCCACGCTAAATAAATCGCGAGATCATGAAAAAGCAAATTACAAGTATATTAGTGTGTTCTTAGTAGTAAAGTTCAGCAAGAAACAAGCAATTAATTCCCAAAAAGCTATAACAACCGTAGGGTACCTGACTATTTCTACTAATAAATGCGTCCGCTACCAAGGGTAGAGGTGCCAGGAAAATTTAGGGGCACTTAATACTTTAGACAAACTGCGCTCACTAAGTTTGGCGATCATAATATATCGCCTTACGCCCTTCATTGTAGCAAGTAATAATGTACGAAGGCTTATATTCTAGCTGGAACACGAAACCCTTAGGTATAATAAATACTTTACCTGACCCTAATAAGTGATTAACTTACTAGGTATATAGGTTCATTCTTCCAGGAGGAAAATAAAAGGCAAATGGGAATAATATTTCTCCGTTACATCTCAGGGGTATTTCTAACTTGGCAAGGACAAAAAGTATATAATTTATCTTTGTCATCAACTTATTCATGCTACATAACTCAGTCAAAATAAAATATTTGTTGCTCTTTTAAAGCATGAACAATAATGTCGTCAATCGGACTAATTAATTTCAGTCAGGTGACAATTTAAGTTGAATAATGTATGATGTGTAGATATCATAGAGTAGACGAGATATGTTCCTTCATAGTCTGTTAGCAGAAAATATCTCTAGCGTAATAAGATTGATCCAAAGATAGTATCATCACTGTCGTCCTGCCCGAATCCTAATTCATTTGAATTCGGAGCGTAGCAATTTTTTTTTTATTATTTATTTTTTTCGTTCATAAATCTCTATCAGCCATTATCATAGAACCTCATTACTAGCCATATTATAGTAGGTACCTATGTACAGACGTCAGCACATCAAGCTACTAAAATCTGTCAAATTTCTTTAATAGATTTTCAACTTTATCGCTAAAGCACAAGGTTCAAAGTTGATTGGGAAAATTTGACAGTTTAGGGTAGCTTGATGTGCTGGTGTCTGTACTTGGTTAAGTGGTATCACTGCCATTCTTCGTTCCTTATCACTACCACTATATGGATTTATCATGCTCATATAGATAATATATTAGTTTTTTGATCTACTGAATCCGTCAAGCAAAAAGGCAAACCAAGGTTGCTTACCATTCGTTTCGTTCATAATAAGAATAAAATTATTATGCTCGTCAGAACGCACCTTTGCACATATCAAATTTGTTCGTCAGATCCGAACGATAAACTTACTCGTTTAAAAAGCACATCTTAATTATTATGAATTCCATGTACGTATACGTAGGTAGGGTATATAAAAACCCGCTAGTTAAGACCACCTGTGGTCCGAATAACTACTAACTAAATACTTGTAATACCTTTAGAAGCGCGATACTTTACGCCACCTGTGGTGTTTTACATTAATTACGAGCGCACGCATAATGTTACGAATAGTTACGACGTCGCCGGATACTTGCGACGAATATCCGTCACAAACTTATGACAATTTGAATACTGACTTTATAAGGCTATCCTCTACGTTTCTTTCTGGTGTCTATAAATACTTTGGGTTCATTCTAATCCCTAATTACAATATCGCCAATAGTTTTTGCAAAATGGTTCTTCTGGTGGTCTTTTAATTTTTTTCTTTGCAAACTTGATATCCGTAGTTCAGGCCTCACATTCGATTTTGTACTTTAGGAGTACATACAGGCGCTGATAAGAAAACCAACATAACATACGCATATAACTTAGGACGTATTCTATGTTATGTGATAAACTATATACTTCCAACATTAGTTTGAATATTCGGCAAACCGCCATTTGATCAGATATCACACCCCTACCAAGAAACAGCGTGATAGGTGGCTACAATCATACATAAAATCACACTTATGGTGCCTAATGGCTCGTGGCAAGAACTATTTGATACTGCGATAGATATGTTCATGAGAACGTAGATCGAGCACCGAATACTCACTACAGTGGCGTTCGATCAGATAGTGCACCCCTGTAGGGAAATGAGGCGATAAGTAACATGTACATTACTTCAAATGGCATTATTTTTCCAAGTAAGTAATTTAGTAGCTGTTCAACTCCAAACTACCACCAGTACTCTGAAGTTCTGCCACCAGAATTTGATACGAATTACGTACCTTCCTACCGAGTCGACCTTCCGAGTCGAGTAGAACCGTTGGCATACATTAATAATATAATATGAAATGTAAAATTATATGGAATCCTTCTCTCCCTTGGGCTGCCCGCAGTCATTTTATAATTGGTATGTGCCTTAGGGAAGTGATTTATCAAGAATAAGGATGCAGAGACAAAGGGTTTAGTTTCAGCATATAATTTTCAAACATGAATTTTATTGATCACTGAAGAAAGCTTCACTTATGTATCTTGAAAGACAGAGATGGACTTAACCCCATACAAAGCAGAATAGGCGTAAACAATGTAAACCAATCATACTACCTATACCTAACCTACTACTGAAAATAGGTCACCCCCGGTAATCTAATTCCCATCATAATAGCGATTCCATCATTATAACAACCCTGCAACGCCCACTGATAAACGAACGACCTTAAAAAGATACTGCCCTAATAATATCTCGGGTTGGTGACCGTTGAATAATTCGTTACATCACACAAAAATAAAGCCATTTCAGATACTGGAAGCCTCGGACGAAGGTTACAGTATATCCACCCCTTCACAGAATTCTGTGACGTAAGCACTCCGAGGACTTTGACCTCTCAGAGTAAACTATTTCGTTCAACTATACCGCTTCAGTTCTTTTTATACTGTCGTATCTTTTTAAGGATGAAAATTTTAAGTTCTAAGATGTGAAAATACTAAAGTTGTTGATTTGCAAGACAAGTTATAGAATTTTAACTCAAAGGCAAACTTCTACCATCTTTGTCCGCTTATAGAGTCTTATTACTCATCATCAGATGAGATACTGGTCGAACGCTAACCAATCACAACTAAAAGGCTTATATAGGGTAACATGGAATTTCTCGTGCCTGAGCTTTTAAACCTTCTATATCAATTTAGGATATTAAAGGTACCCAATCTTGTTCCACTCGCAACTCAAACTAAAGTGGTGCTCCGCCACTAATTGTATTTCTGTTAACCTTTATGATTGAATTGAGGTCTAACCAATTAGATTGAATATGAACCCAATTGCTTTGGAACTTGACCTGAATTTGTATTCAGGCCAGGCAAAGAGCGTATTGGAAAGACATATCAATATGGTATCGGGTTGGCCTGAAATTCGAATGCTTTTCCAATGTTTGAAACATAATACGCACCTTGATCAACTTTGGACGAAGTTAAGTGCACCTCAGGACCTAATCCTGTCCCTTCAGCTATTAAGTACGTGACGATAATGCTATGCTATTAAACCCTTAACTGCTACGTGACCCTAAGCGAGCCCGATGTAACTTTAGTACGTCGCGCGTCGGTCCCCAGGAAAAAACAGCGAAAAAGTAACTAAATTGACCCGTGTATTTATTAGGGGTCGCAATACCGAACCATTTTAGCAAAACCGGTATTTTCGGTATTGGCTCCAGACCAATACCGATAATCCGGTATTTTCGATATTTCCGGGATTAAGCTAAAGTTAGCAAATTCAGTATAATAAAGTTAGTTTGCGGAGGAATAGTAAGTAGGTACCTAACCTAAATTAATTTATCTTCTAAATAAAACAAAATATTCATTGACACAAGGTTTACTATTTGATATACTGGTAATAAATCAGTTAGTTCTTAGCAATAATTTACTAATACTAAATGCCCGTTTATTCCTTTATTAAAATAACTTAGGTTACTGGTTAACTAGTTCAAATACATTAATTAAATGTAGTGTTTGACTAGGAAGTAGGATTCCTATTAGGAATCAGTTCTAAAAATAAAATGTTTATCAAACTTAAACATCTCCCAACAGTCTCGACATAAACAAAACGAACAACGAACCAACAAAATGCACTTCTAATTAATTCTCATAAAACATAAAAATAATAAATTCTCATAAAACATGTAATTTGAATTAAATGGCGCGTAACTTTTTCTATTTGTATTTGTTTTTTATTTATTTTACTAAAACCGAAAATACCGAATATCCCGGTTTTTGTGAAATGAATACCGGTATTAATTAGACCTAAATTTGGCCCGGTATTCCGGTATTTTCGAAATTCGGTATCCCGGTTTGCGACCCCTAGTATTTATAGCAATATCAGCGCGAAATGAAGCCACGTAAGCAACAATAAGGCATTGTGTGAAGATCGTAATAATGCATAACTGGTCGTAGACTCTGTGCCAAGGAGCCAGCCAGGAACCCGTTTCGTTTAGTTGACTGGTTTGCGGCATCTTAACCTCCATCGATTAAGCGGTGTCGTCCTTCAATCAACTTTAGAATGTAGGACAATTTTGATCTGAAACTTATGAATATTTTAAATACAAAGATTTATATCGGGAACATTTCGGCCAATGCTCTTAAAGTTACATCAACCCCTGAAAGCTTCCCAAAATACTCCCTAAATCAAGGCTGTCACAATCCTTTTAGCAAATTGTTCCCGACGCTGATGTAGCGAACACTGACGGAATCTGATCTCGCCAGACGAGAAAGCTTACCTAACACATCAGTATAACAGCAATTGACCAGCTAACCCCGATGCGAGCCCAACTTACGGAAAATTTCACCAGCAAAAAAGTTATAGTCTAAAAAGGTAACTATTTCAGAAGGCACTGTGTTCGGGAAATTGTGCTTTATGTGTGGGGAGGGGAGGGGGCGGTGGTCGGTCGATCGCCTCAGAGACTTGGCTCACCGGGCGAACGCACGGAACGGCAACACCGCGCCTTTGAAAGCGGGGGCGGCGTGGCGCGCTGGCAACATCGCTCGATCAGCTGTTGGCCGGACCACTTTATAAATTCAAAACAGGCGGCAAAAACGTGACGGTGTTTCGCGCGGCCCCGATGTGGGACAGATCAAAACATTGGAGGGTTACCGAGATACCGACAACCTTATTATTTTATGTTCTCAACAGGTTGCTAAGCGGACGCCGAGATTTTCCGATACGAAGTTTTCCTTTAAGAAAACCTTTGCTTTTCTTATACATCTGTCGGCGACCGGATCCTATCTGTAGAAAAATGATAAGGAAATATACTTCCACCTTATTTAAAAGGAAATTCTCTTCTTATTTTATAAAAGCTCTCTGCAACTAGGGTCAATAAACTTCAAGTCCACGTGATTTAAATAATTATTTAATTGGAAATAGCTAGTGTTTAGCATTGCCTGCATAACATTGCATTAGTTATATAAAATGTAATGGATAAACATGTAGATTTATGCATTTATTCATCACATTTTAGCTCAAAAGGATCGCTCGGGGCCAGCCGTTGATAACATCGAAGTGGGTAACTTTTGCTAGTAACATACCTACATAAATAATTCCTATTAGAAAAGGAAATTACATTTAGAATTAAAATACCTTATTCATTAGGGTATTCAATTAATAATTCCCTTCATTAGAAATTAAAGCAAAAACGTAGTCTTTCTGCAAAGACCCTTGTTTTTGAGTTTTACATAGAGTCCAAAATCTATCGAAAATAAGTACATAGAAGCTTACAAAAACCTTTCCTTCAGGAAAGGTTTTTGTAAGCTTCTATGTACTTATTTTCTTATTTTCGGTTTTTGACTTCAGTCATCAGTTAACCTGCTGTTTTCTCAAAGCTTAGATAGAGAAACTACTTAAATAGAGAAAGTACTTAAATAGAGAAACTACCCACTTTAATAAAAAAAAACACCGTAATCTGTGCATTAAAACAAATTATTAAAAACTCACTTTCAAAATAGAACAGCGAGCGCCGTGATTCAATAAATAAACAACGAAAATCATAACCTAACGCAATCCGAGGCATCCCAGTGAAACTAAAATCCCGGGCGGGGCACGCGGAAGGAAATGCAGGCGGGGGGGGGGGGGGGGCAAGCGAGGTGGCTCAATAATTTGCGTGCGGGGCAGAGCGGGGTGTGCGGGGCGGGGGACCGCGTGCAGTGCAATAGCCTGGCCGGGCAGCCGACTAGTCCACAAGGTCACTGCCGATGTTCACGCGACTCCATTCATGATCCACAATTAGGTACCATTTTTGATTTTCCATACGTGTTGAGTTTGTGCTCATGAGTTACGAAATATTTGTTTTGGCGTTTGAGATGATATTTCAGAGTTTCGAGTTAGAATAATGTTGGGTTTCCCTGTTAGCAGCCAAAACCCGACATGGTATAGGTAGTTTGGAACTGTCAAATGATTTCACATGCATTCATGCAGATATTCAATTCCACTTGTTTTTATTTTAAGGTAATTTACTCAAGTTAACTTGACTGCACTGTTCTTCATCTACAAGTAAATGATACTTCACAAAGTCTTGAAGGTTGAACATTAGCGAAGTGTAGCTAAAGCTCAACCTTAAAAAAAATATACGACTTAGACTTATAAAACTAACCTCATATTACTATTTAATTAAAAGCGCAAGTAATATGATGACTACATATGAAATAGCATTTCCCAAACCCTTAATAAAAGTATACAATAAAAAAGAAACCTTTGATATCATACATATTATTATCTTTAATAACAATAATTTATGCCCCGTTCGCAGCGTATGGGTTATTAAAAGGCTGCCCGGAACATACCGAGGTCACGGCGGTAATGTTTTCAAAGGAAAAGTCAATATTATATCTGACTATGAACAAAAATGAAGATGTCTTCTCAGATCATTATTTACACCCCTTATGGGGTGGTATTGAAAAATAAAAAAGTATGAAGGTAACTATCTGCGTCTTTTATTATTCGTATTGAAAATTATTTCAAAAGAAAACATAGCAACTTGCAAGAAATAGGTTTTTCCTAACAAAAGTTTACACCCCATTTCACCCCCTTCGGAGTTTTCTTGAAATAATTTCCTCCAGTTTATGGCTTCATTTTCGTATCTTTAGTGGTTTAGATTGTGCGATTTTTGTCTGTTAATCTTTCATCGAAGTGTTTTTTTACAAAAGAAAACAGTAGTACATTAATAACTGAACTCAATAATACATTAATTTAGTTCTATTTACATAAATCGTTCCACCTGATAGATGTAAGGGGCCCGTGGCTTCCACACAACACAAAATGATGGCGAGAATGTAATTACACATATTTTACAGTAATTATAATTACATTCATCATATTTTTTAACGATGTTAATTCGTTTGACATGAGAAACTGTTGTTCAAGCCACTATTGTAGGAAATGATTAATTAATTCTTATGATGCAAAAAAAATACACAGAAATTAATTAAGTATTTATGGTTTTTAATTTTGAAATTAAAATTTTTATGATAGGTATTTAACTATTTTTATATCACAGTTTGAGATAATAATTTGAGATGAATGGATGTCTGGTAACTATCCGGTATCCAGCCTATTCGGCTTTGTTTTAGTATCCGGTCGGATACCGGATAGTAAATAAAGAGAATGATTTTTAATACTTTGCATTTTAGAAATTCGACATAATATTTTGAAACGAAAGGGTCGTTTGTACCTCACCTCTGCGGGCTTGCTTTGGCAATCATCGGCCAGACATCTGACTACTCGACTTAAGGTGCCTAGTCGATATTTTTCCATACAAATTTCGGGAGAGTATTACTCCACTGTTTGACATTGTACATCCAAAGTTAAACATGATATCGTTTTGACTTATTATTAATTTTGTCTTTACGGAAACAGAATAGTAATATAAAAAGCCATTAAAAAGTTATGAGCCAACAAATATTCGTTTTTCTTACAATTTTAACGTAACTTTGTGTGTAAATAAGTAATAAAAGACCTGTAAAATCTTCAAAACCAAGTCCGTAGCGACGAAGTTCAGTTATCAAAGAGTTCAATAAACTTTATTTCTAATTTATTTTATGCAGTGGTTTTTTTATAAAACTCGATTTCTTAAAGCACTTTTCGAATTATTTTACGCGCCTATCAGTTCGGAAAAGTGTTTCTGTGCGTGAGAACTAGACGTTATGCATGTAGACTAGCGTCTAACTGCTCATCACTGATACTAGCTCTGTCAGACACGAAGTCAGGTGAGACAGCGTGCTTTTTGGCCATGACCACCAATGAGTTCGAACTCGCGACTAGTTTACTCTTAAAGGATGGCCGGATATTCAGAATCCGTCCAAACAACTATCCGTTTTAACACTAATACCACAGTATAAAGACATACAGTATTGTATCTTGGCCGTAACCTTGAATTAAATGCCTACAGCCGCGCGGTACGTAAACATGCGATAGGGCTGCCCGCCTCCAGCATTTTAATTACATTTGCCTACTTTGTGTTTCCATTTAGTTTTGTTATTGTATTTTACTGTGTGTACATAAATAATAAAATAATTCGTCATTTCGAATTAACCATTTATTTAACATTAATCTGATTACAGTTTATTTCTATGAAAACTTGTTCATGTGTATTTTTAAACAAATTATGTTAAATTATTATTATTATTATAGTTAAATCAAACGTTCAAGAACTACAAATAAAATTCAAAATTTGTATATTAATGTTTTTTTAATCATCGTCCTATCCTTAACAGAATAACACAGATTGGAAGAAGTTAAATAGCAAACATGTATAATATAAAAATTATAATTAAAATAATCTGTTCATTGAAGTAATAAACATATTTAAATTAATGAGTGCAAATAAAAGCAAATTTATCAATTAAATTGTAGATTTCATTTCACTCCTTCCTCCTTTCTTTCCTCCTTCTTTCCTCCTTCTCCTTCATTCATACAAAATATTAATAATTCAATAAAAATAATTAAATTTTATTCATAAAAGTATGCAATCATTTCATTAATGTTTTGTTATGATGTTGTCACGTTAAACTATCGTCCGTAAATCGACTTTACAGACAACCAATTTTTTTCTAGTATTATTCATACACACAGTACAATAAACAACTATTATTAATAATAAAAACCACGTCTTTACTTGGAATTATACAAACTAACAAAACACACATGCCCCGAGGTTTTAACACCAGCGTACCTACCGTTTAATGATTCATGAACCGCCTATAACTACCTACCTCACTCGTGTTTATCACTTTCCTTTACTCTATTCACTTCATTTATTAATCCAGACATCTTTTATTCGGGAGATAAAATCAAATACACATTATGTACCTACCTACAAGTAAGTAAAATTATTTTATAGTCTTACCTTTCAGAGTTTCCAGGTAATCTAAAAAAAGTTATCTCTGGATGCGTTATTGACGAATTCATGCAACCAAAAACAGCACAATATAGCCTACTCGTCATATTAAATATGTACTTGAACTTATTTTTAGTGAAAAAATCGCGCGGTTATTGTTAAAAAAAACAACACACCGTCCGTTCGTCACTGCAGCACAGTCGCGACTGTCTGCATGCTGAGCGCATGCCGTGGTCGAGGCGCGTAGGTATAGCTCGCGTTTCGTCCGTTTGTATGAAGACGACGTACTGTATGTCTTTATTTATACTGTGCTAATACTACGCCACATACACACATATTAAACTAATATGTAATTTCTGAGCAAACACAGTTAATTAATTATTAAAGTGTCATCTTACCAATTAAAATGGCGGCTAGATTCTCGGAATAGCACCGCATTGCTATTGCTAATTACAAGCAATCTCCTTAAATTACCTATCAACAGAGTAATGAACGATTAAACTAATTAATTACTATTACAATACAGCTGTATTACGATGGTGCAGAAATTTAAAGGTGTGTTATTATTATAATTAACATTTGCATGCAACATGACGTGATTCAAATTATGGGGTGACCAGTTTATATCGAAACTTCCGGAAGGCGCTAGTTGCAAAGGAAAATGTCGAAATTGGGACCATTTCAGTAGATTTTTACTTCCTCCCATGTTAAAGAAGGGTTCCATGTTACATTTTGAATTTTGATTATAGCTTTTCATTTGTTAATTGTTTGTTATTTATTTGTAATTCGGTGAATTCAGATTAATAGTGTAGTATGACTAATATTATTATAATACCAGTCACTTTAACTAACAAATTAATTATATGTTTTTATTTTGTTATTTATTAATTTTAATTAATTTTACTTGTCTGTGGGCTTCTTCAAAGGCACAACTAGAATGTTTATTGTCTACACCGTGTGTTTATTGATGGTAAATGCCACGTGGCAGTTGCGGGGTCTACTACTCCAAGCAATTAAGGTTACTCCAAACGTCATAAAGACACGCACATTATGTTAATTGAAATAAACACCATACGTAGCCAATATCTATTTCATACGTGGGTCAACCTACATTACCTACAAATTTTGTCGGTACAAAGCTGAAGGCTTTGTACAAATGTACTTCAAAATGTACTTTAGATATACCTTTAGCAAAGTAAATACGTAAGACATTGTAACTTTCCACCTCGCTTCGAGATGGAAAAGCGTTGTCGGACTTTCTATTGAGTATCCGTCGTACTAACTTTCTTGTGTTTTATTTTCTGACTTATCTATGCTGGGAAAATAATCTCCATGGTTCACTAAAAGTGCTTTCAGTGTTACGGAGCGGGAAAACGGTTTTTTTCATCTTCTTCGCGTTATTTTACAAAACGTGAGGATTAGCAATCTCTTTTTAAATTGTTTTGAGAAAAATCTTTTACAAAGTACATCGTGAAATTGCTTGGATGGAAGCTGAAAATAGTTTGCGTTCTGAAATGCGAGATTAATTTTGTAAACTGAAACGACTACTTATCTGGGCAAAACCATTTAATATTTGTTTATGTAGCTGTGCATACTTTTTCACATTGATGTTTAGAGGATATTGCAATAGCTCACACCCTATTACATGGGACTTAAAATAACCCTTCAGGGAGAACACGGGTGATGTTTTGTATATAAAAGACACATTTCTTTGTATCACACTAAACAACCTAGACTAGAGTCAAGAGCAAACCCATTGCAAAAAAAAAAAAAAAACAATATCCTTTTACAACACAAAGTTGTTGCCATAACAAAAAAAGCTTAATTGGCTGTATGAAAATTGTCCAACATTCCTTACTTATAAAGTATTTTGCGAAATATTTCGCTCGCAATTTAAAACGTAAAAAACTGCTACTTAGAATATGTAAGGAAGTCAACGGGAAGGTTATTTTTATGAATTCGTTACTTCACAAGTTATCTTAACATCGTTAATTACGTGAAAACGATAAAACGTTTAAATATGGCGACGTTTTTGTCAAAAATTATGTGTTGACATCCATTCGCGAAATAATTGTGCAGAATAATGACTTGAGGGCAAGAATATTTTGCTAAGTACATGTCTAGTTTACCATAAAGAACACATGTGCTCCTTCTGTATTTGTGCCTTTTACGTATTATAATAGATGTAGTACATCAAGATAATTGAGCGTAATTCCGTAAAAAATGCCGTAAATGGCGGAATAGGGCTGCAAAAGTAGTAACTTGACTGTATGAGCAGTTACTGTCAATGCCTTTGAAAAAAAACAAAATGCGCGCCAATTAGACGCCATTTTTGACAACACTGCTCGACTTTTAACGTTTCCCCTCACCAGTAACTCATGTTGGATGGACACACTTCAGCGTTCGTTGATGGATTAGTGGCTAGTGGCTACTTAAACGGAACTTCTGAAGTCTAATAAAGCGATTGAAGTTAAAATATTCTATGCAGCGAACGTGTTTTATTTATCAAAGTGATGATTTATACTTACATGCCAAAGTAAGTTTAGTCTGTTTGTATCATTTTCTTAAATAATTTACCAATACAATTTTCATGAATTTTAACGTAACTTACTTAGTCCTGAAAAACCTACATACCTACCTACATTAAGCTAGTTTCAACCAATCAAGATGACTTTGACTTAGGTAATTTATTCCTGAAAAAACTTTTCAAAAACGTTTCAGAGGAGTGTTCTGTATAGAGCTGCTGGTTTTAACCGACTATTTTAGTCTTTATTTTGGAGATTCCAAATAAAACTCAAAATATTTTATTTCACATAAACCTATAAGGGACAAAGTCAAAGTCAAATCATTTATTTCAAATAGGCACATTAAAGGCACTTTTGAACGTCAAACTTATGGAATGTCAGAACTAGGTGCACATTCCTTTATTTTTTCATTCATTTCTATAAATATTATAAATTAAAGTCGTTTCTCGTGTCTGCCTGTGTGACCGCGTTGTTCTTTTAAACTACGCATCGGATTTTGATGTGGTTTTCATCATCATTTAGAGAATTAATTCTGGAAGGTTTATGTACAAAATACTTATTAATATTAAACTTACATAAATTAAAGAAATTTCAATGTTTTGTCAAGTTGTAAAAACCGTGAGGGGCAGGGGCGGGTCGTATACATATCATATCAAACTAATATTATAAAGGCGAAAGTTTGTGTGTGTGTGTTTATATGTTTATTTTACTTCTTCACGCTCAAACAGCTGGACCAATTTTGATAAATTTTTGTATGGAGGTAGCTGACACTCTGGATTAACATATAGGCTACTTTTTATCCCGACATTGCCACGGCATCGAAACTTATGCGGGTGAAACCGCGGGGCTCAGCTAGTAAGTTGATAAAATATGGCAATGATAAATGACGATAGCTTGCGTACTTCCTTTTCCCTGTTTGGATAAGTATTGACGACCCACTCAGGCCACTTGATCGCTCTTTTCGAACTCGAGATCCATCAAAGCAAACCCATCAATTGTTGATCTAGTGTGGCGGACTGGCGCAATATTGATCATTATGTGCAGGCGTGGTATTAGAACCATACCGTCTATCAGCCTATCGTATTTCGCTGGACATAAGTGCCTATAGTCATTCCGAAAATTTTTTCTTGAAGAACTTTGTTGCGAAGAGCTCTAAGCCTCCTCGACCCTCGTACACGGAATACTTATGAACGCCTCAAGTGACCAGTGACAATTAGCCATCCCAATCAATTTGCCTTTTCCTAACTATCTTGGGGTCGGCTTCCAGTCTAACCGGATACAGCTGAATACCAGTGTTCTAATTAGAGTGTCTTCCTATCTGACCTCCATAACCCAGTTACTGGGCAAATCTAGGAATGACAGCCGGGTCCAACGGCTTAAGGTGCTTTCCGACACACGACCCGCATCCCAAATGCGTAATCACAATTCGAAGGATCATGAAGAAAATTCATAATCCAATGCTCCATATGTTTGAAAAATTCGTCTGCTCAACAACGTAAATAACGGAATGAATGTTGTTGAACTGTCAAAATGAATGGCCATTGTCAGCGTGTCACGCAATCACCCCGCAGGTCGCGATGGCTCCGTGTGCGGATAAAAAAAAATGAAATGTCTGCTTTTATATCCTGACCCAATTAATTAAAAATAATAAATTTCCAATATCCGAACAAATTGGACACTTCACGGTATCGACAGCTTGCGGTAATTCACTGAAAATGGTTAAGCTATACGGATTACTTCTGACAGAAGTGATCCATTTGCCAAATGGATTTCAGACTGTCCAGTGACGTAATTAAAAACATATTCTTATGGCACAACCAGGCTGATTCAGGCTCAGGTCATGTGCAAGCATAGGCCTTTTACTACCTTTTATTAGGGTTATTAGTGCCTATAACAGAAAACCGGCCAAGTGCGAGTCGGACTCGCGCACCGAGGGTTCCGTACAAACCTGCAAGGTTTACAAAGTTCGTTCATTACGACAATCGTGTCATAACTATGGTATTTGTATTGCAAAATGAAATTCATAACATTACAATGGGGAAAGATGGAGGAGCATAAATTTAAGACAAAGATCTCTTTGCTCTCTGTGCTGTAAGCTATTGCTTCTTACCAAATTTCGAGATTCTATGTCAACGGGAAGTGGTCTTTAGGTTTTAATTCCCTTGCGTGTAGTTGCGAGTTTCAAAATATGCGGTATCAATGGTTGTACTTTTGCGTTTTTGCGTTGACTTAGAATTTTTTTTTATTTCACGGATTAAAGGCAATTAGATCTAAGTATTTGATATGAATTTCAACTTAATAGCTCTACGCGTTCATGAGGAAAAAAGTAATAAGTTTATATTTATTAAAAAATAAATATATATTTTGTAATGTAACTAAAAATTTAAGGTTTTCGGAATTTTTCCTTTATGTGTGCTATAAAACGTTGCTTCAAGCCAAATTTCAAGATTCTAGGTCGACTGGAAGTACCCTTTAGGTTTTGATTCCCTTACGAGTACTTGCGAGTTTCAAAATATGCAGCTTAAATTGCTGTTTCTTTTGATTGCGTTGACATAGAAGTTTGATTTTGTTACAGCTTAAAGGTATTATAGACCTGAGTATTTGGTAAGAATTTCAATTTAATACCTCTACGCGTTTATGAGGAAATGGGTAGTAAGTTTAAAATTATAAAAAAAAAAAATATTATGTGATGTAACTAAAAATTTATGGTTTTCGTAATTTTTCCTTTATCTATGCTATAAGACGTTGCTTCGTACCAAATTTCAAGATACTGAGTTCACGGGAAGCACCCTGTAGGTTTTGATTCCCTTGCAAGTGTCGAAAATTTGCGGCATAAACGGCTGTATCTTTTGATTGCGTTGGCTTAGAAGTTTGATTTTTTCACAGCTTCAAGGGACAGTAGACCTGAGTAATTGATATAAATTTCAGCTTCATACCTCCACGCGTTCCTGAGAAAAAGGGTCTTGACAGACGGACGGACAGACGGACAACAAAGTGATCCTATAAGGGTTCCGTTTTTTCCTTTTGAGGTACGGAACCCTAAAAACGAGAGTTTTTCCATCTCTATGGTTAATTTTATTCAAGAGTTGCCACTACACTTTAATATCACACATTGTTGCCACCCGTAATGATAATATTGTTCATGAATAATAAAACAATGAAAAATATTTTTTACGCCAATCAATTCATAACTTCTTTCATTTAAATTGAACATTAACATAAAATTGTGCAATTAAAAATTGATGTATTGAACCAATTAAAACGTCGAGATTATTTATTCTGAATACTTTTATTGATACGATTATTCGATAACGTGTATTATGAATAAATATTAGTTAAAGAGCGTAAACACTTCTATTTCGATTAAAATAATTGTCAAACGTAAGTGTAATTACGGCCAAGAAGTAAGTACTTACCTATTTACCTATGTTAATTAGATCCATATGTTTTGCTTAGTGCCCATTACCTAGGTATTTGCTTAAAACAAGCTCGTAGAACAAATTCTACATTTTTTTTTAAATTTTAACTAATTAGCTGCAATTATTAATATGCCGAGGTTCTTTACTTTCGTTTATTAAAGGTTCGAGAGACATTAGAGGATGAAATACTTTGTCATGATAAAGAGAGAGTTATTTTCCACATCATACTAACATGAAGTATAAAATAAAAAAGTACTATAATATCCTTTTCAGAAAAGATTTATATCCAGACCAAGTGATAAATACTTGATGAAAAATTCCCATCACATACATAGTTATCTCACATTACCCATCCGTGTGCCACAACCATAACTCACCTATCTCCTTCACAGTCGGCTAAAAGCCCGCTATGTAACACAATACTCATTAAATAATTAATTACAAGGAAAGTGCACTATCGAAGCTCTGTTTACGTACTCGCAGTTAATTGATTTCATTAGTGGATACCGTTCAGATCTTATTTTGGTGACCTCTTTTGATTCAATAGAGTGGAGGAGGTATGTGAAGTTGAGATACTGAGATGGTTTTATAGTTAACTAACTTCTGCTCGCAACTTTGTATGTGTGAAATTTGTTGTTCCCCCACCGTGTCGCATCGCATCGCCTGCCCACGCTAGCACTTGGTTTTCACTTAGAGTTCTTTATGACTTTTTTTCTATTTGCTCGGGTCCTTAGGGTCCTAGCGTGTTGTCATATACCCTATAGGCTTCCTCAAGAATTGGGCTATTAAATGCAAAAAGATTTTTTTTTATCCGACTGGTAGTTCCGGAGACTACCCTACATACAAACTAATTTTACCTCTTTATAATATTAGTAGGTAAAGGTATAGATAATTATTTTCTTGTGTGATTCTTTGAGCTGATAGAATTTTAAGGATTTTCCTTCTACTACCTCACCGTCTTCATTGCTGTGATCGACAGGGTCCACAATCATCATGACATCATGACAATGTAAAACCTACCACCTAAGTTCCCATTGTGGAATGAAATAAATGTAATACCTATGTTTTCATACGATTTTCTCAGTTGAGGTTCCAAATTCTTCAGTACAATATGAATGCTCGGCTAGAGCCTAGGGCTTATAGGTGAGATTTGCATGCCATGCCATATAATTTTACGTTAGCGAGCAGGTGGAGTGAAAATATAAAAATTATATATTAAAATATATTTATTGCATTCCACAACATATTTATTGCATTCCTCAATAATAATGAGTATTGAGTTTGATTACCCAAGTAATTTGAGCTTTATGAAGTAGTTTTGAGTACTTTACTACTGGATAAATATCGTGAAATTAGCTGTTTGCTCACAATTTATGCTCACTTTGATTAACATCTAAATCTTTAAACCATTGGTTTTAAAAAATTGCTCAGCTAACAATATTTAAAGACTACGTATGAGATCTAGGTATTTTACATATGAAACAACGTTTATTAGCCAGTTATACGTCCAACTTAAAATAGTTAAAAAAGGTATAATAAACAAATGATAAAGGTTCCTTCAAACAGGCGCGACACGCATTAAAATCGCGCGCGACACAAAGGCACCATAAGTCGCGCAACGAACGGTGCCTTTTTGTCGCGAGCGACTGGTGTCGCGCGTCGCGCCTGCTTGCAGGAGCCTTAACGTAATAAGCACAAACAGTAAACCTTATACATTTACCTTGATTACATACTCTGGGGCAGCGAATTACACCTTTGCGCTGGATGCTCTGACAGCCGGCCAGACAGACTGAGTCGCACCATAAGGCTTCCTTTTTATCATTTTGGTACGGAACCCTAAAAGTTACCAATACACACCCCTAGTATTCACAACTGAACTCCGATGGCCTAGAAAAGTGCAGGTTCCTTCATATTGTTCATCTTTATGAATAGAGGTGGCTTGACGTCGACTACAAAAGATAAAAAGATATATTCTCTTCATTTCCGTTTCACTCAGTATTCTTATTTCTTATTAAGGCCAGGTATTCCGAGCGCCGTAGGCATTTAACGCATACCCCAGCCCCCGCAAGGACTAGCGATACGTAATAAGTTACGATGCGCGGGAGACGCGCGCGCTAAACTCACCGCTCATGAGTTCACGACCTCGAGTAGGTACTAAGTTGCGTCACAGAGTAGAGCAATGCAGTAGATCAACTTGAATTGATTAGTATAAGTTTATTTTGTTTTATTTTTCTAGTAGTAGTTATTTTTAAGGTTATAGATAGATTAGATACGTATTGTATAAACTTGATACTAATTATTAAAAATAATTTGTATACTTTTTTTTATAAAAAGGATTTAAAATCTGACTGACTAAAATCAAATATTCGTGCTACAGTATAAAAAATCAAGCAGTAGGCACACTTACTTTAGGAGAATTGTGTTACAATTCTTGAATTACAAGATCAATGTAGGTATATTGTAATTCAACAAAGCTTAGAGGTATAAATGGTCTTCTCGTGTAACACATAATGTGAAGCGTGAGTCGTCAATAAAATAAAAATAAATTATTTTTATTTTTTTATCAAATTAAAAGTAAACACTTTTATATCTCTAAAATATCCAACTCTGCTGTCAAATAAATCGATATGATGCGTTTTTTCTTGGAGCTGTGTCATCAGGTAATTCATGTCAACAATTCGTCGTCCACTGATGGGTTGATAGTCGTGTTCGATTTCGTTTTTAACGCTTAGAGTGTAGTTTTCAATTTCCTCCATTGTTCTAAAAACAGATTATTTTAATATAACCTATTGAATTCCACATGGTAATATAATTATTATGTAAAACAAAAAGTAGCAACTTACTGATTGATATTATTATTAGGTGATACATTATTATGTTCATCTAAAGGCATTTCAGCATGTGTGACATGGGCATTGGCAGCATGAATAGTCGTTCTGTAACAATAAAATATATTTTTTTGTTTCAATATTCATAGTTGTTAGTAAATGCGATAGTTATCGGATATATAAACTTACGAATCTTATGGGCTATTTACTTATGCCTATGGCATGCCGTAGCATGTTTTAGTCTGATTTTAATTGAATCGGTTAAAACAATATTACTTACTCCTCAATCCTAAGATTATTCAAGTAAACCATGCTCTAAAGTCATCAATGGAGACACGTTATGCCCTTCCGCATGCTCTATTGATCTGTAACACAAAAGTTGTTTTTGACTTGTTGGTAATTAACAAGTAAAACTTTCTTATTATTAAACCAGTCTGTTTAATAAAGACAACCGCATTGAAATCGATTCATCCGTTTTCCGTTTAGGAGCTACAATTCCAAAGACAGATACACACGCACACTGACATACAGACAGTTATACAGAAACAAAGATACGCAAACAGTAATAATAATGAATAAATAGGTACTGTAATTTTAACAATAAAGTAGATATGTATGTTACCCCCACATACATACGTACCTACTTAATTTAAGTATATGTATTTAATTTCTTTATGTAATTTTTATAGTGTTACAATAACGAGTGAGATACTATTTAATTCAAATAGTAAAAAATAGAGAATGTCTTTAAAATAAAATAAATAATATAAAAAACTTACTCGATATTCGCCGAATCATTAGTTGATACATGCGCACTGCGCTTGGTCTGCAACTGCATTGCTCTAAAACATTAAAAACCCACGTAAACATTTCAAGCCAAGTTCCTTTTATTATTCCATTTGGAGTGGCATAATTAATAATAAACATGCAATAACAAAAATTTCGAGTGAATTCTACACACTTTTCCTTTTGCAAATAAATACTGAATAAAATTATGCATTGGAGAACTTCTTTATAGCCAAACTAGCCATTGATTTTTTTTTATGTATTTCTATGCTTGTTATAACTTGAACAGTATTTTAGTAAGGGGATTGGCTACTGTACTGAGCATAAACGAGCTTGTGCCTAAACATTACCGAAAATAATAAAAATAATATTCGTAGGAAATGGTCATACTGCCATATTTCTACACTATGGCACGAGTTTACTGCGCGTAGTAGATGGCATAGACTACACAACATTCGTTGCAGACACCATAATAGTAGTAAATACGTACTCTCGTACAGTAGGCCGCACGTCTCAATAGAATACGGTTATTTTTTCAGTAGTTTCAATACGCGGGCCAGCTCAAGACCATAGTGTTATCACTTACCACAGACACAGATAATATAATACTACGTACACAGACGATATGTATATATATATATATGTATATACTTATATATTATATACCTATATTTATTGTGGTATGGTCGACTGCACATCTAGTACCTAGGTAGCACTTAGGCTAATAAAAATTATAAAAACCACCCGGACCAACGCAGCGGGTTGAACTACTTCTTACCTATTAGACATTTGAAAACAGTAAACCATTATACCATTTGCGCGCGCGGCGGCTTTATTTACTCTGAATAGGGTTCAAATTCAACTGTTTTACACACTTGATGCGGTTGGTAAATATGCTCCGTATTCTGTGGCGAGGATTCCGATTATCAAGAAAACAAAGAAAGTAAGTACTTCTTTGCTGTTTTTTCGAACAAATAAGCCTTTTTTATTTCGATTCATTTTTGAACTGAAACAATAAAATAAGTTATGGTATTAAAAAAGATTGGGAACTACCTTGCCCGGGTACCTACCTACACGGGCGGCGCGGGTGGTGCACGGTGTCGCCCGACATCAAAGGTGTTTCACTATTGTAGGGAAATAATAAATTGGTAATAGGGTACTGTGAGTGTTGTCAATAGGAATGAATGAATAAAAAATATAACTTACCATATTTCTTTTGCGGAGCAGTGGTGGCCAAGTGGTAACGGCCGCGACTTACGAGTTGTAGGTCGTAGGTTCGAACCCAGACAGGCGCTTTACTTTGTGTAAATTATTTCATCACCACTGCTCACAAAACGGTGAAGGAAAACATCGTGAGGAAACCGGCATGTCCTAGAACCAAGAATTCGAAGACATGTGACATCTACCAACCCGCACTGGGCCCGCGTGGTGGATTACGGCCCACTCCCTCTCACTGAGAGGAGGCCTGTGTCCCAGCAGTGGGAACATTATAGGCTGATGATGATGATGATGATATTTCTTTCGCAATTTTTTTGCCTTCAACCGTGATTTAGCCCTTATTTTATTTCCTTTATTTGCCATTTTCACAAATCAATCACAAAATTATTGTCTTAAAAGTTATATACAAAATATTTACACAATGAGAAATAAACACATAAACAAAATCTTAACTATGTCTATTTAGTACAATAATTATTTACAATTTATTTTATTTACGTACGGAGCAGAAGAGAAGCGCGAGCGCAAAAATTTGGCACACGTCTCACCTCGGTAACGTCCCGCGGGACACTGGCAAGCGACGCGCGGATCGAAAATCACTTGAATAATCGATAAAAAATTTATAAATGTAATGAAAAAAAAACGATCGGGTAGAATCGATTCCAAAATGAATTACTTACAAATTGGTATTTTTTATAGAAAAAAAGGAGTATTAGTACTTGTTTAAAATGAAATTTGCTTGTAAAAAAACTGCAAATCGAAGTTAGTTCGGAATTTTTTTCTATCGAGAAAATTTTATTGTATCGAGTATTGAACGGGTACATGGTAAGGAGAAAGAATGTATCTAAAATATATATTTATTTCAGATTTTAGATGTTATAATTTGCCTATCAAAAATGAATTCTAAAACAGGCAAAAACGGGAATACCTGGCCTTAAAGTTTTCTTGCTTCATAAGAAAGGGGATGGGAGGTACTGTTGCGATAAGGTATTCATGGTATAAATAGGGAAGTTTTTTTTTTATTATTCTTTGTCTTACAGATGTACAATTGTGCAGGGTTGATGGGTTTCAGGAGTAGTAGGTAATCATTTTCATGGTGTGGTTGCATTGTACTTTTTTAATAAAAAGTTATTTTTCTTTAAAACATACAACCAAAAAACACGATTTTAGAAAGCGTGTTTTTTCATACAAAATCGGTAAAAAAACTCAGAAAAAACATACAAGCCGAATCTTATCCCAGAAATCAATCCAACCTTATCAGATCACATACATACACTACAATTTACCCACTCGTAACTCCACAACCAGCCAAATCCCAACAAACATATCTCATATATCATGCCGCCTCCTACGGGTCTTGCAGTTCTGCCCATCCGGTGCGGCGTAAAAAGCGCAGTACAAGCTGTAACATAACATCCTCCGCGCTATCTTTGAAGATGCTACACAATCGTGCGAAGGACATTATTCGTGCAATTTATAGTGATTTGTGTCTTTGTGATGCTCCTTACGTAAATTTATTTATTTTATTTATTTATTTATTTATTTATTAAACTTTATGCACAAGTAAAAAAACTGTACAAAGGCGGACTTAATGTGTTTATAACGAGGAATAAGAATGAATAAGGTACTTAAAGGCTCTCCCCCACGGTGTCGTTTTATCGTTCGATAATATCGGATGCGTTATTGCGATAATGCGTCCCAATTCCTTGCCACACAGCGGAGATTTTATCGTCCGATATTCCTAACATATTGCGTGTACAGACCTCCGCCCGCGCTACGCGTAACTACTCGTACGTTATTAACGCAGGTGTGTCTAAGATCGTATGCGTCCTGAAACAAAATGATCTGAGAACTCATATCGGAATATCGCAGGACGGAGGAACGCAGGCGTCCTACTTCCATTGCGTCGTTATTATCGCAGCAGTGAGTAACTTCGTGGCCGCCCTAATACAAAATGTATTGAAAACAGATATCGCAATAACGCATCTGAATGATCCGATATTATCGACCGATAATAACCCGCCTGTGGGGGAGAACCTTTATGTTTTTCTATAATTCTGTTGTCTTTTCTTTGTCTACGTAAATAATTTCAGTAACTCTTGTCGTTGCAAAAATGTTAGACAGACAGCAATGTGGTAACGGGGCTGACCTCTATAATAAATGCGTAACACACTATCAAACTCATTCTGGATCATTTTGAAGGGTATTGCTAATCCATTGCTTGAAATGTTCAAAAATGTTGTCTGGTCAACAACGTAAATAACGCAATGAATGGTGTTGAACTGTCAAAATTAACGCCATTCCTACTGTTAGGCTGCGTTTCCACCAGAGATGAGCGAAGATGCGTAGCGAGGAATGTGTGTGAAACTAACCAATAACAATGCTAACTTAGTTCAAGCTATGAAAATGAAGCGATGTTATTGGTTTGTTTCACACACATCCCTCGCTACGCATCCTCGCACATCTCTGGTGGAAACGCAGCCTAAGTGTTATACGCACCGCGCTGACAGCACAGCGGTCGCAACAAAGCTTTTCAACATAGTTATCATCATAGTCTAACATGCTATTCAGATACTCATAGATAGTTTTTGTCATATTTATTTTATGAACTAGCTTCTGCCCGCGACTTTGTCCGCGTGAAATTTCTTGTTCCCACAATCCTCCCCGTCGCATCACATCGCCTGCCCGCCGCTATTAATTCCATTTTAGTTAGCGTTCGTCCTTACATTTTTTTCCTTTTGCTCGGCTCCTAAAGATCCTAGCATGATGTTAAATAGCCTTTAGCCTTTCTCAAGAATTGGGCTATCTAATTTAAAAACATTTTATTTAATCCGACCGGAAGTTCCCGAGATTAGCCCGTTCAAACAAAAAAAAACAAACAAACTCTTCTGAAGCAAATCGCATCAGCGCCTACATCGTCTGCTTAAATCAAGTGCTTCATCTCCAAGTGTCTCACTAGATCTCTCCATCAAATCCCCTGCTTTATCGCTAGAAGAAGCTTCATTTTATAAATAAACAGTGAGGTAATTCTCTAACAACGAACTGCATTATCCAGCCAATGTAAACGTAGCGTCAGATAAAAAACGTATTACATTGTCTTATGCAATTTCTTGCAAAAAAAACCTCCATCCTCGAGATTGCCCTTAGACAATCATTACAGTATAATACTGTTACGTACAGACAGCAAAAACAGCGGACGTTGTTAAGTTGTAGCCTATGTGCTTATTTTTGTTGCCAACTGTACCGGCAAAAAGTTTTAACGAGCCAATCTGTTTGTTTCAATACGAATATGAAACTCTGAACATTTGAAAAGTTTCATGTTTTTTTTTTTGGATGAAATATCAAGCCGGTCTCTATGATTTTGTTCAATGCTAGACTTATTATTTGTTAGTTTTCTAAAAGTAGGATTGTTTACGTGTTATTCAAATGATCTTTTCATATATTTGTACCTACTATTCAATGTATGTACTACATTACATATCACTGGAAAAACAAACTGAAAAACTTCATATAACCGTAAAAAATATTTCTCCGGGACAAGTAAAAGGTTTATGAATCACCATGTCGTCGAAGTGGTCCCATGGGACAGGGGGTGAGCCGTCGGCCATTTAAGGGGCAGCGCAAATCGAATCCCCTGCTATCACTGAGATTTTTTGACACTAATCCAATTACATGCCGCCACCCCTTTTGCCAGCCTTGTGAGTTCAAAGCCAGGAAATACTATTAGCATTAAACTGAAGTGACAAGTTAAAACTAATCAACGTGTATGTATGGTCAACTATATAAATCAGCCTGAATAGTCAGAATCCAACAACAAAGGGGACATGTATTTTACACTGAATACATTACCTTATAGTGAGAGGGTAAAGGCTCGTACACACAGGCGCGACGCGACCCGCGACACAAAGGCACCGCAAGTCGCGCAACGAGCGGTGCCTTTGTGTCGCGCGCGATTCGCGTCGCGCGTCGCGCCTGTTTGCAGGAGCCTTAAGTCGGAACTTTAGAACCTACTAAAACATACAAGGTAATAACTGTTATGAATGAACAGTTTAATTCCTAGTGACTTTACAGTTTTATTTATTAATGGCAATCTGTAAACAGCTTGCGCCGTGGGCTACATTACCTAACTTATTTATATTTTTCTATTTGTAATACTACTTTACCTAAGTACGTAGTTAAATCACGTTGTATAGTCAACATCTACCAAAGCTAGGAAAAAATTATTAACACAATATAAATCTATATATATATATATAAAAGCTAAAATGAAACCATTAAACACCTAGCAGAGTAAACCATTTATTTTCATTATCCTATAAAAAGTAGGACCACAAATCAAGCTAATATTTTACGATGTTAACCGCACTGAAATGTCCCGAAAATAGTGACTTTCATAGTCATATTAGAGTATAAAATGTTATAACACGCCAGTCGTATATCAAAATTGCGTGACACTAAAGACGAGCATTCACTGTGCGATTAATCGCAGACGACAAACGTTGAGTCGCAAGTCAATATCGCTTGCAGAAAATACGTGATTGTCACCAACAAACACTGTAAATAAAACAATACATTATAATAAAACTCTCTACACTTATATTAAATAAATTGTAACAAGAAAGACAGCAGATTTATTGATCTGGGACGCTTTTAAGCTTTTGGATACTGACGCCAAGGGAGAGATATTCTCGAGGAATTTATCCATATCTAAAACAGTAGCATGTAAATAAATCCTAAAAGCTAGACAAATAACTTTAGTCTATGTTCATAATAAAAACCTTTAATTCACTGATAGACAACGAGGAGCCTAAACCGCTATGTCTAGAAGCATGAAACTTTGCACAAGATTTCCTTTTTTATCGATAGTGAGCACTAAGGAAGGATTGTTGAAAATGTATAGAGGATACATTTTTCGGTTAAATGTAGGATGAAAGTTTGTATGGAAGATTGTTATTTTTGCTGATGGGAAATTGAATCGGGCGGCGACGGGCGTAACACACTAACGGCAATGGCTTTACATTTTAACGGCAATGGCTTTACATTTTAATGACAGTTTAACAGCATTCATTGCGTTATGACGTTGTTGAACAAACAATTTTTTTGAAAATATGAAGCAATGCATTAGCAATAATACCCTTCAAAATAATTCAGATTGCGATTGAAAGTGTTTCGCAATTAGGGTGAATAACTCACGATTTTGGACAGGACAACGTCTGTCGGGTCAGCTAGTTTTCCAATAAATCTTACCTTCTTTTATCAAGTTAAGGTAATATCACACTAATTTTATAAAGTCAAAAGTTAGTGAGTATGTGTGTGTTTGTGTGTGTTTATATGTTTGTTACTTCTTCACGCTCAAACTGCTTGACCAATTTTTATAAAATTTCGTATGGAGGTAGCTGACACCCTGGATTAACATATAGGCTACTTTTTATACCGATATACCCACGGGATCGACATTTACGCGGGTGAGACCGCGTGGCGCAGCTAGTTGCTCAATATTTGTCGCCACGTGAATAGCCAACCTTACAAACATTAAAACTATGACATGATAGTTCAAAATGTTACCCTTTACAATCGCAAATACCACTATTATGTAATTTTGTTAGTAGTTCAAACTACGCCAAGGCTTTTCTTATCATTATACATATATTATTACCTGCGTTATCGCGTTGTTTTGTTTGTAACAATAATAATGGGGTAAAGTTCTAAGGGCTGTACGTGTATAAAGATTATTTATAACCTTTAGCTTTAAGGCTCCTGCAAACAGGCGCGACGCGCGACGCGAATCGCGCGCGACGCAAATGCACCGCTCAATGCGCAACTTGCGGTGCTTTTGTGTCGCGCGCGATTTTATCGCGTGTCGCGCCTGTTTGAAGGATCCTTTAGGCTTTAGGCGTGTTTGGTGTAAGTATGCCCCGGGGTAGTACTAACACCGTATCTATTTTTGGCGCAAAGCAATTGGAATGCTTTTGCTGTATTCCAGTTTGAAGGGTGTTGGTAACATTTCAGGCCCATAAAACATTGGTACCTATTATTTATCGATTTTATGTTTGTAATGTCTGAAATACAGATACTTTTATCTAGTTCAGACAGAATTTCAAAATCTATCTATAAAAAAAGTGTATCACCTTATTATTTAAATTGTTGTTTATATTTGAACAAATAAATTATGAAATACTAGCAGTGCCCCGCGGTTTCACCCGCATAGGTAAGTTTTGATCCCGTGGTAATATCGGCATAAAACTATCTTATGTCCTTTCCCGGGACTCAAACTACCTCTATACCAAATTTCATCTAAATCGGTTCAGCGGTTTAAGCGTGAAGAGGTCACAGACAGACACACTTTCGCATTTATAATATTAGTATGGGTATATATACTCGTATATATATATTATATTAAGTTAGGATAGGATAGTTAGGATAACATTCTTGCTGACCTTTAAATGGAAGGTTTTACAGTTGTTATCATATTACACTGATAAGATATCAATACCTGATAATATAATATAGTGCACGGTCCCCACCATACTTCGTGGGGTTACTACAACATGGAGCCTTAGGTACCGGAACCGGATTATTACATTTTGAACCTTAACGTGTATCTCTTAGGGTTCAATATTCGTCAATGAGAATTTCAGTTACTACATTTTGGATTGGACAGTAAAATCGGTGTTTTCCCGTAGGTGCAGTAACAGAGGTGTGAAATCTAATAAAATGTAGCGTTTATAGATCGCGATAGATGATAGGATTACGATCAACATCTTTATTGCTACCACGGAACCCATGGGGATTCTTTCCCCAGGTTACTACGATTTTATTATATGCTCTGACAATCTGGCCACTCTATGCGAGTCCCGGATTTCATATCTCCTAAACATTATCAGCGTCTAGTTTCGTTCTAAATATTCTCACGTTTTTATCCTTCGCAAACCCACTTTACTTTAAAATTCTCACCAAAATTCCCCGTAGGTAGTAATATTTTTTATAGAATTTCCTGAACGAATTTTTTATTTTCTTTTCCCATTTTACCGGGAATTTTTTAGACAAATCCTTTGTCGCTGTACTCGCCAAAAAATGTTCAAGTAGAACATAAGCCTACTTAAGTTCCTTTCAGCACTTAACTGAGTACTTACTCGTTTGTCTAAGCATTGTACTTAGCTGGAAACATGAAAATGTTAGAAAGAAAAGAAATAAAAAAAGTTTTTCTTCCTTGGAGGACAAAAGACTGAATTCCCGGAAAAATGAGCCTGGCTGTGTTAGATAATTAATCTTTTTATAACAATTGTACTTCGTAGGAGATTGTCGTGCCGTCATTTTATTTTGTGTGTAAAATCCATCACTGCTGCTCTGAAAACGGTGAAGAAAAAAACATCGTGAGAATGTGTTAGAACCAAATTCGAAGACGTGACATCTACCAACGCGCACTGGGCCCGCGAGGTGGATTACGGCCCACTACATTTCATTGAGAGGAGGCCAGTGTCCCAGCAGTGGGAACATTGCTGATTATGCGTTCAATTTTTAAGCCACCTGAACTCTAAAGTCTTCTACAAACAGACGCGACACGCGATATAATCGCGCGCGACGCAAAGGCACCGCTCGTTGCGCGACTTGCCGTGCCTTTGTGTCGCGTGTCGTGTCGTTCCTGTTTGAAGGAGCCTTCAATAAAACAAATTTATATAAGGTGTTTTGTAAAACGGTTTCAATGCTTACAGAGAAGATGTAGATTGCCAAGACAAATAATTTTACCAAAAATTCTCCTATATCCAAGTAATCATATTTTCACGTTAATCACGAAGAACCTTTCACAAAACGAGTATTACCAAAACACCCTGTATATCCATAATGACACTCGAGGTTGTCATGCGTCACCAACCTAAATGTTGTCTTTGGCCCTGTCACTTACCCACTGTTATTTCTAGAAGTAGGGCGAATAAATAATTTATTATTAATCGCATTAATGGTGTCAATCTTGTCGCTGGTTGACCCACTTCTTCGCTATGTTGGTTAGTGAAAATTAAGGTTTTAAAAACATTGTGTTCATATTTAATGCGTTTCTGGAGTAGTCTTTCTTGATTTATTCCAGAAATTCCCACTAGTTAAATAAACTCCGCCTTGTGGGGATTTTTGGAAAAATAAGTAACAATCCCCACCAGGTGTTGTTGTTTCTAAATTATTAACCAAAAAATGCGTTAATCAATACATTCAATTATATAAGTAAGTAATTTTGTCAATATGGTAATCAACTTTCATTATAAATTGTTTGCATTGAAACGAAAATCAAAAATTTTTGCAACAATTTTATTGACTAGATTCAAACAAACATTATTTAAACAATATAGGATCACGTAAATCGCGATTATGAATTTATCTCATTCTTTCCAAAAAAAGTGGTACTGTAATGCTGCCATGCAATAACAGTAGGTAGTTGAGCATATAAGATATTTTTTTCTTTTTTTTTGCTTCTTTGTGATCGCGGCTTTCGACGGTGACTTTCGTTAGCACTTCTTTAATAAAACAAAGCGTCTATATGCAAAAAAATGTATAAGGAGTTTCAGCAAACTTGGTTTTTTCTTCGATATAGCTGCTTTAAGCTTATTATGAAATAGCTATTAGAAACAACAACACTTGGTGGGGATTGTTACTTATTATTCCAAAAATCCCCACTAGGCTGAGTTTATTTAGCTAGTGGGGATTTCTGGAAAAAGAAATAACAATCCCCACTGGTGGGGATTTGTCGGTGGGGATTTCTGGAATAAACCTCTTTCTTGTGTCCGGTCTAATTTATATAATTCTGAATTTTCATGAGATTTTCTGATAAAAACTTAGTCGTCTAATATTTTGTTAGACTTTTTAGAAATTAATCCAAAGTAACTACAAATCTGATTGATTTTCACTACTTATCTTGCATTTAAGTTTTAGTCATTTAACCTACGTATGATCTATCTTCTTAGGTAAGTACCACAATTTCTCCATTATCAGAAAGCGAAAAAAAACATTAAAATCCTACCAAATAAACTCACACAAAAGGCTAGCAAACCGGGTTTCACTTCAATTGTTTGTCCCTACTAACAAAGAGAGGATTCCGTACATAACATATCTACATACATACATACAAATAAATGTTCTATGTAGAGAACATTTTTATATGAAATTCGTAGGGTAGCGCGAATAGAAAGCACGAGGATTTAAAATTTCAAAACTTTATGAAGAGAAAAATGTTTTGTTAATTTTTATTGGACTAAAAAATGTCTGCCTGTGATGGATCGTACACGTACATCCCAACGTGTAGGTAGCAGTAAGAAATTCATTGATTCAATAAACTGCAGATGAAAACAGAGAGCTGTGTTGCCTATAGAATCGGCGGGGTAATTCGTAATGGCAATATGCGCATTTATCATTTCAAACGTGACGATATTATCGTGGACGTACTCGTCCATGTCACGTCATCACAATAACACGGGGAAGTAAAATGTATGGAAATAGGTTACATATGAAGACGCTTTTAAATTTCTTCAAAATTCTTCAGGTCGTGATTGATACTACCACGCAATTGAGATGCTGATTGCTAAATTAAGTCAAAAGCGTAAGGTCTAATGCTGTTTTCACTTAAGTAATGAATAGATCTCCTTTTTCTGGTAATTTTAGCACCGAAAACATTAATTTCACTAAAATACACAGCAAGTCTGTGTATTAACTCAAGAATTCTAATATCTAAGTACCTTTGTCCATATCAGTTTTTCTCAGAGTACCCAAGATGCGGTCATAACTTTACCCCCCTCTGAGTTTCACACCGAGATAATTCCTTAAACAAATCAATACTTTAATATATTGTCCAGTTTTTACCTTCCCTGGACTTCTATACTTGTAAAACAACAATCACCATCAACTCTTAAAAGTGACGTGTATGGAGCGAGCGATGGGGGGTTAGTACTATTAACACTGAACTTGGCAGGGGAAACACTATGGCAGGGTAAATAGTTTATATTTATGTGTTGTTATTAGACTTATAAGGTGGATGCTGTTTACTTGATGCACATGTTATTTTAATCATTTTAAAAGCATCTATTCCCACGCTATGTTAGAGTTTAGTTAAGTCTTCTGCACAAGAAGAAGAATTATCTATGGTAAAAAATAATTTTAATGTAACTCGTTGGTAATCCTTAAATAAATAAATTATAATCTGTGCCAATTTTGCCGTGTGAAAAACTAAAGGCAAGTTTCAAAATCTAGTCGTTATTTCATCTCAGCGACAAGAATTGTCAAAAATGTAGGGAAATTAGGGGTATTTTTGACAGATTGAGACTGAGATCAGACTGTGAACGTACTTATAGTTACGAGAATCACCCCTCTGATGTCGAGCCAAGATGAGTCTATGTCACAAAACAAAAGTCATTTATTCAAATTAGGCAGAGAATCAGCACTTTCCGAACGTCAAAATTACTTACAGTACCCGGCGATAAATATTGCACATCGACCTTTACCTTTTTTGTATTTTATACAAAGAATAAAAATAATTATCAAAAGAAGCAAATCATAATTGTTTTAACAGCTCCTAATAGATACCGGGCTGTTTGTATTTCGTACGAAAGAGATAACGCTCTACGAAGCCGAAATTAGCCGATTGTCTCTTTCCAAAGGTCGATATGCAATATTTATCGCCGGGTACTGTAAGACAATCCCCATACGCCCGCCCTTCACTAGTTCGTAGTGCTTTATATGGGAAGAAGAATTAGTGCAACAAACTCCACAGCAGCACATTAAATGAATAATTGAGTACTAACTTATTCTTCTTCGAGCAAAGTCTTTCTAAAAACAATTAGTCACTTACTTACTTCCTTTTCTTAAAGTACGCTAACAAATGAAAAATTGATTATTTCCAAGAACATCTATAAAAGAATTGCAAGCTGAATTAATAAATAAAAACAGCTGTCTATATGCAGCATTCTATCACCAGCATTATTTTAAATTCCGACCTTGAAAGCCGATAACAGGTGAACACTCCCTAAGCACTAAGGAACAACACGACAAGTGTCCCGCACTACTGGAGCACTCACCCTATGTGTTTATCAATTAAACCGAGACTCCCCCTTTTAAGCTCTATTGGAATGCAACGTTTTTACAATAACAAAAAATCAATACATTTTCCACCTTAGGACCAAGGTATTAAGGACTATGTGAACTGCATGTAAAACTGAGAAACAAAACAAAATTCAATTTATCATCGCGTCAAAGGAATTTAAACGCTACGTCAAGGTGTTAAAGTTTAAATGAGCAGCAATTAATGAGTAATTTGTAGTGTTTTGTAGGAAGGGGGTGCGCGTGTCCATTGTACGGTGCGACAGGAGTCAAATAGCACTTTCTCGTGACTTGAATGAGCGTGTTTGTCGCGCTTTAAATTAGTAGACAGTGGATAAGATTTTGAATTCCAAATTTTGCTAACCAAAAGTTTAGTTTTAAGCTTTAAACCTAAATTAAAACTGTAGTTTATACTGAATCTCAATTTCATACTGAAGAAGCTACACTGTTATTTTAAGTAAATAACTGCTGTGAGTAGGTAATTGCATTTTGAACCGTCTTATTTAACGGAACAATTAACTGTTCTAATTCACGCTCTTTACAGTAGGTAATCCCCGTTGTTAGGCAAAAAAATAAAAATACAAGAAGGTTATTGAACTACACAGTAATTTTAACTTTGAAAACTCTTAAAATCTCTGCGCAAGTACAAAAAAGCCAGCGTAAGTACAGAAAGGCAACATAATCGAAAATCGCTGGTTCCCGATAACAACCTTGCGCAAGAACCTGTGGCCACAGCAGAGCTAACGAAGCCAAGAGGATTAACATCACAGCACATTTTTTCCAACAGTCATTTCATGACGCCGCACAATTTTTTGTTGTGTAATCTCTTTGATGGCGGCTTCACTAAAAAAAGTTATTTTTACTTTATGCTCAGTTTGTTGGTTTTAGCGGCTCTCTGTGTCTTTGATATTTTTCTTTCTTTTTGTTATTGGTAAATAAATAATGTTTACTGGCTGTGTACTAAGTAGATATTCTACTTAAGGAATTGGTTATGAATTTATGATAACTACAGCTACTAAGTCGCGACAGGCTGTTTGGCATCTATCTTTTATCTTAGACTTAAATATCGTCTATGTAAAGATTATACAGTATGTATTATTCATATATATGTAGTATATGGTAGTTACGCTCGCTGTTCTCTCAGGACTTCTGTACATAATGGCTCGTTTGTTGGACACGTTTCAACATCCATTACCGGACGACTAACTACTTTAATGGCTCTTTTGTTAACGAATGGAGTGATGGATGCTGAAGTGTGTCCAACGTGGCCCATTGTGTGGAAGAACTTTACGGAACAAGCAGGTCCAACACGTCGGATTTAATAATACTGCACACGTAGAAAATTACTAGCGCTTTTGCTATGAGCACCGTAGTGAATTGTTCACCTTTATCTTGCAACAACCGGAAACACAGTCTTTCATTCATACCAAGATCACCTTAGAAATGTACTGCGGGTCTGTACTCTGTGGTCAATCGTTCTAAAACACCAAAAGTGTAAAATACGTGGGCCAGCATTTAAATTGAAAATTACGAGCGTAGGACCTTCCTCATTCACATTAATATAATTTATTTTTTCTTGGCGAGAGCGAAGGAATGAATAAAAACTGTACCTCCGCAAGCGGCAACACTTCTTTATTAAAAGCGTAATGATATATATCGGCGTTAAATTATTAATGAGGGCAATATTTATTTTACAAATTAGGCTTGAGAATGCGAGCTTGTAAAGGCATTGTGGCAAACAGGCGAGATAGAGCAAACCCTGTTCTGTTGCTATAAAAAATGTAACGGTAGGGAATTATCAATTTTATTGCGGCTTTTTATTAACATAATTTCAATGTAACATTTTGTAAAAACGATCCATCAAGTAGAACCCTTTTTGATGAAAAAGTAATTAAAAACGGGACAACTGATCTATAAAAAATGGAGCGCGGAAAATAAATGTGTTTGCAGAACAAAGTGTTTTGTCAATATTTTGAACGTTTTCAGCCATATTTTTACTTTGCATATCAATTAGGAATTTTGCTCCGGACATGGCAAATATTAACATTTTATTGAATTTAATTATTATGTTGGCATCTTGAGTTAAAAGCATAACAGAATAACGGTATTAGGTAGTACACATTTAGTACATATTTATTCATTTTACATAGCGCACCGACGCCTCAGATGTTCGTGTCTTCGAAGTATGCATTCCAGTGCCGTTTTGTGGAAATAAACTACTATAAACTACTATATTGCTTTTTAGTATGGTATGTAAATGAAGTTGTAATACTAACTACATTTAGTAGCTACTGTTTTATTATCTTATCTAGCACTCAACCTACTTTTTATTCGCTATGTATTTTATGATCCAGTGCACAATTAGCACATTTACATTTTCGCATAATTTCCCTGGCACGGCACAGTCAAAACAAGTCTTGGTTTCAAGAAAAAAAAATTAACAAGGTGAAAAATAACCTGGAATGTAAGTATACCTATTTTCCTTAAACTTCGATGTCTAAAAGTGACGTTATTCAAAAGCACTTATAAGAGCTTTATTCCAGCCATTACTCGTAAAACAATAGGTCCGCCATTTTTATTCCAACTGACATTAAAAGCTCGCTTTAAACGTATCCTTCTTCGCACGATCTTAGTCAAGTCGTCCGAATTCATACATATTTATGTGGTTGTGCATTAAGTTCAATGCAACTCTCCAAGGTTGTTAGTTGTTGCTGACTGCGAAGGCATTAGCACACGTGGACAGGGGCAGCGCATGACAAAGTGACATGTCCAGCAATTTAAAACAGATTTGGCTTGTTCGCGCTTCGTCACTGACAGTTTTTGTTTACTTTGAAAATATTTGTGATAAAATCATAAAGTGTGTTTATTATTGTCATCAAAGATAATTATGAATTTTGTAAATAGTTCTGGGAAATACGGTGTCTGTTTAATATCCCGATTAAGTGATGGTTGCTGAGCAAGACGACCCTCTTTGACATTGTCCATTACTCGATGCGTGTCCGACAGCCGTCTGTCCGTATTTAGTAGCTAACAGACGTTGAAGTGTAGCTCAAATTGACTATTATGAACAGGGGACATGTGAACCGACCCAGGGGAGATATTTAGGCTAACAACCCGTTATTACCCTGTCATGCTGTCAAATTAAACAGTACTAATTGTCGTTTTATTCAGCTCATAAATACGTAGATTTTATGAGTGAATTTTTGAATTTCTGCTCACTGGGTTTGAAAATATAGCCAGAATATAAGCATAAAATATATCCAAGAGTAATGAGCTCGTTAACGGATATGTCGAAGTGCGTCTTTCCGCCTCGCGGGATTTCCTCAGGCAAATGTGTCTTCATTAAACTCGGAAAACATGCTTCAAAGCGACAGACATATAAAACAATATACAAATTATAAACATAAATCTATATTATAATACGACCGAGACTGATTGATACATCAAGCGTCTAAAACTGCACACTTATCTCAATGACCAGCATAAACATTCTTTCTCTGCAATAAACTATAAACTTAATGATAGTGCAGAACCATTTTCTTAAGACAAACAAAACACAATTTCTATTTTCTCATTTCTCTTCGCTGTCATATTCTTTTACAGCAAATACAAACTGGAAACTTGCATTCATTTATCACTATTATTTTCGCAGCGCGAGGTCCGAACAAGTGAGGGTTAGGGGACAACTGGCCTCTGGTCCGCGGCCCACATTACACGGAGTAGGAACAGTAGTGGAAAGTCGGCCGAATGCTGGGCCAGAATACCATCGGAAAAAGTATCGTAGTTAAATCGACCCATTGGGATTTAATTTCATTAAATTTAAAAAAAGGTGCGAAATAAAACGTAAGTATCAAAACATGTATACTTTATTACATATATCTATGTTCGTACTATATGATTACTTTACTGTTTTAAGGTAAATCATCATTATTGTTTTAAAGAAAATCATTAACTGTTTATCAAAAAAAAAAAAAAAAAAAACAAAAACAAAAAAAAACAAACAGAAAAAAACATAAATTGAGTCATCAAAAATATATGTTTCATATAAATATTTTATGGCGGTGCTGGGATATTCTGAATATTTTATTATATATGGCGAGTAACCCATATAGTGGGCGAGTGATGTTATTAGCCGCGCTATGGGGTGGTTGAGTAGCTGCAGACATAATATTCCTTGCTTGCATAACGTAAAAGGTCTTTGCTTGATCGTAAAGTTTTTTCGTATGGTTTCCATTTGTTCGCACGGCACGTTTTATAAGATAAGCTTTGTTTGCTTTATTTGGAAATTCTACAAAACTTGATTGCTGTGTTTCTTTTGACGTTTAAGTTTATTTTCAGTTCCTTTATAGAAAAAATAAGTAAATAAAACAATGTTTTTCAAGTCGCCTTTTCGATAGTATAATTCAAATAATTAGACTACCTTATTACAAGTGTCACATGTGCTAGAAACCGGGCATTGCATCGGGGAAAGGGAATCATAAATTTTTATTACCGAAAGGAAATGAGACTAATAAACTGAATGAATGTCCTAACTATAAATAGTTATCAGCGATGTTTTATGTCTTCTCTGGGGTATAAAATATTTATATACAACTAGCCAAGGTTGGCGGGATACTTACCAGTCTTACAAGTAATGGTCTAAATAATTCCAACGACTATTTAGTTTAACTATAACAGCATCTAAACCCATTATCATATCCATGTACAAGTACAGAACAAAATCGTAATATAAAATGATGACAATTTTCAATTGTATTTATTTAAATTGAATGTCGGCTGTGGTGATAAAATGGCCATAAAACCAATTTATGTTAATAGTTTTGAATGTATCACACGTTTGGATCTTCATATTGAATAGTAATGCTCACATCTGCACTGTTATGGGTAACATGGTGTTTAATTTATAACAACTTAATCTTATTTTATTGGCCAGATGTGTTTATTGATTGCCCATTGATTCTTTTTTATGAATTAAGATGAAATGTTGTGCCTTCCATAATTTCTAATTTTCCGACGCATTTTACAATGGCAATTATAGATTCTGGCTTTATGCTATGACCCGTATGTCTTTATTTAATAAAAATAACCTAAAATACATAAGTACTAGACATTGCAAAAACTAACCATTTAAAAACACTATCCATAAAACACTCCTTACATTAAAACCCATCATATTCACATCCCATAACAACATGTGAAGACATGCAACAAAATAATAAAATACGCGTCGGTTTGTCCGTAAAACCGAAACATCCATTGCGCCTCCTGACCGTGACCGCAGAGGGCCGGGCAGTGCTGACCGCGCGATGGGCACGGAACACCCGTTGCGGTTGTAGACAGAAATGTTCCACTAAATAATACACTAGTGCGGTGGCGAACACTGTAGTTTATGGGCCATAATCACTACATCGTTGTAAAAGGAAGTGAGGCTTCCACAGTAATGATTTCGAAACTATTTTCTGCTACTTTTTAACGTTAAACAGCAGATAATGAGGCCTCTGGTGCCACTGGAACAAGTTAATACTTTATATCTTATTTGCGAAATGTGTTTTTCCATTCCATTTAATTTTTTTGTTCACTCTTGTATAAAACTAGTACTAGTACTAGTTTTTTGTCAGAAATTTTTTGAAAGAAAAGGAAAGCGAATTTACTATGCATATGTGTACACATATGCATAGTAAATTCGCTTTCCTTTTACATAATACTTATGTATTTCCCTAGGTTCATTCATGTAAGTACCCATACAATAAAATTCATGAACGCAATAAGAATGTCTTTTAGAGGAAAACGTTGAAAGCCTGCTAGGAATTAATTACCGTAACCTATTTAATTTTATTACCACATACATAAGGGATTCTCTCTTCATTAGAAAGCCGTAATTATAGTGTACCATTAGGGTTCATAAATAAATATTTACTGGCTTTCGATGCCTACTTTATGACAAAGTGAATACTTACTTACTGTAGTTGTAGTTACACTTAGCAGTTCATCATCTGCCTACCCTTTTCCCATCTATGTTGAGGTCGGCTTCCAGTCTAACCGGATGCAGCTGAATACTAGTATTTTACATGGAGCGACTGCCTATCTCACCTCCACAACCCAGTTACGGGTAATACGATACCCCTTGGTAAGACTGGTTGTCAGACTTTCGGGCTTCTGACTACCCGTAACGACTGTCAAAGATCCACAAATGACAGCCGGGGCCAACGGCTTAACGTGCTTTCCGAGGCACGGAGGGGTCACGGTATATAAAGATGGTCACCCATCCACAGACCAACCGCGGCAAGCGTAGCTTAACCTGATCGATCGACCTGTGCGGCTGTTATTATTTAGCCACTAGCAGTTATGGAAATAAATTTATGGTAGAAATAATTTTTGGTTTAGCAAAAATGTTACTTGCAATGATTGTCAATTTGTTAGTTTGATGTTTTCGTTTAATTTAAATAAATTATCAAAATAGTTTGTCCGTACTCCGTAGTATTCCTAAATACGGTTGTCTAAACTATTGAGCTTGAAAAATATGGACAATACGAAAACTAACATTTCCATTCCAAGATAATTTAGTAAACAGCAATCGTTTGTACTTGCCACATTTCACACCAAACGTTTTCAATAAAAAAACATTTTCATTTTCCACATAAACAATACCTAGTGTACGCCGAACCCGATATTGCGTCACACCCCAAATACCGCGAACACGAAACTCACAATTACTGACACAATTTACTCAACAAAAAAAGCAAAAAAAAAAACAAAACACGACACGTCATCTCGTACCCTGTCAATGGAGACAAGCCGTCTCCGAGCGCGGTCATTGACCTACCGCGCGCGGCCGCAGAGCCGATTCATCGTACTTAGGAATTCTACATAAGTAATAAACTTTTCGTATTATTATTGTGCGAACCTTTCAAAGACTTTGAAAAGTTTGAAAGCCTCTTATGTATAGTTTTAAGGGGTTTCTTTGCTTCCGTATTTTCGTATCTTGGGAGAAACGAGGGCTCGTTCGTCTTCCTGTCGGGTATTGATTTTCTTCGCGCTGCCCGACGTGTCGGCGAATTCGTTGTGTTACGTTAAATATATTGTTTTAGAACGTTGCTCCTATCTATTTCGTTGTTTTCACGACGATTTTCGTGAAAATTTATTTTTGGTCATGTTTATTTCTGTTCCTACCATGTTTTCGGGAGAAATAAAATACATTTTGGAGACTCAGAGTATGTTGAGATCGTTGATCTTTTCAGAAAAACCAGTTAGCAATACTCCACTTAAGTATTTTACTGCAACTTTCATGAGTATGTAATTCTCATAAACCAAAGTCTACAT
Organism: Luperina nickerlii; assembly: GCA_963855955.1. Taxonomy (NCBI): domain Eukaryota; kingdom Metazoa; phylum Arthropoda; class Insecta; order Lepidoptera; family Noctuidae; genus Luperina; species Luperina nickerlii. Next base: position 20,755,581 of record OY979676.1, on the reverse strand, counting down.
GCCTAATCTAATTGGAAATGGCATAACTTCCACGCTTTGAACCGGCGACCCCGAGCTAGCGAGCGACATGTGAACCACAAAGCCAGTAGGTCAAGGGGACTGCATGCACGACTGACTTCAATATTAACTTACATTTACTTAGAATATCATCGAACTTCGGTAACTGCTGTTTGTGGAATTTTAAGGGCGCATTCGCGATTTATTAGCCAAAAATGTAAACAAATGAGTTTATGGAAAAATAATTTTGATTTCTACACTATAAAGTTCAATTTACGCTACAACTTCAAACATGTTTATAACTTTTTCAATAGAGCTAGTCAAAATAAGCCATTAATAATAAATTAAGTTAATACTATCAATCCGTCTTCTCACAGACCCGCAAACGTTCTAACATTTAAACGTAATAAAAATGTCGTTATTTGGTCAAAGCCATGACTTTTATTAAGCATTGCATTGCAATGAGCCACCAACGAGATAAACGTAGTTTCTTTCGAAAACAACAAAAATAGTTCGTAGCACTGCGTATTGCGTATACCTAATAAAAAATATTCGTACCACTGGGTAGTGCGTAGCCAATAAAAAAGTTCATAGCACTGGGTAGTGCATAACCAAAAAAAAAAGTTGGTAGCACCGGGTAGTGCGATCCAAGAAAAAAGTTCGTAGCACTGCGTAGTGCGTAGTCAATAAAAAATGTTCGTAGCACTGCGTAGTAAGTAGCCAATAAAAAATTTCGTAGCACTGCGTAGTGCGTAGCAAATAAAAAGTACGTAGTACTGCGTAGCCACAAAAAATTCTACGGAACTTGCGGCATCTGAGCAATTTGACCTTCACCTTTTCAATTTTCTTTCGCCAACATGTACCTAACTAAATACTCATGCATACACGTTGAAAACATTAATTCCCACTCTCATCGCTGTAATCGGGTATTATGAATCATAATGGATTTTATATAATATTCTGAACATAGATTCGTTTTTCGCAATTAATATTAATGATGCCAAAGTTACTTATCATGCCGGAAGGGACCGTGTATAATGTTACAAAGGGGATGACGTCACGAAAAAAGTGAAAAAGGCGGTAGACACATTTACATACTTGCACGTAATTACAAGGCTGATCCCTGGGATAAAAACGGAATTACAATAATATGAACCGCAGTACTTTTTAGTGTTTTTTTTAGCATGACATCAGAGGAGTTTTTAGTTAATGAAATTCTATACTTTATTGAAACGTTACACATAGACAGCATTAAATTTTTATGCATTATGTGTGTTTAAATACAATACATAAATCTAATAAAAAAACATTACTTTATTATAATTATTATCTCCTTTATTTCAATAAATAAATACATATAAATTATATTTTTAAATATTAGACTATAAAACCATTTAAAAATATAAAAAATAGTAGCCCACCGGTATCGGAACCAGGGTCCAAGCTACCGGTCATGGCTCCAGAGAGAGGAACCTCCTGACAATGCGAGCCGTGTCCAGAAGTACTGCTTTCTGAATCAAGCCCTTGATCCAGTTGCCCAACGAGAGCCTCTTCTTGGTCGAGGTTCTTGGCTATTAATCCATTGGCTGTCACGACTATCGGCACAATTATTGCTGAGTCAACACTCAACATCAACATTTATTATAATTATTATTACTAATTAATTCCCACGTTCAGTTACGAATGATTGAATGGCAGTATATTTGGAGGTTATGGAAACGACTTCAATTGTTTTTATTCCAATGGCTTGGTAATCATGCACTCGAAAATTTCGGAGCACATGGTTACAAACCACCGCTCATTTTTAAAAGAAAATATCTTGGTGAAAGAAAGAAAGAAAGAAAATACATTTATTTAGCACAGACTTAGAGACACAAAATACACCAGATAGTTATAGATAATAGTCTTACATCAGATAAAAACTAAGATAAAAATAAAAAGTGCAAAGTCCGATGTAAGAAATTAGCAGGAAAGTGTGCCTCACGGCTGTGCCGAAAAGGTCCAATTCAGCAAAAATGCCAGACAACTGATGCAACCTGAACAGCCCCAGTTTATGGGCCGAACTTGCTCTCCTACTGTAAGCAGTCGTGATCATCAAGCTCCTTCCTTCTCTGTAACATAAGAAGCCTTTAGCCAACAGTAGCTGACATTTCAAATACAAAAGTATATATATAGTCCCTGTCACTCCCATATTTCAAAGTTGGTAACTCGGTGTTCCATCTCACAGTAACTGTATAACAGCCGTTGGTTATTATAACTGTAATCATCTGAGCACTTACGTACCGACGAGTGATTAGCGATCGGGGCTAAGAGATACTAAACTAGCATGCATTGGATGGTCTCTGGTTTGTTTAGAATGATAGAAGTACCAAAGACAAACATTGTGTCCAATGTTTAGTCATTGGTAAAGAATGTACAGACGCCAGCACATCAAGCTACTACAATCTGTCAAATTTTTAATACATTTTCAACTTTATAGTATACTTTATGAGGGGCCCGTGACAAAATAATAACAGCCGCACAGGTCGATCGATCAGGTTAAGCTACGCTTGCCGCGGTTGCTCTGTGGATCTGTGACCATCTTTACATACCGTGACCCCTCCGTGCCTCGGAAAGCACGTTAAGCCGTTAGTCCCGGCTGTCATTCGTGGATCTTTGACAGTCGTTACGGGTAGTCAGAAGTCCGAAAGTCTGACAACCAGTCTTACCAAGGGGTATTGTACGGGACAACTATAAATGATAATATGATAGTTTATAATTATAAGTTTATTGATAAAATGCTATAGCTAATTGATACAGTGATTATGATGATGAGTACACGCGGCGAAGACCGAACGCGAACTGAAGTAAATTGCGCACGCGGTACAAAACTGCTTATTTAAAGTAAAATGATATGAATTGTACGGGTGGACCGTACAGGTATCGTATTACCCAGTAACTGGGTTGTGGACCTCAGATAGGCAGTCACTCCATGTAAAATACTGGTATTCAGCTGCATCCGGTGAGACTGGAAACCGACCCCAACATAGTTGGAAAAAGGCTAGGCAGATGATGACATTTTCAACTTTATCGCTCAAGGATAAGGTTCAAAGTTGATTGGCAAAATTTGACAGTTTCGAGTAGCTTGATGTGCTGGCGTCTATACGATCAATAGTAACGTTTCATCATACTCCTTTTGGGGTTGGCGCAACAAGTCGTCTTCTTTTTCCATACTTCGCTATTAATAGTCATATCAGTTGTCTCTCCACTCCCTTACCACTTGCATTATATACTTGCATATATGCGTAGGCATTGTCTACTCATGTGCCCTTACTAACAGTAACACTTGAACTTCGATAACTGCCTGCTACGAAATAATGGCACGGTCAAAGTGGAACGGTTACCAGAGAGATGTTGACTGTACGTTTTCTTCAAGTACAAATAAAAATGTACAACGATCCCTATGCCTAATGTTAGGAATATGCCTACAGTCTCATTCCGTACAGCTGTAGCCTAGGAATCAGGTGAAAAGTTTACTTCTAACTTCTAAGCATCATCGACCAAATCATTGCTTAAATCTTAGCCAAATCTAGGGGCCATTTTCAGCCGTGAGGAGCTCGCACAATTATATAGGAATTACTCTGTCTGCGGTATCTCTGAAAGTCAGAATTTTATACGATCGTTCCAATTTGTTTTCATCTGCCATATCTTTCCGAATTAATTTCATTACAACAACAGCAGTTTTCCTAGACTTTCAATTCTGTCAATCTCAAAATAAATGAAAGTTCTAGCCCTTACAATACACGTCGTGCAACCCCGGGATATTGAGATCCCGTGTCCCGGGCTCAGCGGTCCCGGGGGATCGATCGTCCCGGGATAAGAAGGGATAGTTTTCAATTGGCTGGGATCAACCACAATCTGTTGTGTTGTCGTAGTTGTATAAGAATTGGATTGGAATAACTACGCTCCTTGCAAGGAAGGGTGCGGAGAGCTATGCAATTTTCTTTTTAACAATGCGGCTGAAAAGAGATGCTTGTAATTTAAGTAGGTAATATTTTTCTTAAACCAAACGTTAGTTGGAAATATTCTTCGTGTTACTAACAATTTATATGGAGAAATCTGAATTAAATTATTAGTATTATTAAATATGAAAAAAAAAAACAGTGGCACTCCGGGAGTGCCGTGTGAACAATTACGTATTTTTTAAATCGTCTTATAAACAAAACGCGCGGTGGGGGTTACGGTAACAGTGTCGCGAGTTCAATGGTTTTTGTTTCCCCATCTCAAAAAATACCCAAAGCGTCTAAAGAAGTTTTCACTTCAAAAATATTTTACATATGCAGGGTCAATTTTAATTAGCTAACGAAACTCCGCATACGTGATGGATATCGATACCTAAACATAATAATACAAAAATTAATATTATTTTCTGATATTCTTTTTGGGGTAGGTACAGACGCCAGCACATCAAGCTACCCGAAACTGTCAAATTTTCCCAATAAACTTTGAACCTTATGCTTTAGCGATAAAGTTAAAAATCTATAAAAGAAATTTGACAGATTGTAGTAGCTTAATGTGCTGGCGTCTGTACCTATACGACCTCAGTCAATTTTATGTTAAAATACCACGTTTCTTTTTTTTAATTTCACCCTGTATTGTATCTGCCCATAAACTTCTTGTACCTACTTACATAAGTAGGTACCTACACCATAATATTCCTTATGAAAATTACTACTAGCAAAGTATTATCTTTTGGGATCATGAACGTATGCAATGGCACATGGGAATGTAATCACAGATTATCGTCATATACATAAAGAAACATTACTGCTGACCATCCTCTTCTCGTGATCTCTCATTCCTCTATTCCATATTCCACAGGTAGGGTTAAGTAGATATAGACTTGATCTGAGGGGCAATGCTCATAATTTTAAGAACGTTCAGTCTGATCTCAGTGACAATCTGTCAAAAATACCTCTAATTACAGACTTAAAAAAAGGAGCTTATCAATTTGACACGTATGTATGTAATATTATCGGAACTGCATTATATTCACATATGACAATCTATTAGGGCTTCCAAACAAATATACAAAATTTTATAGATGTATGTACTTATGTTTGTCCACGTATTTATCCGCAGCTTAATCGGATCGTGACCATTTTTTTTTATTGGTTTACATTTACTTCAACTTAGGGAACAATGCAAGTTTCATCAAAATCGATTCAGTAATTTTCAAGATATGGACGATAATACGTGTATGTGTGACGGCCTGGCTTATTGATACGAGCTACAGGTGTACTTTCAAAGGGAAAACATCTCAAAACCTTAGTTAAATTCTAGTGCAATATTTACAACAAAACTATAAGAAAACTCGGTGTTTTGTCAAGCCATGCAAACCGTGGGAAGCAGGGGCGAATCACTAGTAAATAAATAATAAAAACGGTGTTTAGTAAATCTGCCTTTTCTTTGATGACAAACAATGATGACCATACAATGCCCATTAATCCTGTAAATAATAAATAGCGTAGGTAATACATGAAGCTTCCTTTGTTTTATATTAATTAGTATGTTCTCATAGAGTCGTAGTACTCGTGGTGCGAGCACGTTTTTGCATTAGTCCCGGCAATCAAGCTAATTACTCTCCATGTCGAACGGAAACAAGAAACGAGCGAAAACATATTTTCTCATTTGATCTAATAGGAAAATATGTTCTTTTATATTTCATTTATCTCAGGATATTGTGTTTTTAGCAGATTGATGAATATGACCATACTTATTTTTTTAATAAATCAATGTTGCCTTTTCACAACAATGTTGGGGTCGGCTTCCAGTCTAACCGGATGCAGCTGAATAAGTACTAGTATCTTAAATAGAGCCACTGCCTATCTGACCTCTATACACAACTGTTGAAAGATTGGCAACAATAATTTTTTAACAGTTATACTCTATGGTTCCTTTCTGCTCTGGCAATTGTCTGTGTCTAATGTTCTCAAATAAAGGCTTGCTACGTCTGTCGCTTAACAGTTATTTAATAATCCAAAACCCCAATAATTCCATCAGGTTATGGGCCCAGAACGCTGTAACCGCTGAGATAATTATTGGTTTTGGATTTTCAAGGCGAAAAACGCGGTAAATAGCGTTGAAATCGAAAATTATTCGGCGGCCATTTTGGTCAGGCGGGCTTCGGCTTTTTTCTTGGTAAAGTATAAGAAAAAGGAAATAAGGAGCATCGTAGCGTACCAGGCGTGTGCAGGCGTGGTCGGCGAGGTCAAATCGTCATCAAAATCAGCGCGATCGGCGAGGTCAAATCGTCATCAAAATCAGCGAGGTACCGGCGAGGTCAAATCGTCATCGCAACGAAAAACGGTGAGAATAACAAGATGGACACATCAATAAACTTTAATAATATGGACGTGAACTCCAAACTGGAGGGTCCTCACAATTGGAGTGTGTGGAAATTTAAAATCCGGGTCCTGTTGATGGCAGCAGGGGTGTACGACACTGTCAACGGCAACAATATCAAACAGGAGGATACCAAGTGGATCAGTAGCGACGCGAAAGCACAAGGTATCATTGTGACGCGTCTATCAGACAAAGTTATATCACAGGTAGTGAGTTGTAAAACAGCCCAAGAAATCTGGGAAAAACTGCACACCATCTTTGAGCAAAAAGGAGAATTGTCATTGCATTTAGTACAGGAAAAGTTCTTTGCATTAAAATATGACGAAAAGGAGACTATGTCCGAGTTTTTGGCCAGAGTAGAGGACTTGTTATGTAACCTGAAGTCCTTGGGCTCAGAAATCCCTTCTTCAATGGCCATAACTAAAGTAAATACTTGTTTACCAGTACACTACTGTCATTTTGTGTCTGCGTGGGAGTCAGCGCCTAAAGATAAGCAAACTATGGCAGAGCTAACAGCTCGGTTACTAGTGGAGGAGCAGCGCTATCTATCAAGGGGTGGAGGTGCAGAGGAGGCTTCATCAACAGCATTAGTCACAAAGTCAGCGAAGAAAACAAGAAAGTGTTTTAAGTGTGGTAAGCTGGGACACTATAAAAGTGAGTGCAAGTCAAAAAATTCTAATTTTATTGGTAAAGACAGTAAAGTCTGTAGTATTTGTAAGAAATCTAATCACACTGAGAACAATTGTTGGTTCAAAAATAAACCAAGAGGTAATGCGTTAAGTGCAACTCTATTGACAACTTTTACAGGAGAAAATGTATGGGTTATGGACAGCGGAGCCACCGAACATATGTGTTTTGATAAAGATCTTTTTTCTAAGTTTGAAGAGTTAAATGAACCTCGAAATGTCACTATGGGTGATGGCTCTACTATCCATGCCACAGGTCTTGGAAACATACAATTACAATCTTACAACGGAGTTGATTGGGTTGCTACAACTTTGCATGATGTTCTTTTTGTGCCAGAGTTAAAGGTAAATTTATTTTCTGTCACAGTGGTAATTAACAAAGGTTTTTCTATGAAAATGGATAGTAATTGTTGTAAAATATATAATAGTAATGGTGATTGTGTTGCTTTGTCCAAACCAAAAGGTAAATTATATATAATGGAGTTTCAGTACTCAAACAGTTCATGTGCCATTTCTGTTCCATTAAGTGAATGGCATAAGAGGTTGGGGCATCAGGACACAGAACATGTAAAAATCATTTTAAAAAGAAGTAATATTCAGGTAAATGAGAGTAACAAAAGTTCATGTATTTCATGTTTAGAAGGTAAACAACATAAACAATCGTTTCCATTGAGTGAGTCACATGCTGAAAAGCCGGGTGAAATGTTACATTTAGATTTATGTGGGCCAATGGAAGTAGAATCATTAGGTGGGTCTAGGTACTACCTTGTAATAAAAGATGATTTCACAAAATATAAGACAGTGTATTTTCTTAAACAAAAAGGTGAAGTGTATGCAAAAGTGAAGTGTTTTTTGCTTTTTGTGACAAAGAATCTTGGTTATTCAGTAAGAATACTGCGAAGTGATTGTGGTACTGAGTTTGTCAATCGTGAAATGTCAAGTTTATTAGAAAGTTTCGGTGTAATTCATCAAACAAGTGTGCCTTACACACCAGAACAGAATGGTAGGGCAGAGAGGGAGATTCGCACAATAACAGAATGCGCTAGAACAATGTTATTGTCAACAGATTTTAACAAGAACATGTGGGCTGAGGCTGTAAATACAGCGGTTTTCGTGTTAAATAGAACAGGAAAAAGTAGGGTAAAGAATATCACACCATATGAGTTGTGGTTCAACACATCAATGTTTGAAATCAATCAATTACAGGAATTCGGTTCCAGTGTAGCAGTTCTAATTCCGAAACAAAAAAGACGTAAGTGGGACTCAAAGTCTGAGATTGGTTACTTTGTAGGTTATGGGGAAACGTCAAAGGGTTTTCGTGTTTATTTTCCAAAGAAAAACAACGTTCTTGTGAAACGTGAAGTGGTTTTTATTAAAAACAGTGATACAAAATCGCATGAAAGTTTAAAATCAAAAAATAGCAGTGAGTTTCCGAACGCAAAATGTTCGGAAAAGTTTGTTGACGTTTGTAACATAAAATGTCACGAAAATGGTGAGAGTGATGATGCGTCTTCAGAAATCCCCGATTATTTTACGGACAGCAACGATCAGTTTTCGGAGTGCATAAGCCTTGATTCACCAGTAGACCTGCAAAAAGATAACCAGTTAGCACAAAAATCTGAAGAAAATAAGTTGCAGCAGTCGATCCGGGAATCTGAAAAAGAAAACGAAACGTTAGTTACGTCAAATGAACAAGAAAGTAAAGAGCAAAGGTCAGAAACAGAAAAATACTCACATCCCAAGAGAAATCGTAAGAAACCTGAAAAGTATGGGGATTATCAGTGCTACTCGAGTGTAGGAGCAATAACTTATGAGGAAGCAATGTGTACTGATGAAAGCAACAAGTGGAAGGAAGCGATACAAAAGGAATTGGATATTCTAAATGAGAATAATACATGGGAAATAGTGGAGAGTGTGCCGGAGTGTTCAGATGTAGTGTCGAGTAAGTGGGTGTTGTGTACAAAAGAAATAAATGGTGAAAAAGTGTATAAAGCCAGGTTAGTTGCCCGCGGATTTGAGCAGAGTGACTGTGATTCTGATGTGTACTCACCTGTAGCAAAATTACCTACATTCCGCTTATTCATGGCCGTAGCAAATAAACTTAAATATCCGGTGTATCAAATGGATGTGGTAGGAGCATTTCTTCATGGAGACATTGATGAGCTAGTTTACCTAAAACTTCCAAATGGTCAATTTGCTAAATTAAATAGATCACTGTATGGCTTGAAAAAATCTCCAAAATATTGGAATCTAAAATTTGATAAGTTCATGATATCACAAAAATATTTGAAATCAAAAAATGATCCATGTTTGTACATGAAGAGACTGGGTAAAACAGTAATGTATGTTCTTCTTTATGTAGATGATATTTTGTTATTTGGAAATGAGATAGATTTATTCAAAAATCAGTTGAAGAATAACTTTAAAATGAAAGATATGGGTTTGGCTTCTAACTACTTAGGCATTGAAATAAAACAAAAAGGTTCTCAAACAATATTAAATCAGAAAAAATATTTATTAAAAATTCTACAAATGTACCATATGTCAGATTGTAAAGTTATTAGCACACCAATTGAACAAAATTTTAATTTTGACCTTTTGCAAAGGGAAAGTTCTGAGAATCAGGAAGTTGAGAAAAAATGTAGGCAAATGATTGGTAGCTTAATGTATGCTGTGTGTGGCACAAGACCAGATTTATGTACAAGTGTATTCTTTCTTGCTAGATATCAGCATGTAGCTAGTGAGTACTTATATAAGTGTATTAAAAGAGTGTTGCGCTATATAAAAGGGACTTTAGATCTAGGTTTAATATTTGAAAGTGATCAGTCAAACATACTTGGATTTGTTGATGCAGATTGGGCAGGAGATACTGTAACCCGTAAGTCAACTTCGGGATACATGTTCTTTTTATTTAATTGTTTAGTTTCCTGGAATTGTAAAAAACAAAACTCTGTTTCTTTGTCCTCAACCGAGTCCGAGTATATAGCACTCAGTAATGCAATTTGTGAGTCAATTTGGTTACAAAACTTACTTTTAGATTTTAGCATTAAGTTAGATATTAATATTTTTGAAGACAACCAGTCAGTTATAAAGCTTGCCTATCATAAAGAGAATAATAAAAGGTTGAAACATTTAGACATAAGATATCATTATATTGTGGAAAATGTAGAAAATAAAAAAGTTTGTTTGAATTACATAATATCAGAGAACAATTTGGCCGATCTCTTAACGAAACCATTGGGTAAAATCTTATTTGAGAAACATAGGGATGCTCTGTTGAAAAATGTGTAATTCAAGTAAATGTGTAGTTTATTTAACAATTGTATTAGTTCATGCAAATGTGTGTCCTGTGTTAAGTTTAAGTTTTTCCCTTGTATTGAAATGTTGAAAAATATTTGTTGAGAGGGGGTGTTGAAAGATTGGCAACAATAATTTTTTAACAGTTATACTCTATGGTTCCTTTCTGCTCTGGCAATTGTCTGTGTCTAATGTTCTCAAATAAAGGCTTGCTACGTCTGTCGCTTAACAGTTATTTAATAATCCAAAACCCCAATAATTCCATCAACAACCCAGTTACTGGGTAACACGATACTTCTCCAGCAGGACTGGTTGTCAGAATCTTTAATAACCTACTTTACAGGGTGGCAGGGAGATCGACGCACACCCTGTTACCATGTATCATCAGTACATGATTCTGAACACCCATGCGATGAAATTCTTCGTTGGTTATTAAAAAAAAAATTGGTGTTCCATACATTTTGACCGCGAAGGTATTGTACCTACTTTTCAATAAGACAGCAGATTTTTTTTTCATAACCGAAGAAAAATTTCTACGCTAGACTTTTTTTGTAACGTCTAGAATCATGTGCTGAATTCACAGTTTGCGCGTCGATGTCTATGTCATCCTGTAGGTATACCTAAGTATTTCTCTGGACATAGTTGATAGCATAAAAAGTAACGGTGTTATGATAACCCTTTAGAGACCCAGTTTCTAAACTAAAACGTTATCACGATAAAGGATATTACAGTCAATCAAACAGCATAATCTTTTGATCGCCCTTCACAACACCCTGGGAGTAGAGTTGCCAGGTCCTAAAATCTAAAATCCGGACAGACCAGCCAGTTTAGCCGGACATTTGGGTAAAAAAGCCGGACATCCGTAATTTTTTAGTCTTACTATAACAGGACATTTTTTTTAAAGTAAAGCAAGGCTTTTTTATCATTTACCATAAAATCTTCTTAAATTGGGGTGGTGATGAAGAGTGGCGGGGCGGCGGGGGCACGCCGCGCGCGCTGTCTTCAAATAGCCTAACAAAAGCCGGACAGGCCAGACACCGTCTGATTTGGCCGGACACGCAACCTAAAAGCCTGTGTCCGGCTTTATCCGGACGCCTGGCAACCCTACTCGGTAGAAAGGGTAGGCTAATCTCTACAGGAGATCGGTCCTCACTAATTGTAGTTTTAAATAACTTGTCAGTTGCAAAGCGTGATTTTACGTTTAAATGTTAATCTTGTTTTATACTTGGAGTTGCTTGCTTGAAAGTGAAGGGAAACACGTATTATGTTATTTGTAGATAATTATTATTTACTTGGAAAATCTTTGTCCGGTCTACGATTTTAATGCTTTGATTGTAAACTATGCAGTAGCCCTTGAGACCAATAATTAAGTTAGTTTTGCTCTGAGAATTACCCAATACCAAAACATAGATGGAAAACTACATAACAGCTTCAGGGATGTCTAATAATAAGCTTGTTATAAAGTGGTCAGTAAATCAAACTAATTGCGCGATTTAAACAGATTTACTTTACTAATACGTAAACTAATAGGCATTACACATCGTCATGAAAGGCAAAGAGAACGGGGCAATGAAAATTTTTCTTTTAATACTTTTATGACACTGACAGTCAGTCACTGATTGATTTCATTTACAAAGACAGAGACCAAATAGAACAATACTATTGCATTACGTACAGACTCCAGCACATCAACCTACCACAATCTGTCAGATTTTCCCAATCAACTTTGAACCTTATGCTTTAGCGATAAAGTTGAAAATCTATTAAAGAAATCAGACAGATTGTGGTAGGTTGATGTGCTGGCGTCCGTGCAACAATTTTTCGTTTACAAGGAATGTTATACATAATTCCAACAAAGCCTAATTGAAGAACTTACTTTTATAACAACAATAAAGTATAGTCTAGTCCCTAGGACGAAACAATTAGGAAAGCCTAACTAAAACTGATGAAGGTTAGACCAGTGGCGTGCCTAGGGGTCAAAATTAGGGAAAGCCCACAGATTTTCAACGTATAAACGGCCAACTGAGGGATTGGCTGATTTTCTTATTGTGTACGTGTGTGTTGCGAATGTTTGACTGGAATTTTTTAAAATATATTTTTTATTGATAGGTTTAAGTACGTTTGTTGTTGTGAATTATGATTTTATTAGGGCAAGCCGGGCTTTTCGGCTTCTATGAAGGTACCGCCACTGGGTTAGACTGTATTTTACCAAATAAAGCTACTTACATAAGTAGAAAAGGTTTCACAATGCTAAGCTATAAAAACGTTATTTAGATATTGAAAAAACTTTCAACAAAATACCTTCTGGTCGCGGCTTTGTCCACGTGGAAATCAACTATAACTTCAAACATATGCTATCGCATTAATAGTGTAGCCTTCGATCTGACTACCTCAGTAGAAACAAACAAAAGGCCGTAACAAAATCTTGGTCAGATCATGTGAAGAGCATGCAGTTTGGTATTAGTTCAGAATTCCAGATCTAATAAAGCAAGAGCTGATAAGGACATCATACCAACAAAGATCCTTCTATGACACATTCATCATACATTCAACATTGAAGTCACCCACACACAAGGCCATGATGATCTTATTGATCTAACAGACCGCACCGACCACACTATGCCCTTAATTAGTTTAGCCAAGCTTTGATAAAGGGATTAACAAATACATATACAGAAGGTATGACCAGAAAGATATATATGAACGAAACGAGGACAATGCAAAGGAGTATGTTATGATCGAACCAAGAGACGTTCTGTAGATTCGTCCAACCTCCATAGGACAGCGTTAATTTATGCATACATATATGTTTAAATTTTCACTATATAGCTAAGTAAGAAATCTGGAGAGAACATCGAGATATCTAAATAACTAGCCCCAAAACTCCGACCCCATAAAGCTATAACTGTTCGAAGGCTTATGTGAGCTACAAAAGTTCTCGTGTCAGCACATGCTTTACTACAGTAGGTGTAAGAAGCTCATGTCGTGGTCGTGAAAACATCTTAAATTCGCTGGCATACAACGCACAGAGTAAACTGGGTCTGGGGGAATTTCGCACAAGATTTCCTTACATAATGAAAATGAGTGCTCATTTTCATTTAAGCAAGGATTTTCCCCTAAATGGGTTAAATAAGGTGTTGAAAGTTTGTATGAAATTTACAATTTTGCCGATGGGTGCACGGCCTGTTGCCTATAAATGTGGTTGATTGCGACTCTGTCAGCAACTCACCATCTAACGATCGTCACTTGTTTCAGCCACAGAGCCACTTTGTTTATGCTATGCATGTGTTCAAGCTAGAAGCAGTTTTCCTAAAACAAGACCCTTTTATCTACAATTTGATCAGCCGCCCCATACATTCGAGTCGAGTAGGTATTGAAGTTTTGTATGAGACAGTTGATAATTTTTTCGCGACTACGATGTTCGTCCCATGGACATATATCTATGTATATTTATGCTAATATTATAAAGAGGTGAAATTTGTTTTGTTTGTATGTAGGGTAGGGGGTAATCTCCGAAACTACTAGGCTACTTAGCATCTCAATAGGACTCTTAAGATCCGAGCAAAAACAAAAAAGTCCCAAAGAACGCTAAGCAAAACGAAGTAATAGCGCATACAATGCGATGGGGTGCGCCGAGAGAACAAAAAATTCACGCGGACGAAACCGCGGGCAGAAGCTAGTGCATAGATATAAATCACTAAGATGAAACAAAAGAACATTTATCTCGTGCCAAAACCGACCTACATAATCGTTCAATTAATCATCCAAACCATCTTCCTTCAACGTATAGCTCTAACGACATCCGCTTCCCGTATATATGTATATTTAGCTACATTACGTATATACTCTCGCATACTAGTATATAGGCAGATATACGTAGCGTACCTATAATTAGTGCTGTGGCAAAACGAATTGCGAATGTACGAATCCTTTCGATTTTCGCATTCGAGTTAGATTTCATTCCAATCGAAATTGAACTGATTGAATTGCTTTGCTAAGATACAAATTCAGAAGTCAACCCAACAACTGCGGAATACAGAGTTGATAGGATCAGCTTTGCGAAAACAGTTTTCTGCCTCTTTGATATGATATGATGATACGAGAACGAGTACTCGCCAGGCGGTTTCAACTCAACAGTCAGTGATCCACTATTAGTATTTATGTATCCCTTTAAAATTATTTATCTCTTTTTAGGGTTCCGTACCGATTTCTTTTGTTCTTTTCTTTCTTTGCCGAAAAGACTGATCAGTGACTAAACTTTGTGTCATAGAATTACTGACGAGGAGTAGGACTCGCATTCTTCAGTTCTAAGTAGGAATGACCACACGTGGTCGCTCTTTCAATCCTTCAGCCGTTCTATTCTGTAAAAAAACTCACTGTGAAAACTTAGGTGACATGAGCTGTCAAGTGCTAATCTCTAGCATCAGGTGAAATGACAGCTCACTTCAAGCTCGCTTCATTTAAGTTTTCACGGTGAGATTTTTCCAGAAAACACACACACACACACAGTGTGAAATTGGACATTAAATAGCAATACAGTGTCTCCTAATTTTAAGTCCTAACTGTACATACTCTGTTACGAATCGCAGAAACTTTTACGTGTGATATTTAATCATGAGTCAGCAAAAATAACGACCAGTGAAGTAATTATTAGAGAAAACGAAGAGCTAATGGAAAATGTAATTAACGTGATGCTCTAACAGATAACAGTATTACTCATTTGGAATGAAAGAAAAACTGTAGTGATTCATCTTATTGTCTTTTTGTAGTAATCGGAGGATACAAGTAAAGTAAATATGTGTTGGGATCTTTTTAGATAAGTAGGTTTGTTTGGGTTTGGTATTTAGTTTGATTCATCATAGTAGTTCCAGAACTATGATGAAGATGCCAGCATCATCAGTTCAGCCCGGAATCACCGGGGTATATGCCTCCACTTTTTATCACACTTTTTACCGCATATGCCTCCACTTTTTTTCCAAACTACCCGGTTGCGTTCGTCCCTCATCCAGGTGTTTCCTGCTACTTTGATAATATCATGGCACTTTAGGGGCACCTATTCTCTTGTGAATGGTCTCATTAGTGTAGGAAAGTACCTGGGGAAACCCTAATTAATTTAACAGAAGCGAGTTTCGCTTAAACAGAAACGAGCTTTCGAAAAGCAAAATCATCAAAGCAAATCTTTTCAAACTACATCAAAGAACTATTTTGCATTCTGCTAGCTTCAGTCAAAGGAAACTATTGAATCTAGAGGTTAGATTCAAATTCATTCGTCAAAGCCTAGCCTGTTTACCACGCTTTGCCAGCAAGCAAACAGAACCGAACCGCTGCATGCCTCATGTATGTTTCTACTTAAAATTCGCACTCGCTCCGCAAACATAGTCACATCCCTACGAACGGTCTTATCGATCCCGACAAGATATAATATAAAATATATATACCACATACATCACTGTAACACCCGAAACATCGGAAAACAATTCTTATGCTGTGGGACGTATAACCGCTTTTCGCGTAACAAGCTATGACCTACAAAACATGTCGGATTAATTCGCCACAGGGCCGCACTCGGGCGAAACGTTTTTCGGATGACGTGTCGTGACGTCATTAATTTAATAAGTTTTGCGCCGAACTTGGAAACTGTGTTTGACATGTTTAGTAGAATTTCGCAATACATTTCTACAATATTTATATGTGTGTAGTTCTCCCTCCCAGATCTATTGAATGGAACCTTTTTCCTTATTTAAGGTAAATATTTTCAGATGTCCATTCAATATGTATGTGTACTTTTGTTGAAGGGTGGGAAAGGATAATAGGAAAATTAATACGATCAACACTAGTTGTGCAGAAGAACGTGAACTTTAAAAGTATTTCTCTGCTTATGTGTTTGTGTTTATGGCCAGATCATGATTCTGCCGGTCGATTCTGTAAAAATCTCACCGTGAAAACTTAGTTGAAGTGAGTTTGTTTTTGCTAGGAATTGACACTATTGACAGCTCACTCCACGCTCACTTCACCTAAGTTTCACGGTGAGATTTTTACGGAATAGCACCGCTGTATAATAAAAGTCTTGCACTTTTTCACATGTGGAGAATTTAAGCTCGGCTCTCATATTATTTGCACACTTACACTTTTTATTGTAGCAAATCAGTGTCTCACGCTGACTGAATTTTCCGCGCCTTGCTGCAATTTTTATTAATCATCGCAAATAATTCAATTACACAAAATCATCATCCCCGCTGCGTGCTACGCAGCAAAATTAATTACAATATAAAGCTAGGTGCACACTATCCGTTGCGTGTCACTCACGTAATCCTGTTAGTGCGGACGTGACGTGGCCGAACAAAGGCGTCATTTAGATAGGCCGCCAGACTGTGAGGTCCTAATACCGTGCGGTTACACGTCCCTTTGGTACTGTAGTACTATAGTACCATTTGCGTGTCCAACGTGTGTTGTTTTGGTCGGTATTGGTATGTGTAGTGCGGCGCTGTTTTAATCAGGAGGATTTGCCGTCTGAAATGGTAAATTTGGAATGTTTGGATCCGAATTGCACTACCCCTGGGTTTCCCTTAACATGTCGATGGCAATTGAAATTGTATCAGCCCAGAAACTTGCTAAGAGTATTGCAGTATCATTTGTATCCTAAAATTTCCTTAACATATTTGGTATCAGACCAGCCGGTTGATTCTGTAAAAATCTCACCGTGAAAACTTAGGTGTGAAGTGAGTTTGTTTTTGCTAGGAATTGACACTATTGCCAGCTCACTCCACGCTCACTTCACCTAAGTTTCATGGTGAGATTTTTACGGAATAGCACCGCAGCACCCTAATTGCATTAACACTAGCAATCACAATCTGAATCATTTTGAAGGATATTACTAATCCATTGCTTCATATGTTTGAACAATGTGTCTGCTCAGCAACGTAAATAACGCAATGAATGTTGTTGAACTGTCAAAATGAAACCCATTGTTACTGTTAGTGTGTTACGCAACTACCCCGCTGATCCTTCGAAAATACCGTTTCATTCCGCTGTTGGATAAAGGTACTTCCAAACAACCCTTTTATGTACTATTTCTATGAAACTCCTCAGCTTCAAGTATATCCATGCCTCTTAAAGTGTTATGATGACGATATTTTACATATTTCTTGCCTCTTACCTGCTTTCCTAAGTGTCTTGTTTGTGCACGCCATCTGGCGTTTGACAGCTTAAAAGGCTTGTAGTAAAACTGGTACCAGTGATACTGGAACATTTACAGCAATCTAGACCTTTCGGATATGTTTTGAAAGTCTATGTTGGGTATCTACATTATATTTGCTGGGGAGTTTGTTGCGCCACTTCTTCTCAGCGAAAGCACTAGGAAGTGGTGAAGGGCGGGCGTTTTGGGGGACTGTCTTATGTAATTTTGAAGTTCGAAAATTGCTGATTCTCAGCTTAATTTGAATAAATGACTTTTGATTTAGATTTTTTGGATAATAAGATTAATAAGAGGCACTCCTATTTTACCTAAGCGCTCGTTTTCGAAATCCTTCAGTGTGGCCATAGCCTTAGCTTCATATGTATCAGCTCTGAAATATAAGTAGCTACAGAGACATAATGGCAGTCGAAACAATGGAGACACTTCCAGTCCATAACCGTCACGCCTTTGAGTTCCAAGGGGAAGGGCAGATACGTAGCTACTACGAACTAAACTGCACTTACAGACTATAGTTCATTGATTGAACGTCCATTGAAGCATTAATAATTACTTTATTGAAGCTCTTGCCTTTTGACGACAGCCGTCAGTCTTCATTATCCATAGCACGACGAATAAATGAAACGATATAACGTTGTAGTGACGTGTTTTTCGCCAGCCAGAATTTTTAAAACTCGATAGTGTGTCAAAAAAAGTTCTGCTACTAATTTATTTGTCCAATTTGCTTCACATCCTAACTCATTTAGTTCCAAATACCCTCACGTGGCGCTGTTACCATTTCTATCCAATATTTAGTGGATGAAAAAGTTTGTGGTATTGCCTGCTATGCTTTCTCGTGAGATATTTCACAATACCTCTGCTCTCAAAACGATATAGGAAAACATCGTGAGGAAACCGGCGTGTCCTAGTACCAAAAATTCGAAGACATGTGACAACCACCAACCCGCAGAGGGCCCGCGTGGTGGATTACGGCCCACTCTCTCTCTCATAGAGAGGAGGCCTACATCCTTGCAGCGGGAACATTATAGGCTGAATATATTGTACAGTACCCGGCGATAAATATTGCACATCGACCTTTGGAAAGAGACAATCGGCTAATTTCGGATAGTATTGTTGTTTTTCACAAAAGAGCCATGTTTCCAGAATTAGTGGCATCAGCACAATAAACATGTATGATGTCCCACAAATCTGAGATTCGTACATAAATAACAGTACTAAAATAAATAGAGCGCAGTACATAATTAATTAAACCACAGCTGTGCGGGTTTACAAGTAATCCTGTTAGAAACGCGACATTGACGGCTCTGGGGTATTGTGGCATTATGTAAGATCTCTTACAAGTACGACTATATTTGAATTTGTTTCACTTATTTTTCTCGCGTGGTTTTATTTTTAGACATGATTTTTTTTATCATACTGTGTATTTTTTTTCCATGACTCGGAACGCACGTTAAGCTGTTGGTCCCACCTGTCATTTGTAGACCTTTGACTTCAAGGGAACCATACGAATAAGGAAGTGACGAAGCAATTGTATTTTTAATTCACTATGATTTTATTAAAAATGAATGTTTGTATGTTTGTCACTCAATAACATTGTAACAGACTGCACCCTTATTGCGTAACACACTATCAACCACAATCTGAATCATTTTGAAGGATATTGATATTCCATTGCTTCATAGGTTTGAAAAATTTGTCTGCTCAAGAACGCAAATAAGGCAATGATGTTGTTAAAGTCTCAAAACGAAAGCCATTCAAACTCAAATTCAAAGCATTTATTTCAATTAAACCTTGTCATACGCCAGCACATCAAGCTACCCGAAACTGTCAAATTTTCCCAATCAACTTTGAACCTTATGCTTTAGCGATAATGTTGAAAATCTATTAAAGAAATTTGACAGATTATAGTAGCTTGATGTGCTGGTGTCTGTACATAGGCACCTTTGAATTGTCAAAATTAAATAGTCTATCAGTTAGTCACAGAAAGTTGAAGCTAGTTGCCCATTCCAAAACGTAGATCTCTATGGAGAAGAACGGGCAAGAAACTCCATGGACACTCTTTTAAATTAAGATATTACAAAATCCTGGGTACATTATTCTTGTTGCTTCTATGTGAGAACAATGTAAACATTCAAAGTCAAAGCATTTATTTCAAATAGGTACGTAAAAGGCACTTTTAAACGTCAAAAATGACAACAAAATAGAATTGATTCTAGACGTCCGTCGTTAGGGTTTTACGCAATTACCTCGCTGGATTAGATAAAAATTACGCAGCTAAAAACTGTAAGTAGCTACTACCATAACACACCTTTCATCCAGAAAAATGTATAAAAATAAACGCGGCGAGTAATCCTTTTCTAAATCGAGTTTAAATTAATAAAGCTACAACTCGTAAAAAAACACTAAAACAATACAATCACCAGTCGCTACTCAAAAAGGTCGGATTCTTATAAAAAAACAACCCGCTAGATTTTTGTTTATGGCATGCACTAGGCGTGAGGCGGGGTACGCACCGGGTGGTTTCTGGGTCACAGGGGGTGGGGCCACCCTAACCACCCCCTGTTAGAGGGTAACACCCTGTGTGTGTACCAATAGAGCGACTTTCGGGCCTAGCTTTTTTTATATTTTGGAATTCCCTCGAATTTTTATTTTGTTTTTCTGTTTGTTTAATGCTTCGAACTAAAGACAACATTTCGTTTGTTTGAGTCTTATTGACGAAAAGGGTTTCGTTACTAACTGACTTGTTTTGTTTTTATGTTAAGTTTGTAAATATGTTTATTTTTGGATAAAAATTGTTTTAATAATTTATTATTAATTTTGTTTATAGTGAAAAAAATGACATACTTCCTGCTTGTTGTTTAAAATTGAGGTTATTTTTAGTAAAGACAGCATTTAGGTATGTCGCTTAAACTTATTCATATAATAGTCAATATTGAGAGCAACAGTCCAAATAAAGCTGAATAATGAAATTTCATCTGAATTTCATTACGAGGGCGCCGACCAAACGCCGACCCTGCAGTGGCGCCCTCATCGTTTGTTTGGTCATTTCTTTTATTTTAGAATGAAAATGCAGAAAATAAGCACGTTAAGTTGTGCTCCACAAGATTATACGTTAATATTATTCTCAACGGTAGTTTTACATTGTATAGTTTTATTAAAATCACTAAAACGGAAAATAGTGGCCACTATTATTACTAGTAGCCTTAATTTGAGAAATTACGAGTATATTCTTTTTATATTAGCATTTTAAATGAGACCGCTTCAATAACGCGATCTTCAGTTTCAAGTAACTTTTTTTATTTCAAGTAAGTACTCTTTAAAGTACCTACCTAGTTTAAGTAAAAAAGGTAACTCGTAATACCTGTCTATTTCACATTTATTACCGTCTTTTATTAGATAAGTATCCGACATTTTTATCTCAAGGTGAGACTTCGTATAAACTTGACGTGACACAAAAATAAAAACCCAATTACATTTTTTCCTATCTATTTTATCATTTCAGGAACAATTATTGCTAAGCCCCTGACGCCCCAAATATGTCTAGAGAATAAAATTAGCTCCACTATTAATCTAATAAGAGATAGGTAATTTTAAATTACCTACTAGTATTTAATTTTTTCCAGCAGCAGTAGTGATGGCCAAGTGGGACACTACTTACGTGTTGTAAATCGTAGGTTCGATCTTAGTCAGGCGCTTTACTTTGTGTAAATTATTTCATCACCACTGCTCTCAAAACGGTGAAGGAAAACATCGTGAGGAAACCGAAGATATGTGACATCTACCAACCCGCACTGGGCCCGCGTGGTGGATTACGGCCCTCTCCCTCTCACTGAGAGGAGGCCTGTGTCCCAGCAGTGGGAACATTGTAGGCTGATTATGATAAGATTTATTTTTTTCAAAGAGGCGGGTAGGTAGTGTCTTAGCAAAAATAAGTTTTTAACTATGGATTATTTAATGTAGGTACAGTACGAGTATTAGTGGGAACTACATGGACGTATCCACCATTCTTGTAGGTATAATATTTTCTTTATTTCACCAAAAGCCTTTAACAATATCCTTATTAGATGACTAAAAAAATAAAAGGCTTAATACAAAGGTCAATATTTAAATAGGTATCTACTCTTACTCCTAAACTGAGTGTAAGTTCCTATGACTTAATTGGAAGTCATGTGATTCTCCGCAGTAACAAAGCCATAGGTAATGTTTTGAGGAATTGTAACCACCATTCTTGTAGGTATAATTATTTTCTTTATTTCACCAAAAGCCTTTATTTAACATTATCCTTATGAGATGACTAAAAACATAAAAGGCTTAATACAAAGGGCAATATTTAAATCGGTACTCTTACTCCTAAACTGAGTGTAAGTTCCTATAACTTGGAAGTTAGTGATTCTCCGCAGTAACAAAGCCATAGGTTATGTTTATAGGAATTTGCAAAATTTTAACAATAAATATTGGACAATGGCGCCGATTGTGTTGTTCACAAACTAAACAAAATTTGAGTTCAGGTCATCTTTTTCCTTCTATTTCACTAAGAAAAGAACAGAAGATAAATATTAGTTTAGTCCTGTCAAATTAAGATACTCCCTAAACAACTCTAGACGTGATTAAAAATTTGCTATTAAATGTCAATTTACGTCAGGCGCTGACTAAATTGACAGGACTAAACTAATATATTTATCTTCTGTCCTTTTCTTAATGAAATAGAAAGAAAAAGATGCACTGAAATTAAATTTAGTTTAGTTTGTGAACAAGGGAATCAAGGCCAATGAATACTTAGGTGATAAATTGTTTAGAAACACAAGAATGGTACTGACCATTCTTGTGTTTCTAAACAATGTATCACCAATTTAAAGACGACTCCGGACAGACTTTTGGGACACCTCTCTGTAGAAATATGGGTGTGAACTGGACAATCCATTATCAGAAATAACATGTAAACGGTAAAGTATTCAGCCAATTAAATATTATTATTAAGAAGAAGACAGTAAGAGCAAACTCCCCGGTGTTTGCGGCAAACATTTACCTTTCTTAATTACGTACTAAACGCGCATTACCTCGCTTATTTGAAGTAGGTTAAAGTGATTAGAGTAAAACAAACGTCCATGTACAGACAGTCAATGTATCTACATATTAATGTGTAATATAGAATTAGGTAGGTAGATGTGTGTAGGAAATGTTTTAAGGTAACCGAGTGTGCCACTGCCCTAAATTTGAGGCAAAATAGTGGTTTATAGTACACTCATAATTTAGATTTATGGCTTGATAGATAGTTATTAAGGCAGATACAACGATGATCGTGGTGGTGTGTGTTTTACTGATTGATTTAGGAAAATGTAAGTATTTTTTAAAGTGAAAACTTATTTAGGCGCGTTTGACATTTTTTGAGATGGGGAAAAAACCATAACTCTCACCACTGTCACCGTAAGCGACACCGCGCGTGTTTTGTTTATAAGACGATAAAAAATACTCGTATCGGATGTGTTCGGCTGTCCTCGGGATTTACTCGGTTTTAATGTATATCCTAGTATGTCAGTGAGTGATGGCAAAGTTTTCTGTTTGCGTTTTGTTTTCACTTCTGTCGGCACTCCTGGAGTGCCATTGTTTTTTTTTGTAATGGAAAGTGGAAAATAATTAATTCATCCAATCATCCAATTGAAACAGCGGGATAATTGTATACCAGACTATCAGTAGCAATAGGTTTCATTTGTTCTACAACATTCATTGCGTTATTTACGCTGTTGAGCAGACACATTTTTTGAACATATGAAGCAATGGTTTAGCAGTATCCTTCAAAATGATTCAGATTGAGATTGATAGTGTGCCTACGTGTCACGCAATTAGGGTGCAGCCGGTCGATTCTGTTCAAATCTCACCGTGAAAACTTAGGTGAAGTGAGTTTGTTTTTGCTAAGAATTGACGAAACTATTGACAGCTCACTCCACGCTCACTTCACCTAAGTTTTCACGATGAGATTATTACAGAATCGCCCCGCAGGTTACATAACAAGCAATATTTTATCTTCTATACTATACATACCTACTTCAAATAAATAAAATTGAAGTATCTGCTTTTAATGTCAAAATAACAGTTTTTTATTAAATAATAAAAAAATACTAATAATATATTTAAAATACAGCATTTATAACAAAAAAAAAACAATTTTCAAACGTTTTGTCTGTCCGTCTGTTTGACGGGACTTTTTAATATTTTTTGCGTGAAAAATTAATACCCATGGAATTGCCGACATACCTACACGAAGGCGGAGCCGCGAGCTGAAGCGAGTGTTATGATATTAACCTAGTTATACCTACGTTAACGTGCTACGCCCTAACAGGGTCAAGCACTCATTAGTTCAGCCTAGATTTGGTCTGTAACTTTGTGTACAGACGCCAGCACATCAAGCTACCCGTAACTGTCAAATTTTCCCAATCAACGTTGAACCTTAAGCTTTAGCGATAAAGTTGAAAATCTATTAAAGAAATTTAACAGATTGTTGTAGCTTCATGTGCTGGCGTCTGTATATTGTGCTCTATTAAATGAATCTAAACGAATCCTACCCTAACTAATATTATAAATGCGAAAGTAAGTTTGTTTGTAAATTTTGCATATACGTTGTCAGGTGTACAGAAACGGACATAGGGTACCTTTCATCCCGAAAAAAAAATGCTACATATTCCTGAGGAAAACAAGAATAACTTTATTATGATAATAGATGGCGCCACATGTCTTTCGAACGGGATCGCCACTTATGCGGGTGAAACCGCGGGGCGCTGCTAGTTGTGCTATAATAAATTAATCTAAACTAATATTATAAAGAGAAATATATGTTTATTTGTTACGCTTTCACGCTAAAACTGCTGAACGCATTTGGATGAAATTTGGCACATGGTGCATGGGTAGACCACGACCTTTATTAGGGCATTGAGTATTTCTTATCCCTATATTCCCACAGAATCGAGACTTATGCGGTTGAAACCATGCGGCGCAGGTAGTACAGACGCCAGCACATCAACCTACTACAATCTGTCAGATTTTCCCAATCAACTTTGAACCTTATGCTTTAGCGATAAAGTTGAAAATCTATTGAAGAAATCTGACAGATTGTGGTAGGTTGATGTGCTGGCGTCCGTACATATACATATAAAAAGAAAATGCCCTGAGCTTCGAAAAAACAAAAGACAATCTAGAAATGTGTTCCTAGTTCAATTGTCTTTCAAAATTGATTCAATCAAGGAAAACCGGTTTACAATAAAAACAAAAGACGTACATACCCACACTCTATGTTTTGTCTATGCACATGTTTTCAATCGTTGGCTCGACGTCGAAAGCCTAGACGACTAATTAGTTTAGTTATCCGTTTGCTGCCAAACGACTGAGAATCTGCTAAAAGCTGTCTGTGCCTAGACGGCAGTACCTATTGAATATTCGATTTTCTATCTAAATTGGGAATGAGATAAAAGTATTTCCGTTTCTGTCTACTGTTGTTACATGGGGGCTTGAAGCTAAAAAACAACAGCCGCACGGTTCGATAGATCAGGTTATGTTACGATTGCCACGGTTGGTCCGTAGATGGGTGTCCATCTTTACATACCAAGACCCCTTCGTGCCTCGGAAAGCACGTTAAGCCATTGGTCCCGGCTGTCATTCGTGGATCTTTGACAGTCGTTACGGGTCATGAGAAGCCCGAAAGTTTGACAACCAGTCTTACCAAGGGGTATCTTATTACCCAATAACTGGGTTGTGGAGGTCAGGTAGGCAGTCGCTCCATGTAAAGTACTGGTACTCAGCTGCATCCGGATAGGGTTGAAGCCGACCCCAACATAGTTGTGAAATGGCTAGGCAGGAAATGATCTAGTATTGTTACATTTGTTCAGATTCGGTGTCTCCTCGCAGTCTTCAGGCTTAAGACCCTCGTAGGCAAACTTTCAGGAAGTTTACTAAACAAGTTAGGTACAACCTTTAACAGTCATTTTACCTCTGACAGCAGCAACCCAATACCAACCTTATTTTAACGAAAATAAAGATCGTTGTGATTTTGGCAGACTTGTCCATTGCAGCGACCTAGACAGCAACCTTTTTACAAGGAGTATAAAGTCCAATGTGATTTTTACAGTGATGCAAAATCAGAGGTAAAATAACTATGAATGGACTGCAAAGACTGCTCGTTTCACTGTTGATGATGGCGCTAGGTACGGTCAGCAACAAAAGTCGATTAACACTTCAGGTTTTTAGGTATTGAGCAAAGTATTTGTTCAAAATTACATTGTACTTCTGCTGCAATTGAAAATTGATTGGATTGTTTGGATTGCAATTGAAGTGTTAATATTTTGCTGAATAACTGATATTAAAAAAACTGAAGTGTTAATCGACTTTTGTTCTAACTGTACTACAATAAGAACAATACAAATTGTTTTGTTTTAAGAATCAATATTCAAATAACCAATGTTTTCATTATTTTGTGTCATCTCTTAAATAAGTATAAAGTACAGAAAATAAAAATACAGAACTGATATCTATTTAAGAACGTATTGACGATTCGCGCAGTTACGTATTGAATAAATAAATAAAATTTTGTGCTCTCCAATTGTCTAATTAGTTTTGTTTATTCTGAGTTTCGTCGAGATGACAGATTATAAACAGGGTAAAATTGAAAACATGCGACAAATCGAAATGGGAGATTGTATCTACTCATCATTATGAACATCTTTTACCTTAGTAAAAGTTGTCCCTTAGGATAAAACCTGAAATCGCGAAAAGAAAATCAGCTGTTCCCCATATTTATGTTCGCATAACTCGTCAAAATGTAGGGAACAGCTGATTTTTTTTTCGCGATTGCAGCTTTGTTCCCGTAGTCAAAGTTGTTCATAATGATGAGTACAATCTCCCATTTCGCTTTGTCGCATGTTTTCAATTTCAACCTGAATAGTCCACTACTCTTAACAGACAATAAGTATTCAATGGCGCCGATTCCCTTGTTCACAAACTAAACTAAATTTAAGCTAAGTGCATCTTTTTCTTTCTATTTCATTGTGAAAAGGACAGAAGATAAATATTAGTTTAGTCCTGTCAAATTAGTCAGCGCCTGGCGTAAATTGACGTATTTTTAGTAGCCAATTTTTTAATCACGTCTAAACTTGTCTATGGAGTATCTTAATTTGACAGGACTAAACTAATATTTATCTTGTGTCCTTTTCAAAATGAAATAGAAAGAAAAAGATGCATTGAACTTAAATTTAGTTTAGTTTGTGAACAAGGGAATCGGCGCCAATATCTTATTTAAATTCTAATTTTATACTAAGGGCTGATTTTCCCAACGCCAGATAATTTTATCGGAGGAATAATTTTGAATTTTTGACAATTCTGCCATACAAAAAAAAACTTTCAGACGTCAATTTTATTCCACGAATAAAAATTATCTCTCGATTGAGAAATCAGCCCTTAGATAAAAACATAACGCCGCCGTCTAGTCGTCTGATTAGCTCCGTTCGACTAAGACTTAAGTCTCATTTGCTGCCAAATGGCTGTTTTCTGCTAAGAGCTTCTCACTTAAGTATTTTATAAACATACGACTTTAAGTGTTAAGTAGAATTGGAGGCTATTGTTTTAAATAGTAATGGCTTTCTTAGTTTTTGAACAAGTTAAATGCATTAAGGCAATTTTAGACAGGGTCAGTGCACAAGTCAGTTATCGGCGCCAGTGCCCGCGCCTAGACTGGCTTCTAAATATTCGTGTGCGACAATGATTTCAAATATAAGTCAATGGTGTGCGAATTTACAAGCCAGCGCTGACTTCCCGCCACTGGATTGACTTGAAATCAATTTACACGGGTTTTTTTTCGGGTCAGCGCTGGCTTGTCTCGATTTCGGCGCCAGTCACTGGATCTGTCTAAATCTGCCTTTAGTCTTCTATGTTAATTTTGTTTAGATTGAGTTTCTGCCAATGTCTTACTTCTGCTGATAAGTGGAGATAATCAATGTATATTCTAGGAAATAAGTAAAATTGTAGACAATGATGTATCATCGGTTGAATAGTCAGTTTCCTTCTGGAAGTGAGAAAAACATGCAGCGTCTCAAGAACCCGTCAATAAATTCTTAGGTGTATACCTACTCAGAAATTTAATGAGAACTACTCCATCTACAGGGTCAAAATAAATTTGCTAGCGGAACTACACGTGATGTGCATCGATATCTAACTACGACAAAACAAAAAATAAATCAATTTGATGTTTTTTTTGGCGGGTCATCGACCGCAGTTAGTGAATTCACTTGAAATATCAGCTTAAAAATCTTTTTTTTTGTGTCAACTTCCATACGTAATTAGTATCGATATCTCCAAGTAACAACACTACCAGCAGCGGTCGTTGACCCCTAAAGAAATAACCACAACATTAGAGAGGATAAACATACCTATTGTTCTACTTTAAGTTTTTGATTCATGTACCTAGTAGGCACACAGAACTACTTCAACAACATCTTTCCACTTGCAATGGCGCATTGATTATCTGCCACTTCCACAAGAAACACCCTACCGCACTAAGGCTGAGAGTACATTAGGCCGCGACGCGACCTGCGACACATGAGCGATTAAAACAAGTAAATGAATGCTCACATAATATGGCTACACCGTACATCAAATATTACTAGCGATCTTTAATTTCTTTATGCGATAGGAACAACATTACAGAAATCACGGAATCGTCTACATCAATGAGCGAAATTGAAGCGAATTTATTAGAAAATTGCTTTTTTTTTCGCTTGTAATGTAGCCATACCATGTTTTTCTCGTTTCGCTCTTCCAGTCGCATCGCAAATCGCTGCCTACTGTAGCGTCAGCCTAACAGGCACCTGACACCCATATTATTAGGCAATTAGCCATATTACCCATGAAGCAACCACCTAATCACCTATGTACCAGTACCTAATGCACCTATGTAGCTAATTACTTTGACCTGCGGTCCACAATACGACACACGAGCCAAACACGAGCTAATTACACTGACGTCCAGGACCTTTGATTGTTGTGGTTATTACAGGAACCTACAACATACCTACATAGCAGTCATGGTAGTCGACTGCACGTCAGTTAGCAACAATTGAACTACACACACACGCGCACAGAGCACGCCTTAAGGCTCCTTCGAACAAGCGCGACACGACACGCGACACAAAGGCACCGCAAGTCGCGCAACGAGCGGTGCCTTTGTGTCGCGCCTGTTTGTAGGAGCCTTTACTGCTATAAGGTCAAAAAAAATTGTTACCGATTACTGTGTGCGGGTGACAGTACTAACATGTAACGATTGAGGGTAGACCACAATACTATATGGTGTTCATTTGTTCTTCGTAGATTTTGTGCTTCGATAACTTACTTTAGCATAATACGTTACTGACACTGTACCTTCTTACACACAGTTACACACTCGAAGTCATCGCGGCAGATCAAAGATATCCAGTGAATCGATAGTAACACACACACACACACACCCACTTACATCCACACTCATACAAAATAACGACGAATTCTTAAAAAGTAACGACAACAATACGATTCTTACGTCCTAACGAAACAATCAAAGCAGTTCAAAGACATCTTTACCCATAAACCCATTATTGAAGTGAAAACTTCTTTAGCGGCGCTGTGTACTTTTTTTGGAATGGGTAAAAACTTCTAAATTCGCGTCAGGTCACGTGACCCTGATCGAAAATTCGTAAGACGTAAAACGTAAAACGTAAGACGCGCGTTGTTGAGGACAGCGCCATCTATGCACATCGGGAAGAACTACGAGGGCCTCGCGTACTAACTACGTAGTTCATCCAACAACGACGAGATGGCGCTGAACCACGGATATATAACTGACGACGAGCTCTATGCGAGCGGCTTGCTTCTCTTACCACTGCCGCGACCAACACCACGAACTGAAGTCTATCCTGTGTGCTTATTTGTAAATCTGAATAAATTCCTTTCACGAGAAGAATAAACCAGTCACTTTGGTCATCATACCTAATTTGCAAAAAACCCTATAAAATAAGGAACACACCTTAACACGCGTGTTTTGTTTATAAGACGATTCACAAAATACACTCGTAATTGTTCAAGTTTTCACTTCTGTCGGCACTACCGGAGTGCCAGTGTTTTTTTATTAATGAATCACACTGACCCACACAACACACACCATCATTTACCCACACACTTTAAAAGGAACATCAAGAACACTATATTTGCGTATTAACGAAGCAATAAAAGCATCTCAAAGATTCCTTACCCCATTCTTATCAGTGAATCGAATCAATACTGAAACACACACACACACCCTCATACACCCACACATTTTAAAAGACAAAAACACTTTATTTAGATACTAAGGAAGCAATCAAAGCAGCTCAAAGACGACTAAACTCATTTTTATCAGTGAATCAATACTGACACACACACACCACACGCTTTGAAAGTTACGTCAACAATACATACATGGGCCTAAAGTTTCACACGCCCTTCCTCACCCAGCCTTAGGGTTGTCTCCGTACTTGTGTACTTAACTTTCTCATTAACTTAACTTTGGTTTAACTTTGTGTAAAGTTTCTTGTTTGAATACTGATACGCTTTTACATGGGTGGGTGAGGGAGATAATGAATAGGAATTTAAAATGCAAATTCTGCTTGTTTGTAGATTTTGTTTATTTTTTCCTCTTCGTAGTTAAATACAGGGTGGGACATCGATGCGCGAAATGTAACCATGAATTCAGCACATGATTCTAGACACCCTAGTGGTTATCAAAAAAAAATCCTGCTGTTTCGTAGCGTTAAAACGTATGGACCAAAATTTTTTTCACACACTTTTTTTTTGCCCTGTCAATTTCAACACAGTGTTCAGAATCTTGTATTGAGAGCATAGATTAAGAAAGAAGGTCCATGATAACAGGTTGCGCGTTGATGTATAACAGAGTAAATAATGATGAACGTTAACAGGGTAAATAATGAAGTTATGTATCTACTAGCTGCGCCCCGCGGTTTCACCCGCGTAAATGTTGGGTAAAAAGTAGCCTATAAGTTAATCCAGGGTGTCCATACAAAATTTTATCAAAATTGGTCCAGCCGTTTGAGCTTGAAAAAGCAACAAACATATAAACACACACACACACACTAACTTACGCCTTTATAATATTAGTGTGATAAAGCAACTTACTAACTATGATTACCTCTATACAGGGTAAGTTTTCAAAGACCAGCTAAATTCAAGGGTGTAGTACAGACCATCAAACTAAACAACTTTCTCCATGGGATCAACTTTGTAATCGCGAAAAATTTATCAACTGTCCCATAAAAAACTTCAATATCTACTCGACGTAAACGTATGGGACGGCTGAATTTTTATTCGCGACTACGGTGTTGGTCCCATGGAGAAAGTTGTTCAGTTTTTGAAATCAAGTAATACTATCTATAGGAGTGGTACGGTGTTGACAAAAATCGAAATAGAGGAGCAAGCCTTCCTCATACAACTCTCACTCTTAGTAACATTTCCAAAAACACCAAATATTTTATACACTTTCATCCAGAAATGTCAAAACCATAGAAGAAAGAAAGAAAGAAAATACGTTTATTTGCGGCTAAAATGACGCATCAAAAAAAACACAAACAAAAAATAAACATCAACATTTCCTCTTCTCTGTCAACAAAATAGATAGCACACATCCAGCTAGAAGGTCGTATGTTCACATAACGCACAGTGCCTACTAACAGTTAATTTATTAAAAGCACCAGGTGGCATCCCTACTCCGTGCCCCATCTATTTTCCGAGCACTCCGGTTAAAGCGAGACTCGCCGCGTTTTTACTTTCCGTAATTTGACGGATTCCGGTTCGGTGCGGTACGAAACGGTGCGGTGCGGAGCGATGCGAGGTGGTGCGGTGCGGCTTTTATCCGACAGTGACGTTCGTTATTGCTTTGTTAGTGATGTTAAATTTGGGGTTGTGAATGTTGTGATTTCTCTGTTGCTTCGGGGAATAAAGTATATTGTACAAAAACTTTTGGTGTTTGTTTATTGTAAGGACTCCTGGTTCCTATAATACTGGATCGGATCAATAAAAGGCTTGTTTAGAATTTTCATATTCTACATATATGACATGCGCTTGTCAGCTAAAACTAACTCCTACTGTTATTCTGCCTTCTACATTCATAATGGCGTTTATCTCCTAATTTTATTAAGGTTGCATGCCACAAACTATGCATGTCATAATCTCTACATTATCTACCTACCTATCTTTTTACAGTCGTCACTTCTATGCTCAATTTTTATGAAACATTGTACAGGTGTGGCTTATTAAACCTAACTTGACCCCGTAGATATAATAAATTATTTTATGTTAGTATTAAAACTTAAATTATTGTACAAATTGACAATGTAGTTGACCATGTGCCGAAGCCCTAAATATTAACCATAAATTATCTGAAACGTGCAACAGCTTTTAGATCTGTACAAGTCATGACTGCCTCTATTTTCGTACACTCATTTATCATTTACTTGTAACATCCATCTCCAAAATGACATCAGCTGTTTCACTTCAGCATTACCGAAATGAATTATTCTATACAACGATATTTTAGTATAAAGCAGACGACATGAGTTTGCCCAGAATCAATCAGTAATATAATCTAAATTACGTATATTTTTCGGGTGTTCCAGCTCTAAATCAAAAACTTGTGTTGTAAAATATTTGCCATACCTATTAATTATTGTGCTGAGATTCATAGATTACTAAGTTGCCACATAAACTAAATCTTAAAAATCATACGCAACATAAACGTCATAGTTTTATATCAATAAAATGGCGATAGTTAATAACTCGATTGACATTAACCGCCTCGCGCGCGGGTCCCGACCTCAGGGTTGAGGCCCAATCGTTTCCAATTGGCATGGGAGTTGGGACCGACCGCCATTTTCCATTTTGTCAAAGCAAATTGTAGGAAATTACTCATTTTTGTTACACAGCAATTTGTGACAATTTGAGGTAGGTAAGAGATAAAAATTGACCGCTTTTTGCGCCGGTAAAGTGATGGATTCCAAATCTCAAATCGTTTATTGCAATCCATAATGTACAATTACAGGTGGTAAATCAACAATAATAGAAACAATTATGGACCCTGTCCGGCACAACAA
The DNA here is from genome assembly GCA_963855955.1 of Luperina nickerlii. NCBI lineage: Eukaryota > Metazoa > Arthropoda > Insecta > Lepidoptera > Noctuidae > Luperina > Luperina nickerlii. The sequence goes on along the minus strand of OY979676.1, from coordinate 20,722,873 downwards.
ATTTTTAAATAAGTAGAGAGAGGAAGAGCGCTTTATTAATCCCAGTTCACTTCTTTACTTACAATTTTACACGCCTACAGTGACAATTCACTGTAGGCGTGTAAAATTGTAAGTGAAGATAGTACCTATTGTATAAAAACTATAAAACACTTTTATGGGCTTCAGGAGAATAAAGTCGTAAGTGCAGATACCTAGTAATGTCGGATGAGACGATCATTCTCATTTTAACGAGGGTATCTTTGTAAAAGATATTTTACGTTATGCTAAACATTATTTTTGGGAAAGTATATCGATACAGATGTCAATAGAAAATACATATTCTCCATCGAAAAGTCATCTTTAATCTCAACCCATTAACTTCTAGGCCCTATGTGTACATAGTCTCACGAAAGTCAAGAGACAAAGAGCTGGCATTTGAGAAGCCTCACCCAGCCTATGACTTTATTATGACATTCGCGTGAAATACCACCGTACACGATCGTTAGCCGACCTTACGGGTAACTGCTAAGTTATTAGACGGTTTCACTTAACATTATGTTATAATTCGATATTGTTACAATGTCGGTATTTAAGTCCATGTTACAGATGTTTATCATGTTTTTTTTGTGTTTAATTCCCCTTAATGGTTATGGCGGAACCTTAAGGTCTGATGTTGCATTAACCCTGCAGTCACGATCGCTTGTCACTGTTTTACTTCCCAGATATTTTTCATTCAAAACACATGGGGATAAATTGAAAAATAACTAATAATAACAACAATGGTGCGTTATTTCATTAAAAAGTCTAACGGGCCTCTGCGAGTTAATGGCTTCATCCCCTCGTACGCCTTCCAAAGCTCCAGGGTCCCGAGAAATGTCAAAAAACATCAATAGCTGTGTGATATAAGTATAATGCTTTTCACCGAGTTCTGTTGTTTTTCTTTGTAAGCGCGTAACTATGTTGTTATGTGTAAGTACCTTCTCATTATTGTGTACTTAGGTGCCTATGATGAAGTGTGAACAATCAATAGAACTTCAAAGTGTGGCAATATTAACATCATAATAATTCTTAAGACATTATAATATTCAAACACTACAATCGACACCGGTCTCTACAAGCTTTAATCAACAAGATTGTATTGCAGTTTATATTAAATGGTTAACGAGAATTATTACAAGTATCAATAATGCTTAAGGATTGCATATTGAATAGCGGTCAAATAGCGGTTGTATTTACATAAGTCACAGATACATAATTCTTCAAGAATGAATGAAGACATCGGTTTTCACTATCATTCATCTTGCGACATTATTCAACTCGATATAGGTAGCTTGTTTTTAGACCACGAATGTCTTATGTGCAATAAGTTTATTTTTAAATAAATAAACAAAACAAGGCAGGGAAAATGCAAGAGGCATTTTATTGTGGGAGTAAAGAATTGAAATCATTCGTAGCGAAGTTTTTAATAATCTCTCTGATTGTAAAAATGAAATTTTGTGATGTAAGTACCTGGATAAATAAATAATTATGCGTACTAAAGATTTTAGAGGCATTATTGATTAGGTAAATTAAATAAATATCATGAAGTTTTTTTAACAAAAAGTAGCAAATATTTTGCGCCAAAACCGTCCAATGATTTGCAGCGACGACGGCGATAAATGGATTAATTCATCAATTTGTGCTCGATTCTGCGCGCGTGCTCTATTCAATATGCAATTTGATTAGTTTGACAACAAGATCGACGTGACATGGTCACACCGTGTCTGCTGATCGAGCACGCACTCAGAAATTAGCGAATTTAATCAATATATAATTACCTATCCAGTATCCACATATAGTTACTTGCTATACTTTGTTCATTATCTGACGCGCAGTTGATCGAACCTACATCATCTGCCATACCAAACATCAATAAATTAATAGAGAAGATAAACGACAATATTTTAGTAGTAGATACTTACTTTTTCTAAAGAATAACCTTTAACTTTATTGCAATAAAATGAAACATTTATGTATGTAAGTAGCTATGAAAATACCTACTACTTACTTCAAACGTGTCGGTTAATTTTATTTTGCTCATAAATTACGCGATGTCGTTATATTTGACCCGAAGGTTGATCTTTGTAAGTCTATTTAAATAAGGTATACCTATTTTATTTTTGATTCTTAATTTTGCCTTTTGTAGCTTCACCGTGATCGAAATTAATTCCCGTATACGAAAAAAGCACCATTTTTCTATATCTCTACATATTCATTGCTTTAAGGTACGTATATCATTGAAGATAATATAATTAATTAGTTTCCTTTTACTTTAATTATTAGGAACAGTCAACCGCACTTCAAAGTATCTACTAAAATAGTTCGTCTTTGACAGCGCCTTTATTTTGAAGCAGTAAGGTCGGTTCTCGTAGTTTAAAGGTAAACAACAGTCGTATACGGTTTTCACCTTTCAAGATTATTTTCATAGCATATCGTTTCACCTTATAGTAATAGTAACAGCACGGATTGACGAAGCACTGCCACTAGGCGATGGGTCACGAAGTCTGCATTAACCTATATCGCCAGTCGAATCTTACAAGTTTAGATAACAGACTAATGCATGGGTTTCATGACTTCTCAAACGTGCATAGCCTAAAAGGAATGATTAATACACCTCTTAGTTCTAGGAAATTATCATTGAATTGATGATTTAAAACTAAGCATTTAATTTAAAGTAGCACGATTTGAGTTTAGAGTAGGGTTACCATTTGGAAATTGGAAAAGTCCTGACAAAATGCCGGACAATTCCAAAAAAAATCAAATATTTGACTTTTTAATCTTTCTTTTTTCCCAACTCATTAGATGAATTTATTTTCGAAAACCATTCCTTTAAATCGAAAAGTCCGGGCAAATGTCAGGTCCGGCCAAAGTCCGGACAGAGGAGCAAAAGCCGGACAAGTGATCCGGACGGATCGTAACCTTAGTATCGAAACGTAGGTGTCGTTTTTATTGAAAGTGAATAGATAAAAGCTGAAAGATCTTTTAGTGTTTAGTCTAATATTCATGACCAGAGAGCAAGAACAGAACAAGCCACGCATTAAATCAATATCCACTTTGCTAATACCGCAATGTTCTTTACATTCGTTAACTTCTATCTTTACGTATTTTTCTCTATTAACTGTTTTGTGTGTACATGAATAAATAATACTTTATGATCGTTAGACCTAGACGCGCCCTAAACCCTTCACCATTACACCACGCATGCTTGATGACTCGAGCATCGCTATGATTGATGATTGAGCACCATGTGTTTCTAAAGAGGCCTCTACGTGCATGAGTTTAAGTTGAGGTGGTAGAATGTTGGCGATGAAGCTTATCAAATGCAAGTTTTCAACATGGCAGGTTTGCGGATAGGAATCTTTTTATAAAATAAATTAGGAAACTTTATATAATTAAAGTTTTAAATCTAAAAGCCAATCTTTACAGCTTTTGATATTGTATTTTTTTATCTAGGCGTTATTATTAAAGTTGGCACTCTGTAATTCTGACGATTTAAGAAATAAAGCTCATAAAAATAAATTCTACTTTAAAGATTGTAATCAACACTTGAGTCCTACATTCTTACTTCATGCAGCAACTAAATGTCAGTAATCTTGCGTTGTTAAGTATTAGGTAGATACGCAATAATGTACCTAGACGGAAAGTTATTTATACACATATTTAATTGAGTTGGAGGTGCAGTTAATAATTCCATCTGATATATAGGGACATATAGGTACTCCTGAGTCACGCATTCTCGGGTGACTAAAGTCGTAAGTTTTAAAACACTGTAATAGTTTAGTAAAATAATGTTTTTTCAGTTTCTTTTTTCCATAAAACATTGTTATTTCAAAACAATAATGCGGAAAAACTTATAAAACGTTTATTATGCGGTCATTCCTCTTCACAAAAGCAGGTTATTGACTGCAACAACAGATAAATCATTACCACAGAAGTACGATTTTCCGATTTAGTAATAAAACCGGAAAATTTTACTTCATCGTTAAGAGAAAAGACGTATAATTTGACTGTTTTAAAGGTCATACGAGTATCTCAACTTACGACCTTATTCCACCTTTGCGACAAACATTCGTGGTATTTACGTGAACTGAGTCATACCTATAAATGCAGTGAGGGTAGCAGCAATAGCCGATAAAATATTAATAGCCGAGACGATAAAACAGTTTTTATTAAAAACAATTATTTAAGAATTGCTGGTTATATAACCGATGGTGGGAGAAATGTTATAAAACGTATTATATGGAGGTAAAATATTATAATTTTATGTCAAATGCAAACTTAGAATGCAAAATCAACACTAGGTTTTTTTATGAGGGAGGCATTTAAAGAAAAATTAAATATAAACATCTATGAAACATTTATTTAAATTGACATATTGACCAGTTAGTTAGAAAGTTGAAGCTAGATAAATATGGCAATAGGAATTGCCTCACAAAAAATAGTGTGAATAATTTGATTAGAAGATTATCATCCAAATCCATTACCGAGCAAAACTCGCACTACCAGCTCAGACTGACATAATTCAATTCGACACAGATCCCCAGATCCCATCTACGTTAGTCTGAAACCTATTCCTAAATGAAGAGTGAGAGTCCCAATAATTCCTCCTGCACTATGGCGTCCCAGACTAACCCATTTACGTCCCATCACTCAGATCTAATCCTTGTCACACAGCAGACTTTGCTCGGCTAGCACGTTAGCCGTCTATGGGATTACGTCCATCGCTCCATCACTTAGTGTTTTGAGGAGAGCGTCGCATACAAGAGCTGTAATGGATTTCCAGAAAGATGAAACCTCGTTAGGCAAGTGTGCGAGGAATTGGCGTAACATAGACAAAACTTGTCTATGTTTCACAAAATCTTTTTGGAGGGGTAGGTAATTTTTTTAGATATTTAAGTATACAAAAGTTTTGAATATGCTAATCTAAGAAGGTATAAGTATAATGTACTGACATACATCGTATAAAAAACATTTTCAAGTGTAATAATGTACAGACGCTAGCACATCAAACTACCCGAAACTGTCAAATTTTCCCAATCGACTTTGAACCTTAAGTTTTAGCGATAAAGTGGAAAATCTATTTGAAAAATTTGACAGATTGTAGTAGCTTGATGTGCTGGCGTCTGTACATAATATATAGTATACAAGACAATTTCTTAAGGGGCTTACAGAACCTAAACGCAAAAAACGTAAATTTTAGAAACAATAAAAGTATATGATCGACTACAGTAAACAAAATCAGAAAAATATATGATATTCTTCAGGATATATGCTAGGTAGATAGTGTGTTGAAAACATAATACAACTAATTTGATATGATACAAAAAAATCATGAAGATACCTCTAAAAATATTATTTTTACAATAAAAACCATACTTATTATACATACAATCATTATGATTTTTTGTCAGATCATTCTACAAGCAACATACTAAAAAACTAGTGTTTTAATTTTTTAGTCCAAACAATAGATTTTTTGTAAATAGATAATTGCTTCATATTTTGCAATAAATTACCAGCGTTGTGTCTTCGCGCTTCTCTTTCTTTTCTATGCAGTCCAGCAAAGACCGCGCTTTAGGTCATATAGTCGCCTTAATATAATTTGTTCCTTTTTTAGCAATCACTGGCCAACTCTTATTCGAAAAACAGTATCATAGCCTTTTTTGATATCCCAATTAACCGTTAGCGTGTTTTACAACGTTTTTACGACAAACATGTCTACGTACAAGCTGTACAGCAATTCACAATTAAAACAGCAATAAAACAAAATCGATACTAATAGCCATGAATCGTTTCTCGATGTCGCATGCGAAACGAAATCGATTAAAAATGTCGCACGCAAATACTGATTTTTTTACCGATTAGTGAAAATCGCGTGCGGTGCACATTTCCTTGCTTGTAGAAGAATGTGATATGTTTTGTATTGACAACTTCAACAGTTTAATTTGTAAGTTCTTTCTGTGGAAAGTACAAATAATGTACTTAGCTGTATGAGTTTCAACCGAAATTCGTCGAATTTCATTCTCTTTTTTTCCGTCCACATTTTCAACCTTTTATTGAAAAAGATAAATTTGGTATAATTTTGGTAGACGTTTTGAAAAAAAATACATACTGTATTTAGATAAAGTCGACCACTGTTCATTATGCGGCTGCCGCAACAGGACTGCATTTGCACTTCGCATAAAGTAGGCGAAAAAGTCACGTAGAAGACGCGTAGACGCTGTGTAGAACCCGCGTAGCCATTGTTCACAGGCCGCGTAGACGTTACATAGATGAATTGCTATCATCATCATGATAATCAGTCTACAGCAGTCTTCTGCTGGATATAGGCCTCTACAATTGCATGCCATTCAACTCGATTCTCAGCACTCTCATCCAGCTGCTACTACCCACCCTGCGAAGATCGTCGCTCTACCGAGCTTGAGGGCGTCCTACCTTACGTTTGCCGATTCGCGGTCTCCACTCCAGAAAACGCGTAACCCAACGGTCAGAGGTTCTACGGGTAATATCGCCGACCCATTGCCACTTCAGCTTGCTTAATATGTAGGTAAGCTATGTTATGTATGCTAACATGCTATGCTAACTTTGACTCCAAACATAGCTCGTAGACGAATTGCCATAATCAATTTATACTCATAACAAATTGGTAATCTCTCTCATGGGGGCCTAAAAAGGCAACTTTGGCAGAATCATAAAAGGATAACATTATGAATCACAATATGGCGACTACAGTCCGTTATTTTCTTTTTTTCGCTGCACTATATATATAATCAAAGAGATTGGGATTGGATTTGGATTGGATTGATTGGTATTTTAGCACAAACAAAAAAATACTGAAAAATCCTTCACCAATGGGATTTGATACGATTAATTTAACAGTTAATTGTCCGTTATGATTCATAATGTTATCGTTTTATGATTCTACGAAAGTGGCCTTTTTAGGCCCCCTGAAGTGATCCCTGATATCTTATATTTTGTTTATAAACACACTTATTATTATTTGTCGTCGTATAAAATTACTTCCAATGTTTACGTGATAAATAAGTATGTTTGCCGATTTTTCTTTATTTTACTTATTCGTAAGTAGATCAAAGGCGATGGAACATGGAACACGTTATTTTAAGACAGAACCTAATGGCATTAGAGAATGAACGTCGTCGCTTTTACTTATCTGAGTACTAATTTGTATTGTACAGACGACAGCACATCAAGCTTGCAAATTCATCTGCAAAAAAAAAATGCATCTGTCAAATTTCTTTAATAGAATTTCAACTTTATCGCTAAAGCATTAGGTAGGTTCAAAGTTGATTGGGAAAATTTTGCAGTTTCGGGTAGCTTGATGTGCTGGCGTCTGTACTTACTTACGGGGATGTAGAATACCTGTGTCGTCGTTCTAACTTAAGAGAATGTAACGAGTGTTAGGGAAAGATATAGTCGCAAATAAATTGCTTTTTCTTCATAAATTTTTAATTAGACTGCGTCTGTTTGTTGTTAGCACATTATAGTCAAGCACTTGACCATTCGACTGTTTCCACGAAGCATCTAAAGTTGTAGGTAGTTACTTTATCTAAGTAAATTCCGCATTCCTCTTTGCAACAATAAAATACATAAATAAGCCTACTTCGATCTACACGAACATCGGCACCCTCATTGTGTAAAGGCTCATACAAACAGGCGCGACACGCGATATAAGCGCGCGCGACACAAAGGCACCGCTCGTTGCTCGACTTGCGGTGCCTTTGTGTCGCGTGTCGTGTCGCGCCTGTTTGAAGCAGCCTTAACACACTATCAATCATAATCTGAATCATTTTGAAGGATATTGTTAATCCATTGCTTCATATGTCCGTAAATTGTGTCAACAACGTTAATAATGAAATGAAAGTCGTTGAACTGTCAATATGAAAGCCATTGTTGTTGTTAGTGCTTTTCGTAATTGCTCCGCTGACTTAGATACTAAGGTATAAAAGTTACAAGAAATGAAGAAATTATTCATTCAAAATTACTTTTAAATCCGGCTTGTGGAACGCCATCATAATAAACCAAAAGACAGTTACTTATCAAATCTGCTCACACTTCACCTAAACAAGTAATAACCTGTAAGATGAAGCACAACAAACTCCACAATACTTCCATCAAAACATGAATGAAAGCCAGCATACACCTCATTAATGCAGAAATTTTCTTTTCAAATGAATGCAGCCCACATGCCCATCAGTCTGTAATGATGCATCACTCAGCCACATTTCCTGGAAGCCATTTTTTCCCCGATGCTCGCAGACGGCGTGAAGAGATGCGCACACGCACGAACTTGACCTACTTGTTGGAAGTTATGAATTATTTACCGTATACGTTGGCACGCAACGTTTTGTTGGCGGTGTTTAAATTCAATCATTATGCGTGGGGTGAGGTGGTAATGGTGGCGACTAGAGGGTTGTGCTGTGTTCTTTATTTTCGTTACAAAGTATTACCTATAGGATTCAGTGTTCTTTAGGGTTAGAAGAGCAGTACGCTTAAGAGGGAAGCGCTAAGGTAGCCCGCGAAATTCAAATTTTCTTACGTTCTTTGCAATTTGCTGGTCAGTCAAAATATTATTCGCGGCCGTAACAAATATGTATTTACAGAGTCATAATCATTAGAATCAGTAATACAACTTGTTAGGTTAGTATATTCCCAAAATGTCAAGATTTCATGAAATAGTCATTCTGTGGGCTTACTTGGTCTTACAGAGTTGTGTTGATGACTTTAATGATTATAATTCTGTAAATACATATTTGTTACGGCCGCGAATCATATATTAATCAACGTACAACTTAATACTGACCAGCATGTTGCAAAAAACCTAAAAAAAAAGAAAGAATTTCGCGGGCTACCCTGGCGCTTTCGCCTTAACAATCCGTCGCCTTTTCTCATACACTATTAGCATTCTGGTTCACTGTATACCATAATCAGCATATAATGTTCCCACTCCTGGGACACAGACCTTCTCTCTTCGAGAGACACCGGGCTGTAATCTACCACGCGGGCTTAGTGCGGGTTGGTAGATGTCACAGTCATGTCTTCGAATTTTTGAACACTTTTCCTCACGATGTTTTCTTGAACCGTTTTGAGAGCATTCGTGATGAAATTATTTACACAATGATTGTCGTTCACTAGCAAAGGTAAAATTCGATGCGTTTTTAGCCAACTTTCAGTGACGAAGTTTTGTTCCTAAAAGTACAGGTTTTTGTGGTTGATTATGTCTCTAAATGTCTCAAAACTTCGATATTTAGGTAGGTAGGTACTTGTACCTAATAAAAAATTGTAATTCTACATTCAACATAATATCACATCAATCTAAAATGTATTATTATCAAAAATGTATTATTTGCATTTTACATGGATTGCCTGCCTACTGCAATCCTGCCTGCCTACTGGGTAATACGATACCCCTTGGTAAGACTGGTTGTCAGACTTTCGGACTTCTGACTACCCGTAACGACTGTCAAAGATCCACAAATGACAACGGGGACCAACGGCTTAACGTGCTTTCCGAGGCACGGAGGGGTCTTGGTGTGTAAAAATGATCACCCATCCACTGACCAACCGCGGCAAGCGTAGCTTAACCTGATCGAAGGATACGTGCGGCTGGTATCACTTAGCCACAAACCCCTTAATCACCTTAATATCTATCTATTCCTTTATATCTTTCTATTAAGAACCTTTCTAAGTAGTGTTGCCCAAATGCAAGACCAAGACAAGACCTTAGCCAGTCTTGGTCTTGGTCTTGCGTCAATACACCTGGTCTTGGTCTTGGTCTTGGTATTGCGCTCTCAGTCTTGGTCTTGGTCTTGGTCTTGCAGCAAGAGTCTCGCAAGTCTTGCGAGACTCTACTACTTAGACTAGACTACATTCAAATACCTATTAGCCTATTGCTCAGGGTGGCAGGGACATCGACGCGCAACCGCTTACCATGGATTCAGTAGGTACAGACGCCAGCACATCAACCTACTACTATCTGTCAAATTTCTTTAATAGATTTTCAACTTTATCGCTAAAGCATAAGGTTCAAAATTTATTGGGAAAATTTGACAGTTTCGGGTAGCTTAATGTGCTGGCGTCTGTACATGATTCTGGACCCCCCCTGCGTTGAAATTTTTCGTCGGCTTTTTCTTAATTTTTACGTTTTTTTCTGCAATTTATTTACTCTAAACTGTATAAAATCATTATTTCTATCTGACCCAATGAGATTTTTAATTAAATAATTGTAAATTCACTTGTTTCACTTAAAACAGCAATGTAAATAAAACTCGAAAGGGCTCTGATCAGCTGTATCGCTAAAGTTCATTTGCGAGGTCAACACTGTCTTCGTACCTACGCTAATCACTTTCAAATGCCGCCACAAAGGGACCGCAGCGCCAAGCGGTCTCCTCGTATTATTAACGCACTTGAAAATAAACTTTAAAATTATTACAATAAAGTGCATAAATGCTTGAACCTGACAAAAAATGCCGAAGATTGCGGGAATCCCCGCGCGGTGTCGAGTCGGCCATGAATCCCAATGAATCTAACAGACGCGTCACATGAGGCATTTTAATCATCTACATAATTGAATGACCCATTTACTACTTTTATTTTAGATAACGAATCTAAAATAAAAGTAGTAAATGGGTCATTCAATTCATCAAAAATAATTATCCCCTCATAATGATGAGGGGATAATTATTTTTCTAAAACTTCATCGATTTAAGGGGGAAGCGCTAAGGTAGCCCGCGAAATTTAAAATTCTTACGTTTTTTGTAATTTGCTGGTCAGTGAATTTCGCGGGCTACCTAATACCGCTTTCGCCTTAAGTAAAGAAGATTAAAAAAACGTGCAGAAGTGTATTGATAGTCACGTAATTTTTCGATATTTTTTATTATCAACAATAATTTTAGTTTTGAATGCAATTCAACAATGTAATTTACTGTTTCATAAAAAAAATACATCCATTTTCGCATAATCGGGATTGAAACCAAATACCTACTATAACGCCCAAATCTCAGTTTGACTTAACTGCGAGACGCAAGAGTCTTGCAGGCTTAGTCTTGTCTTGCTCAAGTCTTGCAGGGTTCAGTCTTGGTCTTGGTCTTGCTAAAATAAGTCGGTCTTGGTCTTGGTCTTGGTCTTGCAAAAATGCAAGAACAAGACCAAGACTGCAAGACCAAGACCGATTTTGGGCAACACTATTTCTAAGCTTGATTAATTTCTTCCCATGCGACCTAACGCACCTATTAACAAGATTACTTTAGAAATTGCTGCAACATCATAAAGTTTAATTAAAACTCTGACCACTTAATTAAAATTAATAGAAATACATTGTTTAACTTTCTATTAGCGCTATTAGAAAGATACCTTTACGTATTAATCATTATAAAGCTAAAGTTGCGATAAATTGAATAACATAGAAACATAACAGTTTTTAATTAACTATGGACCGTGTAATAAACACCTATAGTTATAGTTACAAGTGCGCAGAGCTGCACACCTCCACCCTATTTCAAGTTAAACAAATATCAACTTTATTTCAATTACAATTAAGTTGATTTCAGAGTGACTAGCATAATTGAAAAAGTTATAAAAATGTTTGAAGTTGTATCGTAAACTGAACTTTATTGTGTATAAATTAAAATTATTTTTCTATTAATTCATATATGATTACATTTTTGGCAAATTTATTTATTTTTTTATTTATTTATTAATAACCAACTTATACTTACAGTTTACACCACACATACAAGTTATTAGTCAATATTTGTAATTACACATGTCATACAATCATAAAATTAGGTTAAACCACATAATAACAACTGGACAAAAGATGAAATTAAATTAAATGTAACAAAATTGGTCAAGATTAGATAAAAATTAGATAATATTACATAAGTTTAGATAAAATTAGATATAATAAGGATAAATTGGAATAGAATTATTAATAACAAGTAACAATTAATTTAATTTATTTACTCCAAGGAAATTGTACTGGGAGTGGCAATGAACTCCAGGTATCGAGTAGCAGTGTCCAGGAATCTCAGTTCAGCACTCGCGAAGACAAATAAATCGCGAACGCAGATTAGGTACTTAATTTTCAATACGTTAATATAATAATAACCCCGTTGGTCTAGTGGTCGCAAACGCTACTGCTTAGCGAGAGGTCCTGGGTTCGGTTCCGGTTCGGGCAGTGGTTTTCTATCTGGAATTTCTCAGTAGCAGCTCGGAGTCTAGATTTGTGCTCGGTTAATGGCTAGTAGGCTTGCCCTATTACATGGGATTTTAATATAACTAGCGATATATGGGTGCTAGTATAAGATCACTTCTGTCCAACCCTTCAGGGATTACAGGCGTGATGTTATGATATGTTAATAATAAGCTGCTGAGCAACACTCTCACCTACTTTACCAAAGTCCAAATAAATCAATTTGATGTAAAATGTAGAGACAGACACAAAGTTTCAATCCCGTGGTCATTTGAATTTGAAAATATAGGTAATAAAAATGGTATGGGTCCCGCCTGCTTCCAACTTTTATTTAATTTAAAATGGGCTTTTCAGTTTTTTTAACTTATGTTTTTTACCGCAGTCCGGTTTTTTATTTTTTTTATTACTTTTTTTATTTCCAGCTTTTTAGTTTACAAATGTGTAAGATTTCGCAGACGATTTAGTTCTTGGTACGTGTTTTTTTACGATTTGTCACTTCAAATTACTTTTAACCATATAAGTTGTATATATTTTTGTAATCACCTTTCAAAACCCTTTATTTTGATACCCCACTCAATATAAATGGGGAAAAAAAATTTTTTTGAAGACGGCGCCAAAAATAGGCCATTTTAATTTTTTTTTTTCAATTTTATATACCCAGTGTCACTCTCACGACTAAGACGAATCTAACGGCACCTCTCAAGCTGAAATCGATCAAGCCGTTTAGGCTACAGTGTGCCCAAGAAATATACATACATACACTCAAAAAACACAACCCTCCTTCTGGCGCAGTCGGGTAAAAAGACATGATAAATGATTTATTTCTGTAAGTAGGTTTTTACAAACACTTTGACACGTCAATCATATTTTAGGGCTCCGTACTCAAAGGGTAAAAACGGGACCCTATTACTAAGACTCCACTGTCCGTCTGTCCGTCTGTCACCAGGCGCAGGCTGTATTTCATGAACCGTGATAGACAGTTGAAATTTTCATAGATGATATATTTCTGTTGCCGCTATAACAACAAATACTAAAGACAGAATAAAATAAATATTTACAGAATAAAATAAACTAGATGAGGTCGGCGTTTCCTATCCGACTATTCTGAGAAGAAAAGCAGTCACAACATGTTGCGCCAACCCCAAATAACGTGGTATAAAGGAATGAGAATGAAGTTGATAATGAAGTGCAAATCTTGGACGGTTAAGAAGTAGGTATACATAAACCTAAATTACTGTATGTACCGTGCATTCGAGATTTATTTGCCAAAAAATGTAAACAAATATGAATTAATGGAAAAATAACTTTAATTCCTACACAATAAAGTTCAGTTTAGGCTACAACTTCAAACATTTTTATAACTTTTTCAATAGTGCTAGTCGCTCTGAAATCAACTTAATTGTCATTGAAATAAACTTGACATTTGTTTAACTTGAAATAGGGTCCGTGGAGGTGTGGAGCACTGCGCACTTTTACTATAGGTAATCGCTCTTCGCTACCACAGTAGCCACACTTCAATATTCAGCCACCACAAATTACATTATGCATCGAACATACTGCAACGCTGGAATCGAGAAATCTCGCGAGATGACAAGCAAATACGATGCTAATGGCTTATTGATTCCGATTTGTAAATATGTAGGTGGGTACCCTCCTTTGTAGTGTAGTACCGACTGTTTGAGCAGCGGTATTAATCGATGTTTATTTACTATTATTATTTACTAGCTGCGCCCCGCGGATTCGCCCGCATAAGTCTCAATCCCGTAGGAATATCGGGATAAAAACTATCCTGTGTCCTTTCCCGGGACTCAAACTATCTCTATACCAAATTTCATCTAAATCGGTTCAGCGGTTTAAGCGTGAAGAGGTAACAGACAGACAGACACACTTTCGCATTTATAATATTAGTATGGATTTATTTATATTTAATAACAAGTAACAAAGAACTCAAGTATGTTAGTAACAATATTTCTTAACAACTACGTTAGTAAACTTAACCTAACACTGCAATAATTATAACAGTTCATAGGAATTCCTGATACAAGCTCAACACCGATGTGGAAAGTTTGCAGCAGCAATCATTTAATGTTAATAATTAATTATTTGATATTATTTGAAAAAGCAGGTAGGTGTTTAGTTCACCCGCAATTAGCTAGTTTTATCATAAATCCTATGTATGCAATAGACTTGTCCTCTAATACCAACAGCCACCGGGACCCTGGCAAAACTGCATACTTTATGCGTAATTTATTTTTCGCAAAACTCCAAAAAAATCTGTTTCATACAAAATTCCAATACGCGGTTAAAGTATAAGGAACAGCTTTTTTATTAGTTACCGACGAAAAATTTAAACGGTTGATTTCAGAATCATGTACTGGTAACCATGGTAACATCTTGCGCGCCCATGCCTATATGTGGATTGCCCTGCAATCCTGTAGCGTTTGCCTAGTTGCACTATAAACCACCATATATAAAACCACCAGTCCAGTAGTCCTGTTATTTGATCCCTGCAGTGAGAGCGACAGTCCGAGGAAGATACATTCTTGGCAAAGTACATATGTGGAGTTATCTAGGAATTTGGATAATTTATGCGAAAATAAACCTCGATACCATGGTCTGCTAAACATCCATTAGCTACTGGCAACTTTTCAGGATATAGAACACCTTCAATGTTTTTAATGGGTTCGTCTATACATAATTGCTTGCTAAGATATACAAATGCACATACTATGGAAAAATAGGCGCCACATAAACAAAATTTAATATACTTTTCTGGGCTCACAGTAGCGTGACTCCCCACACCTTTTCTTTATCACTACTTTACTGACATATCAAATGATCAGGGGGTCTAAAAAGGCCACATTGGCAGAATCATAAAAGGATAACATTTTGAATCATGATATGGCGAAGACAGCCCGTGTTTTTCTTTTTTTCGTAGCACTACTTACGTAGGTATAATCAAAGAGATTGGATTTGGATTGGATTGATTGGTATTTTAGCACAGACAAAAAAGAACTGAAAGATCCTTCACCAATGGGATTTGATACGATTAACTTAACAGTTAACTGTCTATTATGATTCATAATGTTGTCTTTTTAGGCCCCCAGCTAAAACTTTTTGTTCGAATTAATTGAAACAGTGCTTCTTGTGCAGTCTGATGTGTTTGCTTCTGTTTTTGTATCCGTCTGCCACCATGACCGACTTACCAAGTTACTGGGCCAATCTTTTTCTTTGTATTGTTATATTTTCTTTTCCATAGCAGTAAGTAGGGCTTTTAGTAAAAAAAAAAACTGAAGTTTGCAGTGCGGACTAGCAAATAACTCGCCACTAAGTGCATTTGCATAAGTAACAAGTACTAACGATGGTCAAATTTCACCCTGACACGTGTCTGCCATAGAACTGCATAATGGTTTCGTGAATGCATCTAGGGGTCAAGGTAGACTGTCACAGGCTCTCGCGTTAAGGCTCCTACAAACAGGCGCGACACGCGACATAATCGCGCGCGACACAAAGGCATCGCTCGCTGCGCGACTTGCGGTGCCTTTGTGTCGCGTGTCGTGTCGCGCCTGTTTGAAGTTTTGAAGGAGCCTTTATTACGTACTTACACAATAATATTGTGTAAGTACGTAATAAAGACCCCATATTATGGGGTTTATTTATAAATGTTGCTTAATATGGTTTAGTGGCATTTAAACGTCAAAAATGGACGGTTATAGAGTCGCTAATAATTACTTAACTTTAAGTATCGTTTATAAATAAAGAAGTTAGTATAAGTTTTGACAGATGCAAGCATGATTTTTATACTGATATCTATCTCTTTAACGTATGTAGTCTCCGTTCTTAGAGATCTATTTAAGGTGAGTTTTTCTGATCATGGTCCTGTGCATACTAAACGAAAAACGTACCTATTAGTAATAGCCGTATGTACATTGCAGGCCTAAACGAATGAGAGAATCCTTCATCTCTCTCTTAATCTTCGCCAAGACCCTCCAATAGTAAGCATACATAGATAAGCATAGTATCAGTAATCATCTAACATGTATTTTTCTCTTTCTTTCCAGCCACAAGGGCCCTTGGTACGGCCCTTGGACGACGCCGACGGTGACGGCGACCGGCGACTGACCGAGGTACCCGCGCGGGCCGCCACCGCCGCCCGCGCACCCGCGCTGAGCACGCATGGGGACGGGGAACTAGGGGGAATTGGGGAAAATTGGGGGACTTGGGGAACAGTGGCCAGGGGAACGCACCTAAAGACACTTAGCTCTAGAGTTGGACGACCTAAATCACCAGCTGGTACAGTTTAGTTTATGAATGACACTATTTAGTTGTAACTTTGGACGTGTTGCATTTCGGACTTATCACATCTGATACAGTGTAGTAGGTATGTAAATTAGTTTTTCGTTGAGTCCATATTGGTGTCTTAGTATTGCTATTTAATTATTGTGTGACACTCACACAATCGCAATTGCTTTTTTTTGACAGTTCATGTCCATTGCGAACTATAATTATTATCATCGCAATGACATCGTTGAGCTGTCAAAATGACTGCGATTGCAAGCGTTCTATGCAATATAGACGCAGCTCTATCTGCTAGCCAAGCGTTAAACAGCACTGCTAAGTTCTCAATATGAAACCAATGTTAAACTGTTAAATTATAATCACAAACTGATACTATTTATTTCTATATGTGTATTATAGTTTTATTGTCAGACATTGGCAGAGAATATTCTTACCGTGACCAAGTTATATTCTAGTTCTATAAAATTAATACTCGGTAATTTTACTTTGTCCAACTTCTGACTTCGTTATCGTCACATTAATTATCTTTAAGTAAACTTAACACCTAACTGACACTAGATTATTTCAAATCTGCACAAAATGTTTTTTAGTCAGATTTTTATTGTCAGACAGGTGTCAGACTCAAACCGAAAATGTTGTTAAATATTTTTTAAGATATCACAACCGCTCCTACCTAAATCATTGTAAGCAAATTGATTGTCATCGTTTACGTGAGCTGTCTTTTAAATTTTGTGGAGAAACATCATCAATTTGTTTTAAAAGAACGTTATAATCTTGGCTGTTAGCAAGTTTAAAGCAGTAATCACTTATGGCTGGGTTAATACGCCTATCTAGATGCAGCCAAACTGTGGTAACATGTAGTTAAAAATTCACCATCTTATACAAAAGAAGCTATAACTTAGACCTAGCCTAAAACTGCGAGACATTTACTGTGTTTTAAACATTATTCCGACGAATTGACAACTTAGACTCGGGTTTAACGTCAGTTTTTGTACTTAGAACTTTAACTTTGCCGGATTATAGTTCGATATTTAAAAATGGCTCGATGGTTTTACCCTGGGTCGAAAGATAAACCTTGTTTTGTAATAAGACGGTTTGACATCTGAATGTACCTGTCACAAAACAGCATTTTATTGATGAATGTCTCGCGTATTTTCTGCTTTCTTAGGGGCTGTGTCCAAGGCGTGTATTATACTGACGCGCGTTCCATGTAACACGCGCCGTCAGAGCGTCGAAGGCGCGTCTTCTGTCTTCAATAAAACAGCGCTAGTTGCGTTTACAGGTGCCGCGTTTAGTTTATGACACGTCGTGTGTATAGGCCCTTACATTTCAAGATAATATCCATATCCACGGTCACACTACATAATCGATTTGTAAAATAATACATAAATTCAAAGTAAAATATAAAATACTTCTTATTTTACATCGACGGTTGATTATTGTACACTCTTTTTTATACTTTGATGATGTTTTCGTTAACCGAAACTAAAGCCATGACAAACCGTAACAAATACAATTTCACTTTTTTATTATTTTTATTTTGTCAGCCAATGGCCACAATTCTAATGTAAAAAAACTTTTATTTAAACGGTACACAGTATACAGAGTATGGTAATGATGGTTTCTGTAAATAAAAAAAACTGTTTTATCCTAAATATAATCTTTAAAAATTACTAATGTTTTTGCTGAACATAGTGCTTAATTACTAGCACTAACGTCTTTCTAAGTTTCCTTTTGATGCGACACCTGTATATTATGTCTGTACAGCGAAAACATTCAATTCCATTCACAGTAAGAAACTATTAGAGCCACGAGTCGCCGTTAAGTTTTTCTTTTCTTTTAGATCATCTAGCGTTACAGTTTGTAGAAATAAATTCCCCTCACAGCCACCTGGCCACAGCCAGACGATAGCGAACTTTATGTAAGTGATTTAAGGTGCAATTTTAAAGGAGACCCCCTGAGCCCGAATGGTGAACGAATTGATCCGTCCGATGTTGTGAAACCCCCGTGTCGTCGCTCGGTGCGGTAGTCCCGTACTGTGGACTGTCTCTTTTAGGCCACGTTACCATTTCACGACAAATCGCGCAGTTTCATCTACATCGACACCTCAATAACATAATCGTTAATGCATAAGTGTATAGAGCCGTCGATGTATATCGTCAATGCACGATTTGTCGTGAATGCCACGAGGCAACATAGCCTGTGAACTGATCTGTATAGTAACTTTCTTATGATGATGCCAAGGGGACGGTTAGCTCGTTCCGATCATGTATAAAGCTTTAATTTTTAGTGTTAATTATGCGTCACTTAGCTGAGGCTCTTTGAGACATTTAAAATTTAAAAGATCTCGAAAATCTACATTTAATTTATACATCAGAGTGGTACATAATTGGAGAGGGTACATCTGCATAAATTGACTCAGCGATGTGGCGGTGACGTTGATGTCATTTAGGTGTCCGCGGCAGGGCCAGGCAATTGAGAGCGGGACCGAGAACCCTCCCCTACACAACTACAGGCAATTACAACTGAAATATGAATTCCGATGTCATGACGCAATTACAGGACATCTTCAGGGAACAGGACTTATTTTATGGGTATTCCAGATCCATATGGAACAAATAGAACATCATTTTAACGCACGCACACATGGGTACTTACCTTATTTCAGACTTGCACCTATGCCCGTTTTGGGCAGCCTTAAAAGATACACTGGGCCAAAACGACTAACAATTCCAAAAATACACTAATGGTACCTATTTAAAATTCTAAATATCTCTATTAATACCTAGGTAGATAACTTACCTACTAGTAAAAGTACTCGTGCCTAGAAATACTTCTGAAGATTACCGGAAGTGGCAAATTGCTCTCAATTACATGATGAAGCCGCGTATACCTAATTGCCATATTATCTATTATATACTTGTTTATCATTTTGCCTAATGCAGATAAGTTCACATTATCTATGTGTGTTCATTGGAACGGAATTGCAAACCCACCTCTTAGGAGCATCTACAATTTACGCTTAAAATATTTTACTTGGATGATGCGCTCATCTTTTGTTAAAAGACAAGGCGGGATGGATGAAAGTAGTGGTAAGTGGCTGTATTTTTTCCTATTGTATTAATTACTTTTTTTATCTTTTACATGAACTCTCTATTTAGATATTTTGTTAAAATAGCACAAAAAAAGCTGCAATAAAAACCTACAGTCTAAAAAATTCAATCAACTAAGTTTTCGCAGTCGAAAATTCGTCGGCCTTGTCCAGCCAGACGCAATTCCCCGAAAATACCTACGTGTCTGCATGGTGGGTGCTTCATCAAATTAAAAGCTACATATCACGTAGGTATAGCTATAGATCTCCGGCGGCTGCCATGACAACCATTTAAAGCCGTTAAATCCGAGCGCAGGGATGCTCGCAGTTAGCGCACATTATTCTGACATTTGATCAAAATCGATTACACACGCTTCGGTCATCTCGGCCATTTTCTCATGCGTAGGGAAGCTGTTTTACTTACAAAATGTTGGTATTATGACGCAAAGTCCTTCTGGGTTGATTATTTTTAATTTTGTGTATGTAAGAAAAGGTAACTACGTATCTGCTAAATAACCAACGGCCTTATTTACCCATGCCCTTATTAACCCGACATGTTTCGTTACTTACGAGTGATGTACAGTAAATTGTGGATGCTCAACCAACCATATCCGTATATTATAAGATGGTGCGTCAATAAGTACAGTTACAGAGTACGTGCGTAGTGCATAATACTTTATGTTTAGTTGTGATATGATACAACATGCGCCGAGGTGTGGCGTTAGTTCCAAATAGGTGCAATCCATGTCGGACTGTATGTATATCGTAGTTAGAAAAGTTAAGCGGAGGTACGATGCATTTAATTTATGTGTAGGGGCTTGTGTGGGTCGGATTTGTTATTCAAATCATTGTTTAATGTTACGCGTATCAACCCGATGTATCGTCGATGTGGATAGAGATGCTATAAGATGTAAAGTGATCTCGATATCCCTAAACCAACGCCATCTGTCGACGGTAATATTAAACTCAGTATTTTAGTTGTAAGTAACAGTTCGACCTGCATCAGCTTCATTTATTATTAGACAGAACCTCAAGGTGACTACTGTTAGCATCGATCAGATATTAGGCTATCAGCAGTCGGCATGGCGTCTAAATCTGGTTAAAATGAGAGTAGGCAAAATACATAGTTCCAGAAACGAGATGAGTAGAGACGATTACTTTTGTTGGCTATGAACATTTGAAGACATGTAATTTGTCAAATATGGTTATTATAGAATAACATTTACCTAAATGGGTTAAAGTAGACACTGCTGTAACATGTTTAAATTATAATTCAGTGTTTTAATAAGTAATAGTAGAAATGCAAATGATTTCACATAATTTAAGTTTAGGTGTCCGCAACGTATCTTTGATTGCGGACAAATAAAATAATTGCATCAACAATCTTACTGTTGCACGTAAACCACAATTTAGTCAGTGTGGACATTAACCAGTTGTAGCATTTAAATATCTCAATGTTCGTTTGTGTCAATCAATGTGATGTTTTGCTTCAAGAATTTCATAATAATCCGAATATAATAATTATAATATAATAAATATCTGTAGTGAAGAAGAATTATTCTCATTTTAGCCAGTGTAAGTCTGTGTTAGTGTCGTAATATTGATGTCGATTCGTGTTCTTATGACTTATTGAACTTTCACCATGATTGTATGAAATAATCGTAATAATATCAACTTTGTGACCACTGAATATTGTAAACTTTAAATTCTACTTTCCGTTGCAGTTTTTGCACTCATTGATGACTCTGTAAAAATATTGTAATGGTCTATGAATGAATTTAAAGTAATTAGGATTTTTGGTAAGCCCTGTAACAATGTACCTAACTAATATGTATAAGATTAAGGAATTTATTGATATTAGTAATATGCAATAAACCAGTTTATTTGTTACAACTATTTACTATATAATTCACTGTGCAATGTATTTTAGTATGTATTATATTATGTTTGACAATTGATAGCAAATATGTTATTTCATTATTATTTAAGTGAATTATTAGCAGTATTCGTCCTCAAAAAAGTTATAAGAACACAAACTCGATGTTAGAAATTATAAAATAATACCTTTTTATTAAAAAAAAAATCTATTTATTTCGTTATTTTTTAAGTTTTCGATGATTTTAATTGTTCTCGTTACTTTCCTTGGGAATCTTTATCAATTTGTAGTAATTAGTAAGTACAATTCTCGCGCAGTATGTAACAACGGGGATCGAATGGCCGGTGTGTCTAAGTATAAGAAAATTATTATTGATATAAAAACTACTTTTCTAATGTACAATTCCATTTTTTCTATTCCGGTGTCACTATTATTGTGTGTGCCCGTATTAGCCGGTTACTGCCGGCATTGACGGTTCCATCCCCGTTCGGAAGACGCAGTGTTGTTGGTTATTCTTGTTCGTGACTACTCACTATTCCAAAAGTTTCCTGATGTAATTTATTGACTTGAATAATGAAATTACGCTTCTAAAGTGTATTACGTATGTAAATATAGGACAAACTAATACCTATTATTGATAGTGAATGTTGTAATTTGTATATAAGTAACGAAAATTAAATTTTAAATACATAGATAACATTGTGCGTATTTATTTCTTTTATTATCTCCCTAAAATACCTCCTATCCTTATCCGAACATATCAAGCAATGACATCTACATCGTTAGTCACAGTTGAGAGTATCACTGGTAATGTATGAAATAGCCGGCTATAAGTGCCTATGAATCGATCGATGCACAAAAATGCTTTAAGCATCAGTAGTTTCTGATAAGGAATCCAATGAAACAATGATTAAAAATCAATATACATAAAATATAATAATAATAACACATTATTTTACACATTTCGACTGGGTTGTACAATGTTTAACTGGGATCGGAAATGTATAGAATTGAAATTACTTTGTACAATATGTATACAATCATATAAATACGTGTGAACGTGTATTAAATATTTTTACACACTTCATATTACAAAAACTAAACATCATTATATGAATGGACATCTTTAATAGTTTGTTTTTCCTACCCACCAAGAGATGGCGCTAATACAAATTGTTCACTACTTAGTTCCAATAGCACGCAATAGATGGCAGTGTTACAAATCCCGTGATGCGTGTTCAACATCACTAAGGCGACGGTTACCCGTAAAGTATTTATTGTGATCCGTCAATACAGTATTTGTTGATGGATTTCAGTTTTTACTGATGGATTAATACACTGGGCTACACGTTCAATATTTATTACGTCAGTATTGTGTCCGATCTCCTGCTATATAAACGTCTAAAATGGCCACAGAGCTGAAAATTAAAGCTAAAAATTATTATTTGAGCACTTAGTGTAAATAAAAAGGTCAAGCGAAAGCGATGGGCAAAAAATATTAAATTATTAAATTTTTGTAATCTTTTGAAGAACTATCCCATATCTTTGTATTTTTTTTTTTTAAACGTTGCCCCACCTTAGGAATTACTCCTGTATCGTGGGTGCGTTTACAAACATTTCAATTCACATACACAAACAGCCAGACCCGGAACAACTACCTGTAGGCAATACAAATATTTGTTCCGTGCGTATATCTCTGGAAATACTTCTAAATTTAGGATAAATTCTTTTAAAACTTCCTGATCTTTAGTACGTTACGAGAAGGTGCGGGGCGGCGACAACGACGGTGCATCCGCCTCTACAAGATCAAAAAAGTCGTCCGTCTCCATCGCTAGCGTAACGCGTACTGACGTGATAAATATTGACGCGAGGCTACACGATCAATATTTATCATAATCCGACGGATCATCAATACAGAATCAAGAAATCTAGAAATCCATTAATAAATAATGACATACATCAATACATTAGGTTACACGTTAATTAAATACCACGATACGTCAGTATTTACTGATGGATCACAGTAAATACCTTACGTGTAACCGTCGCCTAATACTTTGCTATTATGCTTTTTCATACAATATTATAATACTACTTGAGATCGAATTTAGTTAAAAAGCTATTGACAATTGAGGCTATAAACGCGCTAGACACCAAACTACGTATATTTCCACGTCAGGATGGGTACGTAGTGGGTCAGCCTCATAAAAAGAACATTCCTCAAGCAATTTCAGACTACAGCAGTACAGCACATGTTTGGAGACAATACAAAATATTAAATACATTATTAAATATAAAATCACAGCTGCGAAGTAGCGCTAAATATACAACACACGCCTTAACAGTGGTCTACTGGGTATACCTAGTATGTTACATTGTTAGGAAAGTATAACTTATGGTTAGATAGGTTATTGGGTAATATTAAACGCGGATTTGCTTTAGCCGGTCGTAATCATAGAGGAAACATATAGAATGTTTTTTTTACCGGTTCCAAATTTTTACAGGGTGTTCAACAACTTTCACTATGGGACCAACTCAGAAAACACGAAAAAAAAAATCTGGTGTTTCACACCTGATTATTTTTTCGCATTTATGAGATTGGCTCATAAATGCGAAAAAATAATCAGGTGTCCCATACAAAATTTCAATACCTACTCGACGCTAACGGACAGCTGAGAATGTTTTCGCGATTACGATGTTGCTCCCATGAAGAAAGTTGTTCAGTTTGATAGTCTGCACTGTAACACACCCTTAAATATGACCACACATTTCTTATGATGCTGTATAATTTAATAAACCGTTCAGTATAACGTGTTCTGCGCATAAATATTACCCCTTACAATTTAATTGTTACCATATTTTATATTGAGTAGACGAGCACCACTCCAGGCTATATTTGTAACTAGCAGCGCCCCGCGGTTTCACCCGTGTCGATCCCGTTCGAAAGACGCGTGGCGCCATCTATTATCATAATAACGTTATTGTTGTTTGCCTCGGGAACACCACTTTTTTTCGGGATGAAAGGTACCCTATGTCCGTTCCTGTACACCTGACAACGTATATGCAAAAGTTCAGGATGATCGGTCCAGTGGTTTAGGCGTGAAAAGGTAACAAACAAACAAACTTACTTTCGCATTTATTACTTAGGATGACAATATTATTGTGATGGTATTCGTTTTTATCCACGACGGTATGGATACGGTATATGCGTTTGGGGTGAGAGGATGTGTGTGCAAACCCATGTTGCCATTTATCTCCAAAACTACTAGTCCGATTTTGATGCGGTTTTCAGTGATGGGTTTGGATTTGTTAAGAATCCTTTTAACAAACTTGATGATACCGTTTCATTATCTCGAAGCACCTTTGAAAAGGCGATCAAGGCATTACTTTGTTCCACGGCTAGGTTAGCATCAGGTTCGGCTAGGGTAGCGCTTCCTCAGTATGTCAGGATATATTGCTTTGAGCTGACCATCATTTATCCAAACAGGGCGACTGTCTTCTGAGCAATGTGATGATTGCCGAAGTTGACAAGCCAAACGTTCTGTTATTACATAATTTTGTCGCGAAAAAAATTTAAAAGATCTTTTTTATAAAGTTGTGATGTTTTAAACATTACTTATAGCAACAATAAGGGTCTGTTTTCAAGTGTAACAAATTATAAAATTAAAAAGTTCGTGTAATGCTTCTATGGTGCAATTTCCTAGTGTGTACAGTCTAACAAATGCTATTAATTACTGTTACATAGGAAAACAGAACTTATTTTTATTACAATACAATCACAATTCCTTTAGGGTAATGTTAATTCATCTAATACTCAACATAGTGTGTAAAAATAACGTAGCCAAGCAAAAATCAGCTTTAAAGTTTCAAGAATTTAAGATAAAAGATTTTATGTGAAGGGTGATTTTTGCTTGGCAGTTGGAGTCTATATTATTATTATTATTATAGGTATAAATAATTACAATTACTTGTATCACAAAATCTCATATATTGCATCATAGTCGAGGAGAATATACAAAGATTATTTCAGATTATGCTAGTCACGTCAAAAATCTAAATATTCAGTTGTAAAAGAGATTTTGTGAACTTATTTAGCAACTATCCACCTTCGAGCACTAACAATAAAGGTCATATTTCATCTAACTGCAGGGACGCAGATGTATAGGAAACAATAGTGTAAAATATAAACATTTAAAATTACATAATAGAATTATTGCACTGGACACTAATCCTAGGCAGACTATTGCCAAGTCTAGACTTTAACTAACGTATAAATAGTAATAATAATAATTGAGACAGTACAAATACTTGTTTAATTTAATCAAATATAATGTTCTACTTTTATGTCACCAGTAAGCTCAGGTCAATTTGTGACCAGGGTCAATTTATGATCAAAGTCAGTTTGCAGCAGGATTAGTAGGTGTTTTTAGTCAATATGTGACCAAGGCCAGTCTGTGACTACTGTGACAAGGGTCACTTTCTGACCAGCCAGTTTGTGACCAGTCAGTTTGTGATCTAAACCATTATGACAAAAGATTGTAGTATTAGGTTTCCCCGTATATCCTTAGCTTATATAAATAAACTTTTAGCTTTATTGATAACAGGTAACTACAAAAAACATGCTACGCTTTTAAAGTAGAACTTTATTTCATATTTTTATTTGACAAAACGCCAATCACATTAAATAAATAATTCATTGAATCAGATTACAATTTTTGCATTATTTTTATGAGGATTGATGGCAGATTTATTTAGTTGAAAGTTTTTCAGAGAACAGTTTTTCAGTAAGGCCTTTATTTTTTTATAACCAACGCCACAAAATGAGTTTGTCCCACGCACGACGCAAGTAAACATTAAATTATAATTGTTTTCTTGTTTTGTAAGTTATTTAACCCCTCAATACTTTATTAAATATGTACCTGAACAATTCCTTTTGGATAAATTAATAAATCATATTATGCATTAATAAATAATTACACATATATATCTCACTCGTATAGCGATACTTAACACAAACGTACATTATTATTATTATTATATAATTTGTGTATATGCACCCGATGTACACAATATAATAATATACATTATCATAATTATTTTATAACGATGAATAATATTCTACAGTTAAAAACCTAAGGGCTGGGACCTACACGCTGCACCGTTTTCTGAAACCCATGCTACCTCTCACATCTCTTTTTTACTCTAACTTAGTTGTTATCACAACAGCTGATAACAGAAAGTCAATCCCGCAATTAAAACATCCAAAATCTAGTCACAATCTCATCTCAGCGACAATCAATGTCAAAAACTTGACAAAAATTTAGGGAAATTTAGGTATTTTTGGCAGATTATCACCGATATCAGACTGATCAATTTTTTAAAATTACGAATTGTCTCTCTTATATTTTACCATTAGATACTTGGGTTTCAGAAACCGAGGATTAGTTTTGCAGGTAAGCGACTAAGTTTCGTATAAATCTGGAATAAATAAACATAGATTGCCAGTCAAATTATTTCTTTTTTACAATTCTGACACTACATCCAAAATATACTATAATCTATACATTTTTTTTTTCCTTTTTTCGTTAAATGCTAGTAGTATTTCAAACTTTCTTATGTTAGTCGCTCCTCTGGATAACTAAAAATTAAGAGCCCCATCCATGATAGAAAATAAAGACAGTTACTATTTTTCTTGATAATACATATAGTTGCTTAAATATTGTAGGCTCAAAGTTCCATAATTAAGTTTGAGACGAAAGCGGGTAGCCCGCGTAATTCAAATTATCTTACTTTTTTCCAATTTGAAGGTCAGCATCGGTTTATATGTTGAACCAAATATTATTCGCGGCCGTAACAATTATTTATTTATAGAACTACAATCATAAAAATCATAAATTTTTTTCTCTTTCAGTTCATATTACTTTTTTGTTTTGGTGTGCGGTGAAATCCTCATGGACTTCCTCCATCGTGGGGGTGACAGAGGGGCATGCCGGACTCTCACCGGCTAAAACCACCGCACAGTGTTTAATTTTACACTTGACCTTTAATTTTAGTCAGACTTCATTTTTATGGAACAATGCAGTTTTGTAATTAACCGAAAAATTTAGATTAAGTAAAGATCCTTAATCAATCTATATTAATAAATAAAAAAATTTCTTGATCAGATACGCTTACAGAATTTATTTAATCTTTTCTCTAGGTGAAAGTCACGAAATACAAATTATTTTTTTTATAAAAAAAAAGTATTTGAAATACACACTGTGTGTTCTAACTCTTGCGTTTAAAATGCATTTCTTGATTGATTTATGCGATAAACAGCATAGGGAAATTTTTTGAGTGAAATCAAACACTGTGCACCGCGGTGTGCCTCCCCTGCCTATGGCCGGGGTGCAGGATTTGCATAAACATCCACCGACCTATTGAATGACCTTTTTTATGACATTTGAGGTCAATTCTGACTAAAGGAGTTGCATTGCTGATTCTTATGATTATAATTCTCTAAAGTCAAATATGACTTTAGAGACGGGTTACGGTCGCGAATCATAATTTAATTAACATACAACCTGAGACTGACCTGCGCATTGCAAAAAACTTAAGAACATTTGAATTACGCGGGCAACCTTCACGCATCCACCGGTACATGCCACCGGTTTACGGAGTAATTAATTTCGTGTTCCAACCTTACATTTTTACTGGGATACCAAGATGTAATTTTCTTTTGAAAATGATTTTCGTCCCAGGACACTGACTTGCAGAAGAAGTTCAAAGTAGGTCAGGTAGTTCAAAGTATTAAAGATTAACAATCGTCTCATTTAGATAACCTTTATATTCTAGTATGGACGAGACACTTAATATGAATAATGCCCAGCCCGTGAAGTATAAATTTTAGCTACTTACTAGAAGTACATTAGGCGTAAGTCTTATTTTGGTTGGACGCTTCATACATACTTTTTGATGAATTGAGATCTGAAATGGGAATAACAATCGTATTAGATTTTTATACATAAAAACAGCGATTAGAATCAATTCTATTTTGTTGTAATTTTTGACGTTCACTCAACTTGCCTTTTATGTGCCTGTTTGAAATAAATGCTTTGACTTTGACTTTGGCTGTGGTGACCCAGTATTAACAGCCCCGACGTAGGAGTATAAGTCGTGGGTTCGAACCCAGCCAGGCGCTTAACTTTGCGTAAATAATTTCATCATCACTGCTTTTAAGAGCGTTTACGATGTACGGCAGTTCATACAAAATTTCAAGCCCTTGTTTTTCGAAATGAATGAACCGATTTTAATTAAACTTCATAAGCATAAACAGGATACAAAGGTCTAAAAAGATAGTAACGAGAACATTTTGCCTACAACATTTTTGCCTACTAAAATGACTTAATTTACGTCAAGTGCTGATTAATTTGACAGGATTAAACTAAAATTTATCTTCTGTCCTTTTCTTAATGAAATAGAAAGAAAAAGATGCACTGAAGTTAAATTTAGTTTAGTTTATGAAAAAGGGAATCGGCGCCAGTGATAAATTAATAATCATAAGGGACTATTTCTATCTCATGCTTGACAAACAGTTCCGTGATAACAGTATTGTTATTGCGGAATTCAACTTGCATTGCAGCAGGTAACTATTGCAAAGAATGAGAAGGGCTTCTTGGTAGTGCATAAGTGTCTTTAAATAGTAAGATAGACCGTTTATCGGCACTCTGTAATTGAAATAAATCCTTGGATTTACGACTACTCCGAAAAGGACTTTATTAATGAAAACAAGAGCGAGTCGGAATCGCGCACCGAGGGTTCCGTACCATCATGTTTTTAAATTTTCATCGGTGAGGCCTATATTCGTTAGAGAATTTTAACACTGCGCACTGCGGTGTAGAATATTGCAGTTTTAGGCCAGCGCCATCTCTTGACCGATAGTGAAACTAGTGTAACTTTTGTTGATGATTTTTTTTAAAGTATGCTATTTAGAGACATCGTTTTATTTTTCCTGTAATCTTTACATAAACTTCTATCACATAGAATTATTTCAGATAGGTCTCTTTGCAAACTTCGGAGATAAGAGGGGGAACAGTATTTTTTTTTTACATTTTTCATCAAATCAAAAACTATGCGGCCTAAAAAAAGAAAAAATGTTTGAGAATGTGCAAATTGCGCTCTTTCATATGATACCCCACATGCCCTAGAAGACCCACTTCGAATTTTTCAGACCCTCTAAGTCACTGTTGCAAAATAAATATATATATTTTTATTTATTTCTTATTTGCAAAAGTGGGCAATCATCATATAAAACTATTCCAAATTTCAAGTTGATAGCTAATGCTATCAAGAACTACTAATGTAGTTCTTGAGGTATCTAGCTGTGACAGACAGACTTAGTCTGACCATAAAAGTTCCGTTTTACCATTTTGGTACGTAACCCTAAAAATAAACATAACGTAACTTGAACTCACCGATTACTTTTCTAACAGCGACAACCGCAGCGCTTCATCAAAAGCGCGCTGTTCCGCTGCAAGCTGCTGTTCGCGCGACGCCTGCTCACTTGCCGACAGCGCTAAAGCCGCTTGAAGGTCCGCGTCAGCATCCACATCAGCTATATGATCCTCCACCGGCTCTTCGGGCGTCGTCGCGTTCAGCGTCACCGTCGCCAGCGATGCCTCTATCGCTCTGTGGATAACTAGCGAGTTAGCATCTAGCGTGGCAGCTACACTATGTGCGGCGAAATAGGTTGGGGACAAAAAGGTTTCGCATTCTTTCTTTTTTACTTTTCTTTTTTGAAGTGAAAACTTAATTAGGCGTGTTGGGCATTTTTTGACATGGGAAAAACCATTGAACTCGCGCCACTGTTACCGTAAACGACACCGCGCGTGTTTTGTTTATAAGACGATTCAAAAAATACCCGCTTCGGATGTGTTCGGCTGTTCTCGGGATGTACTCGGTTTTAATGTATATCCGATAATGTCAGTGAGTGATTGCAAAGTATTCTGTTTGTGTTTTGTTTTCACTTATGTCGGCACTTCCGGAGTGCCACTGTTTTTTTTTTCGAATCATGGTCTTGTGTTGCCTTATTAGCAGAGATCGGAATTGGGTGTGTGAAAATACCTAAAGTGTGCAGCGAGACATAACATGAGCTGTTACAACCACTTAAGTTAACCGGTTTTGAATTTTACCGATTTAGTTTCGGTTTTTTGTTTTACATGTTCTTTACCTTTGAAAAACCGAACTATAAACATTAGCAAGCTGCTAATACAGTTTTAAATTAATTTTTGGTTTGAACTTTTCCGGTTGAAATTCGGGTTTTAGTTCTACTTGTTCTGTACGTCTGAAACACCGAATTTTACACATTTGCAAGCTGTAATACAGTTTTAGTTTTTTTTTTTGAAAAACCGAGTTTTAACCGGAAAAGTACAAAACAAAAATTAATTTAGAACTGTATTAGCAGCTTGTAAATGTTTATAGTTCGGTATTTCAAAGGTAAGGAACATGTACAACAAAAAAACCGAAACTAAACCGGTAAAATCCAAAACCGGTTTAACTTAAGTGGTTGTAACAACTCCATATTATGTCCCGCTGCAAACTTTAGGTATTTTCACACACCCAATTCCGATCTCTGCTTATTAGTTCTGTAATGTTAGTAATGCTGATGTTTACTTTCGGGTTTCTCACGATCCGTAAAAACAACTGTCAAA
Organism: Luperina nickerlii; assembly: GCA_963855955.1. NCBI lineage: Eukaryota > Metazoa > Arthropoda > Insecta > Lepidoptera > Noctuidae > Luperina > Luperina nickerlii. The sequence continues at coordinate 20,691,689 of OY979676.1, read as the reverse complement.
GATCCACGAATGACAGCCGGGACTGCTTAACGTGCTTTCCGAGGCACGGAGGGGGTCTTGGTATGTAAAGATTGCCCATCACCGGACCAACCGCGGCAAGCGTAGCTTAACCTGAACGATCGTCCCGTACGGCTGTTATTATTTAGCCACAAGCCCCTCGTGTGGGAGACAGAGAGAGTGAGAGTTATATCTTTCGTCTCTCTCGTGTAACGAAATGTGCATAAACGTGACGCGTCCTTGAAATTTATCTCTTAATTCTCGTCCTAAAATCGAATCGCCGTCTAAGAAGTTTCAATTCCAAAATTGCGAGTACCTAGCACTGTACAATTAAAAGTAGATCTCGAATGCTAAACCTATTTGTTCCACAAGTGAATCGAACGTGGGGATCAGAACGTGGATCAGAATAGCTCTAACCTATCGAATATTTTTTAGGTCAACATAGCGTAACATCTAATGAACAGTTAATCTCAGTTAAGAGATAAATAACTGCATATTATATGTATGTAATTGAAAACAATGCTATAATACGAAATAAAAGGAAACGGAAAGTTAACCTTACACAACTTATAGAAGATTGTTGCATCGAGCGCAAAGTGAGTTATTAATGCACGAGAGTTATGTTGGTGCCCGAGCGCATGCGAGGCCACTCAATTAATACGAGTGCATTAATTACTCACTTTAGCAAGGTGCGTAATCTACTTTACTTTCAACTACCAATCTACCTACCGTGATAAAATATACCTACTCAAAATAAAAACTCAGTTAATGAAAACAAAGCTTTCCCAAGCTTTTAAATGTTTATCCCACGACTTTTGCGGCAAAAAGTTATTAACAATTTCATTTGCAGCTGTTTTTATACTTTCTGGAGTTGCATTCATATCGCTATCGCTATTTCCATTTTTAAAATATTTTCTTGCTAAATATGAAGTATCAAAGTTTACAATGGTGCAAAATGCGCGCCATTTGTTTTTTTTTTTTCATCAAGTCGGTTTTATTCAAACGATTTTTATTTTCAGTGAGTATCTTTTTGATCTAATGCATACATTTTATATTAAACTTAATAGGAGACATTAAACCTCTGTGGTAAATTTATATCTAAATAAAAAATAAAAAACAGTGCATTAATGAAAAACTGTGCAACCATGAGATATCATACAACATTTCTGCACTGTTTTGGTTCTAAGCAAAAAATACGTCCTTTGTGATCGATTTTGTAGTGATTAATGATAACATTACTATGTAGTTGAAAAAAAAACATTATTATTTCACGGCATATCATTTCCGGTATGTTTAAAATAACAATGATTTCATTGGTACCTTATTAGTATATCCATTGATAATTAGGTAAATCATTTTGCACTTAACTAAACAAAATATCTGAATAACGAACCTGAGTAACTATAGACTGTTGATTTTAGATGTTTATTATGAAGATATTTCAATATATATGTTAACTCAGATGTTAAACGGAGATAATTTATGCAAAATTTACTTGATAAAATTCCTATAAATATTGCAACAAACGCTGAAGAACGCAAAACTAAAGACGACACCAAACGACAGTCTCACGTTCTACATTTAAAACAAGTATTAAACAACAATCAAAAATGTTAACTAGGTATTTTGTGCCACTGTTTTTGATATCTTTACAATGCGTGAGAGCAGAATTCTCGTTAGAAGATATCACATTGTCTTTGGCGAACATTCCCGAAGATGGACGACTGGACTTCTGCGCGCTCATGAACAAATACAACTACCCGTGCGACAGACACCAAGTAATCACCGAAGACGGGTACAATTTGACCATGTTTAATGTTCCTGGAGATAAAGAAAAACCAGTCCTCTTGCAGCACGGCTTTGTGGACTCTTCGGACACCTGGATAATAAGAGGACCTGATTCCTTAGCAGCGTGTCTATCCAACAACACCTATGATCTTTGGTTCGGCAACACGAGAGGTAATATGCATTCCCGAGCTCATACAACTCTAAACCCCAACCTTTTAGAGTTCTGGGAGTTCAGCTTCCACGAGATGGCTCTCTACGACATGCCAGCCATGATCGACTACATTTTAGAAAAGACAGGACAGACAAAACTTCAAATCATCGCGCACTCTCAAGGGAATTCAGTGCTCTACGTATTGGGAGCGCTGAAACCAGAATATTGTTCGAAAATCAAGAATGTTGTATGTTTAGCTCCGATAGCGTATTTGGATAAAGCTCTGAATCCGCTTCCCTTGACATCTTTAGTAGTAGGTCCTCTCTTAAATGCGGCATCAGGCTTTATAGGGCACGGCGAGTTTTTAAGAAATTCTTCGGAGCTAGTGGCGTTGTTCCGAACCGCATGTACACAAAAACTGGTGGGGTACGAGGTGTGCGGGGAGGGGCTCGCGTCGGTGATGTTCGGCTCCGACTCCGAACAGTTCGAACGCGAGTTCGTTCCGATAGCTTTCAGCCACTACCCTGGCGGCTCATCGATGAAGAACGCCATACATTTACAACAAATCGTATTATCGAAGAGGTTTCAACAGTTCGATCATGGCATCGGGAATTTGAGAAAGTACGGTAGTATCAAGCCCCCGACTTACGACTTAAGTAAGGTTCCTTTTAACGTTTCTTTGTATGTCGGTGAGAATGACCGTTTATCGGCCATTGAGGATGTGAAACGTCTCAGGGAAGAGTTGAGCCACGTTGCAGAGTACTACGTCATGCCCTATAAAAAGTGGAACCATATAGACTTCGTTTGGGGCAAGTACATGTCTGATTACTTGTTTATTCCCGTACTTGAAACCTTGAAAAAATATTATTGATTATGTGTGATAAGGTGATAACTGAAGTTTGTGTAAATATTAAAGTATGCATAAATTGTTGGTAATTTCCTGAATTATTATGTTTGTAATATCGAAACTATGTAACATTATTGTATTGAAATTGCAGCTATGAGCCCGTTACTCCAGTAAAGGGAACCTGTTCATGTAAAAGCAATAAAAATTAATGTGGTTCTTATTCATGTAATATTATGCTAGATACCTGTCGTTACTAGTTTGCATTTAAGACCACATATTTTATATTCACAAAATTAATTTTCGAATAAATTTCACGACTTCCTTTCACCTACTTTGCGGAATTTTTATTATTTCCCTATGATGTAGACCTCATTCCGTTAACAAGTGTCAAATTTATACTTTATTAAAGTAGAAATCGGGCTTGAAATCCTATTGTCACCTGCAGTTAAACAGATTACTAAAATTATTATGTGCAATTTACTTTAAGCAATAACAAAAGCACACCGCGGTACCTACATAATAATTAAATAATAAAAAAAAATTAAAACACCGCTTATTCTATAGCACACACGCTCTAAGATAATTCTACCAAAGGAAACGCCAACGCCGCCTGTAAATTATATTGTTTCATTTAATGATTAGGATGACTGAGAACATTGGACCATTGTTTCGTTGTAGAGTCTAGCTATCCCGTTACCATCTCCCAACATGGTCGGCATAACTTATCAGAGGTACTGCCTTTAGTATGCTGGGAATATTTCAGGTTGTTTTCACAACTTTTTTTATTAAATAATATATCAAATTCAAAAGTTGTTTATTCATTAGTTTGAAAATCAGCACTTTTTGAACGCCAGCAATATCAGACAGACCGGGCAAACCGTCGGCCATTCACCACTTCCTAGAGTTTTAGCTCGGATGAAGTGAAACTATCGATGTTTTCCCCATCATTTTACAGACGCCAGCACATCAAGCTACTACAATCTGTCAAATTTCTTTAATAGATTTTCAACTTTACCGCTAAAGCATAAGGTTCAAAGTTGATTGGGAAAATTTGACAGTTTCGGGTAGCTTGATGTGCTGGCGTCTGTACGTAAAGGTCTACAAACAGTCGTCCAGTCTAGTCTGATAATATTGTATTTTATTGCAAAATAAAGCAGTACGAAAATTTTCAGAAAAAAATTGTTAAAAGGAAAAATGTCAAATCAAACGAATCGTCAAAACGTATGCACAATTTCACCAAGTTTCTTCCATATTTACATCAGATAAACGTACCTTAGGCCGACCGCTTAACCGAGACCTTGCTTCAGGTAGCGGCGCGGTGCGGGACGGGTTGGTGACGTGATGCGAGAGGTCATTGATTCGTCAACTTGTGACAACTATCTCCCCTCTCCCACCGCGCACCTACCGCAGGTAACGTCTCAGTTAAGCGGTCGGCCTATACGTGCCTTGGAACCACAGTTTGCGGACAAAAAGTAAGTAGATAGGTGAGAAACGGCTATGCCTCACCTCTGCAGCTGGCGCTCCTCGCTGGCCAGCAGCGGCGTGTCGCTGCGCATGCGCGGCGGCGACGGCGACGCGGGCCGCGCGCCGCGCAGCGCCTCCCACACGTCCACCTGGGGGCGAGCTCATGTTAGTTCGTCTAGTTAAATCTGGTTGCAGATTTATACTGTACTTGGAGAGACTACTACTAAAAGTCATTATCAGTAGATACCACTCATCATTATACCGCCGTTTTTTGAAGTGACAATGATCAACGGACACAATTCCATTCCATGTAAAAGTAAGCGGTCTTTTATCAACTATAGATCTTGCGGTTGAACTTGCGCCAACAACGCTTGCATCTATCAGATAATTAATTTATATGTCATGGTTTCATTTTTAATTCTTTTACCTATTGTGGTATAGTAATTTTATTTTAGGTGCATCGTCTTCACATATTATTATGATATAATTAATGTATACAAAATATTGTAAAACATTTTAAAAGAGTAACGGTGGAGTTTCTTGCCCATTCTTCTCCATACGAAAACTACCCTTTGGAATGGGCGACTAGAATCAATTCTATTTGTTGTAATTTTTGACGTTCAAAAGTGCCTTTAATGTGCCTATTTGAAATAAATGCTTTGACTTTGACTTTGAACAACGAACGGTTTTTTTGAACAAGCTTGGAAGAAAATTCTTTCGAAAAGACACCATAAAACAAGTGAAGTTGGCTCACAAGGATTCTCATTACATAGTAACCGACCTGATCGTCCTGCGTGCCGGTCTCCATGAGGCTCTGCTGTATCGCGTACTGCAGCAGCCCCTCCTCGTCGTCGAGCCGCTCGTCGGGCGCGGCCGAGTCGCGGTAGCCGCGGCCCACGGCGAAGCACTGGTCGTCCACCAGGCACGCCAGCCGCGCGCCCTCCGGGATCACGTCGATGTGAGGCACGGGCGTCTCGGTGGCGAATATGTTGCCGAATGTTATGCGCGCGTTTAGGACGTGGAAGAGAGGGATTTCTGGAAATTAAAGTGGACATTTTAATAGTGAGAGTCATTTATTTGCTAGGCAATAAATACTATGGTCATCAGAGGACTAATAGGCCGCTTAGATATAGTACACTAATATAGATCGATCGTAGACATGACTTATACTTGCAAACTGCAATCAACTCCACATTATCTTCAATACTGTGACGTCACAAGCTAAAGTACGGTAAAAGAGAAGCAATACCGATTGTCAACTGTCAACACGGTTGTGTTTTAGGTGAATGAACTTTCGTATAGCCTCTCGTTAGCCGTATTTTAGTATGCTGATTGCTAGGATTTACTCTCGTTATTATGATTACAATTGACGTATGAATGTCAATTGAAAAATATCTCATATTCTAAGCACATCAATTACAAAACAATACAAATTATAATCTAGTTGGAAACTTTTAGCTAGTACAAAACCTAAAAATTGTCCTGTGTGACTTACCAATTTTAACAGGGAAACCAGCTGGCAGTTGCATTTGAACGAAGTCCTTTAGTTTGGCGAAGTGTGGCGAGGATATCGCTGCCATTAGGTCTAGAATCGGCATTATTTGTTCTTGTAACTGTAACATAATATGTGCTAATTAATAACAAGGACTTATTATTGACATTGGATTGAAATTCGTAAGGACACAAATATCAAGTTTTATTTTTAGGGTTCCGTAGCTCAAAAGGAAAAAACGGAACCTTTATAGGATCACTGTTGTCCGTCTGTCTGTCTGTCAAGACCCTTTATCTCGGGAACGCGTGGAGATATCGAGTTGAAATTAAAACAATATACCTAGGTTTACAGTCCCTTGAAGCTGTGAAAAAATCAAACTTCTAAGTTAACGTAAAAAAAGATACGATCGTTTATGCCGCAAAAAACGTATATTTCGACACTCAAGGAAATTCAAATTTATAGGGCACTTCCCGTTGACTTAGAATCATGAAATTTGGCAAGAAACAAGGTCATGTAGCACAAGTATCAGGAAACCATAAATTTTTAGTAATTGGTGAACATTCATAAAAACATATATAGAGTCGAACAGATAACCTCCTCCTTTTTGGAAGTCGGTTAATTAAAATAAGCCATAGCAGCAAAGATATGACCAGTCCCTACTGACGGCGCCCGTTCACGAACATGACATGAACATATATGTGTATGCTTACTTCTAGCGGATAGTCCTCACAGAGCCACAGCGTCGCTCTGAACTTCTGCACCTTAGTGGACACCTCGCGCGGCTTGCCAATGTCCCTGTCCAACTCCTCGTCGGAGAAGTATTCCTCCCACGTCACTGGGACGTGTATGAGGTCTTCAGCTGATCTACTGTGTCGCGGACTGGGAGACTCGTCCTGTAACGGATACCATTTTATTATAAAAACTAGAAAAAAAAATCGTCGAATGCATATCCTCCTCCTTTTGAGTCAGTTAAAAATACAGTACAACGCTTTGAAATTGTTCACAGGTATTGAAGCAGGCAAGGTGATCAAGAAGCCATCTTCGACCGTTATCTATATATGTATATAAAATTCTAAGTCCTGACTAACTGATATATCAACACACAGCCTAAACCGCTAGTCCTAGAGACATGAAATTTGGAGGGTGTGTTTCTTTGTGAAGAGTAGGTATCCACTAAGAAAGGGTTTTTCTAGATTCCACCCCTAAGAGGGTGAATGTGGAGAAGGTGAAATTTCACATGGACGAAGTATATTAATGTTACACATAAACCTTCCGGATTAATTCCTCTAATTGATGATAGTGACAACCGTCAGTCAGTTTTGTAGTTTAGAAAAACTAAGCGGACAGACACTAAAAGCGACTCTGATTAATTTTCTACAATCTGAGCCGACAGACGGTTTCATGTCAAAATACCAATTTGGTCTTATGTCAAATAAAAAAAACAATACCTTTTTTTTATTTGAAATGGGTTTGCTCTTGACTCTATCTTGAAAAAAGCACTTTCAGTTTATCCCAATTTTTCTTACCCAAGAAACCTAATTCGAAGTTGTACGAACCTTTTAAAATAAAAAATAGCCAAACCGGTGCAGCCATTCTCAAGTGATGCGCTTACCAACGAACAGCATTTTTATTGTATGCAATTGAAGGTTCATCATCAGCCAACAGTTATTGCTGTGCGATAAAGATTAATCTGTAACAGTGCTTCTAGTTACTCGGCCAAGTTCCCCATACCTTATCAGCCGCCAGCAGCGGCGTGGCAGCCACGTCGGCGTCCGCCAGCGCCAGCAGGCCCGCCAGCGGCGCGCGCGCCTGCGCACGCTTCTCTCTCTCTCCCTTCGGGATATGCTCCGTCCTTGTCTTGGACACGAGCTCCACGTTGTTGGCGCCGAACACTTTGCATTCGTACCCGTTTACCGCTTCGGTCTTGTCTTGACGCCAGCCCCAGATGCCGCTTTTATTTCTGTAATAAATGGCAAGTAGCAATGGCTTGTTAAAAAGTAGGAAATGTTGGTTAAAAGCGTCAAAAATATTTTTGCACTGTGGGTTACGTAAGAAATCCTAAATTCTTCAAGATAAAGCTCTCTTCCCACCAGTAGCGAAGGGTCAATTTTTGTAAGAGATAAGCCGGAGTAGATATCTTTAATATGATTATATTATTTGTCTGGGTATAGAATACTGACTGTGCCAATTTTCAAAGGGAAGCCGATAGTAACCGAGTTGTATGGAACCTTCGCCACTGCTTCCCACTCTCCTATACCTCAATCGCATGAAAACAGAGCATTTTGACTAAATATGGATCAAAACGCCAGTTCTCACGCACCAAAATTCAGCTTTTTTTTCCTACGTATCTTGCGGAGTTGCTCTTTCGATCGCTACCTTGATGAAACGTAGGTTTCCCATGATCAAAATAAATAGTTTACCGAAGTTTTTTGTTAGGCTGTAAGCTCAGCTAGAAGATCAAATAATATTTTGTAAATTTGATAAAATCTAAATCCTATCAACCCCTTTTTAACCACCATCTTTAATACACTTACCTCTCGAAGCTAATCTTGTCTGTGTCCAAATAGTTGATGGCCAGTGGTGATGTTAATCGTTGGTCTATGACATGAGGGGGCGGCGCGGGCCACTCCCTATCTCCGGACATAGGCTCAAGGTACTCGCACCATGAGGTGCCTTGCTCGTGATCTAACTCCATTAGACTTGCTGTGCGGCCTGTTAAAAAAGGTTACGTTATATTTAATAGTTGCCAGGAATATTCGTAAGAAAACAGCTTCTACAAAGAACTGGGTATGATAAACAAGGAACTGAAGTTGCTAATCAGATTAGTACCATGCTGATACTTATGTGTGAACACTATTTTTGTTCTATGCGTTATTGCACAATCAGTACGTGTGTCGTTATAAAGTACTTTTTGCGAATCATTCATAATAATAATGTCGGCTCTCAAAAGATTTAGCAAGAATATTGAAAATAACTTAAACTCAATAATGCAGGACAGTGAGTGGAGAGAAAACTCCCCATCTCTAGATTACAAAGAAAAGTGATTCATAAACTCACCTTGTCCTCTAAATATATAGGTCCTATCTCCTCTCTGCCAGCGGTTGTTATCGAAGCCAACGAGCGTCGTGTCCACGCGCACGTTGCCGCCGCGTTTGTAAACCTTATACGTGTCGAACGGACACATCCGGGATACTAGCGGCACTGTGGATAATTGGGAATTAATTTTTATTAGAAATTACTGATGCTATTAATCGCTATCGAAAAATAAACACATAAATGTAAAATGATTATACATATAACCTGCTAATGGTCCAATATGCAATACGCCAATAATGCCTGGGCAAACATTTCCCACACAAATCGATAGGTCTGAGCATTTGTGAGTGTGTAAATGTATAAATGGATGTTTGATTGTGAGTCACTGTAATGAATGGTCGCCCAAGCCGCCATCCATCACATAAGCAAAGAGTGTTATACTTACTACTTACTTACTTGTTGTTTTATTTTTTATGCGAAAAGTTTAAATAAATTAATTAAAAAAAGTTGCCATTGGCACTCATCCTCAAGAATTATTTTAGTAACTTTAAATGTTTTGACAATATAGATTTTAAAATTTTAGCTTTGATCCATCTGTGTAACTGTTAAACTTACCCCAACTAGTGAACTCCCACTTCATTTCCACATAGAAGTCAGGTGCCAGACTCAACCGCCGCAACAGGTCAGGAATTCCTCCAGATCGGAGTACATGACGCTGATAGTCTCTCCGTGATAGCACCAGTGATAAGAGCTCCGGGTTACCCGTCGCTGTGGCTTCTTGGACCGCTAAAATGAAATTGTTTGTGTGAAATTGTCATTCACGAAGCAAAAGGAGTATGTAAGATCGTAGGAGGTGGTGCGTGGGGAAGAGTCGTGGGTTATGTGTGTAAATCGTCTTTTTGCAGTTCCATCAATAGCCATGGATTTCACAAAGGATTAAATCTAGATCTAAAGTAACATTATAAAGAGGTAACATTGTTTGTTTGTGAAAAGGGAATCTCTAGAAGTACTCATCTAATAAAACTCTGATTTTTTATTTGCTAGACCAAAATTACAGCGGCGAGCAACCTATTTATGTCATGTTGACAATAAAGGTCGTTTTAGTCTAGCAAATTAGAAAGCGAAACTATTACTTTGTACCAAAGGATGTGTATAATAAACGCGGACTGACTCGCGGGCAGAAACTAGTGAATAAATACATTGCTTTTCTATAAAACAATAATTTTCAAACACACATTACGTGTCGTACAGTCGTTAAGATCTAATTTGTATGCTACAATGATACAAAAGTACCGATTTTGATCGCGCATCTATCAAAAAGTGAATCTCAGTGAGCATTGTATTCGTTTGTGATTGTAACAGCACGGAAGTACTGCCTTATGAGCATTTTGTAACTGTTTGTCAGAGAAACCTACTACAGACGCCAGCACATCAAGCTACTACAAATTTCTTTAATAGATTTTCAACTTTATCGCTAAAGCATAAATTTTACAGTTTCGGGTAGCTTGATGTGCTGGCGTCTGTACATGGGCTTCACAATGACTGATACAATAAATTTATCTTTGGCCCACCACATTTGATACTCAGGGTGGTCATGCATTTTATCTTCAGCAGATAGAAATATTTCTCTCTTAACATTATCTAGAAGCATTGTTATATGATTGCTAGAAAGCGTCGCAACAGACCACGTAGAAGATGGCAGGACGAGTTGGAGAAAGCAAACGACCAGTGGACCACTTTAGACCTGGATCGAACGAGCTGGAAGTCATGGGAAGAGTCCTTTGCCCAGCAGTGTGATCACAGCCTTATATTGTGTGATGATGCAGGCAAACAGTAACATTCATCTTAGAATCATTGTATGCAGCATAATTACACCATTCATTCATTTGTAAGGCCAATCAGTACACACGGTGCTTTTTTACGCGATCTCGACGCACATGTAACGCAACAAAAACGCGCTGCAAACGCAACTACTGCTACTTTTTTCAACTTTAGCAAGGCAGATAATGCGTCGCCTTAAAAATAATGTGTTCAATTGAGCATAAACGCCTTATTATTTAGATGCGTTAAATAGCGCGCATATGAGGAACTTCCTGTACCTGTCCAACCATCCTTCTCACAGTTGACATCAGCACCAGCCTCTATGAGAACTCGCGTCGTCTCTAAGTGACCGAGTGTCACTGCTAGCAACAGAGGGGTACGTCCTCTACAGTCTTTGGATTCTAGCTCTTCTTGTGTCACCTGAAATGTAAATAAAATTGCTATGATGCCAAGTGCTTTAAAACTACAGAGTAACACAAACAGTGGTGTAGTGGTTCCGTAGTCTGAACCTACAAGATCATTCTGGTGAAGGCGTCATTATCGACAGTTGAAACGTATACAGGTTGACAGGGACTTCGACGGCTAGCCTGTTACCATGGATTCAGAACCCCTGCGGTGAACCTTTTTTTAATTAATGTAATTATTTGCACGCCGTAAGGTAAAATGTAGTTGATCCCATTTAATTATGTTATTAAGGAGGATCATCTGATCTGCTCTTGGCCATTTTCCTGTTAGATGGCGCTGAAGTCAACATTTTTAGTTTTTTTTGTTTTATGTGTAATTGGCACATCAGTAAGTCGTAGAAGTAGTAGTCGCGGTAATTGGACATTACACTTTATTGAATTTGGTCATAGAATTGCCTCAAAATCCACACAATTCGACACAAAGGGGTGAAATATAATCTACCATTGAATACAGGTCGTTTACACACACAGAGGTAAGCGAGTATTTCCATACGTTTACAAGAATAGACCACTAGGTGGCGTGTATTTCAAAAAATGAGCCGCCTGCTACGAAATGATAGGAAAAAAATGATTAATGCGTTCCTTGCGAAGCATGTGTGGTATGGTGTGACAGTGCGTAGTACTCGCAACCGGCGTGCGTGTATGACCAGATTTATGAACGTAAACGAGACAAAAGTAGTATATAAGGTATCGTAGGTGGCTTTCTGTAGTTTCTGCCTACCCCCATGAGAAGAAGGCATGAGTATAATGATAGCATAATAAGTCATATTTAGCTAGGCTGAGAATCAGCACTTTTCGAATGTCAAAATTACAATAGACAGTCCCCCAAAACGCCCGCCCTTCACCACTTCCTAGTGCTTTAGCTGAAAAGAAGAAGTGGCGCAACAAACTCCCCAGCAGTTCGGTTACAAAAACTTCAGACTATACAGTTTATAAAGATAGTTTTATTTTGTTATCTTACACTAATTCATTATCAAATAAAAATATTTGTAGTGACACAAATGAAGCCTGATACATGATTAAATTTATAGCATAACCAATTATTACAATAATTACAGAAATTACACATAACAGACACAAGAAAAAAACAAAAGATAACAACAAATAAAAAAAATACAATTTAGTATGCAATTACAACCAGAGTGAAAAAATATTTTATAATGTCAAAGCACTCCTATCAAAGTTTTTAGAAAAATAAAAATCTAAAGTCCAGCTTATTGAGTTCACCAGGTGGTTATACTTACATAATAAAGTATTATTTTACCTTTTCATTTTATAGTAAATACAAATAAAACGTAATGTACAATGATAATGTTGATTCTAAACAAACTACTACAAAAATATAATTATAACAAAAATCGTTTGACTTGTTGATTTCACCATGTGCCGTGACTCTTCTTGTCCACTGCTACAAGGCTGCTGTAAAGAAAAATAACTTTACTTAGTATATGTTACTTTGGACAAATAATATTTCCCATACATTTCAAATGTAATTTACCACCAATCTCCAAAGCTGCTCTAAAATGAAACTTTACTAGTTGCTCGAATTTCCAACTGATGTTGATGGACAATTTTTCACTATAATAACATAATAATATATTTTAGACATTGAAATAGATACAATTAATGAAGTAAAAAAAAAATTGCCTTGTGTACTGGTACACACGGCTACATAATTAACCAGCCATATATTTCCAGTATAAGCTGATCTCGCATTGTATAGGATTTCCGTTCAATGGGAGGTCACCTTATACTGGAAATTATAACTTGATATCTAGCTGAGTATACATACCATTCAAATCTACAATGTGGAACAGGAATTACGACATTAAATTAAAACGAGCACAGTACTAGTCCATCAAAACATTTTAAAACATGAAGATTAGTAGGATATGGAAATATTAAAAATTTCAATTTTCAAACAAAATAAATGGCAGAATCAACTGCATAAAAAGTAAACACGCTTTATCTACGAAAAGTCACTGACCTATTGCGCGGCGTGATGCGGGGTGCAGCGGGCGGCGCGGGCGGCGCTGCCGCGGTGTTGGGCGGAGGTACTTTCAACAAATCAGCGGCATAAATTCACTAAGTTGCGAGTTGTTAATTAATAAAAGATCACTGATTGAATAATTAATCACATAATATCACATCACAATCTTTAAATCATCAATAGTCAAATTTTCAAAGTGTCCCCCGTTGTTCATTATGCACAAGCGACATCGTCTTATTAAATTTTCACGGACTCGTCTTAACAAGTCCCCATCTGCCATTCTTTTAAGTTTGTCGAAGGCATTAATTATTTTAATTTCTAAATCGTCCATGGCATATCTCTGGATAAAAGTTGTTGAACTTTTCTCAACTTGTAAGGTCGCCGTGCATGCCGTTTCAAAATTCTATGAACAGTTCTGTGACTCACTTGAAACCGCAGCGCTGCGTTCCGAAGGCTACAAATCGGGTTGTTTTCAAAATGTTGTAATATCCGGTCCTCGATACTTGAATTTGAAGACACGCCCTCTCCTTGAGGAACCAAAGGCTGATGCTCTCGTAACCTCTGAACGGCCAGGGTAAAAACACGGCTATTGGTAGGGCACGTTTTTGTGTTACCATATTTCTCCCGATATGTACGCAATGCTAAAGCCGCATTTTGGTGACATTCTCCGTACGTAAATACCATGTCGGTGTACTCGGCAGCTTATTTGAGGCATAATTAAACTAAGAAACTTACAAACCTAACCTAAATCACAAAACTAATTTCCTAATAAATGCCTAAATAACTTAAGTACTAATATTACACTATCACTTAACAATAAGTCACACTAAACTACACACACTATGCACTAATCCAACTATCATAAATCGTCTTTAATCACAATAACAACTAAAACTTTTCATAAAATAACAACAATGCGCGCGCGGCTCGTCTTGTGATAAAAAAGTCGGCGTGTGCTACCTTCAAAGGGCGCCGCTATGCACTGACTGACATAGTTACCGAGTCAAGGACTTTTTGCCGAAAAATTCCGCGCACACACACACTCGCAATTTTCTATGCACCACTAATGCATTATTTGCGTAAGTAATATTTCTTTTTCTTTCTAATTGTAGTATTTTGCGGGAGTGGGCGGGGCGTGTCAGATAGGGATCGTATGACACTTTTCTCTGTCTTTCAAGCATCTATCAATTGCGAAGTAGAGAATAGAATCGTACGGTTTTGCACAGGTTCTTGACCTTACAATGTTTGACCTATTATTACGGACTCAGTTCTACATCATGTTGAAAAATAAGAAAATGAAAAATAATTTCCTGTGGCTAAAGTATTCATTGGATTTGATTGATTTTTTGTATACGGGTAAAGTGGATGCCACTCTTTACGTGGTTTAAAGGAATGTCAATCGTCCTGCCCCACTTTGTATACATATAGCATTTTTTTGAACATGTCTCAATATGAGTTCTGGCAGAATACGTAGTTTGCGTGTCGACGACTTCTGTCGTATTCTGTTTTGTTCCTTTCGATTTATGTATTTTTTAATATGTGTCCCTGGACTCTGTGTGGTCTGCTTTTTCCATGCAGTTTCATGCCATTTGTGTCCAGTAGCAAGCGATAATACTGAAAATAGAATATTTTTTACTAGAAAATACCAATAAAATATAAATAGATGATTATGTAACATACAAAGAAACAATACTGTACCATGATAATCAAAGCATTTCTTACTGGTACTTACAATTTCTGACTTATTAAATTTCCATTTGCAGCTGTTTTATTGACATTGCAGTAATAATCCTTGCAGTTTTCATGTATTCCGAATACATGAAGCGGGCTATTTCGTAAATCTGCTGCCATAGCAGCACTCTCACTGCTACACATTATAATTTTCCATGCCACTAGTGTAAGCTTCATCACCTTTGGCTTCAAAATATTTCGCCAAGATCTAAAAAAAGTACAAATATGAATACAGAATATGCTTCACTGATATTGAGATGTCAAAACAAATTTGATATATTTATTTACCTTGTATAGTTTTTGATTACATGATTCTTGCATTCAATTTTTTTTATTATGTTCCCATCTCAGACCAAAGTTCCTATACAACACTTTCTCTTTCAAGTTTGCAAATGCAGAGGAGTCTCCGTCTCCAATAACACTCAAATAGCGAAGTTGATGCATTTCTTCACTCACTCTTTTGAAAGCCTTCCACAATAATTTGTGATTCCATTGCTGTAGGCGGTCCAGTAAAATGTTTGCAGCAATTATGTGCTTTCATGTCCGTCTCCTTTTTTCATAATATTGACACAAAACAATATTTGTTTTGAACACCAAGAAATAGACGTTTCTTAGTTTCTTTACCAATAATGCAGGCCTGGAAATGAAAAGCAACACTTGTAAATATTGCACAACAAAAAGTTCATACAGAACCAATTATGTGTTTAGTAAATAAGTATGTAAGGTATCGTAGCAGGTGGCAATCTGTAGTTTCTGCCTACCCCCATGGGAATAAGGCATGAGTTTATGTATGTATGTGTTTAGTAATATATTAACTTACCATACCAGAAGATGAATCAAAGTTATGGCCATATAACCTTTTCAGCCATCCTCCGAACTACATATACAGTAACAAATGGAACACTGTCTGAAGATATGTGACCTTTTTGAATAGCATCTGAACATTCTTGTTCACCAGCAGTTGCAGTATGTATTTTATTACTGCTCTCCGTACAGTGCTTTTACCACACATACTGCACTCTTGAAAATTAATTCACTTCGAAATCCATCAAGTCTGTCACTAACAAATTCAATTTGTAAAGATTCACACATATTTCGGTAAATTTCCAATGGGAATGCCCACTCAATTACATGCTTCTGGTCCACAGTCAATCAAAATGAATTAGTTTCAGGAATAAAGAAAAACAAAAGAATATGTTACTTCTGTACACTCAGTATTTGAATGGAATTGAATAGTATCGAATTTCACAACTGTATGTAATGAGATCGCAGAATTTCGTAGTTGCACTCAAGCATTCTATCTATAGCTAGAAAGAATTGCTATTAGGGTAATTCCATGGAAAACGCTACCGCAACATATTTTTTTAAAATGCTGTTTTTAAATTAAAATGTATCTGAGGATAATCTTAAAACCCCATATTTTAATAAAACATCATAAATTTTTTAATTAGTTTTTGATTTTATTATTTTTTTACATGTTAAAGTTAGGTTGCTATGTATGATTGATGGTGGTTTAGTTTAATCATAACTGACAACACCGAAAAAAAGAAAACTACCGTCAGATTGACTTTACGCGTCCCGCCATTAGAAAAGAAAAGGTTTCTAACAGCTGGTGTGTGAAATATTATTTGGTAAGTTTAATAATTCTTTCGATTTATTTAACTTTTAAATGATGCCTCATCCCTGTAACACCCGTTACAAAAAAAAGTGTATTCGTTTATTTAGCGACTAAGTTAATGCACGCATTATAAAATGCATTTGAGAAAGTAAGGTTATGATTGAGAACTACTAATATTTGCTATTTATTTGATGATTGACTTATTTGCTTGTGAAATATTGGCGATTAATGGTGTGTAACACCCGTTACGTAACGGGTGTTACTAAATTTTGATATGGCTTGTTAAAAACTAATGAAAAGTTAATTTGCTAGTTTGGTGAAGCTTTTGAAGGTTTTAACATTTAGGAGTTCTCCATAAATTACATTGACATGGTTTTGGGTATCTTTTCGCGCACATCATTAACATTTTTCATTTTGCTATAAACTGGGTTGAATAAAATATTTGTATATTATTCTTACTTCTTATTGTGTAAGTACCTAACTGGCTACCTCTAGTGTCAGAGTTGTTCAAGCAGCCTCTGAGAACCCGACAGGTCTCTAACATGGCTTAACAGCTGTTACATTTCAGCAAAAACGCCGAAAATTTAACATAATTACGTGATTTATTAGCGGGCCCCTAAAAATATATGGCGCTTAATGCGGTACGGTTTGCTTTGCTTAGGTTGTGTTTGCTATTGTTTTAGATTAACGATGCCTTCAGCGAAAGATAGAATGAAGAAATATAGACAAAGACTGAAAGAAAATCCCGAAAAACATACGGAACACCTGCAAAAAGAAAAGGAGAGGGACAGAAAAAGAAGAGAAGCTGATAAAGAAAAAATTGCACAAGATCCAAAGTTAAAAGCTATAACTAGACAAAAAACTAGAGACCGTGTTAGAGCTTTCAGAGAGAAACTGAAAGCTGCAAAAAGTATACATAGATTCAATTTCGTCTTCTTCTATGGGCAGTTATAAATGTTTGCACTTTTGGGAAAGCTGTTAGAAAATTAAAAAAGAATCTTCCAGACTCTCCACTCAAAAAAGTAGCTGTTGTGAAAAAACTTGCATCAGAAATACTGGGTTGTGATTTAGGTAAACATCAAAAGAAAGAGAAAACAAAAGACGAGAGCGCTGAAAAAGCTGTACGGGATTTCTACTACAGGGACGATATAAGTCGGCAGGCTCCGGGTATTGATGTTAGTGAGCAGTAGGCATAATAGAAGTTCCTTTATTGTTTAAATGCCAAAAATTTGATTAAATAAACATTTATTACTATAAAAATTGGTTTAATTTTGTACTCGTAACACCCGTTACATTCAGCTGTAACACCCGTTACAGTTTTATATTTCTACGAAAAATCCTGTTTGTATTTTTGTTTTAATATGAGTAGTCTATGAAATTCAGAATCTATTTAGCTTTGTGTTCACATTTTTTTTACCAATGTAAAGTAAAACATTTCGCAGACTTTTGCTTTTGTTGCGATTAAGCCGGAAGTATGAGACAAAATCTTGTAACGCCCGTTACGCACATATCTTGCTCTTAATTTCTTTACTGCTGCCTGTAACTGTTAATTTCAATACAGATGACGAAAAATAATCCTAGGTGGAGGGTGTTAAGCTAATAAAATGTAAATGTTTTCTTCTTGCATCATTAATTAATCGTCAAGTAGAAGTGTACGACCTGTAACACCCGTTACATGGAATGAGCCATTACTTATTAGATTATTATTACATTACAGATGATAAGATACGTTTTATAACAAGGTTACGTTCTGAATTCATTACAGAAAAAAATGGAACAATAAAAATGAAAGTAAAATTTTACTTATCTTTATATTCCTGGTAGAATATTAGACGACGTATAAGAAAAAAAATAAACAGATTAAATTACGTGGTTTATATACAAACAATAAATCACGTTTATTAATTTGATGTAAGTAACTCAATCATTTGTTTATTTCTGAACCAATGAATTCAAAAGTCAATGTTCTGAACGCACCCACAACGTAGGTTCATCGCTAGGGTAGGTATGTATTTCTACTATACCGCCCAGTGGATCGAAAAACAAGATTCTCTTACATAGGATTTACAAAAATTTATTACTTATAGGTACCAATAATTAATTTATTCATACGTAATGAATAAGCACGCTTTTTGTCAAGATCGATAGTCATATAGGTTTGTTGTCTTTCAGGTATCATACTGGATAAAATAATAATAACAAACAGATTTTTTTATTTTTACCGCCTATTATAACATCGTCCAAATATGCATTTTTAATTGATTCATATCTTTTGAACAGGGAAGTTGGGGGTCAAGGTCAAATATCAGGTGGCGTTGGTATAAGATCGGCAACAATACCTAAAAGTTTCAGCTTTACAATCCCAGACAAAAAAAAGTTATGAGGAAAACAAATTCCATTTTCATACATTTGAAATATACCCATAAAGTAATTTATAGGGTATAAATAAAAAAACCCATACCTACTAATTTATTCAATGTTTTAATGTACTCGACAAAACTGTATACTTGAAACTATCAAATAAACATTTTATTCTTCAAAAATCGTATAATATGTGCTCTCAGCCGGTTGCCGCGCCGCCGAAGCGACTTATCTAACAAACTAAAATAATGTTTGTTTGTCTGAAACTGTTTACAATATGGTAAGTACTTATTCTATTTTGTAGGTAGGTACTTCGATTTTGCAAATGTTTGCAAACTCCTTGGGTTACCGAATTACAATACTTATGTACTTACATAGTTAATTTATTGTTGACCAAAAAATATAGGTATGTACAGACGCCAGCACATCAAGCTACTACAATCTGTCAGATTTCTTTAATAGATTTTCAACTTTATCGCTAAAGTATAGGTTCAAAGTTGATTGGGAAAATTTGACAGTTTCGGGTAGCTTGATGTGCTGGCGTCTGTACAATACATTAAAGTTATGATAACCACTGACTTTGTACTTATGTAATTGAGATATAGGTAAGTAATTAGTAATGTGACTGGATTTCAGCGTCTAAAACTTAACTCACAGGCTAAGTTGCTGTTTCTAAAACCGCCGAAACCTACGTACCTACACACTACCTCCCACTACCTACTACAACGACTTACCTACTTACTTTTATTTTTAAATAAAATTGCGTATCTCGAATCATTATCACTATACCTACATTAAATTGCAATAACATACTAGAAATATTGCAATTAGAATCAATGAAAATGCAAAGCATACAAAATAAAAATAACACGCGAGAAATTCCGCGTGCCAATACTATTGCATACAAGCGAGCTTCAAAATTATATTTTATTACAATAATATTATGCCGATTGAGTGAAAGAAGAGTGGCAACGTTTTCTTCGTATTTCTTTCAATGTAGTTCAAGGCTGCGAACACAGGTTGGGTGGGACGGCAACGTCGCATAAATCCTATGTGCGTTTCACGACAGAATTCCTTTCGTCGTAATGTTGGCACCAATGGTTTTCATTGAAGGTAAAACAATTCTTCAATGAAAAGCAATCGAGCCAACGTTACGGGGAGGAACGAAACGCAAAGCTAATTGCAGAGGTCGCCACCGGCGACTGTTCTGTTCTTAACTCCGCCATTACCTACCTACTGTGTTGTTTACTTGAGTCGAGTTTTCTTTCATAAGTTTAGTTTATCTTAGAAAATGTACCCCTTAATGTCAGTGATTCAGTTAAAAGGTTAATTGCGGAAAAGAAAAGCTTCTGTTAGTGGTAAAAAAGCGGCTTTAATCGAAAGGTCAGTACAAATTAATACAATAAATATTTGTAGGTTATGTTGTTATGATTTTTTTAAGCAGGTGGTTTTTATACGTTCGTGACTAATAACAAGCTTGTTGTTGTTACAGATTGGAAGCATACGACCGTAATTTTAATTTCGGTGTAGAGGATGCTATTGAAGACGAAGTTTACGCTGCTCCTGCAGCTGAATCTTTCCGGGATATAAATGCTAGCTCTTGTCTACCTCAGTTGACAAAACAGCATATTCAAGCATTTGTTAAAAGGTAATTGTGCATTAAAATCCAGAAATGTATTTCATTCGTATACTTATCCGACTTGTACTTACCAATATTCTACCTATGGTTATGTCCATTGGTATCCATGGGTAGCTCAGTTGGAAGGTACTGTTTAGACATGTTTACTAATTCAAAAAACATTTTTCAGATTCCAAGCTCAGTTAAAAGGAAGACAGATGTACGAGTCGCGATTTCTTTTCACTGCTCGTGTAGCTGTCGATGGTCATATGACCTTCATTCAGGGTCAGTGTAAAGCTCAGATGAAGAAAATTACTTATGTTGTGAACATAAAACTGAACTCTGATGGTTCAATCGACCAAACTCATTGTGAATGTGGAGCTAAATTAAGACTATTATTAAGATTATTATTGACTTATGGCTTGGAAGTAAAAGCATGTGGATTATTTATATCGGAGACTCATCCATTTCTGGGAGCTTCACCCGATGGACTTCTTGGTGAAGAAACAGTAATTGAAGTAAAGTGTCCTTATGTTTCCCCGATATTTTGATATCAGTCCTATTACTGTACCATACCTTGAAGTCAGAGATGGACAATATTTTTTGAAAAAAAGTCACCCATATTATTGCCAAATACAAGGCCAACTGTTTTGTGCAAATAAAAAGTACTGTAATTTAATAATATACACTTTCATCAGTTTGAAAGTTGTATATATATATAGAGATGAACCATTTATTTTGGACATGGTAACTAAACTAAGTACATTTTATGAAAATCATTTCAAACCGGCTCTATTAGAAAAAGTTTTGTATAAAAATTATAATAAATTAAAACACAAATGAATATTATAAAAATGGTTTTATTTTTTCATAATAGTTTCTCTAAAATTACAACACATAAAATATTTTAGAAGCTATGGTGTAAATCATTTTACAAAATTTTGTAAGTTTTTATTAATCCTATTATGCGTTCTATATGGACCCTCTTACTGGCTAACTTACGATCATGTAACACAGTTAGACCAGGAATTTGTGATTTTCCTTTTAAGAAAGTAGGTATATTAACAGTAATATCTTTTCCAGCAAATAAATCTTGAATATTAAACCCTCTATCTGCTAGTATACTGTCACCAGAATCACACTTCTGCAATAAGTTGCTTCGCTCTACTGTTTGCCGATCACTTACTGATCCACCATAAGCTTCTGAACAATAGGAAAGTAAACCACCTGGAGTTGCTCCGACCAATACTTTTAATGTATTAGAATGCTTATAGCTACTCCACGAAGCTTGTTGAAACACAGGATTTTGTGGCTTTTGCACTTTAATTTCAGTCCCATCTAATATTACACATGTACTACAACTGTACTTTCTAAAACTTTCAGGGGTATAGTATTCAACTAAATCTTGATCAGGCCAAATATTTAATCTACTCCACAATTGATGAATAAAATTAATAAAGGTTATAAAAATATTGGAAACTGTTGTCTGACTTATATTAAAGAATCTGCTTAGTTCAAAGTTACATCTATCTTGCCTAAGTTTAATAATTGTGAGAAAAAACTGATCCTCTGTGCTTATATTGATCACATTACTTCCATAATATTGAATATCGCTAGCCATAGCACTTAAAGTTGAGTAAACAAAATAGAATTTTCTGTAAGACTCAAACCCTGTGTAGAATGAGATAGCTTCATCATCATTCATAAATCTTTTTATGCACCCATATACATGTTCAATGTTCACTTGAGTCCCTTGTTCATTAGTAGGATTATTAATTATATTTTGAGGAAACTGATGAATTCCTTCAATGGTGCTCACTTCAATAGTATCTCCGACATTTTCTATATGACTGGACGTACTTCTCGTTTCGGTGGATGTACTTGGCGTTTAGATGGACGTGAAGAGTTTTCTCCGATTTCTGTTTTCAATGCAAGCTTGTCGTTCTTTGGCTAAAGAAGTTTCAGTTTTCGAAAAAGAAAATATACTTGGTACAGCAGTAGGTACGCTTCAGAAACTTTGCTAGAGGTTCATTCCCTAAAACAACATAAAACACAGTTATAAATTCAATTGTTTACCTGGGTATTTAATTAATGTAATTTCAGGGTTTCAGTGTGAAATTACTTACCAGTATATGCACTTATTCCATAGTAATCATCAGATTTAAAATGACTAGAACATAACCTTGACGTATTAGTCGCTTTCCAATCTTTTCTTCTAAGGGCTCGTTCCCACAATTTTCGACGCTTAGGATCCTTAGGAAGTATTTCCTAGCATTTGGTTGCAAAAACAAAGGTATTCATGTATATGAATACCTTTGTTTTTGCAACCAAATGTTGAACATTGAGTCATTTCAAGCAAAAAACTATCTTTGTTTACGTTTTATGTATTGGGATTGACAGTTCGGGATAAAAAAGCAGTTTTCTTGTTGCCACACAACAATAATATGTAATAAAGTTGTTTACATTGGTGAGGTCGTCAGGTCAGTGTATTAATTATAAAGTTTTATTTGGTGAACCTGTTCATGAAAGGTAGGAACGGAAATAAATCAATTATTGTACGTATTATATTGATTTAACAGAATTATAATAACGCCTCACGCCATCTAGCTTTCCTATCGCAATCATGGCACTTCAGTTTAGTTGTCAATATTCACGCACACTACTAAAGCAAGTGTCGGTCGAAAAAGTTGGAGGTTGGTGGTGAACACATGTGGAGTTGTTTTTAATATAGCTTTTTGGCTACCTTAGGGCTTTTTTTGGTAGTTTTTGTGTGTCTTTTACGTGTTTGTGCTTGTTTCGTATTTATTTTTGTGTTTGTTGTATCCTAAGTTGCATTAGGTAAGTTTTTTTTTAATATTTTCCCGCGGCGTATGCCGAGTGATAATGGAGGATGAAGATCGGCCTCCGGGCCGCCCTCCAGATCCCTCGCATACGAACCACCTGCAATCATTGGATTTCTTTGAACACTCACCGGTTTTAACCGCTCCATTGTCTCAATTTGAGACAATGGAAACGGAAGTTGCATCCCAAAAAAGAAAGCGTTCACAACCAAACAGCGACTCAAACGACTCCGCAGGCGTCATGGACGTGAATGCTTCTGCATCCAAACGCGATCGTGTCACAGCCCCATCGTTGATTTCACGATCCAAGTACTCCAATTTAGATAAGGAACCGTATTTAGTTTATGCGTCACTTATCGAGTCTTGTCCAACTTCGGGTACTACCCTCAATCCTATTATTTTTGGTAAATTGATGCAGAGCCTAAATATTAAAAACATAAAACTGGGAGGTATTAAGAGAATAGGTAGAAATAGGGTTTCCCTTGAATTTAAGGGTCCTGAGGATGCCAATGCCTTTATTGACAACTCATCCGTTAAAGACAGGGGGTACTCTACTCTGATCCCCACTTTCAATATCACCAGGATGGGTGTAGTGAAGGGTATCCCAAGTGATTGGACCGATTTAGAGGTCATGGACAACCTGAAGTCCCCACTTGGTAAGATATTGAAGGTGAGGAGACTTAACCGTAGGGTTGTTAGTGAAGGTAAGGCAGAATGGGTCCATACAACCAGTGTTGTTCTCACTTTTGATGGTCAGGTCCTTCCTGAACGAGTTTTTTGCTGCTTTAACTCCCTTCCAGTAGAGACTTATAACTTTCCCACTGTCCAGTGTTATGGGTGTTGTAAATATGGACATACCCGGACTCATTGCCGATCCAAGCCACGATGTTTCCGTTGTGGCGGGGATCACTTTGGGGATGGTTGTTCCATAGAGGAGCCTAAGTGCTTCTATTGTACGGGTGCTCACCCCGCAAATAGCCGACATTGCCCGGAATACATGCGACAGAGGAATATCAAGGCCTCTATGGCAAAGGATAATATTTCGTATTCTGAAGCAGCCAGAATCCACGCTCCCTCCTACCGTTCCTTTGCAGATGTCATGGCATCAGCTTCTCCTCTACAGACCATTCACCAGGCCCTTATACATGAGCCACGCCCTCCACGCCCCCCTCCTCCTAATTACATTTCCCATTCCCAACCTTCCACCTCTACCTCCTATAGAAAAACCACTGTGTCCCGCCCAAAAACTCATGCTCCCCTTCACCCTGGCTATGACCGTAAGGCCCACCAGGACATTATTAATAGTTACTCTTTCCCCCCTTCTCCTAATGGCTGTGCTATAAGTGAACACCCCCCAACTCAGAATGAGTACACACACACCATTCAGTCAATAATCCGTTTACTTTCCTCCTTACTTTCCACCTACCCTTTACCAGACCACGTTGCCGATAACCTAGTCAAATCCATTCAATCCCGTCACATTCCATCTTCTGCAGTGGAACACCAGGAGCTCCCTTCCCAAAAAACATGAAATTGCCCACATTATTAACCGTTACAATCCTGCTCTATTTGCATTATCTGAGACGTGGCTAAAGCCACATCTCAATTTTAACTTTTCTGGTTATAGCACGCTCCGGGATGACCGATCTGACGGTTATGGCGGAGCTGCTGTACTAGTGAATAATGTTCTTTCGTTTTCTCCTCTATCCCTGCCTCCTCACGGAGATGAAATTAATGCTGTAGGCGTAAATATCTGTGGCATTAATTTTATATCTGTTTATATTCCCTCTCCCAATTCCTCATGTTTTCAGTATATTCGTACTCTATGTTCTTCCTTTATACCAGTAATATTTCTTGGCGACTTTAATTGCCATCATCCTCTGTGGGGATCTGACCATTGTGATAATGCAGGGTCTGAACTGGTTGATCTGTTGGACGACTTGGGTTTATGTGTTGTCAACGATGGTTCCTTCACCCGCCTACCTAGACCTGGCCATAATAGAAGCTGTGTGGATCTCACCCTGTGTTCTGCCAGCTTGACCGGCCAGTTGGAGTGGAAACGACTGAACCTCACCTACGGTAGCGACCACTATCCAATTTGTACCACTCTGACTACAAGATCCCTTCCCCATGGAGATAATCCCCCACTCCTAAAGCATAGACTTTCCGGTGCGAATTGGGACTTGTACACTCAAACTGTTGAGGATATAATTCCCACTTTGCCCCAAGTTACCACAGATAACCTGTGCGCCTGTATCTCGCAATTTTCCGATGTCATTTCATCAGCCGCTGATGATAGCATTCCCCTTAAGAATTCAGCTTCTGGCAAAGTGTCATCTCCTCCCTGGTGGGATAGGGAATGCACAGACATTATCAAATCCCGGAATGAAGCTGAACAAAATTATATTCTTGACATGTCCGTTGAAAACCTGGTGCAGTATAACCGGATTGTTGCGAGATCCAGACGTATCTTGAGGAAAAAAAAATATGAAGGTTGGAAGAAATTCTGTTTCTCACTTTCCCCTTTAACCCCTTCTTCCCTTATTTGGCAAAATTTTAAACGGTTCAAACGTGGCTGCTCTGGTCAAAACTCTTCTTCTATACCCAGGGACTTAGCAGAACCTTTTCTTAATAAATTAGCCCCCCCTTTCGCCCCTCTTAGGGGTGAATGCCCTTCTTATCCTGTTGATGAGATAATCTCTGACGACCCTTTAGATGCTCCCTTTTTGTTGAGCGAACTGGAGGCAGTTCTCAAGCATGTCCATGACTCTGCTCCTGGTATTGACGGTCATCCTTACTCTTTTTTTAAGAAGCTGGGTGGCAATGGCCGCCGATACTTATTGTCTGTTATGAATACCTGCTTTAAATTTTCACACATCCCCGATAGTTGGAAAACACAATTGGTCATCCCCATATTGAAACCCGGTAAATCCCCGGACTGTGTAGACCACTTTCGGCCGATTGCGCTTTCACCAGTTATAGGTAAATTACTTGAGCATCTTATAAAAAACAGGCTGGAGTGGTTTGTCGAGAGCCGAGGGCTCCTATCTAGGTCTCAGTTTGGCTTCCGAAAGGGAGCCAGTACTATGGACAGCATTAGCATTTTAGTAACTGACACCCGAATTGCCTTTAGCAAAAATGATTCGGTTTTAGCGGTCTTCCTCGACATCTCAGCGGCTTACGATAATGTCCTCCTTTCCGTGCTCAGAAGTAAATTACGCCAGCTGAGTATCCCGGTAAGCAGTGGCGTGCGTTTCATAAAGGCAGAAAGACACTGCCTACCCTAGTTCTGATAATAGATCTAATATTATTTTATCAATAAACAAAACCACATACAAAAATTAAATCATAAATCAGCTCCATCTATCGAGTGCCGGTGGTATCATTAAGATCGATACAGTTTAAAGGCTCGTTCCGTTCGCATCATCGATTCGCGCGGCACTAGCGCCACCTCGCCTTTGCCACGGCAAAGACACAAATTATTCTTGTCTGAATGTTTTGTATGTGTGCTCTTGTGGTAAGTCGTGGTCATACAGATTTAATATGTGTGCGTTCCTATAGCTACGTGAGCTTTGGTGACACACAATGACAAAAATCACGCACACAACTGCATGAAAAGACAGTGTCTTTTTCTAGTTATTCTTTATAGCTAATACGAAAAATTACGACTCCTAGCGAACATTTCCGAAAGAAAGTTTGCTATGCAATGCAAATATTTTAGGAAGTAACATTGTTTCATTGAATTTTATATATTTAGATGGTCATAATTTTTTGTCGTATTACATTTCCCTTTTTACTAGATAATTTCAATAGTCAACACTCAACAATAGTCGCCATAATTTGTTTGATGTGTGATCTGTTTGTGTGAATACGTTTTCAGATATGTGAAAAATGGATAATATTGTCTGTGAAAGTTGTTCAGATGGTGTGTGTATTGAGAAAATAAAATATGATGCGTTTTCAAAACTATCTTTCGGTGAAAAAAAACAAGTTATCGAGATAGGTCTTCGTACATACACCGGATTTGCAATTAATACATTATAAAAATGTACTCTGTGATTAATACAAACTAAAGGTAAAGTCAATCGTAAATTCAATAAAAAACAATATGATTCATATCATTGGCTGACAGGTTGCATACATAGTAATCGGTTATTTTGTTTCGTTTGTCTACTATTTTCAACATAGTAATAATTATGTATGACACATACAACTGGCTGTGCGGGTCTGTAAACACAATTAAATTATTTTGTTTTCCTTGCTTATTGTTTAGTAGTTCGAGTACAGTATGGAATTATTCGGGATATTCAGATTTACATAATTTCTATTCTGCAGTTTATTGTTACTATCCCAGCAAGCAGCGCATCGACTGAACGTTCATTTTCATCGTTAAAACGTATTCACACGTATTTAAGAAACACACAAGATCAACAACGACTCACACATCTTTCCATGATTTCGACAGAAAAACTTTACTAATTAATTTATTACTTAACTAATTATTGGTCGAATTAAAACGCAAACCAACTTTTTATGACGATGTTTTAAAATCATATTTAAAAAAGGATAGGCGCGTAGATTTAATTTATAAATAAGTTGGTTTACTTTATTTTTTTAACTGTTACCAAACCAGTAGTTTATGTACTTATTAAATATATTAATTATATAATGCAAATCACATGAAGAGCCTTTTTCTAGGCCACATCGAATATCTTTCAAGTGACGTGCTTAGTAATTTTCACTCACTTGGATTAGATATTTGAAGTGGCCGAAATTCCGTGCCGAAATTAGTGCAATTGCGAAAGACTTTTTTTTTTGCGAAAAGAAAACTGCCTACCCAGGCATAAAACCCTGTGCACGCCACTGCCGGTAAGGATGCTGAACTGCATTTGTAACCTACTGTCTGGTCGTAGGATCAAGCTTCACACTCCGGGCCAAGGTTCTGACTCCAGAACTGTTTGGCGTGGGCTTCCTCAGGGGTCGGTGCTTAGTCCCATAATTTACAGCTTGTACACCTCGGACCTTCATGACTCCCTCAACTCCGATTGCCGGATTCTGCAGTATGCGGATGACCTGTGTTTATATATTCCTACTTCTTCCATTGTACATGCTAGGGACTCCATGCAGATATCCCTCAATTCCCTCAATCAGTGGTTAATTTCACACGGCCTTAACTTGTCTGCCCCTAAAAGCTCCATTGGTATTTTCTCACGTAAACGTGTTATCCCAAATGTAGACCTTGAAATTGAAGGATTTCCTATCAAAGTTGAAGATAATGTGAAATTTCTTGGTGTCATCTTGGACTCTAAACTATCTGGTGTCCACCATCTCAGTTATATTGTCAACAAATGCGAGAAGAAACTTAATATGCTACGTGCTCTAGCGGGTGTTTGGTGGGGTGCTCACCCCTTCACCCTAAAACTCATATATAATGCCACAATAAGGAGTTTGTTAGATTATGGCTCCTTTCTGCTCGAACCCTGCAGTAAAGTTGCAATAGCTAAACTGGAGACCATCCAATCAAAATCCCTCCGCATTATACTAGGTTGTATGAGGTCCACCCCTAAAAACGCCCTGCAAATTGAGAGTGGTGACCCCCCTCTTCTTCTCCGTAGACAATATTTAGCTGACAAATTCATTTTCAAGTCATATTTCCTCAGTAACCACATGATCCTGCCTAAGCTGTCAACCCTTGATAATTTATGTAGGGAAAGTGAGTATTGGAGACATAAAGACCCCCCTTTAATCCTTAATTCATTTAGAAAAATCCATTCTGTAGAAGAAAATTCTAAAATCTTACAGCAAAATAAATTCCCATTGTATGCAAGTCCATATGAAATTTTAAATTTTGTTCCAAGTGTTGTCCCATATATTGGCTTGCATAAGGACACCATAAATGCTAATGACCATTTTCTCGCCATTGTTAATGACAGGTGGCCTGATCACCATAAATTCTATACAGATGCTTCAAAACTAACCACTGATGGTAAAACTGGTATAGCTGTATATAACTCCAACTCTCAGATATTTCTCCAATTTCAATGCCCTCCTGAGTCATCAGTGTTTACCGGAGAGTGCATTGGGATCCTCGAGGCATGTTTATTTATTTCCTCTCACACTACCATTACAAAAGCAGTCATCTTCACAGACTCCAGAAGCGCCCTGGAGGCTATAGTTAAAAATTCATTTAAAGATAACCTCCGTAGCCCAATTATTATAGAAATCAAATCAGTATTACTTTCTTGCTCTATAAGGAGCGTTGAGGTTGTGTTGGTATGGATTCCTAGCCATGTAGGTATTAGGGGTAATGAGCTTGCGGATGTGGCAGCCAAGGGTGCTATCAGTAGTAGTCTGGCTGACAAAAAACATTACTCCGTCCAAATTTATGACCTTATCCATAAGGCTAAAATAGACCTTTACCAGTCCTGGCAAACAAACTGGTCTGAATCCTCCAAAGTAAAGGGTGGTTTGTTTGCTTCAATCCAACCCTCTATTCCTCCTAAACCCTGGTTTTATAAATTTAAAAAAGCCTCTAAGACTGTCACATCCGTAATATGCAGGATACGTATTGGCCACTGTTGTACCCCAGTTTTCTTGAACAAAATTAGAGTCAGAGATAATTCGCTTTGCGAATGTGGTCTAGACGAAGGTACGCTAGACCATATCTTCCTCAATTGCAGTTTGAACAATGCTTTTACTTTCGACCATGTTATTGCAAAATTAAAAATTCAAAAACCTGTCAATGTCCGCCACCTTCTTTCATTCTTCCCTAACCCTCAAATTATCTGTGCTTTTATTAAATTTATTTCCACTAACAAAATAAAACTTTAACAAGTAGTTAATATTCCTAAAGTCTAAAGTTTATGTAGTATTATATTAAATGTTTAATAATCATATTTATATTATTTTACTAACAATTATTAACATCTCTATGTTTTGTGTTTGTTCCAGACCTCAAAAGTTCACCACAAAAAGTTTTTTTTTTTTAATAATAAATATATTTAAATTAAATACCCATGAGTAATCACTAAATATGCGTCTTTGGCAGAAATTGCCGTAGTTTTCGGCAAATTGCCATTAAAAAAAAAAAAAAAAAAAAAAAAGCAAGTGTCAAATTTGGTCTGGATTTCACTATCGTTTTCCTCAGTAAATAATGCAAGTTATTTCCTAAAATGGTCGATCGCGGGGACATTTCATTATAGAAAAGTGATAAAATGATTCGTTTTCAACAAAGGGTGTCTATGTTTAGCGTAAAGCTTCCAAGAAAAATGTATGGACGGCCCATCAGAGGATCCACCTTAATCTTATACTGTACCTACATATAGAGCAAATAAAATTCTGATTCTGATACATTATGACCACATAGGTATTGCACCTTTCTATGAAATAGTTAATTTTTAATTAATAACCAAAAAACAATTTCAACGCAGGGGTTTCAGAATCATGTGCTGAATTCATAGTTAGAGTCTGCACGTCGATGTTCCAGACCCTGTGTATATCAACATTTTATCATTAT
Organism: Luperina nickerlii; assembly: GCA_963855955.1. Lineage (NCBI taxonomy): Eukaryota > Metazoa > Arthropoda > Insecta > Lepidoptera > Noctuidae > Luperina > Luperina nickerlii. The sequence goes on along the minus strand of OY979676.1, from coordinate 20,660,955 downwards.
CTGAAGTTCACTCTGAATTAAGTCTATAATGAACTTGAAGATCTTAGACCTTCACCTTGACCTTGACCTTGGACTTAGATCTTCAAGTAAAATAATAATCATAATCATAAGCATAATCATGATTTAGCAGCATAAACCATGAAACCCAACAATATCCTAGCTATCATAAAAAGCTTCCAGTCTGAGTTTGTATTATAATCTTAAGCCCATTTTTCAAACTTCAGATAACCTTTATCTAAGGAATAAAAATTGTGGTTTGACAAAGCCTTTTGTATAGAAAATAATATTTCAAACCAATTATTATATCTTCAATAAAACACCAAATATTTTAATTTGTGTATTGAGCTCTAAGTAGCCTAGAAATACAAGCAGATAAATCATAAGAGTAGGGTAGGAACAACAATATGACGGACGGTAGGCTCAAAACCCAATAAACATAAACATATAAACTAGGAGGTATGTAGGTACCTATATACAACACTAATAACATTATCTATTCTTCAGATAAAAGTTATGTGAAAATTAAAAAACCAGCCCTTAGATGGATAACTTTTACCCGACTGCGCCAGAAGGAGGATTATGTTTTTTTAATAATTATAAAAATGTGTGAAAAAGGTAGACGGGGGCCTTTGCCCTGCCTTGGGATGTGGGACAATACAGGCTAGTTACTGTTTACCTCCATAGTTTTGTTAATAAAAAACATAGCAATGTCTGAATGAGTATATTCAAATGCCAAGGTGCAGGAGATAATACTATGATAAGCTGTCAGATTAGATTGCCATTGGGATTCATACATGTGTCTCACTGATAACAAATCAATGCCGCATTCATAAAAGCACCTTTGATTTATCGATTTTACACACAAAAGACATGCTTTTTACTACTTTTTTTTTCAAATCAAAAAAAATCAAATCAAATCATTTATTTTTGCAAACATGGGTAATTGGTACATAGATGTTCTCTTAAGATAATAGACTAGTGTCTTAGTGTCTTTGCTAGACTATATTATTTTGCAATCAGTTTTTAAGACTAAGATTAGATATTTTGTAGGAAGATCTGGCAAGGAAGAGTTGCCCATCAGGAGAAAGTTTCTTATTAGTAAAGAAGCTCAGTTTTCTAATTGCGTCTTTTGAGTCTGCTGACACAATCTGGTGAGTGGTTTTTTTTTTAAATGAATGCAAATTTAGTTTAAGTTGAATAACATTGTCATGAAGGAAAAATCCTTACTTTAGATAAGCTGCTGAAAGGTACTAGAAGATTAATAATAGTAATATCTAATACTAGGAATTTTATAAACAGGAATTCCCAAAAATAACTAACATATAGTTTCTATTTGCAAAATCTAAGTTTGATTCTCAGATTTCTCAATGAATTTCAGACATCTGGTATTCAAGTACCTTTAAGAAATGTTTTTTCTAAATGTATCTAGTAGAGACCAATGTACCGATGTAGTTGTAATCAGTTGCATGAATCATTCGTCCAATGGAGCACAAAAACAGTTGTAAAAACAACTATTTCTAAAACTAAGTAGAATGTAAACATGTTATATAGGTAAACATCTAACTTTTAGTACACTTGCAAACTCTTTTAAACAACCTAAAAGTGTTTATGGCTGTGTAAACATGGTAAGTCAAAATTCCATTCTATTTTCAATCTTATTAAGAAGAACATAAGATTCAAAATATGGTAGTTGGCCTTCATAATCCAATTTTGAGTAAGCAGGTGTATTTTCAAAGCTATAGTAAGGGGAAGTTGATATTGATATTATGTATAAACTCAATCATTATCAGTTTTCAACCTTCAATTGAAGTCATAAGGCTTCCACATAATGAGATTGATTTTGATCTGTTTGGCTTCACATTACCTTGAGAAGTGGTTTAGTTAATTTTCGTGTCTTGGAATTAATTTGTAATTAGGCAACATCCATTTTTGATTATGATGTAGGTATGAGATTAGAAATTGATAAGTACATAAGAGGTTTGTTTCAGAATTGCAGATTGAATGAGTCACTTTTTAATATATGATTCATAACTGATAGCAATGTGTGAACTTGGTACTCATTTAGATGATACATAACAATGAGTTTTTCCTTGTATAATAAATACTTTTCAAATGTTAATTGTTATATTGTAACACAAGTATAATATAAACATTGTACATTTTTGTAAGTTTTTCAGATAACCTCTTAAAAGTTTAGGTACCTACTCCCTAACTGCTTGGAATGAAAACAAGAAGGCCATGGCAGCAAGCCTACTCAAATACAGCAGCCAGACAGCGTTCGATTGGTATTCTAATTAAAAAGAGTTCGATAAAAATCACTGATAACACCTTCGTTCGCGGAACACTCACTGAGGTTCAATAGCCGGAGCCCGTGAGTCCCGGGTATAACCTCAAATGACGCCTATTTATATGAAACTTATCATTTAAAAAACGCATAATAAACAGTCGAAGCATACCTTATTATCGTCCAACTGGGCCTTTAGGTCCTCAAACTGATTGTTCCACACTAACCAGTGAATTGGATAGCGTCTCGCGACATCGTCCGCAGTAAATGCCATAATGTCAGCACATATAATTATCTTACACAAATAAATAGCACACAGTCTACTCTATACACATATCACTACCTTATTACGCGTAGTCACACTGAGTGCGTTAATTAATTGCAATTAAAACATAAAAATACTCCAATTTACGCTCCCTCCCTACCGAAAATGTCAACGCATTAGTGTTGGGCCTGGTTGGCCTGGTTGCCGTGCCGAAGAATATCGATAATTCTTGAATTCATCGATGTTCACTAATTAATTGCAATAATACTCGATTACAGAAATAAAATTGACATACATTAAACCGGTGTACAGGTGAAATAATAGCATGGACATAAGTTTTTAATTTCTACTATTTACGCAAAGCAGTTTTACTATTTTTCATATACTTTGTCTACCAGTCGATAATTATTACCTACTAATTTGAATCGAACTTCGAGATGGGATCAGTTTTGCAAAGATTGCTTTCGTTTTACAATAATTCCGGTCAAAACCATAATAGCCCATAACTGTAAGTACACCAAATGTGTACGACACAAAAAATCATACAAAACTTTTAGTGAAAACTTATAGTATTTTTAACCAGCACAATTAACTTCAAAAACTTAATATTTCCTGACACTATACTGTCTTCGTAAACGTAAATTTTAGGAAAATGGACGGGAAAATTAAGTTTAACGTCAATAACATGACAAATTGAAAATTGACAGTATGCTGTCATTGACATATTATGATGAATTTTGCTGCAAAAAACGGTTTATTTACGTAACAAATACAAAATAAATGTTTTAATAATAAAATAAAATGAGCAAGGCATTATTAAGTATCAGTTTGAGACGACTGGACCAAGCGGTTCCTTACTTTCGGCCTACTTTTATAGCCGCTAAAACAATAAGCACAAAAGCAGAAAAGAAAAATATCGCCGTAAGTTTTCAGTGTTTAGGTACTCTTTAATAATTCTATAGAAGTAAATAGGTTGTTTTACGTTTTTTATTAGTTTTACGTTTCTAAACTAAACTTTCAAACACTTAAGAAGTTTATTCCAGGAATGCTATTTTGTGTTAAACATACCCCCAAACTCCAAGCAAGATGCAGTCCGCGAAGCCTTTCTGGACCTTGCCAAGAAGTACCATCCAGACTCGGGGTCACCAGAAGCTGATATGGACAAGTTTGTGGCTGTAGAGAATGCCTTCAGGACCCTAACCAAACATAACACTGGAGTTAGCAATAAGGAGGAGGTGGAGAAGATTGTGTATGATATCAGGGTGAGTATTATTTGTGTAATTGTTTGATATAGTATGTTCCGTGAGACGGTCAGTAATAGTAAGGCGTTGCTGGCCTTTCTGAAGAGCTGAGGTGAATAATCGATTTTCCCACCCATATGCAAAATACTCGCATTGACATAGAGTTGTGGACACCAGCCCGTATTACTTACTGATATATTTTTCTCCACTTTGTGAATTAGATAATGTCACCCATCACTGCAATCACACTAAAGTTAAGCAATCATCATGACAGAAATTCTATTTTCATTCTTTTTATCTAAGTCCCATAAGGTAGAGGATTGTCACCCAACTCATTTCTTAAACTTACAAGTTTGCAGTATTGTCCGTAATTAGATCATGTTCATTATTACACTTTTAACCTTCCAAAAAGATACAGAAAAGGTTACTATTAAATTATAAATTCACAGTTTGCTTAGCTTGTTTGTAGAAAGATTCAGTCATGTTTACTAAAGGTGCTTGCTTCTAAACAGGCAATTTTTTACTGCAATATGTGGCTGCAACACTGACCGGCAACATTGCCAGTAATACCAGCCAAACTATGCAATATTGCAGTAATTTCTTAGCCATAGAGTAGTTTTATTGTTGTTTCAACCACTCTATTGTTGTGGCATAGTGCATCTTTTTCTACCGGGAAATGAAGTTTGGTGTGTGTGATGTCGCAATTAGTTGCTTTCTGTGCTGGTTGTCACGTCGTTGTAGTTGTAGTTTGTAGACAGAGAACCTGTTTTGTGAGGCGGCTGTCCAAAGTGGGAATTGCTTCCCTAGCCTGCCTGCATTCGCCTTGGTCCGTCCATAGTTTGTTGTGTTGGTCTCTAGTATGTTTCCTTACCAGAGTGCGTATATACCTGAAGAAGGAGAGTGGCGCAATGGGCTCAGGTCCCACTGGTGCCATGCTCGACCCTCTTCTGGCAAGCTCGTCGGCTGCATCATTGCCTAACGAACCGCTGTGACCTTTGATCCATTGAATGGTTATATTATTGAGGTTACCCACCTGGTTAAGGCGCTGGTGACACTCGTATATTAGCCCAGAGTCAACTGTATAACTGTTCAGCTCTTGCAGAACAGCCATGTTGTCTGAGAGTATGCGGATTGAGTGTTCCTTTACCTCCCTGGCCATAATGGCTGAAGCAGCCAGAGAGATGCCCAAGCATTCGGCCTGGAGGAACACTGTGTTGTGGACCCCCAACGGTGTGACTATATGTATGTTGAAGTCCTCCGAGAAGATTCCAGCACCTGTGCCACTACCTGTTTTGGATCCATCCGTGAAGATATGCAGCTCTGCAGGGCGCAGCCCTTCACATCGGCGATCCTCGTGAAGCTGGATCTTGTTTTTATTTTTTTTGTTTATGTTTTGTTTTTTTTTTAAATAGTTTGTGGGATAATTACTATTTGCATATACTTATTTTAAAACAATATAATATGCCGCTGCACCAAGAGTGATTTCATCAGCCATTGTTGCCTGATAGTGTAGCCCATATAAGAATGTGAATTATGGGCCATGCTTTTACAGATATACTGCATCACATGGCCCAGCCATTGATTGTTCAGCCATAAGCTGTAATCAAATGTTTTTGTGATGGCCGAGCAATAGTTGCCAATAGTACAGCCACACATTGTGAAAGTATAGCCCATTTAGTATGTATTACCTTTAGAGAAATAAATGCATTGAATTGATTCAAAATTGTTTATTACAGCACACAGCACCACAACATCGACAATACTTAAGCTATGGAGGCTATGGTCATGGAACTATCTTTCAAAGAGAAAAGCAATATACCCAGGCTCGGGCCCAGAAAGCTGCCATCAATGTCATGGAACACCGCCTTGAAAAAGCCGTTGCTTCGGACAAAACTCTCATGAAGAAAGGACAAGGATATGGGAAGAAACATGATATTAAAACGAAGTATGGTTTTGATAGACTAGTTGAGGATTTGATACAGGAATCTATGTCTAAGGGAGAGTTTGAGAATCTAAGTGGCAAAGGAAAGCCTTTGAAAAGTCAGAATAATAATCCCTATGTCGATTTTACGACACATAAGTTGAATGAGGTAAGCATAGGCTGGTTTAAATACTCACTTGGCATTTGATCTTGCCTTGAAGTTCATAATCTTCTAAATTAGGATACGAAATTATCCTATAGTTATAGCTTAAGTGTGGGGTGCCTCAAGGCTTACTACTAGGACCAAACATAAATAAACATTTTTATTTAATTTTCAGGTTCTCATCAACAATGGTTTTACGCCAGAATGGATAACATTAGCCAAAGAAATAGATGAAGAGATTGACAACTTAAAAGAAGAAATCCGCTCTGACCGAATGCCACTTGGCCCTTATCCATTGGCCGAAGAAGATGTTTCAAAATGGGAGAGAGTATGCCAAATGAATAGAGAATTAGCTTCATCAATTAACATGAAAATAAATAAATATAATCTTATAGTTCCTTTGTTAAATAAACAGAAGTTTCATGTAGAGTTTGACAAAATATGTGAAGATATCTTGAAGAATGGTGTCCATTCAGTTATTAAGGTTAAGAAGGAAAACGTGAATGTAGTAAAAACTGAATATGTTAGTACTAGCGATAGTGCAGATTTGTTTGGGGTGTTTTTTAAAGCTTTTAGTGATTTAATAACTTTTAAAGAAAAGAAAAATTCTTGAAATAAGTGTTCTAGCTAGTGGTTTAATAAAAATACCCATTTGCACATTATAGAATGGGACATAACTCGATTTATTGATAAAATTATCCCAAAAACAGTTGTTGCCACCGTAACAAAACTACTGAGGGTGGTCACAATACACAATGTTTACGAGACATCGCACGACTACCATGCCACAAAGTGCCCATTAATTTTATTTTCTTGTTTCATTATAAGTTGGTAAAACACATATGAAGCAACAAACTATATAGAAATTCATAGCAAAAAAAAAACTACAATAGTAAATATTTCTACTCTAATTTTGTAGAGGCGTGTCTGTGATATTATGTAGATAATTATAAATTCTTAAAAGAATAATAAAACACTTGAAATATATACAAAAGTTTTATTTCAAACACACTGTAAAACTTAACATACTTACATTTCAAATGGCATTTCATAAACATGCATTTAACTAGATACATTTAAATGAATCTATGTACTGACTTTAAAAGATAAGTTCATAGAACACAGTACATAGCAACTAATATAAGTCTACTATAAAACTTTACTTATTTATTATCTTTTCTTGTGAGATTAACAATAAAAATCAGGAAAAATTTGACAACATAATTTTAATAAAACTTTTTAATAATTTCTTCAACATTCAAAGCTGTTACTAACAGAACAATATATAATATACTTACCTAATGTGATAACGTTTTTCTTATATACAAATTCGAGACTTTATATACTTTATATATTTATTTTCTTCAAAACGTTGATTTTTTGCTAAACAATATCATGACAAACTAGTCTTACATAATGATTAAACTCACTCTTAAACATTTTCTAAAGATTTAATAGGAATATAAGCAGTACTATTTTAGCGCAGAGAAGGAATGTAGGTTTAACATGTAGATTTACATACACTTAGTCATAATATTGAGATTAAAATGTTCAAGTCTATAGTTTCATATACATATTCGAATTATTTCATAATAGATACCTAAGGATCTTACATTAATCATATTCCATTTCATTACAGGCAAGATGGAACCAATCTTAGGACATAAATAAATGCATATTGTTCAATATTGAGCTGGAAGACACAGAAATAAAAATATATTCTATTGCAAGTGACTGTTTTGACTAAGATATGACTTCCATCTTAACCTTTCTGTATGGTGCAGTAAGAAGAAATTAGCACATAGGGTTAGCAGGAAGCTATTCGATTTTTTCAAACTCAACAATTTCAATTTAGAATCTCGGATAATTATCAAGTTTCGGGAACACAAACGTATTTAATAAATGACAAAGTTAAAATCCCATTGACTTAGACCTAGGATTTACCTCTTTATTACAAACGGTCAATCAAAAATCGCTTGGCGCTCGAATTAAATTGTCAATGGGGCGCGCGCGGTTGATAAACATTTATGCATTTGTTTTGTGAAATGTATTGAAAAATCAAGATCAAGAGAATCAAGTTAGTTCCGGTTTTAACCACGCACCAAAATAACATTGTAGCGCTATAAGTGGCGATGGAATGATTTATCTAAGTTTGTTTATTAAAATTTGCATTTCGCTGCATTTCCTCCTCACTGCATCACACGTCACACATTCGATACAGCCCTAAGAGTACCACATGAGTGTACCCTGATGGTTGAGTTTTACCCTGCCAGTGGCCACAAGACGCAGAGCTCGCGGGTAGGCGCGATGTTCCGCTTCATGGATGCGTTCTGTGAGGGTCTGAAGCGTGTCCTTTTGATGGACTGGGACGCGTTCCTGGATTATGATTGGGCCGGTGTCCATGCCCTCCTGTTGAACGAAGAAAGAATGAGAATTTGGCAAACGCTATTATTTATTTTAGTAATATCAGATGTTGGAGCAGGAACAAATTAGGCTTGGATTGGTAGATCAAAAACACAGTGACAGACATCTACACGCAGCCTTTGAATTCAGTACATGATTCTACCGCCCCCCCCCCCTCCTTCCTTTAAATTTAAAGTTTTACGTCAGTTTTTTAAGCCAAAATTGTGTCCCACTGCTGGGCAAAACCCTCCTCTTTTCCTTCCAAACCTCCCTGTCTTGAGCGATCTCTGGCCATGTTGGCCCTGCAAACCTCGTTAGATCGTCACACCACCTTTGCCGTGGTCTACCTCGACAGCGTTGTGCTCCCTCTGGCGTCGTTCTTACAGTTCGCGTCACATAACTTTTCCGCTCTGAAGCCTAGGCTTTTCGCTAGCCGCGCATGCGCGCTGCTGTTTTATTCTTAATATTAACTACTGCGCAGTGATTTGTTGCCTACTTCAGAGCGTTAAAGTTATTTAACGCGAATTGTACGTGGGTTATTAAAAAAAATCTGTTCCACACATTTTGACCGCGTAGGAATTGCACTTTTCTACGAAACAGTTTATTATTTTTTTTATCACCGACGAAAAATTTCTACACTAAAACCTGGGGGTCTAAAACCATGTACTTCTTGGTTTATTCGTGGTAACAGATTGGGCGCCGATGCCCTTACCACCCGGTATGTGAGACAATTATACGACCTTCGTCAAATCAAACTTTACCGAGAGTTTATCCAAAGATCGACACGCGTAACAACAAAACCACGCGTATCAGCGCTGAAACATTTATTTTTTAAATGTCGCACCATCATGCTGAGATAGGAGCCTTTTGGCTTTTGGACTTTTTGTTTCATTTTTATATTTGTTACTTTTTTTTATATAGGTACCTAATTTGGTTTGGTTTTTTATTTTAGACTGTTTAGTTTAGTTTGTGATCTTCCTGTAAGGGCCGCAATAAATACTGTTACTGTCTTTCAAAACAAATTCGATGGATGTGCAATTCATATCGATATAAGAGCTTGTGAATCCCCCACTATTTCTAAAAGATCATAGCACATGGTTTTCCGTAGTTTCTGGCTTCCCCCATTGGCAAAGGGTTACATTGTATGTGTGTAGGTTTGCAATACTTACATCAACGAAATGCACTGTGCAGCCACTTTCCCGGTCGCCGGCATCGAGGCACTGTTTCTGAGCGTTGAGGCCGGGGTGACGAGGCAGAAGGGACGGGTGGATGTTCAGTAACCGTCCGTGCCATCTATAACAAAAGATCACATTCGGTTAGCAAACCTTACGTTGCTTATAGTGCGACCGACGAGTGAATGCGTTCTTGACACTTGTCGGTTTCATACAAACGATTACGTGTTTTGCGAATTTGATCTTTATTAGCTACTAGAATTGTTGCACTGACAGGTGTGAGGGTCGCATTCTTTCGACGGCCGGGGTGTAGACGAGAGTGTGTCAGAAAGTTATAAGTATGTATGAGAAAACACGCTTTACTTAAAACGCTTTGGCAATTTTGATATCATAATCGGTTTCGCCAGACAATTTTTTTTTCAATTACTCCTTGTACCAATTTGCTTTCTAAATATGTATAAAGTTAACTCACTTTTTAACAAACTCAGAGGACAGGATCCTCATGTAGCCGGCTAGACACACGATGTCGATCTTGTGCGCTTCCAGTGCTTCCGACACCGCGCGGTCAAACTCTTCCCGCGACGCGTAGTCCTTATGGTTGAATACCTGAAAGTAAGAGGATGATTGGTTATTTCTACGTTTTAAAAATAGATAATTAATAAAGACCTTTCAAACAAAAAATAATTGTGCAAATCCGTCTATTTACTATGGAATTATGCCCGAACATACATAAAAAATAGAAACATCCGAATTGAGAACCACCTCCTGTTTAGAAGTCGGTTAAAAACATAAAGCTTGAAGTTGAGAAGAAGACTTCAACGCGTTTTGGGTGTGAAACACAACATACCCAATAATAAAAAAGGAGTGTCGCGTGTTTTAGTAATTAAGTAACAGATATTTCCCAAATTGATAGTCATTTAAAACAAATTCATACTCAAACATTTCAATACGAGCAAAAAACCAAGTATTGGACAAAATTTGTAGGTTATTCACTGGACTCGCAAAGAAGAGTTATGATTTTCACCAAGTTGACTTACCAGTGAAGGCACTCCCGCCTTCTCCGCGCGCTGCAGCGCGTACGCGTCCTTCTTGTTGCTGACGACGAGACAGATGTCCGCGCACATGCACTGCGCCGCCTCGCGCGTCGTGTCCATCAGCGCCTGCAGGTTGCTGCCGTTGCCCGACACTAGCACCGCCACCTGGGGGACGAAACAAAGGTTATTACCCTAATGAAACGTAAAAAAAAAACATGTATGGTCGGGGGACTATCGTCAGGTGTAAGTTCCTTACGCGATATAATGTAATAGAAAGAGACGCACACGTATGTAATAGAAAGAGACAGAGAAAATGTCGCATGAAGGGGACATCAAGCTTATTTCTGTGACGATTTTTACCAGTCAACTCTTTTACTCTTACCGCAAGGCGCATTAAGGAACTTCGTTCCAAAAATAAATCTAATGGCAAAATCATGATTATTTTTAACTAGATTCATGATCTCTAAGCCTGTCACGCGCTGTAGCGCGCTTTAACGCAGCCAGCACTAAACCTGAGCAAATTTTGCGTTTATAAGTGCCAAACTCCTAAGCAACGCGTGGCACGGCCAGCTGAATATATATCTAACTTCGAATTCGTTTGTAGAAGTTGGGAAACGACGCGGGGAGAGTCCAACACCTCACTCCCCCCTAACCCGAGGGCACCAGTGGGGAGTTGCGGAAGGAGCGTACGTTCCCATGACCCTGGCGTAGGTGTGAGATGGAACACCGGGGTGGTTTTAGTCAGTAAGAGTCTGATGGACCCCTCCGCCCGCCCCAGGGCGGAGGACATCCATGAGGATTTTCCACTCCAGAAACAAAAAAAAAGTGGGTGAAACGATATAACGCGACTACAGACTTCTTTTTAGTGTTTGTGTTTTTTATCTGCGTCATGTTTACAGCGAATAAACGTATTTTCATTCTTTAAACGTTACAGCTGATTTTATTTTGTATTGCTGACTGAGACATTGAAAAATTGCGACAGACGCTGACAGAATGGCTTCAGCCTGTTGGGATTCTTATTGTTTATTTCCAGCCTATATGGAAAATTAGATGTGAATAAAGTTATAATCACAGATATAGACCGACCTAGATAACGCAAGTATCACGATCTGTATGAAAACCAAGCGTGCCATTTTTTGACTACCTACTATGACGTCACAAGCACTATTTAGTGATGGGAAATTCAAATCGATTCAAAGACGCGTGCGGCTCCTCCCCCCCGGGCCTATCGCTAGCGCTCACGCTCCCCAGCCAGCAGTACACGGGACTGAGCGCGGAAGTGGCGGCTTACGATTTTTGTACGTAAGCTGGGCACGCGAAGTCGTTACTCTTGCGTTATCTAGGTGCATCTATATCTGTGGGTATAATGTTATGTATGACGCATCCAGTGTATTTTTATCCTTACCTTCTTCTTAGGCAACACCGGCATTCTCCTGGTGAATTCCATGGCCGAGGCGAAGTTGTCGACCAGCACGCGCGCGCCGCCCGTCGGACGCTTCTGTATGCTACCGATCACCATCGCGCCGAACGCGCGGGTTGTGTTCATTACCTGCATCATAAAAAAGGAAGCACATTAGAATCTATGCTAATAATAAAGCTGGAGAGTTTGTTTGTTTGTTGAACATTTTAATGTCTGGAATTACCAGTCGGTCAGTATCACGCTAGGTCTCTTAGGAGCCGAGCAAAAAGAAAACAAGTCGGAAAAAACGGTAAGCGAAAACGAAATAATCTGCGTAAGCGATTTATTTGCAAATATGAATTAATGGAAAAATAACTTTAATTCCTACACAATAAAATTCAGTTTACGCTACAGCTTCAAACTTTTTATAACTTTTTCAATAGTGCTAGTTTCTCTGAAAACAACTTAATTGTCATTGAAATAAAGTTGATATTTGTTTAACTTGAAATAGGGTCGGGGTGTGCACCACCACACTTACATAGCGCGGGCAGGCGGACTTAGTTTTTAATTTTTTTACTGTGCTTAGTTTAGTTTGTGATCTTTCTGTACGAGTAGCAATAAATATTTTTTCTTTCTTTCTTTTATACGACACGAGGGGGTAAATCGGGGGAACATGAAATTTCACGCTGATAAAGTCGCGGGCAGAAATTATTAACTTTATACCCACATTTAGCTGAAGGGTTAACAGCTAAATAATAACCGCGCAAATCAATCGATCAGTGAGATAAAGGTGCGTATAGCACGGTCAGCCACTTGGTAATTCTCTTGTCCAGGTAATAATGTGAATACGTTTGAAAGTCGTTACAGCCCGAAAGTCTGACGGCGTGGTCCAAAAATTAGGTTGTGGATTTTCATAGAAAATATTTATTTAGAGTAGCATGTGAAAAGCTTTTAACTTAAATCTGCTGTCTAATCTCATGTAAACCTAGACTTACCGCTGCCTGATCTTCAGGAGCAACCACCAACACCATGCCGATGCCGCAGTTGAAAGTTCTCAACATCTCCTCGTCCTGGACTGAGCCGGCCTCCGCGATCCATGAGAACACCTGGATGAAAGAATCGACAATACAAGTTAGTTGATAGAATATTTCTCATTTTTATGTGGGACTAGCAGCGCCTCGCGGTTTCACCTGCATAAGTGTCGATTGCGTGGGAATATCGGGACAAAAAGTATCTTATGTGTTAATTCTGGTTATAAACTATCTGTGTGCCAAATTTCACCAACACATCTGTGTAATAGCGCCAATGCCACCTACCGGGTGCACGTGCCACCAGTGCGCGTTGAGGCGCGCGCGCACGGCGCCGGGCACGACGCGCGGGATGTTCTCCAGCAGCCCGCCGCCCGTGATGTGGACACCAACACATCTGTGTAATAGCGCCAATGCCACCTACCGGGTGCACGTGCCACCAGTGCGCGTTGAGGCGCGCGCGCACGGCGCCGGGCACGACGCGCGGGATGTTCTCCAGCAGCCCGCCGCCCGTGATGTGGACACCAACACATCTGTGTAATAGCGCCAATGCCACCTACCGGGTGCACGTGCCACCAGTGCGCGTTGAGGCGCGCGCGCACGGCGCCGGGCACGACGCGCGGGATGTTCTCCAGCAGCCCGCCGCCCGTGATGTGGACACCAACACATCTGTGTAATAGCGCCAATGCCACCTACCGGGTGCACGTGCCACCAGTGCGCGTTGAGGCGCGCGCGCACGGCGCCGGGCACGACGCGCGGGATGTTCTCCAGCAGCCCGCCGCCCGTGATGTGGACACCAACACATCTGTGTAATAGCGCCAATGCCACCTACCGGGTGCACGTGCCACCAGTGCGCGTTGAGGCGCGCGCGCACGGCGCCGGGCACGACGCGCGGGATGTTCTCCAGCAGCCCGCCGCCCGTGATGTGGACACCAACACATCTGTGTAATAGCGCCAATGCCACCTACCGGGTGCACGTGCCACCAGTGCGCGTTGAGGCGCGCGCGCACGGCGCCGGGCACGACGCGCGGGATGTTCTCCAGCAGCCCGCCGCCCGTGATGTGGACACCAACACATCTGTGTAATAGCGCCAATGCCACCTACCGGGTGCACGTGCCACCAGTGCGCGTTGAGGCGCGCGCGCACGGCGCCGGGCACGACGCGCGGGATGTTCTCCAGCAGCCCGCCGCCCGTGATGTGGACACCAACACATCTGTGTAATAGCGCCAATGCCACCTACCGGGTGCACGTGCCACCAGTGCGCGTTGAGGCGCGCGCGCACGGCGCCGGGCACGACGCGCGGGATGTTCTCCAGCAGCCCGCCGCCCGTGATGTGGACACCAACACATCTGTGTAATAGCGCCAATGCCACCTACCGGGTGCACGTGCCACCAGTGCGCGTTGAGGCGCGCGCGCACGGCGCCGGGCACGACGCGCGGGATGTTCTCCAGCAGCCCGCCGCCCGTGATGTGGACACCAACACATCTGTGTAATAGCGCCAATGCCACCTACCGGGTGCACGTGCCACCAGTGCGCGTTGAGGCGCGCGCGCACGGCGCCGGGCACGACGCGCGGGATGTTCTCCAGCAGCCCGCCGCCCGTGATGTGGACACCAACACATCTGTGTAATAGCGCCAATGCCACCTACCGGGTGCACGTGCCACCAGTGCGCGTTGAGGCGCGCGCGCACGGCGCCGGGCACGACGCGCGGGATGTTCTCCAGCAGCCCGCCGCCCGTGATGTGGACACCAACACATCTGTGTAATAGCGCCAATGCCACCTACCGGGTGCACGTGCCACCAGTGCGCGTTGAGGCGCGCGCGCACGGCGCCGGGCACGACGCGCGGGATGTTCTCCAGCAGCCCGCCGCCCGTGATGTGGACACCAACACATCTGTGTAATAGCGCCAATGCCACCTACCGGGTGCACGTGCCACCAGTGCGCGTTGAGGCGCGCGCGCACGGCGCCGGGCACGACGCGCGGGATGTTCTCCAGCAGCCCGCCGCCCGTGATGTGCGCCACCGCCTTCACGCGGTTGCTGCGCAGCGCCGGCAGCACGCTGCGCACGTAGATGCGGGTCGGCTTGATCAGTTCCTCGCCTGGAAATAGGAAAGTATGCTGTCAAACGAAAATCTTATAAAGCATCACACAGTCCTTTGCTACGGCATCGATATATCACCTGAATCGTCAAGCACGTACGTGCATATGGGCGCAGAGCTAATAATTGAATTTAAATTGTAATAATTTGATTATTTTTCATATATTTAATAAGTCCTAGAATTCATTCTAAATATCATTTCCGTTTAATTGGTATTTGTTTTGACAGCTTTAGTTTTCACACCTTGTAACTATTTCATTATATGCCTACCAGAAAGACACAGCGTTAGTATGAAGAAGCAGTCTATGATTCTGGTTTCTAGGAGCATAGATATTGTAAAAACATACCTGATTCTCTTTGGATTTACGTTGTTACCTCTCACTTCCGGCAGGGGTCGCTATCTCTGGTTCCTGCGGCCGGCCGTTTAGGTTTTCATAGCGTTTATGATTTTTGTCGTGATAGGAGCAAAAGTTTTTTAAAGTTAACAAACTGACAAAAATCTTACTAGATTCCAATAATTCATTGTTTTCGGTCTGAAAATAGTGTTAGAGTGTTTTACACTATTAATAAACACGTATTCAGTGTTTTAGTGTTCAGTGTTGTGTTATTGACGGCGATTCGGTAAGTACATACCTACCCCTAATATGAACTCCGAGGATTCCGTCCCTGCTGAACCTGTAGCTCAAGTCGCTGCTCCGGATGGAGAGCGAAGAACTGTGAGCTCAAGCTCATCGCAAAGCAGTTCCTCGTCTTCGGAAGACGAAGAAGGTTTTGCCTCGCCGCCACCTAATAAAAGGTCTAAGCGGCGGCGCAGGTTCAAACAAGTCGAAACTTGTTCGGATCCTCGCATGGACACTTTAATTAATCAAGTTACATATTTATCGGACTGTGTAGCTCAAATGCCGCAGATTTTCACGGCTATTAGTACGAATATTAACAAATATCGGCAGCCATTTTAATTCAGTGAGTTCTACGAATACGACTAGTAGTCAGTTTCTAAACAAACCACAAGTTTTATGTAAAGCAACTAATAATAATAATAATATGTGTTTGGGGGAGTTGAAAATAAGTTATGACGAATCTAAGATTGTACCTGTTGCCGATCCCGTTAAACTTGCAGAGTTAAATAGTCTTCAACAATTTAACTCACAGGCCTGGAAGGGCATTCGGTATAAAAAGGACTTACAGGCACTGATGGCAACACCAGGTTTTATAGGCTTAAAATTAAATGAGGAATTATGTCACCTTAATAAAGGAATAGATTATTTGGCTAGTACGGAGCAATTGTTAGCGGGATTGTCAAATGCCGTTTTGGAAAATAGGCAACTTTTGAAAAATGGTTTGCAGGAGGTTGTAAATTGGGCTGCTGGTTCTGACACAGAGCTCAATGCAAGCACTCTCTATGATAAATTGTCTGAAAAATTTGGTCCAGCGTCCCCTTCATATAAAAATATGGAAACTTGTATGCAAGTCATATGTGGCAAGCGAGCTGAATGTATTGAGGTTAGACGTGACCGCATTCTAAAAGAAGTTCATAACGTTAATCTTAAATTAGCGTTACAAAATATTCCACCTAGCGCTGAGTATCTCTTCAACAGAGAAGCGCTCATCCCGCTGGTAGATTCTTTAGGAGGCTCGCAGGTATGGCTTAACATGCCAAGTTATTTAAAAGATAAAAAGAAAGTTAATAATAGCAATCAGGTTAACAATAAAAGTTTCAAGTCATCTTATAAAACTAATTTCAATAAGAAAATTAAGTTTAACTCGGACAAAAAATCTAAAAATAATAATTACAAAAAGCATTCCTTTCGTCGTGCAGGCACCCAAGATACCTCCAGTGTTAAAGATAAGTGACAACCAAAGCAGGACATTCAAAGGCGGTTGCCTAAAATTCCATGTTCAGGCATGGGAACAATTGGGGGCCAGTCAATATATTCAAAAAATAATAGCAGAGAGTCGCATACCATTTTCAACAAAACCTCCTTTACATTACCCTTACAAAAGAATATTAAACAAGTTTGCAACAAAGTCATCCAAGAAGATGACGGAAACCATACAACAGTTAAAAGATGCAAACATTTTAGAGAAACCAAAAAACATAACACCTGGCTTTCATTCCAAAATGTTCCTAGTCCAAAAACCAGAGGGGGGGATACGCCCTATTTTCAATTTAAAGAGCCTAAATTTACATGTCTCGACTCGACATTTCCAATTAATTTCTCGGCAGGATGTAATTCAGTTCCTACAGGACAGGGACTGGATGACAAAAATAGACCTCCATCAGGCATATTTTCACCTAAACATAAAGGAAACCCACAGGCGTTTTCTGCGCATTATATATGGAGGCGAAATATTACAGTTAACGGCCTTGCCTTTCGGTCTCTCATCAGCTCCTCACTCCTTCGCCTCAGTGACCAATTGGATTGCGGAAATCCTTCGGAAACAAGGCATAAGAATAATAGTTTACTTGGACGATTTTCTAATAGCCAGTCAAAATCAGACACAACTCATAGAACACACCAAAATAACCATACATACTCTGGAAAAGTTGGGCTGGCATGTCAACTTTCAAAAATCACTTCTCACCCCAACCCAAGAAATAGAATATTTGGGCATAATATGGGATACAAAAACAAAACTAATTTCACTTCCTGTAAAAAAAGTAGAAAAAATTCTAGAACTATCAACAAGCTTATTACAGAAGAAAGAGTCGTGTCTCCGAGTGATGCAAAAATTGCTGGGTATGTTAAATTTTGCAAATTTAGCAACCCCAAACGGTCGCCTCCATTGTCGCCGTACTCAGATTTTTCTAAAATCATTCAGAGGAGCCAGACCAAGGCAAAAGAGGGAGTTACCACCTCTAGTGACTCAAGAGTTACAATGGTGGATAAAAAATGTAGGGAAAAGTGCAAGACCAATGCACACCCCCAAGGTTACCCACTTTCTCACCACAGACGCGGCGGACGCGGGCTGGGGAGCACACCTGAACAACACAATGTTGTCGGGGAAATGGAATCGCCGCCAGCAAAAGTGGCATTCCAATGTGAAGGAAATGTTTGCGGTGTATGCAGCCTTAGTAAGACAAGGTGCACACATGAAGGACGCACATGTTCTAGTGCAGTCGGACAATCGAACCCTCATAGCCTACTTAAGGAACGAGGGGGGAACCCGGTCCTTAGCCCTGTTGGGCCTAACAAGCAAACTCCTTCACCTAACCGAGCAGCACAACATAACGCTGTCGGCATCATACCTCCCGGGGAGGTTAAACGGGATTGCAGACCGCCTCTCAAGAGGAAAACCGGTCCCCGAATGGCAACTACAACCCCAAGCCAAGAATGTAATATTCCAAAAATGGGGCGTCCCAGACGTAGACCTGTTCGCTTCAAAAGAAACAGCAGTGGTCCCCCAATACGTAACTTGGGACTCAACAGATGGGTCAGCAATTTTTTGCGACGCCTTCAGTCGAGATTGGGACTTTCAGTTGGGCTGGGTGTTCCCTCCACCCAACTTGATCCCTCGGGTGCTACATCAACTAAACAGAGCCATAGGGACGTACATAGTAATAGCACCACAGTGGGATCAGTGCTTTTGGCTGGCCGATCTACAAGCCAGGGCCCTGTCAGACCCAATATCGATAACAGATCTGCGGAAGAACCTGATAGATCGATCGACAGGGCTCTGTCCCCCACAAGTGGACAAGTTGTCCCTCCAAGCTTGGAAAATTGGGGGTGGTCAGATCAGGTAGCAAACTGGAGTAGGGAGGAAATTGAATTACTAAGTAACAGTTGGCGCAAAAGCACTCTAAATACTTACAAAGCCCCTATAAAAAGGTGGCTATCATATTGTGCCACAAATAATATTAATAAAAGATTTCCAGATGGCAAAGATGTTGCAAGATTTTTAGCAGATCTGCATTTAAAAAGAAATTTTTCAGTGAACACAATTTTATTACATAAATCAGCTATTTCTACCTTCTGTGCTTCAAATGCAGACAATCTATCAAAAAAATTTCTTTGTTCAACAAGTTTTAAAAGCCATAGCATTAGCAAAACCTCCACCTACAAAATCCCCTATTTGGGACACAAAAATAATTTTCAATTGGTTGAAAACAGTTCCAAGCACAAATTCACTTTTTGATATTTCAAGAAGAACTGCAATTATTTTATTGTTAGCATCAGGCAGAAGGATACATGACCTTACCTTGTTGGATATTTCTCAAAACAACTTCATAAAAGAAGAAGAAAAAATTATATTATGGCCAAGGTTTGGATCAAAAACAGACTCAAGCAAATATAGACAGTCTGGCTGGTCTTTATTAAAACACCCAGATGCAAATATATGTCCCTTGAGACATATTTCACAATTAATTCAGATTTCACAGGGAAGACGATTTAATAGCAATGTTACAAGTCTATTTGTTTCATTAAAAGGCCAAATAAAACCAGCTACAAGGACTATCATAGCAGGTTGGATTAAATCTATATTTAAAGATTTAAATTTAGAAGCTACTCCAGGAAGCGTCAGAGCAGCTGTAGCATCCAAAGGCTGGTGGGAGAATGTTCCAGTGGATGATATATTGGCTAGAGGGAACTGGAAGAGTGATAAGACTTTCAAAAAATTTTATTGTAGAGAAATTATAAAAAATAGAAATAATGAAGAGGAAGATTTGTTACGATTAAATTTCTCAACCTTTAATTAGAATTGTTAAGTTTATGTGCCAAAGTAGATTGTTTAAGTTGAAGTACTTACCTAACAATTGTTCATTTTAATTTCAAATGATTATAATTAATTATCAGTAATATTACCTTACTGATCATGGTAATTGATAATAAATGTTCAATCTGAAATGAATTTCTTTCATTCTTTAACACATTTATTTATTTCACATAGCGTTTATTATGTTACCTTCACCAGCAGATATCAAACAAGTCTTCATACTAACGCTGTGTCTTTCTGGTAGGCATATAATAGGACTGTTTTACACTAAAATAAAACAGTCATTATGTGCCGAAAGAAAGACACAGCGTTAGCTCAAGATCCTTGCTGGTATGAAGACACTATGAAAACCTAAACGGCCGGCCGCAGGAACCAGAGATAGCGACCCCTGCCGGAAGTGAGAGGTAACAACGTAAATCCAAAGAGAATCAGGTATGTTTTTACAATATCTATGCTCCTAGAAACCAGAATCATAGACTGCTTCTTCATACTAACGCTGTGTCTTTCTTTCGGCACATAATGACTGTTTTATTTTAGTGTAAAACAGTCCTATTTTTTTGTTCTTCCGGTCAATTTAAAATAATGTTGATATTACCTACGTCACATCCACTGTATTTCTTAACTATTTATTTTTAACTTCCGGTTGATTTAAAATATCTGTCCTGTTACGTCACATCCACTGTATTTTACTATTTTGAATTTCCGTTTGTGAATTACATTACTAGTTTTTGATTTGAACTTCCGTTTCCGATTTAATTTAAAATGTAGTAAGTTTCTATTTTGAATTTCCGTTTGTGAATTAAATTATTAGTTTTTGATTTGAACTTCCGTTTGCGATTTAATTTAAAATATAGTAAGTTTTTATTTCCGTTTAAGAATTAAATTAGTATGTTAGGATTTTATTTTGACTTCGACAGCATTTCTGATTGGTTTATTCTATTTTTATATCGCTTCCGCTTTTTGTTTTGACGAATTTGATTGTGAACCGTTGTGAGAAATCGGTATAAATAGGCCGTAATGTGGCCAGTAAGGGTAGACTTTGTACGCTCAGCAGTGAATAAACACCTCAAGTTTAAGTAAGTGTTTTCCTTTTCGCCATTATTATCTAAATCTATATTTGTGTGAACTTTCGTAAAAATTATGTGTGAACGTGACAACACCGGCGATGATGCGCCGACAGCAGCGGTGGGATCCACCTCGCCCCTGTTGAGGTCTTCCGGATCCAGGGCCCGTAAGCCCGCCCCGGCTACGCAGCCGGAACCCACCTTCTCTCTGGAGCAAGTGATGAGCCTCGTGACCTCCATTACGAAGCAAGCTGCATCCAGCGCTGCCTCTAGCGCTGTGACCGCTGCGCTAAATGCTACTCCAGTGCCGTCTCGAGATCGCGGTAATTTCTACCTACCACCATTTGACCCTGATGTGCGCTCACATGACATCCGGGACTGGTGTGCCAACGTTGACCAAACTATTTCAACGATTGGTATATCGCCCCACGAAGCTCGTATGAAGGCAATACTGCAGTTGAAAGGCAGAGCGAAAACCTGGGCAGACACATGGTCGCTGCAGTCCACTACATGGGAGCAGGTGAAACAGGACCTGATCCAGACATTTGGCGAAGAGTTCCGGTATGCTGACGACGTCCAGCGGTGGCGCAACTTCACGTCGGAGCAGGCGAGCAGCTACGCGGACTATGCGACTACGGGGTGGACGCTGTTCAAACGAGTGCGGCCTGAAGCCACAGATGCCGAGGTAATTGATGCTCTTATTACCGGTATCTACCCTGATTTTATAAAATGTGAATTGTTACGTAATACGCCTGACTCTTTGCCCAAACTTGTCTCAGTTTTAAAAACTTACCGTAAGCGTGAACGAGCAAAAACTGACAGTACAGACAAAAACCCTCTCAACAAAAAACCCAGACTTTCTGAAACTCCCGCAGCTACCCCAAATACTTGTTTTAAATGTAAAAAGCCCGGTCATCTCATGCGTGACTGTAAAGAAAACTTAGCAGTCGCTTCAGAATCGAATCCACCCGCAACGTCCGCACCTCAGGTTACGTCCGATCGTACGAGTAATTCAGTAGAGTGTAAATATTGCCATAAAAAGGGGCATGTAGAGAAAAATTGTTTTCGTAAACGGTATGATGAAAAATCCAATCCCCAGGTAAATTTTTGTGGTCCTATAAATCGATGCATGACTACCGTTAAAATTGGAGCAAATACCTACCCTTGTCTGTTTGATTCTGGCGCAGACTGTTCATTAGTACGAAAAAGTATTTCTGGTGCAATTCCAGGCAAAAGAAAGACGGTCAATACAATTTTTACTGGAATTGGTGGCATTGATGTTATGTGTTCCCAAAGTATTACAACCATTGTTGAGATAGATCAAGTAAGTGTAGAGCTAGAGTTATTTATTATGGAAGATCATCAAATCCAGTTCGATATCTTAATTGGCTATAATTTAGTTCAAATTCCTGGTCTTGCTATTACTTTATCAGATACAAAGTTAACTGTGACCAGAAATATGATTGCAAATGAATGTACCCTGACAGAGTCGGAAACAAAACTAAATACCGATGTCGATGATCCTATTTTATTGAAAAAGTTAAATGTAGTTTTGGAAAAATTCAAGGATAGTTTTACTTCTGGTAACAAGGTTTCAGAGGTTAAAACTGGTCAGTTAAATATTAGATTAAAAAATCCTGAGAAAATTGTACAACGTAGGCCATACAGATTATCACCAATGGAACGTGAGAAGGTCAAGGAGATAATTGATGATCTTAAGCAAAACGGTATAATCCGAGACAGTTCATCTCCATTCAGCAGTCCCATTCTATTAGTTAAGAAAAAGGATGGGTCCGATAGGTTATGCGTAGATTTTCGGGAATTGAATGCAAATACTGTTAGGGATAATTTTCCGCTGCCACTTATTGCCGATCAAATAGATAGGTTAGGTAAAGCTCGTTATTTCACTTGTTTAGATATGACTGCAGGCTTTTATCAAATACCTATTGCAGTCAAATCCATTGAAAAGACAGCGTTTGTTACACCTGACGGCCAATATGAGTTTTTACGAATGCCCTTTGGGCTTTGTAATGCACCGTCCATTTACCAACGTGCCATTAATAACGCGTTAGCTGATTATAAAGATAAAATCGCTCTAGTTTATATTGATGATGTGCTTGTAATATCTGCTACCGTAGAAGAAGGATTAACTAATCTGCAACTCGTTTTGGAAAGGTTAACTAACGCTGGTTTTTCTTTAAATATTAAAAAGTGCTCTTTTTTAAAAAGATCTGTTGAATATTTAGGAAATATAGTAGAAAACGGAACTGTAAAGCCTAGTCCTAGAAAAATAGATGCACTTTCTAAGACCTCAGTCCCAAAAAACTGTAAAGAGTTGCGTCAGTTCAACGGTTTAGCTGGTTATTTTAGGAAATTTGTTCCAAACTTTTCGAAGATTATGGCTCCTTTATACGAATTAACGAAAACGGGCGTGCCTTGGAAGTGGACAGAACGTCAGGACAATGCAAGGAATGAAGTAATTGCTAGACTGACGTCCTCCCCGCTCTTGACAATTTTTGATCCCGACTTTCCGTGTGAACTCCATACAGACGCTAGTTCTCTTGGTTATGGTGCTGTTCTAATTCAACGCCATGATAATAATCCTCATGTAGTGGGTTATTTCAGCATGCGAACAACCAGTGCCGAGAGCAGATATCATTCATATGAGCTCGAAACATTGGCTGTAGTTAAAGCTATTAAACATTTTCGCCATTTCTTATACGGTAGATGTTTCAAAGTCATAACAGATTGTAATTCACTTAAAGCATCTAGAACAAAAAGAGAACTAACGCCTAGAGTGCACCGCTGGTGGGCATTCCTGCAAAATTTTCAGTTTGACATTGAATATAGGAAGGGTGACAGACTTTCTCATGCCGATTTCTTTAGCCGTAATCCCGTAGAATTCCGCGCTAATAAAACTCGTAGTGAAAATGTTCCGTTAGAATTTTCAGTAAACTCCTCTACATTAGATCATAACTGGCTGCTTATTGAACAAAAGCGAGATCCTGTTCTTAAACATAGTTGAACAACTGGGATCCGATACAATTCCAAAAGATATAGCAGACACTTATATCATATCTCAAGATAAACTCTTAAGACGTAAAGTTCAGATTGATAATAAAACTCGTAAACTTATTATAGTGCCTCAAAATTACAGATGGAATCTTATTTCCCATTATCACGATAACCTTCAGCATTTTAGTTGGGAGAAAGTACTCGCTAAACTAAGAGAACAGTATTGGTTCCCAAGTATGTCAAAATTAGTTCGAAAGTTTATTGAAAATTGCGTTAGTTGTAGAATTCGAAAAGGTATGTCCGGTGCTAAACAGGTCACTCTCCATCCTATAGACAAAATCGCTATCCCTTTTCACACCATCCATGCTGATATAACTGGACGTATGAATGGTAAACGTAACAATACTGAATATGCATTTGTATTTATAGACGCTTTCACTAAATATACTCATTTAATTTACACCAATGATCGGACGTCAGATACAGCTATATCTTGTTTACAAGAAGTAATTTCTATTTTTGGTACCCCAAACAGACTCATAACAGACCAGGACAAAAGTATGACCTCAACTGACTTTAAAAACTTTTGCCAGCGCTTCGGTATTGAACATCACGTAGTAGCTAAAGGTGCTAGTCGGGCAAATGGTCAGGTGGAACGGATTATGAAAATAATTAAAGATAATATGTCGGTTGTAGAGCTTAATAAACCTTGGCATAGTGCTATTCGAGATTTACAGTTGGCTATTAACGCTACTATATCTAAAAGTACGGGAATATCTCCGATGGAGTTGTTATTTGGGAAAAAGTGTTCACCACCAGGTATTAAGCTCTTACAAATTGACAGTGATGAACCAATTGAAGATCTTAACGCTGTAAGATCATTGTGTAAATTAAGGATGGACGAGCGATCATTTCAGGACAAATTACGATTTGATAAGGGTAAAGCTCGTGTAAATCCTTTTAAAGTTGGAGATTTTGTCTTAATGCACAAACATGAAAGACATACTACTAAGCTTGGCCCTAAATATGAAGGCCCTATGGAAGTTTTAGAGATTTTGCCAAACAATCGTTATAAAGTTAAGCATGTCAATTTACGGGGTTGTTCCGAAAAGATCGCTAGTCATGATTTTTTGAGACCAGCACCTCTGGCTCAAAAAGATCCATTTATGGATGATTGTAATGATATTAATTGTATTGATAATAATGCTCATGATTAACCGACCGTATGGGCGGACAAAAAAAAAAATATTAGTTTACTTATCCACTTTTCCTTCCTTAAACACTGGCTGATCACCATGTGTATCCTTGTTCCCGGTCTTAGGGCTAGACCCCAGGCGGGTGATGCCATGTGGTATGGCTAGATCCAAGGCGGGTGATGCCATCTAGATAGGCTAGATCTTAAATGTGTGGTGCCTTTGTAATGTTTGAATAAATATTGTAATTGCAAAAAATATTGTAGCTAACCTATCTACCTTTCCTTCCTTAAGCGCTGGTTGGCCACCAAGCTTATCCTTGCTCCCGGTCTGAGGGCTATATCCTAGGCGGGTGATGCCATATGATTGGCTAGATCCAAGGCGGGTGATGCCATGTTAGGGTTTTTGGCTAGATCCCAGGCGGGTGACGCCATATGGTATGGCTAGATCCAAGGCGGGTGATGCCATGTAATGGAGCTGATCCTATATAGGTCATGCTTATTGAACTTATATACAGCGCAGAGAGCGCGCTGGACCAGAATGGCCGTATGGGCGCAGAGCTAATAATTGAATTTAAATTGTAATAATTTGATTATTTTTCATATATTTAATAAGTCCTAGAATTCATTCTAAATATCATTTCCGTTTAATTGGTATTTGTTTTGACAGCTTTAGTTTTCACACCTTGTAACTATTTCATTTTTTTGTTCTTCCGGTCAATTTAAAATAATGTTGATATTACCTACGTCACATCCACTGTATTTCTTAACTATTTATTTTTAACTTCCGGTTGATTTAAAATATCTGTCCTGTTACGTCACATCCACTGTATTTTACTATTTTGAATTTCCGTTTGTGAATTACATTACTAGTTTTTGATTTGAACTTCCGTTTCCGATTTAATTTAAAATGTAGTAAGTTTCTATTTTGAATTTCCGTTTGTGAATTAAATTATTAGTTTTTGATTTGAACTTCCGTTTGCGATTTAATTTAAAATATAGTAAGTTTTTATTTCCGTTTAAGAATTAAATTAGTATGTTAGGATTTTATTTTGACTTCGACAGCATTTCTGATTGGTTTATTCTATTTTTATATCGCTTCCGCTTTTTGTTTTGACGAATTTGATTGTGAACCGTTGTGAGAAATCGGTATAAATAGGCCGTAATGTGGCCAGTAAGGGTAGACTTTGTACGCTCAGCAGTGAATAAACACCTCAAGTTTAAGTAAGTGTTTTCCTTTTCGCCATTATTATCTAAATCTATATTTGTGTGAACTTTCGTAAAAATTATGTGTGAACGTGACAACACCGGCGATGATGCGCCGACATGCACGAATATTGCGACTAAAAAAAACGTGAAAAACACGAGCATTTCTCGGTATATCTGAGGCACGTCCACCTACTCTGAATTTTGTATGAACAACACCCTAATTGCGTAACACACTATCAATCACAAACTGAATACTTTTAAAAGATACATATTGCCAATCCATTGCTTCATATTTTATGTTCGAAAAATCTGTCTGCTCAACAACTTAAATAAAACTATTAATGTTGTTGAACTGTCAAAATGAAACCCATTGGTACTGTTAGCGTGTTACACAATTACCCCGCTGTTCACAAATAGGGCCGAGAAGAAGTCTCTAGACATCACTTTACGTATATCGAAAAGCGTAATAAAACGCGCGAAATGTAAACTTTCCCCTAACAACGAAATACTGTCACTTATAAGCGATATAGAAATTTCTGCAACAATCTGTTGAAAAAACTAAAAATACAATATGACAAAGATCAAATACAGAAGGCAGAGAAAAACAGTAAGCTTATCTGGAAATATATTAAAAGTAACACATTTAGAACTAAAAACTCAGAACCTCCGCTCGAACTTTTAACAACCGAATTGAACCCATCCGCACCGCAGCGGCGAATAAAGCAAACAATTTCTTTATTAACATTGGGAAAAATCTGGCAGAAAAAACTTATCCCACAGAATTTCTTCTATTCAAAGTCCATCTATGACTCATATTACATTGAACACTTTTGTACTATTAGATACGGATGTAATAATAATAATAATAATCGTTTATCTACTTTCATGTCGTAAAATTCTAATTATAAAATTTTAAACGAGTTTATATTAACATACTTTATAAACACAATACCGAAATAGAAAAAAAAAATTTCATTATAACACTATTTCTCGAACAAAATAATGTTATAAAATAATTTTTTTTCCATTACGATACAGGTTAACCAAGAAGTTAAATCACGAAGGAGAATGCATAACTTTTTTTAATCGAACTCGTTAAGCCCCATCCACATGCTTGACAAACAATGGCAAACAGCCAACAGCAAACACGGACATGTGGATGGGTGTTTGTCGTTGTTTGCCTGTTTGTGTTTGTGTTGGGCAGTGTTCGGCATCGGTGTCGGTTTTTCTTGCCAGATCAAAGGATGTGTGTGTCACTTTGTGTGCTGTTTGCGGTGTTTGTAACAAACAGCCAGCGTGTGGATAGGGCTTTACATATATACGGGAGCGTGAAGTTTTGTTGTGTAAATTTTACTTATAATCTGTGGTTGCGCTAAAGTGCGGTGAAGAGCTGGGTTTTTGGCGCCATTTTTACGTTTTGTCTGAATTTAGTGTTTTATTCTATTATTGCTTTAAAAATGTCTGATACCAGTGAATGTGAAGGAAATTTGACTCCGCCCGATATTTTAGATGCGGCGACGGAAATGACTCACAACCTTTTACCAGCAAAGTCGAAAAAGTTATACGATAAAACGTATCAAGACTTTATGGCGTGGAAAATGCAAAAAAAGGCTACTTCGTTTTCGGAAAATGTACTAATGGCCTACTTCCAGGAATTGTCTGACAAGTTCAAGTGTTCATCATTATGGTCTAAATATTCAATGTTAAAGAGTACATTAAGTATATATAACGAAGTAGATGTGTCCAAATATTCAAAACTCATTGCGTTTTTGAAAAGAAAATCTCAAGGATATATAGGGAAGAAATCCAAGACATTTTCACCAGAACAATTAAATAAATTCATAAATGAAGCTCCTGGACGCAATCATCTTTTAACAAAGGTGCGTAAGTGTGAATTTTTAAATTTTAGTTATGTAATGTAAAGGTCTTACTAGATTGTTGTTGTTGCTTATTCATTTAAATTCACAACTTTTCATGACATTTGTTCCAGATTGCACTTATTTTCGGTATCATGGGTGCCTGTCGGAGACAGGAGCTCTACAATATTCAGTTTCAGGACGTGGAAGTTTATGAAAATACGATATTAGTAACACTTCGTGATACAAAAAATAAAAAAGACCGCTCGTTTAGTATCACAGGGAAATACTGCGACTTATGTAAAGAATACATAGCACTACGGCCCAATTCTTGTAAAAATCCCTGTTTCTTTTTAAATTATCAACTTGGAAAATGCACTCAACAGAGAGTTGGCATCAATAAATTTGGAACTCTAGGTAAAACTATAGCCGATTATCTACAACTTCCGAACTCTGAGCAGTACACTGGCCATTGCTTCAGAAGAACTTCGGCAACCCTGCTAGTTGACGCCGGTGGCGATATTACAACATTGAAGCGTCATGGTGGATGGAAATCGACGGCCGTTGCAGAAGGTTACATAGATGAATCTACGACTAACAAAATCTTAGTTTCAAATTCTATTCTCCCGGAGAACAAAATAAAAGATCGGCATAGTAACTATCCACTAGACATTAAAAATGCTCTATTAGATAAACGCCGACTTCGAAGAATTTGGCATCAAAGTAGGCTACCAGCGGATAAAACTTTATTTAATAAAGCTTCTGGAGATCTGAAAGAAATCCTATACAATTGGAACAATGAGACGTTGGAACACCAACTGGAGTCTTTAACAGCCACTGCTTCAACGAACTATTCATTGTGGAAGTTCACTAAAAACTATAACAGGCCTCATAATGCCAGGCCTCCTCTTAAGACCGCATCAGGATGGGCGCGAACATCCCAGGAAAAGGTAGACGCATTTGCATGGCACCTCGAGAAAGTCTTTACACCAAATCCAGCCATAGACTTGGCAAATGAGGAACTAGTTGATAGCGTCCTTCAACAAGATTTCCAAATGTCGCCACCCCCGCGCCCTATTACAGTACGCGAAGTCTGGCGGCTTATAACAAAGCTTCAAGATAAGAAAGCTCCCGGGTACGATCTTCTCACCAAAGAAATATTAAAACAGCTGCCCAGAAAAGCCATTGTGTTTCTTACATCACTCTTTAATGCCATTTTGAGAATCCAGTACTTTCCTCTGGCGTGGAAGGTGTCCCAAATCATAATGATACACAAGATAGGTAAACCTCCTAATGAAGTATCTTCATACAGACCCATAAGCCTTCTGCCAATTCTCTCCAAAGTCTTTGAGAAGCTATTGATGTACAGAATATCACCAATCCTAAATAACGAGAAAATTATTCCCGACCACCAATTTGGCTTCAGACAAGAGCATTCTACTACTGAACAAGTTCATCGAGTCTACGACAAGATAAGGATAAGCCTAGAAGAAAAGCTATACTGCTCCTCCGTGTTTCTGGACATCCAACAGGCCTTCGATAAGGTTTGGCATAAGGGTCTGTTATATAAGCTGAAAATCAACCTTCCCCACCAGTACTACTCACTAATGAAATCCTACTTGTCGGAAAGAATATTTCAAGTGAAAGAAGCAGATGTGACGTCACGATTCTGCAATATAACTGCTGGAGTACCGCAAGGGTCGGTTCTGGGACCCGTGCTGTACACTGTATACACTGCAGATCTCCCGCAGGCTGATGAAGTTACTACAGCAACATTTGCTGATGACACTGCAATACTGGCAAGCCACACAGATCCAACTATAGCCTCACACATGCTGCAAGGGAGTCTCGACAAAATAACCACATGGTTACAAAAGTGGCGGATAAAGACGAGCGCTAGCAAATCAGTCCACATCACATTTACACTGCGAAAAGGTAACTGTCCACCAGTACACCTCGAGAATGTCACACTATCTCATCACGAAAGCGTAAGATACCTAGGGTTACATCTTGACCGACGTCTAACGTGGAAGAAACATCTTAAGACCAAGAGACATGAAGTTAATATCCGTTACAAGAACCTACACTGGATCATGGGACGAAACAGCAAACTGAGTACCGACAACAAACTTTTAATATACAAAGTGATCTTGAAGCCAGTGTTGCTTTATGGAATCCAACTTTGGGGCAGCGCCTGTAACTCAAGCATTAGCATCATACAGAGAATGCAGAACTCTATTTTGAGGTCAATTAGTGGCGTTCCTTGGTTTGTAACGAACGCTGAAATACACAAGGAGTTATCTATGAATTATGTCATGGACGAGATCAAGAACAGCAGAAAAAAGTATCAGGAAAAACTGCAAAGGCACCCCAATGATCTGGCTGCCGCACTGAAAACAAGAAGTTACAGGAAAAGACTTAAAAGGAAAGACATCGTGTAGTCCACCCACACCTGTGTGGACCTAAGCACGAATACGTACGAGTAGATGGCTCGCTGGAGTCACGCTCTTCCCGTCAATGTTTACCCTCAACTCATCCGCTAAAAGTAAAACAGCTGATCGCGGATTATTATAAAAAAAAAAAAAAAAAAAATTCTATTCTAAACAGCATAGAAAACAAAAAGCATGAAATAAATATTAATTTGCCAATAGCCCCGACAGCAAGTACGAGCACCTCTAATGGCAACGCCTGCCCAGCAGTACATATGGAATTTCATAATTGTAACATACAAAACTTCAATAATTATTATAAGCAGTAAACTATGTCTTACTTTTTGAACTTTGATCTTTTATTTAGTAGATTCAATCTCAATGTATGAAAGTAGATAAAAAGTTGTATAAAACTGCACATAATAAAGTATTAAACACTCGTGTGATACTATTACAAACCTCGCTCCGCTCGGTTTGTAAACACACACTCGTGTTTAATACCCCTCATTATGCAACAGTTTTATAAACTACTATTATTTGCATGAAATATGGTGCTTACAGATGTCATAATACAATTCATAGTACTTCATATTCCGCCTACTAAATTCAGCATGCAAATTTTTGATGTGCCATGATTCATAGTTATATTCATTAAAATTATTTTAGAAAAGTCAATAAGATAAGAAATTACAAATGTCAAATTAAGAATACAGGCAAGTGAGTGAAGTGTTAGGTATTATAGACGGGTTAAAGGACGTATGCCCCGTCGGTTGGGATGACATTCCTAATGCTATACTTAAAAGACTTAAATACCTAATTGCCCCTCCACTAACTAACATTTTCCAGACATTTTTAACCCCAGGAATATTCCCGAAATTGCTTAAAAACCAGTAGTCACCCCTGTATTCAAATCCGGAGACAAAACCTGTATTACTAACTATAGACCTATTTCAGTACTAACGGGACTCCAAGATTTTGCAAAGAATCATGAACAATAGACTAGTAAAATATTTTAAAAATATCAAATTGTTTTCAGATCAACAATTTGATTTTAGGCCTAAAAGATCAACGAGCCAAGCAGTACACAAATTGACAAATTTTATAAGTAAAAATCTCGATAATGGGATGCATACCATTGGGATCTTTTTAGACCTTGCCAAGGCCTTTGACACTATTTCTTGTTTTCTTTTATTACTTAAACTGGAAAAATTGGGATAAGAGGAACACAGTTAAAACTATTAGCTGATTATCTTAGCGACCGTTACCAGTCTCTTAAAATTGGTCAGTACACGAGCTCTGAAATTAAAAATTGTAATTATGGAATCCCACAAGGCAGTATTTTGGGGCCCACATTATTTTTAATATATGTAGGATTTCCGAGCTGACGACAACGAAACATCAAGACAAAGAGGTATGTGAAATTGCGAGCGTACGGCCAGCGCCACGGACCAAGTCAAAGTGCCTCTCTACATTTTTTTTTTTAATATGGCATCTCGTAGTTGACCTTGAGAGGTCGTGACTACTTAACCGGACAATGAACGCACGCCGGCTGCTTTATAAAGGCACCGGTCGCCCCACTACCCCCACTTTGCTACAACAAGCGATACTATTTCCGGCGCTGACGTCACTTGCAAGCCCACACGAACTAAGTAGTCCCCTCTTTTGTTGAGCGACTTATTTACAATAAAATCTAAATCAGTGTTTACGATACAAATAATTTGATCAACCAAATTCACTACCTACACAAATTAAATAAAAGAACGCAGAATAATAATATTCGCGCGTTCATATTATGACCGCGCCGTCATATATATAAATGTCCTTTGCCGCTTACAACTTCAAAATGGTTCAATTATGTCATATGCGAATGACACAGCTCTAGTGTTCTCAGGTATATCAAGAGCTGATGTCTATGAACTTGCTCAGAATGGCTTTAATATTGTGTATAATTGGCTACATAACAATCTATTAAAGTTAAATTCAGATAAAACCAAGTTTATTCTACTTGCAATAAGAAATACTAACCCGATGCTTACTAAAGAAAACATTCACGCGCACAGTTGTAATACAAACGCTGACACAGCATGCACTTGTCCTACTTTAACTAAAGCTGACCACATCAAATACCTAGGCGTCACGATTGACACAAATTTAAACTTCCGTAAACACATCGATTTAGTATGCACTAGAGTACGTAAATTAATATATATTTTTAAGAATTTACGAGACATAGCAGACTTTACTGCATAACTTCTTGGGGTGGTGCCGCAAAATCAACTTTACTACTGCACCTCTAGAACGTGCTCAAAGAGCAATTCTAAAAGTCGCCACCCGTCTTCCTTTCAGATTTCCCACACACCAGCTTTATAAGACAAAAAAAAGGTACTAACGGTTCGATAACTTTTTGTTCTAAGTATAGTTTTACTGCAGCACACTGAACTAGATTTTAAACATGTACCTTCAGACAAGAGAAGAAAGGATCTGGTTTGCACGAAACGTCAGACTAAACATGCTTTCTCAAAAAGATTCTATTTATTTCTAGGACCTTTCTTATACAATAAATTTAACAAATTGCTTAAGATATATAATGTAAGTTATAATAGGTGTAGTATAATGTTATTCGATTATTTAGCAAAACTAAATTATTCGGACACGGAAAAACAATAGAGGTGCTGAACTACTGGCTGACTTAACTGTAATTACCTAACTTAATATTATTCCATAACAATTTTAGTTATACATATACTTAAATACATCCCATAAACCAAGTTTATAATAAGGTTGCACAAAATATTTTATCTGCTTAGATACTGAAAATATATGTAAATTTAATTCACTGACTGTCCTATTAAACAAATACTTTCGTAGGGAGATGGCCTGAAACAAAGGTTTAAATAAACCTAGATCAGGCAACGCACTACATTACCTTCAAAGTTATATTTTTGACTGTAATCTCATATTTCTCATACCATAGTCGCGCTCGCGATAGTTATGGAAGTCAAGATTATTTCTTTCGAGATATTTGCCTTTTTAAGAACAAGGTATAGACGACATTTTACAATCTTCATCTTACTGTTCTAATGGACAAGCTACAAACAGTAAAAATCTAAATATTTTATTTTACATAAACCTACATGGGCCTTTATGAAACGTCAGAAGCTAGGTGCACGGTTCTAATTGGTCGTTTCCTATGGAGAAGAGCTGGCAAGAAACGCCACTGTTACCTTTTAAAAATAATTGGCTTTTACAATGTTTTCAAATTACAGTGTTAATAGGTATCAGTTTAGGCCTATCAACAAGTACCAGGTACTTAATAAAAATAGAAGAACTCACGTTCTTCATCATACCGTGTCGATAGCAATCTAAATGGACTCGGCCCAGAATCAGACTAGTTGTTTGGCGCCACCACCGGCGTCCATCAGTTACTGTAACGTGCAGCTGACAGGACGTACATGATATTAAGTGTCCCATCGTTTCACGTTGTTTTGTATAATATGTACAGACGCCAGCAGATCAAGCTACCCGAAACTGTCAAAAATTCCCAATCTACCTTACCTTAAACCTTATGCTTTAGCGATAAAGTTGGAAATCTATCAAAGAAATTTGACAGATTGTAGTAGCTTGATGTGCTGGCGTCTGTACTTTCTTGTATGAAATGGCTTACCAAGTGTCAGTCCCTCTTTGCTGAAGGGAGCCTTATCCTCGAGTGTGAGTCCAGTCTTCTTCATCAGCTTGTGGATCAAACTGAATCCGTTGCTGTGCACGCCGTTGGATGGGAGACCGATGATTATATCACCCACCTGATGGAATGACATTAATAAAATGACGGATTCATCTCTTGTTACGGCATGATACTGCGGTGCTATTCTGTAAAAATCTCACCGTGAAAACTTAGGTGAAGTGAGCGTGGAGTAAGCTGTCAATAGTGTAAATTCCGAGAAAAAACAAACTCACTTCACCTATGGTTTCACGGTGAGATTTTACAGAATCGACCGGCTGTACGGTAATACTTTATGCTGCAGCGTAATAACAAAACATTAGCCGATCAGGTGCCGTATTATGACGATTTATTTATTTATTAAACTTTATGCACTAGTAAAAAAACTGTACAAAGGCGGACTTAATGCCTTGGGATTTTCTACCAGTCTACCTTAGGGTGATGCAGAAACAACATTCAGTAGGTGCAATAGCAAAAAAACAAATAGAAAATATTTATAAGTAAATATAAGAATAAATACATATATACATATATATAATATACATACAACAAAACAAAAGAAAAAGATAGGAGAGATAAACAAGGAAACCTACAACAACTTAATTCTGAGACGAATCTGCCAACTTCTTAATTAATGCCATCGATGCTCATGCGATTTAATGCCATCATGTTTCCAGTGTAAGAAACAGACAGAGCTATACATGACCGATAGTACCATCCCTTTTTCGCGCTGGAATCATGACGGCATTAATACTTCGTAATACGGCCCCAGTAACATGATAAAGGGCAAGACTGCCGAGGATGCGACGTACTTTTAAGGGGTATGCGCTATGTAGGCCGCGAAATAAATGTTAACATTTTTTGCAATTTGTCAGTGTCATGTTGAATGTTGATTAAAATATGATTCGCGAGCGTCACAAATATGACCTTACAGAATTATAATGATTAAAAACATCAATTCAACTCTCTAAGTTCATATAATCCTATTGAATGACTATTTTATGAAATATGAATCAATTAAATAAAAAAAAACCGGTCAAGTGCGACTCGGGACTCGCGCACCGAGGATTCCATACAAATTTGTAGGTATGTAAATAGTTTACTTTTGTTTTTATTTGATTTAGATTCCAGAACATAAACGCCCGTATCTTTTGATTGCGTTGACTTAGAAGTTTGATTTCTTCAAGGGATACAACGACAGGAAACTTTTACGTATCATAATGTAGTGTAAAAGAGATGGGTATATAATTTCCGTTTATTCATTTTTGGTCGTATACATATCAGGGCACAGACAATGCAATTCTATTTTATGTTTCGTCGATTGAACTGCAATTTTCCCAACTCAAAAAACACTAATGCCTGGTTAACTAACCCGGTGTTACTTTTTAGTGGCGTGATAATTACTTAACTCAGAGGTTATAAACTCTACACTTATTCATTTAACCCGACAAAACGCACAAGTGGGCCTTAGAGAAACGAATTATAAACTTTTGTTTCTGGAAAAAATATTATTCATATTTTTTGGTATTTTTGAGTAACTTATAAGTGTTTTGTGCTGTACTTACCGCGATATCATTAATCTTGGGCAATATCTGGGACCTTTCGACAACGCCGAGCGCAAATCCAGCTATGTCATATACTCCTGGTTCGTACATGCCCGGCATTTCAGCTGTCTCTCCACCTTTATAGGAAAAATTATGGAATTATTATCGACAAGTTTCGATAGAAAAACTTCCATAGTAAGTATAGGTGATGGCGATTGCAAAATGCAATTCGCAATTTTTTAGAGTTATTGTTTCATCTAAGGTTCCACCAATCAAATTTTGCAGGATATTAAAACTCATGCCCCTTGTTACAAAACATGGTTTTTCTTAATATCAGGTTTAAACCTCCGAGCCAGTTATTGAATTAAGAACCTAACTGTTATAGAAATGCAGTTCTTTACACAAAAATGTGGTACTAAGTTGTCATATTAGAGAGGGCGCCCACGAGCCACTTTTGTCTCAGCAACTAATTTGTCTCCTACATCAAGTCTACGAGTTTGTATGTAAGTGCGCGCATGTAGCGACGCGACAAAGACAGCACTTTCATACTTTTGATGGGAGAGATAAATTAGTTGCAGAGACAAAAGTAGCTCAACTGGCTCGAAAGTTAAGGCTAGAACTAAAGTAAGATTTCGTTTTAACGTTCCTCGCCACATGTACAACTAAGGAGCCACAGGCGAAGTAATCCAGGAACGTTACAGACGTGGCGCCATTTTAACAAATAATAGAATAATAAACTCACCAATCAAAGCCGCAGAAGACTGCCTGCATCCCTCAGCGACGCCCGACACAACGTTCCTCGCCACATGTACATCTAAGGAGCCACAGGCGAAGTAATCTAAGAACGTTAGAGGCGCGGCGCCATTGCACAGGATGTCGTTCACACACATGGCCACTAGGTCGATGCCGATGGTGCCGTGCTGGTTGATTTGTTGGGCTATTTTGAGCTTTGTGCCGACGCCGTCTGCGGCTAGCACTAGGACGGGGTCCTGTGGCAAGTAGGAAGGAGAAGGAGATTAGATTATTAGTAATAAGGTTTTAAAAAATAGAATAATAGAAGCGGAATACATGTTTAGCGGTTTCATTATAATTGTACTTCAAAGATAGACTTGTATATATTTTGAAAGTGAAATTTATTTTTTACTTACATCTATAGAAAATAATTAGGTATATTGTGGGAAAGAAAACATTTTTTGTGACAAGTATAAATTTCGACAGTGGTAAATATAATTAATTCAAGCTAGTGAGTCAATTTCTTTTTGAAATAAATAAACGATATAACTAACATCTGAATATTTCTCATACCTTGTATTCTTCTTCAACAGCTTTCAGCTGGAAGCAGCCTCCAAACCCTCCCAGACTTCCGAGCACTCCCGAACGTGATGTAGATCTGAATAAAAAACAACAGGTTACCGCTAGCCCGGAACATAAAGGGCTAAGGAAGGAACACCCCACCCGTTTTAGTCAGTAAGAGTCTGACAATCCCTCATTTCATTTCCCAGACTCAAAAAAAAAAGCTGGGTGATAAGACGCTACAAACAGACACTTGTAAAGGATAAGCATAATCAACAATCACAAAAGGGGACCCAGGCCTACACTCCGTGAGAGAGAGTGGGCCGTAATCCACCACGCGGGCCCAGTGCGGGTTGGCTGATGTCACATGTCTTCGAATTTTTGGTTCTAGGACATGTCGGTTTCCTCACGATGTTTTCCTTCACCGTTTTGAAAGCAGTGGTGATGAAATTATTTATACAAATTAAAGTCGCGGCCTTTACCACTAGAATACTACTGCTACACACTTATAAGAGAACCTTTCTCCAGAGGTTCAATCATACAGGTACGCTTATGTATGAAACTATTATTCCTAAAAATTTTTTCTTGCTTTCATTAAGAAACTTGTCAAGTTTGAATAATACAAACCTCGCCAAAGGCTTGATCATGGACACGAGAGAGTCTCCCGCCTCGATGTCCACTCCGCTATCCTTGTAAGAGATAGACTTCCGAGGAGACACGCTCATATACGGAAATGTTAGAGGAAACATCGCTTCTTTGAAGTTTTCTACCACGACCTGCTGGCCTCCTGGGAGAAGAAAAATAAAAATGTTTCATAAGATTGCTAGGACTACAGGGTCAGATTAAATTACACTGGCGAGCTAGCTAGCGAAACTCCGAAGATGTATATATAAATAAACAAGATTAAACAAACAAAAAAAATAATACTTAATCTAAACTCATACATCAAGTAACAACACTACCAAAAAAATATATCATCAAATCATTATTTTTTTAGTTGTATAGGTTTTATTGTGTTTAGATATTGATGAACATCTTCTTCGGAGTTTCGCTGACTTATTTTATTTGATGCTATAAAAAGCTAGAGCACATTTTTTTTTTGAGAATTTTATGGTGAAATCATGGCATCAGAAGGCTACTTAAAAAAACCGGCCAAGTGCGAGTGGATTCGCACACGAAGGGTTCCGTACGACAAGGCATAAAACGCCAAAAAACGTTTCTTTTATACCCCTTTAAATTTTAACTTTATTTTATTTTTATTCTTGTTTGTCGGCAACAGAAATACACCATCTGTGAAAATTTCAACTGTCGAGCTACCACGGTTCATGTGATACAGCCTGGTGACAGACAGACGGACGGACAGTGCAGGAGTCTTAGTAATAGGGTACCGTTTGGTTCCGTACCCAAAGGGTAAAAACGTCACCTTATTACTAAAAACCCCACTGTTTAAAGTCAGGAGAAAATGAAGTGTACAGTACCCGGCGATAAATATTGCACATCGACCTTTTTACACAAAACCATTTTAAACAAAGAATAAAAATAATTATCAAAAGAAGCATAACTTTATTGTTTTAACAGCTCCTAATAGGTACCGGACTGTTTGTATTTCGTGCGACAGAGATAACGCTCTACGAAGCCGAAATTAGCCGATTGTCTCTTTCCAAAGGTCGATGTGCAATATTTATCGCCGGGTACTGTACGCTTTCCTTGAACAGCGGAACACGCAGCACTGAGACAATAATGTTTAAGTTTACGTGTATCATTCATAAAATATATATTTACTAACTAACCCGACGAACTTCGTATCGGCTCAGAGGCAATAAGAACGATTGTATGAGTAAACTAGCTTCAGCCCGCGGCTTCGCCCGCGAGGTATGTCGATAAAAACTATCCTATGTCCTTCCCCGGGATGCAATCTATCTCTCTGCCAAATTTTGAAATCCGTTCAGTGGTTTAGGCGTGAAAAGGTAACATACAGACAGAGTTACTTTCGAATTTATAATAGAATAGAATAGAATACTCTTTATTATGTACTGTTTGTTGTTGTGTGTTATGTATGTGTATAATATTAGTATGGATAAATAATCTTCATTTTTGAAGTGAAAACTTCTTTAAAACTTCTTTCCTTTCGCTGGGCATTTTTTGAGATGGGAAGAAACCATTGAACTCGCACTACTGTTACCGTAAGCGACACCGCGCGTGTTTAGTTTATAAGACGATTAAAAAAATACCCACTTCGGATGTGTTCGGCTGTTCTCGGGATGTACTCGGTTTTAACGTATATCCGATATGTCAGTGAGTGATGGCAAAGTATTCTGTTTGTGTTTTGTTTTCACTTCTGCCGGCACTCCCGGAGTGCCACTGTTTTTTTCTTTTGTGTAATTTTCCCATCTTTTAATAGTTATTCTGCTATTCGGGGCGGAGACATCCAACAAAATCGGTCCCCCCGTTCTTGAGTTATAACTGGTGTAACTAATGCGACTTTGATTTATAATAAAAATTTAATGTTTGTGCTACTAGCGCCACTAGTGGTGAAACTTGGCAGTTTTTTCTCACTTTGTGATAAGTAGTGATAACCGACCCTGTATGAATGTGTAAAAATATAACGTTGTTCCACAAACCTTCCTTCCCCATCTGCTGCACAGTGCCGACCACGGCGATTTCCTCGTCCACCAGCTCCAGCAGCTCGCTCACACACACGGGGTCCACGACGACCAGCATGCCCACGCCGCAGTTGAACGTGCGGAGCATCTCGAAGTCGGACACCACACCTGGGCAGAATGGACGCTATGTTAGTGAGTGTAGGGTGTAATTTTGATTGGATGAATAAGTACGATACAATATTTTATGTCTATAGATACAGAGCATTTTAAATTGCAAGTTTGCATATCCTTAGAAAGTCTTCTAGATTAATAAATGTAATGGAATATTGGATTGTATTAATTTTCAACAGTGTCTGAAAGCTTATTCAATTTCTTTGGTGTCAGTATTAAAGATTGGTATTTGTTATTCGACTGCACCGCAACAGCTGATTTAACATGAGATTAAAGAGTGATTTTCCACTCTCTCGACTCATGGGAGCATTAACTATGAGTTTTGACTGATATAATAATCTCATTATTTCATACTAGCTGACCCCGCAGACTTCGTACCGACTCAGAACCAATACAAAATGTATGAGAAAATGAATTAATTATCTTCAATTTTTTCCCATGTTTTAATACTTATTCTGCTATTGGAGGCGGAGACAAATCCAAAAATTCAAAGATTATAAAATTCGGTCCAGCCATTCTTGAGTTATAAATGGTGTAATTAACCCGACTTTTGTAAAACAAAAGTCGGGTTAGTTAATTTATATAAATAGATAGATTAACCCATTCTCTGTCCCATGAACCACATATGGTTCAGGTTGATTGTTTAATTATTGTGTCTACTTTGTGGACAGTGAGAGTTAAATCAAAATGTCTCTTAAATTTTTACTATTTTCATTTTTTTTTATATATAAAATACTATTAACTCACCCTTAGCCTGCAGCCATCCAAACACAGGCTTAATGTTAAACTTAGTAGCATCCAACTTCACTTTGACACCTCGAGGCAATATCCTAGGAATATTCTCAAGCAGGCCTCCGCCGGTGATATGGGCCAGCCCCTTGAGCAGCTGCTTCTTGATGGCCGGTAATAGGGCGCGCACGTAAATGCCTGTGGGTTCTAGGAACTCCTCGCCGTAGGATTTGTTTGTGGTGCTGAAGGCTGCTGGTTCGTTGTATCTGGAAGAGAGTTCGGAGTTA
This sequence comes from Luperina nickerlii, assembly GCA_963855955.1. Classification (NCBI taxonomy): domain Eukaryota; kingdom Metazoa; phylum Arthropoda; class Insecta; order Lepidoptera; family Noctuidae; genus Luperina; species Luperina nickerlii. Next base: position 20,620,121 of record OY979676.1, on the reverse strand, counting down.
AGATAAGACATTGTAAAATGTCAATGAAATGGTGCCCAGAAGTAGAATTGATTGATCTTTGATTCTGAAAGTTTGAAAAGTGGAACGGATGATTGAAAATCAATTCAGCTTTATTTTTTTTAATTTTAAGGCATGGTCACTTCATCACCTGCCAAAAAATGGCACCTAAGGAAAAAGAAGCTTCTTTTGTTGCGATCTGTCCACGGACTGGTGATCATTCTTTACATTTCGAGATCCATCTGTACTTACCCATCAGATGGCAGTCGTTTTATATAAACTACTGTTTTGTAGCTGTGTCTGGTAAGGCTAGAAACCCACATATGGCAAAAAAGGCTAGACGGATATTAAATATCTCTTACCCGTGTCCCGTCTCCGCCATAATCTTCTGCACGAGACTGTACCCGTTGCTGTGCACGCCCGTGGACGGCAGCGCCAGCACGACGTCGCCGGCGCGGATCTCCTTGGAGCGCGGCAGTTGCTTCAGGTTGTCCACGACGCCGACCGCAAAGCCGGCGAGGTCGTATTTACCGATCTCGTACATTGAAGGCATTTCCGCTGTTTCGCCGCCTAGGGTGGTGGAAAGAAGGGATTATTTAGTTGTAATGTATTTTATCTTTCTAATTTGATTGGATTATAAATGAATATTCTCTTTTCTCTCTTCTCTTTTGTCCTAATTCGCCTTCTCAAAATTATATAAATAGTAAATCATCATCATCTGCCTAGCCTTTTCCCAACTATGTTGGCTTCCAGTCTAACCGGATGCAGCTGAATACTAGTATTTACATGGAGCGACTGCCTATCTGACTTCCACAACCCAGTTACTGGGTAATACGATACATAAATAGTAAATATTGGCATAATTTTTTTATATAAGTATGTTAGTTACGTAAATTAAATTTGCGGAAGAGTGGAGTGTCCTAATGGCATTTAATTGCTTAAAAGGACACTTCTATCACTAGCTATATAGTACAAAGCTTGTTAAAGACAAAGCTTGTTAAAGCTTGTTAAACTATTTTGTATAATTGTTAAATTAACAAAATGGTTCCGAAAAAAAAATAGGTAGGTATATCTTTCTCAGAAGTGTCGTGGAAATATTTAATTATTTCAACTTATGTTCACTAACATCATTTTCTTACCTTATTCTAGGCAAATAAATTAGTTTTTTTTTCCGCAATCACTATTCCACCATTTGAGCGTTGGTGATGGCAATATTGAGCACAGCTCTCCACCTAAATCTACCCCTTTACTTACAAACCGACGAAGATGTTAGGTTAAGTTTTAGGTCTACGATGTTTTTTTATACCTTTGACTATAAAAAAATAGAATCAGCCTAAAAATGTAAGTAAGAACGAAAATAAATTTATTTGACCCAGGTTACGTAAGGCACACAATATTCAATCAAAAACAAAAAAAAAACTTAATATAGTATTGAGTACCTCACGAATGCGCCAAATAGGCCCAGTTAATAAATGATTAACCTTTAAACTCTACTTACCCAATAAAGCACAGCCCGACAGTACACAAGCATCGGCGATGCCCTTCACTATAGTAGTGGCCACGTCGACCTGCAGCCGGCCGCACGCCATGTAGTCGAGGAACGCGAAAGGTTCGGCGCCTGCGCATAGGATGTCGTTCACACACATCGCGACTAGATCCTGGCCTAATGTGTCGTATTTTTGCATTATTTCTGCTATCTGGAATGGAAAATGTATGGTTCAGAAGACGAATATTATAGATATGTTTTTGTTTTGCAGAACGTACAGCTTGGTCCCAAGCTATGCAAAATTAATTCTAATTTTAATAAAACGTATCAGTTAGAAACATAACTGTAATCAAGGCTGCTAGATCACACTAATCTGCAATCGCGATTTATCTGCCAAAAATGTAAACAAATATGAGTTTATGGAAAAATAACTTTAATTCCTACACTATAAAGTTCAGTTTACGCTACAGGTTCACATTTTTATAAGTTTTTCAATAGGACTAGTCACTCTGAAATCAACTTAATCACCATTAAAATAAAGTTGATATTTCTTTAACTTGAAATAACATCAATTTGAAACATACATTTGAATACACCTTAGACAAGCCGGACAACTTGGTAAAACAAACGGAAAATAGGGCAAACATTTTTGACCTTGTAGATATTGCATTTTCCTATGAAATATCTACGCTAGGGGGAGTAGAATCATATGGTGAATTCATGGTTATAGTTTGCGTATAGAGCTTTTCTTCCTACCTTGAGTTTAGTGCCAACGCCGTCAGTGCCCTGCACCAGCACCGGATCCTTCAGATTAGGGTCCATGGCCGACAATTGGAACAGCCCACTGTAGCAACCCAGTCTCCCCAACACTCCTCTTCTATGTGTGGCAGTAGCGATAGGTTCTATCTGCCGGACTAGGGTCGCTGCCGCGTCAATGTCCACGCCGCTTTGCAGGTATGAGAGTCCGTTGATTCTGTAGGAGTGGTGGGATATTTTTAGATTTATATTTATTTTTAAGTATATTGTGTGATACGAAGCATTGTCCCCCTTGAATGTAGTCAGTGTGTAAGGTGTGTAGCAGGTGATTATGGTCATGCGGTCAAGCATGACCCACGGCTCATTTCTGTTCTGCTTGTTGTTAGGTGAACAGCTCAAATAACCCTCTAAGCGGAATGCCAGATTGGCTATCGTATTAGTTAATGTCGGAATAAAATCTTATTAGTTCGAATCGTATTAGTTAGTGTTAGTGACGGAACGGCAGAAGGGTGTAATTGCCCTCCTCCCTCCTATTCTGCCCTGTGTCCCAAAACATGCAGTCAAGGTGACCTCTGCGCTGCCACCGACAACGCCGTGGAATTGCCAAAGTTTTGGGAAAACAAGATTTAAAATAGTCCTGCCAGTGACATGAAGAAGAAAAATTAGTGACGTACAGTGCGTGCCACGTAAGAAGAGACTTGACACACCACGTGGTTTGACATGCGCAGAACACGATTTTAGGTATCTTTAGCGGTATGAGGTCTGAGTGCGGGACGAGACCGGACGTCATAGGGGCGGCGGAGAGGCGGGAGAGGCGGGGTCAAGTCTCTTCTTACGTGGCACGCACTGTATCGTACTAGTTTAGCGCATGCGTTATTTAGCCATGCCTTGTATTTATGTTGTAGAAATCTACGCAGTATTAGGTAGTTTTCTTAGCTTTTGTTCAACATTAGTGTCGATTCTCGTGTTCACAAACTAAACTAAATTTAAGTTCAGTGCATCTTTTTCTTTCTATTTCATTAAGAAAAGGACAGAAGATACATTTTTGTTTAGTCCTGTGATGTCAAATTAATCAGCGCCTGACGTGATTTTAGTAGGCATGTTTTTAATCACGTCTAAACTTGTATGGAGTAGTGTCAGGCGCTGATTAATTTGACAGGGCTAAACTAAAATTTATCTTCTGTCCTTTTCTTAATGAAATAGAAAGAAAAAGATACACTGATCTTAAATTTAGTTTAGTTTGTGAACAAGGGAGTCGGCACCATTGTTTATTCCATCATAGGAGGAGGTCACGTGACTGTTTTGAACTGAAAGTTGTCTGCATCCATACTAATATTATACATGCGAAAGTGTGTCTGTCTGTCTGTTACCTCTTCACGCTTAAACCGCTGAACCGGTTTAGATGAAATTTGGTATAGAGATAGTTTGAGTCCCGGGAAAGGACAAAGGTTTTTATCCCGATATTCTCATGGGATTGATACTTATGCGGGTGAAACCGCGGAGCGCTGCTAGTCTATCTATATCTTTGACTGACCACAAACAGAATATCTATTATAATGTCATGCTTAGTTTGTTTGTACTACTTACAGGTCCAGAACTAATATACAAAAAAACTATTCATGTTGTTCATACGTGACCCCGTGTTATGATGTTGTGATGATTAATTGTGTATGAAAATTGTCGATTATTCTTGATATTATGATTGAAGAGGTCCAAATGAAAACTCCTGTAAGAATAATGAATACTGAGCATGCTATGCAAGTGAAAAACCAGGATGATAAAACAAACAAGCAAAATAAAAATCACAAGTTTATTACAAAATAAAACATACAAAAATGTTTTTCAAACAAAAACACAAATCGATGTTTTACTTAAAAATTAATCTTACCCGTTTTATCCCATTATAAATGTGAGCTAAGATAAATGCAAAGTTAATTAGGAATGTTTGATTAATTATTCAATTTAATGAGGAATGTATTTAAATGACGCGCTCTCTGTCGGAAGCATACATGCTGAAACAAAATTATATAATTTTTATATGTGTTTTTAGGAAGACGTGACATACCAAATATGTGTTTCGTGCAAAGATATTTGAGTAAATGTGTAATTAATAATATGATGTTAGTTATGCGATTACTTACGTGCTCTATATTAAATTGAGATTTTTACGTTGTGAAGGAGATCACTGAGAAAATGTTCATATTGTAACTTGCAAACAATGTGCAGAATTGTGAAAAAGCACCGAATTTTTTTAAAAAAAAAACAGCAACATTGATTATCCTATTTTGCTAAACGTACTAAAAAAAATGACACATACTTGCTAAAAGCTCTGTGCGCGATGTCCTTCCTATAGTGCGCCCCGGGGAAGTCCACCAGCGCGGCCGCCGCCGTGGCCGCCGCCGCCGCCGCGCGCAGCGAGCCGGCGCGCGCGCACAGCAGCAGCACGCGCCCGCCGCGCGTCACCAGCGAGCCGTTGGCGCCGCGCGACACGCCGCTGTGGAACACCACCATGCCTGGCATGGACTGCACTTGGGTCAGGCCTGGGGGAGATCACACGTGGATCAGAGATGGCAGCACAAATCTGGAGCCCGAAAAAGCAAGTAACTTTCGCGGCAAATTGGAACGGATTCGGCGGTGTAACTTGGGTATCTTTCTTAAGAATTTACAAGCAGAAACACAAGATCGCGATAGTTGGAAGCAAAGGAGGTAGGTTATTAATAATAAATAGGCGAGATACGGCACAAAATATATCAATATTTTACACTCAACGCTAACGCAATATATATTCATCAATTAATTTTTTACCATTGCCACTCGAAAAAGGGCATTTTATTCATCGATAACAGTGAATAAAACTCTCTTTTACTCACTGAGTGAATAAAGACATTTTGAATTTGGAACAAAAACGAATTATGTACAAAAAAAAACGCTGTTGCTGAAAGTACGTACTGGGAGGCTGAATGGAGCTATTCTATTCCAAATTTAAAAAAAAAAACCCGGCAATTTAGTTACGTTCTTTTTTATCTGTTATTGTGATTGTTTTGTGTTATTGGAAAATCTATTAACTTAAGTAATTATAATAAAATGAGTTGTTCCGATATCGAAAATGAGAAACTGACTCCGGAATCATTTCGTTCTAAAGCAGCAGTTATAGTAGATGATTTATTGCCGCCAAAATCTCGGGAGTTGTACCTGAATACATACAATTTGTTCTGCGACTGGAAAACCACGAATGGCGCCAATTCCTTCTCTGAGTGCATATTTCTTAACTATTTCAATGAATTAACCAAGACTAAGAAGCCGTCGACACTTTGGAGCATATATTCTATGCTAAAAGACCACCATGCTCCTTTTTATTTTCTCACAGTCAATGGTAAAAAGTAGAGTACACAACACGTGAATAAAAAATTTATCTCGCTACTTGTATCCCTCGCTCCGCTCAGGATTCTAATCTAGAATCCCTCGCTACGCTCGTGATTCTACTCTAGAATCCTTCGCTGCTCTCGGGATCCAACTTCGTACCTCGAACTAAATTCCCTTTTTATTCACTTGTTGTATAATCTACTATTGAATACTCTCATAAAAACCATCTAACCTTGTATAAATTACTTACCGCTAATAACGCAGCCTTTAGTGGATGTTTCAGGATAACCCTTGGATGCGATAACGACACCAACAGCAGACAGCTTGGTGTTCCACGTCACTTGGATCTGTTTCAAAGTACCCTCCACACACGCCTAAAAAAATACATAATAAATTAAACACATGTCCATCTGATTCCAATGTCTTAAAAATGTCTTTTGTGCCTTTTACAATCTACATCTAAAATAGTCCTCAAAGCCATATTATATACAGTATAAAAACCACATTTATATGCAATCAATTATACCACATACTTGTTATCGCCTTTTCAAATGATACAGAAAAACAGACTTCAAAAAGAAATTAAGTAAAAATTATGAAGAAGAAGATAAAGATAAAGATAATTTTATTTGTCAAACATGCGTTTACATAAACTGAATAATCAGACATGCAAGATATAAAAAAACTTAAAAAACTTAGAAAAAACTTAGAAAAAACTTAGAAACTTAGAAAAACTTAGATATGAAATAACTTTAATTTCGGAAGTCGATGTCTTAAGATCTGTATTTTAGTTTTAGTTTTTGCCACCGACTTCCGAAATTAAAATTATTTCATAATTTTAAGTAATTTTTTTTTTTTAAGTTGATTTAGTTTTTTTTAATTAGTTTTTATTTCATAACTTTTAGTTTTAAGATAAACCTGGAATATTTGTTTGTAATAAGTAGGCAATAGTTTTGTTGTAAATATTGTACTAGAATTTGACTAAGGTTTTGAGATGTTTTCCCTTTGACACTACACCCGTAGCTCGTATCAATAAGCCAGGCCGTCACACTCACGTATTAGTCCATATCTTGAACATTACTGAATCTATTTTGATGAAACTTGCACTGTTCCCTAAGTTGAAGTAAATGTAAGCCAATAAAAAAATGGTCACGATCCGATTAATAGTTGCGGAAAAATGCGTGGACAAACAAACATACATACGTACATACATACGTCTATAAAATTTTGTATATTTGTTTGGAAGCCCCAAATTGATTGTCATATGTGAATATAATGCATTTCCAATAATATTACATACATATGTGTCGAATTGATAACCTCCTTTTTTTGAGGCGGGCTTGCGGACGGCGAGCAATGGGTAGCTCGCCATCCGGTAAGGACCAGGCCCGAGTCGACTGCGCGTTGTGTTCCACGCGTGCCTCAAATAGATGTCAGCACTGACTGATGGGGTCCGCTAGGGCCGATGACGAACACGGGCGGGTTTTAGTCAGTAAAAGTCTGGCATCCCGCCCCGCCCCGCCCAGAGCGGGAGAAGTTATTAGATGACTTCCCACCAAAAAAAATGGGGTCTAGAATGATGTGCTGACCGCCTGGTTACAGTTTGCGCGTCATTGGCCCAGCTAACCCTGCATTACTTAATATTTTTTGTATATCTGAACTCACCTTTATAATCTTGTACAGGTCTGTCTCCAGCAAAGTCATGAGCACCTGTGTCTCCGGGTCGCCGAACCGACAGTTGAACTCCAGTGTCGCTGGACCTGACTTAGTGACCATCATGCCGGCGTATAGGATACCTAGAAACAATGAGAGACGGGTGGTCAGGTGAGGGTTTATAAGGTAATCTCAGATTAAATGGTGGGTATAATGTAGAAACTACAAAATCTTAATTAATCACCACGATAACAAAGCAGTTTATTCATATCTTTCCTAGGTTCTTTCAATTTATTCTTCTGTTTCTCTAAGCCTTTGCTTACTTAAAATAAGAGCCTAAAAATACGTTTAATACTTTTTGTGAGGACTGGAGAGTTGGATGTTCTATTTCTAATTTTCGCCACACTTGTGACATATTTTTACAAGCTTTTATTTAACTAGCACTGTTCGTATGTAAGTATGTATGTATGTATCGTATGTTAGTTGTCCGTCAAAATTTGCAAAACATTTTTCGACCGAGCCGAAAATTGGTTTGCAATTTTCGCCGTTTTCCGATTGAGCTGAAATTTGGTATGCCCCTTTAGTTCTGGTAACAATACAATATGCAATACTCAATATTGTAATAATTCCAATATGGCCGCCGCTCCAAGATGGCGAATTTATTTTAATTTTTTACAGAATTATCCACTCTCCACAATCATCATCTAACGACATTTTTATCTATCATAAAAATGGCGTCTTTAGACACTTCCCGATTCATATAAAATGCATTTCAATCGAGCATCACTCCTCATTTTAAGATTTGCTAAAATATTGTTTTGACGAAAATACGAAATAATTAATTTTATCTGCAATTTCTGTTTGACCTATAACGTCAGAAACAAACATTTCATTATGTAACGTCGTATGTAAGACATGACTGAATAAAAACCAACGAAACAATCTACAAAAACCTCATCCATACATTTATCTATAACGGAACGCCTTGGCAACTGGAAAACAGGCAAACAAACAAACGCAATACTAAAAAACAATTGCTATCCCCGTTCGCCCAATAAAAAGCGACCTTATCTACACAACAACAGGGCGTATTATTTTATTTCGTTTTATGTAGTAGTTAATTTAGATGAAATCTTGTTTATTGAGTATTTATCTAGCGGTAATTGTGCGTCTATGGTTGGTGTAAACAATGACGGGTCAAATGCCATTGACATACGTAATACGGTTTGTGTGACGTAAAAAGTGTTCAGTTTTGAGGCAAAAACGTTTTGCCTGATGCGTGTTGTGATAATTTTTTTTTTTATTTAAAAAAATTATAAATTGCTATTTGTTGTTGGCATTGACATTAACGATGCGTGCTTTTTTATGGTCATGAAAAATAATGATATCAATATAGTTTGAGAATTAAGCCCGAATTACACGATGCAATTTTCTTGCTTGCAATAAAATTGAAGCAACAAATGATTTGCATCGTCGAAACACTGCTTAGCAACTGGAGCAACTTTTTTTGTTGTTTCAACTTGTGGTACCTACGCCACAGGCGAGGAAATCGCACCGTGCAAATAAGTATTAAGAGAAAGGCATGTCTCTCTGACTTAAATGTATACCATACATTATCGCAAACTAGTAACAAAGATCATTAAACGATTATTATGGACAATATTTATAGAATAGCCGATCATAGTGATATGCACACTGAAATGTATATGAATAACATAGGTACAGGAGAGTTGTATAAGCCATTGTATGGTCAATCTATAATTATAACAATATTATCTAAGTTTGACCTTATAGTTATTACAAGTGAAGTCCCCCGTCCGCAATGATGCAAGTTATCAAGTATCGACTAGTTTCCTAAATCTTATCTACCGTTACTTTAAGGGCCGTATCTCACTACGACACCAATAGCGGCGCAATCATGGTCGCACTGCCAAAAATGTATGGTTGGTTGCGCATCCGATTGGACGCCTAGTGATTGAGATACCCACCACATAGCTCTATATATATTTTGCTGGCTGGGCAATCATGGTTGCGCCACCGTGGTGTCCCAGTGAGATATAAGCCTAAGGGCCATAACTCACTAGGACACCAATAGCGGCGCAATCATGGTCGCACTGCCAAAAATGTATGGTTGGTTGCGCATCCGATTGGACGCCTAGTGATTGAGATACCCACCACATAGCTCTATATATATTTTGCTGGCTGGGCAACCATGGTTGCGCCACCGTGGTGTCCCAGTGAGATATAAGCCTAAGGGCCATAACTCACTAGGACACCAATGGCGGCGCAACCATGGTCGCACTGCCAAAAAATGTATGGTTGGTTGCGCATCCGATTGGACGCCTGGTGAGATACCCACCATATAGCTGTATATATTTTGCTGGCTGGGCAACCATGGTTGCGCCACCATGGTGTCCTTGTGAGATATAAGCCCAAGACTTGACTACCTCAAGGAACCACACTCACTCTTACCCTTTACCTAAATCAGAGTAGATCCCTTTACCTAATTCAGAGTAGATCCCTTTACATAATTCAGGATAGAACCCATTCACTCCGGGTAGGTCACTTTACCAGATCCAGGCGTTTATTTAATTCAGGATAGATACTTACATACCTAATTCCTATAAAATTGCGACTAAATTATGCAGCAATGCGCTGCAGACCCTCTTTTGTTAAGCCTACTGTTTTAACTTAACAGTACCAGCGAACAAGGAGGATTAGGCTACGGCTAGCCTTAAACAACATGCTAGTTTTGGTATCGATCTTTTATCGAAATCTATTTTCAAACTTTGTTATTTTTATCACTGGTTATGAAATATTATCTCAACAAGGTGGTCATTTAAGCTGTTTTCGTCAAGTTTAAAAGACTACCTCATACATGATGAATGCTTTTATTTCTGTAAGTAGGCATGTTCAAACACTTTTACACGTCAATCATGTTTTAAAAAACTAGATGAGGTCGGCGTTTCCTAGCTGACTGACTACTCTGAGAAAGGTCGAAACAAACTCAGATCTCCGTCAATCCCTCAATCTAGAACTTATCCTTAGCACTGCAAATAAAAACCCTATCCACAAGGATTAAGTTCCAAAATTGTCTGCTACCGCCCTTACAGATAACCTTATGACTTATGTTTAAAACATAGGAATTTTCCAACAATACGCGTGTTATTCATAAATTCGATAGTGCTAATAATATAGAAATTCGTGTGTAAATGAATTTTTCATTCGATTTGCGATAAGACGGCCTTTGTAACGTAACCTACAATTATTAATTGACGTGTGCAATCATTTTAAATATGAACGCATAAAAGATACACGCTCTATTTCGAGAACTCTTAATTTTTGTTCAAATCTACATGGGCCATACCCTACCATACCCACCACACCACCCATATCCATACCCATACCCATATGGTTAGAAGGGGGGTGACCGAGACAACGACTAAGGGACTGCTCACACTTATTCAGCTCTGTTCAGCTTTTGTCCATAGAAAACAACGATTTTGTATGGAGTCCGTTCAGCTTTCCGCGGCTGAATACAAAATCGTTGTTTTCTATGGACAAAAGCTGAACAGAGGTGAATAAGTTTGAGTAGTTTCGATATCTACTCCTTGATATTGGCCCTTCAAAAGACTTCAATGTTATTTGGGGCTACCTCATACAAGTCATACACTAATTACACATCTTACTATCCTACTAATCACACTAATATTATAAAGGCGAATGTTTATGAGTGTGTTTATATGTTTGTTACTTCTTCACGCTCAAACGGCTGGACCAATTTTGATAAAATTTTGTATGGAGGTATTAGTAGTAGTACTTTTTATCCCGATATTCCGACGGGATTAAGACATGCGGGTGAAACCGCGGGGCGCTGCTAATAATACATAATCAGCCTACAATTTTTCCATTGCTGGGACTCAGTCCTACTCTCCATGAGGCACCACAAAAAAAAAAGAAAAAATTCGTTAGGCAAGATCACTACGCAATCAAGCATAAACGTCATAGCACACGTATCAAATCGGAAAGCGATCGGCACCGTATCGCCTTTCGCCTCGCCGTCAAACAGGCGTCAACTTAACGTAAGCACGTAACCAAAGTGGATCAGAAGCTCCGATACGTCGACTCGGCTACGGCTAGGCGACGTCACGCTTACGGCTCGCTGACCGCTGGTTGATGGTGCAGCAGGCAGGCCGCGGGAGGGGTGAGAGGTGTAAGGGTGGACGAAGAGACGTAAGCTCGGGTACGGAGAGACGTAAGCGCGGAGACGACGAGCTGTAACGCACTGCACCGCGGTTCGTGAGCTTGTCCCGAGGCGAGGCAGTTACGTTACGATTCCGATTAGTGTGCGTTGCAGTAGGGAGTTTCATACAAACAACACTGAACGGCTCGAGTTGATACGGTGACGATCCCATTCCGGTATGACACGTGTGCTGTGAGTCAAATATGATTTTATCTTATTTATACACAGCGTCTAACACATATCTCGAAATAAAATCGATACTTAATAACACGCGATGCATCGGCATAGTTTATAAAACATAGATAACGATTCAAAGATAGCAGAGTGCACCAAGTGGTGCTTCGAAGCAGTGAGGACCTGTTTTTATCGGTTCATATACATAATACAAGTGTGCGGTAGATAAGTCCCTGATACCGTATTAGTTGTTCCTCGAGTAGGACAAGGAAGCTTTGTATTAGGAGGGAAAGCAAAATCGAAAATACTAAGCGGTTTAGCCTAGATCAAACCGGTTCATTAGGTTTGTCCAAAGCACAAACTGACAGGGCAATTTGAACCTTAACCTGGTTTTAACAAGACAAACGGTTCTCTAGCCTAGATTAAACCATCTTTAGTTGGTTCTGGAACTTTGCCGATCATGTATGCGCGTCATACGCTCCGTGTGTGCACGACGACGGTCACAGTTCTAACTAAGCCAAACAAGGAGGGTTTCCTAACCAAATCTTAAGTCTTCAGACGGTTTTGCACTTCTCCGGTATACAATTTTTGCTAGACTATATCTTATGACTTGTTCTAACGCGTTCTGCTAGAACTATCGTGGCCAAAAACCAAACAGTTCATTCTAAAATCGGGTCGGGTCGGGTCGGGTATTTACTGAAGGTGTGGAGGTGGTGTGGAAGTGGGGGATCAACCACTCCGGTTGCTGTATAATTTTCGACATTACACTGTTTAATTTTAACACCGAATTTCTTTTTTCTTAATTTAGGGAAGGTACCTTCTCTAAATTAAGTATTTAGGCTACACTCACCAACATACTTAATCCCCTCAGCCTTTAAGCCATCGACAGCTCTCTGCAGCACCTGTTCCTTGACATCCAGCAGCTGGTCAGGGGTGATCAGTGGGCAAGGACTGTAGGCGCCCATGCCTCCGGTGTTCGGGCCTGTGTCGCCGTCACCCACGCGTTTGTGGTCCTGGGCTGGCGGCATCATGGAGACCGTCTCGCCATCGGTGAAGGCTAGGACCTGGAAGGGTGAATGGATTTGATAAATGTTGGTATGGTAAGACATACGACCTCCACAATCCATACTGGGTCCGTGTGGTGGATTACGGTCCGTTCCCTCTCCTAGGGAGGAGCCCTGTGTCCAACCAGTAGTAAGATTCTGGGCTGATGCTGATTATTATGTTTTAGGCAGGACTGAAGGTTAGAAGAATATATTGTTTTTGATGACAGAGAAAAGGTCATCTTGTTTCCGGTCTTCGGTATTGTAAATCACGACTCAAGGACCATTTCGCTTCGGAATGATGTGTAGGTGCATCCTTTATAATGGTGCGGTCAACGCTCTGACTGATAAGTACAGTGGTGAGGGAGTAAAAAAACAAAAATTGGGCCGTCGCGAGACGCCTATTTTGCATAGAAATATGCATAAAAGGATGGTTTATTACAAGAAAATAAATATGGCACAATCAAAAACAAAATATTCCAATTTTTTTTAAGATAAAACAAACCTTTTTATAAAATTATTATTTTAATTGTATCTTTGACGTACGACGAGACCCTAGGGTTCCGGTTCTTTGGAAGGCGTACGAGGGGCCGAAGCCAACTCGCAGAGGCCCGTTAGACGCTTTCATTGAAATGAGGCACCAACCGACGATTATCCCTGTACGCACTATGCAAGTTAATCCATCCATACTAATATTATAAATTCGAAAGTAACTCTGTCGGTCTGTCTATATGTTACCTTTTCACGCCTAAACCACTGAACGAATTTCGATAAAATTTGGCAGAGAGATAAATTGTATCCATGGGATAGTTTCTATCGACATACCTCGCGGGCGAAGCCGCGGGCGGAAGCTAGTTATTTATAAGCCTGTGTTGACCCACTGCAGGGTAAAAGCATTCCTCCCTTATTTAAGAAATACATATTAATATTGTTATTAAATGAATATGTATTTTTTGAAGTGAAAACTTCTTTAGCGGCGTTGTACACTTTTTTTGTAATGGGTAAAAAATGTTAAACTCGCGTCAGGACACGTGACCTGATCGAAAATTAGTAAGACGGATGGAGAGTAGACAGCCGGCGCGGCGTAGGAGAGGAAGTATCCCCCTCTCTTTCTACAGCGCGGCGAAAATGTATGCCTGCGCCTGCTGTTTCGTTTAGGCGGCACAGGGCGCTTGCGCGAATGTTCGTGTGTGTTTATGTTACAGCGTGCCACGCGCATCCTTGGATGGTGACAGCTGATGGCTCGACTGTCTGTGTAGTGGGCACACTGCTGTGTATTCGTAAAATTCGTGTATATAAAGTGTTTAAAATATGGAAATTTATACTGATAATTAAAGCAATTCGTGCAAAATTATTCCCTAACCATTCCAAAATATCCAAGTTGTCACTTCTGCCGGCACTCCCGGAGTGCAACCCGTCGTTTTTTATGTATACGCCATCAGCCGACATGACCGGCGCCGCATTAGCTGTTTCACATCAAAAACAATGTTTAGTGTTCTTTAGGTACCTATTTCCTCCTGAATTTATTCTGGAAGAAATATTCTACTATGATCAAGTAAGAAAAAAAAATAAAAAAAATTATAAATTAGAAATTTCCAGTCCCTAATTCACGTGCAAATACTTCGTGAACGTCATTATCAGTTACATAACTATCGACAAAAATCATGTGTTTTAAACTTAATTCTGTGACCTCTAAAAATATCGAATGACAAACAACTCTGTTTTTTCTCTCTAAAAGATTTATCAATAAGAATACTGACTAATTACAATTGATACTTAACTCATTCGTTATCGGAACCCCAACGGCTGTTTAAAAAAATGTGAAGATTTGACCTCCGTTATCTTGTGTTGGTGTGTCAAGATACTTTAATCGATAAATAATAAGTATTTTTCAGTGTTATGGGTAAAATTATACTGAACAGACTGAACTAGCCGACCCGGTGAACTTTGTACCGAATCAGAATCAATAAGAATGAATGTATGAGAAATAAATTATCTTCCTTTGTATTGTATAATTGCATAGCACAAATGTGAGTTCTATGTATATACGATACCCTATGTACCATTTATCGGGTAATGTGTCTTTCATTGACTTGAATGTGCCCTGGCGGCTGATAGTATGTCATGCTCACACAAATGTCTCGCTGGCGGTGACGTGTGTGTTGGATCATTTAGCTCCCTTCAAAATGGTTGAGCTGAATGGTGCTGATCTATGCGTCATGTTCGTGAACGGGCGCCGTCAGTTGGGGCTCGTCAATACTTAACTGCCTCGGCTTATTTTTAATTTAATTTTGAATTGTTGTTTTCTTACTATTTGCTGTACTCTGGACGCTTTTAACGCGTACGTCTTTTTTACATCGATCTCACATATAATTATAAATTCACATAAATGATGTAACTAATATTTTTGTAAAAATATAATTTAAAAGAGTGTCCATGGAGTTTCTTGCCCGTTCTTCTCCATAGGTACCTACGCTTTGGAATGGGCAGCTTCATATTTTCTGACTGACCGACTTTTTAAGAATTCAAAAGTGCCTGTAAATGGTTTAATTGAAATAAATGCTTTGAGTTTGAGTTCACTATAATTTTTTTTCGTGAATTTTTCCCATGTTCTTATAGCTATTCTGCTATTCGGGGCGGAGACAAATCAAAGATCATAAAAATCGGTCCAGCCATTATTGAGTTATAAATGGTGTAACTAACCCGACTTTGTTTTATTTATATAGATTAATCAACCCGCAAAGTTAATTTTGTCTTAATTGGACTTAGGGGCATGACATGATGTATTATTTTTAGACTGTGTTGCCGTCGAGCTATAAAATACATTTGGCTAATGTAATTCGCCATTGTTTATAAGGACGTACTCACACTCAGTATATCGTGGAATGTGCAATAATTTGCATCGTGTACAGCTTACGATCGCCGATGACTATGTAAACAACATGCGCTTATTCACACAACGATATTTTTCACAAACACATTTACTTATGTATATTTTGATCAATTAACTTATTTTCGAATATAACACTGACCTACAGACAGAGTGATTAGTGGGTAGTTCGTATTTGAACGACTTGCGACCTGTTGAAGAACTTCAAAGAAATAAGCTCTTAATTTTTGTGTGTGGAGACATCTCCCACATATTTTTCCACTTTTCTTTGTGCTGTGCACTGTGCAGCCTGTGCATGCCTTCTTCCAATCGGTTGGGACGAGTCCAAATCGTCTCGCCAACGTTTCTTAGGCCTGCCTCGGAGACGACACCCGTCTTCAAGCACCCACTGTGTGACTAAAACTCATGAATCCAAAAAAAAACACTTATACTCACTGAAACTTCATCTCCCTCGAGTAACTCCTCAATAACGACTGTCTGTCCAGCTGACCCATACTTGGCATCTGTCAGGATCTCGTCAACCGCTTGGCAAGCCTCTTCCTTGGTGCTTGCGACGACCACACCCTTGCCGGCGGCCAGACCTGAAGCCTTCACTACTAGGGCTGGGTATGTAGCGCTAGAAAAATAAAAAAAATAATGTAAGTCAAGGTCTTATGATCAGCAGAGGAAGTCTCTTGGCAGGAATGTTGGTGATGATGATATTGATGATGGAACACATCTACTTATGTATAAATTTTACCCTAATTAGTCTTTTCGTGTCTGCTTTGTGACGGTGACCGCTTGGATCTTCTTATTTACACAATAGATTTTGATGCGGTTTTTACCATAATTTAGTTAGAGCATTAATTCCAGAAGGTCTATATGCATAATACTTCAATATTTAACCAAGATATAGAAATATAAAAATATAATTTTGATTTCAGGTCTATTTCAATAAAAAGTTTGCTGTAAATGCTTCTAATAAATGTCTAGTCCGGGGAGTACTAGGTACCACTATAGTACCTATTTCTACTGCTAAGAAACAACCATCAGTTTGTTTCTAAACAAAAAAAGAGTTAGTGTAAAAGTTTAAGGGGGATGGATGCCGGTGAATCCCTGAATAAGACTTCATCCGGCTATTTGAAAATCAATCTTAATTACAAAAGAGTTATTATCTTTCTCTGCCTCTATAATTGCATTAAGTAGGCCAATGCTGATGACGACACGTTATTTTTATATTGTTTACATGAATAATATGCTGTAGACATCCTTGTGATAGTGTCCTTTGACTTAATGAAGTTTATCTTCATTAAGAGATTACCAGAAACTATTCATCACTGCATGGACACGACTTTAAAGCCTTGAATGGATATTTTACAGCTACGATATTCTAGCGGTAATTCTTGGGGTAATTGCGTAAGAAACTAACAGTAAGGTGTATTGAAATGTATGTTTCCAACTGTAGTTATTTCAAGCTAAATATTATATCAACTTTATTTTAGTGGTAATTAAGTTTGATTTCGGAGTGACTTTGAAGTAGTAGCGTAAACTAAACTTTATTGTGTGGACACTAAAGTCATTTTTCCAAATACTCATATTTGTTTACATGTTTGGCAAATAAATCGCGAACGACGAACAACATTCATTGCGTTATTTACGTTGTTGAGCTGACAATTTTTTCGAACATATGAAGCAATGGATTAACAATATCCTTCAAAATGATCCAGATTGTTATTGAAAGTGTGTTACGCAATTAGGGTACTGGATAAAAACTGTGTGCCTCGTCTTTAGAAATCACCGGTGTGATGAGCCAAGCGATGATAGATTGGCCTGAAAAGGCAACAAAGGCACAGTTGGAGGTTTTGAAGCGCCAATAGGGATACCTATTATCAGACCTCATCAAATCCGCATACCTTTCGGTGCTGTAAGAACCATTTATCAGATTTCCCTGATTTTTTATTCAATCCGTAGTTATTCATCTTCTTTTTGATAATCAGTCTTAACAAGGGGTATCCTGTTACCCAAGTAATTGGGCTATGGATGTCAGATAAGCAGTCGTTCCATTTTAAATACAGTCCAATTCAAATTTATGGCGGCTCGGTACATGTGGCGAGTCGCTGCGCAGTAACAAATTCACGTGTTAGCGGGGGTGAGGTACTACGCAGCGAGTAGCACACTTCAGAGCCGCCATAAAGTTTGAATCGGGCCGTACTGGTATACGGCTGCATCCGGGCAGACTGGAAGTCGATCCCAAGTCCCCAACGTAGTTAGGACTTGGGATCGTGTTACGTACGTTCGATACGTGTTAGCGGGGGCACAGTATAAAGACATACAGTATTGTATCTCGGCCGTAACCTTGATGTAAATGCCTACAGCCGCGCGGTACGTAAACATGCGATAGGGCTGCCCGCCTCCAGTATTTTAATTACATTTGCCTACTTTGTGTTTCCATTTAGTTTTGTTATTGTATTTTACTGTGTGTACATAAATAATAAAATAAATAAATAAATATACCTACTTCTTTTTATATAAACAAATAAAATACTTTGTGAATTGAATAGGAAGTGTTTAATAAAAATGCGTGTTGTTTTGATCGCCGCCGCACGACTCCAGCTAGTGAGCAGCGCGCTGTTGCTATTCAAATTTCGAACTAATCGCCGCGCGGCGCCAGTCAGTAGGCAGCGCTAGCGCGCTGTAAAATGGCGGGAAAGCAAGTGTGCATTCACAGATTGATTTTATTTAAAATAAAAAAAAAACAGTTTATTCGGTAATTTAATAACTTGGCTGCATGCTCTAGTGTCTTTGCCAACATTTTCACGCAGCCACGGCAGAAAATAATCCTCGCGCCATTTTTCTCAAATTTTCTTTTCTTTGTACTTGTACTGTGAAATGTTTTTTTTTATGTTTCCTCGCAAATGTGTTAAAAAACGTCGTACGATATACGTGCGTATTGGTTATAACATCTTAACGCACTACTATCGTAATGTACTATTACAGAATTATAATCATTAAAGTCATCAACACAACTCTCTAAGACCATGTAAGTCCAAAGAATGATGATTTCATGAAACAGTTATTCTTATTACAGTAACAGTTATTCAATAAAAATAATTAATTTTATTCATAAAAGTATGCAATCATTTCATTAATGTTTTGTTATGATGTTGTCACGTTAAACTATCGTCCGTAAATCGACTTTACAGACAACCAATTTTTTTCTAGTATTATTCATACACACAGTACAATAAACAACTATTATTAATAATAAAAACCACGTCTTTACTTTGAATTATACAAACTAACAAAACACACATGCCCCGAGGTTTTAACACAAGCGTACCTACCGTATAATGATTCATGAACCGCCTATAACTACCTATTTCACTCGTGTCTATCACTTTCTTTTACTTTAATCACTTTATTTATTAATCCAGACATCTTTTTTTCCGGAGGTAATAGGAAATACTTATCCATTAAAAAGACACACATTATGTACCTACCCACTAGTAAGTAAAATAGTCTTACCTTTCCGAGTTTCCAGGTAATGTAAAAAAAGCTATCTCTGGATGCGTTATTGACGAATTCATGCAACCAAAAACAGCACAATATCGCCTGGAAGGAAAAGGAACTTACAGGAGGATGTAAGATGATGCGTCCCTTCGATAGCAGCCTCCAGCACACCGGTTCAAGCGATATTTCCACCAAGTGTCACAAGAGAAAAGAGAGTTTGAGGATTCACCACACAGCACCAATATATTTATCACTTTTGAGTTTTTTGGCGGGAGCGCGGGCGCACACGTCATACGTGTCGCCAGTAAGCGAGCGGATTTTGGAGAGTTAGAGGGCGGGGGTTGTCCGAATGACCGGAACAGGAAATGAGTGGGAGTAAGAAAGGAATCGATTTTGATTGGAAGATCCTTCTCGAGTGAGCTAATGAGTGAAGTGTATAGTGTTGCAAGTATTGTATGATTTCAATGGATAATTAGATAAAATTAATAATAAGCGTAGATAAAATAATGCGAATGGCGCAGACAACTCCCCCGGCCTAGAGGTTTTCCTCTAAATTGAAACTTTATGAGAACTTAAATTAAATAAAGGAATTTAATTAAAAATAGAGTTAAGAAAATTTTGTAATTATTGTGTAGGTAGAGGACAAAGCCGCACTACCGGGCGTATGTAGGAACCGGAAGCAGTTCTAACCTTCACAGTCCTAACTATATTATCCTTGCCAGGATAAGTCGCATCTATGACACCTAAAGGCCAACAAAGCGGGTGAGCGTTGTTGTCTTTTATAACAACAATAGTACCTATTTCAATAGGCTTTGACGGTGTGTTCCACTTCTCCCGCTGTTGCAAGGAAGTGAGGTACTCCTGACTCCAACGATGCCAGAAGGAATGAGTGATTTTATTAAGAAGTTGATAACGCGATAAGCGATTGTCTGAAATGTCTGTGACATCTTCAGCAGGTAAAAATTTAAGCGGAGTTACGTTTAAAAAATGATTAGGCGTTAAAGCACTAATATCAGACGGGTCAGAGCTTAAAATACTTAGAGGTCGATTATTCAAAAGACATTCAATTTGAACAAGTACGGTACTAAACTCCTCGTATGTTAATATTTGAGAACCAATGACTTTAAAAAGATGAGTTTTGACACAACGAACATTAACTTCGCTGAGTCCATTAAAATGAGGACCGTAAGGCGGACTATGTTTAAATCGTACACGATGTTCAGCTAGCTGTTCACCTATGTAATTTATATGAGATTTGGATTGAATTAAGGCGTAAATTTCGTTCAATTTGCGCTTTGCGCCAATAAAGTTTGTGCCTCCATCACTATAAATCATAGCAACAGGACCTCTACGAGAAATAAAACGCTTAAAAGCGGCAAGGAATAAATCAGAACTAAGGTCAGAGACTAACTCTAAGTGCACTGCCTTAGTCGTTAGACAGACGAACACACAAATGTAAGCTTTGTGGCTCTTAATTCCGCGTTTTCGGATATGAGTAATGTAGAAAGGACCACAGTAGTCCACAGCGGTATTAACAAACGCTTTCGCTTGTGAAACGCGAAAGTCGGGTAGATCACCCATAGGAGGGTAAGTATTTTGAGGTTTAAGTTTAAAACATTTATTACAACTATGCACACGTTGTCTTACAATGTTACGAGCAGATAAAATCCAGAATTTTTGTCTAATTATAGATAATAAAAGAGCGGGACCCGTGTGTAAATTAGTTACATGATAAAAGTCAATTACGAGTTGAGTAAAACGCGATTTAGTTGGAATTAAAATGGGGTGCTTTTGACCATAATCAAGTTGAGAATGAGTTAACCTTCCACCTACTCTGAGAATATTATTCGAATCCAGAAAGGGGTTGAGTTTAGCGAGGCTTTTATTTATATTTTTATTAGATTTTAAAGCGTTAATTTCTTCAGAGAAATATCTACTTTGTACGTAACGTATAAGGTATATTTCCGCGGTATCCAAATCCGAAACGGTGGTACAACCACGCGAGTTTAGTAACTTGCAGAAACGTAATATCAATACCAAACTACGTAGTAAAATGGAATATTTAGAAATGCGGTCAATTAAAGATTGAATAGGTTGAGGACCTTCTTGCGTTACTTTAACGGAAAGAGCGATATTTTTAGTTTCCATTACTTCCGAATTATTATCATTTAAATTAACCTTAAATGGCTTGATTGGCCACTGATTTATGGGGAATGAAAACCAATGCGGAGCGTTAAACCAAAGAGTTAAATCTAATAATTGTTGAGGCGTTATGGGACGAGAAACTACGTCAGCGGGATTTTCAGTTCCATCAATGTGAAACCAATGTTTAGCAGGTAATTTTGAATTAATTTCAACGATGCGATTTGCGACAAATGTATGAAATCTATGCGAGGGCGAGTGGATCCAGGTGAGCGTGACTGTTGAATCAGAAAAGGCAAAAATATTATTAATATTACAGCGTTTACTTAAAACTTCTACAACCGAGTTGATTAAGTTTGCTAAGAGAAGAGCAGCACATAGCTCGAGGCGAGCTAAGGGCGTATTTTTAAGCGGAGCGACGCGAGATTTAGAAGTTAACAAGAGGACTGATCCGTTATCTTCATCGTTAGAACTAACCCTTATGTAAACAGCGGCACCATAACAGCGGTCACTGGCGTCTGCGAACCCGAGGAGAGTGACATGAGAACCAGAGGTGATACCTACATGTCGCGGGAATTTTATTTGTTCGAGATAGGAAAGTTCTTTGTGAAATCGATTAAATTTATTTTCAATGTTAGCGGGTACAGGATCATCCCAATCAAGGTCATGCTTCCAGCATTCCTGAACTAAAACTTTCATGAATGCGGTAACTGGACTTATAAGACCTAAGGGGTCAAAAAGCCGTGCGGTTGCGGATAAAACAGTACGTTTTGTACATTTAAGAGAATTACCATTTATTTTAAATTGAAAAGAGTCTTCTACTGGATTCCACTGCATACCTACGATTTTAGTATTATTATTAGCGTCAGCGTCAAATTCAATATTTTGCGGGTTTAAATGAGTTGAAGGAATTTTATTTAAGAGTTCGGAATTATTAGAGATCCACTTTACAAGGTTGAAACCGCCTGAACTGAACATGGCGACCATTTCTTGATATGTCTGCTCAGCTATTTTAACGCCATCTAGCGAACATACGTAGTCATCCATATACATATGGTTTTCAGCCTCGTAAGCCGCGAGCGGGTATTTATCCCGACTATCGGATGCGAGTTGGCGAACTACTCTCATAGCTAAATAAGGCGAGCTTGAGACGCCGAAAGAAACGCGGTTAAATTCAAAAGTTGAAATCTCAGAATCTTTATTGAATCTGTATAAAATGCGTTGAAATGCGTGATGATCAGCGGAAAGATTAAGTTGAAAATACATTTTTTCGATGTCTGCAACTACAGCAACGGAAAACATGCGAAGATTAATTAATAAATCGAAAATGTTACTTTGTAGATTCGGACCTACATAAAGGAGATCATTTAGCGATTTACCTGAGCTAGTTTTACAGCTAGCGTCAAGCACGATGCGAGTTTTACTGGACTGTTTATCCGGGCGGTAAACAGCATGATGCGGAATATAATAATGCGGGATATTGAGAGAGGGATCTTTGACCTTGGTCAAATAACCTTTGTCAAGATAATCTTGAAGCGTAGCGTTGTAATTAGTTCTGATCTCGGGATCAGAATCTAACTTTTTTTCTAAATTAACGAGGCGGCGCATCGCCGTTGAGTGCGAATTTCCTAAGTCTGTACACGGAGCCTTAAATGGTAGCTGCACTGTGTATCTACCTGTTTCATCGCGAGAGTAAGTTGAATCAAATATTTGTTCACATGCCTGATCATCAGGACTCATGTGAATCTTATTAGGGACGCTTTCCAGCTCCCAAAAGCGTTGCGTGAGCGTATCTAAGCTAAGCGTGCTAGTAGCACACAGAAAAGTTTGCTCGCTTTTATTTTTGTTTATTTGAGCGGGGCGAGCGCGCGAATTTATGCGAGGTTGACATTCAGCCCGACCCATGGCTATGTAGCCAAGGGTGGTTTCTACAGCGACGACCGAGGAGCCAGGTAAAGTTACCTTTCCACTTCCCAACAAAAGCGGGAAAAGTTCATTGCCGAGGAGGCAATCTATCTCACCGGGAACGTGGAACGCGTCATCCGCCATAGGTAAATTACGTAATGGAGTGAGATTTGTGATATCTATGGATATGTTGGGCAAGTCGTCAGTAATACGATCTAAAACCCGAGCGTGAATTGTATAACAACAGCGCTGATCAAAGCGGGAAAATATTTTAAATGTTGTAGTACCAAACGAGGGTATTTTTGCGTGACCTATACCGAAAATAGAAGATTTGTCAGGAGTAATTTCTAAGTTTAAGCGTTTACAGCAAGCCTTTGTAATAAAATGACTCATTGAGCCTGTATCAAGAAAAACGCGGAGAGTATAAGGTTTATTATTATTATAAGCGTATACGGAAGCGGTAGGTAACAAAACAGTTGTATTATTTTCAACGCGCGAGGTAGCCGAAGTCATTGATAAATAAGGTGCGTTTGAATTTTCGCGCGCAACGTTATCACTTGCCGGTACGGGCGACGAATCGAGTGTCGCGGGAGCGGCAGACAGCGGGGGCGCGGGAGCGTGCGCGCGGGGCGCGCAGGCCGCAGCCGGCGCGGGCTGTACGCACAGCGGGGACGGCGCGGAACCATGTTCAACTACCCGATTGTTTGAATTGTTAAAGTTATCTATATGTAATAATGAGTGATGTTTACGGTGGCAAATCGAACATGTATTTGTTGACTTACACATTTTAATATCATGAAATCCTAAACAATTACGACAAAACTTATGTTTGTTTACAAGATCTAATCTATCTTTAACGTTTTGATTCATAAAATGAGAACATCTATAAAGTGGATGTGAATCAGGGGATCCACATACCTTGCAGGAACGCACTGGGGTGTCCTGGGTAGTACTTGCGAAGGCTTGGCTATTTTTAGATGAGGATTTATTATTTTCGTTATTATAATTACGAACTTTAGAGGGATTAGAGTGATTACGAAGCGTTATTATTCTACTTTGTTCTTTTAAAAATTGCGAAAGATGATCGAAAGTAGGTATAGCAATATGACTATGTGATCGTTCGAAAAGGTTAACGACCTCTTTATCGAGCTTACTGAGTGCAATATCAGTTATTATAAAATCTGACAAATCTTTTATGTGTAAGCGACGTAAAGCGGCTTGTGCCGAATGAAACTGCTCAAGAAATGTATCAATAGATTGATAAGGTTTAAATTGAACCATTTGATGTAAATACATGGAAGCTTGTATGCGCGTATCTTGATATCTTTCTATTAAAGCATTCCAAATGAGTAGGTAATTATTAGCGGTAGGTATGATACCTGAGCAAACAGTTAATGCTTTGCCCGAGAGACAACCTATTAAATACTGAACCTTTTCGGCGTCAGTTAAGTGCGAATTATCATGAATAAGACTTTTGAAGTTTTCATGGAAAGTTGTCCATTTGCTGGGCGTGCCATCAAATGAGACAAGTTTTAAAGGCGGTAGTTTACGATTTAAAAACTCGAATTTATTATTAGTGTTATCATTACTCGTATTTTGAGATCTAAGAATGTTAGATTCTATTGCTTTTATTTGACAATAGATTTCATCAAATGCGGAAAGTGGGGCGTAGTTCGGCTTTGTCGTCGAACCACATTCTAATAAAGCTAAATTATAAGCATCAAGGGTTTCCATAAAGTTTGTTCTAATTTGCTCAAGGGAGCTAATTCGAGCTAGAAATTGAGATTTTAATGAATTATTTACGGAAACTTGTAGGCCGAGATCGTAAATGGATTGCAAAATTTGGAATAAATTTTCTTTTTTCGACTCAAATAAAAGAACTTTAGGATCTTCCTCGGTAGAAACATAGGATTCTTTATCGGATTCCTTATCCTTGCTACGCGTGGAAGCCATTTTTATGCGTTGAGAAATACCTATTCGAGTTTATAACCGTGTAATTAAGGTGTAAAGATGGCTCACTGACCTTGTGCATATGGGCGGAGCTAAGCGTCCTACTCCCGATGCTTGCAGTGGCGCGCTACACTAAAACGATGATCAAAGAATATGCAGAGGCGCAGACATGCCGCACGTAGGTCGCCATTTTTGCCTACGATTCCAGAAGGGAATGGCGAATGCAAGACTGATATATTTTGTACTAGCTGTTACCCGCGACTTCGTCCGCGTGGAATTTAAGAAAAAAGTTATTGTTGAGTTCGCAGAGTTTACGATAACTTATTAATTCTGTATTCCGCGTAAAGAAATACCTATGCTAATTTTAATGAAATTCTTCTAATATTTCTCCATTTAGTTCTTTTTGATCGTTTTTGCATTTTTAGTTTAATTATTATTTATTTTTAGTTTTTCGTATTAGCCTTTTTATATACAATATTTGGTGTACGATTTTCTTAAACAAAAACACTAAGTATATTATTATATTATTTATTCAATCAATTTCTATGGAGATTAAGGAATCTTCACGTATAGGATCCACTTATAAACATAACTATAGGTACTCCGTTTCTTTATTATGATTTGATTACATTTGGAAGTACCTAATTAAACGGAGTATAATACAACCTCCCTATTTGAATCGGATATTATTCAATATTTCATTTCATTGATTTTATTTTTTTTTCGTAGGAACCTATTTTATTTTTTTTTCTAAAATAAATGTACCTAGTCTAAGTAACTCCTTATTCACCTATCTGCTAGTGAAAGTCCCGTCTTAATCGGTCTAGCCGTTTCAGAGATTAGCGGGAACAAACAGACGACAGACGGACAGACAGACAAAAATTGTAAAAAAAAATATTTTGGTATATGTGCAATTTAACAGTCAGAAGTCGACTAGCAATCTCACAAAACTATGGCATAGCAATATTAGTACTTATGACCTTCTTCTATAAGAACGTTTGACAACACTACAAATTGGCAACATGATTGTTATTACAAATTTCAAAAAGTTTCGTAAGCGTTACGGTGGCCAAAGTGGCTAGCACTGTGCCTCGCATGGCGAACGTTCGGGTTCGAGTCTCACATCAAACATGAAATTTAAATATTTTTTAAGTATTACATGTGAAATTAGAATGCCGAGTTGCTAACCAATAATTATGTTAAATATTCCACAACTAAACGAAGATTCTTTTGTTTTACAATTATTTTCAATCTTAGCGTCGTTTTTAAAACATGAGGGTAGATTTCAAACAAAGTGTTAAGTTCACTCTGTTTCAAATCTATCCTAATTTTTTAACTACTTTACTAGTTCACATAAATTATTCCACTATTCGCGGCAAAAATATCTGTGCAAATATTGTAGCGTCTATGCGTCGACGTCTCATTAGCTGTATCGAGGCTAACGGAGGTCAAATCCTAAACAGGTAGGGTAATTTTGTGTCAGGGGACATAGTGGTCGTAACTTACCAAATTAGTATTTATATTATTGTAATATTGAGGTTAAGTTTCAATCCTCTTTTCATTGAGAAAATGAATAATTAAGCTGTAACCTCTTAAATGATATCAGAATTTTCATAATATCCATAATATTTAACCTAAAACCTTATAGTTCAGGCATAAGTATTCCGGCCTCAATTGATAAAGCTGCCTTATTTCGATTCGTCGTGAAATAGTGATCAACATATTCGCCACGGGATACAAGTAACCAGTTGGTCTCGGGGCATAGTGCCTGGTTAAGATTTCTCGCCGTGGTGGGTTCGATCCCAGTCGGAGGATCTTCTTTGCGTCAATCAAGACATTTTGTTTTATTTTTATTTCGTTTTTTTGGTATACTTTGTTCTATTTTTAATTGTTTTTTTTTATGTACCTACTTTGCTTTATGTTTATGTTGTTTACTTTTATTTGTTTCCGTTATTTAGTAATTAAGGTGTGTTTTTTAACATTCAATACTATAATAATAACATAAGTAAGTGTAAAGGATTTCTTATGTATAAAAAATATTACAATGTTACCATATCAAAATTTATTTCATTTGTTATCATATTATAATAATAAATTACCTTTATTGTAATATCTATTTGTTCAAAGTAATTTACAAAAATAAATTACTAACACATAATAATAATTATATAAAACTTCAAAAAAAACTGGCCTAACTCGGATTTGAACTCACATCTATCCCGATCACATTAGCGAGTGCAGCCTCGTTACCGATCTAGCTAATGTTTACTTATGTTATGTTATCGAAATTTTGCATTACTATGAAAAAAATAATCAGACGGCGAGAAAAAAAACAAGTTACTGATATTGTCATCCTTGTCTAGCATTGACCACATCTTTAACTACTCGTAGCGATGCTACACGGCATGTTATTTTGTTAGCGTTGGAGCATCACTCACACGGATAAATATGCGCATTGTGTATAGACGCCGCAGCCCGTATAGCGCAGGCGATAATGGTCATTGCGGTGTAAGTGGACGTCTAGAGGTTGACTGTACCTACCGTGTATACATTCATATGCATTTAGTAAGAAGCGGTTGTTTTAATATTACAAACAGACACTCCAATTTTATTTATTCGTATAGATAGATAGATACTTATTAGTCCACTCAACGAATAACTATTAAGAGATAGAGATAAGAGGTGTAGAGTGCGTGAGCTGGGCCCTGAGCGATTTCTTCACAAAGTTGTTCAGAGTGCTTAGGGAGTGAACATAGGTACTAAAAGTCCCCGCGTCTAGGAGGTGAGCCGGAGTGGGGGGTATAAAAATTCCCACATTTGAGTTTTTCGCTAATATCTATAAAACGGTGCGTCGTCGTAGAGAAAAAGTATTTTTCTTGACTTGCTTTGCTTTGGCATTTTTATTTATTTACAAATTATCTTAAATTTACAAAATAAACAATATAAACAAAAACAGTATTTAGAAATGGCACCACTAATAAAGCGTCCACGCGGACAATAGAAATGGGCCCTCTGCAGCGAGCTAGTCTATAAACGCATACTGATACAATTCGTTCATAAATATTTGCACTAACACAGCCAAACGCGCGTAGTCGATCGATAGCCGGGCGGAGCAGCGAGCGACACAGCCACCCCGTCTCAGTGCTAACGCACGACTGCCGCCCGCGCCCGCGCAGAGCACCTCTGAAGCTCTATCTCAAAATGGGGCATTGTCTTTGCAACTGTTGATTGATTTAAAAACGCTCTTTCAAATATGTAGTACTTCTAACCATCAATTTTTCAGTGTAAAAATATTTCCAAACATCAAAGCCGTTTAGAAGTTATAAGGAAATATTAGCCAAAATAGCGTTTTGGTAAATATTTTTTTAAGGCAAAAGTATTAGCTTTATGAAAAAACCCTGTTTCAAAAATGCTGTACATGAATCTATAGCAAACATATATTTTTTACAGACCTTCTAACCAAACCGTTAATAAGTTATAAGCTTCATAAAGTGACCGTGTTACGGTACTAAACGAGAGTAAGGCCCTTAAACTAGATAAATGAGTGAATCTATGCGAACTTGCGTGAACAAAATGGACTTGTCCGTGTGCGTTATGTTTTGAGAAATATGCAAAAATATGCGTGAGATGAATAAAATATAGTTATAATGTTATAAATAAAGGTTGTTTATATTGAAATAAGATGCGTTTTAATAAAAACAACTTAGCGTTGATGAGAGATTGAGCGGGAAATGTGCCCTCGTGGGCGCGTCTCGTGAGGTATCACGTAGACGGGTAATGGCGGATGCGTAATTGAGCGTTTTTATGCGAATAAATAGATAAATGCGATAAATATGATGTGTGTGATGAGTGTAGCGTAGATATGCGTAGTAGATATGCGTTTTTTATTGGGTGAGAAGGACCAGAACACTTGGAAGGAAAAGGAACTTACAGGAGGATGTAAGATGATGCGTCCCTTCGATAGCAGCCTCCAGCACACCGGTTCAAGCGATATTTCCACCAAGTGTCACAAGAGAAAAGAGAGTTTGAGGATTCACCACACAGCACCAATATATTTATCACTTTTGAGTTTTTTGGCGGGAGCGCGGGCGCACACGTCATACGTGTCGCCAGTAAGCGAGCGGATTTTGGAGAGTTAGAGGGCGGGGGTTGTCCGAATGACCGGAACAGGAAATGAGTGGGAGTAAGAAAGGAATCGATTTTGATTGGAAGATCCTTCTCGAGTGAGCTAATGAGTGAAGTGTATAGTGTTGCAAGTATTGTATGATTTCAATGGATAATTAGATAAAATTAATAATAAGCGTAGATAAAATAATGCGAATGGCGCAGACATCGCCTACTCGTCATATTAAATATGTACTTAAACTTATTTTTAGTGAAAAAATCGCGCGGTTATTGTTATAAAAAACAACACACCGTCCGTTCGTCACTGTTGCACAGTCGCGACTCCGAGCCGCCTGAGCGCACACGGTGATCGAAGCGCGTAGGTATAGCCCGCGTTTCGTCCGTTTGTATGAAGACGACCTACTGTATATATTATTACCGTGGCGGGGGTGAGGTACTGCGCAGCGAGTAGCACACTTCAGAGCCGCTAAAAAGTTTGAATCAGGCCGTACTGGTATACGGCTGCATCCGGGCAGACTGGAAGTCGATCCCAAGTCCCCAACGTAGTTAGGACTTGGGATCGTGTTACGTACGTTCGATACGTGTTAGCGGGGGTGAGGTACTGCGCAGCGAGTAGCACACTTCAGAGCCGCTAAAAAGTTTGAATCAGGCCGTACTGGTATAGGGCTACATCCTGGTAGACTGGAAATCAATCCCAAGTCCCCAACTTAGTTAGGACTCGGGATCGTGTTACGTACGTTCGATACGTGTTAGCGGGGATGAGGTACTGCGCAGCGAGTAGCACACTTCAGAGCCGCTATATAGTTTGAATCAGGCTGTACTGGTATATGACTGAATTCGGGCAGACTGGAAGTCGATCCCAAGTCCCCAACGTTGTTAGGAAGAGGCTGGGCAGGTGATGATGAGTTATCTATGTTCTACATAATATATGTAGGGTTTCGTATGTATTAATCAACGAGCGAAACCGTGAAAACAACTAGACGTTCATATAAATACGGATACGATGACTAGAATGAACTAGATGAATCCACATTGTCCCCTATCACCTTATAGTTCCCCACATAGCCCGCATTATAAACATAGATATCGGGCAGCAAGCTCTCTGTACAGTCAGCGTCAAGAATATCCAGTCAGAACAGATTGTTCAAAATGGCCAGGTCAACCTAGGACAACTAATAGAAAATTAAGCTTTTGTCAATGGGATAACCGTACCGTGTTTATTCTTAAACACCCCTTATTTTATTCCGATACTATAGGCCTACTGCTTAACTGAGCATTGCCTGAGGTAGCTGCGCGGTGCGGGAGGGGTGATAGTTGTCACGAGTTGACGAATCACTGAGCTCTCGCATCACGTCACCACACCCCTCCCGCACCGCACTGCTACCTCAGGAAACGCCTCAAGCGATCGGCCTATACCTATTGCTTGCGGCTCGCCATCGTGTATGTCGGAAAATATCCCACGGGGAAGTAGGGGGTAGGTACTTAATTATTATAACACATGTAGGGTTGAATAAGAATAATCTAGTGTTTATGAGGGGCTCGTGCAGACAGAGAGCAATAATCGTCTTTTTTTCGTGTACCTAGTGATAGAGAAGTGTGTAGACATGACTGAGTTGTAAGTACATATTAATGACGAACTTGGCTGAGGCAACAAATTATTAAATAAGGGATACATAACTATCAATATTATTTGCACGAGCGAGGTGAACGTTTCATAGAGTTGGAGTAATACAAATACGGGATTCTTATTATTTATTCAGATAACAGAGATCCATTGGGTTAGTTACAATAGTCTTAAGGCTCCTATAAACAGGCGCGACACGCGATATAATCGCGCGCGACACAAAGGCACCGCTCGTTGCGCGACTTGCGGTGCCTTTGTGTCGCGCGCAATTTTATCGCGTGTCGCCTACCTATATGTTAATCCAGGGTGTCAGCTACCTCCATACAAAATTTTATCACAATTGGTCCAACCGTTTGAGCGTGAAGAAGTAACAAATATATAAACACACACGCACACTCACAAACTTTCGCCTTTATAATATTAGTAGGATAATAAATGGAATATAGATAGTTTCTACCTTATTGAAGTTTCTATGTACTAGTAGGTAATAATTGTCAAAAGTGCAAGTTGTAATTGCGAGGTCGACTATACGTTCACTGTGTTCTTGATTATTAAATTAGAATTGCAGGTAGTTGTTGCAGTACCATTCGTATAACTGCTTTGGAAGAATATTGAGGCCGACACTCGAGAAAAGGCGATACGGAGATTGTAACAATCAATTCGAAGTTGAAGCGAACAATCACAGATCATTTACTGTCGCTGCTTGTTAAAATGATTAATAGGTATATCAATTAATAACTTTATCAGTGACATATTGCAGTTACAAAGTCAACAAAGAACGATTCATCTCACGACTGCATGAGTCCAGGAAGAACCAGTCTAGACTTCTAGATCTATGTATCCTACTAGCTATGTATGCTCAGAAATAAAACGAGATAAGGGGGGCAATTCTCGTACTTAATTTTAGGAACGTTCAGTCTGATCTGTCTCAATCTGTCAAAAATACATCGAATTTAGGGATATTCGATGTATTTTAACGACAACCAATGTCAAAAACATGTCACAAATGTAGGGACATTTTTGACATTGATTGTAATTGAGATGGGATTGCGACAAGATTTTGAACGTTTATAATTACGGTAACTGGGGCCTAAAAAGGCCACTTTGGCAGAATCATAAACGGATAACATTATGAATCAAAATATGGCGAAGACACTCCGTGTTTTTCTTTTTTCGTTGCACTACGTGGGTATAAACAAAGAGGACTGGATTGATTGGTATTTTAGCACAGACAAAAAAAAAACTGAAAAATCCTTCACCAATGGGATTTGATACGATTAACTTAACAGTTTACTGTCCATTATTATTCATAATGTTATCCTTTTATGATTCTGATAAAGTGGTCTTTTTAGGCCCCCTGGTCTGTATTGAATTGGTCACGGAAGAATATTTGGAGGAAAAATTAAATCGTAAATATGAAGACTTTTTATCCAGTATCCAAATTTTTGGGCCTTTCGGTACAATAAATCGAAGTATAACCCACGATTCAAAACAGACAGATTTATATCAAAGAGATCATCTTTCTTGAATACATTTTTCTCAAATACGGATATTGTAAACTTGTGGAGTACTTCCAAGTCGGTATACTGTGTACTTCTACTGCATGATCTATGCAAGCTAGATGTCACAAGTCCTCCAGATATACAATTAATTATTTTCTTATAACCCTCCCAAAAAAAAAAGAAACTCACGTATTAATAAACTCCTTAGCAGCTGCAGCATCAGTGAAGGACTTGTGCTTGGCCGTAGGAATCTGGTACTTGTTCATAAAAGTCTTAGACCAGGCTTTGTCAGCCTCGATGCGAGCTCCAGCCTTCGTGGGTCCGAAGCACTTGACTCCTAAGGGGGTAAGGTTGTCCACGATGCCGTCGGCAAGGGGGTCCTCTGGCCCGACGACCACGATGTCTATCTCGTTGTCTTTGCACCATTTTGCTATTGCCTGTAATAGAAACGGTAATTAAACTGAGTTTGCAAAGTGGGGATACGTAATCATCATCACCATTATTGGCATGGCAGCCCTGTTCCACCCATTGCTGTGTCCTCCTCCCTTTGTGCCACGCTTCCCGGCATGGTAATTGCCTAACACACTAACAGTACAATGCGTGCCACCGTGCCACGAAAGATGAGACTTGGCACACCACGTGGTTTGACATGAGCAGTACACGATTTTAGGTATCTTTAGCGGTATGAGGTCTGAGTGCGGGACGGGACCGGACGTCATAGGGGCGGCGGAAAGAGCGGGGGAGGCGGAGTCAAGTCTCATCTTTCGTGGCACGCATTGTAGATTGCTACTGTTAGTGTGTTACGCTACAGCCATTGGGCTTTAATTTTGACGGTCCAATAACATTAATTGCGTTATTTACGTTGTTGAGCAGACAATTTGTTTATGAAGCAATGGATTAAAAATATCCATCAAAATATGTTTTATTGTGATTGATTGTGTTACACAATTAGGGTGCTGGTCAGCAGTGCCGGATTAGCCCATAAGCAAATTAAGCAATTGCTTAGGGCATCACGTCTCGGGGGGCACCATAAGGCAGAAACAGCACCGAAACAGTATTTGCTAGCACATGAATGGCAAGGCTGTTTATCAGCAAGATATTACTAGACCCAAAAGCTCTAGCTAGAGATATGCGCCAATCTTTACAAATCGCTCGTCGATGTTTTGGAAAAATACGAGGCCACTAGTGGATAGGAGGGCCTTCAGGCGTGGAGGGCATCAAGTAGTCTTAATCCGGCACTGCTGGTCAGTAAGAATCTCATCCAGTATAGTTATACTGGATGAGACAGTAAACTTCGAAAATATTTTCGAAATTTACTGTATTAAGGTGGGAAATGTGTGATCGGGTTGCTTTGTTCAAAGACAACTGTTCGGTTTTAGGCTGGCGTTATAACGATTTGAGAACCTTAATTTGCGTAAAACATGGGGCCGCATGCTACTGAACTCAACACAGTTGTGGACCCAAAATTAGGCACACGATTTAGAATCTTATTTTTCTCTCTGGAATCTCTTGGTAGAATACTTTTAATACTTCTATGTTATGAGCTTGGTTTCCGCACTTAGTCCTTCAAGTAGACGATTGTGCGTGGGCCATGGCGGCTGTCGGTGGTTATTACCTACCTTTAATACTTTAAAACACATTATCAACTAAGTACAGGTACACATTCTGGAGCGAATGAGTACCTAGGGCATTTTCCATCTACTAGCAATGACGTAGACATCTGCTTACCTCTCGAACCTGTGTCACATATTAATTACGCCACGTATTCTAAACGCAGCATTTCGAGTGACAAGTGAACTTGCCCCGCCAAGTACTGAACTTCATGATATGAAAGGAACGAGGTTATCGCACATACACGAGTGTCTATTAAAATCTATTTAAACAGTTGTTTTTGATCGCAAGTTATGTAGGTAATGGATGTGTCGTGTGTACCTAATCACTAATCATTTGATTTGGCTGATCATTATGTACAGACGCCAGCACATCAAGCTACCCGAAACTGTCAAATTTTCCCAATCAACTTTGAACCTTATGATTTAGCGATAAAGTTGAAAATCTATTAAAGAAATTTGACAGATTGTAGTAGCTTGATGTGCTGGCGTCTGTACCTCATCAGTACCCTAATTTCGTAACTTACTTTCAATCACAATCTTGATCATTTTGAAGGATATTGCTAATCCATTGCTGTATATGTTCGAAAGATTTGTCTGTTCAACAACGTAAATAACGCAATGAATGTTGTTGAACTGTCAAAATAAAAGCCATTGCTACTGTTAGTGTTACGCAATTACCCCACTATTTAAAAGCAAAACAGAAAATATACCCTGTGGGTCCCTGCTCCTCCGACCTTCCGTAATGATTTCCTGTTAGACTATTCATCAGAACTGCGACAAAACGAAATGAAATTGTTTGTTCTGTAAATATTATCGCAACCACTTTTACAAGTTATATTATAAAAAATAAATAAGCTATATGAGGTCGACGTTTCCTGTCTGACTACTCTGAGAAGAAAGCCCGAAACAAACTCAGAGGTCACAGTTTATTTTAAAGTCCAGACATAATCTTGGTCAGATCATGTCAAGACCATGTAGATCGATGTCTGAAATGGTCTTCTGAGGAAAGTACCACACTGATGTGAGTGGACCAGTCCAGTCAGTGCAAGCATTTGTCAGCAATCGTGTAGCTCCACTCAGAACTTGAAGAGCTGATAGGTAAAATTCTGTTAATGCAAATTTGTCGACAAGTGTTAACAACGTAAATTTTCTACTGATAGTTTGTTACGCAATTACCCAGCTGGTCCTGAAGTTGTTCGAACAGTCAAAACATGGTAGGTAATCAAGAATTTAATGCCCAAGATCGACATTAAAAAAAACTTATTTTTCTATACGCCGTTGATAACTAAAGAAAAACATAACGTAGGTTCTTATCGGCTCGCGCAATTCGTAAGGCCCCTCTGTCACTATAGAGTACTATTATTGTATTTAATTTATAGGCGATATTGCATGTTTGTCCATCCAATTAAAATAATCATAATATGTGATAATGTTAAGTAAAGATTTTACGTAAACTTCGTACCGTTTGCAGACCGTTTGCATCATTGACCCAGAAGTCTGCGAATACTTTGTCGTGTGATATGATAATCGAAAATATGGCAGGCAGTGTTCTGTAGCTGGGAAGCCATTCGTAGAACATAACGCTCCTGTTTTATGGAAGAATCAGGGCAGTCGAGTCAAACCCAGCGTTGCATTGCGAACCGAGGTTTTATTTTAGTTGCAAAAATACCGTATTGTACTGCACGTTTTCCAATTTATTGCTCTCCAATATATCTGCTTTGTTAAAGCTTAGTTTCAGGGCCAGCGGGGTAATTGTGTAACACTAACAGTAGCAATAGCTTTTTATTTTGACAATTAAACAATATTCATTGCGTTATTTACGTTGTTGAGAAGACAAATGTTTCGTACGTAATAACTGATTCAGATTTGTATGGAAGTGTGTTTCGCAATTAGGTTGCTGGATAAAAACCGTGTGCCTTGCTTTGAGAAATCACTGGCATGATGAGCCAAACGATGATAGATTGGCCAGAAAAGACAACCCGGATAGGGAGATGTAGAAGTCTATGAGGCAAACCTTATTCCAGTGGAAATAGCCGATGGGAGATGAACTACCATGCTTAGTTGTACATCGCCATATTTGTCTCATGAGGCAAGTAAAAACAACAAGAGCAAAGGACGATAAAATTGAAATCTTTAATCACGAAACATTGAGAAGGGCATCGTCCGCGTCATTGACCTGATTCTGTGAGCGAGACACCGACAAATGATATAATGGATTGAAATTGACCAGACCCAGTTCGTGGGTTTGAAATGCAAATTCCTAGCTTGCGAGGCTTACTTTGCTTGGCTTTGGCTTTTATTATTATTATTTATACAAAAGATGAACAAGGCGTCCGGAAAACAATTATGTATTTTTAAATAAAAATATGCTACGGGCCATTGAAGTAAAGCACATTTTTGTTCTTCGATGCCAAGTCGAGCGTAGCAAAGACAATCTTCACCGAAGGGGGTTCACGGACAGCTCAAATCTCTAGTGCAATGCGACACCTCCCCACTGACAATGGCCCACCTTCCATCCTGCGCCGCATGCCCTATCGCCTGTGCACTTGATGATCTAATGACTGCGTCAGTGAGCGGAGTTTGCGCAACTGAATTTTGGGTGAAAGATTTTTCAACTTTTTGCCCTCGATACGCTAAGAAGATTGGTAGCCGAGTAACAACTTGCCCTACTGTTTATTGGCAAATAAGACCTTCCCATTTGCCTTTCAAACCCACCTTCCACCTTGTGCTATTTCTGGCCAGGTCTATCCAGCAAACACGTCCAAATGCACGCCACCTTATGAAATTGTATTGTTAATATCCGATTATAAATAGTCGATTGAGTCCTTCATCCCATAATTTTACGAACTAAACACAGACGCAGTTCGATTTGGGAATACAAAACCTCCATTAATAAATTGTGGGTCGTCCACTAAGGGAACTAGACACTACTGGCTAGGTAGGTAGACTTGGTATCCTGCAAATACGTCGGAAATAACTGACTATTAGGTAGGTAAAACTTTATGGCAGTTCTGAAGACTGCTACTAGATGCGCAGTACCTCACCCCTCACCTACGCTGACGCGTAAATTTGTTACTGCGCGGTGACTCTCCTCATGTTCCGAGCCTCCATAAAGTTTGAATCGGGCTGTACTCGTTTGTCCATCCAAAACCTACTAAGTACTACTGGTCAGTGTAGCAACAACTATTTCTAGAAGCTCAAGTGTACTGTTTATTTATTTATTATTATTTATCTCTCTCCAAATTTCATAAACAACTTCTCCCGACATTTTTATCGCAGTAGGTACTTCCCTGTTACTAACGCACGGAATAGCAACCGGCTGATAATGGTGGTAAGCCATTTCGTACAAGTGACAGTAATCTAGGGTCATCGACTTTATATCTATCTAGGAGATAGCCGGAGCAGGTTAGAGAGCACACATATTTAAATTCTTTACTTTTTTTTCAAGTTTCTTTCACACTTAGTAGGTATTGAAATGGACGACTTTACCTAAACTTCTAAATGGTGGTAAGCCATTTCGTACATGTGACAGTAATCTAGGGTCATCGACTTTATATCTATCTAGGAGATAGCCGGAGCAGGTTAGAGAGCACACATATTGAAATTCTTTACTTTTTCAAGTTTCTTTCACACTTAGTAGGTATTGAAATGGACGACTTTACCTAAACTTCTAACTGGTGGTAAGCCATTTCGTACATGTGACAGTAATCTAGGGTCATCGACTTTATATCTATCTAGGAGATAGCCGGAGCAGGTTAGAGAGCACACATATTTAAATTCTTTACTATTTTCAAGTTTCTTTCACACTTAGTAGCTATTGAAATGGACGACTTTACCTAAACTTCTATTACAGGCGAAAGCCATGCAGAATGCATGTATCAATCCTAGACAAAGGACATTCATCCTATGAATCTTAAGAAGTATTGTACAGGATTCGCTGAAACTGGAATGAAAAGACTTCAGCATGATTCTAAACCTAGTGTTGAAATTTTTCGTCGATTTTTTTTTAAAATTGCCTTTCTTACATTTTGACCGCGTAGGTTGTACTTTTTTATGAAACAGCAGATTTTTTATTGATAACGCGCGAAAAATTTGATTAAAATTAATACTTTTTATGCTCAAGGCATGCAGCACGCACCCGGGACCAATATTTTTTCATACAACATTTAACTTTTTTTCTTCTCTTATAGGTAATATTGTTTTTTATTTTTCCAAAAACATTTAAATGATCCTTAAAAAAGTTTCATATCAACTCAGAATATTACATATTAGGCATGTGCATGCTCTTTGGTGGGTTATTGATTAGATAAAATGTACTTTTAAGAGCACCATGCTATGTATAGAGCGCTTTGAGTCTGAGAATGGGAGTGAAAGTACCTACAACAAGTAAAATTATCACATGTCCACAACTTAATATGAAAGCAAAGTATCTTTTAGCTTGACAGGAAAAGCTTGTCTGACAATAATAATATGGTGATTATTTTCTAGTTAGCCAGACAATTTGTTAGAAACATAACAACTAAATAAATCAGTCAAAAGATAATGAAAATGAATAAATTTAACAAAACATTCATAAAAAACCGGCTAAGTGCGAGGCAGACTCGCACACGAAGGGTTTCTTACCACAAGGCATAAAACGCCGAATAACGGTTCTTTTATACCCCTTTAAATTTTTACTTTATTTTATTGTTATTATTTGTGCATTTGCAACAGAAATGCATCATCTGTGAAAATTTAAACTGTCTAGCTATCATGGTTCATGAGATACAGCCTGGTGACAGGCACAGACGGACAGTGGAGTCTTAGTAATAGGGTCCCGTTTTTACCCTTTGGGTACGGAACCCTAATAAGGGGTCAAGTGCGAGTCGTACTTGGATATGAAGACTTCCATACCACAAGGCTAAAACGCCAAAAAAAAAACGTTTCTTGTATTGATACCCCCTTTAATTTTTTACTTTATTTTATTTTTATAAATTATTGTTATAGTGGCATTATAAATAAACACTCTTATGAAAATTCTAACTGTCTACCTAGTACAGTTCATGAGATACCTGCTGTCAGAGAGGAACAGATGAATGGATTGATGGACAGACAGACTAATGGACAGCAGGGGCTTAGTAATAGGGTCCCATTGGCATCCTTTGGGTACTTATCCCTATAAGGGTCCCTTTGTCTACACAATGCAATGCATAATTATGTGGAACCGTTTTACCGAATCAGAAATTCATATTTATGAAAGTGAGTCTAGGTTTAGTAAATACATATAATCAGAAAAACTATCATGTCCCTGATCTAGAAGAGCAACAGGCACAAACTAACCACTTGTTTATCCAATAACAAATATATTATTATTTTAAACAACAATAAAGTCTATAGTAGTTATGCAAATAACTTCGTTTGCTGATAGACACACTAATGATAATCTCATAATTTGTTTAAACTGAATCAATTAATGCATGCTCCAATTGACGATGAACTCAGTCAGACTGATAAAATTAAATTCTTTTGTTTTTTTAGTTCACTACTTTTATTATTACTTTGACAGTTTTTGAATAGATGTATCTGTATGCATATATTCATATGAAAATATATACATTTGTGTTTGTTCCGACCTTCACTGGCAGATCATAGCTTACATTACAAGGAGGATCTTAGGTTTTTTTTTAATGACATGTTAATGAAGTTGCTGTCAGCAGCTAGTAGTAAATAAAGCAAAAGGTACGTAAGGTTTGTTATGTAAGTATCGTAGTAGATGGTGTTCTGTAGTTTCTGCCTAGCCCATAGGAAGGTGTGAGTTTATCTATGTAAAGGCTATTGAAACTTATGTTTCAAATTAATATTATTTCATGTTAAACAAATATCAACTTTATTTTAATAGAAATTAAGTTGATTTCAGAGTGACTAGCACTATTGAATAAGTTATAAGAATTCTTCTTGAAGTTGTAGCGTAAACTGAACTTTATTGTGTAGGATTTACAGTTATTTTTCCATGAACTCATATGTGTTTATATGTATGTTTGGCAAATAATTCGCTAATGCTTCTGTATAGTACATAATGTCTTATCACATGGGTGTATGTTAGTTATTAAGGTGCATTCGGGTAATGTCGAAAATCGGCATATTCCGAAAATTTCAATTTCCTACCAAACGCGACGACATCTTATAATGTGGCAACATTTACCTAGACGCCAGTTTAATACTCCCCCCGCTTCTGTTGACTCAAGTCGCTTATTGTAAATGTACGAGTCACAACGCCGCATTTCTCGCAGTGTGTCATTTTTCGCGCGTTTTCTAGTTATCGGAAATTACACGAACATTGTTATCTCAGAAATTTGGTAAGTTATTTAACTGGTTGTTTTTTTGTTTTATAGATTTTCGTTTTTAATATAGTTTTTAATGGGTTCGCGCATCCTAGGTATCTTTTTCTGTTTTTATTGAAATTACCCGAAGATGGGTAAATCCGAATCAAAAATGATTCGGATTTAGCCGATGTTGCTTTTCTATGGAGATTGTCAGTGGTTCTCAAAATTCTCAATCTATAATTTATTTGGGTAATTTCGATGGCAGGTTAGTTCTGTCTAAACGTGATATACCTAAGCAGGGGGGTGTCATTTCACAGTTTAGGTCTGATCGGCCGGCCCGCCTATTGGTAAGCAAATGGCAGTCGGTTGCCACTCGGCTAGCATGCTCGACATGTCTCGCGCGTATTTGAATATCTTATCGACAGTGATTTGTTATACCTAAACTTGTATTTTGTTCAGGAGTGATCCTTTTGTACGCTAGTTCTATTACTAATACTGTGATATAAGCACTAATCTACATGAGTTTTTTAATACAATCGCTATACAGACGGAGTTATTTTTGTTCTTTTGACAATCAAGACACGGAGTTCTTGTTGTGCTACTCAAACTTGACAGTAAAATATAGGTACGTCATTGCAAATTATTATTGAAAGTTTTCGTAATTTATTTATTTAAGGACAACCAACAAAGCATACACAAAAATATTTATAAACACTGATTGTTATAACTTGTCAAAATTTATTTTATAAGTTTTGAGAACTTCTTTGTTTAGTTTTTTTTTTATCTAAAATATCGAATAAAGCTTTATAATTTGTTTATGTTATTCAGGTGTCAGAGAGAGGCTCAACTATTTTAGTGTGCATAACTGAGATATCAAGTTAACATTTTTGTTTAATTTATATGTCAAATTTATATGTCAATAGTCAATAGTCAATAGTCTTTATTTGTAAACATAGGTTCCAACAGTGTGTAAGATGTTACATTTGTTATATTATAGTTTCTCTGTGTTTTGCCATTTGGCGTACAAATATACAAAACGTCAAAAAATTGAATTATAAAATTAACCCACTTACAAGTAGAAGTGGATTAATTTTATAATTCAATTTGACTATTTATTTGTGATTTTGCTACATAAGTAGTAGTTTAATTACTTACTTAATTTTCAAATAAATCTTTATTTTTTATTATATTAAGTCTTATTTTCAAACCCAAGACCCATGATTATTTCCATTCTTATTACAGAAAATCTTAAACATTTTGATCGGATCTCAGCAGTCGCGACCCGGCAGCGCTGCCGAGTCGCAACTGCCGAAACTGCCCACCTCTTTGTATGGATTTTTATGCAAAGCTCTTCGATGCAAGCTGCCCGTCCCCGCGCTGCCGGGTCGGGCTACACGACCGCGTACCTACATCGGAAGGGGTAGCATACAAATCCATACAAAGATCTGAATGTTACTTTTAGTAAGATATGCGATCATTTTGATTACGATATAATAATATCTTTTAAACTATGAGAATAATCGCGTGAGTAAAAGAATCATATCCGCTCTGTACCTGCTAAAAGATTGAGAACCATTTATCCATGCGACGGGTAATTCCGAAATACAAGTGTCACACAAACGTGTTTAGGTTATTCTATGACAAATATAGTGAATATTATTTTTGGAGGATAATAACGATATAAAGAGAAATATGTACTTTTTGTCAAAAGTGAATAAAGTCCACTTTTAACCGTCATTCGGAATTGCCCGTACATAATTCGAAATTACACTAGTGCAAAGAAAAAAAAAGTAAGTTTTTAAACACTTTTTTTTTTAAAACTACTACGATATTTATGAAAGATCTCCGAATAGAGCTCTAGGCTATACATTCAAGAAGACGAAATGACTTCTTTAGAAGACATATAATCCACTGCTTCTGCCTGGTTCATCAAAATACACACATTCCATCAATTTGTCTGAAAACCATTCGATATTACCCGAATGCACCTTATATCAAGAATTTATAAAGTTCTTAAGCAATTCAAACCCTGAGAGGTTTTCATTGTGTAGCTAAAACTGATTGGAAAAATAGGCTGTTTTGGAAAAAAAAATTGAACTGCCTTAATTATATTTTATGTTTAGTACTATTTAGTAGTACTTATGTAATGTATGCAAAAAAAAATGTATTTTATATAGCACAAAAACATTTTCTATGAGAGTTCATCAGGATTATTATGATACCCAAGGGGAAAATTGGGGAATTTTGTGCTTTTAATTTACGTATCAAAATAATAATCAATTATAATATTAAAACTAATGGAATAAAAATCTTACCCCAATCATTAATTTCTTAAAGATGACAGACTTTCTGATATAATATATGCGCAAACTAAAAAAGTAATAGAAACATACTTTTCTACTAAGAAACTTACGGGATAATCCTTGATGTCGAGTTCGACGCACTCAACTTTGTTGGTGGTCGCGATGCCGACACTGCCGGGCGCACAGTATACTTGGTGCACAAAGGGAGAGTCCGCCAGCTTCCAGCACAGAGCATGCTCCCGTCCGCCGCCTCCAATCACCAGAACTTTACCACCAGACATTATTTTACCTTGTTGTTTACTAAAACTTAGCCTTTCGTCACGTGTCCAATTACAAACAACTTCTAGCTAACATTTACTAGTTTAAGCTAGAGCTGGTTGTAGTTAACTGAATTATACCAAGACGCAGTTATGTTTAATTAACGAAAATTATTTATTTGTAAACTGCCGTCTCGGACACGCGCAAACTTTTAAATGAATGACGTTGTTGACGTTTCGTTTAGTTGTGAATTTGTGATGCGGATACTAGTGTTGGGCTTAATTAATT
This sequence comes from Luperina nickerlii, assembly GCA_963855955.1. Taxonomy (NCBI): domain Eukaryota; kingdom Metazoa; phylum Arthropoda; class Insecta; order Lepidoptera; family Noctuidae; genus Luperina; species Luperina nickerlii. The sequence goes on along the minus strand of OY979676.1, from coordinate 20,577,015 downwards.
AAATATCGAGGGAATAAAAACCTACTGTATGTATGTATGTACCAACAAATATCGTTTGGTTACCTAGTAAGTAGTCTTTATATAAAAGATATAAGTTGACTTGAAAGTTTGTGGTTTTTTTTAACACAAATTATAAATTTATAATAATTATGCAATACACATACCATAGGTGTAAACATATAAGCTCGCGGTCGATTTTTTGGCTTAAAAACTGATGTATGTACGATCAGTCCTATCATATTAAAACATCGATGGCTTAATTGTTACAAAAATAATAAATTATCAAATTAACCTGCTTTTAGTTCAAAATATGAAAAAGCATACTGATATTAGTTTTATGTGGATTTCCAGGTAAACAATTCTTTTTCTTTAATAATCACTGTCTATACATGGCACGCCTACGACTGGTTGGAGGCGCGCGGTGGCTGAGTGGCTCACGGGCGGCGCGGGCGCGCTCGCGCGTCTTCGGTTCACTTGAAATCTTACCACGACAAAGGCACTGCGTTTGTTTTAAACTTGTATTCGTGTATTACACGATTGTTATTTAGTCCATACATTTTATTTATTCGCTCCTGCAACTAAGCAGTCGACGTAGAATCGTCAACAATCACGATGATGGTGACCAAAGTTTTATTAATTTTTATTATATTTTTTTACTTGTATTTTTGTATTGACTTTATTCTGACTTTCTAAATACTACAAACTAAAACTTGTACGCTGAATATGGCAAAACATGTTGAACCAGGAATATTTTTCCATCCATATGTGCATATCTATGTATCATGTTACACATGTTTTAACAAATTAATGCATCTTTATCTTTAATCGTGCCCAAGTTGCCATGCCAATTGACTGTAGCGTTATCGATTAATTAATTCCATTGTAGTTACATCACTAAGACGAAATACTTGTACTATGGAAATGTCGCATTCGGTTTATTTTATCATTATCTTACTCAATTCCTACAAGTGCAAAACGACAGAGGTCAAACTTTTCTGTACAGTCTGATAAAATTACATCATTTTGTTAAACTAAATAATGAAATCCAATACTAGGATATGTGGGGACATCGGGTAGTGTCCCACAATGACTGCGCGAAGATCTTTCATCTATTGCTATCTGGACCCCGGCCCAATGACCAGGGGGCCCGATCTTGAAGTACTTAAAGATATTTTTTACTTTCTAGTACCCTGTTTGTGAGCGCCCTAAGCCCTCACACATTGAAACAATAACAATTTGTAAATGTACGAGAAGATCATGCGGTGGTCAGGGGTCAGGGTCACTCCTACATATCCGTATCCGGTGACTAGTCGGCGATACCTACCACTCCAACCAGGAACTAGTCATTCATTCTAGCAGAACACATCATCGAATCTCAGACCATTTAGGTTAAATGGTCTAAGCTTCCAATCGAGATAGATGCTCCAATCCCATCAAACTTTAATATTATTGGAACACATATAGGGTGAGTGGGGGGAAGATAGAAAACGGGGTAACACAAAAAGTTGTCCATAACGTCAGACTTAATGCAGTTTTTGCAGTGATGGCAACATTGTTAAGATCGCCATTTTGTTACGTCGCACATCTCTCTCAATCAGCGTTTACCGCTTTGAGTGAATGGTTGTGTGAAAAATGCAAATTTCTACGCAGTGACTTTTACGCAAATTAATCGAGTGTTTTAATCTTACCCCGTGTCCTGTAACTTTACTTACGAGGTGGGTACGAATGTTTTATTGGAATATCTACTCATTATTTTTAATTCTTAGTTGTGTTATTACATCCAAATATGGCTATTTTTCGTATTTTAGGATTTATTTCAATTTTCCATCTTTACCCACCAATATTTGACGGGGTAAGAAGAACATTTAAAAGTTTCGACCTTACCCCGTTTTCAAAAGTCATACAAATAGTCAGATGTTCTCAAACTGTTCATGATAAGATAAGTATACAAAATAAAATAATCGGTACCTACCCTTTTATGATTTTATGATGTTCTTATAGAATATCGTTTATGCAAAGTTTGAATAAATTAATTTTGTGTATAATTGATTAGTTACAAATATTATTGTTATAAATACCAACTTAGGACTACCGAATGACTATTCAATAATTTCATTTTGTCAATTCAGAATCACCATGCCACGTAACTACGTCCGGACATCTCTACGCGCAACTTCCTACACCCATGACGATATTGCTAACGCCATAGAGAAAGTAAAACGGAAGGAATCTTTATAATATAATACTCGTACGTCATAGTGTGAAAGAACAAGACATCCCGAAAAATCCGTGCCGAAGTCGACATTATTATGTTAAGAATTAAGGTACAACTTCGTAGCCAACTCCAAGCAGCAGCAGCAGGCGACGTGTCGCCACGACACTACTGCAGTGCGATTCTGTAACCATCTCACCGTGAAAACTTAGGTGAAGTGAGCGTGGAGTGAACTGGCAGTGTCATCTTACCAGATACTAGGGATTGACCAAGCATACATTTACAATCATAATCGAGATTTTAATAATATTTTTTTAGCCTAATCCTATTGATATTTTTATATAAATCAAAGCTAGTGTTTTAGTGGTCAAAACATTAATATTTTGTGGGGTTTTACTTACAATAAAATAGCAAAACAGAAGCGCAGTCAGAATCTCAATCCTGTTTTTTTTTTATTTTTTCCCTAGTCTAGTAAGTCCTTATATAGACTGAGGCGCGAGCGCGTCACGCACGAACAGTAAATAAAATTAAAACATTCACGTTTATGACAGCTAGACTGATGAAAATACGCATCGACATTGTTTGGTTATTATGAGCAATTGTAGATCGAGTCTAGTAAAGACTGCGACGATGTTCAGCGTTGTTATTAACCCAAATCTATTGAATTAGAAGAGATAACCGAGTGTGTCAAGTCATCGAGTGCTAACGGATGCCTAGCTGACGGACCATAGAATGTAATCCCACGTAGTTTGTGTGGCGTGATCACTCCACCCGATTCACGACACTAAATGTCGTAAATCGGGTGAAGTGAAGGTGAAGTGATAAGATCACGCCGCGCTTGCGCGTTAATCACTGTCATTATCACATTGCAGATTGCGTGATCACTTCACCTTCACTTCACCCGATTCACGACATTTAATGTCGTGAATCGGGTGGAGTGAAGGTGAAGTGATAAGATCACGCCGCGCTTGCGCGTTAGTCACTCATTATCACATTAGAGATTTGTTTTTACATATTTAACTTGTAAGGCGTCATGTATAAGAACATTAGGAAAATGCAATACCAACGTCAAATAAGTGCAAATATTTTATCGCTCATCGCGCGCCCGTGTTTGCACTGCACCTCTAGTAACCCTTAAATGAAGAAGTGGTTGGTGTCAACCCTGAAGTGTATGTATGGTCCCTAATAGTGCATAACGTAGTAAGTACCTACACTCCTTTAGAATATAAGTAAGCAGTTTACATCAATGCGCATTGTAACATAAATTCACTAGATATTCATTAAAGTACATTCTATCAAGCTGGTTGTCTAATTCTAACGACCCTTGAACCCCCAACATTTCATGGCGACCCTGCCTTAGAGTCTGCCAAGGGGCAGATTAAGCAAAGTTTTCGTTAAGCGATTTTCAAAATGTGTAACTCTAAAGTAGAAAAAGACGAGGTATTCGCCAATCAAAACGCGGCTGGTGGAGGTGTTGACGCCGAGGTGGTGTTGCCATGGTTACGAGATTCGAGTGGAGTGATATATGGTACATTCCGAATTGCACTGTAATCGACTACAGCCTGCTTACACCTGAAGGCCAATTCTCGTAATTTAAAACGTTCAAAATCTAGTCGCAGTCTCAACTCGGCGACAAGCAAATGTCAAAAACTTGTCAAAATGTAGGGAAATTAGAAGTATTTTTTGACAGATTGAGACTGAGATCAGACTGTGAACATTCTTAAAATTAGTAGAATTGCCCCTCTGACCCCAATTCTGCTGTATGGTATTTATCTATTATTCCCCGCATAATCTTACCACGCCGTACGGTTGTCAAGCGTGGTATTTTGACAGTTCAAACCGGTTTCGGTCATTGTGTCATAGAGAATACGTTAATAGCAGATGTAGTGATTAGGTTATTAAGGAATTGACGTGGTTTCGAAGTAATGAATCATTAAGTGGTCATAGTGAATTAGGGCCCTTTTCTGAATTAACGTGAACGCTAAACGATGTCCCGTGAATCAACATATATGAAGTCATGGCATGTGCCATCTTGCGATAACGCCAACTACCGACCATGCCCTAAATTAATAATTATCACCAATCTTTAAACTAACGTGGCATTTTCGAAATTGTGCTTCTGGCTACAGTCGCCACCTTACCAAAGAAGAGGAAATTCGTGGTGTATACACAAATAAATACTATAATCCAACCATGAGTAACTATTCAAGTGAATAGGTATATTACTGACTCTCAGCTGCCATAGTGGTCATTTATCTAAATCGGAAAGCAAATTATTCATGTGAGCGATGATGACTTAATTCGGAATGAGCCATATTTCACGCCGCGCAAGCGCGTTAGGCGCTGGCGAATGTTTTGACCACTAAAATACTAGCTTTGAATTATATAAAAATATCAATAGGATTAGCATTAAAAAATATTATTAAAATCTCTTTTATGATTGTAAATGTTTGCATGGTCAATCCCTAGCATCAGTGGGATGACACTGACAGCTCACTCCACGCAAGTATTCACGGTGAGATTTTTACAGAATCGACATGCTTGTTTCTATGTGTTTCTATGAAATACCTTTCGTAGCTAGCGACACGTTGTTTTCATAGAAATACATAGACCCCAGTAGTGTCGCAGCGACACGTCGTATGCTGCTGCTGTCTGCAGTCGACTACGAACTCGTACCTTTAGATGTAATAAAGATTAAAATTGAATCTTTAAAGATATTGATCCTAAATATGGCAAATTAATGTAAGATAAGTGATTTGTTATTGCTTTTTTGCCTTTGAAGAGTCTTTTTATGTTTTTGTTATGGGCATGAAGCCATACATTTTTATTTTTCTAAGATTTTGCTTGGATAACTATTTAATTTTGAAATATTTTATCTTTATGTCACTTTTATTTGTTACGTATTGCGCTACATTTGTAGACTCAGATGAAAGAAAAATGCAAACTCTCTGTTTTGTAATATCTCGGTAAGTATTAGGATAAAGTAAAATTAAAGGATATATTTGATTGATAGCAATGTTTTATTTTCAGTATAACCTTAAGCAATTAAAGTGGAATGTTTGAGAACCTCTTTGTCAATCTTCCCCCGGTGGGGTAAGATTGAAATATATAAAAATATAAAAACGTTATATCTTTCTAAACTAAAGGAATTTTGACACTTCAGTCAGTTCTCAGTTTTTAGGGCACTTCAAACTATAGACTAGTGACCACCACCAGCGTCTGACAATCATTTAAACGATTTTAGAAACTATTTCGATCTTTCCCCATCACCCTTTCATCTTTCCCCTGGTTCATTTTCGTGATAAAAACATTAAATTTTTTTTTTTATGCCTTGGAGCAGATTTAACAGGATTTTATCAATATGATAGAAAAATATACTCTTTGCTCGTTACTCAAACAAATATTTTTTTAGCATAAGCTCATATGTACTGTTCTACAAGACTTCAAATACAACACTGCTCATCTCATCAAAAAACCGTTCGATCTTGCCCCCACTCACCCTACTTGGTTTCACTTCATAGAAACTTCGCTTTAATTTTATAGAAGTGAGTGCTACCTTGGTTTATTTACAAACCAAAAGATGTTTTTAAAGTTATAAAATACAACGTGTAACGTTAAATGCGCAAAACCTCTTATGAGGTCATTGTACTCGAATCATTATGAACAACTTTTACTATGGGACGAAAATTGAATTCGCAAAAAAAAATCTGCTGTTTAGTGCATTTTGACGAGGTATGCGAGCATAAATGTAGGGATGGGAACAACTGATTTTTTTCGCTTGGGTCCCGTTCATAATGATGAGTCCAATGACCCCTTAAGAGGTTTTGCACATTTAACGTTACACCTTGTATAAGTGTAAAGTGAAGCAAAATTACAATAAACAAAATTATTTATATAAACTGCCGCCCTATATTATATTATATACATCACATTTTCATTCAACGATGGAACCTGTGGGTAGTGTGATTATTAATGATTATCTTATAAATGGCGAATCTGCCAAAATCTGCCACACTTGGCGCCAAAAATATGCCTTCATGGCATGAAAACGGAAAAGATACGGCACTGATTTAAAGAGGCAGTTGTAAATAGCGGTTTTGGTAAGTTAAAAATTATAAATAAGTAGCCCGTTTAATAACTAGTTCAGCAGTTAAAACTAAGCAGTAAAGCAAACAAAAATGAGTAATAAAAAATAATTAAATGGATCGGTGAATATAATATGTATAATTGAGCAGGAAAATAATTAAATGGACGGTAAACATTATTGAAGGAGCGGTTACGTGTGGGCATAAATCGGAATTTGTCGGTAAGAAATCTCATTCTAAGCAATTCTATAAACAATGAGGTGGTAAAGTAGTTTTCGAAACCTATGAGTCTCTAATCAATCACTATAATTCTCATACGCTCGCTCTTGCATTTTAGGTCGACGTAGCCCCGCTTCGAGGGGCTCCTATTTCTATGTAAAGGGCAGTCTGTGGTCTCGAACGTCAAATGGCCAAATCGGTAGAGTTGCCCACAAATATCGGTAGATTTGTACCCGAAAACGGTAGGTAAAAATAAGTCTATTGAAGAATACATTTATTTTTAAAACATAAAATAACTTTGTTAATTATTAAGGACATAAAAAATTGTTGACACTAAATGTGCTTGTAATGTTTCAGAGCGTCTCTCCCAAATGTAATATTAATATCCTTGTTACAGCTTCTCCAATAACCATAATTTGTGCCTTTAGAGCCTTCTTGGAACCAGCTAGAAAATTCTTCTTCGCATTCTTTTCTATAAAACTATTGGTATTTTTTTCTTTTTAAACTCGTGCTTGAACGTGGTTCTTCATCAGACAACATTCTGAGTACGTTTACGTATCTTATGTTTTATTTTAAAAGTGACAGCTTGACGAGAGCGAGCGAAAGAAAAAAATAAAGTCCGAATTTTCACTTGTATAGGCTAGCGAAGTAGCGAATCAACTTGGTGCATCCTCTAAAACTAGAATAAAAGGGTATTACCATGGGGTAATACCTTTTTTTACCCCATCGACTTTGAGAAAGGTATACCTAAGTATGGACTTAGGTATACCATTCTCAAAGTCGATGGGGATTTAGGGAATACCCATGAATCATTATTGACAAAATGAAATGGGTTGCCTGTTCAAAAATGTAAAAACGGTAAATAATTGGAAGGATCTCCTATTCTCAAAAATCGTGAGAAATTGTTTACATTTCGGTATTTCGGTAGAACCGGTCCCATATCGGTAGATATACAGAAAATTCGGTAGGTTCGAGACCACACTGGCTCGCCATGATCTGCCGAACTATTTATCGAACCGCTCATTCCATCATTTTTACCGCTCATTCTGTTATTGGACTGCTCAATTATTTTTAGAATTGACATTGTATGATATTATTACTGTCCATGTTTTACTGTCGCAATAATTAATCAATCGCCATTAAATTAAATAACTGCTCAATATGTTTTTCAACTGATCATAAATAACATCTCGAATATTTAAATAACAGCTCAAAAAATTAGTTCCCAAAAATACACAACGATTCTGTGGGTGGAACGTTCCTTTGCACGTTGAAACAATCACATAAAAATCAAGTATTTATATGTTAACTTATGTATTGTAGTTGTAGGAAATAACTGGAATTCGGGTAATGTAATGATAAATTCAAGAAATCCTTATTTTTTTATATTTTTTTCTTTAAGTTAGTTCGGTTCGAAGATAGTATAATATAAAATTCAGGGAATGAGTGCTGTGTATGGAACGGTTCGAAAATGGCGAATTTATTCGTTCTTGTCATTTTGCTGTGATGCTTGCTCGCTGTATAAAAACTTGTATTTTGTTGCTATAAAATGGCTGACACCGGACTACGTATGAATTTCGCTGCCTTAAAGAGGGCAGATCCATACGCTAGAGAAATAATCGACAGTGCTACCCACGTTGCGCTTTATACATTCGAAGAGAACGAATGGGAGAAAACTAATATCGAGGGTGCTTTGTTTGTGTACAGTAGAAATGGTGAACCGTACCATAGTTTAGTGATTATGAACAGATTGAATACGAATAACCTAATCGAACCAGTATCGAAAGGAATAGAATTGCAATTGAAAGAACCATTCCTTTTGTATCGGAACGCCAAGTGCCGCATTTACGGCATATGGTTCTATGATATAGACGAGTGCGTTAGAGTTGCGACTAAGTTAAATTCTCTCATCAAAGACCCGATCAAGCAAGTCCCAGGCGGCGAGAACATGTCGCAAAACGCTGTACATAGTAGTACGTCTACAACTTCTAGTGCACCCGTCGATATATTCAGCATGTTGAGCAAGGCCCAGGATGACTTCAATTCCAATAAGGGCCTCGTCGCTAACAAGTGTGACTCGACACCGTCGCGTGCGCCCGACATGACTTCACAAAGCGTGATGGACTTCTTCGCGAAAGCTGGGAGCGGTGCAGCTGCGCAGATGCCGGCGGTGTCATCGTTACCGTCGCCGGGTATTTTCGGGCCGCGTTCGACAGACGCGCGGGAGGTGCCGCAGCTGCTGCAGAGGCTCATGAGCAATCCAGCACATTCTGTCGAACATATAGAGAAACAACAACGCTCTGTGACACCCCAAGAGGCTCAAAGTTCAAATGGCAATATGAACCTGGATTCAGCAATGAGACAAAACTGTGGGTTCCCGTTAAAGTCAACTCCTATTGACAAGCCCAATCAGCAGAGGATATCTAGTCTGAAGAAGGGACAGTTGGATTCAAATGACACCAATGGCCTTATACCACTGGAGAATGAGTTGAACCTGATGCATATTTCATCACCAAAGCCAACGTCCCCCTTGGCCACATATTTGAATCAGTCACAGGACATCAACCACACGGTAAGCTCTTTTAACGGTAGCAAACTAGAAGAGATTGGAATATACCCTCTGATTGACTCTGTGTCAACTCAGCAGAAGCCAGCACTGATGCCGCCCACAATGTTCACTGCTAGCACGGGCGGAGACGTCCAGCCGTCCCCTGAGCCTCTCACTAGGAACCAGCTGCTTCAAGCTTTCAATTATCTGCTGAAACATGATGCTGACTTTGTGAACAAATTGCACGAGGCTTACGTTAAATCCTTTTCAGAAAAGGCATACTCTGTGTCATAAAATTGATTCTTTAATAAGTGGCTGCTGTAAAGTGTAGCAGTCATCTAAAGTATAAAATGTACAGCCGTAATTTGAATGTAAACTGAAACAGTATAAACTGAATCTTCTTAAAAATGTTGTGTAGACCCTCTAGTTTTGTAGTGACTCATTGTTTGGAGTATTTTTAAATAAGTTTTAAACCTTTGACTGTAACCTGTACAGAGAATGAATTTTAGTGACTAATCTTCTTTTAGTTTGGACAGGCATGAGAAGGTCCCTTAAGCCACTACTTGTGATATTTATATTGGCTCCAGCTTAAGGTAGCATTCAAAATCCAATATATTTGAACGATAAGTACCTTCAATTTAGGTTAACTATGAGTTCTTTGCAATATTATAATATGTACATTTTAAAAGACAATACTATGACTACTTTGACAAATACGCTTTTCTAAGAGATATTTTTACTGACATGATGTGCTGCATTAAAACTTTCATAATTTTGAGAGATAAAAACCTCTTTTAATATTATAAGGACTGCAAAAATTTGCTATATATATATCTTTACAAGAATTATTCTTACCAGTTACAGCATAGGCATCAGATTTTTTAGGTTTTATTGTATGTTAAATCTTTTTATTTCATGTAAAATTTTTTCAGTAGCTACTAGTAAGATTTGTCCCTATTTTCTTTTTATATCTCATTTTTCAGTAAAATTTTAGTATGTGTATTTAATGTTATACAAAATGGAAGACTAATATACATTAGATACAGGGGAAATCAAATGATAATATTGGTTAAAAATATATTTCTTTAAAGATGTAAAATTTAGTCACTTGTTTAGGGAGAGTAAATAATTTCGTAAGTTATATTTCTCCTAAGAATCAACTTTCTAAGGATGGTGTGTTGTGCTACTGTGCTAGGCACACTGACAAATACCTATATAATTTCAATTACTAGGAAGTTTTTATGAAACTTCCAAGGGGATCTACCATAATATACCCCTTTAAGTCACCGTTTCAAATATGAAATGGATTATGTACTTTGCCAAACTATTGAAAATCACCTTTCAATATGGTCGAATTAAATCGACGACCATTGTTTATTGTAAATCATAAAACATGTTTATGACAAAAAAATGTTGACACTTTAGAAAACATCTATAAAATTTTAAACCATCTAAGTGCTTTTACATCTCATAAGCTATGCTAAATGATGATGTTATAACTGTTATCTTTAAGAAAATTATAAATTTGGACAGCTATTAATGTTGTGTGGAGATATTTTTGTTACGTCTCATTATTTATAAGGGAGCAGAATGTTTTGATGAAAACTAATTTTGGCCTACATAACATTGATCCTGTACATATAATTTGTTTGATGATGAAACTGTTACTTTTGAAATGCTCCCACAATCCTGTCATATATTTTGTAAACTTAGTTCAGGCGATAATAGTTTTTGACAATTTTCAGTTAGAATGTTATCATAAAAATAGTCTCAAATTAAAGGGTTCATCGAAGTAAAAGCTTTCTTTTATTTGACGACCTTATCCTCATACTACATTTCAAGATGGAGTGAAACGCATGAGGCATAATCACAAACCTATTTGGGAAACACCGGCCTGCTAGCTTCTGCCTACCCCCATGAGAAAAGTAGGAATTTTCAACACGTTTAAGGGTGCGTTTCCACTGAAGCGGAGCTGGGCGGAGCGGAGCGGAGACGTGCAGGAATCGACCAATGACAATAATTATTGAAATTCTCATCGCGTCACTCGTATCTGTAATTGGACGATTCCTGCACGTCTCCGCTCCGCTTCAGTGGATACGCACCCTTATAGCTTCACATGTAACTAACTAACAAAGTAATAAAATCTTTAGAAGTTAATTTTAACCTACCTCTAATTGTCGCATCGAAATGTAACTTTGTATGTATAGTATGTAGTTCAGATGACAAAACTATAATTTGGTATCTAGGAGGTGTACGTTACCCCAGCAAGAAAGTGTCTCCTAGAGTTATAGGAGTAGGACGTATAATATGTGCCCTATCTGCTGTAAATGTGCCCCCAAATAAAAAATGTGTGCCCCCTGTCGTTTTGGAAAAAAACGGAAAAAACGATTCCTGCTGGGGTAACGTTTTTCTAGCAGGAAAATTCTAAACGAATGATCGGAGAGAGAAAAATTGTGCATGGCCAGAGAGCTTATATGTGTGCCAAAATGTGCCCCCAAAAAAAAAATCTGTGCCCCTTCAGGTTTTCGAGATATTGCATTTCCTGCTGGAGTAACGTTTTGATGAATCGTATATCTCTACAACCATTGCATGTGCCCCTGTAGAGTAAACATACACGAGTAGCTCTTAATGTGTGCCCCTTAGTGCCCCAATTAGTTTTAAGAAAATATTTATAGTTTTCAAGTTATAGCGGTTTTATGAAAACCCGAAAAAACATCGCAGCGCCTAAATTAGACAAGAAACAAGTTCGCTGAAAACTGTATTCGGTCCTTCTTGACGCTAATAATAACCATACAAAGTTTCAAAACTATTCATGCATGCGTTTTTGCTAAAAGTCAAAACGATGGTGTCCTAACTTTGACGGCAAAATACAAGAAACCGGCTCAATTCGAGATGTGTAGGTGTAAACCAATATCATGTGCCTTTAGTCAAAAATATATGGTGAAAATATTCGGCTTGGAATGTTTCGCATTAAGTAAATATTAACAAAAAACCAAAATATGTAAGCAACGGCTGGTTATCCGACCAAATTTGAATGACTACTAAAAAGCGACGGATTCATACATATCCATGACCTTCTTTATTGAACGTATTATACCTAAGCTGTTGTCCGTACAGTCGCGTTCAAAAGTTTTGGGGGCTAATTAAAAAATATATTAAATGCACCTTGTGACATAAATGAAACAGCTTGTTGATGTGGAAATTATTATTTTTACTCCCTTAATTTTAATTCTTAAAGTAATTATTGCATCAAATCACAGATCAAAGTTCCTACCTATAAATATTAGAAATTAGTATATAAAGTAATGAAAAAAATCGGTTGTCTGTAAAGTCGGTTTACTGACGATAGTTGAACGTGACAACGTCATAAGAAAATACTGATGGAATAGTTGCATTGCATTTGTTAATATTCGCTTGCACTTCAAGCCGCCATGGAACGCTACAGAGCGAGGCCGCGAGGTAACGCTACATGAGTCATGTTTTTTCGTGAGTGCAGGCAGCTTCATCGATTTATTAGACGTTGTCACGTCAAAAATCCAAGTACTTGATAAGACAAGTATTTTTAAATAGGTAAGTCAAAACAATGCCATTAAATACTTACCACCGCAGATCGTGCCATAAAATTCAACACCCCTACAACCACATAATTGTTATAAAATGCTTAATACGCCACTTTCAACCAACTCAAAAAAAAGTAAACAAACAGTATCAGTGCAACTGCGTGACTCAACGTAACAGTGTCCTTGGCGTCATAACATAACTGCAACTGTTTACCAATACCAAGTAATAATCCAAACGCACTTCCTCAATAAACGCTTCGTACCTATTATTCATAATAGAGCGACGTTACACGTAACCTGTCTCTGTCACACTAACACCGTACGCGTACTAGCTGTCTCACTTTCTCCAAGCTAGACAAAGCGACTCCTTGCGACACGACGTCAGCGGATGCCGCGGGGCCAGAGATATATGCAGCGGTGTGGGGAGGCGAAAAAAGGGAATCTTCTATTAAGTAAGGTGAATGCTCCAACCAGCCCGCAAAATTCAAATTTTTTCTGTTTTTTTTTTGTTCCTACGCCTTTATGAACTTGGAGGGTTGTATTGGTGATTTTGATGATTATAATTCTGTAACTATATACATCTTACAACCGCGAATAATATTTTAATCAACATACAACCTAGCACTGGCCTGCAAATTGCAAAAAACGCAAGAAATTTTGAATTTCGCGGGCTAGTTGGAGCATTCCCCTTAATGATGAAAAACTTACAATGCGTGCCACGAAAGATGAGACTTGACACACCACGTGGTTTGACATGCGCAGTACACGATTTTAGGTATCTTTAGCGGTATGAGGTCTGAGTGCGGGACGGGACTGGACGTCATAGGGGCGGCGGAAAGAGCGGGGGAGGCGGGTCAAGCCTCATCTTTCGTGGCACGCATTGTACTGTTAATTTATCTAACCTACGGCTTATCAATAAATATATATGTACCTAATATAAAAAGACAAATACGGGCTTTTTATTTATATACAAAAAAGAGCTACCTCTTTTTAGTAGTAGGTATTCATCACACATTTATGAACTATATTTTTTTTAAACATCGGGACCAAGTCAAAGACCTGGCAAATATCTCGATGTATTTCTTTCGTTCACACATAAATTACTGGATGTATTTTAATGAAATTTAGAATCGAGAAGATAGCTTACCTTGGAATAGCACTTAGGCTACTATTTATAATGTACTTAATCATGTGTAACGTCATAGAAACAGCTAGTAGAATATAATCCAATAACAACTTTATTTAATTACTTATTACTTTTGTAAGTCAGTGTACTCAGGCACAACACGTGTGAACCGGTTAGTGAGTAAAGTAAAGAAGGTCATCGATATGTATGAATCCGTCGCTTTTTAGTAGTCATTCAAATTTAGTCGGATAACCAGCCGTTGCTTACATATTTTGGTTTTTTGTTAATATTTACTTAATGCGAAACATTCCAAGCTGAATATTTTCACCATATATTTTTGACTAAAGGCACATGATTTTCGTTTACACCTACACATCTCGGATTGAGCCGGTTCCTTGTATTTTGCCGTCAAAGTTAGGACACCATCGTTTTGACTTTTAGCAAAAACGCATGCATGAATAGTTTTGAAACTTTGTATGGTTATTATTAGCGTCAAGAAGGACCGAATACAGTTTTTAGCGAACTTGTTTCTTGTCTAATTAAGGCGCTGCGATGTTTTTTCGCGTTTTCATAAAACCGCTATAACTTGAAAACTATAAATAGTTAATTTTCAGAATTTTCTTAAAACTAATTGGGGCACTAAGTGGCACACATTAAGAGCTACTCGTGTATGTTTACTCTACAGGGGCACATGCAATGGTTGTAGAGATATACGATTCATCAAAACGTTACTCCAGCAGGAAATGCAATATCTCGAAAACCGGAAGGGGCACAGATTTTTTTTTTGGGGGCACATTTTGGCACACATATAAGCTCTCTGGCCATGCACAATTTTTCTCTCTCCGATCATTCGTTTAGAATTTTCCTGCTAGAAAAACGTTACCCCAGCAGGAATCGTTTTTTCCGTTTTTTTCCAAAACGACAGGGGGCACACATTTTTTATTTGGGGGCACATTTACAGCAGATAGGGCACATATTATACGTTCTACTCCTATAACTCTAGGAGACACTTTCTTGCTGGGGTAACGTACACATCTAGGAGCTGATCTGATGATGGAGCCAGGAGGTGGATAGTAACCCTTCGGCGGCTACACTAGTAAACTCCTCGAGTTTGGGCTCATATACTTAATTTGTTTTGACGAGTCCAACAGATTGTTTTGTAGTTTTTTTTAAACTAGGTAGGTACTTATTTCTGATCCAGTATCTTCATTTAACCAGTGTAATTAAAAGTTTATGGGTTTATCTACATCATCACAAAATAAACAGCAGTATCAATAAATAAAATTGAAGTGTCTCTTTGCAATGTCAACATAACAGCTTTTTTACGAAATGCCAAGAAAGTTTATACGGTACTTACTTAAAAAAAATCGCTTTTGTGTGTCTGTTCCGGCTAATGTCCGAAACGGCTGGACCGATTTTGATGAAACTCGGTATGGGGATATTTTGAACCCTGGGGGAAGGACATAGGTTACTTTTTATCAACATACCACCCAGGCGGAAGCTAGTAGGTATAGTAGGTACCATTTAGTTAGAAGTTCGTTTCGTGGATCAGTGGCGAAGCTCTGTCGTAATTATTATTATGATTACAGAAGTGCATCAGGCTTCCTTTTACCGCCATTGAAACTTAATACCATCATTTGAGAACTAGGTACTACTTGGGGATAGATAGAACCTACCGGTACCTATGTCTTGGAGTAAGTTCATTTATTGAATGGCGCTTCACGTAGGTACATACCTGCAAACCTTGCGTATCACTTTGTTTAAATTGAACCTTGTTTAATAAATTTGAAGTGTCTGTTTGTAATGACAAAATAACATTACATAGAGATAGAGGCATTAGCTTTTTACTAAATGCAGCAAATTAGTTTAAACGGTACCTACCTACTTATAACAAAACATAATTTTAGTTTCTTGTGTCTGTTTGTTCCGGCTAACCCGCAAAACGGCTGCACCGACTTTCACTCGTAGATAGCTGATGTTATAAGGAGTAAATTAGGATACTTTTATCTTAGAAAAGTAAAGGGTTCCGCGCAAAAAAGTAAACTCATGAAACCCAATATGCACACGCCAACGTAGTCGCGGGCACGACAGTGTTAAATATATAATTGAAGCGAGACCGTTTTGAAAATAAAAGCAAGCAAATCTCGACACCTGTCGAACAAATGCTGCTGCTAGAGCGGGATGAAACAGGATCAAACTAAAACAAATAACATTGTTGAAATCGATTTAATATTGCTATATTACAAATCGCTTTTGAACTTTGAACAACCAGTTGAGACCGCAATATTACAGTTTTCAATATTGTTTTAATCGCCAACTTTGGCGTGTCCATGTTTTCTATTTAAACAGTAAACATTTATCAAACTTTACAGCCGTATTAACATATTTCAACTACAGTGACACTTAGTAAGTACTCACAAGAAAATACCTACTAAACCGATGGATGATAATAAAATTTAAATAATAAATTTGTTCTTTGATGGTAATTTATGAGGATTCTAAATAGTATTTTTTTTTCAAAATACATTACAAAAATGTTTTTGTGTCACATAAACTGACCTCACATTTAACTCTCAATGGTGAACAATACTTTATAGAATACTGTTAGTTATGATGCCACCGTAGTCAAAACATTAAAAAAAAAATGACTTCAGATTCATACATTACAATTTTACACGTAAATCTCTATGATTGGTTGTATTTAAGTGTCCTTGCACGTTCGCTATTCCGGTATTTACAAATAAAGGATGATCTGGGAATATTTTTAGAAAAAATAACAGCTAATTTTGAATTGTATTCGGTAGGTATAAATTGTGCTATGCGGTTTGTGAATACAATTTTAATCGATAGCTCAATGTTTCAAATGTTTTGTAAGAATAGTTTCTGTAATAATATGTATTTTTGGTCAGATTATACAGGGTTAAATTAAATTAGCTAGCTAAACTCCACAGGCGCGATGGGTATCGATTTCTAAACGATGATTGATAAAACAAAAAATAAATTAATCTGATGCTTGTTTTTGTGGGGTCATCGACTGCAATTATTGTAGTCACTTGAAATATCAGTTTAAAAAATTGTTTTTTTTTTTGTGTTAAACATAAGAAAACAATTTTTTTTCCAACTTATACTTCAATTAACAACACTAACAGCGGTTGTTGACCTCCCAAAAGCCATCAAACAAATCTTCCCATTTTTTATTTTATCGTGTTTATATAGTCTGCGGAATTTAGCTAGCTAATTTAAAAGAACCCGGTATTTTTTCTGGTTCGTGCAAATACTATTGGTATAATATAATTAGAATAAAGTAAGTACATTCAGTAGTTTATATTCGCGGTAGATATATTAATATTCTAAGTGCAAGTGCTCCATTATTTAAAAGCCTCTTCACCAAAACATTTGAAACACATCTTACTGGGTTGACAAACAGAAAATTACTTTTAATCTCACTGTAAAACGAGTGACCCTGTGAATTTCAAAATGGATCTATGATATGCTACAGTTAAAGTATATTATGTACATGAAAACTAAATTGCATTACAATGGCGCCGATTCCCTTGTTCACAAACTAAACTAAATTTAAGTTCACTGCATCTTTTTCTTTCTATTTCATTTTGAAAAGGACAGAAGATAAATATTAGTTTAGTCCTGTCAAATTAAGATACTCCATAGACAACTTTAGACGTGATTAAAAAATTGGCTACTAAAAATACGTCAATTTACGTCAGGCGTTGACTAATTTGACAGGACTAAACTAATATTTATCTTCTGTCCTTTTCACAATGAAATAGAAAGAAAAAGATGCACTTAGCTTAAATTTAGTTTAGTTTGTGAACAAGGGAATCGGCGCCATTGCCCTTGTGTTGGGCACACTAATTATTAGAAACGTAAGTTAAAGTATATAAACTGATAACAGGTTAAGTTGCTAGCTGAGAGCAAAATGCATGGGGACTCGGGCACAACGAGTGTACTGACGTGATCGTTTTTACTTGATCAAACTGGCTTAGTGCCCAGTCAAATTGTCCATGCGTAGGTAGACGAGATAATGCATAATATTCTGAAGACAGAGTCTGTAGGTCCATTTTCAGGTTCTATTATTACCAGTCAGGCGCTTTACTTTGTGTTACTTTATTTCATCACCACTGCTCTCAAAAACGATAAAGGAAAACATCGTGAGGAAACCGGCATGTCCTGGAACCAAAAATTCGAAGACATGTGACATCTACTAACCCGCACTGGGCCCGCGTGGTGGATTTCGGCCCACTCCCTCTCACAGAGAGGAGGCCTGTGTCCCAGCAGTGGGAACAGTATAGACTGATTATGTATGTCACGTATTATTACGTCACCTTCTTAAGGATCTATGAACCAGGGACTTGAAAACGAAATTAATTTCGTTCAGTTACCACTGATGTTATCGTATAACGTTCCAAAATTTGTAACAATACTAAAACCTAAAAATATCAATAACGTTACAAAAAAAAAAAAACTGTTATAGAATATCATTTTCGTAGAACAATATTATAAGTAACGTTATAGGTATCAGTAACATTAAGCTTATTAGCTTGTAATAACGCTACAGATTGATTTGTAACGTTATTCTTCATAATTTTTCGTCATCTTTTATGTCATGAAGGTGGCAAAGTTGAGTATCGAAATGAATAACGTTATTATATCGTTATACTAATAACGTTATTATATCGTTATACTAATAACGATATAATATTGTTAGTAGAGTTTAAGATTTCGTTCCGTTTGTCAGTATCGTTATAGCCAAGGGATTAATTTTGTTACGATCCTGGTGGAACGGTACAAATCGGTACCAGAACTACGCGTAACGATATTTTGAGTAACGTTTCAAGTCCCTGCTCTGAACAGAAAGCCTTAGAATATTATACATTGATTTTATTCTCAATTGGTTACAGATGTTGTACCGTTGTGTTTACCCCCATACATTATTTGCCGACGTGACGAAACCCTTAAAAACTTCATAAAACCGGTTTTAAAATTACACAATCAATGAAAAATCAACCTTATAAACTAAAGTAAGGTATATCTGAAGATCTTGCAATCTTAAAGATGTTGCTATGCATCACGATTTAACTAATAAAGTATGACAATTTAGTAAACAGTCTGGTTTCCAGGCAGACATGTGATTTTTGCAAAAACAAGTAAAAAAAAAGTCAAAGATACTTATAATCATTATTTTGTCTCATCTGAATTGTTTTTTTATTCTCTTGTGTATATTTAGGCGCGTAATTTGAATATTTTTTTTGTATTTTTTAATAAAAGTGAAAAATAGTTTTTAATAAATTTTGCTAATACATACCACGTTTTTGCAAAAACACACCAGTACTCCACCAGTGAATGAGTCCTAACAGATTATCATTTTTTTTAATTACTAAAAACTATTTATCTCAACTATTTGGTTTTAAAAAGAAGTTTTATTTCTATGTAGAAACAATTCAATATAAACTAATCATTAAACACGATTTAATGGGATTAAACTAAGAAGACTTGCCGAGTCTCGACGTACAATCATAACATGTTTTAAAACTCTTAACTTTTGCTTTCTATAATCGCTTCATAAAAATAAAAAATACTATATTTACAAAAAAAAGGAATACTTGAATTTGAATGTGAAGAAGTCATCAGCCAAATCTCTTTTTGTTTATGGATCTTCCTACGTCAGTATACGAATCACATGGTATTTTACTACACGTTTTTGCACACATGTCAACTTGGAAAGGGATCGTCACCTTTCGCCTCGCCGTCAAACAGGCGTCAACCTAATGTAAGCACATAACCAAAGCAAATCAGCAGCTCCGATACGTCGACTCGTCTACGGCTAAGCGACGCCGCGGTTACGGCTCGCCGACCGCTGATTGATGGTGCTGTAGGCAGGCCGCGGGAGGGTGAGAGGGGCAAGTGTGGACGAAAAGACGTAAGCTCGGGTACGGAGAGACGTAAGCGCGGGGACGACGAGCCGTAAGCGCGGGAGCTGCAAGATGACCGCGTAGCGTACCGCGGTTCGTGAGCTTGTTCCGAGACGAGGCGATTATGTTACTGAATGGCTCGAGTTGATACGGTGACGATCCCTTTCCGAGTTGATATGTGTGCTATGACATTAATGCTGCGCATGCTGGGATCATACGTCAATATTCCGAAGTTGATACGTTTAATATCCAATGCTGTAAAAACGTGTCATGTGAACGACTGACTGCCAATCAGTAATTTAGAATTTTGGAAACTTCATAAAGCGCTTACAAAAACAAACATGTTATCGTAACTGATTCGGCATACATTTGTACCAGATAGTTTATGTAACGTACACTATTCTATTGTCATCAAGAGGCCCACAGAGTGTGTGACGTACAAAAGAGTTAGGATGCGTTACACTGCGCAGAGTATAACGTAGTATACAGTCGGCGTAAACGCACCCTTAGTGATTTGCCGATTTTTAAATTATTGTTAGAATAACGTTTTACTAAGATTTCACACGGAGTAAAACGTTTTATTTAAATCAAAACTAAATTGTCAATTACTTCATATTTTTCAATGAAACCATACATTTATTTGTCCAAGTCAATGTTGAATAAGTAGGTACCTGTTACTTTTAACAAAGCAAAGACGGTAGTTTAAAAATAATTCGGTATTTGATAAGGGGCTTCCAAGAAGTTAAATAAAACGAAAACTATACCTAAGAGATCAACGTTGCGCGTTCAAAAATAGGCAAATCACGCAAGACTGTCCATTAAAAAATTATATTTACATACATTAGTTATTCCACTGGAAGAAATTATACGATTATTTGTACCAACATTATTCTATTGGGATTAAAATGGTTTCAATCGGGTGAAGACGCGGGAGGCGGATAATCAGGTGTTGCCAGGAAGAGGAATTTTGTAAACCGAATATAATTTAAATGAAAGAAGTCAGTGGTATCAACCAAAATCATAACACATATCACATTATAGTATTAATAGATTTTTATTAAAAGAATCCTTTTAACACTTCATAAGAATTCATATTTCAAGTAGAAATTAATTGTAGTAGTCACAATAATTCATAAACCAAAGAATAAAAACTTGGTACAAATAATTTTAAAAATTACTGTTGAGCAAACCACCTCACTATCGATGACCAAAATAAAAAGGTTTTATTAGTATCACATATTTTTAACCTGGCAACGTTGGATTGCATATGTCAAAGTGACGTTACGACGTCAGTTATTTTTTAATTTGATTTCACGAATGTGAGGCGACATAAAGAAAGTGGTTCTTAATTTGCAAGCTTAGATTTTGGTGGGCAGTAAGTTTTTCAGATTTAATAGATATGGCCGTAATTTACTTTTTCAATATAACTTGATTGGATTAATTTATGATGATTATATCTTTGTTAAAAATATGTACATTTTAAAACAAGAGTTATTGTAATTTTAAAGTAAATTAAATTTAAGGAACCACAATGGTTTCAAAGTTCTATGTACAAAGAGCAGTAATAAAAATTAAGGCCGTATCTTTTAAACCTTTCAAATAAGTCTAAAAAAAGATATGATTTTATTTCAGGGCTGTCTGGAAATTTAGAAAAACAATAAAATCGTAAGATACATATTTTTTAAAATTGTTATTTATTTGACTAAAGCAAAGGCATCATAACTGATGTTACTGGGAACACATTCACTGCTGAAGACTTTTAGATCATAGACAACTGATTAAAAACACAAAAGAGACAATTTCAGTGAATGTATCTTTGAAAACTTTTTACCCAATGAGAGATTTTCTTTTTACTTTTTTAAACTCTTCCCTAGTCGCTGGATAGATGGCGCTGAACTTGGTAAGTTACTGCCAGGAACGGAACGTCACATCATTATTTGATTATTTCACTTGGATGTAATTTTTAGATCGAAACGAAACGTACATAAAATAGTTATTAATTAATTAACTTCGAAGTAATTAGTTAACTTCGTTTTGGCTTTGGCACCTAGTAACGTAATCAACGCCATCTACAAAGTTCTTGGAAACTATGTTTTTTTTAATACAAAAAAAATCTAATTCTTATTTAATATCAAAACTCACAACACAACCCTTATTACAATAACAGTCATACTTTTTAAGTATAGTAGTCAGTACACCATACAAAATGAACTAACAAATATTAATTTGCTTTTTTAAAACATAATTGTTTTTTGGAACCAAAAATATTATCAAGATTTCGAGACAGCCCTTAAAAGTGCAACAATGACGTCAAAGGCGATAGTTTCTGTCTCACATTTTGCTATACTAGCGAACGAGACAGCACTATGTTACAAACAGATGTGGCCCCACTGTAAGTAAGGAAATTGTAAATTTATAACTAACTATCCCCGGTTTTCGTTGACAACTTTAAAGGCAATTAAGAAAGCTTATAAAATAATGACATATTTTGCATTTAAAAAATTGCAAGTTTCAAGCTACACAAATCGATCTAGGGCATCAGTAATATATAATTTTAATTCGTGTCATCTAAGGCGGATATAATGAACACATCATAGATTAGGTACCACGCTTTTAATCATTAATACGGACCTAAGAGAGACTCGAGTCCATGCAAGAGATAAATAAATGTCATGGAGAACCTCAACAGGACTCGTAAATACAACGTCGAGACAACAATACGACAATAAATGAAAACACTGGCATATAATAATGTCTAAGAGTATATTGGTACTATCAAATAAACCCCAGCTTCGAAATTAAAGGAGGGATTTTGTTCAAAGAAAATAAATACCTAGTAGTGATGGGCCGACTATGGTTTTTGCCAATCTTTGACTAGCTATGGTGACTAATATATTGGATATATTTGATGGTTGAATTTTCGTATGTAGACTGGGAGCGTCATTAGATATAATATGCAGTTTAATAAATTGTTGTATTGATGCCTCCTCCTTGTATACCAAAACTAGATTATATGATTCATATATTTTACTAACATATCATTAGAAGTTTCAGTAGCTAAATAACTAACTGAAGAATGTTCGAGAATATATTTTTTTAAATGGGTAAAGCACTACGACACTGAAGCTCAATTTAGAAACATCTAAAACGTATTTCCTACCGCTCGCAGTGAGACCGCACCCTCATTCTTGCACTTACATTATGTTCAAATAACAAAAACAGCGTTTTAAAAACGCTTCCTTACTAACATACACAATGTGTGTGTACATTACACCGGATAATCACTTTTATTTACGTAAAACAAAACTTAAAAAAAAATATTCAACTATATTAAATCTATATGAATAGAAGCTGAACCGCCTAACGAGTGACAAAATAATAAATAAGTTCAGGAGGCCTGTGGCGTCCATCATTTGTACAAAAGCCGGTATTCTATCTGAAAACAATAGAAAAATAAAGGTTTTAGCAGTTTACACAAAAATACACATACAAAAAAGATACTACTCTCAGAAGTTACACAATGAAAAGTATTTAATTTTATAAAAGGAGGGAGGACTATCTGTCCGTCATTCTTTCATCGGAAGACAAAATGTCCTTACCAACCAAAAACTACCACACTTATGTCATAGAAAAGAACTCGTTACCAATGGTAGTTAACCTCAAATTATTCAAATGGCAAAAAATGTAGATTATAAGTACGGATTTGTGTATTGAGTAGAGGGACAATTCCCGTATTTTTAAGAGGGCGCCGACCAAACGCCGATCGCGCAGTGGCGCCCTCATCGTAAATTTGACCATCTCAGACATCGATCTACATGGTCTTCATATAACCTGACCAAGATTATGTCTGGACTTTAAAAGAGGTTGTGACCTCTGAATTTGTTTAGGCCTTTCTTCTCAGAGTACCTAGTCAGATAGGAAACGCCGACTTCATCTAGTTTAAAAAAATATATGATTGACGTGTAAAAGTCTTTGTGTAAACCTACTTACAAAAAATAAAATCATTTATCAAAAAGTGCTGATTCTCAACCTAGTTTGAATAAATGACATGATTTTTTTGAAGAGTATTTTATTTGTTATATATTTATACTCACGTGTTGTGTACTACCACAGGCGGTGCAGGTGTAAGTTGCGCGACAGCACGGAGCGCACGTCGTGCGTGAAGCGCAGCGCGTCCAGCACCGGCAACAGGTTCAGTAGCGCCACGTCCAGCGGCTCCGAGAACCACGACTTTATTGGTATCGCGTTATCTGGGGACGTATACGGTATTTATTACTGCAAACAGCCTAATAAATCATTTAAAACTATCATGTAAAGAGGTAAGGTAACCATAGATAAGGTAACCAATTAACACTAAACTTGCGTGGGATGACTCGACATTTACGATGAAGATTATTTGCAACAGTTCGTTCAAATCTTATCCCCACTCAGCTAGTCAATATAATTATTATATTGATTTATCGCACGTGGCACTCATCAGTCTTAATGTTTGACTAATATGTTTCTAATTGATTTCAAACTGTGAGTTTCCTAATTAGTACCAAGACATCAATCTTACATATAATTACTATTTGAAGAAAAGCTTTGAAAAATCTAGACTCCGGGACGATTTTGACCAATAAGGTTTTTATTGTCATTGAACGTACATACTTGAATCAATCTGCCTAGTGTTTTCTCAACTATGTTGGGTTCGGTGGTCTAACCAGATGCAGCTCAATACCAGTCTAATAAGAAACTACTTATGCAGTCATAGTTTCGGGTATCAATTTCTAATAAGTGTCTGTATCTCACCTGGAAAGTCCCGGTAGGCTCCGGGCGAGTTGTCCAATATGAACACTCTGTTGAGGTCGTCGCATATAGACGACAAATTCTTTGTGTAGGAACCGTTTTCTGCTGTGCAGTGTTGTCTGTCAACATACAAATTAACAACAAATATTATATCTAACCTATATTTTACACACAAATTGGTTTTATAATATTTGTATAACAGTTTGATCAACAAGAATTTTGTCTAAACACCGAAAAAGTGCTTACTAATCTGCTCTTTGCTAGATTATCCTATTTAACGTCGCAACATTGCGTTGTCTTACAACGTTGGATAGTCTGTCACGTACATTTTGCGGAGTTTATGCAAATTTCTACGACCTCCATTATAGACGTGCGAGCCGCGCCGCCGCCGCCGCCGACCTGTCCGAAATTCGCGTCGCGCGAGCAAACTTTCTCCGATACCGTGCCTAAAAATGCCTGATTCGCAGTAATCGCAGTGCGCTAGTACCCAAAGCCGTAAAAATAATTAAAAACACAGCAAACTCGCCCGCAACTGGCCAACGAAGATGCCATTGATCAAGAGACGTGGTAATATCTAGCAGCTGCCCATCCCGCTGAACTTGAAGATGGCGACCTGCTATCTTTTTGGAAAAAAAGAACAAGCTTTTTTTCGTTGCTATCATCTTTGGCTAGAGCGATGCTGTTTGTCCCTGCCACAAGCACACCTAGTGCGCGAGTATTTTCTGTTCTGTTGCAGGACTGGTGCTCACGGCAAAAAGATCACGCCTGATGTCCCAGCCCGGCGTGTCAACAAAATTATATTTATCCATGATAATTATCATTCGTGCAAAGACTGCAGCAATGTTATCGCAGACGCAATTTATTTAGCGTTTTCTTTATTAGAGTCACTTTTTCAATAATGAAATGTTAGATCAGGTTAGGTAGGAGTTAAAAAACCACGCCGCCCGGCTAGATGCCGCCGCCGGCAGTTTCGCACCCGGCTCGCATGTCTACTCCATTCCCACGCACATGAACACTCCATTTCTTTCCTACTCTATGATTTACTAACAGTCCCGTACATACGATCTCGCTTGTTATATTAGCGTACCGTGTCGGTGCGTGGAAGCCATTACAGCTCGCGTGAGCTGGTAATTACCACAAATAATACTCCCCACGTTCACTTTGTGAAGTTTAGTTGCTATATTTATGAAGGTGCTAGCAGCGCCTCGCGGTTTCACTCGCCTTAGTGTTGATCCCGTGGGAATAACGGCATAAAAAGTATAGTACGTGTTATTCTGATGTATAAGCTATATTACTGTAAAGTTTCATCAAAATCCGTTCAGTAGTTTTTGCGTGAATGAGTGACAAACATCCATCCATCCTCACAAACTGTCGAGTTTGTAATATTATAGGTAGGATGTGAAGGATTGACCTTTTAGCTGTCAAACAACATCCCGCATGTATTCTTGGAAGCGTTAGACAGAGTTGAATACACCTTCTTTTCCCAAGCTACGTTTTTAAAGTCCTATGTAATAGGGCACGACCCTATTGTCATTAACTTGGCACAAATCCGGCCTCCAAGCAACTACTGAGAAATTCCTGATGAGAAAATCCAATTAAACTTTGTGATCGATCTCAGCATCCCCTGTTCAACGTGTGTGGTTGCGACCACTACACCTTCAAGACAGTCTCTCATTCTTTACTTTGATAATGATAAATAAAAGTGTTACCTATAGAACCGCCGCCTCAGTATGCCCCTCCCGTTGTCGAGCTTGTCGGCGACCGCGGCTCCGTAGATTTCCATCGACGCCGTGAACACCACCAGCTCGTACCACTGGGATACCTGCAACCAGCAATATTGTACTACGGGACATGGCCTGAAAACCTGTCAAATGCAGCACATTCTTGTATCAGGTCTACCGCTTAAGAGGAAAGTGCTAAGGTAGCCCAAATTACAAATTTTCTTACGTTTTTTGCAATTGCAGGACCGTGTCAGGTTGTATCATTATATGGCCAGTCTTTTCCCAATTATCTTGGGGTCAGCTACCAGTCTAACCAGATGCAGCTGAGTACTAGTATTTTACATGGCGCAACTGTCTATCTGACCTCCCCAACCCAGTTACTAGGTAACACGATACCTCTTGGTAAGCCTGGTTGTCACTCTTTCGGGCCTCCGACGACCCGTAAATATAGTCAAAGATCCACGAATAACTGCTGGGACCAACGGGTTAACGAGCTTTCCTAGACCGGAAGGTAGCATCCACGGACCAAATGCGACAAGCATAGCTTAACCTGCGGCGTAATTGCGAAACCCACTAACAGTAGGTTATCAATATAACTCTCTAAGGCCTGATTGTTCAATAGTCAGATATTTTTTATCTGTGGAATAAAATATTGCGGTTTGACGGCTTTTGTATTGAAATTATATGTCAAACTGTCATATTTAGATACAAGTTATATGACTATTGAAAAATCAGCCCCAAGATCATTATAATCTTATATTTCATGACATAGTCATTCGAATTATTTAATTTCGCGAGCAGCTTTCCCCTTAAGGGGCTTACATGACCTAAAGCGCGGTCACTGTCGGACTGCATAGAAAAAGAGAAGCGCGATGACACAACGCTGGTAATTTATAGCAAAAAAATATGAAGCAATCATTTATTTACAAAAAATCTATTGTTTGGACTAAAAAATTAAAAAAAACTAGTGTTTTAGTATGTTGCTTGTAGAATAATCTGACAAAAACTCAGAATGATTGTTTAATTAGTATTGTTTTTATTGTAAAAGAAAATTTGTAGAGGTATCTTCATGATTTTTTTCTATCATATCAAATTAGCTGTATTATGTTTTCAACGCACTATCTACCTAGCATATATCCTGAAGAATATCATATATTTTTCTGATTTTGTTTACTTTAGTCGAACATATACTTTTATTGTTTTTCTAAAACATGCGTTTTTTTTTTGTGTTTAAGATCTTTTAAGCCCCTTAAAAAGGCAGTTGTAACGGACTGCGCGCGAAAGTGGATATTATGGCGTTACTTAGAAGACGCTTACGCAGTAGATTGCGGAAGGCTGAGTTGATTAATTCATCAGTATGCCACGGAACTATATCTATAAGTAGTATGTGTATGTATAAAAACCAGGTTTATTTATAAGGAGCGAATCTTACGCACGTTAACAATAATTTATAGGAATGACTCATCAACAAAAATGTTTATATTCATTTAATTCAAAGTTCCAATAATACGTGTAACAGGAACATTTATTCAGGAAATCATGTGCACAATCCAGTTTTGCGTATCATGTTAATGCCGTAATTATCTGATGAAAATAATCAGGAAGTTAGCAATGAAGATAAGTCGCCAGGAGGAAATATTCGCGCAGTGGCACACTTTATCTTTATGACATGTTGTATGAAATATGTGAGGATAGTATGTCTGTATGTCTTTAAGCATTTTAATATTTAATCCTTCGCGCGTCTAATTTGCAGACACAATAGAATTTTATTGTTCTTATTATCCAATGGTGTAACGGCGACGCTTGAGAGGTTAATAGTGTGGAATTTAATGTGAGTGAAGCAAACTATAGTCCAGTCGACGAGAGAATGCGTTCTTGATACCTGTCAGTTTCATACAAACGAATACGTGTTTTGCGAATTGACTAACTAAATAAACTGACAGGACGTGTCAGTAACGCATTCTCTCGACGACGGCCGGGCTGTAAATAATATGGGGGATGAAACCATAACATTGTCTTTCCATAGTGTTCCCCGAATAGTTTAACTTACTGCCAGGGTAACGGGTTGTTCGAAAGAGTTACCGTGGCCCCTGGCACAGGCAACTGAAGGAACACGGGTGGGTTTAGTCAGTAAAAGTCTGACGCGCCCTCCCACTCCGCCCAGAGCGGGAGAAATTATTTGATAATTTCCCATCAAAAAAAAAGCGTTGCTAAAATATAATCGCCCTGCTATTTTGTACTAGCACGTTCTTACACAGTAAAACTGCGCGGAACTTGATTAGATTTTAAAGTGGCAAAGAGTTATCATTGAAATAAATTAAAAGATAAAGTATAGTAAAGTGTATCACTAATAGACATAAATCAACTTTTATGCTTATTAAACTTAAAGAAAGACTAGATTCTGCTGAAATTTCTTGTTCCACGACCCACCCTGTGGCATCGCATCACCTGCCCGCGCTATTAAGGGGCTTACATGACCTAAAGCGCGGTCACTGTCGGACTGCATAGAAAAGAAAGAGTCGCGCGATGACACAACGTTGGTAATTTATTGCAAAATATGAAACATTTATTTACAAAAAACTATTGTTTGGACTAAAAAATTAAAACTTTAGGTATTTTAGTATGTTGCTTGTAGAATATTCTGACAAAAAATCAGAATTATTGTATGTATATTAGTATGATTTTTATTGTAAAAATAAAGTTTTTAGAGGTATCTTCATGATTTTTTTTCTATCGTATCAAATTAGTTGTATTATGTTTTTAAAACACTATCTAACTAGCATATTATATCCTGAAGAATATCATATACATATTTTTCTGACTTTTTTACTGTAGTCGATCATACACTTTTATTGTTTCTAAAACTTGCGTTTTTTTGCGTTTAGGTCCTGTAAGCCCCTTAAGTACTTCGTTTTCTTTCTTATGACTTTTTGTTTGTTTTTGCTCAGCTCTTTAGGGGTCTTGGCATCATATTAAGTACCCTATAGCCTTCCTCAGAATTTGGGCTATCAATTGCAAAAAAAAAATTTCAAATCCGACCGGTCCCGAATTAGCACGTTAAAACAAACAAATTCTACAGCTTTATTATTAGTGTAGATACTTAGATAAAATTACCCCGTAACTGGGTTGTGGAGGTCAGATAGACCTCAACATAGTTGGGAAAAGGCTAGGCAGATGATGACTTAGATTAATTTTTATTAAGGCTATTGAATAGTTGATCTCCCAGCTACTTTTTCGCTAGATGGCAGCACATTCGCAAATTCGAACATTTTCAATTTTTACGCCTAACTCAGAAATCTTTGAGGGACAACTTCATTATATGCGTCAACTAGTGTATTAACTTAATTTTTTGAGATATTCACTTTGCTTGTTAACTCGTCTCATACAAAGATTTGTACCTCTAAACGTTTAGCCGTTTCACTTTATTTGATTACACACACATGTACAGTAAAATAGTTTTACTTTCGTTAAAATTAGATGGCGTTGAATTCATAAACTTGGTTTGAAATAAGTATGTATAGATGGCGTTAATTGAAATAAAAGATTTTTATGATGACCATCCTTCATTCAATAAAGTAAAAACTGAAGAAAAGAATACTTATATATTTTTATTTTGTTTCATAAAGGCTCATAATTATCATGATTGGCCACCTTTTCAACATCATAAATTATCCAATTATTTAAATATTAGATAATACAGTTTGCTAGATGGCGCTGTTGTAAAAGTAATTTATATGATTTCTAAAAATCGGGAAAACAGCTAAACTATATCACAATTTTAATAAAAAAAGTATAGTATATGTTTGTAGAGTAGTTACACAATTAATGACATAAAATTACTTAACAATTTCTCAAAAACAAAGAAGTTATAATCAAAAATCCTACATCGCGTAAACAGAATTTTCAACACAATAAGCTTATGGTCGGTGATTTTAAAAAATCGAGTAGAGGTTTGTTCTTTAGTGTCATGTTACAAACGTGTACGATCAACTCCTTGTCACAGTCTTTAAAGTATCAAGGTCCGTGGTCGTTCAATTTTATTGGTGAATATTTATTTATGATACTAATAAAATAAGTCAGTTTTAAAATACGTCGTACATCATCGTCGACATCATGCGAATGTTATTATAACTTGTTATAATAAAACATTTCTTACCCTAATAAACTTTACTATACCTAATAATTAGCGGAAATATATTATTTAGGTGGAGCTCACTGCACGTTTCACGTATTGAAATGTAGTTCACAAGGCACAATATAGTAATATGTACGTTCAAAAATTAAAAAGACGTTCGTACCTACTTGCCTCACTCTTGCTTCACTGTTCGCTAAACATTTATTTAGGTATATTGATTGAAATAACGTTTTCGTATTGCTTGTACCTAATGAATAAATTATAAAAATATTCTTATTTGAATTAGTTTTGCAGTTTCTGAACGAATGGTTTTCAGTAGGTGAGACGCCTAGCCAGTTGAGAATGACATTGACCTTGACGCACTGTGTGCTAATAACACTGAAAAGCGCAATTACATACATACTAAGAAAAAACAAATCGTTTATCTGTGTATTCGCTTTCCTGTAGGTACCTACCTTTTCGATTTGAATGCTGGTTTCACAAGAATTAAATATAGGTAATTCAATTATTCAACCTACGCAACGGTGAATCGTAGCTTAGGGAAAATATTGGTACTTAAATAGTTTGTACTTAGACCTACATACCTTAGACCTCCTCCGCCGCACCGTGCATGAACTTCTAGCTAGTAAATATCAAGTTTATGGATTCTTCAACCCCAGCCAGACCATGGATTAGGGTAATCGTGTTTCAGAACATTCATGCATTGCTATTATTCTCTGCTTTATATTTATGTAATAAAATGCATTTATCTTGTAGGTTTCCAGAGAGGACACGTCAGATAGGAACCTTATGCTTCAGTGATAAAGTTGAAAATCTATTATAGAAATTTGACAGATTGTAGTAGCTTGACGTGCTGGCGTCTGTACTTACTTTTTTTTTCGTTCAGAATACGGAGTTGTTCCCTCAGACGAGACGTTTTGTTTTTGAATTTGAAGTGAAAACTTCTTTAGCATCGTTGTGATTTGAAATTTTATGAAACGAAAAAGCGACAGTAAAAAGAGACATGTAAGATTTAACGTGGGAGAAAATGAGATAGGAAGCATTATACAGTGTTTTTGTGGATCGATGGATGGATGGATCGATGGATCGACGGATCGATGGATCGATGGATCGACGGATCGATGGATCGACGAATCGATGGATCTATGGATTGACGGATCGATGGATGGATGGATGGATCGATGGATCGACGGATCGATCGATCGACGGATGGATGGATGGATCGATGGATCAATGGATCGAAGGATCGATGGATCGACGGATCGATGGATCGATAGATCGACGGATCGATGGATCGAAGGACCGATGGATCGACGGATCGATGGATCGACGGATCGATGGATCGATGGATCGATGCATCGACGGATCGATGGATCGATGGATCGATGGATGGATGGATGGATGGATGGATGTTCTTTAGCATCGTTGTGATTTGAAAGTTTATGAAACGAAAAAGAGACATGTAAATTCATAAGATTCAACGTGGGAGAAAATGAGATAGGAATAGGAAGCATTATACAGTGTTTTTGAAGGTTTCACTTCTACCACGTGTGAAGCACACATGCTGTTTTTTCTTTTTCCGAGAGTTTTCTTTTTGCCCATCTTTATTTACACTAACTAATGATAATAATTTATTATGTTTACACCAAACGGGTTTAACTCCTTTTTACAGTCGGTAATACCTACCACTAAACAAAATAAAAATGTCGAAAATGTCCTCTCTCTGTAATGTCGCCAAACATAGGATCGTCCTGCAACAGATGCCGTAGCAGATTGATTGAATAAATTGAAAAGGATGGCGCTATTACTACCGCGTGCAAAACAAGAGACAGATAGAGTATGCTCGCTTAGAATAAAATGACGCAAGCGCCAAATCACTTAATTGCTAATTACGAGAAGAACGAGTAGAAAAATAAAAAATTAAATGGTCACGATTTGAGATAATATTATTACCTATCTAATCTACAAGTTTAAAAGTCATCATTAAATTCCATAGGGTTTCAGAGATCTAACTCAAAATAAGTGCAAAACGAGGTTTTTTCGTTATTTTTTTATCGAGATTTTTTTATCCAATCGTGTTTTTGCTTCAACAAATTTAAAGATTATAAGTCCAAGTTTAATGTGTCCAAATAGCAAACTCTCAAGTCTTACAGATACCGATATCCAGATCGCCCAATATAACCAAAACAGCATCATATGGATGGACTCTTAATTCAGAAAATTTCTCGAAGACAGTTCAAGTGTAAGTTAGTACCTACTTACTAAATGCATATAGGTACTTACTTAAACTTAGACATTCATTACAGTAATATCGAACCCAGGGTAGACCGCAGATAATCCTATCACTAAGTAATAACTCACACACACACACTGTGTGTGTGTGTGTGAGTTATATTTTATACAGCATAGGTACCTACGGTTCGAAACTTGTCAACAATATCACGCATGTTATAAAATTGGCCATCCGTTGACAAACAACGCCATCTAATGATGATAACTGATAACTTTAGCAAAAATGTTGTTCTGTTTCTTGATGGTTCTTGAAATATCCTGTAGAGGGCGTGCCTCCGCCCGCGCACACATACAAAGATTTATCGTTTTTTGTCAGGCCTAAATATCCTACAAATAGTGGTTTTTTTATAAGTTTTTTACGATATGCGTCAATAATAGATCATAAACACTTAATGTACGTGCTTTTATTCTGCAAAAATCGTTTAAGTATCGAGATTTGTACCCCGATAGAATGTATGAAAAAGTGTCAGTATCCAATCACCTTAAGTGATAATAACTGGTGACGAAAACATTGTTCCCTGCGAACTCCAACACGGACATAGTCACAGGACAGATTAGGTTGTAAACATGTGGTTTCCATGCGTCACATGTGGTCAGGACTGAACGTATTTGTTTATATTATTACTTCCAATGTATATATTTACGTTATGTTATCCCCAACACAAAGGAAACTGGATTACCGACAAATTACGACCTGCATACGATGCAATACTAAATGCATGGATGACGCAGACATCTGTGTTTCTTGTCAAGTCAACTTTCAGAGCCCAATCGACCTTGCTACCCTTCAAATACATAATAAGGAAGTATGTAGCCCATGATTGCATATCTATACAAATAAATATAATTTAAGTGTCTCTTTGTAATGTCCAAATAACAACTTTTTACTAAATGCATTTGCCCCCCTACATATTACATCAGATGAATAGTTACACACCGATTTCTCTCTTTCAGTCAATAATTTAACTTTCGAAGGAAGACAACAAAGCGTTGTGTAACTATACAGACGCTATACGTTTATTAGTAAGGGGGTATAAGTAAGTATAGGAAATTTTATATAAAAAAAACTTAAAATGTTTGAATGATTTTGACGAGACTTTCACTGGTAGATAACTGATGTTATAAGGAGTAATATAGGCTTTTTGTCCCGGGAGCAAGTTCCCGTGGTATAATTTTCTGTAGTTGATACATAACCTCAAGAACAAAAAAGTGAGTTCATGTATGCAATCAATTCTCTTGCATTCAAGGTTTTAATTAGCTGAAATTCGTTCAGGATATCAAAACTATACCATGTATTATTGCCTCTGCTAAATGTTAATATGCTCTTAGTTATGAAGAGACCTCAGAAAGGTAGCTTCTAAAATGGTTACATAGAACATACACCTGCGTTAGTTCGTGACACCCTTTTAGAAGGTATTTTTACATGTGAGTGGTCCCCAGTACATAAGGAGTTGCGGCCTTTACGATTGGGCCACTGCCCGCACAGCCGCATTTCGCGACCCTAATGATTGGATAATATTCCTTGAAGATTTCTGACACGAAGGAAGAAGCAAAATGAAAGAGTCAAAATGTACTTACTATATCCAAAAAGTAATCAACATGCGGCCTTTTATGTACGAAGAATCGCACAGGATGTTTGTCTATAGTAACTTTGAGCACGAAGTCTGGCGGCGTGCCCGGCTTGACGGTCGGCCGCAGCATCGCGTCGTGGTGCGAGTGTATCAACGTCTCGTCTAGATCTAGGACCAGCATTTTTCTTTTTACTAGACCTGAAAATTTTAAAAAGAACTGTTATTGTACTGTCAAAGAAAGAAATAGTATTTATTGGGACTCGCACAGGAAGAATACAGACTAAATAGATATTAAAACAAAAACTTAGTAAAATAAATAAAACAACTGTTCATCATCATGTGCGAAGCCTTTTCCCAACTATGTTGGGGTCGGCTTCCAGTCTAACCGGATGCAGCTGAGTACCAGTATTTTACATGTTTTAGAGAGGGGTTACGTGGTCTTAGAGAGTTGTGTTGATGACTTTAATGACTATAATTCTGTAAATACATATTTGTTACGGCCGCGAATTAATCAACGTACAACTTAATACTGACCAGCAAATTGCAAAAAACCTAAAAAAAATTGAATTTCGCGGGCAACCCTGGCGCTTTCGCCTTAATGCAATAAGGTTGGCCGCACTTTGGCAACTAATCGCTTGAGCAACTTGGTTGCTTTCCCCGATTTAGCTTTGGCACTACATTGTCCCACTAAACAGACGACGCCATCGCGGCAGGCAGAGACGAAAATGGCGGCTTGAAAAGACATAATTTTGTGGAAAAGGGAGAGGGAGGCCTTTGCTCCGCAGTGGCTCAATACAGGCTGGTTAGATTAGACTACATCAAATTAACGTCCGCGTGAAGTTGCTTCAGTTTGCGGTAGCCTTCGCGATATTGTTGTCTTAATAGCTGATTTTCCGCAGGGAATTCAATCACGGATGTAGGAATTAATGCACCTACAAATAGACGCGACGAGCGATACAATCGCGCGCGACATAAACGCACCGCTCGTTGCGGGACTTGCGGTGCCTTTGTGTCGCGCGCGATTTTATCGCGTGTCGCGCGTGATTGAAGGAGCCTTTACCCGAGCAACAGAATAGTAGCGTCAGCAACTGTTTGGTCGTCCGAACCACAACTAACAAGACAGCCATAGAGCAACAAAAAAATAAGCGGGCGGTGGTTATTTGATTAAACAACCGGTAAATTATAGCGTGAGCGTAAAATATATGTAGTTCATGTGATAGTAGCCAATGTGCGACCAGCCTAACTTTCGACGAGCGGTTATACGTCGGTATAGCATGACGATAATCGCCTAATGACAGGAGCTATTTTCAGCCCCCTAACCTACTGTTTTTGTGGGTAATTTAAAAGGAAAAATAACGTGTAATATTCATGTATTCTACTCCTACTAATATTTTCAATGTGAAAGTTTGTATGTTTATTATATTACTTGATCACGCCAAAACGGCTGAACGGATTTGGGTGAAATGTGGCACACAGTTTTTAACCTGGGTTAAAACATAAAATGATACTTTTAATCCCGATAGTACGCACCCGTGGGTTATTTCCCGATATCCACCGGTACGATAGTTAGTAATATACCTAAATAGGGGGCTAATTGACTTCTCTGCTTCGTTTTTTAGATGTTGTGTTATGTGAATTATCATACACTTATCTAAGAATGTTGTACTTAAAATTCACAGGTGGAAATATAATATGATAACTGATAACAAAGCCTCGAACCGGATGTGATAATCTTATCATTTGCTTAGTTTCCTCATCTTGAAATGCCACAAGTTTCTTTGAACGCTTGATGGCACAGAATCTTTTATTTTCATTACCAGTAGACGAGCAAAGAGGTAATCTGTAACTTTGGACTGATAAGCTGATTTGATTGATCAATATGATAACAATGAAGTAGGTAGGTATGTATTGTTGACAGGTTTCATAACAACTGTTTTATTTTAAAGGTAGTTGTTTACACACAAAATAAATGCAATGTTGAAACTGATAAGAAGTACATATTTTGATATTCAATCAGTGTGCCCAATCTGGTACTGCTGTGGAGTTTGTTACGCCGCTTCTTCCCGGCTAAAGAAATAGAAAGTGGTGAAGGGTGAGCGTTTTGGGGGACTGTCTTATGTGATGTTGACGTTCAAAAACTGTGATTCTCACCCATCGATCACTAATATGTTCTCAGCCTAATAAATGATTCTTGATTTTGATACTTAAATACATCTTTCAGAAAAGGTTAGATTTTGCAGAGGGCAATCAAGTGCAATACTGAGGGGCTCGTGGCTAAGTAATCACAGCCGCTCTGGTCGATCAATCGGGTTAAGCTACGCTTACCGCGGTTGGACTGTGAATGTGTGACCACATTTACATATCAAGACCGCTCTGTGCCTCGGAAAACACGTTAAGTCGGTGGTCCCGGCTGTCATTCAAGGATCTTTGACGACAGTCGTGACGGGCGGTCAGAAGCCCGAAAATCTGACAACTAGTCTTACCAAGGGGAATCGTATTACCCAGTAACTGGGTTGTGGAGGTCAGATAGGCAGTCGCTCCATATAAGATACTGGTATTCAGCTGCATAAAGTTAGACTGGAAGCTGGCCCCTAGTTAGGAAAAGGCTCGGCAGAAGAATCAAGTGCAATACTCAATAATTACACAGAAATTGTTATGGAAACCTAGGAGATTCTAGGTATTTATGTGAAATAGATTTGTCATAGGTTTTTATTTAATACACAAATTACTCATCATCAACTTAGCAGTTTTCTACAACAATGTAATAGAATAACCTCTAAAATTTTAATGAATTAGATATGTTACTGTGATAAACTTATATAATGTTGATAATTAAAATCCTGCAAGTAATGATGACAAATATTTTTAACTGATAAGCCAAGACCAATTTGATAACATAACCTACCTCATACCTACATTAATGGGCCGGTGGAGCATGTGCATGATAAGTTTTCTATAGAAAATTGAAATTCCTCATATCTCGTCTTTATATCAGAGTCGGTTCAAAATATATATTTGGGTACCTAGATATTCTGTAATCCAATCGGAATAAATAAACACTACCCTAAAAATATGTTTGAATTACAAATTATTTTGGTATTACGTTTGTATGAACTACGCATCAGTATGCGTAGTTCGCCGGCCCCTTAAGCTAAGATTGAATCTATTTTGGGAGTTTCGAAAAAAGCATAATATCCGGATTGCATGGTCATCGACCATTGATTCAGTACATGATTCTAAACTCCCTGCGTAGACATGTTTTGTCAGTCATCGAAAAAAGTTTCATAGACAAGTGTAAAACCTATGCAGTCAAAATGTATGGAACACTAACCAACTTTTTAAAATTAATAATCAACGAAAGCTGCTAACATAGGGGTGTTCAAAATCATGTACTGAATCAAAGGTGACAGGTAGTGCGTCAATGTCACTAGCTACCTGTATGTCAAGGATTTTAATATATGGCAGACACTGCACTTTAATCTTTTGGAGACAAAAAATACAATTAAAGAGATTATTACTGACACTGAATAGCTTGATCAACATGATTCAACATAATTTTCTTGTTTTTATCTTCATATATAGATGAAATATGGTAGTATGTGGAATGTGGTACAGTTTGTATGTAAGTTTGTTAATATTCTAGCAAATACAAGTAGTGGTCCCGATAAATAAAATATTTTGATAATATAAGTATAATTAAAAATTCCTTTTTCATCTCTAGTCCCGATACTAATACTTCATTGATGTTGTAAAGCAAAAGGTTAAATTGCGGTTAGATATATTTGAGGAACAGTTTAAAGGTTTTAATTAATGCTTCAGACTTGAGCGAGGTTCTGAAACACAGCCCTTATTGTTAGATTTGTACCATAGTCAGTAAGTAACCTTAAATGAGTTAATGACTCAGGAGACAAGATACAAGTAGTTATCCATGTTAAAAGGTTCATAACTCTAGTTTCTCACTTTAAATCCAAGTCATTAATGACAGCTCCAGAAAAATTGGGTTCCAGCATCCTACTATGCATTTATAACCTACAATCATGCAAATAACCTAATAAGAATGGTTTAGTGATGATTTTATGGGTATAAACTTTCAGGTACATAAGTAGTCTGTGAGAGGCCTGTATTATACAGTAGAATTTTAACAATAACATAAAATGATAATTATATTAAGCTGATAACTCCATTTCCAGAAAAGATAATGAAATGTTTTCTTGTTTTATAATGATCAATGCAATGGAACAATCCACAAATGGAAATGAAGCTGTTATCAATTTTGTATTCTATTTGTGCCATAGTTGTCACACTTGTGGTACTTACTTTTCTCAGTAAACTGAGCCTTGAGCTGAAGATACAAGTATAAAACAATGAATATTGAAATAAGGATGATGCATATTTTTTTTTCTAACAATAAAATTGATGAACATCTCAACTCATCTGTGCATTATCTTGAGATTGATCATTGATTTACTATTTTTACTTAAAACACTAAAGAAGACTTGTTTACATTTTAATAATAGAAAATTGATCTCAGCTAAGCGGAGGAAAAAGGATAATATTTACATATTTATGATAAATACGACGGTCACAAATCATACGATATATCGTTATATTCTATGCGATAAAAAAAGATAGTAAATACTCACTCAGCCTGTGTCTAGATACGGGCGAAAGTGGATACATCTCATATTTGACGGATTGATATTGAGCCAACTGAAAATGAAATGCCACGTGAGAGTTTTATAGACCTGCGTAAAGTTATATTAACACACATTTTTATTTATATTTACCGCTCGATATTGCTTCTTAAACATATAACAAAAACAACTCCATACTTTAGATGCGAGCAGCATGAACGCGCGAAGGCCCATTTGCAACCGTTTCAGCATTTGAATTGTTTATAAAAAGATCACTAATATACAAATAAGCTTATTTTTAAACGACAGCGTTTCAAACGAGATCATTGACGGCGTAATTCAAAACAAATTCAATAAAAATCAACTGCCGAAAACATCTAGCCCGCCATGACATAATCGACCCAATTCGCGTGCCATAAACTAAGCAGACTTTTCCTTTCATATTTGTCTATGCTACTAGTGAAGTTCCACCGCACTTAGTTCAGTAATTTACCGGTTTTTCGATAATACATAAGGGAGACCTCAGAATCTCAATCTGGCATTAGGTCAATCCTTAATTACGGGTAGCAGAACTAGTGTTCTGCTACCCGATACTAGATGGCGCTTGTGGTAACTAATGTCACCATGTACCAGGCATTAATTGTGGCGTGGCGCGCAACAGTATTTTACGTACCTACATAGCACGTACACGCAGCTACACATCAAGCTATACAGTTTTAGTTCACAATCATAAGTCAGCTTATACTGGTTATGTCTGGCTTGATAAGTAGCCGTGCATACGTAAAATTCAGGTAGGGCCTCGCCTAGTTTACAAACTGAAAGATGTCGGTTGCAGTACATCAGTGGGTCATTCTAGGATCGTATACGCAGCTTGACTGAAAATAAAATGAGATGGACTTAGAATTGTAATTGTAACACTTTCTTTCTGTGGTAGATAATTATGAGAGACGAAACTGTGAGAAACGCTACCAGTATATCATCCCTTATAACACTACCAGTTATAAGGGATGATATACTGGTAACGTTGTCAGTTACTATAATGGCACAACACATCGTGAAACAATAGTAGGACATACCTCAAGTACTATTATTGTATGTTCTGTGCCTCAACTTACGAAATATCTCGCTCTAATTTTGTATCCATTAGAAAAAATGTGCGAAAAAACACCTCATACGGAGTCAGTGTTGAGCATCGAGACCATAGATTTATGAAAAAAAGAAATATGTCCGTTAGTTGAAAATGTATCATTTTCAACTCGCGGTGTGTTTTTTAAATTTCTATGGTCGATACCACCGCGACATCAAGGCTATCTGAAAACAAATACACTAGTACTTATCATTTATGTAATACAAACTGTTGGCCTTTCAGGTTGATTTAACCTTAGACACGCCGTATTGCCAATTGTTTACTTTATCACTTATCACTAACACCTAATATACCGCTATTTTACGCAAATGTTTTAGAATATACTAGCTGCGGCCCGCGATTTCACCCGCACAAGTGTCGATTCCGTGGGAATATCGGGATAAAAAGTATTGTATGTGTTAATCCTGATTATAAACTATCTGTGTGTAAAATTTCATCCAAATCCGCTTAGTGGTTTTTCCGTGAAAGAGTAACAAACATCCCTCCATCCATCCTCACAAACTTTCGCGTTTATAATATTAGTAGGATAGTAGGACTAGTCCCACTTTGGTAGAGTTTATCTCGGGGTCATGATGCCATTTGTCACCAATGATTACTCGGAAATCGGTTGTCATAACGCTCCCCCCACCGAATAACATGGTAATGTGGTACTACGACAGTTTTCGTTTTATTGCATATTCGGTGTCTAAAGCATTAATTCTCATCTTGTAATTTTTTTTGTATTTTTTCTATGTATATTTATAAAAGTACAATAATTTCAATGGTACCGTAATGAACATAACAACATTATTCCCTTAATATCTAAACACACTTTTTGCACGAATAATACCATAACATGTTATTACAGATCATGCAATCGTTAACTGTTTCGGTAAGCGACGATTACCATTATATTCGCGTAAGAAATGCATGCCTTTTTCCACGTAAAGTATAAAACAATTATATTTGTGTATTATTTTTGTTTACAATATAATAGAAACGGCTTATTCGATTTAGATGCGGTTTTCACTAATATATTGTAGTAAGCTTCACTTAACATTTAGTGTTTATTTCATGTCAATCGGTTCATAAATAATAAAGTTATGTCAATTTAAAGAATCACGGCGGACATTTTTAAGGTATACTATCAGAGTACGTACATGGACGCGCACTCTCGAGGCTAACTGATGAACAGCGTTTGATATTTGATCTGGTGAGCGTTGATAGTACTTTGGAAGAAATGCTATTTGTAGATGCACCCGGTGGAACGGGTAAAACATTTCTTACGAAAGTTATTTTGGCGAAGGTACGAAGCCAAGGTAAAATCGCGCTTGCTGTCGCTTCATCAGGCATAGCAGCCACATTGTTGCCAGGTGGGAAAACTGCTCATACAATGTTCAAAATTCCGATCGATTTAGACCGCACAGAAAGCCCTGTTTGTAATATTTCAAGAAACAGCGATAAAGCTAAGGTTCTTCGTGATTGTAGCCTTATTATATGGGATGAGTCCACAATGGCCAATCGAAAAGCAGTAGAAGCAGTAGACAGAACGTTGCGTGATGTCAAGCAAAGTGATCAACCCATGGATGGCATTACTATACTTTTAGTGGCGATTTTCGTCAGACTCTCCCTGTAATACCACGTGGAACAAGGGCTGTTGAAGTTAGAGCCTGCCTAAAGAGTTCTCGACTGTGGCATTACATTATACCTTTGCATTTGACATTAAATATGCGTGTGCAAATTAAAGGCAACGAAAATGCTCAAGAATTTTCAGATTTGCTACTTGAGATTGGTAACGGTGTGTTACCGCAGGAACAAGGAAAAGTTTTTCTTAATGAAAACCTATGCAACATAGTTTCATCAATGCGAGACCTCATATCATCTGTGTATGGAAACGCAACGCAAATACCAACTTGCGTAAATTTCTGGCTTTGCGAAAGAGCTATTTTGACGCCACGAAACGACCAAGCAGCAACAATAAACGCTGAAATTTTGAGCTATGTGCCGGGGGATTATGTTGAGTATATCTCCATTAACAGAGTCATGGAAGAAGGAAAATCTACAAGCTACCCAGTAGAAATTTTAAAATCCCTCAATGCTCCTGGACTACCAGCACCATAAAATAAAATTAAAAGTAGGCGTACCGATAATGCTTCTTAGAAATTTAAGCCCCCAAAACTTAGCAATGGCACCAGGTTAAAAGTGACCCATTTACAAAGAAATCTGATAGAAGCAGAGATTTTAACAAGGTGTGGAAAAGGTTAAAAGTGTTTTCATTCTTCGGATTCCTCTCATTCCAAACAATTTTCCATTTAGTTTTAAACGAGTCCAGTTTCCAGTCAGCCTATGTCTTGCGATGACAATTAATAAAGCCCAAGGTCAGACGCTGAAAGTTGTAGGTGTAGATCTAAGTATCAGCTGTTTCTCGCA
Source organism: Luperina nickerlii (assembly GCA_963855955.1). Classification (NCBI taxonomy): domain Eukaryota; kingdom Metazoa; phylum Arthropoda; class Insecta; order Lepidoptera; family Noctuidae; genus Luperina; species Luperina nickerlii. The sequence goes on along the minus strand of OY979676.1, from coordinate 20,534,638 downwards.
CGCTCAGTTGTATGTGGCTCTGTCACGGGTTAGCAATCCTAGGAGCCTGTATGCTTTCATCCCCGATGGCCATACGTCAAATATCGTATACAGAGAAGCATTACTGTAAAGTAAATTTTTAGCTACCCAAACGTCGGTATATGTAATTCAAAATATGCTGCCCGAAAAGTCACTATTCCACGCTGACGAAGTCGCGGGCACAGCTAGTTAATAAATAAATTAAGGACTGATTATGATAAATAATAAAACCTTTGTTTTATTTCATAAATTTTAATAAAACGCTATTATAAATTATCCAGTATTAATATCAACTTCCTCTATTATTGTTATTTTTCTGCCAAATCAAATAATAAGTACTGGATTATTTAATAAAACATGTATTTGCAACATTACATTACTGTTAATCTTTTGACACCACACATCGACGAATATTACTGTAATGTAATATTACATTACACACTATCGCTTGGATTTCACACGAATAATATCGTAATATCATATTGCCGTTAGGTTTTTTGACACTGTATTACAACGAATAATACTATAATGCATTAATATTGACTACGATATTGTTGCGTTTACACGCGAATAATATGGTAATGATGCGTTGCATACTATACTTTTACCATTTAATTTCAGTAAAATTATTTTTGTGAATAACTTAATTTTATTAAAGTATTACAAAAAAATCATAATATAAATTAGATTGTAAAAAAATTAGCTTTGTTTTGACGTTTAAATGTCTACTTTACGATCTACCCGTGCCGAGATATACGCATAAAACAGTTTTTTATTTTTCCTGTAAAATTTTGATTTATCGATTACCATATTATTCGGTGGGGGGAGCGATAATATGAAGAGAGAAATAAGGAAAATGTCGCGATAGAAGTTTTGATTATGAACGTAAATGGCTAAAGAGTAGGGGAAGACCAAAGAAATGATGGATGGACTGTGTGAATGTTGATATGGCTAGAAAGGTTGATTACAGGGATGAAGACTAATATGAAGACTAGTATAGAGGAAGAGAACATGCTGCGCTGACCCCAAATAAATTGGTATAAGGACAAAAGAATAATGATGATGATTAACAACAATACCTTTGCTTGAATATAAACGGCTTTTTTGGAAACGTATGTGCGAAGATATAATTATGAAATGATGATTAAATGTCAATGACATGATTACCTCATGCCGTCGTAAAGGTCAAGAACAAGTACAATCGAGGAAACTTACAACTATACACCGTAAGGGCTATTCTTGCTTGCACCGCTCGGCCGCTATAGTAACACTTGATAACAGATGTGGTCATCGTGTGCACGGGATTTTGTATTCAAATAGGGCAGACGTAAGTTTTTTTTTTTTTTTTTTTTTTTTTTTATGGCAATTTGCCGAAAACTACGGCAATTTCTGCCAAAGACGCATATTTAGTGATTACTCATGGGTATTTAATTTAAATATATTTATTATTAAAAAAAAAAAAAAACTTTTTGTGGTGAACTTTTGAGGTCTGGAACAAACACAAAACATAGAGATGTTAATAATTGTTAGTAAAATAATATAAATATGATTATTAAACATTTAATATAATACTACATAAACTTTAGACTTTAGGAATATTAACTACTTGTTAAAGTTTTATTTTGTTAGTGGAAATAAATTTAATAAAAGCACAGATAATTTGAGGGTTAGGGAAGAATGAAAGAAGGTGGCGGACATTGACAGGTTTTTGAATTTTTAATTTTGCAATAACATGGTCGAAAGTAAAAGCATTGTTCAAACTGCAATTGAGGAAGATATGGTCTAGCGTACCTTCGTCTAGACCACATTCGCAAAGCGAATTATCTCTGACTCTAATTTTGTTCAAGAAAACTGGGGTACAACAGTGGCCAATACGTATCCTGCATATTACGGATGTGACAGTCTTAGAGGCTTTTTTAAATTTATAAAACCAGGGTTTAGGAGGAATAGAGGGTTGGATTGAAGCAAACAAACCACCCTTTACTTTGGAGGATTCAGACCAGTTTGTTTGCCAGGACTGGTAAAGGTCTATTTTAGCCTTATGGATAAGGTCATAAATTTGGACGGAGTAATGTTTTTTGTCAGCCAGACTACTACTGATAGCCCCCTTGGCTGCCACATCCGCAAGCTCATTACCCCTAATACCTACATGGCTAGGAATCCATACCAACACAACCTCAACGCTCCTTATAGAGCAAGAAAGTAATACTGATTTGATTTCTATAATAATTGGGCTACGGAGGTTATCTTTAAATGAATTTTTAACTATAGCCTCCAGGGCGCTTCTGGAGTCTGTGAAGATGACTGCTTTTGTAATGGTAGTGTGAGAGGAAATAAATAAACATGCCTCGAGGATCCCAATGCACTCTCCGGTAAACACTGATGACTCAGGAGGGCATTGAAATTGGAGAAATATCTGAGAGTTGGAGTTATATACAGCTATACCAGTTTTACCATCAGTGGTTAGTTTTGAAGCATCTGTATAGAATTTATGGTGATCAGGCCACCTGTCATTAACAATGGCGAGAAAATGGTCATTAGCATTTATGGTGTCCTTATGCAAGCCAATATATGGGACAACTCTTGGAACAAAATTTAAAATTTCATATGGACTTGCATACAATGGGAATTTATTTTGCTGTAAGATTTTAGAATTTTCTTCTACAGAATGGATTTTTCTAAATGAATTAAGGATTAAAGGGGGGTCTTTATGTCTCCAATACTCACTTTCCCTACATAAATTATCAAGGGTTGACAGCTTAGGCAGGATCATGTGGTTACTGAGGAAATATGACTTGAAAATGAATTTGTCAGCTAAATATTGTCTACGGAGAAGAAGAGGGGGGTCACCACTCTCAATTTGCAGGGCGTTTTTAGGGGTGGACCTCATACAACCTAGTATAATGCGGAGGGATTTTGATTGGATGGTCTCCAGTTTAGCTATTGCAACTTTACTGCAGGGTTCGAGCAGAAAGGAGCCATAATCTAACAAACTCCTTATTGTGGCATTATATATGAGTTTTAGGGTGAAGGGGTGAGCACCCCACCAAACACCCGCTAGAGCACGTAGCATATTAAGTTTCTTCTCGCATTTGTTGACAATATAACTGAGATGGTGGACACCAGATAGTTTAGAGTCCAAGATGACACCAAGAAATTTCACATTATCTTCAACTTTGATAGGAAATCCTTCAATTTCAAGGTCTACATTTGGGATAACACGTTTACGTGAGAAAATACCAATGGAGCTTTTAGGAGCAGACAAGTTAAGGCCGTGTGAAATTAACCACTGATTGAGGGAATTGAGGGATATCTGCATGGAGTCCCTAGCATGTACAATGGAAGAAGTAGGAATATATAAACACAGGTCATCCGCATACTGCAGAATCCGGCAATCGGAGTTGAGGGAGTCATGAAGGTCCGAGGTGTACAAGCTGTAAATTATGGGACTAAGCACCGACCCCTGAGGAAGCCCACGCCAAACAGTTCTGGAGTCAGAACCTTGGCCCGGAGTGTGAAGCTTGATCCTACGACCAGACAGCAGGTTACAAATGCAGTTCAGCATCCTTACCGGGATACTCAGCTGGCGTAATTTACTTCTGAGCACGGAAAGGAGGACATTATCGTAAGCCGCTGAGATGTCGAGGAAGACCGCTAAAACCGAATCATTTTTGCTAAAGGCAATTCGGGTGTCAGTTACTAAAATGCTAATGCTGTCCATAGTACTGGCTCCCTTTCGGAAGCCAAACTGAGACCTAGATAGGAGCCCTCGGCTCTCGACAAACCACTCCAGCCTGTTTTTTATAAGATGCTCAAGTAATTTACCTATAACTGGTGAAAGCGCAATCGGCCGAAAGTGGTCTACACAGTCCGGGGATTTACCGGGTTTCAATATGGGGATGACCAATTGTGTTTTCCAACTATCGGGGATGTGTGAAAATTTAAAGCAGGTATTCATAACAGACAATAAGTATCGGCGGCCATTGCCACCCAGCTTCTTAAAAAAAGAGTAAGGATGACCGTCAATACCAGGAGCAGAGTCATGGACATGCTTGAGAACTGCCTCCAGTTCGCTCAACAAAAAGGGAGCATCTAAAGGGTCGTCAGAGATTATCTCATCAACAGGATAAGAAGGGCATTCACCCCTAAGAGGGGCGAAAGGGGGGGCTAATTTATTAAGAAAAGGTTCTGCTAAGTCCCTGGGTATAGAAGAAGAGTTTTGACCAGAGCAGCCACGTTTGAACCGTTTAAAATTTTGCCAAATAAGGGAAGAAGGGGTTAAAGGGGAAAGTGAGAAACAGAATTTCTTCCAACCTTCATATTTTTTTTTCCTCAAGATACGTCTGGATCTCGCAACAATCCGGTTATACTGCACCAGGTTTTCAACGGACATGTCGAGAATATAATTTTGTTCAGCTTCATTCCGGGATTTGATAATGTCTGTGCATTCCCTATCCCACCAGGGAGGAGATGACACTTTGCCAGAAGCTAAATTCTTAAGGGGAATGCTATCATCAGCGGCTGATGAAATGACATCGGAAAATTGCGAGATACAGGCGCACAGGTTATCTGTGGTAACTTGGGGCAAAGTGGGAATTATATCCTCAACAGTTTGAGTGTACAAGTCCCAATTCGCACCGGAAAGTCTATGCTTTAGGAGTGGGGGATTATCTCCATGGGGAAGGGATCTTGTAGTCAGAGTGGTACAAATTGGATAGTGGTCGCTACCGTAGGTGAGGTTCAGTCGTTTCCACTCCAACTGGCCGGTCAAGCTGGCAGAACACAGGGTGAGATCCACACAGCTTCTATTATGGCCAGGTCTAGGTAGGCGGGTGAAGGAACCATCGTTGACAACACATAAACCCAAGTCGTCCAACAGATCAACCAGTTCAGACCCTGCATTATCACAATGGTCAGATCCCCACAGAGGATGATGGCAATTAAAGTCGCCAAGAAATATTACTGGTATAAAGGAAGAACATAGAGTACGAATATACTGAAAACATGAGGAATTGGGAGAGGGAATATAAACAGATATAAAATTAATGCCACAGATATTTACGCCTACAGCATTAATTTCATCTCCGTGAGGAGGCAGGGATAGAGGAGAAAACGAAAGAACATTATTCACTAGTACAGCAGCTCCGCCATAACCGTCAGATCGGTCATCCCGGAGCGTGCTATAACCAGAAAAGTTAAAATTGAGATGTGGCTTTAGCCACGTCTCAGATAATGCAAATAGAGCAGGATTGTAACGGTTAATAATGTGGGCAATTTCATGTTTTTTGGGAAGGGAGCTCCTGGTGTTCCACTGCAGAAGATGGAATGTGACGGGATTGAATGGATTTGACTAGGTTATCGGCAACGTGGTCTGGTAAAGGGTAGGTGGAAAGTAAGGAGGAAAGTAAACGGATTATTGACTGAATGGTGTGTGTGTACTCATTCTGAGTTGGGGGGTGTTCACTTATAGCACAGCCATTAGGAGAAGGGGGGAAAGAGTAACTATTAATAATGTCCTGGTGGGCCTTACGGTCATAGCCAGGGTGAAGGGGAGCATGAGTTTTTGGGCGGGACACAGTGGTTTTTCTATAGGAGGTAGAGGTGGAAGGTTGGGAATGGGAAATGTAATTAGGAGGAGGGGGGCGTGGAGGGCGTGGCTCATGTATAAGGGCCTGGTGAATGGTCTGTAGAGGAGAAGCTGATGCCATGACATCTGCAAAGGAACGGTAGGAGGGAGCGTGGATTCTGGCTGCTTCAGAATACGAAATATTATCCTTTGCCATAGAGGCCTTGATATTCCTCTGTCGCATGTATTCCGGGCAATGTCGGCTATTTGCGGGGTGAGCACCCGTACAATAGAAGCACTTAGGCTCCTCTATGGAACAACCATCCCCAAAGTGATCCCCGCCACAACGGAAACATCGTGGCTTGGATCGGCAATGAGTCCGGGTATGTCCATATTTACAACACCCATAACACTGGACAGTGGGAAAGTTATAAGTCTCTACTGGAAGGGAATTAAAGCAGCAAAAAACTCGTTCAGGAAGGACCTGACCATCAAAAGTGAGAACAACACTGGTTGTATGGACCCATTCTGCCTTACCTTCACTAACAACCCTACGGTTAAGTCTCCTCACCTTCAATATCTTACCAAGTGGGGACTTCAGGTTGTCCATGACCTCTAAATCGGTCCAATCACTTGGGATACCCTTCACTACACCCATCCTGGTGATATTGAAAGTGGGGATCAGAGTAGAGTACCCCCTGTCTTTAACGGATGAGTTGTCAATAAAGGCATTGGCATCCTCAGGACCCTTAAATTCAAGGGAAACCCTATTTCTACCTATTCTCTTAATACCTCCCAGTTTTATGTTTTTAATATTTAGGCTCTGCATCAATTTACCAAAAATAATAGGATTGAGGGTAGTACCCGAAGTTGGACAAGACTCGATAAGTGACGCATGAACTAAATACGGTTCCTTATCTAAATTGGAGTACTTGGATCGTGAAATCAACGATGGGGCTGTGACACGATCGCGTTTGGATGCAGAAGCATTCACGTCCATGACGCCTGCGGAGTCGTTTGAGTCGCTGTTTGGTTGTGAACGCTTTCTTTTTTGGGATGCAACTTCCGTTTCCATTGTCTCAAATTGAGACAATGGAGCGGTTAAAACCGGTGAGTGTTCAAAGAAATCCAATGATTGCAGGTGGTTCGTATGCGAGGGATCTGGAGGGCGGCCCGGAGGCCGATCTTCATCCTCCATTATCACTCGGCATACGCCGCGGGAAAATATTAAAAAAAAACTTACCTAATGCAACTTAGGATACAACAAACACAAAAATAAATACGAAACAAGCACAAACACGTAAAAGACACACAAAAACTACCAAAAAAAGCCCTAAGGTAGCCAAAAAGCTATATTAAAAACAACTCCACATGTGTTCACCACCAACCTCGACCAGCGCTCCCAGTTCAGACGTAAGTTTCCTCGATAGTACGGACGCCAGCACATCCACCTACCACAATCTGTCAGATTTCTTTAATAGATTTTCAACTTTATCACGAAAGCATAAGGTTCAAAGTTGATTGGAAAAATCTGACAGATTGTGGTAGGTTGATGTGCTGGCGTCTGTACATACAAATCCGTTAAGGTGGAGTCTGTTATAAGCTCCACGGAGTTGATCCGCGAGAAATATTCACCAGATTAGTTCCCGAAGGTCCCCGAGGTCGTCGATGACTATAATATTAATAGGTATTATTAGGTATGGTGTTAATGCAAAGATGGCGGTTTCTTAACCGTGACGACGGCGACGAACATTAGTTTGGAATTAAGTTAAGAATGCAATAATGTTAAAAATATTTTATGTTATCACTAGCACGAGGCTATACCTACCTCGTACTATTGCAGTAACTGAAGAATTACGGAGTGGCTATAAATACACCAATTGGACGTGGCATCAGCAGATTTAGAGATGATATCTTCCCGTCAACGAACAAGCTGAAGAAGCTGCCGTCTCGAAGAGCATGCGTGTGTCGCATGTATCGTCGGGACGTACACACTCAGCATCCAAAATGGACCAGGATTTTGCATCGTATAAATAAAACAATTAACATTAAATTTTTCTTATTTCCTTTTTAAAACTGATCACTTACATGCAATCGTGTTTAGTTTTCTTTGTTAATAGACTTGAAAAAATAAAAGTCTGGCAATACGCAACAATTTTATGGGTATGTTAAAATGAGAAAAAGTATATTTACCCAAACGTCGCGGCGTTGCTCGGTACGTTCTGGGTTTACCCTGGGGCCGTGTTATGACTTGTTAGAGCTATCATTGTTTTAGTGCGAAAGAGAAAGTAGAAAAATAACAATACCCCTATTTCACAACGAAACATTAACACAGTTTCACACAATTCATGCTACTTGGTCAATGCACAGTTTAATTTCAGGAGGATAGGGAGCAGGATCCTCGACACCAATGTAGTGCCAAACTTGGTGTCTTGGCAATGTACGACAGTACGACCGATCACGAGTCTTGAGGAATCCTGAGATTATGGTCAATTTGTATGTAGGTACCTAAGAGCTCAACTGTGACTAATGAGACACAATAACTTTTTCTATTGTTATGTATCAAATTTTGATTTTCCCACAGTATTATAATTTAGTACAAATTAAGTAAAATACCACAAAAATAAGCAAAACAGCTTCCTAGTGCACGCTACTAATAATTATATACAGGGTCAATTTAAATTTTGTAGCGAAACTCCACAAACGTTATGTGGGTATCGCTATCTAAACACAAACACAAAAAATAAATTAATTTGATGGTTTTTGTGGGGTCATCGACCGCAGGTAAAATCTGTTTTCTTTAGTGTAAACTGCACAGGCGTGATGGGTGTCGATATGTCAACACGATAAAACAAGAAAGATTTCTCAGCATTATACTTCAAGTAACAACACAAACAGCGGTCGTAGGACCCCAAAAAAGAAACATCGAATCTTTATTAGTACTGTTTTCACGACTGCAAAGTTTCGCTAGCTAATTAAATTGACCCTGTATACTAAACGTCGAAGATTAGAAAACTTGAATCATTAAAAACTAATAAGTATCACATTAATATATAATAGTCTTATCGATGTTGACCTTACTACATTTATAAAGATTAAAACACAAATGAGTAAACAGTTCGCGAGGCATCGTTGACGAGGCACTATCGTTTCTATATAGCCGGAAGAATGCTTCAGCACATTTTATTTTTAAATGCCTTTTGTGTGTTTTTCGCGGCAAGTTTAAATGTTGTTATTCCTGGGCCTAAATATCCGCCCACAAAGGGGGCAATATGGCCAAGACCACATGAACAAATAAAATCGGAAAGTTATTTTAAATTCACACCGGCTACTTTTACTATTACGGTAAGTTTCAAGAAGCTAAGTAGCATTTTTGATTTTTGTCATCTTCATTATTATTGGCAGCCTTGTTCCACCTACTGCACTGTTGAGTTTAGGCCTCCTCGTCTGTGCGAGTCTCATTCAGATCTTCCCCGCGACTTTTGTAATTGTAATAATAAAAAAAACACCGATTTTAAATCATATTTCACTAGTAAAATACCTGAACCTTACAAACTAAAAGTTACTAGGCTTGTAGTTATAGTAAAAGTTTGTGTTATTTGTATTCCGTACATCACAGCTATAATAAGCATCAGGATACCTATCAATACCGAGATATGTATGTAGGTATGAGTCCTAGAGATTACCTTCACCCTGACGTGAACCTAAAACTATTAGTTTAGGTTCAGTTTGGTCAGTTCATTAGCAGCCAGGTCATACTTGTAACAGGAAGAAAAAAAAAGGATTTTTGTCTAAAATGATGCACAGATCGAGCGCCTTATTTTGTTGACCTTCAGATGGCCGGTCCGGTGGCAAAAAGTTACAAGAAATATTTGTTGTAGAAATATGTGTTGTTATTTGAATAAATATATGCGATACATACTTAATTAAAAAAAACGGCGATTTACCACATGTACGCAATAAAGTATTAAAATATCAATTTCTAACAGGAAAAAGGACAAACATGTGATATATTAAAAAAGGCAATAGAACGTTATAATAATGCATTGAAGAACACGTATCTAATAGCAGAAAGACATTCAGAGAAGCTTACAAATCATCTCGCTGATAGCACCGATACTGATGTCAATTATAAGGGAACGTTGCAAGAACTGCAAATTAACCTGAGTGCACCATGCGAAACTTACCCGCACTTGGATATGGACGAGAAATGTGAGTTTTAAGACAAAACGGTTTTATTTTAATACGTTGTCCGAACTTTTGTAATCACTACTGCATGTGGTGCGTTTACTGAAACAAATTCGGTGAACAGCCTATCCATGACCCAGCTCATGTTTTTCTGTTTTGGTCAGCTCGTAACATCTTTTGTAGCATTCTAATCATATATTATTTTGTTTGCATGCAGCTGAGATGAGAATGCTAAAAGAATAAGAAATGAGCATAAGAGGAAGTTTGAAATTGGCACTGGTAACTGAAAAGTTGTGTGGAAATCGGTTGTCATGATATGGGCATGTGATACTGAGGAATGAGGAAAATGACGTGAGGAAAGTTTTGAGTATGAACGTCGATGGCTATAAGAGTAGGGGAAGACCACAGAAACGATGGATTGACTGTGTGAATGATGATATGGTTAGAAAGGGTTATTACCGAGATGACGCAGAAGTATGGAAGAAAAATAATTGTTGCGCCGACTCCAAATAAATTGGCATAAGGGTTAGAGAATGATAGTTATTTTTTTTATAAGGCATACATGCGTGCTTCTAGTTTAGGTAGTCGGGTAGGTATTAAAGTTTCTGATTAGACTGACTAATCTCTTACGACGACCTAAGCTAATTCTTGTTTAAGACGATCAGCAATCACCTTGACAATAATATGTTGAATGATTGTAATTATAAACATAATGTATCCAAAAATCTGTTTACATTTGCACAAGAACAACGAGATTGTTGGTGGTCATTGATAAGAAATGGCATAGTGACCCCCATTGCAAGAGATAAACTTTCAATTTGCAACAATATGCTTTCAATTATAATACTTATTATGAATTGATTGTGTATTTGAATACTTGGTAATTTAATTAACATACAACATAACATCACGTCTATTTTCCCCGAAGGGTTAGGCAGAGGTGTACCTAACTAAATGAATAAACGTATTTTCTTTCTTTCTTTCTAATTATGAATTGAAAGCATATTGTTGTTGTAAACAACGGCGGGTCTTAGAATATAAAACATCAACAAAACATATGTTTTTTTTTGGCTTATTTTGATTACGTTATAATTATTAAATTCTAGTGTTCTCATCATTTTAAAAGCTAACAGTCTCAAAATAAATAATAATAATAATAATAATTTTATTCAAAAAACATAAGGTATGGTGTTAAATACAGTTTTCTTAAATCTATGTTAAATTCACACATAATTTTGAGCCTGAACTAGGAAAACCTGTGTTTCAGGCGATTTGAGGTAACATTAATTTATAAAATAATCACATTATTGGCATATTAATCTTATCTATGTAAAAGGTGTATAAAATTATAGTACTTATACTAACTTAAAACTTAGCTAACTAATTAAAAATAAACAATGAGCAATCTTTACTTTAGCACAATTAATAACTTCTTTAATTAAAATAATAATTCTTCTTCTTAAATAAAATTAAACTAAATTAAATTATATAATTTGATTATTTTTCCGGAGTAAATATCACACAGTGAGTCAGACATAACTCAAATTCAAAGCATTTATTTCAATTAAACCATTTACAGGCACTTTTGAATTGTCAAGAAGTCGGTCAGTCAGAAAATATGAAGCTAGTTGCCCATTGCAAAGCGTAGGTACCTATGGAGAAGAACGGGCAAGAAACTCCATGGACACTCTTTTAAAATTATATTTTACAAAAATATTAGTTGCATCATTACTTTTGATTTTAAAATTATATAATGTGAGAACGATGTAAAAAATTAAGAAAGACGTACGCGTTAAAAGCGTCCAGAGTACAACAAATAGTACTTAACAAACAACAATCCAAAAATAAAATAATTAAAAATAAGCCGCATATCTAATCAAAACATCCATAGGTATCAAACTGCAGTCAGCATCATCTCTACATATTTAAACCAGTTACATAACAATCAACCTTGTCTAAGGTTATATCAACATAGGTCAAGATTTGTATTACATAAATACTAAGTTTTTGATTTTAGACAGCCTTGAAGTCGCGGCGGTGTCAACACTCAACAGTGACTCCGTATGGGGCGTTCTCAGAGGACTCGAGAGTTTTGCACAATTGTTCTATATCTCTGATGGATACAAAGTAAGACTCGGAGCCGGATTTCATATGTAGTCAATACGACAAAGTTTTCTTTATAAGGTTCTTCTTAAGGAGGATGCGCTAGGTAGCCCTTGAATTTCCAATTTTCTTACTTTTTTGTGCAACCTGACACTGCTGGTTGTATGTTGAACAAAATATGATTCGGGAGCGTAACAAGGCATATTTGTTACGCTCACGAATCATATTGTAATCGACATTCAATATGTCACTCAACACTTCACGGACGAATTCTCAGCATTAGTTCTCAAAACCAAACACTAATTAAAAGTCTGATTTACAGAACGTATTCATCAACACAACACAAATCGTTGATTACCCTAAATACGCCCACCGAGGACTTCTTATTGACACCTCAAGACATTACCTCTCTGTATCAACTATACTCAAAACGTTGGATGCCTTGGAGATGAACAAGATGAATGTTTTACATTGGCACATTGTCGATGACCAGAGTTTCCCCTATCAGAGCGAGGTCTTCCCTCAGTTGAGGTAATAATATTGTTTCATCATTATCATAGCAGCGGGGTAATTGCGTAACACACTATCAATAAGAATGGCTTTCATTTTGAAAGTTCAACAACATTCATTGCGTTATTTACGTTGTGGAGCAGACAAATTTTTCGAACATATGCAGCAATGGATTAGCAATATCCTTCAAAATGGTACAAATTGTAGTTGATAATGTGTTACGTAATTACATAGGGTGCTGAAATTGATAACTTATATCATACTCTTTATCACTCACAGTTCGCCGTTTACAATTACCGCAGTCAGAAAGTGACTACGAAAAGTTCAGTAACAGCTTACTCTTTTTTTTTACTTTTTTTTAGGCAAAAGCCTAAAAAAACGTAAAAAAAGCCTACTCTTGCTCATTTTTATTTCCATCCATGGCTGCACAATACTCATTCCACTTCATTTTATTTACAGTCAAGCTGCATACGATCCTACAATGATATACACTGCAACGGACATCGAACAAATTGTGAACTACGCGAGATATAGAGGCATACGCGTCCTACCTGAATTTGACGTGCCAGGTACTTTTAATATTCACGTATTTTTCAAGTTATAATTGCTAACGCCTAGATGTGTTTTATTTGTATTAAAGGCCAGTGTGTCTTATTACCCTTATTGCCCTTATTACCCCATAGCACCAATTTATAAATTGTAGGGTAATAAATAAGCAAAAAACTGTCTGTGTGGTTTTGGGTCCACAGATTTATCTTAATAATTATGAACTGGTGGGAGAAGACACGTAATAATCGTGTAAATCAATTACAAAAAATATTTTCTTTAAGGCCACACTAGTTCCTGGGGCATTGCGTACCCGAACATCCTGACAACATGCTACAGGCATGACCAAAGTATCGGCTTGGGGCCGATGGATCCAACGAATGATATGACTTACCAAGTTATTAATGACTTGTTCCGTGAGGTGCAGGGACGATTCCCAGATAAGTATTTACATGTCGGTGGTGATGAGGTCGAACTGGACTGCTGGTAAGTGCCACATCGCTTTAAAAATAATTTTTGTGGTAGTGGAGTACTAACTGGCTGGCTGGTGGTAACCAAGTGTACAAATACACCGTGAATATGTGCGTGAAGTAGAGTAGCGACTCACACACTTGTCTCGAACGGTACCTTGGTTACCACAAGTAAAGCGCGCGTCGCTTCGTGGGATAAAATACTGTTATAGGAGTACGTACTAGCGTCCGTACCCACTTAATTATAAATTTTGTAATCTTTTCAGGAGCTCAAATGCGATGATTACGAAATTTATGGAGGAGCATAATATGACCCATACTAGCGAGCTACATTCACTGTTTATGAGCAAAGTTATACCACTGCTGGGTGACAGGGCGAAACCTATCGTGTGGCAAGTAAGTGTTGTTGCTAAACTTACTTTAACGTAATTAATCATTAATCTTTAAAACTGCCTATCTTACCCTATCTTAACGCTGATTTTGTTGAGATTTCTTGGACAACAACGACGTTCTAATTTACGGCAGAACGAAAAAAATTGTCATGATTATTGTAATTTTCGCCTCTGTTTGCATGTTTTTTGGTAATTCTCTTTTCCTTTGTAAAGTATCACTACTACAGTATTATCAGATGGAAATACTTAATTCAAATCTAGTCTATTTGATAATAAGTAATATTAAATATTTATGCTTGTTGTTTGAACAATATAATTGAATTTCAGGAAGTCTTTGATGAAGGTGTATCTCTGCCAAGCGGCACTATTGTGCAAGTGTGGAAAAATACAGACGCCAAGGAAATGCACGATGTGAGTTAAATTACTTGTGCAATATTTCCATCCAATTCAAATATTTGTACATAGTATACCTAAGTAGATTAGTCTTCGTGATAATTCTGACTTTACCTAAAATCGCTTTACAGATCCTGGAAGCCGGTCACAAAGTCATTTATTCTTCTTCGTGGTACTTAGATCATATCAGTGGAGGAGGAGACTGGTATAAATACTACGAAGTTGATCCTCGAGAAATAGTCTCTGGATTTTTCCGAGTACCAAAGGAGAGCGACATTCTGGGAGGCGAGGCTTGTATGTGGGCCGAAGTTGTCGACAACAATAATATGATAAGCAGGTAGGTTGTTTATGCAAAGATGGCGGTACCATCATAAGTTCGAAGACCTTTAAAATGTATGCTATAATGCAAATTACAAAAATATTTTTATGTTATCAGAGTATGGCCTCGTGCAAGCGCAGTAGCTGAAGCACTATGGAGCGGCTACACCGATACAATGAGGTTGCATATGGATATGCAGACGTATCAGTCCTATATCGACCGAAAACATGAAGCCAGCTGCCGACTCGAAGAACATGTCTGTCGCATGAATCGTCGCGACATACACGCTCAGCCTCCAAATGGACCAGGATTTTGCATTGTATGAGTGAAACCAGTCTTGTAATGTCTTTTATTGCAAGATATGGAATATAAAACTGATCACGTGCATATCATTGTATAGTATTCTTTTTTTAATAAAACGAAAATAAAATGCTGTTTACATTACTTAACATTACCTCCCAATTTTCATAGATTGGTACATTAACATAGGAAATGAGAAAACATACCCATACATTCTGCCCCTGGGGCGGAGATAATTTACTTGTTAAATCCATTACTGTAAACAAATGGATCTAATGTCATCGAGAAGGAGATGGAGTTCAAGAAAAAATATTAATTACTCCTATTGCGCATCGGACAATAATGGCTTTATCACAGGATACCAATAGGGTTTACACAGTTTGCCATTTCAGGAGGATAGTTAGCACGCTCCTTGAAAATAATGCGATTCAGATATATATTTTACCATCGCTCAAAACAATGGTCATTCTTGAGTAATTCCATTGTAGTCACAGCTCTTAGCATACTTTGGATCGATGTGAGTACCTACCCATATTATAGACAACAATCTCTTGGAACAATAGCGCAAGCGCTTAGGTGCTTCTTGAACACATCATTATAGCGGCGATGTTGACCACCATACTTCCGTTTACCTTCCGCCACCTCAGAGTTGGAGACCACTTTGGGCAAACGGTGGTACTCCGTGAGAAGGAAAAGTCCACACCACATGAGTTGACGCTGTATAAGTAAAGCCTCCATGCCATACCTACATGGTAGAACGGCGCAGGACCTAAGCTCTCGTATACCTGTAACTTTAACTCTGCCGACCAACTCTTTGCATTAGTTGTGACCGGGTATTTAAGACAACCTTTGGTTTGACGAGTCATATAGGTAATCATTTTAAAGGGTCGCCATTTCTAAATCGATAAAGACTATATCATCATCATCTGCCTCTGTAAAAAGACAACAATAACAAATTATTTTATGAGCGCTCACTAATGGACTAAATGATAGGTAGGGACGCACGCACATCAAGCTACGCGAAGCTGTCAAATTTCTTTAATAGATTTTCAACTTTATCGCCAAAGCATAAGATTCAAAGTTGATTGGGAAAATTGACAGTTTCGGCCTTTCGGGTAGCTTGATGTGCTGGCGTCTCGTCTGTACAATTCAGCACCGTTTTTTTTGGTGATCTGGTGATCTACTGGCAAAGAATGACCAGCGCTTTTTTAGGGTTCTGTATCAAAATGGTAACAACCCAAGTAACATTTTAAACTGTATAAAAGCTGTATTATGGACTATTTGTTTACTGCAGGCTGTTAAACGTGCTGTATAAAGACTGTATAGCAAGCTATACAGCCCTTGTAACTCTGAAATGGGCCCCAAAATTATACAGCTTTAAGTGTAGATTTAGCTGTATAACAGCTGCATAATAGCTGTACTATTTGGCTGGCTAAGATACTATTTAGATACTTTTATACAGCTTCCATTCTCTAATTTTCTTTTTTATTCTTTTATACAGACTCAGGCTTGTGAAAATCTTAATAAAGGAATAAATATATTATAACTGTGTTCGTGGTTGAATTCATTCTCCATTTTATTTACTATGTGCCATATCTGAAGATAAGTGAAAAAATATTTAATAACCAAGTGGTAAGTACTCTTTCCTGTTTATCGTTGTTGTTATGCTTGCGACTGATATTTTTATGTGAGTATGTATACTAGTTTTAAGCTCAAAACTCACGCCCCTTCGAAATAAGGAATATACATACATTTTTTCTGTAACAACAAATATGTGATCAAATCTGAAAACAGTTTTAAGAGTAACCCGGACTGTTCTATTGATAGTAAACGTAATTGTGTGTACTATACAGTTAAAATCTTTTGTAATTTTGTACTGAAATTTCAAAAACAAACAAAAAAATATCTCGTAAAATTGCAATGCAACTTATAAATTATTATAAAATGGCGTCCTTAGTTTATACAGCTCTTGCTCTTCTAGTACCCCTTAATACAGCTTTTTGCATAACAGAGTCGTTATTTAAGAACGTATCTCAGCCTAAAGAGTAACATTGTCTGTACATTAGTATTTAAGTACTGTAGAAGCTGCCTTAAATTCTTATTCATATTTATTAATACAGTTAATTAGGGTTCAGTTGAAAATATAGAAAACCTCATTATGATCCAAGGCCCGTAAGGCGGTGAGCAAGGAATCGGATAATAATTTACCAAATAGTAGTTACTGATAGCGAAAAGAAACAATGTATTGTTTTTATTTATAGAGATGTATTGTATCTAATTTAAATACTGAAGCAAACACTACAGAGTGCAACAGTTTAATGTATTTTTATTTTATATATATTGTATCTTAACTCTTGTTCACTTAACAAATTGGCAACTGATCAAAATTATGACTCCGTGTTGTTATTAGTTGTATCCAATAAATAGACTGATTTTAGGTTATATTAGTTTCAAAATAATCGATAAGCTGGATAATTGTGTATGCCAACACTATAATAATAACTTTAATCTTCTAAAACACGAAAAACTGTAAAAAGGGAAAAATGTACGCCAATCGCATAAGGCTTTAAAAAGGAGTAAATCTAAACTCTTCTACATGAGACAGAATTGAATTAAACTATTATAAAGGGAACTGCTTGCTAAGAGTATCCTAGATTTCCGTTGTACAGCTATTATCAAGCTTAACTTGAAGGCTGAACAATAGAGTAATTTTACACCAATATTCAGGCTATAACAATATTTAATGCTCTTGTGCAGAAGTAGGTTATATAAAAGTATAATTTGAGAGCAGTATACAGTTATTGTCTTATAAAGTTGCTGAACGCAGTTTTTTACGCCGCGGTCTGTATGTTAGCATTTTCCAATGCTATTTAAAAGCTAAAGGTAAAAATTTAGGCTCTATACAGCCGTTAATCAGCTATACTGTATACAGTTGTACAGTTATACTAAAGTACAGTCCTATACATATTTTTACACTCTTGTACATCATTTATTAAGCTTATAGCTGGTAATGCGCTGGTAAATATAATATTTTTCCGCTTAAATGTTACTTGGGAAGGAACCCTTTTGGTGCGACTCAGTCTGTCTGTCTATCCGTCTGTCACAGCTGGATATCTCAAGAACTACTAATGCTATCAACTTGAAATTTAGAATAGTTTTAGATGACGTTTGCCCAACTATATTGCAAATAAGAAATATCGGAAGTTTGCATAGAGAAAAATCTGAAATTATTCTATGTGATGGAAGTTTATATAAAGATTACAGGAAAAATAAAACGATGTCTCTAAATAGCACATTTTTTCAGAAATCATCAACAAAATTAAATTAGTTTTACTATCGGTCAAGAGATGGCGCTGTCCTAAAACTGCAATATTTTACACCGCAGAGTGCAGTGTTAAAATTCTCTCACGAATATATTAGGTAGGTAGGTATCAACCTAACAGAACAGTAGCCTTTTTGACAGACTTATCAGTGGCAGCAGCCACTGAGAAGTCTGTCAAAATAATTGTGATCTTTCTCTTTACAATAAGGTTGCTGCTCAGAGGTTGCTACTGTGAACGGACTGTATGCCTTTATCCACGAAACGAAAACAAACCAGTAAAGTGCGTATCGGACCACGCACAATGAAGGTTTTGTAGTTGCGATGAATTTATCCGATTGATGATAAACATATAATTATTGATATGTTTTGTCTAAAAGATATTATATTATTTTTTTATTTTACTATTTATGTACACACATATATAAACAGATACGAAATAATCAGAGCAGAAAAATAGGTACAAAGGTGATGCTTATTTCATAAGAAATCTCTTCCAGCATACCTGCGATAGGACAATAAATAGAGAGATGTAGACAGCGTGTGAAAGTGTAAATTATTATAAAAATTGACGTGCGAAATGTATCCACATTTCGCGGGTGTATTAAAGTACACCCGTACTTTAATACACTTAACCCTTCGTCGAATACAGGCGTGATGTGATGTCCAATAATACAATAACAACTTGTTGTCAACCTTCGACGTATAGCTGGGAGCTGTAGATTTCAAAAAAGAAAAAAGTCAAAAAATATCTCCACACCTAATAACTGACGAGTGTTACAGATGATCCAGAAGCTTAAATACAATAAGTGGACTAAAAGACGGAAATTAATAATTCAAAATATAACTTGAACCTCTCAAAGACCGCAAAAACATTAGTGATTTTTACCATGATAACCGAGCTTGGAAAAGACAAGAAAACCTCTTTAAATAGTGACTTATGTTTGTACGCACGATGCCCTATCAAGCTATATATATTTCCGATATAAGCTGACTTCTCATTGTATGAAAAACCTACACAATGCGAAGTCAGCTAAAACTGGGGGTCTACTCCGAAGTGGTAAATTTATCGTATCGGCCGAATGTTCGGTCATTTCCTACTACGAAGTTCATTCTATTAGGTTCGGTCGGTTCCGATCCGACTGAACTTCATTCTGACACTTGTTGTATCGTAAACCCTACTCTGAACGAGAAAAGACAGACCGATAATTTGAGTTTGACAAGAGTTACATCGTGAAATTAATGTCAAAATACACGACAGCAAAGTAGCTACCTTTTGAGTATCGTAAACTTATCGAATTTAATGAATTATTACAATTTTATTGAGTTATGTATTTGTTTAAAGTGTTAAAGTGAATGTACTATACTTAAAATTGTAGCGAAATGGCAGTACGTATGCTTTTGGAGGAAGAGGCTCTCAGAGAAGAGCGTTTGGAGCGTAGAAGGAATTGCAGATGACTTCATGACTCCTTCAATACCAATTTAGTACCCGACCTTGAGTTTATAGCTAATTACAAACTCAGTCGATCACTTTGCCAGGACATAGTGCCCCTGTTACCCCGAAAGCCTAATAGCCATGCAATTGAGCCTGCTACAAAGCTACAAACGTAGACGTAAGATCTAAGTTTTCCACAGCAGTCCTCTCACTATATAAAAATATTTTGTTTAATTTGATGACGTCTATCTGTTTGTAATTAGTTTATCTAGCTTAGTTTTATTATTAGTTTTCATATTCTAATCCAATATCACTGTAAGTTTGTAAGGATTTTTTTGGAATATGTAGATACTTACCTAAGGATTGTTATAATTACGTAACTTGAAATTGTGATTTTTTGTTTATGTAAATATTGAAATAAATTTGGTCTCAAATGATAGAGTTATGTATAAAACTAATATTCCAATTGGATTTATGTAAATCGGACTACGCATTCGGAAGATATTAAAAGATTTGTATATGGAAAACGATTTTTTTTATTGTAAACAGCGTGCGCGCTCCTCCATTGAACGCATATTTGGGATAGTCAAGAGTTGATGGAAGTGTTTCTTGGCAGCGAGGCAGGTGCACTAGGATGCAGATAGAGCAGGCAGAATCATCTTACCCTGCTGTGTTGTGCATATAATAATGTACATTGTGCATAAGGGCCGGAGTGAGTGCTCCGGAGTTAACCCAAGATGATTTAGAATCGGAGAACTCCCGGAAGGTGACATATCAGCCTGCTACATTTGCCACAGATGCTTTGAGGAGGGTAAAAAGAGAGAGGGAAATACTGATACAATCATTAGAAAATAATTAATAAAATATATTTTTTACAATACTAAACAACTAGAACTAATCTTCAATTTGTTACAAGTACCTACAATTAAAAATAATATAGCATTCAGCGTGATGCAAATTTCTTCCCACAGTCGATGATTCAGCGTACGACTGTCGATGCTCCTCAAGTTGCCTTGGCCCAAATCTCGATGAGGAGAGCATCAATTTGTGCCGCTGTCGATCTGGACATGGTGACTTGTTCTTACAGAATGTTTATTCATAACTTTCATTTCCAAACTTCCGAATCACGAACATGAGAAAACGATAAACCCAAGAGGCACTTTATCACGTATAAAGTGAATAATTTATGTAGTTTATAGTATATTTAGCTTGTTTTTTGTATACATCTCATAACTTGACTTTAACACTACACTTCAGTCAGCACTTGATGTTAAACGACCGAAATACGGTTATCGCTATAGCGATAGCGACAGATGAGATTTGGTTTGAGTTTAAAAGTACTTTTTCTCAATTTTGTAATAATAAAATCACAATCTCTCCCCTTGTTTGTTTACTTGTCATCCTTTGACGTTTATCCTTTTTTTTATTTTGACAATCGGCAAAGCAATATGGTTGCCAGCAACAAATATATTATTTTTTTCGAGAAATATTACAATGTTCTTAGGTATAAATATTGAATTAAAAGAAAAGTTCTATTTTATTACTATAAAAATATTATTACTCTGTAATTCAACAGTTTAATTATATCGAAATGAGTATTAATGACTAATAAAAACATATCGATAAAACGTTCACCTCTGGCACTACATTTCGTTCGGTCCGACACTCTTTTCGAACATTGACTATGGTCCCGACCAAACTCAGCCAATCCGAACATTTTTCGTAGTAGGACAACAATATTCGGTTCGGTGGTGTGTCGGATCGTTCCGATCATTCGAATGTGTCACTTCGGAGTAGACCCCCTGGATAGTTTGATATGTCGCCGTGTGTACTGAGCTCTTTCGTTGTTACCTTTTAAGAATTCAAAGAATACCGGTTTTCGAAATACTAAAATGTTACATCACTACCCCTGTCGCTTGTGTTGCTGTGAAAAAAAATTAAAAATAGATTATCTGTGCAGATTTGCAGAATTCTATTGACGTTTCATTTTGGGGGCGGGTATCGTCACTACTATTGCACCGAATTTTAATCAAAATGAGATAATTTAGCATTTTACATTAGTTCAGATCTATTAAAATAATTCACAAAACTAATGTTACTATCTGCAGTACCGTAGGTGAGTTTAATGACGTTGGCGTTTCTCTATAATCGGTATCAAATCTGGTGTTTTATTGGCCGTATCCTGTCCTATTGATTCATAATCAGCCCAATTTCTTCGAGTACTATCTCAGCGTTTGCACTGTTGAGATTTGACGTGTAATATGAATTAACATTTGCGGGTAGATTTTGGCAGATCACCAGACCGAAAAATCATTACGTTGGTTTTCGGCCAGGGATATGAATTGATGTGGAGAAGTGCAGCTGGATCTAAAAAGGGGCTGTGCATGTTTCCAGGTCTAAATCAAGATGATTGGGGGCCTGTTCGTGTACAACCACAAGGGCGAAGTCCTGATCTCGCGGGTCTACCGCGACGATATAGGGCGGAATGCCGTGGACGCGTTTCGAGTGAATGTTATCCATGCGAGGCAGCAAGTGCGCTCGCCCGTCACCAACATTGCCAGAACTTCCTTCTTTCACATCAAGGTAAGTGATGCAAGTTGGCATGGTCTATCACTGAAGTACTTATAAGATAGAAATGCACTTTCAGTAACTAAGCAAAATCATGTAGCCACAACAGAAAACAACTGGAAAAAAAGATTTAAGTTTTCATAGTTTGCAATAAGAAATGCTAAGAAAAGGGGGCGTTGTTTTTTACTATTATCTATTAACCTTTACATAATTATTATCTCTAAAAATAATATAAAAAATATTTTAGTATATACAGGTGAATTTTCCATGTGGGTGTGAATGGCCAAATCTAATACTATGAGGAATAGCAAAAAGTACAAGGAGTTGTGGGCTTGATTTTGGTGAAAACTAAAACTGCATCATTGCATTTTTGAGAAATCAATATTTCTAGCCAGGAATTGAACCCCTTGATTTTGAAAAAAAAAACCCATTATTATTACACCATTTGATAGTGTCGCTGATAAGGATCGAGTTCTGGGAAGTAATGAGATACGGGAAAGTAAAGGAAAGAGCTCATTTTTAAAAAAATACTTTTTTTATATTTTTCTTATGCCCTAGAGCTACCTATTAGGTAAACTTTAACTGATTAATTGTTCAAAATGATGACCATTGGTTTCAATACATAGCTGGATTTGACGTCTCAAGGATTGTACTGCATTTAAAATTTGAATTTAGAACATAATGTTGTGAAGGTTACTGCGCTGCGGGTGTATCGAGCATCATTTTGAACAAGGTACAGGTAATGTCTTGTATCGGTATGAATACTTTAAAATAAGAAGCAGTTTATTAAAATCCATCATTTTCCTTAAGTTTGCCATATGTCATTACTTCCCAGAATTTGATCCTTAAATGATGATGATTGATGATTAGGGGACTCCCTTTTCCGCACTTAGACTCCCATTCGGTCCGTTGTGCGTGGAGACCAGGAGACACTGGCTAACCGAGCCAGCCTAGCTCCGCCCAAAAGCACAGAAGCTTCTTGGGAGCTTCACAGGCTTCGCAGAGCGACCTCATTGTTCCGAGGATTTCTGCATGTTGAGAAGCCACAGCTCGCAATCCAGGATGACATGGAATTTGATCCTTATTAGGGACACTATCGAGTGGTGTAATAATATAGTGTGTGTTTTTGTAATCAAAATTAACCCATTAGTGCATAAAGTTTATTTCTGCCTTTTTCATTATAATAACTATTAGATATTATCATTTAGAGTATCTTTGACGATTATATGATATAAAATAATTTGTTTTTATGATAGTTCAGATTTTATAGCCCGTCCGATAAATCGGACGCTATGCAGGGCGGACACAATTGACGTTAAAGATAGATTGCAATAAAAATACGGATTGTATGTGAACATTTATTGTAGAAAACAAAAGAAAAGAACTATATTTTAATTTATGACGTGATATGCCATATGGCATTTCGGATGAAGGCCCACGTCACATTTCTGACGTTGAAATTTACTTTTCCCTCCACATTGGTTTGCACACCGCCGTTCGGTATTTATTGGGACCAGCCAATAATCTCTACCGTCGTATCTCATTGTAGACAATGGTTTGGCAATCTTGCGTCCTTGATGTGGCGGTGTCCCATGAGTAGCAAGTAAGCTTCTTGCTATAAAGCGTCGAAAAGCGAACAAGGACTCAGTGTCCTTTGTACACCCATTCTTCCGAGCGAGTAACCAGCCATTTACTACTGAGACGTCTACAAAATATGCAAAAATGGGCCATGACGAACAATTATTATTCAACGTCGATTGCGTATTTGACCCGAGGGCTGTGGACGTCGATGGAGTAGAAACAGTGCCATCACCTCGAAAACGTCGCAATTCGCAGCCTGCTTGCAGCAATCTGCGTCCTAAATGATTTAGGTTCGCACCACGCTCCTCATCGGACTTGTCACTGTCTTCATCAGTAACTTGATTTGCATCCTCAATAGGGGGTTCGACATAAATTATATTTTCGGTATAATTATCATCATCGTCACACTCCAAAGCAGACAATATTTCATGCACTTGCAAACTGTAACAATTCAACAAACACCACATACAGTACCCGCTGTGCATAGCGTGCGATATATCGGACAGTACAAAATTCACCAGCAAAGCATACAAAATAACAGTGGTTACGTAAAAATAATATTGTAAATAAATAGTATGATAGTTTAGCAATAAAAATGTCAGTTTTTTACACCAATTACCAAACAAAATATAAAAAGAAACTCAATATTCTCTTACCTTCGCCGCGAAGAATCTTGACCGTTTCCCGCCATTTTGAAAACTGACAGCTGACGCGCAGTCGCGTTGTTTGATTTCATATTGGCAGTATTTCCATAAGGGTAAATATAATAAACTACTATCTTATAATGATAAACTTTAAAAATAAAAATTGTAACTCATAATATAAACATATTATTGAAGTCCGATATATCGGACGTTATGCACTAATGGGCAGGTTTGATTCCTGGCTAGAAATATTGATTTTTCAAAAATCCAATGATGCAGTTTGAGTTTTCATCAAAATCAAACTGGCAGTTGCCAGTTTGATTTTGATGAAAACTCAAAGGAGTTCCTTTGAGTACTTTTCGCTATTCCTCATAGTTTCGGAATTGGCCATCCACGCCCCACTTGAAAAATTCACCCTCTATAAGTATGTATGTATATATTTATTCCCCATTTTATTGCCCTGTTCAAATAATTTAAATAATATATCAGGAACCAAGCCTAACTACTATATGAATTTACACAATAATTTATTCAACAGCGGGCTAACATCTGGCTGGCAGCTGTGACCAAGCAGAATGTGAACGCAGCTATGGTTTTTGAGTTTCTGCTCAAGATCATTGATGTGATGCAGTCTTACTTCGGCAAGATCTCTGAGGAGAACATCAAGAATAACTTTGTTCTCATCTATGAGTTGCTTGATGGTGAGTGTAGAGAGCTTTACTCTTTTGAATGGGGTATGATAATTTACTTAATCACCCTTATATGCATGAGGGTGACTCGTAGTATGTATGACTCATAGTATGACGGTAGTGATCGCAGGTATGCACCCACAAGTACCTTAGAAAAGTGGTAATCAATTAATGTGAATACTTTCTTATTTTTTTCTAATTAGAAAAATGCTCATTCCCATACAAAACTGCCTTTTGGAAGAAGAACCCAGAATCAATTCTATTTTCTTGTAATTATATTTGTTATTCAAAAGTGCCTTTTAATGATTTAACTTTGCAGCCATCCATACATACCAAATACTGTACAAAATGCTTTTACATGACATGGACTTTATGTTCCTTTGTTCAGAATCAGTTTGTAATACTCACCCATGCATGATAAGATCACACTTTTTAAAACTAAATAAGTAAGGCGAGGAATTGCAATGAAGAATGCAGTATTTATATTTATTTTTTTATTTTTGAATACCATTGCCATGACTTCATAAATTCAAATTATTTTATTTCCCATAGACCTACATTGGATGGGCACTTATGAAACGTCAGCAGATAGGTGCATGGTTCCAATTGGTTGTTTCTTATGGAGAAGTGCCAGCGAGAAACCCCACTATTACCCTTTTATAAATATATTTAAGAAAGTATAGACTAATTACTTAATTGATTTTCAGAAATCCTTGATTTTGGCTACCCTCAGAACTCAGACACTGGTGTTCTGAAGACTTTCATTACCCAGCAAGGTATCAAGTCTGCTTCCAAAGAGGAACAAGCTCAAATCACGTCACAGGTTGGTATTGCAACTTACTTTCATTGCAACAGAACAATTTATCTACTGTTAGCAAGAACTATTACTGGATAGCACATGTTGTGTTGGACTGGCAAGGCTGGGCTAATATTATTTAAATGCACCAAATATCCAAGTGGTGTGACCCACTGGCATCTAAAGTCCTCAGATATTTAATAAATTGTAGTTTAGTTTAGTTTTATTTATTGTGTTGTTTTTATTGATTAAGGGCTGATTTTTCCAGTGCCAAATAATTTTATCTGAGGAATAATTTTGAATTTTTGACGGTTCTTCCTTATAGAATGTGTCAGATATTAATTTTATTCCATGAATAAGAATAATTATCTGTCGATTGAAAAATCAGCCCTTAGTTATAGACATCAAAGACAGTTATAATTTATTTCCTTGTCTTTTACAATGAACCTTATTTATTCGTATTTTCTGTTTTTTTTCAATTTACCAATATAACATTTATATTGTGCAGGTGACAGGCCAGATTGGTTGGCGTCGCGAGGGCATTAAATATAGGCGCAATGAGCTGTTCCTAGATGTCCTGGAGTATGTCAACTTGTTAATGTCACCACAAGGTAAGCAATTGATTACATAATTTTGTTATTGTTTCATCCTATTATGTGATAAACCATATAAGAATATTGAAAGAATGATGGGCATTTTTGTATGGAGCATGGCCTGATGACTAATAGAGTTCTAATGAGATCCACGAATGACAATCGTGACCAACGGCTCAACGTGCTTTCCGAGGCACAGAAAGGTCTTGATATGTAAAAATGGTCACCCATCCAGGGACCAACCGCGGCAAGTGCAGCTTAACTTGATCGATCGACCCGTGCAGCTGTTATTACTTAGCTATAAGCCCCTCAATTTTATGAGTCATTGGACATAGCGGCTAAAACGCCCATCATCCTTTATGATTTAAAAATAAATTGTTCATGAAAAAATATTAAAAGCTAGATTCATAATCAGCAATTCATCCAGTTATAGACTTACTTTTTTTAAAGATTATCTGGACAATCCGTTTTTTTGTTTAATCCTGTATTTTTTAAACATCATAATATAAAACCCCAAAAAATTTCTCATTCCACCAATTCCTAGTTTTTATGCTGAGGAAGATGAAAACTACCAAGCAACATATTTCTGTCAGTCTGATAAAATGCGTTATTGTGCGTGTAGACAACAATACGACAATAAATTTAAATACACTGGTAATATTAGTGCATAGTGTAGCAGTTTTCAAACAAACTAAATAAAACTGATGGGTTTTGCTGATTTTGCTAAGTGACTAAACTATTGGATGTATTTGAATTAATTTTTTTATGCAAACTGGGAACCTCATTAGATATACGAAGTAAAAAGAGATTCGGTGAATGTTGTTTTATTTACAAAATATTACATCAATACCCTAAGTGGATGTCATTTTAAGCATATTTGATTTAAAAAATGTTTCTTTTTTAAAAGTAAGTAAGTCTCGAAATATCGATGGCCGAATGAGATCTCGAATTGTCAATCTCGAACCCAGACTTAGCATACGCCATCGTCAGTTGCCAATCGCACTCGAGATTGCATTCCCTATTTGCGACATATTATCCAAGAGTTAATAATAAGGGTGTTTTTCTATTGTCTCCCAGGTCAGGTACTTTCAGCCCACGTTGCAGGCAAGGTGGTTATGAAGTCCTACCTCTCTGGCATGCCGGAATGCAAGTTTGGTATCAATGACAAGATCGTCATGGAAGCTAAGGGAAAGGGCAATGGTGAGTGTCTGTTTCTCTTTATAAATTAATTAGAATGTTCCCTTCCAGCCTTTTAAAAACAGAAACAGAACCACGGTTTAATCCGAGTTCTATCACAATTACTTTGAGCATTATTGTTGCATTTGATAAACTATATGCTTTGTCTATTTTATTTTTTCCCCTCATCTCTCTTCCAGAAGTTTATGTAAATCTCGAATCATTCAATGTAACAATGACTTTGAACTTTATAATACTTTTAAATTTGAAAATAAAGTATAATAAGCTAATATATAGATCCAAGTGCCTGTCCTTACAAAATTTTCTCATAATTAATTAATTAATAATAAGCAAAATTAAAGAAATTTGTGTTTTTTAACCAACTTCAGAAAAAGGAGGAGGTTATTCATTCGGCAAGTATTTTTTTTTTCCTTTATTTACACCGGTGACCCCGTGATTACTGGGCCGATCTTCGTGATTCATTTTTCATTTGGTAGAGAAAGCCCGCGCGGTGGCCCATGTACATTTTATTCACTTTGCTTGAGTTAGCTTCAATAATACGCATTTAATCCATATAACTTAACATATAACTTTCTGTCACTGTTATTTACATAGCAAGTAGTTGTATACGGATTGGTGTGGGGTAGGTAACACAACAAAAAAGTGAAAAATAAATGATATTTTTCAAAAATTGCGGAAGTTAGCGGGTGGCGGTTTGGTTTTTTTTTGCGACTGACTTCCGAAATTAAAGTTATTTTTCACTTTGTAGTGTTTTTATTTCACTGTGTGACCTAAACTCGCACTTAAGTCACGCTTCTGTGACTTAAGGTGGAACTAGTCACAAGCTCGAACTCACTGGTGGTTATGGCCAAAAAGCACGCTGTCTCACCTGGCTTCGTGTCCGACAGAGATAGTATCAGTGATGAGCAGTTAGACGCTAGTCTACACGCACAACGTCTAGTTCTCACGCATAGAAACACCGTTCCGAACTGAGCTTTGTCGGTACCGACTTTGTTTTGAAGATAGGTCTTTTATTACTTATTTACACCCAAAGTTACGTCAAAAATAGCAAGAAAAACGGGTCTTTGTAGGCTCATAACTTTTTAATGGCATTTTATTTTACCTACAGACAAAATTAATAATAAGACAAAATGATATCATGTTTAACTTTGGATGCACAATCTTAAACAGTTGAGTAATACTCTCCCGAAATTTTTATGGAAAAAATATCGACTAGTGGCACCTTAGGTAACCCACTTTTACACAGAAAAACATGACTTAATTGTGAGTTTAGATCACATGAGCTATAAAATAGTATACGATACGTGTAACTTAAGTAGTCTATCAACGCACGGCGTGAAATCAGTGCTAAACGCCGTGCCGCCGTAATATTGGACTAATAAGTCAATAATAAAGAGTAATAAAGAGTATTCTATTCTAAGTCACACGAATCGTAATGTACTACTTCACGCATACCTTAGATTGTATATAAATTATTCAATTAATTGATATAATTGACTAGGAGGTATATCCGGCAACACGGACAGCGATCCGGCGCGCTCTGGTAAGCCAGTGGTGGTGATCGACGATTGTCAGTTCCACCAGTGCGTGAAGCTCAGCAAGTTCGAGACGGAGCACTCCATCTCTTTCATACCGCCCGATGGAGAGTTCGAACTTATGAGGTTAGTACCTAAAACTTAAATTAAATATGTAGTTATTTGTGTGATTCTGAATGATAAATTTACAATTGACCACATTATACTACTACATTATACTCAAAAATTGCAAGACCCGTGATAAACTATTTACATACCTATAAAGTACGGAACCCTCGGTGCGCGATTCCGACTCGCACTTGACCGGTTTTTTTATTGTAACCATATTTTTACTTGTAGGTACAGACGCCAGCACATCAAGCTACCAATCTGTCAAATTTATTTAATGGATTTTCAACTTTATCACTAAGTCATAAGGTTCAAAGTTGATTGGGAAAATTTGACAGTTTCGGGTAGTTTGATGTGCTGGCGTCTGTACAAATAAACTTTTTATTTTTTTGTCCCTCAGTTATGAAACTTCTCTGTTTTACCTACAGATACCGCACCACTAAGGACATATCCTTACCATTCCGCGTGATTCCCCTCGTTCGTGAAGTGGGCCGCACCAAGATGGAGGTCAAGGTCGTGCTGAAGAGTAATTTCAAGCCCTCCCTGCTCGGCCAGAAGATCGAAGTGAAGATCCCAACACCGCTGAACACCAGTGGAGTGCAGCTCATCTGTTTGAAGGGGAAGGCCAAGTATAAGGCTTCGGAGAATGCTATTGTTTGGAAGTAAGTTGTATTTTGCTCTCGACCCACCCCGTCGCATCGCACCGCCAGGCCGAGCTTTTACTGCGTTTTTGCTTAGTGGTCTTTATTTGTTTTTTTATTTATTTAAACTTTTTGCACAAAAAGGTCAAATTAGGTTTCTTACTTTTTTCTTTTTGCTCGGCTTCTAAGAGTCCCAGCGTGATGTTAAATAGCCCATAGCTTTCCTCAAGAATTAGGCTATCAAGTGCTAGAAGACTTTTTCAAATCCGACTGGTTCCAGAGACAAACGCGTTCAAACAAACATACTCGTCAGCTTTATTGTTAGTATAGATATAGATAATGAATATGCAAGAAGTTCTACTGGTGTCGATGTGTAATAGTCAGCTCTGCTACCAGCCTTGCAAAAAACAGATTTTTTCGAGATAAAGCTGGACTCACGCTGAAGCGAATCCCGCGATGGACAAGAGATTCGTACGAGATATTAAATGTTCACATAATTAACCAAAGGTAGAACAGAGGGGTCCGTGGATAAATAATAACAGCCGCACAGTACGATCGATCAGGTTAAGCTACGCTTGCCGCGGTTGGTCTGTGGATGGGTGACCATCTTTACATACCCTCCGTGCCTCGGAAAGCACGTGAAGCCGTTGGTCCCGGCTGTCATTCGTGGAATCTTTGACAGTCGTTACGGGTAGTCAGAAGCCCAAAAGTTTGACAACCAGTCTTACCAAGGGGTATCGTAAACCCAGTAACTGGGTTGTGGAGGTCAGATAGGCAGTCGCCCACGTTGAGAACCTATGATATAAGACCATACAAAATCAATTTGCGAATCACACCGTCGCCTATTAGCGCAGGAGCTTATGACTCGGCCACTGCACATCGTGAAATCCACTCGATTTATGACATCATCTAAATTCGCTATTAATATTCCCAGGATCAAACGCATGGCAGGCATGAAGGAAACCCAGCTGTCCGCTGAGATCGAGCTGCTGGAGACTGACACCAAGAAGAAGTGGACCAGGCCGCCCATCTCCATGGGATTCGAGGTGCCCTTTGCACCGTCAGGCTTCAAGGTCAGTCTCATTTCTAAATTAAGCCTTGCCATCATTTAGAGTTAGAGCATACCCTTGTTCACAAACTAAACGAAATTTAAGTTCAGTGCATCTTTTTCTTTCTATTTCATTTTGAAAAGGACAGAAGATAAATATTAGTTTAGTCCTGTCAAATTAAGATACTCCATAGACAAGTTTAGACGCGATTAAAAATTTGGCTACTAAAAATACGTCAATTTACGTCAGGCGCTGACTAATTTGACAGGACTAAACTAATATTTATCTTCTGTCCTTTTCATAATGAAATAGAAAGAAAAAGATGCACTGAGCTTAAATTTAGTTTAGTTTGTGAACAAGAGAATCTGCGCCAGTGGCTTCCAAAACTTAGTTGACATTTTTCTACTTCAGCTGTGACACCTAGTAATCTAAATGTTTGAACTGCTATAACGTTGTTTTTGACTAATTTAACTAACTGACTTATCATAAAAAATTATCAAGTAGTCCCTTAGGAGTACCTGATTATTTTTTTATTTTAAATCAAAATGTAAACGGCTGAAGTGGAAAAATGTCAACTAACTTTTAATATTATTTTACTTAAACATACCATAGAAACCTTGATGTTCTGACACGTCGTCACATTAGTAGATCGCACCCATGCAAAGGCAGGGGCGGGTTGCTAGCATTTTGTAAAAAAAATCACTTGAATAGATAGGAAAGTCCAAATTCCATTTGGGGAAGCGTACAATGCGTGCCACGAAAGATGAGACTTGACACACCACGTGGTTTGACATGTCTTTTTTGTCATCTTATAAGTCATGAAGCTGGCAAAGTTGAGTATCGAAACGTTAACGTTATTATATCGTTATACTAATAACGATATATTGATAATATTGTTAGTGAACAGTTTAAGATTTCGTTGCGTTTGTCAGTATCGTTATAGCCAAGGAATTAATTTTGTTACGATCCTGGTGGAATGGTACAAGTTATCGGTGCTGGAACTACGCGTAACGTTATTTTGAGTGACGTTTCAAGTCCCTGGTTGTAGGTTATTTTTTACATTAGGTAATTTTCAGTAACAGCTTTCTGATGTGAATAAGCTTGACGCCTATCAGCAGTGCGATTCTGTAACCATCTCACCGTCAAAACTTAGGTGAAGCGAGGGTGAAGTGAGCGTGGAGTGAGCTGTCAATAGTGTCAATTCCTAGCAAAAACAAACTCGCAGCACCTAAGTTTTCACGGTGAGATTTTTACAGAATCGACCGGCTGATTCGAAACATGACGAACGAAATGTGAATGTTATGTATGTACTCGTGTTTCAAACCATGTGTCTCTCGCAGGTTCGCTACCTGAAAGTGTTCGAGCCTAAGCTGAACTACTCCGACCACGACGTCATCAAATGGGTGCGCTACATCGGACGCTCAGGACTCTACGAGACGAGATGCTAAACGAATACCGGCTACAATGTAAGTACACTGTATCTACAAACTGTCTTCCATATGGTGAAATTAATTAAAGGTCAAATACCAGCCTATACTTTGGCCTTCGTCTACAACGGTTTCTGATCGGGGGTTTATGTTTGTCTATAAAATTTTCCTGTTGTTTTATAGTATTTTTATCTCACGAAGCGACGCGCGCTTTACTTTTGGTAACCCAACTGTACAAACAAACGCTGTAAATGTATGCGTGAAGACGAGGAGGGAAAGCACACACACCCACACACTTCTAACTTCGGCACTGTCTCCGAGAGCTCCTGCGTACAAACACACATAGTTAGTTACCAAGAAAAAAGCGCGCGTCGCTTCGAAAACGTACTGTATCTACAAACTTAAACCCCCCGTTGCTTTACATTCGGGTACAAAATATTATATGGGTGATTGTCTTGGTGCTTGTCATTCTTGGGGGGGTTTGCCTTAAATGCCACGCTTGGCAGGCGGGTTGGCGATCGCAGTATGGTATGGTGGTGGAATGCATAGAGAACGCTGCTGCCCATCCTCCGGTATGACCCTTAGTCGACCCTTGGTGGCAGTGGGCAGGGCACATTGCTCGCAGAACAGATGCCCGATGGGGCTGAAGGTTCTGGAGTGGCGACCGCGTACCGGAAGACGTAGCGTTGGAAGGCCTCCCACAAGGTGGTCCGACGACCTTGTGAAGGCCGCAGGAACCCGTTGGATGCGACAAGCACAGAACCGGTCGAAGTGGAGGTGCTTGGGGGAGGCCTATGTCCAGCAGTGGACGTCTTTCGGCTGAAACGATGATGATGATTGTCTTGGTCTGTTTACTTATAAAAAAACAACATAGTTTATCATGGCAATAAACAACTGTGAATAAACTCCGTGTCTCTTCGTTTTTGCGCCTGATTTTACAAATAATAGATGTGACTTTAATTTTTTTAGGAAATGCACGAGTTAGTGGTTCAACGGAC
The DNA here is from genome assembly GCA_963855955.1 of Luperina nickerlii. NCBI lineage: Eukaryota > Metazoa > Arthropoda > Insecta > Lepidoptera > Noctuidae > Luperina > Luperina nickerlii. Next base: position 20,501,253 of record OY979676.1, on the reverse strand, counting down.
ATAGTATTGGCGTGTTACATAATATATTTTGTATATAATTTCACATCACTCCAGAGATTCCTTCAATGAGTTCTATTTTTTTATTTTTCAACTAAGTATAGAATATTTTACGCTCAGTTATGTATGCCTACATATACAATACATTGGAATATTTTATATAAAAGTATGAGAATTATGAATTATAGAAAATAATTTTTTATCACGTAATTTATAATTCATTTTCTGGTAATTTTATTTTATAGAAATTATAGACAGAGCGAACGAATCGTACTTAGCTCCCCTTTTTGCTAAGTTTTGGTGAATTATACCATTATTTGAATCCTTTTGTCTAAGATTTCTTATAATTAAAACATAAATTAAATAAATAATCGAACTATATGACATTATTAAACTGTTAAGTCTCAAATAGGCTGCATTTTTTAATATTTTTTATGTTTGTACAATATAATTATCGAATCTCATTCGTGTATCACTCTAATACCGTTTCGCTTGTAATATTCGCCCCTTCCAACGAAACTTTTGCGTGCTGATGGCGTTTCTATTAAATTAATGGAATAAAAGAAGTCATTATTGTGAAGTGGGGACTTTCCACATTTTGATAAAAATAAGCCGAAAAGAAATCCGTTTTCGGTATAAAAAAAATCATGTCTGTTTTTTGCAGTAACTAATTCCTTTTGAATTAAATACTAGTCAGAAACTAAAGAAAATGGCTAATCCAGATGAACTCTTTAAAAAATCAGCACGCAAAAGATAACCATTCCTTGACATTAAATGCTTTGTTCCAACATATATGTATATTTAGTAAATAATATATATTCTACATTTAGAATGTCACTATAATATGAAGTTATGTAATGTTAGGTAATCAATAGTATTAAATATTAGATTTAGATTAAGGGATCATCTACAAATTATGTCACGAAACGGGAAATATTATCGGCCAGCAGTGATGGGCAAAAAGTATTTAGATTAATAATTACAAATTACAGTTACAATGTAATTAGTAATTGAAATACTTTGTAACAGATTACTTAAGTAGCTAATTGCAATGAGTACATACTGTAATTAAATACAAAGTAATTGAATTGCAAGTTAATCTAATTACATTATAATATATTACGTAAGTAATCTGATAAAATGTAATTACACATTTATATAAGTTTGGGACACCTCTTACAAAAATGCCCTATTTAATACAGTTTTGACAAATATGAAAATAAAATCAAGTATAGTGGGTTGCACTGAAGAAATATTGCTTGGTGACGGTAATGTCGATTGACCTGCAGACACAGATTCGTCCACTGAACTGTCATCTTCTAAAAGTAGTCTTGCACTTTCATTCATTGTACGTAACACAAAAGTTTTTACATTAATCTCCAAAATACATACGACTTGTAATCTTAAGAAAATGTTACGTGCTTACAATACAAAAAATTAGAAGTAACTGAAGGGGGCGGGTGAAGCGGGCTAGGAGCGGCGACGCACGAGCACAATACATAGAACCCCCCCCGCTACCCCGCACATTATTCTTACTACTTCCCGATGCAACTGTGCGATGCAAGCATGCGACATTTCATATTCAAAGCAATTATAATTATAATATAATTAAATACTATGTAATTAGGTTACATTGTAATTAAATTATTTCGTAATTAAATACATTGTAATTAATTTCATAGCACATCCAAAGTAATCTAATTACAATGTAATTGAATAATATGTAATTAAATTTCATTTTAATCAAATTATTATGTAATTCAATTATTAATTAGATTACATAAATAACTAGTTACGCCCATCACTGTCGGCCAGTAACTATCACACTGTCGGGAAAAACTTTTTGCCATAAAGAAAAGGAACCAACAAAGATTATCATGCTTGGTGAATACGAGTTTCTTTACGATACATTTCTTTATCGTTAATCGATGTTGTGCAAGATAAACTCTGAAAGTACTTTATAATTTTAAAGTATGTGTCAACTGTCAACAATATAATATTACAACATATTATCTTTATTCGTGCTTATCTAGATTTTCTTGACCATATTCTTTCTACAATTTTCAAAGAATGCTTGGATATAGCTCTTGTACCAATGGATAACTCTCTTTTTACGAGATTTACCTAAAAACGACCAATATAATGTAAACCTACACTTGCGCCGTCTCACATATTTTGTGTATGATCCTTAATATTAGAATTTACGAATGAAAGGCAAACATTTGAATTCATAGTTAATATTTCTAAAGCTGGTACAATGTTTCGAAATTGTTCATGTAAGCTGGTGTGCAAAGAAACTAGACTTCTTACCATTAGACAACTTTTTTATTTCATAATTGAAGGGTTAAGTGGACAAAGGTGTTATCTGACAAAGTCAAAAAATCCGACTGTTTTGCATGAACATAGGTTTTAACTGATGATAAATCAATTCATGGATTTAAAACACACCACTTATAATTCGTTACATAGTTACGAATTGAAAGTGGTGTGTTTTAAATCCATGAATTGATTTATCATCAGTTAAAACCTATGTTCATGCAAAACAGTCGGATTTTTTGACTTTGTCAGATAACACCTTTGTCCACTTAACCCTTCAATTATTATCAGTGGTGGCGCAGTGGTAACGGCCGCGACTTACCGAGCAGTAGGTCGTGGGTACGAACCCATGCAGGCTCTTTACGTCGTGTAAATTATTTCATCACCACTACTCCTAAAACGGTGAAGGAAAACATCATGAGTAAACCAGCATGTCCTAAGACCAAAAATTTAAAGACATAATGTGACATCTACCAATCAGCACTAGGCCCGCTAGGTGGATTATGGCCCACTCCCACAGAGAGAAGGCCTGTGTCCCAGCAAGGAGAAAATTATATACTAATTATGCAATTAGCTGTAAATTATAATTCTATCTCATAATCCAAATGAAAATGGGAAAATTGCTGAGGTCACTATTTAGAGTGTTACTACCATAATGAGTTTTTCAATTGAAAATTATCATCGAAAAAGATGCATAAAGTCTCATCTGCTTAGCTTTTTTGTGTTGGGGTCGACATCCAGTCTAACCGTGTGCAGCTTAATACCAGTATTTTACATAGACTAGCTGACTTCCACGACCCAGTTACTGGGTAATACGATACCCCTTGGTAAGACTGCTTGTCAGACTTAATATTATTATCATCTAAAAAGATGATTTAAATGAGTGAATGATTAAACGGTATTCTCTTGTTTTACATTTATTGTGATAAATAGGGAATATGCATGATTTTTTTTTATTTAAAAAATTAATCCTCATTCATGTAATAAACAGTTTAGTAAAACTGTTTTTCGGATAACTATGAAATTAAAAAAGATATGAGCCATCGAAGATTTGTTTCTATCTCTTTCTCGCAAAACGAAATTTAACACGGAGTTTATATGGCCGTAGTGACATGTGACGTCACAGTCTATGTCGGATCTCTCTGTCTAATTGGTGTGTAATCAATAGTTTTAAATGCTCATATCGGCGGTGTTTCTTGGCTGATTTTAATTTTAATTTCACTTTTTGTCATCTCTACTACGGTATTTTCATATTTTGTTAATAAATGCCATGAAAAAAATTCATGCATATTCCCTATTCGCGTTCTTCAATGTTTTCCTCAGATTATCTTTGTAAATAGATGTGTCAGTTTCTTTGCACGCAAGTGTCTGTGCGTGCTGTTATAGGGGATGCTTATTATCTATCGTGTTACAAAAACAATGTACAATAAATGGTAAAAAAATATATATTTGTTTTATTTGTAGGAAAGAAAGAAAATACATTTATTTAGCACAGACTAAAAGACACACAATACACAAGATTAAACTTAAACTCAAAGCATTTATTTCAATTAAACTATTTAAAGGCACTTTTGAATTGTCAAGAAGTCGGTCAGTCAGAAAATATGAAGCTAGTTGCCCATTCCAATGTTTTTTTTGGAAGTCGGTTGTTTTTTTTTGTAAAAAAGTTTTTATTTTTCACTTTTTAGTTGTACCTACCTACCCCAAACAAATTCATATAGCACTACTTGTTATGTGAATATCAGTGACAGGAAGCTATTGAACACATCTGCCTACCCGTTTAAAGGGTACAGGCGTGATGTTATGTCGTGTTATTGCGTACATATGCTATAGCAGCAATCGCGGTTGATTTGCTGCCATTTATTGAAGAGTTCCGTTGTCTGTCTCCGAAACTTATAATCAGATCTTTACGCAGTTTAAATGGGACCATTTCGGAATAAACCTCTTTCAAACAAAAAAAGAATTTTGCAAATCCGTCTTTATATGCTGGAGTACATAAAAATAATAGAATCATCCGAATTGAGAACCTCTTCCCTTTTAGAAGTCGGTTAAAAATAAAAAGTGCACAGTCCGATGGAAGAAATTAGCAGGAAAGTGTGCCTCACGGCTGCGTCAAAAGGCCCAGTCCAGCAAAAATGCCAGACAACTAGTGCCTGACGCTGGTTTTCAACTGGACCTGATGTGTGAGGTGACGGATGTAAATCAGTTTTATACTGCAACGTGACGGATTTTTAGGTACTCCTTTCTTATCTCTACAATAATAATATTCCACCTGCTGAAAATTCCCCACCCAGACATATGAGTTGCCTTGGCTTGAAGTCTTGAAAGTAGTCTCCGGAGCCAGATTGGCCGAAGCAAGGAAAACCTGCTCAAGTGGAGATTCGTAGATGACTCCGCCCTGAAGTGTAAATGTGGCGCTGTTCCACATACGATGGGACACTTTAATGTCGTTTCCAGCAGGTCCTTTTGTCTTCAGGACTTGATGGACGCTACTGAAGGTGCCATAATCTGGGCTGATTCTTTTTAGATTGCCATCGAGGCCCTAAGAAGTCGAATAAGATTGAAATCCAGTTCGCTCAAAAATGGTTCCATAGGAGCTCTATGTACAAGGTTTACCATGCACAAAATCGACAGTACCTACTGCATGGATGTATGGTCGATGTTATATGAAATGCAGATCTACAAACAACACTCATTATTGAACAGCATGATTGGCGTCGTGACTGAGCGATTGGCTTCTGTGCTACGGATTACAGGTTCGATTCCCAGACGCACATGAGTAAGTACTAAGTATTCAGATTTTTTACTAGCGACCCGCCACTGGCGAGCACGGATTTTAAACTTGACAGTACATCGAGATTTCTTTATTCTAATATTAGCTGACCCGCCTCAGATTCAATAAAAACGAATGTATGAGAAAATTAATTATATTTATTATATTTTCTTCGTGAAATTTTCCCATGTTTTAATAGTTATTCTGCTTTTCGGGGTCGGTAAAATCGATCCAGCCGTTCTTGAGTTATAAATGTTCTTGAGTTTATAATGTGTAACTAACCCGACTTTGTTTTATAGAAATAGATATAGGTTTAGATGTCTATATGAAAATCGCATCAAAATCCGTTGCGCAGTTACGAAGAAAAACGCGATCATATAGACAAATACGAAAAGCCCTATACGTACAGATGATTAGATTGGTTACAAATAAAATACAAATACATCGATACAAGGCAGCGGCAGGCTGTATTTCAGTATCGTGTTGGCCTCTGTAGGTATTTATGAAACAAAACAGCACGCATCTTCCTCAAGGGGTAAGCAAAGGTTAATAGGGCACCGACAATTCGGCAAATTAAAGTCCCGTGTATTTAGGGACGAGCTTATAATAATAATAATAATAACAATGGATTAATAGCCAAGACCTTCGACCAAACCTGAGGAGGCTCGTTGGGCAGCTGGATCAAGGGGTTGATCCAGAAAGCGGTACCTACTTCTGGACACGGCCCGCATTGTTAGGAGGTTCCTCTCTCTGGAGCCCTGACCGCCGGTAGCTTGGACCCTGTTCCCGATACCGGTGGGCTACTATTTTTAAACGTTTTAATATATTTTTTTATACTAATATTTAAAAATATAATTCAAATGTATTTAGTTTAATAAAGGAAATAATAATAATAAGCAGAAAAGCTGTCAAAACATACAGACTTAAAAATAGAAATAAGCCGAATGTGGCGATTAGGCAGCGTTGCCATAATCCCAGTAGTCTCAACCAAACAACTGCACCAATCTTAAAAAACGTTAGACTTATATCCTTCCACCTGCCAAACTACAGAAAGCTGCTATTCTGAACACTTGCAGAACTGTCCGAAAACGATCAGTCAGAAAGATTAAGCTGAGTTGTTGCGCACCTAGTTCATAAAGAACGGGCAAGAAACTCCATAGAGACTTTTAAATCAAAGTTTGGTCACATAGGAAGAGTTGACATTGGTATACCAAGGGTAAAATAGGTACTGCATACGAGCAGTAATAATAATTACCTACTGTTTGAAAAGCTCTGATTACTGAGCCCACGTACGCAAGGACGTAAAGATATCGATGCGGGATTTTATCGCGTACTAGATTTTCAACTCTTGGTGGTGAGCCGAGCGAGAATCCAACAGAGCGCATCCCAGCCTTGTCACACGTTATGGGATTTTCAACACACATGCTGCGTTGAAAATCCAGTGCGCGAAAAAAAATCCCCGCTGGAAAAACGTGCTCGTGCGAACCTGGGCTTACTTTCAAAAAGTTGCAGTACTTCTACCATAGAGCACAACATTACCTATTTACTGTTTTAAAAGCCATTGACAAACATCTGGGGACCTATGCATAACCCACGGTAAGGGACTAAAAATGAAATCTCTCAAACTTACGAGAATAATACAAGTCCTAATATTTAGATATATCTGCATTATAATTTAAACGAAGCAAGAATAAACGTTTGTTTGTGAAGTACAATTAAGAGTTTCCAGTCTCTTGGGCAGCGTCTTGGTTCAAGTTTGATATGAATTAATTACGAGGCTGTGTAGCGGCTCCTGTATTTGTTCTAGCTCGCAAGTCGCACCATCCAGGGCATACGATGCTAACTTTGTTTCTTGTTGATTTCCTTGTAGGATTTGACTGAGACAAAGGCCTAAGACAGTAATCAAACCTACTGGAATATTACTCGTTAAATATTTATGTCAGTCACTGTTTTCGGCGTGGAATAAAGAGCCTTATGGTATCTAAGGATTTGTATTAGCTAGGAATTTGTAGCAAGTATTTCTTGTGACTACAACTGCCTGCTACTGCCAACCTTAAGGTGAATCCGCAGTGGTAGACCGCGAAATTCAAATTTTCTTACTTTTTTTGCAATTTGCAGGTCAGTGTTAGGTTGTATCTTGATCAAAATATGATTCGCGACTATATTAGATATGTATTTACAGAATTATAGTCATTAGAATTATTAGTTAGATTTTTTACATAAGCATTTTTCCATAAGAGATTTATTCTCATGGAATAAATCTAACTTAGAAAGATGTACCTATTAATATTTCGAATTCTGTAAATACGTACTGTTATAATCACGTCTTCACGCAAACATTCACATCGTGTTTCTACACTTAGTTACCACAAGTAAACCGCGCGACGCTTCGTGAGATAAAAATTCTATAGACTATTATTAAATGAATTGTTATATATTATATATTTTATTATTACCTATATTGTTGATATGTATTCATCACTTTTAAGACAGGCTGTACCTAACTAAATCATGTAGGTAGGTCATACTGGGATTAATTACAATCCATTTGTGGGACGTGGCGATTAGCGGCATGGCTCCTATAGACCAAGGATGGGGAACCTCTTTAGATCTACGTGCCATTTTTTCCAAATAAATATTTACAAAAAATACAAAAAAAAAATACAAAATAGTTTATTGTGTCAATTAGGTATTACATTACATGTTAATGTGTTTGGAGCCCCCATTTAGGCAAACAATGCCTGTATTAGAAGGCTCCGCTCTTTCAACATCATTGTCGTACACTTATAGTAACACTGTTGATATTATAGTGTACTGCAACTTATGGGTAAATATGTAATGTAAGTACATTTTTCTGTATTTATATTTAGCTTATACATACTTCTTAAGAAAATAAAAATTTATAAGTAAAGTTGCAATTTAATTAATAACAGTAATACAATAAGACTTATTCCCAGTCAGTGCAAGTAATGTAAGGTGTGGTGTGGTAAGAGTGCGGTGTTATGTGTTGTGTGGTGAGGGGCGCGATGTGGTGTGATGTGTGGCGAGGTGCGTGGAATGTTGTGAGGTATGTGATGTGTGGTATGGTTTCTGGTGTGTTGTGTTGTGTTGCGTTGCGTTGTGGTGTGGTGTGATGTGCTTTGGTGTGGTGTGGCGTGTGTGAATGGTGTGTGTGATGGGGTGTGTGGTGTGGCATGGTGTGTAGTTAAAAGATAATTATGGTAGATATAATATGTGGTATACTTCGGCTACCCAACATGTTGCAGGAGTGCCTCGGTTTCCTCATAGGTAAGTGGTTTTATCCAGTCTATTATACTCTTTTTACAGTCGTGGTAACTTTTATTATATTATAAACGTGTTTATTAATTTTGTTATACAGCTGAGTAGAGCGTTTATTAAATTGAATCATTCATTAAAGTCATCAACACAACTCTCTAAGACCACGTAAGTCCAAAGAATGATGATTTCATGAAACAGTTATTCTTGGGACTTACGTGGTCTTAGAGAGTTGTGTTGATGACTTTAATGATTATAATTCTGTAAACACATATTTCTTACGGCCGCGATTCATATATTAATCAACGTACAACTTAATACTGACCAGCAAATTCCAAAAAACCAAAAAAAAAAATTGAATTTCGCGGGCTACCCTGGCGCTTTCGCCTTAAGTGCGTTTACGCCGTAAGGCATTTCATACAAACTTTCAAGCCCTTTTTTTCGAAATGAATGAACCGATTTTAATGAAACTAAATAATGAAACTAATAGGCTGGTAAATTCAGAAAAAAAAAATCATAACAGAAAAACTATGAAAAATCGCGGAACATACGTGGGGGTGATTCGGGTACCACAAGGGGTGCTCTATCTCTGTCTTCCGTTTGACACTATTTTTTGGGACACCCTGTATATAAAATTCAAAGTCCCGACTGACTAATATATCAACGCACAGCGTAAACCGCTGGTACTAGAGACATGCAATTTTGAGAGTGTGTTCTTTGTGAAGAGTAGGTATCCACTAAGAAAGGGTTTTTCGAAATTCCACCCCTAAGAGGGTGAATGAGGGGAGGGTGTGTTTCACGCGCATGAAGTCGCGGGCAGATGCTAGTAATAAATATACCTATCAGTTACCTAAAGAGCTAATCCGTAACTCCATCAAATCAAAAGCGAATACCTATCTAGCAATAAACATAAAAGAAAATTCTATAAACCGTTCAAATATTCCACTGGCAATTCCAAATCAAAGTAATGAAGTTGGAAAATGAAAATATAAAATCATTTTCGTTTTTGCAAACAAATCTGGAATCGCTCGCCAATGCAATGGAAGATTCGAGATGAATATAGACAAAAAAGCCGGAGGAAATCTTAAGATTTCCGACTCTACTGAATTGTAAATACAGTAGTGGGTTCTGTACGTGTATTTTATGTAAATCCCGGATAACATATGGTGAATATTGTTGTGTGATTTTGTTTATATTCATAGCGGGAAAAGAAATAGACTGGATCAGCAACCGTTTGGATTTTAAATGGATTTTTTCTTGTGTAGGCTGCTTGTTTAATAACAAGCCCAATAGGGATGTTGCCTGGGTAAAAATAAATCGATTCGATTTAGTCCCTCAGTAAGATTATTAAAAAATATTGAACACGTATTTTTTGTTTTATCAATTAGATAAAAAATTACAAAGATATATCACATCAAAGTTCAGGAGTGGGGGGCTTTGACGTAATAACGTGCTAAAATTTGTAGCACGGCGTGACGTCATACGAAATTTCCAAGCGCTGTATCTTCGTAATTTTTTGTTTGCCAGACAAAAGAAAAAATACGTATACAATATTTTTTAGTAATCTAACTGATGGACTAAATATATTTTCTTAGTCAACTACCCTATTGTATTATAAGATTTGAGAGACTATTTCTGCCTATAAAGCCCGGAATACACATGCCTGTAACTTGCACAAATGTATGCAAGGCAAGTAGCTGGCATACCAGTATGGTATTCACCAATCAGAAGTGGTTATGGCACACGGCATGAGAGCTACTTGCATACTTTTTTGCAAGTTACAGGCATGTGTATATGTAGCTTATCTATATACTTATAATAAAGCTGAGTTTGTTTGTTTGTTTGTACGCGCTAATCTCTGAAATGACCAGTCGAATTTGAAAAATTATTTTCGCATTTGATAGTTTAATTCTTGAGGACGGATATATGCTAATTAACATCACGCTGGAATAGGAAAAAGAAAAAAGAAAAAAAGTCGGGAAGATAGCTAAGTGAAAACGAAGTAATTTCGCGGGCAGGCGACGCGATGCGACGGGGTGCGTCTGGACAAAAAAAATCTCGCGGACGAAGTCGCGGGCAGAAGCTAGTTAGAGTAAGCAGTGTTAAAGCTAGGCTGTGGTAATAGAGGATCATATTTTAGTAACATATGGTTTCAAGTACGTACCTAGCCGTATTTTGCGAGTGTTCCTATGTCTTTGACTAAAATGAGCCTTTATACCGAACGAAGTAGCTAAGGAGAATGCTGGTAAACAGATATTGTGTGAATATAGTTCAATATAGATTTATTTAATGAGATATTGCAGAGTGGCTGGTTAGAAATTCAGCAACCTTCATAATACTCATTAATGCTGTCACCAATCGTTTTGGAGTGGTGTGCCTTTAATATTCAGCATCTAAACTTAGTCCTCCGTCCTTTTTCTAGGTTTGAGAGATACCCTGAAAGATAGCAGATTGAAATTCACCAATATTGGAAGAATTTGCGAACCTTCGCTATTATTTCAATAAAGAGCAAGAAATGTAGGTAAACTGTCCCTTTTTGTTTTTGAGGATGGGAATCATCAAATGACCCCTCCCGCTCTGGGTGGAGCGGAAGGGAGTGTCAGACTCTTACTGACTAAAACCCACCCGTGTTCCTTCCTTAGCTCTTTATGTTCCGGGCCAGCGGTAACCCTTTCGGACAATCCCGCTGACCAGGTAAACTGTCCCTTAAGCGTTCTCAAAACTCAAATCAAATCAAACTACTCAGAAAAAATCATAAAGATGACATGCCCTGGAACCCTAAAAATAATATGCAATTCGATGTAGCATGATGTTGCAATCTCCACAATAATAGGATCTGTTTTAATCTTCGGTACGAGTCCATCGACATCGGGAGGCTGACGGTGGCGTCTTCGCTTCGAGTGTTAGGGATGGGACACGTGCATTTTATCGATTAATTTAAAGGTGACTATTTATGTTGTAACTTTGGTGATGCCATAGAGAAAATCTGGCAAAGGGGAGGGGACTCGTTATATATAAAAAAAAAGAAAAAAAAATTAAAATCAAAATAATTCAAGTGAAAGTGCTATATTTTACAATCACGCGAGATAAATTAGTACTGTCATCATAATAGTAAAAATCTTAATTATCTTTACAGATCACAAGTTTCCCAAGATAATAAGTAGTATGCGAAAAGATAATCCTGAAAGTTTTCCTCCTCTTTTTAACTTATTTTTTAAAGAGGATACGAACGAGGCGTGATCGATGTCAGGAGCGGGCGACGCCATTCAGAAAAAAACAGAAGTTTGAGACATCATCAAAATGGTTATAATCTTATGTCTAAATTAATTTATTTGTAGGAGCCCTGGGTACAGTTAGTCGACAATGCCTCGCTGATGGTGGCGTGTGTGCTGGGTCTTTAGTTCCTGAATGGTGATCTTAGCTGCCACAGCTTATTTCAATTATTGATTTCACATCGGTCTCACATGTATTATATATACCTGTAATTTCAACAATAACAACAATTGTAACCATATTTTTATTTAAAAGAGTTTTCTTGGACCCCTTTATTCATAAACTTTAGAGGTTTAAACATCAGAAATTTATGGTTAACCAGTCGCTAATCATTACTTAACTTTAAGCAACGCTTATAATAAACCCCGGAGTTTCTTGCCCGTTCTTCTCCATGGGAACATTACTACACTTTGGAATGGGCAACTTGCTTCATCTTTCTGACTGACCGACTCCTTGACAATTCAAAAGTGTCTGTACCAAATTGGTTTAACTGAAATAAATGCTTTGTGCCATGTTCAGGCCCGGGCACAGTTTCTTTTCTTTTTGCTTTTATAGTACGTAATTTATTTAGTATCATGGATCACGTTTACACTATCGCGTTTACAAAAAAAAAAAAAAACTCACTTGCACTAACACCCAGACCCGCGGGGTAATTGCGTAATACACTATCCCCATTACTAATAAACGTTGTATGGCATCTGTATAGTTACACAACGCTTTGTCTTCTTCTTTCGATAGTCAAATTACTGACGACTGAAAGAGAGAAATCGGTGTATAACTATTCATCTAAAATAATACGTTTATTAGTAAGGGGGTAACAGTAGGAATGTCTTTCATTTTGATAGTTCAACAACATTCATTGCGTTATTTACATTTTTGAGCAGATAAAGCTTTCGAACATATTACGCAATGGACATATCCTTCAATTTGATTTAGATTGTGATTGATAGTGTGCAATTTAGGTCGTCATAAGCCGGAACATCTATCTGTAGCCTACACTAGAAGGTAGAGAGAGATCTTCTAATTTAAAATAGCACTCTCTCCCTCTACTAAAATGTCTATAGGTAAACATTTAAAATGTGTGTGCAACAAGCAGTGCAGGGGCGTGCAATTTTAAATTAGGCGATGTCTACCTTTGTGTCCCTGGAAGCAAGAATTGAACAGTAGCTTTGAAACTAGTGTGCCGATCGTGCCATCTTCAACCAAACCTTCTTATCGATACTTATAGCACACCACTAGAATCGTCTAACCAAACTGAAATCGATGATCGAACACCTGTTAAGGGCCCTCCGGCGCTCTCATTGACTTATTTGCACTCGAGTGGCCCCCGCACATCCGCTGCACTTTACACAGCTTTTATTGAAGACGCTGCCGGTAGAAAATGCTCGCTAAGACACTTTTATATGATTGATGAATCGACGAAATGTGGATTGGAATCGATTTTACCTAATTGAATTGGATAGTGGGATGGTAGGAAGGGGATCATGGCTAAACAATAACAGTCGCACGGGTCTATCTTCAAGGTTAAGCAACGGGTGCCGAGGTTGGTCTGTGGATGGGTGACCATCTTTACATACCGAGACCCCTCCGTGTCTCAGAAAACATGTTAAGCCGTTGGTCCCGACTGACATTCGTGGATCTTTAATAGTCGTTACGGATAGCCAGAAGCCCGAAAGTCTGACAACCAGTCTTACCAAGGGGTATCGTATTACCCAGTAACTGAGTTGTGGAGGTCAGATAGGCAGTGGCTCCATGTAAAGCCCAATGACCTTGTGAAGGCCGCAGGAATCCGCTGGAGGTTGAAAGCACAGAACCGGTCGAAGTAGCGGTGCTTAGAGGGGGGCCTATGTCCAGAAATGGACGTCTTTCGGCTGACATGATGATGTCACACAACATACATACCTACACGTAATAGAAGATTTCCATTCTCAACCATAAGATTTGAAATGGATTGTAAGGCTTAGAGCATCAAGTAAGTAATTATCCAAATCCTAAGGTAAAATGGCAGAGTGAATGCAAATTACCTAGTTAGTAATCTAGGCTAAAGCCACGTTTTGCATGACGGTTCATCAATCACCGGTAAGAATTTCACTTGAGGCGCGTACCCGGCTTCTGAAGTTGAAGGGCCGCCTTGAGTGTGAGACCTGGGTGATTAAAATTAGTCGTTGGTTAGGTTTCAGTGTGTGTTAATGGATGAAGTCTTAATCTATAGAAACGCCCTAGGAAGACATATAGGTGACTTTATTAGTGATGCTTTTCAGGAAAGTCAGGTGCGTAGTATTCACAACCGGCGTGCTTGTGTGACCAGAATATGTACGAATTTAAACGAAGCAAATAGAATATGTAATGAGAGGGCGATCTGTAGTTTCTGCCTACCCCCATGGGAAGAAGGTGTGAGCTTATCTATGTATGTTTTATCTATTTGTGAATAGATTATTGTCTTTAACCGACTTCCAAAAAGGAGGAGGTTCTCAATTCGGATGTTTCTATTTTTTTTTAATGAATGTTCGGGCATAACTCCATCGTAAATAGATGGAATTGCAAATTTTTTTTTGTTCCTAAGACCTTTATTCGGAATTGGTCCCATTTAAATTTTAGATTTGTGTTGCAAAAGTATCTATAGATTGTTGAAAAAGTAGCTAAAGTGTATTCAAACTTGTTTCAAATTAATAATATTTAAAGTTAAATAGAATATCAACTTTATTTTAATGGTAATTAAGTTGATTTCAGAGTGACTAGCACTATTGAAAAAGTTATTAAAATGTTCGAAGTTGTAGCGTAAACTAAACTTTCTTGTATAAGGTTTGTAGTTATTTTTCCATAAACTCATATTTGTTTAAATTTTTGGCAAATAAATCGCGAATACAGATTAAGTATTTTTTAGTTTATTTTTCGCAGCGCGCGAAACGAGCACTTGGGCGTTTTATTAGACATAGTATTAGTACTAACATCGTATCTATCAATTATCACTGTCACACATTGACAGCGAAATTAGCCATATTTGAAATTTTCACATCGCATTGGTTATCAAAATTTAAAGAGAACATTTCTGAGATGGTACACAATACGGACGAGAACTAGCCTATAACTTACTAACGGGACATTAGCAGTCTGTATTTAAATAAAGGCGGGCTGTCATCATTGTCAGAATCAGAAATGAGGAGATCCGCAGGAGAACCAAGGTAACGGACATAGCCCGAAGAATTGACAAACTTAAGTGGCAGTGGGCAGGCCACATTGCTCGCAGAACAGATGGCCGATGGGGCCGAAAGGTTCTGGAGTGGCGCCCGCTTACCGGAAGACGTAGTGTTGCAAGGCCTCCCACACGGTGGACCAACGACCTTGTGAAGGCTGCAGGAACTCGTTGGATGCGAGAAGAACAGAACTGGTCAAAGTGGAGGTGCTTGGCGGAGACCTATGTCCAGCAGTGGACGTTTTTCGGCTGAAATGATAATGATGCGAATCATCGTCTGCCTTTTTTAAATACGTTGGGTCAGCTTCCAGTTTAATTGGATGCTGCTGATTACCAACTTATGTAAAGTGGCTTGAAGTGAGCTGTCATTCCACCTGATGCTAGGATTGACAATTTAATAACAGCTCACTTCACCTTTTCCACGCCGAGATATTTACAGCATAGATTGTCAGTATTCTACATGAAGTGACTGCCTTTCTGACCTCCACAACCAAGTTACTGAGTAACACGATACCGAAGGCAAATTGTCAATGTGCTATAAATTAAGTCAATAAAAAGAAGTTTGCTCTAAACGAATCTCCATCTTTATCCTCAACAATCTTCATCTTTCCACATTGTAACCAATCTTAGAGGCAAGTTTTATACGAAAACACTAAAGTGTTCGTATATTAGTACGTCGACAGTGTCCCGTCATAATGAAAGTTTTCAGCTACACGTGTTGGTGAGACAAAGTTCTCTGTTACGATTTCGACGTGACCGCGAACTTGGGCACCGGTTACTACTAGCAACTTTGCCGAATTAAGCTATAGGTTTGGTAGATCTTTTGGAACTGGGTTGGGGGCAATAAACTTCGTAATAAAATTTAAATTCTATACATACCTATAAAAATACCCTGATGTAAAGTCCTTCATATTTCGGCATGGTGACGAATCTCAGCGGAGACCAGCCTTCGGCGCGGAACATATGTATTATAATGCATAAGATTGTGCGCAGACACAGGTACACTCTCCCTTCCCTCACTCTCATAGTGCGATGGGATGGCAATCCGACACGACCGGACCGGAGAGAGATCAGGCGCATGGCCAACGGCTTAACGTGCTTTCCGAGACACGGGGGTATCACATCGCCAACTTTCAAACTCTGGGCTGTCTCTAAGATATTCCCAATAGAAAAACCCAATAACATGAACGACCTGGTAATTGAACCCATGACCCTAACTGCTCAGCAATCGCGCTTGCGACCTCGAGACCAAGGGGGCAGTCAGATAGGTATCGGTAACACTCTGAACCGTGACGACTGCATAATGATTTTTCTGATGGTTGTATTGAAGTATCCTGCATGAGTGGGGATTCATACAAGTAAACTAGGTAGGTAGGTACGTTCGACGCATTCAGGGTAGCCTCGCCACTAGGTAGCCATGCCGGTGAACTGCTCAATAAGTAGGTGGTGCAACAATATATTTACATAGTTTGTTCAATTGGTGATGTCGTCACTAAGCGTACGCGCAGTCCACTCGAGCTCAGCTCTCCAGCTTGTATGTTGCATGCTAACACAACACTACGGGTCACAACACAACGTTCAACACTATACACAGTTACTACATAGCTCATGCCGTGGTAAAATACTAGCAAGTCATGGACCTTCCTGACTTGCTAGTATTTTACCACGGCATGAGCCACTCATAGCTCGTGTATATACGACAGAAGAAGAACATGCCAAAGAAGAAGAGTTTGAGCTGCTTGAATACTGACAATTACCGCCTGTACTGACTGGAAACGTCCACTCAAGCTGTGTTCAATCCTCAAAAGACATAAAAGTATACATTAAAACAATGTTGCCATGTTCAAAATCCGGTCTACGGTGATAACGCTCATAAATTACGGTAGATTCTAAGATATTACGGTGATAGGGGCTGGAAAAAAACGGTGTCAAAAACGGTGTAATAATTTTAATAAAACAACCAATAAATACTACAAAACTGTTTATATTGAAGAAATTAAACTTCGTAACATAAGTTCGACTGCAAAAACAAAAAAGAGCAACAATATCATAACATTACCTAAGTGTAACTGACTCTAGAACTTACTAATCTGAATCCGATACTAACATCTCCTCATTTTTATAAATATTCTGATTTAATCGTTTGAGCATTTCATCATCAGGCTTAAATTGAATGCAGTTTTGTCCGTGCCTTTTGATGGATTGTTGTGTCATGAGATTTCCTTTTATTGAGCGGGTTATCAGTTTGTTACGTTTTTTTGTCTTTATATCGTTCACTTTGCTGAATATACGCTCGCATTCAGCATTAGAGTGCGGCAAAGACAGCATAGCAAGCATAAACGCCGGTAATTGCTTAAAAACCTTGCCGTTTTTAGCAAAACGTATTGCCAATTTAGAGACTGTGTTTTTAACATGTAAGAAAAGTCCATATAAGTAAAATTGCTAGCTCCTAAATAATTTTCATCATAAAAAATTAGATCCTTGAAGATAACGGTAGATATCATCACCGTTGTCATGCTTCAACGGTAGGCGGTAAATTTTTGCTGAGAACGGTGAAGTTACCGTAATTACGGTGCACATGGCAACACTGCATTAAAACCGAGTACATCCCGAGGACAGTCGAACACATCCGAAGCGGGTATTTTTTTAATCGTCTTATAAACAAAACACGCGCGCTGTGGCTTACGGTAACAGTGGGTGCGAGTTCAATGGTTTTTTCCATCTCAAAAAATGCCCAACGCGCCTAATGAAGGATTCACTTAAAAAAAAAACTAGCGGCCATAGTAGTTCATACTCTGTGAAAATTTCAAGTGCCTTGTCTCGTTCCTACTACGGTTCAAAAGATACAGCTCTGTGACAGACAGATAGAAGGACGGACGGACAGCGGAGTCTTAGTAATAGGGACCCGTTGGGTACGGAACCTTCAATAGAGAAAAAAATATGTTATAATCTGTGTAGGTAAATTGCAAAGTTAAATGTGAATCCTAGGAATGTAGTGGCTAATTGTTTATTTCTCAATAAAAACGAATGTTGTGTTTATTTCAACACGCATATAACACCATCTTCTCTGATGTGTAAAGGGAATTCAGTATAGGTATATGACTGTGTGGTCCCTGAAGACACTTCAAAGGACTTAATTAGGCTCCATTAATCTCTAACAGCTTTCCTGCTTTCAGCTGTTGATTCAACACGCCTGTATCAAATGTAGCTGAAACCTACTGAAACTACCTAGTTGAGGTCGTTGTGTAGCTAATAATGTTAAATAGTGAAATTGATCCTTGTGCTAATAAAGTTCAAACTCAAACTCAAAGCATTTATTTAAATTAATCCATGTATAGGCACTTTTGATTTGTCAAAATTAAATAGTCTGTCAGTTAGTCATAGAAAGTTGAAGCTAGTTGCCCATTCCAAAACGTAGATCTCTATGGAGAAGAACGGGCAAGAAACTCCATGGACGCTCTTTTAAATCAAGATATTACAAAAACATGGGTAAATTATTCTTGTTGCAAGACACAAATGAAGAAACCATTCAAAATATAAGATTAAAAAATAAAAAAAAAGATTTAAAAAACAAGCTTTTATTTAAATAAAAACGTAACCTAAAAAAGAAAGAAAAATACGGAATAAAAAGAAAAAAATAAATTTATGTGACATTTTTCCAAATATAAATATAATATATATACATTTTAAAGCTTGAGGCACTGTTATTGCGCAGTAGATACACCTGTATAACGGGTACCGTTCATCAGTGACTCAAGATTTTATTTATAGGCAGGCAGGTATTTCTGCTAATTAAGAATTTGATTTAAATAACATTATTGCTTTATGAATTTTAAGACAATTAGGACTAGGCCTAGAATTTTAAGACAATTAGGGGTTAGGGATTAGGTCTTTAATCTTCCTCAAGGATTTTTGCTTAGCGAAAAGGAAGAAGCAGGGCGGGCGATGCGAAGCGACATGGTGGGTCGGGGGCTGAACATTTCACGCGGACGAAGTCAGCAGAAGCTATTGTGGTTTTATATTCGCAAATTGTTTGATTCGGCTTGGTCGATGTGTAAAGTTTCGAGAACAAAATCAAGGAATACCCAAGGGCCACCACACTCCCATGTAAAGACATTTTACCAAAATTCCAATACCGCGGCGGGCGGTAAAGAGGCAAACGCGGGCAATTGAACCTTCCCGGCTATAAAACTTTCTAGAGAACGAGCTCGCTACCTTCTTTTATATGTGTTCTCGTAAAAGGGGTTGCTCTTCGTTTAAAAAGTAAATTTATTTCATTCATCCCTACTTGTAAATCTCGTTAAAGTTGTACTCAATAGTTTAGAGGCGCCGCTTTGTAATCCGCTTGCATCTCGGCGGATACTAATGGTTTAGTAATAGAATACTAAAGTACGTGATTAACGAACCAACAGGTGTGAAACACACAACTAATTTTACCGACTGGGGCGGTGCGAGGCGCCTCGCGGTCTCCCCCACCTAGACAAAGGTTTGTTTTCGAACGCGAAACAAGACAATGCCGGCCCAGTGACCGAGTGTCGGCGATCGACCGGCGCCTGCGCGCGCCGCCCGGCTCGCGCTCGTCGCTCGTCGCCAGTGAGCAGTCGCGCCGCGCTCCGACCGCGCGCTCCCTCGGCCCCTCGCGACTCCGCGGCTACACCGTCACGTCAAACACACACAATACACCGCTAATGCGTTCTGTTTACAATTTCACATTAACACGTGCCCCCGGATCTGATGGCCGTCAGTAGGGTCACGTGAACAACCCGTATTGACACACAACAACAGTCCAGCGAGAGGAATAACAACGTTTCTGGTGCGTATTTTCTCGTTTGTCTGTACTTTAGTGGTTTCTTATTTGCGATGGCTGATATGGCTGTTGAAGCCGCTGTCTGTGTGAGAAACTGCCCTAATTGAGTAATATGAGGACATTAAATAGATAATGTGGATAATGTCAGTGCCATTCCACGTGCCACATAGAATAAACGTCAGAGTGGATGGAATCGTGCGTCGAGAACGAACTGGAAAACGTTAACCTGTACAAACTATACAAATAATGAAAATGTACTCGATTTAGCAGTAGATCCATGAAAATTTGATGAAAATGGTAGAGTTTTTCCTTTAGATGATGGTTTTATAAGGTTAGTGAGTCTCAGTTCACTAAAACGCTGAAAATGATTGAGTTTGTAAATGAAAATGTTGATAGGACTGAAAACTACGAAAATTCTGAGTTCATGTATGATGAATTCCATAAAAATGTTTGACTTTAACTGAATTTCACTGTTTCTCTTAGTATTTTCAACGCTTTAACCAAACAAGTGCGTATAAAATCAATAATATAATGTTAAACCTGGCTAATTCTTACTAGTATCGATTTTTCAGTGAAAATGTCCCATGTTTCAGTTATAACTCACTCGAAACATCACATACGATTCTGTTTTAGCTTTAGACTTGGTTACGGAACGGATTAAGGGCGGATTCCGATTTTTCCGACGCCTGAAAAACCTTTAATAATCCAATCTTTTTTAAGACTAAGTCTTAGTGAAGACCTGTTTGAATTGAATAAGGATAAGGTAAGACCACAGATTATATTAAGGGCAACTAATAATAAATATAATATCTAGATTAAAGAAACGGTAATCCTTAATTTGTTCAGTCTTTTGTTATCTTATCAAATAACGGATGCATCATTTGATAAGAGAAATCAAAATTGCTGGAATTAGATAAAGTTGTGTGATAACTTGGTATCACGCGACTTGTAAACGTGGGCAAACCAATGTGCATATTAGTGCACTAATAAACTTTTAATATTTTTTATGGGTTTTTACGTGTTTATTTGGATTTTTTTTGTAAAGTTTGGAACTCTTACGTGACTAATCATTTTTCATGAAAGTTACAAGATATTTTTTTTAAATAAATGTATGTAATCCAAATAATTACGTTCGCTTCATCAAGATATTTCCAAATTCTCGTCTTTTCGAGAAAATTATCTGTCACACAGAGAAAAACGAACGGAAAATTTGGAAAATGTTTATATTTTCCTTTTGAGTAACTAAAGCAAATCAAAAGGAAAATGTTTATATTTTCATTTTGAGTAACTAAAGCGGGCCAAGTACAAATGTGACTTTTTATTGTATATGTAGGTATGTCCTTTCTGAGTTTATCTTGGATATCACTGACATCGGTGAAGGAAATACTTTGTAAGAAAACCTGGATGTATACCAAAAACAATCCAAAAAAATTATTGGCAAAAAGAAAAGGTGACAGGCAGTAATTTTATATTAACACAGTTGAGTTTGTGCATCACAATTTTTTGGTTTGACCGTTGATCCCCAAACTAAACACGATTTGTATCTTGAGGGTGTGATTTACATACCTAATTCATCATCATCTGCCAAGCCTTATCTCAACTATGTTGGGGTCGGCTTCCAGTCTCACCATATGCAGCTGAGTACCAGTATTTTACATGGAGCGACTGCCTATCTGACCTCCACAACCCAGTAATACGATACACATAGACGTGATTACGTGATTTACATAGTTAAATGTCAGAAGTCGCCAACCCGTCTCGTGATGACCAATGCTCATGCCTCTTCAGTGTTAGAAGAGGCATTTCCCCTGCAGTGGGGACTAACAGGCTGGTGTTATAACTGAAGCCAAGATATAAACATACTGTAAATAAAACGAACTCTCTTGAAATTCAAATGTAATGTAACTTTTAAAGTATAAACATGGTTTCGATGAAATTTGGTCACACTAGGAAATGCATTCAAAATGTAACTTTCCGACCACGATCGCTTCAAGGGACATTTTAATAATATGGTCAACAGGAAAATCTTTGCCTTTAGTTTTCATGAAAGCCGGATTACTTTCATGAAAATAATATTTAAATTCTGTAATATTGAGAATGGACCGGTAAGATTCTCGATCTGGGAAAGTGTGATTTCTTTTTATTTCAAAGTCAGATATTTTTGCTGTTTTCGTAGATATTGCGCTTACCTTTAAATAGAGAACAAAACAGAGACGATCCGACTGTAACATTCTACTTTAGTTAACCCATTGAGTGTCTAATTAGCAGACACAATAGAATTTAATTGTTCTTATGTCGCACTGTGTAACATAAGACATTCGAAAGGTTAACTAAAGGCTGATTTTTCAATGGACAGAAACTTTTATTCGAGGAATAAATATTGTGTTTTGACAGCTTTTGTATTGAAAATATGGCAAACTGTCATACCTGTTTATTAATCAGACAAAAGTTATCTGACTATTAAAAAATCAGCCCTTTGCCTAATAATATTTATCTATTCTATCTAATATTTTCTTAATATTATTTAATATTATTATCTAATATTTTCTATATAATATTTTCCTTATCTTAGTTTCTTTAGAGGAAACTTTAAGTATCTTGTAAAGGAATCTCTTCTTATTTAGTTCAATCCATACTAATATTATAAATTCGAAAGTAACTCTGTCTGTCTGTCCTTTTCACGCCTAAACCACTGAACGGATTTCGATAAAATTTGTCAGAGAGATAGATTGCATCCGGGGACGGACATAGGATAGTTTTTATCCCGATATTCCCACGGGATCGACACTTATGCAAGTGAAACCGCGGGGCGCTACTAGTCGAATATAAAACTTTTATTTCAGAGTCAAAAGTCACAATTTTACTTAATTTCTAGTGTTAGTATGTTACAGACACAGATTGATATACAACGACGTATTTATATAAAATATATAAGCAAAATTGACTTTGTATGTTATCACAAATATAAATCGCGTACCTAAATATCGAAATTCCAGAAGATATTTTCAGAGATATTCGACATTTTTTAACTGTAGGGGCGATTTTCAGTTAACTTTTATGTGAGGAATAAAAATTGCGGTTTGACAGCTTTTCTACAAAAAATATGTCAAATTATTTATTCTTCCACTGAAATTTATGTGACGATAATAAAATTGACCCTAGGAAAATTA
This sequence comes from Luperina nickerlii, assembly GCA_963855955.1. Classification (NCBI taxonomy): domain Eukaryota; kingdom Metazoa; phylum Arthropoda; class Insecta; order Lepidoptera; family Noctuidae; genus Luperina; species Luperina nickerlii. Next base: position 20,478,448 of record OY979676.1, on the reverse strand, counting down.
GTTTTCCGATTATGTGAATCTTTATGTAAGTAGGTAATTTAGTTTTCCGCGATTATAAAACCGCGATATTTAAGTATATATTAGGTATTATAGTAAATAGTATGTATGTATGTGTCTTATAGGTTCATAACCTATTTATGTATTTGTGTAGACAGTCTTAATAGTTTTTTTTTAGTCATTGTTCCTCTCCATCAAAGCACCATCTAATCTCTTTACCACCCTTGGTTGACTGGTAGAGAATGCCTAAGGCATTAAGTCCGCCTTTGTACCTTTTTGTGCGAAAAGTTTAAATAAATAAATTATCATAGCACGTGAAACTTAAAAAAAAAGGAAAGCCATCAGTACCGTCTGAAAGTAGACCGCCTCCGTCATAACTTTGTCGAGGACATAGCACGTCAGCGACCAGAGCCAAATCTAGTACATTTTACTAGTACGGGCTTCCAAATTCTCGTCGTTACTTTTTACTATCATACACGATCTTGAATTATAAGGAAAAAGACTGAACCGCAATTTTATTAAAAATACTCCGGAATTTCTGGGGAAAATTATGTTGCGATATAAAATGTTATTAACTAGCTCGCATCTGTCACTTTCGGAAAACTTGAGAGGAGTTTTATTTCAATACAATATTTGATGATGCTTGATTGCATCGTTGAAATTAAATAACTTTTCTCTATAAAAACATATGATTTATATATAAAAATAAAAACCAATCAATAAATTTTTTTATTAATTAACTAGTCATCAGTTGTTATTTACGTGTATATTAAAGTCATTGGTATTTATGAACATATTTAGGTAATAAATAAATAAATAAATTTATTGCCGTATGTATGAAAGATCATCACTTGGTAATGGCATGACCGATTTGGCTGTTTTTTTTTTGTTGTGTTTGTAATTGTCAAGACAAGCTTTGTATGAAAGATTTGTTTTGGAAAATCCAATGGAAAATTCGGAATTGTGAATGGTACTTTCGTATGAAAATATCAATGAAAAGACATGAAATTCACCCGGCGACGCCGAGCACGAACAGCCAGTTTAAATAAACGGAATTGTTTATATAAATCATTATTGATAGAAAGTTCTTTAATAAACAACTATCCATGCAAAAAGTGTGTAAACCAATCGAAAGTCAATTACTTTTGCATAGGTTTGTATCTGAACACTGACTGACGCCCACATCCACACTCACCTCACACACAACAAACCACACCACACCACGAAACCATACCTGAACACTGATTGTCTGTTGACTTGACTGGCTGGCTGTCTGGCTGGACTTCAACAAATATAACTCGCGAAATTTGGGTGTACTGCAGTACTCCTTTGCCTCCTCTATCTTCGTTGATAACAGGCGTGATGTTATATGTGTTGTAGCTGAACTTAACGTAGAGATTATTGTTATTGTAACATCTACTTGACCTAAATTCATTATAAACTATTCAAGTGACTGAGCTGTTTACAAGAAAAACATATTAGTTATTGGAAAACATATATACTAGTGTAATTACTTTTCCTAGCCTGATATTGGTTTATAATGAAAACTGCAAGTTGAGGCATTATATAAGGTACTGACCTATGTCAACGCTAACTCTGTTAACTCTTCTAACAAGAACTATATAGATCGTTTGTCTTTTGTTTATTATTTTGAACCGGCCTGTCGACGCACGTGGTTGTGGGTTCAAATGTTGGCAAGTACCGATGAGACTTTTCAATTCATATGTACTTTCTGAGTTTATCTTGGACGTTACTGATGTCAGTGAAGGAAAACCTCGTGAGCACGGATATCGCCAATCCGACTTGAGCAAGTGTGGTGATTAATGCTCGTGTCTTCTCTGTGTGAGAAGGGGCCTTTTCCCCTGCAGTGGGAAAATAATAGGTTGGTATTATATACACTTAAATCGACGCTTATATAGCAACGACACATTTCTCCCTGTGTCTAAGAGAATACTCAAAATTTAGTATAGGACATATCATCATCTGCCTTGCCTTTTCCCAACTACGTTGGGGTCGGCTTCCAGTCTAACCGGAGGCAGCTGAATACCTGTATTTTACATGGAGCGACTGCCTATCTGACCTCCACAACCCAGGTACTGGGTAATACGATACCCCTAGTGAATGGAATGCTTTTTTGTTTACCTAATGTTTCTTTATGTTTATTTTTTGTTTACTGAATGTTTTAGGTTAAATAATTTTGCATGCCGTACGGTAAAATGACTCTCATAGAAATTACCATCATATCTGTATACCTACATTATGGGCAAATAAATGATTTCTATTTCTATAAGATTGGTTGTCAGACTTTCGGGCTTCTGACTACCCGTAACGACCGACAAAGATCCACGAATGCTTAACGTGCTTTCCGAGGAATGGAGGGGTCTCGGTATGTTAAGATGGTCACCCATCCACAAACTAACCGCGGCAAGCGTTGCTTAACCTGATCGTTCGACCTGTGCGGCTGTTATTATTTAGCCACGGGCCCCTCTAAAACAATCGGAAATTAATATAGGACACATTACAACTAATTAACAATACACATAATATAAGTGAATCATTCCTGTTTCTTTTATAAACATCTATTTTCATTCAAGCGTTTTGTTACGGTTTACTTTTCTAGAAGTTGTGCCTTCATGTAAATTTTTGATTGATCATGTATCGATGTCCTATTGTTGTGTTTTTATCTATTAACAAGTCATGTACACATTGGGATTTCCCATCAAGAAAATTGACAAACTTCCATACAACTTTTCATCCTCTATTTAACTCTTTTAGGGAATGATTTTTCAAAACCCTTAGTGCTCATGTTCCCTATTTAAGGAACTCTTATGCATTTCATGCTTCTAAGCCCATCTGTTTAGGTAGCGCGTTGTCTTTTAATAAATTTAAGAATTTTATAAAGTAGATGAATTATGTACAGGAGAACCAAAAGCAATAACGGTCTATAGTTAAAGTTTTTTTAAATAGAATATCATGATTTTATTTTTAGGGTTCCTTACCTAAAAAGAAAAAAACGGAACCCTTATAGAATCACTTTGTTGTCCGTCCGTCCGTCTGTCTATCAAGACCTTTTATCTCGGCATAGAGTTGAAATTAAAACCATATACATACTCAGGTCTGCGGTCCCTTGAAGCTGTGAAAAAATCAAACTTCTAAATTAACAAAAAGTTCTAAGTTAGCAAAAAACGTACCTATGTTTCGACACTCTCAAAGGAATCAAAATGTAGGATACTTCCCGTTGATCTAAAATCATGGAATTTAGCAAGAAGGAAGGTCATGTAGCACAAGTTAAGGAAAATATCCGAAAACCGTAAATTTGTAGTTAAATTAAAAAAAAAAACGTTATAAATTTTTACATACCTACAAATTTGTACGGAATCATCGGTGCGCTAGTCCGACTCGCTCTTGACTGGTTTTTTTTATTGCTGAATGGGCCTACTCTTGACTTCGATCACGCCTGATGGAAAGCGACGGCTGAGGTTTATGATGAAACGAGCGTGCCCAGAAGATGCCTAAGGCACTAGAACTACCACGCATCGACGAAACACAGCAGGCTGCTTGACGCCGGACTCCGGTGGGAGGGTGGTCGCAAACCAGGCGGGCGTTAGCCCTACCACCGCAAGGGAAGAATTGGCCAGTCAAATAAGGTGTTGTGTCCAGGATGCGCCGAGCGCTCGGTTCAGTTGAGTAACTAGCGGAACAAACTGTGCGACACGAGGAGGCTTCTTCATGCATCCGCAAACAATTCCCAATATTGCCAACAAATACACAAATCCAGACTCCAGGCCGCTACCGAAAAATCCTAGATAGAAAGATCCAATAACACTGCCCAATCTGGGCGCTGACTAGCAAAAAACAAAAAATTCAGTAATAATACTACTGTAAAACCACATGGCTGCTATCACAGTTAATGTTGATGTTTTATCTGAAATATGGAGTTAATCATTCTTCTTATCTTATTGACTTGTATATTTGATAACACTCACTTATAAGTGTTGTATGTAAACACGTATGTAGGTATGAATATGCTTGTTGATATAGCGGAGTGAAGAAATTCTCAGCTGATAAGATACTCTGTAGTTTGAAGTATTTTATTTTAATGAATAGTGACGTTTTAGTATTGGTTTTTATAAGGAGTTTAGTTTGGACAACATATTTGAAGTGTGTTCCTGATCCATTGCTTGATATGTTCAAAAAATGTGTCTGCTCAACAACGTAAAAAACGCAATGAATGTTGTAGAGCTGTCAAAATGAAACCCATCGCTACTGTTAGTGTGTTACGCGATTATCCCACTGGTATATATTTTCTAAAGTAAAACGAAAACACCTGTTTAAAGTCTCCTTCAAACAGGCGCGACACGCGACAAAATCGCGCGCGACGCAAAGGCACCGCAAGTCGCGCAACGAGCGGTGCCTTTGTGTCGCGCGCGATTCGCGTCGCGCGTCGTGCCTGTTTGCAGAAGCCTTTATGATAAAAAAAACTAAACATACATCTTCTTCAAACACTAACACATTTCCACTACATACAAATAGGTAGGTATGTGGTGGAAATGTTTTTAGGAAACTCGTAACTACATTCCCTAAGGATTTAGTTGGTGACCTTCATTTTACATAGGCAGTGCTGAATAACAAAACTAGTCTTGTAGTTTTTATGTTCACAGTTTTTATGAGGTATATAAATCTTGACAGTTTTTTCTGTTATATTATGTTCAAAGACAAGTCATCTCCATTATAATCAGTTTGTGTTTAAGATGACGTAACGATAAAACTGCCTTTTGTTTTATTACTTAGATGAAACCTTGCATTACACTAGTAATCCAACAGAGTTGCTACTTAATACACTCATAATCCCAATGCCATAACTTGTAACAATTCAATTATATTCATTTCGTTATTTACGTTGTCGAGCAGACGAATTTTTCAAACATATTAAATATTAAGCAATGGATTAGGATTTCCTTCAAAATTTTTCAGATGGAAAGTTTGTTACGTAATTGGGGTGCAATTAATCTCTTTAACTAAGACATAAAATACGCACTTTCGACATTTATTTATCAATAATAATAGTATGTTTGTCGCTTGGGGCTAAGTAATAATAACCGTACGTTAAGTCGTTGGTCCCGGCTGCCATTCGTGGATCTTTGGCAGTCGTTACGGGTCGTGTGACGCCCGAAAGTCTAGGTTTACCAAGGGATATTTGTATCACCCAGTAACTGGGTTGTAGAGATCATTTGCATCCGGTGAGACTGTAAGCCAACTGCAACATAGTTGGGAAACTAGGCAGATGATGATTATGTCTGTCACTTCAATAATCATCTTTTAAATACTATGTTGGTTGGCAAAGCTGATTTCCCAGGGTTCCCTGGTCCAAGCCGTATGACACCACACTTATTCTACGTCACCTATTTAAGGCTCAGTTTACCGAAAAGTGAATTAACTCATTAATCATTTCTATAAACATAGATATAACCATTCAGCTCTCTTGAGACCATAGGTTGTTAATATAACGACACTAATAACCAAATTAGAATAAAACTACAATGAAGGCCACATATTTTTTATGACAAACTTGGCCTGAAACTGACGTGCGTCAGTTTAGCCTAGTTTACAACGTATCTTTGTACAAATATTTATAGTTTATGTTATGATGTTTGACGTGTTAGAACAGAGATGATGCTAAGATGAGTGTACTCTTTAATGTGTAATATAAACAATAAATTCAAAGTAAAATAGTTTGTCCTTTGTTTATGAAATTTGTTGATTTTCGAGGTTTTACTTATAATAAGTTGCAACTGGTAGTTTAAATATTTATATGTAGTAGGTACCTTATGTTAGTTCCACTTTACGAGTATTCAGTTTATTCCTTTAATTAAGCTAACATTCTTGTGTTAAATATGGATTTAATTTAATGTTCTGTGTCCTGTAATTGTAATTCCTTTGCATACCTAGTGAATGCGCGATGCTGGAATATCCTCTAAATTAATGCAAAATAAATCTAGGCACACACAAGTAATATGGCAAGTAGGAAATTGAAAGGAAACAAGTTAGGTACCTCGCACCGTCGATATTCTTGATCCCTGGATTTGCGGGGCGCCCCTTGTCTTCCACTGAATGCTCACAAATTGAAACCAAAAATGACGATTGCTATGTACATACGATTATTTGGTTTATTACTGATTTAAATATATATTTTTTACTAGATGCAATTAGAACGGCGATTTGACACGAAGTGATCCCTAACGACGGCCATCATTGTCCTTATATGTGCGACAGGGTGGGGAAATAGAGTAAATGAGTGAGAGGGAAAGGGATAGGAAGTTACCAGCCATGATTTGCAGTTTCTAACCCAATTTGAATTCAAAAATTAACGATTTAGCGTTAACATCTTCCCCGGCTTGACAGGACGAGAGGCCTTCAATAATACTTACAAGGCACATTCAAAATTAAGTCACTTCGACGCACCCGAATCAGATAAATGATATTGCCGTACAATACGCATTATTATTCGCAATTTAATATACATGTATAGTGGTTATTTATTTTTTTTTTTTATTTTTTTTTTTTTTATTCAAGTTACTACATTATTCGTAGCTTATTTACTAATTTAAGTAGTTAATAAAACTAATAACTATTCGATAGCTAAACTAGAAATGTGGACTGTATTTTTTTTATTGGTTAGGTAATGGGTAAAGTTTTACCACGGGTCTGCGGTAAAGACCTGATTTCGTGCGGACGTCCGCAACTCTCACGACATTGTCCTTACCTTCAAACGTGCGTTCGATCACTCCAAGAGGCCAATTAAGAGGGGCGCTGTTGTCTGATTCTAGCAGCACAACAGTACCAGGTTGGATAGAAGTGTTAGACTTCGTCCATTTGTTACGCACTTGAAGAGTGTTAAGGTATTCGACCTTCCATCTTTTCCAAAATGATTGGACAAGATGGTCGATTGCGCGTTTTCTACTTATAAGATTGACATTTTCGCGAGATAGGTCTTCCGCAGGTAAAGATTTAAGAGGTGTTAACACCAGAAAGTGGGCGGGCGTTAGAGCTAGAGGTTCCGCAGGGTCACTACTCAAAACCGAAAGAGGCCGCGAGTTTAACAGCGCCTCTATTTGAGTGAGCACTGTCAACATCTCCTCAAATGTAAGAAGCTGAGTTCCTACTACCTTTGCTAAATGATTTTTAACAGCTTTCACGTTAATCTCCCAAATGCCGCCAAAATGCGGTGCCGCCGCTGGGTTAAACCTAAACTGAATACGGTTTTCACGCAATTCGTTCGCGAATTTATCGCGGTACTCTTCTGATTCGAGTAAGTTATATATTATTAGCGTGAAAACGTTATTTTTCAAACTACCGTGCGGCGCTGTGTATAAAAGGGGGTGCGGCCAGTACTCGCCCCTCACTCCGTCTCAAGCAGCCGTCGCGATAACATCTCTCTGTAATATTGTTTAGAGTCGTTTTTAAATCAGGAAGTATATTTTCTTAGTTTAAAATTGTATTTGCTTAAAATTGATTAAAGTTTAGTGTTTCGTCATTTTGTTAGTTTTTTTTTTAAATAAAAGTAGTGTTAACCGCTAACATCAGAAGTGGGATAGGCTCCATTGCCTATCTTTTTTCTGTGTCGTGCGAAAAGCTTTTGAATCATGTCCAAAAGAGCTACCTACCACTCGTAATAGAAGTAGAAATAGGCGTGATCAAAATAGTGTTTTGGGACTGTTTAAAATTTTTCACCACGTGTTGTTGATTTTGTCCGTGATTAGTTTCTGTGCATTTTAACGTGATTCGCCTCGTGTTTCTACTCGATTACATTATATTTCGTACGTGTTTTTGAAGTAAACAACCAGGTGTTAATTCTTTTATTTCGCGGTTAGTTTGTTGTTCACGTAGTGGTCATATACGTTGCCTATAGTCATAATCATGTCGAGTCGTGGATGCACGCCGCGTGAGAATACACCTAGGCGTAATTCTCGGGAAAACTATTCGCATAGCTGTCGTGATGTTTATAAAAGGCGTCGTGGCCGTTATAGTCAATCGCGTAGTAGATCTCCTAGGCGTCGTCGTGATAGATCAGAGTACTCGCAAAGTTCACGTAGGAGCCGGGATAGTTCGTATGGGCGTCGGGATAGCCCTCGACGTGACCCTTTGGATGGAGTGCTGGTTCGATCGAGCGCTTTAGGGGAGCGTTTGCCTTCAGACGCTATACGTGCGTCTACTCCCGTGTTGTCGCATCCGGGCGGCGCTCCGCCGCTGACGGCTTCGGTGGTTGCCGGGGCACCTGTTGCTGCTGGTGAGGAAGCGTGTGCTGCGGATGGAGCCGTGACCGCTGAGACATCGCGAGAGGCTGATGCTGCGGACAGGATTGTGGGGGCACTTTCTTCCCTAATTCAAGTAAGATCTAAGCATTACTACAGATCTATTGTCTACAGAATTTGGTGAGTCGTTTTCATTTTGTTTTGACTCTGGTACCGAGTGCTTTCCTGGTAAACAACAGCAAAAAAACTGTTACATTGTTAGGTATAGCCCAATCTAGTTAACAATGCAATTTTTGAATACGCTCACGATAGGTTACGAATGATGCCAGTAGGTCATGTACCAGTCGAAATAGATGGTGATCACAGTGGTAATGAGCTATGAGCAAGCCTAAGTAGTGGGAACCATGCGAGTAGTAGTTCTCTATCGGCCGTAGTAAAAAGTGTGTAGTCACAGGGGTGATACACATGGATCCATGCGCTGGATGTGTGACAGCAATGCGATTGCTGGTCGGCCGGAGTGCCGTGACGTTAGAGTGGTTTACTCGTGTGTGGGTTTCAAGGTATCTAAGGCTCTTAGTGAAAAAGATTATTGTTGTAATGTGGATAACGATGGTACATGGCTCTGGTTGATATTTTTTTTTTATGATTGATTAAAGTTTGATTACATGGCTCTAGTTGAATCAAGTACACTCATGAGGCTGAGGCATATGCCATGGCACAGGCCAAGGGATCAGAGTATTAATGACGAATTTGAGGAAAGCAAAGTAGAAGTCTGGTTGATGAAACAGAGTAGAGATTAAAGTCGAGTGATAGTGGTGAATCTTAGTTCGGCTGGTCGGGGTCTTGTAGAGACCATAGAGTCCGTGGGACTCGGAATTCAGGAGGAATTCAAGGTAACAAACATGAGGTTTGTTGTAGGGGCTTAATGAAAAGCCACAGGCCACGAATAAGATTCCTGCTGTGTTTTATTATGCTCTAAGGATGTTTTATTAGCTGCTCTATTATGTTTACTTGATTATTTGGTTTGTGAAGATCACATTGTGATTATTTGGTTTGTGAAGATTTGGGAATCAAAGAATGATTAATACTCTGAACTCTGCAATTTTTTAGTTTGTGCGAATTTTCATTGTGTTGTTTTGCCTGTACCATATTTGGTCAGGAGTGACCGAGCTATGAGATACTTTGCGAGATATGTCAGTGGGACGATCGGGAATGTCTGGGACGCATTGGTGGGTGTTAACGGGGTGACGCTAAGACGTGGCTCAACGATTGCGGGACCAGTGATCGGTCGTGGTCCGCGGTTATACAGAACGTAGCTGTTGACGTTCTAATTGATTCAGATTCTGATATTTCGCTGATTTCTGATTCCGTCTTAAAGCATTTTAGTTTAAATAAAATTCCGACCTACCGCCGTATGCGTGGTATTGGATGTCATGATATAGAGTCCACTTCGTAAGTATGCACTCTTATCGAATTTCCCGAATTATCTTTAGAAGTAGATTTGTTTGTTATTCCCCCGGATTGTATTCAGGCACCGGTTTTGATTGGCACTGATGTTTTAAATCATAGTGGAGTTACGTATATTAGAACAAATTACTCTCAACGGTTAGTCAGGGATTCGCACGTAAACAACGTGTTGACTGTAGAGTCCCCTAAGATAAGGACACCCTTAGTAGGTGACGAAAAAGAGTGTTTGTTAGCTCTATTAAACGAGTATTCAGATACGTTTACTACCGGTACAGCGACCTCTAGAGTAAATACTGTGTTGGCGATACAAAAATAAGATTGACCTCGATTATAGTTAGTAGTTTATTTATTGAAAATTACAATTATGTGTGTCGCGACAAAGGTATGGCGGTGCGCGCTAATATCGTGAAGTGAAGTTGGTCCGGTTCGTCCGCGTGAAGCCTGTCGCGAGCGCCGTGACATTGGGTGCGTTCGTTTCTTCGTTAATATGAAGGGCTGCGTTCAGGCGTAGACATACTGGTTGTATGGAAATATAAGTTAATAGTGAAATCCCAATTTACTATCGACCTTATAAACTCTCCGTAGACGAAAAGCGTCGCGTTCGCGAGATAATTAATGATTTGATTAGTAAGCGAATCATTCGCGAGTCAGTCTAAGTACGCGAGTCCTATCATCCTCGTTAAGAAAAAGGATGAGTCTGATAGGATGTGCGTCGACTACAGAGCTCTAAATGCTATCACTATTAAAGAGTGATTTCCGCTACCGTTAATCGACGATCACATTGACAGGCTGGACAGTTTTAAATTCTTTACAAGTCTCGAGTGCTGATGAAGGATGATGACTCTATTAGTAAAACAGCATCCGTAACGCCTGAAGGGCATTACGAATATTTGAAAATGCTTTATGGGCTCGCTAATGCACCTATTGTCTATCAAAGAATCATCTCCAAAACCCTGAAGCACCTGCTGGTAAGGTATTGATTTATATCGATGAAGTGTTAATAATGTCGAATTCTGTCGGTGATAGTCTGAAAACTTTGCGAGAGGTATTAAAAACACTCACTGAGGCGGGATTTTCAGTAAATCTAAATAAAATGCACGTTCTCAGACACAGAGTTAGAATACCTAGGTAGACTTATTGGCCACGGTCAGGTACGGCCGAGCCCTAGTAAAACTGAAGCTTCAGTGAAGTCTCCTAAGACCATAGAATCTTGGACGAAGCCTGAGGTACCCTTTTCAGTGGTTCACACTGACATCCTTAGTCCCCTAACGGAGTCAAACGGTTTCCGATACATACTCCTTGTGGTAGATGCTTTTACTAAGTACTGTCTGTTGTACGCCCTGTATAGAAAAGATACCACAGAGTTAAAACGTGTATTTTCTAATACCATTTCACTATTCGGTACTCCGTCAACAATTGTGTGTGACCGTGGCAGAATGTTCGAAAGAGCATCCTTTCAAGACTAGGTTACCGAGTTAGGCTGTAACATACATTTTATCACGCCTGAGATGCACCGTGAAAACGGGCAGGTCGAGCGTTGTTGCAGGACGGTTCTCAACATGTTGCGGATAGAGGCGAACAACAAGGGTGCGCAGTGGTCCGATGCGTTGTGGAAGGTGCAGCTCACCTTGAACATAACGAGGCAAGCCACAACCCGCACCTCGCCCCTACAGCTGTTGACTGGCGTTGAAGAGACTACTCCAGTGCTGAGGTCTCTTGTGCGAGACGTCGCCGTCAGGCGTGCATTTGTCGTCGGTGGCTTCGTGTTCGTGAGCGCCCGCTCGCAGAGCGCATGGAGGCTGGACTCGGAGATGCGTGATCCGTGCAAGGTGGTACGAGCGCTACCACTTCACCGGTACGAGCTCGAGCTGCCTGCTGGCTCATGCAACGGGAAAGCCCGGGCCGCCGCAGAACCTATGGTTCAGTGGCGTGGTGAGTGGACTCCGGATGCGTGGTCCGTACAAGATGGTGCGTAGAAGGTTGTAAGGGCATTGAGTTAGTGTAACTCTGCCGGTAAGGGCATTGAGTTAGTGTAACTCTGCCGGTAAGGGCATTGAGTTAGTGTAACTCTGCCGGTAAGGGCATTGAGTTAATGTAACTCTGCCGGTAAGGGCATTGAGTTAATGTAACTCTGCCGGTAAGGGCATTGAGTTAATGTAACTCTGCCGGTAAGGGCATTGAGTTAGTGTAACTCTGCCGAAAGAGACGTGCTAACTGGGTGCCTCCGTCTCAGTTTATTTGTAAGGGCATTGAGTTAGTGTAACTCTGCCAAAAGAGATGTGCTAACTGGGTGCCTCCATCTCAGTTTATTCATAAGGGCATTGAGATGTGTCTCTGCCAAGACGAGCTAACTGGGTGCTCCGTCTAGATTTGTGTTGCATTTAATTGCAACAGACATTTTTAGATTAAATAATAAGGATATTACTAATATGTGCTATTCTCTAATTTTTTTAGCTGAAGAGGATAGTACACACGCCAGGGTCCACTAATTACTGATGCAGCGATTGAAGACATGAGCCCTTCGCGTCGCCCGAGTCCACTTGCCGAAGATCGTGACTGCGGCGAACAAGGACCATCATCTGGACAATGTGGCTGAGGACAGCCACACGTCAGGAGAGGCCGTATTAGCGTGAAAACGTTATTTTTCAAACTACCGTGCGGCGCTGTGTATAAAAGGGGGTGCGGCCAGTACTCGCCCCTCACTCCGTCTCAAGCAGCCGTCGCGATAACATCTCTCTGTAATATTGTTTAGAGTCGTTTTTAAATCAGGAAGTATATTTTCTTAGTTTAAAATTGTATTTGCTTAAAATTGATTAAAGTTTAGTGTTTCGTCATTTTGTTAGTTTTTTTTTTAAATAAAAGTAGTGTTAACCGCTAACAATATATTATCAAGATAAGATTTCGCGCCTATGAAATTTGTACCTCTATCGGCGTATATGACATTCACTGGTCCGCGTCTAGCCAAAAATCGTCTAAACGAATTCATGAATGCTTCAGTGCTAAGATCTGAAGACAATTCTAGGTGGATCGCTTTAGTAACAAGACACACAAATAAACAAATGTACGCCTTAATGCTTCGAACGCCTCGACCGCGGTGCAGAGTAATAGACAAAGGCCCGGCGTAATCGACGCCTGTGTGACAGAATGCCTTGGCTTCCGTGACTCGGCATGCAGGCAAGCTTGCCATTATGGGGAACTGATTGACAGGTCGCGTCTTAAAGCAAACATTGCATTTGTGTACCCTGCTGCGTACTATGTCGCGAGCTGCTAAGATCCAGTACTTTTGTCGCAGTAAAGACATTAAAAGTTGCGGTCCAGTGTGCAAGTTTTTACGGTGATAATAGTCGATAATAAGGTTGACGATGTGATCGCGTCGCGGTAACAAAATAGGGTGTTGACTATCATACACGATCGGGGCATTGGTTAAACGGCCACCCACGCGTAAAACGCCGTCGTCGTCTAAGAATGCACGAAGCTTTTGAAAAGCAGGAGGCATAACTTTCCTTGCCTTATATTTGGCAATTTCATCAGCGAAATGTACGCTTTGAAGATTCCTAATGACAATAAGTTCCGCATATTCAAGATGGGATAGTTCCAATTTCGAAGGTAATTTTTTGATAAATCTAAGGACATACATTACTATTCGGAGTAATTTGTTCCATGATGAGACTCGAGTAGCGAGCTCATAAAAAATAGGCGGTGATGATGGACACACTTCAGTTGTCGTCATAACAGACACCTTAGCTTCAGGTATTTCACCTGCAATGTTAATATCTTTGTCAAGTGGCCATTCGGAACGAGGCTGATTAGCAAACCTCGGCCCGTTAAACCATAATGGATGCACAAGTAGTTGTGCAGGGGTTAGACCACGACTTAAACAGTCAGCGGGGTTATCTACGCCGGCAATATGGTAGAAATGCTTAGCATCAATATTTTCTTGTATCTGAGAAACCCGGTTAGCAACAAACGTCTGCCATCGGCTGGGCGTTGCATGGATCCACGCGAGAGCTACCTTACTATCGGTAAACGCATAAACGGAACATGCTGGTAATGAGTAGGTATCTATCACCAGACGCATTAGCTTGGCCAAAATTAAGTTAGCGCATAATTCCAATCGAGCGAGAGTAACAAGAGTCTTTGAAGGTGCAACTCGCGATTTAGCGCACACTAAATTTACCAAAGTACGACCAGACAGAAGCACACGTGAATATAAACTACTCCACCGTACGCCTTCTCTGAGGCATCCGCGAACCCCAGTAAGGAGATAACGCAATCATCTGTGACTCCCACGTGACGCGGCAATTTAATATTTTGCAGTAAAGGCAATTCCGATTCAAAGTTTTGCCATAATTTAATAATGTGAGGTGGTGGCATTTCATCCCAATCAATATTGTCGTTCCAAAGTGATTTTACAATTAATTTTGCCGAAAGTGTAACGGGTGCAATAAAACCTACCAAGTCCCATAGACGGGCAATTGTGGAAAGTACGTTACGTTTCGTACACTCGCGAGGTTCAAGGTTTACGCGAAATGTGAATACGTCTTCGGCCGGTAACCAATGTAAGCCCAATATTTTTAGATGATCGCTCGGACTAAATTCTACAACCTCGGAAACGCGATGATTGACTGGAATACTAGCCATGACCTCAGGTGAATTACTAGAGAATTTTACAAGTTCAAATCCGCCAGCCGCGAACATTTTAATCAGCTGATCGGACAACTCAACACCTCGGTCAACCGAAGAGCAGCTAGTAGCCAAGTCATCCACGTAAATATCCGTGTCAACCACTCTGGCTGCAGCTGGATAGCGAGAGCTCTCATCTTTGGCCAACTGGCGAACCGATCGCACTGCTAGATACGGGCTACAACACAACCCGAATGGAACGCGAGTTATTTCAAAGATTTGAATCGGATCATCAGGGTTAAAGCGATACAACAATCGTTGAAAACGCAAGTCGTTATTATTCATAATTAGTCGCAAATACATTTGTCGAATATCTGCGCTAATAGCGATGGGCAGTAATCGAAACCGCAGCAATATTTGAAATAAATCATTTAATACTTTAGGTCCGGAATGTAAAATATCATTTAGCGATATACCGGACGAAGTCTTACTACTTCCGTCTAGAACGACACGTAGGCGAGAAGTAGTTTTATCAGTACGCACCACGCCATGGTGAGGTATTACGTAATGCGGTGTATCGAAGTCGGCGTCAGTATTATCGACAGTACGCAAATATCCCTTTTCTAAGTATTCAATAAATACATTATCGTATTCCTTTTTAATCGCGGGGTCGTTCAACAGTTTGCGCTCTAGTGCTAAATACCTACGTTTAGCAAGACGTATGGAATCGCCTAAAGCAGACGCGTCGCGTTTGAAAGGCAGGGATACTACAAAGCGGCCTAATTCATCGCGACGAGTAGTACTTGCATAAAACGCTTCGCACTCCTTTTCGTCAGGAGAGAGTGTATTTTTCATCTTAGGCACTTCTTCCAATTCAAAGAACCGATTTACGCGATTGTCAAGCGATTCGTTTATTGTGCAATAGGCACGAACAATATTACAAACAGGATTAATCACGGGCGCCTGACCGACTACGATGTAACCGAGCAAAGTTTCTATAGCTACCGGCTCGCCGGGCGAACGCGCTACGGTGCGCGGACGCAATATTCGCGCGAACAAATCCGACCCTAGAATAATATCTACGTCGGCTGGTGAGCTATAACAACTATCTGCTAAAGGCAAATCTTTTAAGTAATCTAACTGAGTGGTATCAATTTTTGAGACCGGCAGGGCATCCGTAATACGACTGACAATTAACGGTTGAATGGTAAATTTCACCTCATCGTTGTGGCGGGAATTGAATGTTAAGCAAGTGATGCCATCAATCGGGTTCGTGACGTCACCGACACCCGATACAAACTTATTTGCGGTCGCATAGACCGGCAGTTTCAAACGCTTACAACATTCGGTTGTAATAAAATCGCGTTGCGACGCGCTGTCAATAATAGCGCGGATAATTGACACATTACCCATCGCATCAGTCACGTGACATTGAGCCGTCCCTAACAAGACTGACGTCGAGGGTTTAATATCTGCCGTGCTAACAGCGGCGCAAGAAGCACCTACAGTACACAAAGACACGGGGCGGTCGGCGGCACTGCAATGTCCATTCTGACCGTCACCACATGTATCAGGCCGCGCGGTAATAAAACGCTCGTCTGCAGGCGACGAGGCGCATTGTTTACGTTCGGCCATATCAGACAGCGGGGTTGTATTCTGATTTAATGCAGAAGAACCTTTACGCTGATTAGTACCATTCCTATTTAGTGAGGAAGTACCGTTATTGTCAAAGTGTAACAAAGTATGATGACTACGAGAACAGGTCGTACACCTGTTTGTTGATTGGCATTCAAGCAGCGCATGTTTACTAGAGAAACAAAGAACGCACAATTTATTACGCTTTACCAACGAGAACCTATTATGAGGAGACATTGACAGGAATGTAGGGCATTGAACCAATTTAATGTGGTCCGTTTTTCCACAAATATCACATTTACCGTGATCCTGCACATTTACAAATGTCTTAATATTATTATGAGTACGTGACCCCGGGATTTTACCAGACGATTGCATGGTAGTTGAAACCATATTTTTTCGAGATTGAGAATTTGATTTTACGTTTGTGACATTATGCGCGCGTTGTAATATTTGGGCGTGTTTACGCATGAAGTTTACAAACTCGGTACAGGTAGGTGTTTTTTCATTACCAATATCATTTAACGACATCTCAAACGCCTTAACTGTCTCGAGATTAATTTTCTTGCAACCAATATGGATAAACAATAGATCTTCCAAGCTTGTAACCTCCAATTGTCGCAACGCCGAAATAATTGACGAAAACTTATCGACAAATTCTTCCAAACTGCCCGCCGAACCTGAGTCGACGGTAGGTAAACTTAACAATTTATCTAAATACGACGATGCCAATAAACGTTTATCGTTGTACTTATTTACTAACGCATTCCAGATGATTTCATAATTTTCGGCAGACGGTAATATACCCTGGCAAATAGCTAACGCCTTGCCTTGTAATCTACCCACTAAATATTGTATTCTCTCGCCGTCGGTAAGTTCCGGATTATTATGAACGACCGCACGAAAGGTCTCATAAAACAGCGGCCAATTTTCATGTTCACCGTCAAATGTACGCATTTCTAATCTAGGTAATCGCATAGTACCCACATGACCCGTACTAGTCGAGGGTTTTACATTAGTCTGTTCGCGTGATAGCAATCGAATTTTATACTTAATTTGTGAATAAAGTTGTTCAAACGACAATAACGCTTTATACGAAGGCAAACTTGCATCGATTAATGACGTTTCATAACGACAACGTTCCTCTAACGCGTCTTCATATTTCTGTTGTATGGAATCGATAGTGAAACTAGCCGCCAGAAATGTTTCAATATTATCTGGCTTACTAAAATCCAGCTTTTTCATCATGTCATAAATCGATTGAACATGTTCGAAATAAACCGTTAATTTGCCTTGAATTCTTTCAAATTCACGATCAGATTCCACTTTTGCCCTGCTCATTGTATTATACAATGAAATACCTCGGTAAAATAAGTATTGACTTACACTTGAAACTTATTAGAAGTTAGAAGACCGACCGGTAATAACCAAAGCAAAATGGCGGTCGTTAATTATGAACAAAACGCTCGATTAGCGTGCCTATAACTTTACACTATTTACGTATCCGGATCGAAGTGACCAATAAATGAATGCGCGATGCTGGAATATCCTCTAAATTAATGCAAAATAAATCTAGGCACACACAAGTAATATGGCAAGTAGGAAATTGAAAGGAAACAAGTTAGGTACCTCGCACCGTCGATATTCTTGATCCCTGGATTTGCGGGGCGCCCCTTGTCTTCCACTGAATGCTCACAAATTGAAACCAAAAATGACGATTGCTATGTACATACGATTATTTGGTTTATTACTGATTTAAATATATATTTTTTACTAGATGCAATTAGAACGGCGATTTGACACGAAGTGATCCCTAACGACGGCCATCATTGTCCTTATATGTGCGACAGGGTGGGGAAATAGAGTAAATGAGTGAGAGGGAAAGGGATAGGAAGTTACCAGCCATGATTTGCAGTTTCTAACCCAATTTGAATTCAAAAATTAACGATTTAGCGTTAACACCTAGTATTGTATACAATCAAGTATTTTCAAACTGAACAGACAGCTGTGCTGCTAGGGAGTTTGTTGCGCCACTTCTTCTCCCCAGCGAAAGCACTAGGAAGTGGTGAAGGGCGGGCGTTTTGGGGGACTGTCTTTTGTAATTTTGACGTTCGAAAAGTATTGATTCTCAGCCTAGTTTGAATAAATGACTTTTGATTTTGATCAAACTTTACTTTTTTACTACTTTCATTTTTTAAATACAGAACATTAACATAAAATTAAATGCAGAACGCAAAAAGTCTTCATTGTTCTTTAATTACAAGAAAAAAGTCCTTAATTCAACTAAATTACATTAATTAAAGTACTTTATGATTTGCCAACCAATTCGACAACTCCTATTTCGTTTTGAAAAAGTTCTGCTGGGCTGCTTCTTCTACTCTTTCCCTGTAGGTCTTTCCAAGCGGATCTTCAGCTCTACAGCGTACAGTACAGCCGATGAGAGAATACATCCTTGACACCTGTCAGTTTCATACGAACGAAGACGTGTTTTGCGAATTTGATCTTTATTAGCTGCTAGAATTGTTACACTGAGGTGTCAGGAACGCATTATCTCGATGACCGGAATGTAACTAACATAGAGCTGTTAATAGCGAATTCGTTTAGACTATAAATAGGGATTTCTATAATGTTTTACTTACCGTAAAAATGAGCAATATTTATTTCTAAATATCCATTTTACTCCATTCATTTTACTCAAGCTACGTTGTTAAAAAGTGCCGTAGTTTATAGGAAAAGTTACTTTTATCTTTTTAAAAGGCTAAACCTGAAAGAGTTGGAAGTAATCAGGATACTCAGTAACGATAGGAAACGGGGCGACTGTACAAAGATATCGGGTTTCTTTTGAAGAGTAACTCTAAGAAAACGCGAAGGGATTCGCTACGCTTTTTTGTTATTCAAGGTAAAATGAAATTGAGTTTCAGAGCTCATAGCGGATTATTTAAACTGATTCGAACAACATCAAAAAATTCAACAATAAATAATAATTTTGAACTAACTGATTGTTATTTTACTTTTTGTTATTAATCTTGAGTTTAAGAATTATTTTGCCATAATTTTTTAAAGTATTCTAGCCTTGATAAATGATAAATTAATACTCATTTATTTATTTATTTAGTGACAAAAAACAGTAGTGTAATAATATGTAAACACATGTTAGAACTTAATAATAGAAGTAACAAATACACTACTCACAAGCCCGTGCCCGCAGCAGCGGCCGGTGGCTAAATAATGACAGCCGCAAAGGGTCGATCGATCAGGTTAAGCTACGCTTGCCGCGGTTGACCTGTGGATGGGTGACCATCTTTACATACCGTGACCCCTCCGTGCCTCGGAAAGCACGTTAAGCAGTTGGTCCCGGCTGTCATTCGTGGATCTTTGACTGTCGTTACGGGTACTCAGAAGCTCGACAGTCTGAGAACCAGTCTTACCAAGGGGTATCGTATTACCCAGTAACTGGGTTGAAGAGGTCAGATATGCAGTCGCTCCATGTAAAATACTGGTATTCAGCTGCATCCGGTTAGACTGGAAGCCGACCCCAACATAGTTGGGAAAAGGCTAGGCTGATGATGACGAAATATACTACTTACAATGTTATCCATTATTAGATGAACTATGGTGATAAAAACATGGCCAAAATACTAAAATCTTATTAGTTTCTAAAAGTTGGTCGTTTAATCCTTTTTGTAGTTTATGTAGTTACTAGCTTCTGCCCGTTACTTCATCCATGTGAAATTTCACCCTCCCCCATTCACCCTCTTAGGGGTGGAATTTCGAAAAACCCTTTATTAGTGGATACCTGCTCTCCACAAAGAACACACCCTCCAAATTTAATGTCTCTGGGACCAGCGGTTTAGGTTGTGTGTCAGTCAGGACTTTGAATTTATATAGGTATACACAGGGTTATTGGTAAAACATTAACAACCTCTTGAGAAGTCATTGTACTCATCATTATGAACAACTTTTACTATGGGATTAAACATGAAATCGCGAAAAAAAAAATCAGCTATTCATAAATGTAGGGAACAGCTGATTTTTTTGATGCATTACCAGAAAATTTGTTTTTTTACTTAGCTTGCACTGTCCCACTTCTGAGCAAAGGCCTCACCAAATCCTTCCAGGCATCCTTTTCTAGAACCACCTCGATTCAACCCTTGCGGTACTCCTCTACGTACGTCTCGCCACCTTTTCCTGGGCCGGCCTCGTCGGCGCCGCCCATCCATCCGTCGAAAATTAGGTTTACTACCTCATAAAAATACAACTTATAATTCAACCCAATAAAATGAAAAACCGTGTTTCAATTTAAGATTCAACATTATTGCATAATTTGCCTATAATATTCCCACTACTGGGACAGGCCTCCTCTCTGTGAGAGGGAGTGGGCCGTAATCCACCACGCGGGCCCAGTGCGGGTTGGTAGATGTCACATGTCTTCGAATTTTTTGGTTCTACGACATGCCGGTTTCCTCACGATGTTTTCCTTCACCGTTTTTGAGAGCAGTAGTAATGAAATAAATTACACGAAGTAATGTTCATGCCTGGGTTCGAAACCATTACCGAGAACTCGTAAGTCGGGGTCGTTACCACTGAGCCACCACTGCTCTCAATAATAACATCATAATATGATTAAATTTTCGTCCTGCAACATAACACCATCGGTAACAGTAACTCTTAACCGTTCGTAAGTCGTAACACACTTCAGTAAGCAAGCCGTCGCCAACACAATACCTCACAATACCTTTCCACTCAACGCATTCCCATGCTACGGTGCTACGACGCTACGGCGTAGCGCTACGCAAACGCTACGAGAAGCGTAGCGGGTAAGTTCATTACAGTAAATGCACGGATGTATTTATTATTTTTTAATTAAGGTTATTGAAAGTTTGTGTGGGTACACCTCTGCTTAACCCTTCGGATATTACAGGCGCGATGATGTCTTATGTTGTGTGTAATAATAAAAGCAAATCAATACTTCAAAATAAACAAACTCATAAATAAACTCTCAATCTGTGTGGTTCTTTCCTCAAAAGACCATCTCAGACATCGACCTACATGGTCTTCATATAACCTGACCAAGATTATGTCTGGACTTTAAAAGAGACTATGACCTCTGAGTTTGTTTCGGCCTTTCTTCTCAGAGTAGTCAGATAGGAAACGCCGACCTCATCTAGTTTAAAAAATATGATTGACGTGTAAAAGTGTTTGTACAAACCTACTTACAAAAATAAAATCATTTATCATTAATCATTTATCATTTAAAAAAATAACACCTTATTTCCATCATCATCTACCTAGTTTTTTCCCAACTATGTTGGGGTCGGCTACCAGTATTTTATATCGAGTGACTGCCTATCTGACCTCCACAACCCAGTTACTAGGTAATACGATACCCCTAGGTAAGACTGGTTGTCAGATTTTCGGGCTTCTGACTAACAGTAACGACTGTTAAAGATCCACGAATGACAGCTGGGACCAACGGCTTAACGTGCTTTCCGAGGCACGGCGGAGTCTTGGTATGTAAGATAGTCACCCTTCCACCTGATCCTTAACCTGATCGATCGATCCGTGCGGCTGTTATTACTTGGCCACAAGCCACTCCCCCACCTTATTTTCTTAACCTCCTCTAAAAGGCATTATTCACAAATTCCTTTGCAGCCCTTAAAACATTCAAAAGCACAGACAAACCACCGCTGAAGCATGTGTTATCAGTGCTTATCAGTGATGGGTCATTCGCGTGACAGCAAACACTCACCAGAGGGTGCTGTTCGCGGAAGTCAGCAATACCTAGTTTGCGGCTAGAAATCTAGATTAAATATAGACTTGCCTTGATTTGAGCTGGATTGAGTTTGACTTTTTTTTGAAAGGGGGTCGTACCTATTTGAGGAGCTTTTGTTGGTTTTTTGATAATTAGTTAAGTGAAATTGTTCATTCACTTTGTTTTTTTATGACTATAATTGGTGGTTATTTGGAGGCCAGTTATTCGTTTCAAAATTAGATACCTTATAAAATCTGAGTTGAAAAAAAAAACTACCGGCGCAATATAGCCTTTACCAGAAGTGGTCATCGTATTAGTGGTTCAGCAGCTTCAATATCATCAGGATTGTGCCGGAATATAGCAGTTCGTCCTGGACGTGGTACGACAGCGGCTCCCCTGACCTCATCTCTGTCATCAGAAGACAGCCGCCACGCAACCATTGACGCGACGCTCTGCTAGATTAAGTGTTTGGCCCGACTGCAAAGGCGGGCGCGGGGTGGGCGCGGCGCGGGGTGGGCGCGGCGCGGGGTGGGCGCGGCGCGGTGTACTCAAACATAAAGAACTTCATTTGAGCCCCCATAGTAGGCACGCGGGCGCGGTGAGCGGGGCGGGCTGCTTGGCGCGGAGAGCGCGCGGGCAACTCACGCCATAGCTCGTTCATACAAGTGGCCGCAGTGAGGGCGCGGGTGGCTAGCGCAGTTACCGGGGTTCTCAAACTAGTTCGAGCTTTTTTCTAGTAAAAATAAGTCTTCTTCGTTCATATTATATTTTGACAAACACTGGACACGACAATACGCACAACGCAGATCGCGCGCGTTCCCACACCCGTGCCGCTCCCCGCCCCGCGCTGCCAGTCTGGCCAAGCACTTAGTGTGCATACACACGAGCTATACGAGTCCGATGCTGCCGTCGACAACAAGCCGTTCGTGTATTTGAGCACCGTACTCAAATACACGAGCGACACCTTGTCGACGGCACTCGACGACGCACGACGTCGCTTGTATGTATGTACACTTACAGTAATCGGCTAGTGGCACTCTTACCTCTTCGGTGAATCCTAGTAACTCAGTCTCAATCTGTCAAAAATACCTGTAATATTCCCGAACATTCTGATCTCAGTCTCATTCTGTCAAAAATACCTGTAATTTTCCTACATTTTTTTACTAGTTTTTACATTGATTGTCGTTGAGATGAGATTACGACTAGATTTTGAATATTTTTGATTACGAGAAGTCTTCTGAACCACTTGCTAATGTCGCTCACAATTAACTTTAACAAAAGATTTTGTAGCCTTATCCAATACCGTCTTTTGGACCTTATAAATTATTTTTTTTGTCATAATGTAGTTATTTGATTACCAATCTTTAATTCTACCAGCATCCATGAAAACCTCTTCTTTAATGCTATTTCCATTGTCTATTTCACAATTCAATTTCATTATTTTATTAAAACATCACTATACGGCTTCCTTTTAACATACCAATAAACCATCTCACACGAATGGAAGTTCGATAATTTCTAACGTTGCTCACATCATAAATACCAAAACCATTTCACAATAACCTCTAACGCTATTACAGTAAAGTTCAATCTCCTGTAAATTAAAATTATTATTATTTCACTCAACTTTAAGTTGACCAGTATAAGAAGACCTTTTTGTATTAACAAGTTACTCTTAGTTAGGGTCCATTTTGTGTTGGTACCTATTGACCCAACCCTGACCGCCGAAATAGGAAATTTGCGTGTGTAACTTAATAGTTATAGTTGTTGTGGTTCATTTAACCGAGATGCGAGTTTTTATATAATTATACAGTTTATTGTAGGAACGAACAGTCGCGTGGGTTTGGCAATGGTTTTCGCTATAATGCATCGGTACTTACAAGTTAAATGTGTCAAGCTTTAACAGCAAATTTAATAAAATTCGGTTTTTTCGAATCAATCTGCCTAGAGTGTTGATTAAATCTTGGAACAATCATACACTTCTACTGAAAAGATCCTAAGTATAACCAAATAAACTTAACTCACACTGCATCAACACAAAGACGCGTATACACCGTTACACTTACACACATACACACACTCTCACCCCCACACACACACACACACATACACTTAAACACAGACGCACACTACAGAAAAGCAGCACAAACGGAAATTAAACCAAGTTTTACTTTTATTTTATTTTATTTACTTTTAAATTTCATTATAATTTTAATTACCTATAAGAATTGTATTGTTTTTAGTTTTCACTTAATTAGTTATTTTGTTAATAAACTTAGTTTCGTTGTCTAGATAAGGCTAACTAGCTCAATTGTACCAATTTCAACTTCTATGTTATTTTATTCCAAAAATTATCATAACTATTCAATGGTGCACAAACGGAAATCATACCAACTGTTATTATTTTTATCTTCTAAATCTCAATTTTTATTTTATTATTTGATCTCAGCTTCCCTTAATTAGTTAGTCTATTTGTTTGTACATTTAGTCTTGTAGTCCCGATGCTGAGGCTAACTAGCTTAACTTTAGCCAATCTCAACTTTACTATACTTATTTTGTATGAAAAAAAATTATCAAGATGCTGTAACTATGTATTGGTGCCCAAGACACAGGCCGTGCCTAGTTTGGGACCAACAATACCTCCATATTGTAATTTTGAATTAAGAAATAAACGTTTATTATTTCCTTTATTTAACTAGTTACACATAAATTATATTTTTAAATATTAGTATAAAAAAAATATAAAAACATTTAAAAATATAAAAAATAGTAGCCCACCGGTATCGGGAACAGGGTCCAAGCTACCGGCGGTCAGGGCTCCAGAGAGAGGAACCTCCTAACAATGCGGGCCGTGTCCAAAAGTACCGCTTTCTGAATCAAGCCCTTGATCCAGCTGCCCAACGAGAGCCTCCTTAGGTGTTGGTCGAGGCTCTTGGCTATTAAGCCATTGGCTGTCACGACTATCGGCACAATGATCGCTGAGTCCACATCCCACATGTCGACAACCTCGCGAGCCAAGTCAAGATACTTGATTTGCTTATCTTTCTCGGCTTTCACGAGGTTCTCGTCATGCGGGACGGTTATGTCAACAATCATTGCGCGCCGCTCTGATCGATCCACCACCACTATATCAGGCTTATTAGCAATAATAGTCCTGTCATTGATGATGGATCGATCCCAGTACAGTGTGATATGGCCATTTTCGAGAACTGGGTCGGGCGCATACCTGTAGTACGGCACCTCCGATTCCACAAGGTTGTACTGCAGAGCAAGTTGCTGATGGATAATCCTGGCTACAAGGTTGTGTCTATGCAAATATTCTCCGTTAGCAAGACGAGAACACCCGGAAATAATGTGACGGATTGATTCGCCCGGACGGTGGTATGCCCGACATATGTCAACCGTACCATCCTTCACAATAAATCTCCGGTAGTTATTCTTCATCATAACTTCGTCCATAATTGCACAGACAAACCCTTCGGTTTCTCCGAAGAGTTCCCCGGAACGTAGCCAGGCTACGGACGCTAGGAAGTCTACATCGGGCCCATGTAGGGCCCGGAAAAAGCGTCCGTGAAGCTCCTTACTCTGCCATACCTCCATGCGGTCGTTAGTGTCAAGCACCGTTTATTATTATTATTATAAAAATCAATATTCGTTCATCACAATTTCACAAAGTGACTACAGAAAGTTCTATATCTGTCGCTAAAGTTTTCGCGATTTCGCTTTTTGCTATCACGGAGCTTTCCTGTAATTATTTCTGCCGTCTTGCGACTCGTTGCCTAGGGGTCTTTTTTGATAAAAATAATAATTCAAATCTGTGTTTCCTCGAGAATTATTTTCTCATGAGTCTTCGAGATTAGAGCAAATAGGTTAAAATGATCACCTCACAAGTTTATCACCCTCACTTCTCACATTTTTCAATCAAAACAGAAGACCGAATTTTCTCAAATACACGTTAACGTTGAAATCAACTCTATTCTATTTTTTTTTATATGGTAAACAAAGCCACCGTTCGCGCGTTCTGGCAATGTGTAAAGTTAATTGAAAAAGCAAAGGCATGTAAAAAAAAGGTGAAATGTAGACACAAACCAAATTCTTCGATTGAATACAATGTGGATATTGTTGCGTTAGTATGGGACTGAAACAACAAAACAAAAACATAAATATTATAATATTGTTAAAACATTAAATATTGGAGGTAGGTACTGAATTTTATTGCAAGATGACAATTTCAAACGTACGTGCATACCTTTAATCTTGCTTCGTATGGGTACAAGGTTGTACAAGGCTGATTGTTCAAGGTACCCCGAATGAAGTATTAAATTTAAAAAAATCTGGTAAGTAGCATTAAAGACGATCTTAGACCTGCAGACTCCAGCTGTAAACCTCAAGGTTCAGCTGTACACAACTCATCTTTACCTTTCTCATTATCTAGACTAGACACTATGACTTTCAGCTAAATATTCCTTTGAAAAGGTTGAGCATTAACTAGATGAGCCGGCCATCTAATCTAACTGGGGTAGGTATTTATAATTAATTATATTTTTTCGCATAAGCTCCTAATCCTCCATTACTCCTTTAACTAAGAAATATGTTTATCATCAATCCTTCTGTATTTTTTCTTTAGTTAAGGATTTAAATATAAGTTAGATGGGCCGGCTATTTACTCTTACTTTTGGGTACATCTTTTTTATAAATAATATCTTTGTGTTATTTAAGACGGAGACGACAATGCGACAATAAATTAAACTTCGTATATCTAATGCTGTTTCCGGTCTGATGATGAAAGATCAATTAAATATATCCAATAGTTTAGTTATTATAGCTAGTAAAAATTGGCTTGAAAAACAAAAAAAACCACATTATTTTCTATGTTAAGATTTATTTGATTGTTCTAAAATACTCTTATGCGTTAGATTTGCCAGTTTTTCATTTATTGTCGTATTGTTGTTTACATATTGTAGAATCTTTCGCACAAGCACCTAACTCTGTTTCCAATACTCCTCTGCTAAAAACTATGTTCACCAAAACAATCTCTCAATAGTTTTTGATGCTCTGAAACCATAAAACACTCTTATGAATTTATGTGCAGCATCTGTTTTATGTGAACCGTTACTGTTGTCATTTGTTCCGTCTCGTTGAAGCACACGTGAACACATGATATTCAAATAGCCTTTAAAATTTCAAAAGCTTGTTTAAAACAGTTTTAACTTTTGCACCTAGAATACTAACATTTGGGCTTATGACAGACTTATGACAAATTAGCTGTTATAAAAGTTGTTGTATGGCATATATATTTTATATAATTTATTTCATCACCACTCTCAAAACGATGAAATAAAACATCGTGAAGAAACCGGCATGTCCTAGAACCAAAAATTCAAAGACATGTGGCATCCACCAACCCGCACCAACCTGCGTGGTGAATTATGGCCCACTCCTTCTCACAGAGAAGAGAAATGTGTACCAGCAGTGGGCACAGTAACGGCTTTATTATGCTTATGCTATCCGTTTATCTATACTATTACGTCATGATAACTATGTACGAAAAAAAAACATACCATGTGAATTTGAAATATCATTCTAGAACGTGATTCTTTTAAAAATAATTAACTTGTAAATAAAATCACTTTTGCATAGCATAACCTCAGGCCGCTCCGCTATTCAGCCAGTACTACAGCCTTTCGTATTTCGTGTAATGGAACGCGCAAGCTAATGTAATTGAGATTTTTTTAGTTTCCCCTTTTAAAATGAGAGAAACTGTATGTTGAGGTTAGGAGCCGACCGTTTTGCGCGCTGTACGTAGTGTACATATTTCGTGAATGTGTTTTTTGTGCCGATTGTACACGTCCATGCTAAAAGTGTTTTATGAATCTATTTAGACTCGTTTTTTTTTCTTAATAGAGTATTGTTTTGGGTTAATAAGTATAAATGGGGGTTTGTTCCAAGTCTTCCTTAGGAGGTTTATTGAAATGCAGGATTCAATAGGACCTGATTTAGCAGGGATAGGTAACATAAGTTAGTTTAAGCAGAGTGACGAACTACTAAATATATATAACTGTCTAAATAAAAAGTATTAAAAATATTCATACTCTCATTGCAAAAACTTACTTAAAATTTTTAATGTTTATCTCCAAATATTAACTTATGATAGTATTGAGGATCTTCTACTAGGTTATTTACAGTGATATTTAAGTATAAAACACCCTACACTTACGTACTACACATTCAAATCATACACTATACATACACTTCACACACAACCCTACACTTACACACTACTCACACGCTTCATCATAAGCATAAACATTTTTCATTGTAGTTTTTTTATTTTTATAAAACTTATTATTCTGTTTTCCTCCATTAATTGTTAAAATTTTCCAAATTACTCAATTTTTATGGCTTTGTTGTTACGGAGAAATAGACAGAGAGAGCGGACTCCTAAGTCATAGGAACTTACACCTAGCTTAGGAGTCCGGGTATTTACATACTGACCTTTGTATTAAGCCTTTTATGTTTTAGTCATAGGTATACTGTTATGGGCTTTCGGTGATATAAATAATTTATTTATATTTATTTATTTACTAACAATAGTTTAATTCATACAGACTAATCCATTAAGCCTAAAACCTCCCTAAAGGATGTGATGATAAAAGATTTTTCTTGTTTAAGTATCTAATGAAAGAAAGAAATAAAGAAAAGTATTTATTGCGATTCGTACAGGAAGATCACAAACTAAACTAAACACAGTCAATAATTTAAAAAAAATAACAAATTATATTAAAAAAAAGTAACAAAAAGAAAAATGAAACAGAAAGTCCACGCTGTTTCATATAAGTTAGTATGTAATACACTGCTTTTACACAAACGCATTCCGCGGCGGTGCGCGGTGGTACTGCCAAGAAGTTGGAAACAAGCGAAGATTAAGACTGGGGCTAAAGTTCTCTGCTACCCTCTTTGGGGATTACAAGTGTTATGATAAATAACTTAGTAACTTTCATCTTTGTGTAAACAAATCCTTTAGAAATAAACACGATTAGTTCTTTAGTTCAGTTAATAATATCCGTTTTCTTTGAATGATTTAAAACGTAGAGGGAATAAGTTTTTAATTTTAATAACGAAGTTGAAATTGTGGTTTGAGTAAGTATAACTTGTTTTCAATAATTTTTTTAATGAAACTGTCGTTTGAAAGTTTAATAACGGTTTTACGGGCAAAAAAATTATGAGATAAGGTACAGTCGGCAACAAAAGTCGATTAACACTTCAGTTTTTTTAATCTCGGTTATTGAGCAAAATATTTGTTCAAAATCGCAGCAGAAGTACAATGCAATTTTGAACGAATGTTTTGCTCAATAACTGAGATAAAAAACTGAAGAATTAATCGACTTTTGTTGCTGACTGTAGTAGGTTCTAACTAGGTTTATATTTTCTGTCCCAGATGATAAAACACTTGTATATAAAACCAAAAATGCCAGCCAGTCAGTGTTAGTGTTGATAGGAAGGGATACAGAACATAGGCTCTAGTACGACCGCGCAACGTAACGGTAACGTAAATTGGAACGTTTTTCTTATCGTAAATACCCCTATCCTGTAGCATTTTGATTTAAATTCTTGCAACAAGCACAATAAGTATCACTTATACTCTCCCAAGTCTAAATACTAAGTAAATATTATGTGATTAGACTTGAGCACTAACACGAACGAGTATTTTTTTTTTCAGGACTTGAAATCATCAAATGACCCCTCCCGCTCTGGGTGGAGCGGAAGGGAGTGTCAGACTCTTACTAACTAAAATCCACCCGTGTTCCTTCCTTAGCCCTTTATGTTCCAGGGTCCGGGTAACCCTTTCGGGCAATCCCGCTGACCCGGCAGGATTCGGCAGACGAATGAGTATTGACAATTTTAAAATTGAAAATACTCGTTTTGAGTATTTTCTTCAGTAACGTCGGTAAATGTCGAAAATTCAAATGTAATATTCGGAATAGAAGTTCGAATCTCTCAAAATCTTTTGTGTTCAATATCTAGTTGAATTGGCGTCAAAATCCCTGCGGCTTTCTATTTCATCTTGTTTGTGGCTCTTTGTTTTGCTCTGACATATCAACATAAGAACAACCTACTTACCGGTGTTATACTTATCTGAGTTTTAAATATCATTTCAATGGTCTATCGTAGGAAAACATGTGAAGATGTACATCTTTATACAATCCATACTAATATTATAAATGCGAAAGTGTGTCTGTCTGTCTGTCTATCTGTTACCTCTTCACGCTTATACCGCTAAACCGATTTAGATGAAATTTGGTACAGAGATAGTTTGAGTCCCGGGAAAGGACGTAGTTTTTATCTCGATATTCCCAAGGGATCGAAACATATGCGTGTAAAACTGCGTGGCGCTGCTAGTAGAGTATAAAACTTTTATTTCAGAGTCAAAAGTCACAATTTTACTTAACTTCTAGTGTTAGTATGTTACAGACACAGACTGACATAAATTAAAATTCAATGCACATCAATTTGTTTGTTTTGACCTACCTCTTTTGCTTGCATACATCTCCTTAAGCCCTAATTTTATGACACTAATATTATAAAGGCGAAAGTTTGTGTGTGTGTGTTTATATGTTTGTTACTTCTTCACGCTCTAACAGCTGGATCAATTTTGATAAAATTTTGTATGGAGGTAACTGACACCCTGGATTAACATATAGGCTACTTTTTATTCCGATATTCCCACGGGTTCAACATTTACGTGGTTAAAACCGCGGGGAGCAGCTAGTTGTTTAGATTTCATTACTTCCGTCTCATATGATCATTAACAAAATCCATCCATCTTTCGGTCTGCCCATTAAAACTTTCATACAAACATCTTGTCACAAATATATGTCTGTAAGAACAATCGTCATAAAATAAACACGAGCAAAGGTAAGCGTTTATCATCGATTGTACTATCACTTAACATCGAGGTGAGATATTGGTTAAACAGCCTACTACACGCCCCATTACCACTTTAAACCTGCTTCAAACTTTTCCAAAATACGCTTCATCATCTCACCTAAACTTCTCAAAGTCTTCTTTATCTAACCTAGATCTCCTATCTCTTGACAATGTATCAAATACATCCTCATACCATTTATCATCCAACTGCTAATGTTCAGATATTTTCGACAGCCCGCCGTAGCCCGCGGGAAGGGCGGGGATCATCCATTATATTACGCAGTCGAGTCTAAGTTATGCGTACACAATCTAAGTTGCTGTAGCAATTTGTTCGCGAATTATATTGGTGTTACCCTATTTCGAATGTGTGATTAGGGGCTTAGTTTCGTGTGGGATTGGTATGGAAATGTTTGAATTGATTGGTACCAATTGGTTCGGCTAAGTTCGGGATTTATTCGTTTTTGGGAATGGTATCTTTGTTTTTTTTAATTTAATCTTTCATACGCATTAAAATGCTTATATACAATATAACACATTTAACTTAATTAAATGAAAACAAAATTTTTGTATAATATTCATCAACAGTTTTACACTCGAACATTCATATTTTAATAACAATTAATAATAGGGTGCAGTGGCGGTATTAAAATGTATCCATGTCTGACGTATCTCGGATAGTCCTGGCTAACATCTTTGCTACATAACATGAGTTATTCTTATATACATGTATATGTATAGTTCATGACGATACGCGAAAAACAAAAACAAATTAGTATCACAAAATAAAAGAACTCCACAGACTCATTAATATCAGCTATTTATTCGTCCTTATATTTGAAGAAACCAACTCATTAATTACATAATTTTCCCAGCATTTTGTGTAAAGAGCAAAATATGTAATAAGATCTTATAAGATAGTTCTCGCCATTTATATCCTCCGGCGGGTAACTATCGCATACAATCTACGTGTAACCATATATATGTATGTATATATTTATAACCCTTTGTACAAGCCAGTCTTGTTACTGAGAGGTATTCGACAGGGATCGCATGTTGTTTTAATAAGTTGCTCCTAACAATAACACTGTGTTTGATAGTAAGGTAGGATTATGTGGGATGCTTG
Organism: Luperina nickerlii; assembly: GCA_963855955.1. NCBI lineage: Eukaryota > Metazoa > Arthropoda > Insecta > Lepidoptera > Noctuidae > Luperina > Luperina nickerlii. The sequence goes on along the minus strand of OY979676.1, from coordinate 20,446,671 downwards.
GGTTATTATATAGTCTGTGTAGTTGAAGATTGCAATCCCTATTTAATATTTTGTTTAAGGCTAAAGCCTGAGGATGATTTTTATGATTATAATTAATTAATAATAATATTTGTTAGTGCCTCGAGTCCTATTTAGATCAACATACAACCTGATACTGACCTGCAAATTGCAAGAAACGAATACAACCTGTACCGTGATTAAAATAACAGTCGTGACCGTAACGATATGACTTTACAGCATTGAATGAATCAGCAATACAAATTAAGTCCTTGAGAAATGGCCTCCAATGATATGATTTCTATTATGGTTATATGAACTTAGAGAGATGTATTGACGATCTTTATGATTATAATTGTATAAACAAATATTTGATATGGTCGCGAATTATATTTAGATCAACATACGATACTGACCTGTAAATTGCAAAAAACGTAAGAAAATTTGAATTTCGTGGGCTACTCTGACTCTTAGTGTTAACGGCAATAAAAATTAACGATAGAAAATAATTGCCACAGTCACAAAGCTCGGCAGATTGTTGATTGCAGTTTGCTGTCATTTAAAGGACATAGTTGCCAAAACTCTTGATGTGGGGTAGCTGTTCCTTTCTTCAGTAAGTCGACTTAAACTCGTCCTTCTCGATTTAAATCATAGTCAAATTTTGATACCTTACCCACCCCAAATTCAAGGAAAATTTGTCACATCCTTAAATATTTTAAACTTATGCAAAATTGCAGCCTATAAAATGTTGTTTATCATTTTCGACTTCATGAGTTTTGTTGCAGTACAATTTTGAAAAATAGCTTTAGCTCTTTTAGATTTATAGCTTTCGAAACTAAGCTATTGAGTTCTAGAAGAAGGAGGGGTGCGGGGGAGGGGTAGAGAATAGTGGAAATGCAAAGAGCTGGTTGCTTTAATAGAGTAATTAAAAGTAGCTCTTTAAGTCCCGACTATCAAATGAGCGGGAGAAACTGAATGTAGGAAAAGAAGTATTTAGTAGTTTTTGTTTATAGCCTTTTTTATAGTCTATAGGTAGCTGCCGTTTTTTTTTTAAGAAAATTCACTCGTTTTGTTAATTATAGACAAGAAGATTTATTGAATAAAGCTGAGAACATAGACTCCTACCCCCATATAAGAAAACAAGGTTTTTCTTTAGAACAGGTTTAAACCACCCAGCCAGGTACCTACTGTATTAAGAACTGAGTTCTTTATACAAAAATACCAGCCTAGTTAGTAGCTAAGTTGTCATTTTAATATTAAGAACGTTGTCTAAATTTAAATAAAGTTCGAAATACAAATACTGGCTCAAAGGTTTAGAGTAGAACTAAAGTTAGATTTTGGTTTGTAATGAGGGCTGATTTTTCCAACGCCAGATAATTTTATCCGAGGAATAATTTTTAACTTTTGACAGTTCTTCCATAAAAATCTGTCAGACGTCAATTTTCTTCACGAATAAAAATTATCTGTCGATTGAAAGTAAAGTCGGCCTTTGCCAACCTTTTTGACCGGTCAAGTGCGAGTCGAAATCGCGCATCGAGGGTTCCGAACCAATTTGTAGGTATGTAACAAAAAATTGACGGTTTTCGGATTTTTTCCTTTAATTGTGCTTTATAACATTGCTCCTTGCCAAATTTCATGATTTTAGGTCAACGGGAAGTACCCTATTATAGGTTTTGATTCCGGAACATAAACGCCCGTATCTTTTGATTGCGTTGACTTAGAAGTTTGATTTTTTCACTGCTTCAAGGGATTACAGCCCTGAGTATTTGATATTAATTTCAACTTGATAACTTTACGCGTTCCTGAGAAAAAGGGTCTTGAGAGACGGACAGACAGACGGGCAACGAAGGTACGGAACCCTAAAAAGCATAATGTCAAAGTCAAATCATTTATTTGAAATAGGCACATTAATGGCACTTTCGAACGTCAAAACTTACAGTAAAATTGAATTGATTCTAGTCGCCCCTACCAAAAGGTAGTGTTCATATGGAGAAGAATGGGCAAGAAACTCCACCGTTACTCTTTTAAAATGTTTTACAAGGTTTTATATACATAATATAAATATACATTATATATTTGTACTTAAAAATAAAGTAGCTTATATATATATTCTTTTTTTGAACCGGTCGAAGTGGAGGTGCTTGGGGGATGCTTATGTCCAGCAGTGGACGTCTTCCGGCTGAAATAACGATATATATACATTATACACAAGACCGTGACACAAGATGTGTCTACATTGTTTCTTTTGTGTCCAGATTTTCCGAGGCTGGGCGATCTAAATTCGTTGCTCAACCGACAAGGGAGCCACTACTTAATAGAGCTTGTTTTATAATAACACAAAATAATAGCAAACTGTCTTCTTCCGTTTAAATTTTGATTAAAAATCCTTTAAAAACACTTTGCCGTAGTTAGCCCAAGTCTGAATTAATTAAGTTATCGCATCGCCATACAACGTGGCAATGCTGCCAGTCTTTTGGGTACTTTTTTCGTTGACAGCGATGTGGACGAATTGTTTGATGCCCTTTGATTCTTTTTTTACATGTTCAATTTTCAAAATGTCTATGACGTATCTCGGGACCCTTGGGTCCCGGACCTTTGGAAGGGGATGAGGGGCCGAAGCCAACTCGCACAGGCCCCTTAGACAATTTTAAATGATGAGAAGGCACCAACCGGTGATTCTCCCTGTATGCACCTAAGGACAACCTTGGTTGGTGCAGGACAATTGCAGAACATGCAAACAAACATATTGGCTATGGGTTTGGGTGGCTATACTGGATTGGTTACCTTGAACTATGAAAGAACTATGTCCCCTGTCTGACCAATGTTTTATATAAATAACAGAGATAAAATGGCAGGGGGTGACTTGCACACTTAATGATGGGCCCCCGGAAAAGGTCGCTAACACTACATGTACGGTCAGCTACAAAAGTCGATTACCACTTCAGTTTTTTTCATCTGTTATTGAGCAAAATATTTGTTCAAAATTGCAGCAGAAGTACAATGGAATTTTGAACAAATATTTTGCTCCATAACTGAGATGAAAAAAAACTGAAGTGTTAATACATATTTTGCTCAATAACTAATAATAAAAAACTGAAGTGTTAATTGACTATTGTGTGACTGACCGAAACTGAAATGGCGAAAAAAAAAAAACAGCTGTTCCCTACATTTATGTTCGTATAACTCGTCAAAATGTAGGGAACAGCTGATTTTTTTTCTCGATTTCAGGTTTGGTCCCATAGTAAAAGTTGTTCATAATGATGAGTAGAATGACCTCTTAAGAGGTTGTTAATGTTTTACCAATAACCCTGTATATTAAGTCACGACAGTTGCAAAGTTTCGGCACGATAACTGTACCTTTCTAATATCTATAAACTTTTTGCTCTCGCCTTCACGAAGCCATCTTCTAGAACCTTACTTAAGCTACTCAACAAGTTAATTTGGGTCTAATGAGACGGTTATTACGTAACTAACAGCTAAAGCTATGAACGTGACAATTGTCTATTTGGAACCCAATGTCTTTATTTCTGAAAGTGTCTTTTATCTTTTGTAGGAAATAATTGATAATGTGCAAACAATTCAGGATAATTTCCACCAAACGGCTCGCATCGTAACGCATCGCATTGGATCGGAACGGATTTTACAATTTGTAAACGATATTAAATCGTGTACATAGTATTTAAAGTCTATATTAGCAAGCCGCGCACAGCAGCTTGACCACGGGCGTCTTCCGCGACACGCGTACGTAGCCGAAAGTATGCTGCGACGCGCGATCGGCTCCGTTCGCCTATCGTCGTACCCGATCGAATCCTTTCGGCTGTCGTACAATTTTTTTTTTCCTCTTCTATGTTTTATGATTATTTTCTTCTTCTTCTAATGCAATAGCCAACAATACTACGACAACTTCAACCATTTTCAAAAATTAGGACACATCAACACGGTAGGAATAAAACTATTTGACTAGACGCAGAAACGGATACGTTCGCAAGCGACGTACGGAGTCGATTGTATGCGTCGACACGCTGCCGGACGTGATCGGCTGTCGCCGCATCCGTTCGTATCCTTTCCGATTCGATGCGGTGCGAGCCTTTTGGTGAAAATCATCCTTTACGGGGCACTATAAGATCGTTTATTTTCTACTAGCTTCGGCCTGCGGCTTCGCCCGAGTGGGTGTCGTAAATTATCCAACGGAAAAGTGCTACTGGAACAAAAAGTAGCCTATGTCCTTTTCCGGGATGTCATCTATCTCCTTGCCAAATTTTATCGAAATCCGTTTAGTGGTTTAGGCGTGAAAAGGTAACATACAGAAAGAGTTACTAGTGAATTTATATAATTGGCATGGATACGACATTAAACGTCTATATTCATCGTCATCATCATCTGTCTAGCCTTTTCCCAACTAGTTTGGGGTCGGCTTCCAGTCTAACCGGATGCAGCTGAATACCAGTATTTCACATGGAGCGACTGCCTATCAGACATCCACAACCCAGTTACTGGGTAATACGATACCCCTTGGTAAGACTGGTTATCAGACTTTCGGGCTTCTGACTACCCGTAACGACTGTCAAAGATCCACGAATGACAGCCGGGATCAATGGCTTAACGTGTTTTTATTAAACGTCTATATTGACACTAAAACCCCCCCTTGTGCATTTGCTAAAATATAGATAGCTTATATATACGCCCGTCGATAACATCCAACCCAACAAATATTATTTATATTAACATCACTCAAACTTGACCGAATTTTCTTTATAAATAAAGGTGAAAATATGCTGCGTTCCCCTTACGGCCGCCCGTTCCACCCCCTTTTATGAGCCAAGTCGTAAACCGGGTTGCGACAGCGAAATTCTATTTTTGAAGTTTATATAACTCCTAGTGGGGGCCGCGCAGTCGCTCCATTTGAATCTGGAATCCCTTTGTTTAGAAATACGTTACGCGAAATTAAGTGCTGTGCTTTTTTTGAAGCTTCCTGATTTATAATGGGATGTAATAAATGGTGTTAGGTGGAGTGATGTTTTAGTAATTTAGCAAGATGGCCGCGTAGAGTCATGTTTGCGTAATAAATTATGTAAAATTGACGCGAAAAATGCGTTATTCAAACACCTATTTTTTGTTGACTTTTATTTAGCTGTGAAAAACGCGATGGAAACATAATGGGGAGAGTCTTCGTGAAACGTGAAAACTTGGAGCTTTTAGTAGCAGCTTATGAATTTAATATACACGCTTCGTGTGAGTTAGGTATCAACGGAATTCGGTTCTTTTAGCAATGATATGGTATTATGATGATAGATGTTTTATTGGATCGGGTTGATAAATGTTTATGCTACTCCGAACGGGAATTTTTCGTTTTATATGGGCTATAGGGTAAAGAAAATAAGATAACACTTAGCTAGTAATTTGAATTTTTATTACAAAAATAATCTGTAGTATGAACTTATCATTTACATCAAAAATGATGTGGTCAACTGGACCCGTGGGTCCAGAAGCGACCGGGTCCAGCTGACCGAAGAGTCCAAAGTCGAAACTTTATTTGTAAAACATACATAGGCGTATAAGGTGTTATAAATAAAATAGATATAGAGATCACAATATTTTATTTATTTATAATCCAAAATCGAAGACCAGTTTCTTTTTCTGTTTATGTATTTTTTAAATTTATTTTTTGTGTTACTACAATTGTTACACTATTCAACCAATTAACACAAGCAGACATACAACACATACAAGTAGATACAGCATGCAAAAACATTATTACATCAAAGGAAACAAAGAATACAGTATAAAGTACAGACATGATACCTCATTGTTAAGTCTTAATATTTTGACAATAGTTGGGGTAATCCTGTATTTTGCCGTTAACTTACACTTAGTAACAGAATCAATCTTAGAAAAGTTTCCACTTGAAGTGTTTTCAAGTTCAAGCTATTTTATAAATTCATCAAACATTTATTACATAAGAAAACATAGGCTAACACTGTCCGCGAAACAACACAATATTCAATTTACCAAAAAATAATAAATACTTCTCTTACCGAGTAGTTTCGCCAGCTACCTGGGAATACCTCTGATTTACGACAGTACTCTGTGCGATGAAAGAGAGACGTATACAGTTTTATTTAGCGCAGACAGACAGACTGAAATGGTACGTTCCTTCATATATTCATCACTGTTTGTGGAGTGAGATTAATCGTTGTTTTTAAATTCTGATCAAAGCTTTTGTGTTGTTAGTCAGGAACGGATATGTAGTACTTTTCGTAGATAACATAATTGTTAGTAAATAAAATCAGCATTATCGAAAAGTATATAAAAGTTTAAAAAAATATGTTATTATTTGGTTAGACACACTAGCAGCTAATTAACTGATGCGCATGTATCAAATAGCCTGGAGATATTTGATCTGACCAGTCGACTCCTGTAGCAGTTCAGTGAATTAACCACGAAAATAGATGAATAATTTTCGAAATGTATTTGTTAATAATTTTCGAATTTTTATTTTTGTTTATCTTGATTTATTTATTTGCACAACACACACACAGCTGCAGGATTTGACTAGGCTAACAATTTATTTATTTAAACTTTTCGCACAAAAAGGTACAAAGGCGGACTTAATGCCTTAGGCATTCTCTACCAGTCAACCAAGGGTGGTGAAGAGATTGGATGGCAGGTGCTTTAACAATTAAGGGTAATAACCCTGTTAGGGCGCAGAAAGTATAAGTTACATTTAACTTATAGCCAGGTTATAAACAATGAACAATGAACTGTATGTGGCATTTACTGTTACAAAGTGACGGAATATTTTTGATGGATTATTCAACCCCGGAAACTGTGAGGATCTATTTCACCATCTCCGGATAAGATCTATTTAACTTATATGGCAAATGTTACCATACACATTGTGAGTATTGAGTAGTACCTACCCAAATACTGAAACATACCCTAAGTAAAGATTCACAATCTAATGTAAATTTGCAAATAATATGTTTATGGACCTTTACATTTTGATCGTTTTATTCTTAAAAGGAGTCTTATCATTATGAACAACTTTTTCTATGGGATCAGTTCTGAAATCGTGAAAAAAAAAATCAACAATCAGTCATACATTTTATTATCGAGTTATGCTAACATAAATGTAATAAAAATTGTCGCTTTTCGTGTCTGTGTGACCGCGTTACTCTTCTAAACTACGCACCATCGTGAATTCACCATACAAATAAATTCCGGAAGATTTATGTCCAACATTAATATTAAACATAATAAAGAAATCTCGATGTCTTTCAAGTCCTAAAAAACTTGCATAGTCGTAACAGGGGCGGGTCGCTAGTTGCAAACAAATGAATTTTAATTTATTGCTAACTATCATGAACAGTTAGAGCCTTGTTAGTCTAAGCTCTGAGTAAAAGCATCAATTGTTTTGAGGCATCGGGCTGCCGATCGACAATGTCCATCCATTATACTATCCTTACTGACGTAAACCAAATCCTATCACAAGCGTATTAAACCCAGTTAGACGGATAACCAGTGTCGTGGGACCTTGTAATGTGTACAATGAAATAAAACCTAGAACGGACTTAGTAGATAAGGAAACTAGCCTTGTTAACAAGTTTCTTTTATGTAAAGCAAATCTTGGCTTTAAGCCACACACATAACCAACACCCGTTGTAACATATAAAAATAAACAACACCCTCTATAAATAAACGTACATCGCAGTTCGAATATCAAACTCTAAAAATTCTAACAACATAAAGAGGTAAACGTATTATAAACATCAGAGCGGGTTTCAATAGAGAATGTTCGAGCTTCACAGTAAAAACGGTGAAGATATGCTTCCAAAAAATCCCGGACGCAAAGGAAGGAACATTTAGCCGACCATTTAGAAAATAAAAAGTACTTTTATGCCGGTAGCGTGAAACAAACGAGGTGGGCTTCTCATCTTTTTCATTACTCTGTGCCGTCTGATTCAAAATGGCTGCTTCCCCGCTTAAAATACTCGTGTTTGTTTTAATTTTATTGTCTGTTTTTGGAAAAAAAATTGGAATGCGTTACGTATGTATATGTCCTATTGTGTCTTTTATGGGATGGGTAATTCATGTTTTTATTTTTGCATTAAAGTCTGTTTTTTTTTATTTCGAATAGTGTTTCTTAGCTAAAAATAAAATTGTTATTGTTAATGGAGGCGGAGGCATATTTGTAATCTTCCAAAGTTGTATGGAAGTTTTTGGTTTTATTTAATTACTTGCTGCACTCCGCAGTTTCACGGGCACAAGTCTCGATTCTGTAAGAATATCGAGATAAAAAGTATTCTATGTCCTAATCTAGGTCATGGTCTACCCGTGTGCCAAATTTCATCAAAATTCGTTCAGCTGTAAACAAACATACAAGCATACAAAAATCTGTTATTTTCCCTTTATAATATTCGTTAAAATACAGGTCGTTTTTCTTATTTTATCCAGAAAATATATCACAAGCACTGTTTTTAGTTTAAGTTATACAACAAGATCTGGGCCCACCTATCTAAATATCACACTTCTTCGTACTAATGACGAGAAAACTATTGTATGATGTCAAAACTATCTCACTAAAGTGATAATAGAGTGAGTGGAATAGAGGTAGTGGTCATTCGGTAACGCTCCCGACAAATTACAAGCTATCCACGGCTGAATGGAGCAGATATGTGTATAGCTTAATAAGATCGCTCGGCCGCCGGCGCCGGCAGCCGAGCTCATCCCGGTGATCCCACCGAGCTCTAATAAACGGGTTTTATTATATTTTTATAACGTTTGTAAACGTTTTTTAGTTGTTTTTATTGATGAAATATAATGTAAATGTTAACAACGTTGGATATATGTGGGATATGTTGATTTTGGAGATGATTAGAAATTATTTGATATAGTAAAACATGTTCTATTTATCCAAGGACGGTATCGAAATTAGAATTTTAGAATAAGAAAAAGAAATTATTAACGGTAAAATAAATATAGGTACTACTATAATTTGAATGAAGAATTTGAGATAATTTTCAAGTTTTGGAACAACAAACCTAATGTCACAATAAATTATTAACAAACTAAGGGCGAAGAAATATAAATTACCACAGATTATTAACATAGCTATAGTACAGTTTCATGTAAAAACTTTTTACAATAGATTGAGGTTACACCACCCAATATTATGTCGGTATTTTATCATCATCTGCCTGTTTAGGAATTCTTTTCATATATTTTATACTCGGGGTAGTCGTATGGTTTAGGTACACAGGATGGCGAGGACATCGAGGCGCAAACTGTGACCAGGAATTCAGCACACGATCCTAGAACCCTGCGTAAAAATTTTTCGTCGGTTTAAAAAAAAAACTGCTGTTTCATAGAAAAGTTCAATACCTCATCATCTGTCTAGCCTTTTCCCAACTATGTTGGTGTCGGCTTCCAGTCTAACCGGATGCAGCTGAGTACCAGTATTTTACATGGAGCGACTGCCTATCTGACCTCCACAACCCAGTTACTGGGTAATACGATACACCTTGGTAAGACTGGTTGTCAGATTTTCGGGTATCTGACTACCCGTAACGACTGTCAAAGATCCACAAATGACAGCCGGGACCAATGGTTTAACGTGCTTTCCGAGGCACGGAGGGGTCACAGTATGTAAAGATGGTCACCTATCCACAGAACAACCGCGGCAAGGGTAGCTTAACCTGATCGATCGACCTGTGCGGCTGTTATTATTTAGCCTTGGGCCCCTCTTTTTCTATACGTCAAAAATACAAAGGCCAACCCGAACGCAAAAGTGAGTACAACACGACTTAACCCATTCATGTAGAAGGACGTTCACAAGTCGATGCTCGCTCAAACTTTGACAGGTACGCATAGATTAAGGGCGCGTTGACATTGAGATAGTAAGCGGGCTAGTTCGTGACAGAGTACTTGAAAGACCCGCTCATTGCGCAATATAAAACTTCTTTATCTTATACATTTTATAAATACTTTTCGAAATTCATTTAAAAGTACATCTTCCATTGTGATTGGTCTAATCATATTGTATCGGCACACTGCGTGTGCGCATGCTAAACTACATAGCGGAGTGATTGCGTAACACACTAACAGTAGCAATGAGTTTCATTTTGACAGTTAACTGTCAAACATTCATTGCGTTATTTACGTTGTTGAGCAGACAATTTTTTATGAAGCAATGCATTAGCAATGTCCTTCAAAATTATTCAGTTTGTGATTGATAGTGTGTAAACGCAATTAGGGTGCAGCCGGTCTATTCTGTAAAAATCTCACCGTGAAAACTTAGGTGAAGTGAGTTTGTTTTTGCTAGACATTGACACTATTGACAGCTCACTCCAGGCTCACTTCACCTAAGTTTTCACGGTGAGATGGTTACAGAATCGCACTGCTGATTAGCCAGTCAGCAAGGTTGATAGCAGGGCTGACTGCCTTGTCTAGGGTGCATCGGACGTACTACTTCAGTATTGTCACTTATGGACGCTTTGTTAATGTACCCTTTGGTCTATAAATCGGTCTGGTGTCTGTATTACAAAGCCGTTACATTGAACTAGTATTCGAGTACTCTACCGTCGGAATCAGCCTCATCTATCGTGTAACGTGAACGCGCCTTAAGAGTTGGTCGCGGGTAGAATCTCTCTGAATAGAGGAAGTTCAACAAAGCGCGCGCCATGTAGACGCCCCTGACGGGTTGAATCTTTGAGTTGTCTCGGATATTACAATGTAAGTGAGCGATATCTAATAAAATACATGGTCTTTGACTGACTTTGGTTAGCTGTAGTATATATTTAAAGGAGCAGTGGTTTACGAGTTACCGATTTACGAGTGGGAGGTTCTAACCCAGTTAGGCGCTTTTTTTTTTATTAACTAGCTTTGTCACATTACTGTCTATGTCGCTACATCATAGCCAAATTTTGAATTTAAAATTAATTTATTTGATTGTGTGTTTGATATTTTGAGCAGAGTTTTAGCTTCGTCTGACATAGGCTTAGTTAAAACGCTATTTAAAGTACCAATTCCAAACATATTTAGGGTATCAAAAACATTTCTCCTGAGACGTTCGCCCCGTTCACGACGTACGATGTACGTCCTCGATTATTCCACATTTCTCGAAATTAGATGAAGATGTGATACCCGTAAGGAACGTAAACTTCCACGATGGGATGTAACCAGATCGAAGCCTCATGGCAGTAACAATATCTTTTCTATTGAGTGAACAGTTATCTATCCAGGGGATGATTGGGGGCTCAGGCTGAATGGTGTGATAGGCGCTTTACTTTGTGTAAATGATTTCATCACCACTGCTCGCTCGATGAAGGAAAACATCGTGAGGTCACCGGCATGTCCTTAGAACCAAAAATTCATGAGACATCTACTAACCCGCACTGGACCCGTGTGGTAGATTACAGCCAGTGTGCAAGAGTGGGAAGATCATACGCTGATTATGATATAGTATAGTATATGTGTACAAGGATAGTATGTTCATTACAAGGTATGTTCAGCGTATCTTTTGCAGCTAGACCCACAAACCACTACATTGCTGCCTGGCTAAGATTTTTCTCCTGTAGTTTTTGCCAATATATGAAAAGGAGATGATTTTTTTGTGTAAATTAAATATGGCCGCGCCGTTGTGCGCAGATATGACGTATTTTTTCTCCATGTTTGTTTTCTTTTTGTGCTTTATTCACACACTTTAGTTACATGAGTCCTAAATAAACTTATTTTCTTCTTTTGTCACAATAAAACTGCGCTTTGTACTCATACAGTTTTCTTGTCGCAAAAAACTACAGTTTATTCTCCGTGTGTAGGCACGGTCGTCAGTGTTGTGTGGATGACTATGGAAGCTTGTTGACGGACACGGTTTTTTACGGCGCGTTTTATACGCCGTGTGTAGGCACGGTTCGTCAGTGTTATATTATCACTATGAAAGCTTGTTGACAGACACGTTTTATCTACGGCGGTTTATGAGCTTTATTAAAGAAACCGTGCCGTGTAGAAAGGGCCTAACCGCGCTATTTAGTTTTAAATACCACTTTATCAACAGTTTTAAACTAGGTGACTTTAAAGTGTCTTCTCAAAATATGCAAAGCAATGTTCACAAGTTGTCGATACCTTTCTCAAAAGTTTGACAAGCGGGGTTAGCTCGAGAGTAGCCGTCGGTTGGTTGAATATCTTTAAATATAATGTTCAACAAAGCTAGCGCCATGAAGACGCCCCCTAGTGGGGGAAAGTTAGAGTTCTCTCGGATATTCGGATGTCTTCTTAGTGTGCATACACAAGAGCGACACACTTCAACGGCAGAAGCAACTGTCGTCACCCGTCGACGCCGTCGAAATCTTGCCGCTCGTGTATTTGAGTACAGTGCTCAAATACCGAGGCGCATATTGTCGACGGCAGCCGCCGACGCCCAGTGACGGCAGCCGCCGATGCCCAGTGACGGCAGCCGCCGACGCCCAGTGACGGCAGCCGTCGACACTAACTTGACCAGCGATGATTTATTTAGGTATTTTAATCCCCCTTAGAACTATAAATAATAATTGAACCACGCAATAAAGGTTTTAGTTGACTAAGTATTAAAATGGCGTAAGTAAACGGTTTTTGGTGAGCTATTTGTAATATTTTTTAAGCTCTAGAAATCGTAAAGGTTACCATGTAGAAGCTGTTAAAACTATTCAGGTTTGCATTGACTAAATATTCGAGGTAACATGAAATTTTAAACAAAATTATTTACATAAAATTCTAAGCACTAAGAAGCTTTGTAGCACTTAAGATATTTCTGCTACAACTATTATCTACATCATAAACTTGTACAAAGTTCGCGTCATAATAAGATCAGACTATAAAACGCGGCCAACTAGGTCCACTGTGTGAAGCCTCCTGAACCATCACGCCACTACGAAGGCGACGTACAGACGCCAGCACATCAAGCTACCCGAAACTGTAAAATTTTCCCAATCAACTTTGAACCTTATGATTCAGCAATAAAGTTGAAAACCTATTAAAGAAATTTGACAGTTTGTAGTAGCTCGATGTGCTGGCGTCTGAACATAAAAGAAACATGCTGAGTTCAAAGATTAATAATACAATAAACATCAGGAAAGTAGGTTTTGGCAAGCTCGCTGGTTTTCTCTAATTTTGTGGGAACGTCCATAAATTCTTGGTGCATCTCTAGAATATTTTCTGCGATACTTAATTTTTACTATTTTCGAAATAAAATAAAAACAGCCATGGATAACGTCAATAAATTATATATATATGAACATTAAAATCCGCTTACTGTATTGAATTCCCGTCCGTTTTTGGTTGGAAAAACTCAAGTTAATGATGTATTTACCAGTAATAGACCTTTAGACCTAAATACCATTTCAGGTACAAATATTTCGTACGCAAAATACACGCATTGACGTGAAGTTGCGGACACCAGTCCGTGTTACCTACATGGTCTTCACATAATCTGACCAAGATTATGTCTGGAACTCTGAACTTTAAAAGAGAATGTAACCACTGAGTTTGTTTCGGCCTTTCTTCTCAGTGGAGTCAGCTAGGAAACGCCGACCTCCACTTTCTACTTTTTAAAATATGACTTATGTAAAAAAGTGTTTGTACAAGCCTACTTACAGAAATAAAATCAGTTATCATTTAGGTTGACTTGAAATCATTTGACACAACAGTTTTTGTCAGTAAAATAAGCTTCAATATAAGAACCAGTTAAAAAGCTCCAAACTAACCTTTATTAGACGCAGAAAATCTACGACGAAAATTAGATTATTTTCGAAGTAATATGTCCCGAAGTGCCTGTGAGAAAACAAGGTGTTTTTCAGCTCTGAAACTAATCTATAGATGTGACTGTCCCTAGTTTTGGCAAGCATTCCTTACAATGTTCCCATGATAACGACGTTGCATATCCGTCAGCTCTCTGGCGTCGTATTTTCGCTTTCAAATTTATTTAAGACAAATGTTATATGTGATAAAGTCTATATATTTTGGACGTGAAATATTGCTATAAGGGGTGAAGGAATGGGTGTGGGGGCACGCCCTTTATTTTGTGGGGTTTAGCATAATTTTCGTTTAAATTTGGAGGCTTGAATAGACATAGCTTCAAGGTTAAAACGGTACTTGTTTTTTAAGATGTTTGTAACTAGCTGACCCGATATACGTGGTTCTTTCCTATTTTCAATAATTCATACAAACAATCTATAAAAAGGACGTCCATTTTTACTGAATTTGAAATTTTTCCCGGAAACTTTCCAATTTTTCTTTAAAAAAAACCTAATTCGGACTACCACGATAAATACCAAATAAATACCAAATAGCCAAATCGGTCCAGCCGTTCTTATGCGATGCGCTTACCAACGAACAGTAGTTCATTCTCACTTATATAGATAATGCATATTTTTTTGTCGAATAATGGAACGTTTTGCTCACCAATCGTATCATTTAGTCATTATCCTACGGTCTATTCCTCGTTAGCTCACGGCCTGTTCCTAAGGCCCTTTGAAAATACTGACAACAATATATGTGCCTAAACCTATGTAAATATTCCTGCCGAGCTGTGCCCTGCGGGTTCAAACGCATAAGTATTGATCCCGTGATAATATCGAGATAAAGTATTCTATGTTCTAATCCAGGCAATGGTCTATCCCTATGCCAAAATTCATCTAAACCCATTCAGCCGTTTTAGCGTGAAAGCGTAAGAAACAAACATACAAAAAAAATAAAATCTGGAAAGATTTGATTTTTTTGTATGTTTGTTTTTTTACAATATAGTCCTTAGTTTAGATTAGTTTCGACAATTGTAAAGTAAAACTAGAATATGGTTTTACGAGACTTAGGTACGAGTTGCAACGTGGCTAAATAATAACAGCCGCACAGGTCGATCGATCAGGTTAAGCTACGCTTACCGCGGTTGGTCTGTGGATGGGCGACCATCTTTACATACCGAGACCCCTCCGTGCCCCTCTCGCGTCCGGGCCTGGTTCGAGCCATGGTCCGGGGCGAGAGGGAGTGGGGGGCAGTCGCCTCCTCCTGCGAAGCAGTCATGCTAGCGAAGGAGGCGGCGGGACGGATGAGGGAGAGAGCCTCCTGTCCCAGCCGCCGCGGGAGACGCTCCGGGCGTCGGGAGCCGCGCGACGACTCTCGGCCACCGTAGGCGCGGGCCTGCGGGCGGAGAGTAATGGGTAGCTCACCGTCCGATCAGGACCAGGCCCGTGCCGGACGGCGCGTACGTGTTCCACGCGCGCCTCAAAGAGATGTCAGCATCAACTGAAGGGGCCTGTTAGGGCCGAAGCCTGCCGGGTCAGCGGGATTGTCCGAAAGGGTTACCGCTGGCCCGGGACATAAAGGGCGAAGGAAGGAACACGGGTGGGTTTTAGTCAGTAAGAGTCTGACACTCCCTTCCGCTCCACCCAGAGCGGGAGGAGTCATTTGATGATTTCCCATCCTGAAAAAAAAAAAAACCCCTCCGTGCCTCAGAAAGCATGTTAAGCTGTTGGTCCCGGCTGTCATTCGTGAGTCTTTGACAGTCGTCACGGGTAGTCAGAAGCCCGAAAGTCTGACAACCAGTCCTACCAAGGGGAATCGTATTATATAGCTTCATGTAAAATGCTGGTATTCAGCTTCATCCGGTTAGACTGGCAGCCGACCCCAACATAGTTGGGAAAAGGCTAGGCAGATGATGATGAGGTACGAGTATCAACTTCATAAATACGACCGCAAGCCAGCTTAATAACAAAAACTTATAAACGCAAAATTACTTAAAAGTCTTCCTATATTTGTAAGCAAAACTCATTTTAAAATCTCTAGACTAACAGCTTCATATTACACTTTCATTTAGCGTTCCAGAAATCCGCGTGAAAACCTACCGTGTTGTGGTTATTTTTTTTCCAAAAAGCCTTTTCGCCAGGTGGACTAATTCAAGCCAGGTCGGTAATGGAAACTTTGTCCTTATTCCAGCCATTTGGCTTCGTTGGCATCATACTATGCCAAGGTTTATGGGTCAGGTCAGGAATCTTAGATAAATCAACGTTTTCAGTTTACCTTGTGAGTTATGTACCTACATATCTGTTTTTATATTGCGTCATATTTGTTAGTAGGAAGTTTTGTTGAACAAATAAAGCTTGCATTAAAGGGTCGTAATAAAAAAAGGGTGAAGTGGTGAATCTCGTCATATCAACGTATGCATGTCTACAATAATGAGCTTCCTTGGTTGCTACAATAGCGTATCAAGGAGGACGATAACGTAACGTATGTATGTGTTCATGGTTTATTTTTTATCATAGACAGCAGAATGATGCTTTCCATTCCTTTACCACCAAGGTTTAGTCATCTTTCACGGTAATGTAGGAATGTACAATCCGAAAGGTGATGACCCCCATTGTCGAGGTAATTAACTTTTGCACACATTGTTTGTCCATGAAAAATCAAGAAGGCAAATCTGTGACTGCTTTCCCAGAATTCCCAGCATATGGTAAGATTAAATTTTTCAATGCAAAATTCTACCCAGTCCCGCTTTGTTACAGTTGCTAAACCATTCGTAACTTTGTTTCAGTTAAACGTTATTTATCCGTGAACACAAAGCACGTCTGACTGATGACCTAGATAGAGCACGAATCAAATAGCATTAAACATCCGAATTGAAAAACTAGTGATGCGGAATGTTCGTGTCGCAAGACGTGCATTGTTGACTGTGTGGGGTTACTTACGGAGTTTATGTGGTTTTAAACAACGAATTTATGAGTTCGAGAAAGCAACTTTCTGACCAAAGAACGGAATTGAAAACATAACTTAACAAAATCTATGAACACCAATGAATGTTCTCGCGTTACTTTGAACTTGTTTCCCTTGTTTTCCCTTCTTAGTTATTAATTTTATAGTATAGTGCTTGTGGTACAATTTTTACGTTTATGGGGCTTGCGGAGCTGGCTTAATAAGAAATTGTTACACTAATCTTAGATTTAAGTAGAAAATGATTTTATTTATTTAAGGACAACAAACAGCAGTGTAATAATAAGTAAACATGGGTTATTATAACATTGTAACAGTGTAAATAATTGTTGGTTAGCCATTAAAGAAAATAAAAATGTTAACAGTGCTACACACTAACTCCCTTACTAATAAACGTTGTATAGCGACTGTTTAGTTACACAACGCTTTGTCTTCTTCTTTCGAAAGTCAAATTACTGACGACTGAAAGAGAGAAATCGATGTGAAACTATTCATCCATACTTACTGTACTCACTTAATATTATAAATTCGAAATTAACTCTGTCTTTATGTCTGTCTGTATGTTACCTTTTCACGCTTAAACCACTGAACGGATTCCGATAAAATTTGGCAGAGAGATAGATTGCATCCCGGGGCAGGACATAGGATAGTTTTTATCCCGATATTCCCACGGAATCGACACTTATGCGGGTAAAACCGCGAGGCGCTGCTAGTCTGATATAATACGTTTATTAGTAAGGGGGATAGCATATGACCACCGTAGAAACGGAATAAACGAAAGACAAAATTACATAGGAGAAACATTTTTACGGCGCGATGTCAAAAATTGAGAAAAGAAATGTCATATTATCTTCGTAGAGTATAGTTATAAGTGGTTATACTATGCATATTGCCATGTTAAATTCCAAGTTTAAAAATGAAAACCAAAAGAAATCTGCCTATTTTAACCCTACACCACATGTATATAAATTTATCATCATTCATTCAGACAAAAGACGTCCACGTGGACGTGGACGTCTGACGTAAGAGGTGCTGCACATAGGCGCCCCCAAGCGCCGCCACTTCGACCAGTGTTGTGCTTTCCACAGACAGCGGATTCCTCAAGTCTTCACAATATTATCGGTCCAGTTTGTGGGAGGCCTTCTAACGGCAACCAAGAGACATACCTACAGTTATTTTCAATAACCAATCCAGAATATAGGTACTTTAACAGTTTCTCTTTAAAAAATGTGTACCGTATGTTTTTAATTATTTGTAAGTTCCTTATGATTAGATACCTCCACAAAATTCTCAACCAACAAGTTTTTCACAAAACTAAATGCTAATATTCGCAACAAAGTTTTTCTAATTTATTTTATGTTAGTTCAGAAGTTCTAATGAGTACGTTGGAGCATAGTAATCAGGTTGTTTATGTATTTTCGTTAGCATAGTTTTAACTAATCTTGCTTTGACCTTTTTCGTAAAAAAACGTGGTTTTTGTTTCTCTCGTTTTCATCGGGATTATTTGCGAATTTGAAGGTGTTTAAATTGGCATTTGTAACTAGAGGATTAAGTCTGGTTTTTTAGAAGTTCGACTTTAAATTGGGATTTGGATTTTGAAAATAAAATTTACTTTCTGTTAGCTTTTTCAAAAGCTGGTTGGGCTGGTTTTCTTACATAACATACATAATGGGCCTATACTGTTCCCACTGCTGGGACACGGGCCTCCTTTCTGTGAGAGGGAGTGGGCCGTAATCCACCACGCGAGCCCAGTGCGGGTTGGTACATGTCACATATCTTCGAATTTTTAGTTCTAGGGCATGCCGGTTTCTTCACGATGTTTTCCTTTACCGTTTTGAGAGCAGTGGTGATGAAATAATTTACACAAAGTAAAGCGTCTGTCTGGGTTCGAATTTACGACCTACAACTCGTAAGTCGCGGCCGTTACCACTGGGCCACCACTGCTCTCTGTACGGTGACGGTCTGGTTTTCTTACCTTTATTTAGATTAGGTTTCTTTTCCCCGCTAGCCTGTACTGTACCAATGCTTGGCACAGGCCTCTCCCATATTCGTCCACATTTCTTTTGTGCTGTGCCTTCTCAATCCAATCGGTTAGGAACGCGTCCAAATCGTCACGCCAGCGCTTCTTAGGCCTGGCTCGGTGACGCGCCCGTAAAATATAGATTAGGTTCATATATTTTTATTTATTTATTTTATAATTTATGTACACACAGTAAAATACATAGGGATATGACATCATTATAATTTGAGTACAAAGGTACTGCTTATTTCTTAAGAAATTTCTTTTTTTTCTTTAGAAATTTGGAGAAGTAAAAAAGAAATGTAGACGATAGTGTGTGAGTACAAGAAAGAAAGAGAAAAATATGAATTTGCGAAGTCTAAAACTAGAATATTAAATAAACCTACACATATAAAGCAAAAAAAATAAAAAACTAATATCCCACCTTAAAATGTTTTGTTTTATCATCGCTTATGTATGGCGTCATATGACGTTTATTAACAAAACCTGAATGTGTTTTAAGAGACTGACTTTAGCGCTCAGATACCAACAATTAATTAGCGAAATGTGGGTGTACTGTAAGTACACCCCTGTCTAATCCTTCAGGGAATACAGTTAAGTTATATACTAACAACATGTTTGTCTTAACAATACAAACTCAACGTAAATACCTAAACCCCTTACCTCATCATCATCATCATCAGCCTATAGCAGTCCACTGCTGGACATAGGCCTCCCCTAATGAGCGCCATAGCGCCCTGTCTTCAGCTTGACGCATCCAGCATCTGCCTGCAGTCTTTCGCAGATCGTCATCCCACCTGGCCGGAGGGCGTCCTACACTACGTTTGCCGAGTCGCGGTCTCCACTCAAGATCTCGTTTACCCCCGCGGTTGTCGGTTCTTCGCGAGATATGGCCGGCCCACTGCCACTTCAGCTTGCTAATTCTTTGAGCTATGTCGATAACTTTCGTTCTCTGTCGGACGTATTCGTTACGGATCCTATCCTTCAGAGAGACTCCGATAGCTAGCTCTTTCCATAGCTCGCCCCTTACCTAATCATCGATATTACGAAAACCTTATCTTTACATAGTATAAAACAAAGTCGCTCCCGCTGTCTGTAAGCTTAGATCTTTTAAACTACTCAACGTATTTTAATGAAGTTAAATTTTGTGTAATTAAAATTTGTGGTTTACTATTTATCTCTCAAAATTTAATGACAGACTTATATCTTTACAAAGTAAAAAACAAAGTCGCTCCAGCTCCCTGTTAACTAAGATCTTTTAAACTACGCAACGGATTTTAATGCAGTTTTCAGCAATAGATAGAGTGATTCAAGAGGAAGGTTTCTATGTATAAAACATGCATGTTATAGTAGAGAAAAGCCGAGAAATTCTAAGATTTGTAATGTGATGTCGTAACAAACATATTTTGTGCGCTTACATTGCAAACGCTGGCTAAACCTTACGAGATAGATCAAATTAATATACTACGGAAATGTATATCTTAAAACAATCAATAAAAAAGTCCACAATGATATATGTTTATCTCCTAACGATAACCCACAATAACCATTTTTATCTTAAAATATTTAAGATTTCAAAAAAATTATGGGTTATTTACCAAGCTATTTTGAACAATACAGTATTATTCCTTATCCTATTAAATACATTAGATACGTTGTGCATTGCATGTAGATCAAAATTGCCCTTTATAGCATAACTTTAAAATTAATATCTTAGAAGATATCAGAGATTTAAAAAGCGGGGGCAGAGCGGCTGGCGGGGATGGTACGAAGTTTGCCGGGTCAGATAGTAATGTTTAATTATCAAAAATAGATCACACAACACAAACATGAACCCTTCAAAAATATTAATGTATTTACTTATACTTTGAAGCTAATTGTTTACACTTCCCCTATAAACCAACGAAGGGAGGGTTCCGTCGGAAATAAAATTAATTACACCCATCTTTGTAATCAGAATGCGAACCTTTGATGTGAAATTTTTCGTGGAACGGCCCTTTAAATATTATTTTCGTGTGTATTTTTTTTGTTTTAACGAGTATTCTAATTCTGCTTTGTTTAACAAAGCGATTTTATGTTAAAAAGTTGCAGGTTTTTTAGTTTTCAAAGTCAAAGTCAAAGCATTTATTTCAAATAGGCACATTAAAGGCACTTTTGAACGTCAAAAATTACAACAAATAGAATTGATTCTAGTCGCTCATTCCAAAAGGTAGTTTTCGTATGGAGAAGAATGGGCAAGAAACTCCACCGTTACTCTTTTAAAATGTTTTACAATATTTTGTATACATTAATTATATCATAATAATAATATGTGAAGACGATGCACCTAAAATAAAATTACTATACCACAATAGGTAAAAGAATTAAAAATGAAACCATGACATATAAATTAATTATCTGATAGATGTATGGTGCTCACATATTTACAAACATGGTAAAAGTAAACGATTTTCATTTAAATAAAATAAAATACAAAATACAAGTAATAAGTCAGGGTGTGAGTTAAGTAGTTACAGAGTGTAATTCAATTTAAATAAAAAAAAAAAATTATAAATTTACAAATAAATTAGCAACCCGTTTGATTTTGTCTAGACTCTAGATTGTCCTATGGAGCAGGACCAGCATGTTTCCAAGCGTTCTTATCTTGGATATAATCTTCTAATTTATAGTATGCTTGTTTACAAAGTGTACGTTTAATGTGAGTTTTAAATTTTCTTTCATTTAATTGCAATATATCACAAGGTTTTGGTCATTGAACACTGTTTCAAGGTGAAAGTCTTGGGCAAAGCTACTTAGAAGGCTTAATTCCACATTCTCCTTTTCTCTAAATTCTACTAGCCGATCCATTTCACTCTGCCATTTCCTTCAAAGCCTGCCGCGACCCTATCTTACTGTCTCATGACATAATTTGTATGTTATAGGTACGAACCCACCATTATGACAATTTATTTGGGATTAGTGCAACATGTCTCTTTCGATCAACTCTGTCTCTCTCTCTCTCTCTCTCCGTAATTAAAAACATTCAAAATCTGTTCGTAATCTCATCTCAGCGACAATAAATGCAAAAATGTAGGGATATTTCTGACAGATTTAAGTCTCGGATTATACTGTGAACTTTCTTAAAATTACGATGATTGCCCCCCTGATGAATGACAGTGTTTTGGGATTCGAGTAAAACTGTTTAGGATCTGTTACAAAAACTGTTCCGTGAAGGATAAAAAGTTATTTTGTTGTGTAGCCTTTTGATTTCAATAGTATCATCTTTCACAGCGTCCATCTATCGTTTCTCTGCTCTTCTTTAAGCCATCCACATTTATACTCAAGACTCCTGTATCAGTACGAGTCTAAGAACACACACGTGTGTTTCATTTAAGTCGTGTGTGTTTTCGTGTAGAATCTTCGGCAAATGCATGCGCTCTGGAGTGGAACAGTTACAGTGTGATGTTATTATCATTAAAATAATATTCCTCTAACCACTCTCACCAAGATGTGTCAAGGATCCTTACTTACACAGATGGTGCTCTCATGTATACAGTTCACGTAATGTACCCGAAGTTATCCGAAGTCACTAAACAGGTAAGAGCAGAAGGTCGAGGTTAAAAAACAAATGAAAACGCACGCACACAGACACGCTCTACGTACAGTGAGTGTAAGCGCTCTCGCGACCGGCATTTGTTTGAGATCACCTTACTTATGGTCTGTTCGAAAAGTATGAGATAAAAGTGGCAATCACTCACTTAAGGGAAACACATCATAAATCTGCCTATAATGTACCCACTGTTGGGATACAGGCCTCTTCTCTGTGAGAAGGAATGGGCTGTAATCCACCACACCGGTCCAATGCGGGAATTTTTGGTTCTAAGACATGCTGGTTTCCTTACGATATTTTCCTATACTGTTGTGAGAGCAGTTTGTGATGAAATTATTTTCACAAAGTAAAGAGCCTGCCTGGGTCCAAACAGAATTAAGGGTATCTAGCATTCAAATAATCAAATCAAAGCATTCAATTTATCAGTGGCACTACACATTGACATCTGCGGGTACGTTTTTGATCCATTTGTTTACATTTTCATCAGATACTTTTAAAACAAACTATACGCCACTATGTGTGCGTGCGTCTGTATCGGCTCGTTTCGTATGGAACGGACCCACTGTATAATTTTACGTTGAAGTCACCCTACCCACCGATTATCCGGCCAAACGTACAATTACATTTTCAACAATATTGGTACGCCGTGACGTGATTATGTTTACTCGTATTTCGTATCATTTGAATTTTATGCCCATAAAAATAGTCCCTTTTTCATGTGGGTACATATTTTTATTGGACTTCAAATAAGGATTTTTCTGGTCCCGTTTCATGTTATATTATATTATATTACATATTCATACATTATTGCCCCGACTTTTCTTGTTTTACTGGTTGTTTTGGTTGGTAAAATATTAATAAATTAGATTAGGCCCATTTAATATTAGTGGAACCTTGAATATATCTCACTGAAAACCCTTTGTATTTATAAAGTTTTCGGAAAGAAAGAGCTACCCAAAACTTACTAAAAATAACGCGTTCGTAGCACAGGAGCTACGGCGTAGCACCCGTAGCTCGGCTAGCGTAGCAAGACAAGAAACTCACTTTCAACTTTAGTAGGCTACGCGTGTTTTTCAAATAAAATATTTTTAGTGCTTATTGTATTTTGATCAGTATCATTTAGTCAAAATTCTTTCTCGAAAATTCAAATATCCTGTGAAATGACTGATTTATGAGAATTAAAAGGGTTTTAGAATACTTAACTTTTTATTAAACCAGGGGTTCTAACGAAGGCCACTAAAGTTAGTATCATATCCGCATTTGTGCACTTCATCACGGGGACGCTGTTTAACTTTATGAGTGTCCTCACACTTTCACGGGCAGAATTTAATATATTTACTTTCATGAAAACTACATTATAGAGCATGTTCAAACGTTTTAAATTTTCTCTGAGTAAACTGTCATTAGGAACTCTAAAAATATGTAGAAATAGAATAGAATATTTTTTATAATGAAGAAAAAATAAATAGAAAAGATATGAAAAAAAAACTTATCTGACATTTTATTAAAACGATAGAAGCTGCCTAAGATTTCGTTTCACTTTGTTTACCGAGTGCCTAATATTCTTATTAATGGTTATGAAATTATAGATTAAGGGCTGCTTTTTTTCAACGCCAGATATTTTGATTCGAGGAATACTTTTGAATTTTCGACAGTTCTTCCATACAAAATCTGTCAGACGATAATTTTATTCCACTAATAAAAAATATCTGTCCATTCAAAAATCAGCGTTTAGGGGCTGATTTTTGAATTTTTTAAACTAATTTCATAACCTTACAAGCTACTTATAAAATAAAAATCAATTTCACATTATGTAGATTTAAGTTACTCCACAGGATGGTTACGTGAGAGTTTATAAAAGCCGTAAAAGTTTCTTGCTAATTAAAAGAGGTTCACCTGATTTTATTAGTGTTTAGAACTTGGATACCTGCCAGTATATACAGCTCAAACGTGAGCGTCTTTACTTACTTGAGTCATCACTTTTCAAAGCCTATTCTCGTCTCTTAGATGGGTATTATCATCATCAGCTTACTGCAGTCCACTGCTGGACATAAGCCTCTCCTATGGCACGCCATTCAACAGATTCTTTAAAATCAGTTAGATATAACTGTGAAATCTATCAGTTTTAGTCTATGGTTCAATTTATCTTTTTAATCTATTTTTTTTCGCCTTTTTTGATGTATTTAATACCTGTATTGTTTCTTTTGTTGCACTGAATAAATGTTTTATCTATCTATCTATCAGTTTTAAATCGATATACATGATTGAACATTGTTCCAGAATAACAACTTATCACTATCCATTCTATGACCGCCATCTTCAAAGATCATACTTCACTATTATGGGATTACAGATACCCATGGACCGCGGTAACCCCACTTTATCTTGTCTCGATAGGGATAAGGGCGTAAAGGATATAAATATACCTATAACTTCCTGTAGAAAGCTTTACACGCCTTTTTCAGGATTCTGTAACAGAATTGCATAACCTTCTATTAGCTCTTTTTTTTATAAAAAACGTTGCCCCATATTAGGAATTACTGCTAAATCGTGGGTGCGTTTACAAACATTTAAATTTACATACACAAACAGCCAGACCCGGAACAACTACCTGTAGGCAATACAAATACTTGTTCCGTGCGGGAATCGAACCCGCGACACGCAGCGCAGCAGTCGATCGCTCAGCCACTGCGCCAACCGTGTCGTCATCTTGATTGTATTTTCTTGACTGACTGTTTGTCTGTCTGTTTCTAGGTTACAGAGTAATGTGTAAACATACGCATAAACAGCCAATATTGTTCCCACTGCTGGCACACAGGCCTCCGTTCAGTGAGAGGGGGTTATGTGTATTTTGCTCTTATTGTTTAGCTAAAATCGAATCATATGTGGTATTACATAATTATAATCGCCCT
This sequence comes from Luperina nickerlii, assembly GCA_963855955.1. Taxonomy (NCBI): domain Eukaryota; kingdom Metazoa; phylum Arthropoda; class Insecta; order Lepidoptera; family Noctuidae; genus Luperina; species Luperina nickerlii. Next base: position 20,421,422 of record OY979676.1, on the reverse strand, counting down.
GTTGATGGCAATAGGATTGCTCCTCTTACATAGGGCTAAAACTGGCGAAATGTCGGTGTAATACACCTCCCCTTACCCCTTCGCGGATCGCAGGCGTGATGTTATTGTATCCTGTAGAATAAAACAACGATGTAGTTCGCACAACAATATTTAATAAAACTGGCGTAAGCGGTCAGCCTACAACATATTTATACAAAGAACTCCTAGTTATAATAGAAATACCCTACATTACACCTCCACCCTTATTTACTATCATACATGAACAATTTAAACTTTTAATACACACAGAATCTTTAATAGACATAAAAAGAAACCATGAAACTTACAACATACGAGTACCTACATACCTGACATAACACATACATAACCAGATAACGAACATTTTATACGTACATTAGAAAACTAAAGCTTACGTCTAGTACTTAGATATATACACACATACATAGCACTTAGGATATGCCATATCTTTGCGGTGGTCTCCTATTTCGAACAGGGCGTGTTTCACCAGCAGTCGGGAGCGCTCGACTATCTAATTGCTTAGACGCGCTCGGTGCGGTCGACTCCTGCTCTGGGCCCGCCTCAGCCCTACCGCTGCCCAAGCCTCCCACACCCACTCCTGAGCACACCTCATTTGGTATTTCCGTAACCGGTATGGTCGGAAAAACAAGTACATTACGTAACTGCCGATTAGAATTTTGGGACGCTGCTTTTGTGCTGACTATCACGCCATCTGTAGATTGCGATTGATTGGACTTACATTTAAGCTTTAATTGATCAATGTGCCTATGTATCTCTGTGCCATCTGATAATCTTATTTGATAATCTGTAGTACCCAAGCGCTCGATTACCGTACCACTTACCCACTTCCTTAACCCTTGGTACACCCGGCACCAGACCTCGTCCCCCGCCTGCAGCGCTCGGTGCGCCCCGCCCGCTGCGCGCTGCTGCCGCTGCTGCGCTTCGGCCACCTGTTTCTCGCGCGGTGGTTTAAGTCGGTCTAACCGAGTTCTTAATGTTCTACCTTGTAATATTTGTGATGGCGTTTCTTTTGTGGTACTATGTTCAGTAGTTCTATAGACTAGTAAAAATCGCTGAAGCGCAACTTCTACATCTAGATTCTGAATAATCGCTTTTTTTATTACTCTTTTGCACTGTTTAACTGCATTTTCCGCCAAACCGTTAGATGCCGGGTGGTACGGTGCCGAAAATATATGTTCTACCCCATTATTTTCTAAAAATGAATGAAAATCTTCACTGCTAAAGGGAGGCCCGTTATCGGAGACTAATTGTTTCGGTATTCCAAAACGTGACCAAATTTCCCTAATTTTACGTATGATTGCTTGTGCCGTAGTCGAACCGACCGGACACGCTTCTATCCATTTCGATGTCGCATCAACCATTATTAAATATTTGTGACCATGTATTGGCCCTAAAAAATCCACGTGCAATCTAGTCCATGGGCGAGTCGGCCAGATCCACGGCTGCGGTGCGTGGTGTACCGGGGCCTCGGCCATTTCAGCGCAGACTGTGCAGTTTCGACATAGGTTTTCCAACATTTCATCAATCCCCGGCCACCACACATAACTTCTAGCTATGCACTTGGTCTTGATTATTCCCATATGCGTATCATGTAGCTCCTGTAATACACGGTCTTGACAAGACTTTGGAACTATTAACCTATGCCCCCACATAAGACAACCTAATTCGGTGTATATTTCAGTGCGCCTATTAAAATACGGTCTCAGTTCCTTTATTTCCACTTCCTTTGGCCAACCATCCCTCACGTAGCTCACAATACGACTTAATATTGGATCTATTTTAGTCTCCTCCTTTATATCTTCATGTTTAAGTAACAAAGCATCCGAGGCAAAATGGAGGTATGTTTGTTCCGGTACCTCCTCCATACTTGATCCGTTAATAGCTTTATAACTTTCAACTAATCGAGACAAAGCGTCAGCTGTGTTTGAATTCGTATTTACGTATTCTATATGAAAATCATATGCTGATAATATTAACGCCCATCTCTGTAACCTACTAGCTGTCATATTCGGGATTCCCAGTTCCGATCCAAATATACTAACCAGAGGTTTATGATCCGTTTTCAAAACAAATTGCCTGCCATACAAATATTGGTGAAATTTTTTAACTGCAAATACTATGGCTAAGGCCTCTTTATGAATTTGACTGTAATGATATTCCGCGGAGGTGAGCGTCCTTGACGCGTACGCTATTGGGTACTCCCGGCCGTCGGGCGCGCGCTGCGCGAGTACCGCGCCGACACCGCGTGAGCTCGCGTCACACGTTACCACCACGGGTCGTGACTCATCATAGTGTGTTAATATTTCCGAGCTAATTAATAACTTCTTCGTTCTGTTAAATGCCTGAATTTGTGAAGTACCCCATACCCAATGTTTACCTTTTTTCAATAATTCGTTAAATGGTGTTAAATGAAAACTTAAGTTTTTAATAAATTTACCGTAAAAATTCACCATTCCTAAAAACGACTTCAGTTCGGATACATTAGTGGGAGCGGATAGTTTAATGATCGGTTTAATCTTATCTGGATCTACTCTAACCCCCTCACTATTAATTATAAATCCTAAGTATTTGGCTTCTTTACTCAAAAAATCACACTTTTCTTTTTTAATTTTTAAACCTTTTTCTTGTAATATTTTCAGAACCTTATTTAATGTCTCTAAATGTACCTCAATCGAATTTCCCGTTATTAAAATATCATCCAGAAATATTGTAACATTAGGTATTTTATCGAACAATTGACTCATAATTCTTTGAAATATTCCCGGACTAGACGCCAATCCATACACTAATCTATTGTATCTAAAAAGACCTTTATGCGTATTAATAACCGTGAATTCCTTCGATTCATCTAACATTATCTGATTGTATGCTTGAGATAAATCTAACTTCGTAAAGTACCTACTACCACTTAACTTAGTTAATAAATCATCTATTTTTGGCACAGGATACTTATCAACCCTTAACATACGATTTAATGTAACCTTATAGTCAGCACATAAGCGTAAAGCGCCATCCGGCTTGTGAACAATTACCAGTGGTGTGGCCCAGTCGGAGGTGTCAACAGGCTCGATGACGCCCGTGCGCAGCATGGCCTCGAGCTCGGCATCGACACGCGCGCGTAGCGCGTAAGGCAGCGGGCGCGCGCGGCAGAATATCGGCACGGCACCCTCCCGCAAATGCAGAGTCGCCCGACCGCCGGTGAAACACCCCAGTCCGCCATCAAATAACTCAGTGTATCTAGAATAAATATTACATACTATATTATCCCTCTGTTCACTACTTATCTCAGCTGATAAACTAGCATTGTTCATTATTGTAATAGGGGGTATACTAATATTTAATTCCGAAAGCCATTGCCTTCCTAGTAGTGTGGTACTTCCCGTATTGAATACATACAAATCCAATTTTTTTTTAAGATTCTTATATGTTACAGTCACTTCCAGATATCCTCCTGGCTGAACTTTGCTTCCATTATAAAATTTTACTAACAAATTACATGGTAGTAACGGTATGTTCGAAAAATGTTTTTGGTAAGTATTTCTCGAGATACAAGATAAAGGTGACCCTGTGTCAACTTCCATGGATAAAAGTACATTATTTACCAAAAGATTCATGCTCACCGGCCTATATTGGCTTAAAGACATTTGATACATCGGTTCCTCCAAATCCCTCGGGTCTTCTCTCTCTTCTCCGTCCTCTTCCCAGTGTGTCTCAAATGCGTGCATCGTTGGAGCCGCGGCACCGGCCGTTATGACCGGCCACGCCTTTCCGCGCCGACCATAGGCCCGGCCTGCGGTGCTCCGACCACCAGCGCCGCCGCGGCCGCCTGCCCCATTCCGCGTCATCCCTCCACCACTGCTCCGTGATTGTTGTGGACGACCCTGCTCTTCGCTCGTGCCACCACTGCTGTCCGGGCATATGCGCCGCAAATGCCCAATCTTTCGACATTTACTACACTGATACTTTGAGAATTTACACTCCAGTTTTGTGTGTCTGTAGTCCCCGCATGCTGAACATCCTCCAACATGCATGCGATGTACATCACCCGTTTGTTCAAACGCTGCCGAACTTCGCCGCAACGCTGTACTATTTCTCGAAGTTTCGAGTCCCTTCGAATAAGTGTTTGCACCGGCCGCGATCGGCCCGGTGACGTCACCACGCCCATCTACAGCGGCTGCATCCCGCTCCGCCGCCTCCAGTGCGCTCGCCACCGACACTGCTTTAACGAAGTTTACATTTCCTTCCGCGAACAATCGTTGTCTAATCAGCTCACTCGAAATACCGCACACGAATTGGTCTCTTAAATTATCGTCCAAACTTGCACCGAATTCACAATACCGAGTTATTTTTTTCAATTCCGCCACATAATCCGCACTACTTTCACCAGATTGTTGTCTTCTTTGTCTGAATTTATAACGTTCTGCCAAAATAGATGGCATTGGTTGCAAATGTTCTCGCATGACCTTCACAACCTCGGTAAAAGACATGTCCGCCGGTTTTCGAGGACTGCACAAATTCACTAGTAATTCATACGCCGTTTCACCCATAAATGCAATCAGCGTCGGTAATTTTAGTTCGTCCTTCACCGAATTCACTACAAAGTGCATTTCCAGCCTATCACAGTACGACTGCCAATTTCCGTTCTTCATGTCGAATTCGTCAAATTTCGCCAACCTCGTCGCCATTGTAGAATAAAACAACGATGTAGTTCGCACAACAATATTTAATAAAACTGGCGTAAGCGGTCAGCCTACAACATATTTATACAAAGAACTCCTAGTTATAATAGAAATACCCTACATTACATATCCTTTAACATGAATAGAATTTTACACCAAAATATTTTTGATCAACTGTTGTCAAAAATTATTGACTTGGAAACCCATGAATTGAAATTTACTACGGAACCCTAAACCGCGACTAACAGGCATTCGACCGGTTTTTTTTTGTAACAGGTCGTTCACACACTGGACCGTTATTTTTTTGGGATCGTTAATCTCGCCATTTGTTTTTATTGCTGTTGTTGAGAGTACTTGTAAATGTGTTCAGGATTGTTCACACAGTGGCAAAGTGTGTCTTTTACTCTAAGTATATGTCTGTAATTATGCTTCAATGGAAATAGATTTCCTAGGACGCCTAGAAAACACCTACATAAAGGCTCTCCCCCACAGGCGTGTTATATCAGTCAATAACATCGGATGCGTTACTTCGATAATACGTCCCGATTCCTTGCCACGCAGCTGCGTTTTTATCGGCCGATATTTCTAACATTTGCGTGTAACTAACACCACAGGCCCCTCGCCCGCACTACATGTTACTACGACATTAACGCAGGTATGTGTAAGATCGTTACGTTTCAATACAAAATGTTCTAAGAAATTATATCGGAATATCGCAGGACGGAGGAACACAAGTGACCTACTTCAATTGCGTCGTTATTATGGCAGCAGTGAGTAACTTCGTGGCCGTCCTGATACAAAATGTAATGAAAACAGATATCGTAATAACGCATCCGATATTATCGACCGACAATAACGCGAATGTGGGGAGAGTCTTTAACCGGTCGATGGAATTAATCGTCGTAATAACCAACGCATTTCTATCCTTTTGAAGTTGGTAGACTTAAGTCGACTCGGAACTGAAGTGTGATGCACTTCAGTTCATATTTTACGACCGAAAGGTGTTAATATAAAATAAACAGACCCTCTCATAGGTATTTTTAATAAACTGTATTTAGTTGAGACTAACCAAACTCTAACTAAGCCAAGTTAAACCAAAGTTGTCGATATAGCTCACAGAATAAACAAGCTGAAGTGACAATGAGCCGGCGGATAGACCGCTGGGGTAGACGTGTTCTTGAGTGGAGACCGCATATCGGCAAACGTAAGGTGGGACGCCCTCAATAGTTGGAGCGACGATCTTCGCAGGCTGGCTGGTAGCAGCTAGATGAGAGTTACTGAAAATCGAGTTGAATGGCGTGCAATAGCAGAGGCTTTTGTACAGCAGGGACTTCTGCAGGCTGATGATGATGATGACGAGTCATATTTACATCATTTAAGCAAAATTTGCACTTTGGGGACGGGAAACGCGTCTTCTATTGCCTTGTAATAAAATATTATAGCCACACTAAACCGTTTACAGTACTAATTGTCGGTTAAAAGCAGCCATTCTTCCCTCAAATTGAGTAATTAAAGTGATTTTCGTCGTACCGACATAATTGCTGCCAGCTATTTTGTTACTGTTCGTATTTCACTGAGCCTTGCGTCCTGGGTTAAATGCGATTTAAAGGCCTCTACACAGGTGCGACTCGATTTTGTGACACATACATAAACTGACGCTTTCTGCCCAAGGGGTAGGGAGAAACTACAGAACACTACCTGCTATGATCCTTATCTACTCATTTTGCTTCGTTTACGTTCATGCACCAGAAAGCCAATTCCCGTAATTGCAAGCGTTAAAAATCTAGTCGCAATTTCATCTCAGCGATAATCAATGTACAGACGCCAGCACATCAAGCTACCCGAAACTGTCAAATTTTCCCAATCAATTTTGAACCTTATCCTTTAGCGATAAAGTTGCAAATCTATAAAAAAAATTGACAGATTGTAGTAGCTTGATGTGTTGGTGTTTGTACAAAAACTTGACTAAAATGTAGGGAAATTAAAGGTATTTTTGACAGATTAAGACTGATATCAGAATGTGAACGTTCTTAAAATGACGAGATTTTCTTCGGCTTTGAAGAGCGTCGCCTCTATCAATCATACATCCTCGATTGTGTTTTAATAAAGGTTGGTGGGTCATATTTACGTACTTACTGTACTTTCACGATTACCTCTGCCAGCAGCAACTCAACACCAACCTTATAGTAACGAGAATAAAGATCACTGTCATTTTGACAGACTTGACAATTGCATCAACCCAACATCAACCTTATTGCCGCGAGATTAAAGATCACTGATATTGACAGTGATGCAAAATAACTGTGAGAAGACTGTACGTACACTTTCTGTGCAGTTGTACGCGACTGTTCAGTGTTCATGCAACAACACTCGAGGAGAAATCGTTGGTGTAATGTCGCGCGCTAAGGTCCTTTTTTCACGGCACGGTGTGTTATTAAGTGTTATTGTGAAGTTGGCAGTGTGATGCCTCGGAAAACACGCTAAGCCGTTGGTCCTGCGCCGAAAGCTAGTCTCCGTTGACGCCGTCGTGGCCAAAATACGGTCTGGAGGACTTTATTTATTTATTTACACGGCACGGTTTTTTACGGTACGGCGTATAAACCGTGCCGTAGAAAAAACGTGTCTGACCGTGCCTACACACGGCGAGTAAATTGTAGTTTTTCTTGGCAAGAAAAACATGTGTATACAAAGGGAAGAAAGTCTCGCCTGTGTGGAAGAGCCTTTATAATACAGTTAGCATAGAAAATAAATTGGCATCTTGTTTCACGACGATCATAGGTAACCTTGTTGTAACAGATACTGGTAGATATCCATACTAATATTATGAATTCGAAAGTAACTCTGTCTTTCTGTCTGTATGTTACCTTTTCACGCCTAAACCACTAAACGGATTTCAATAAAATTTGGCAGAGAGATAGATTGCGTCCCGGGGAAGGATATAGGATGGTTTATATCCCGATTTTCCCACGAGATCGACACTTATGCGAGTGTAACCGCACGCGCTGCTAGTTTCTGTATATACGAGTATCAACGCGTTATTTTGTTGTTGCATTCGGTGAGAATGTAGTAGGGAATGCCACCTGATGCAGATTAACTATCATTACCACGTCTAGTGTTAAACGTTTATCGTTCTAGTTGACCCGACTGACGTTGTACTGTCATCAAACATTAATACAATCAAAAAAAGACGTGTTTTCCCGAATTTGAACATTTTCCATATTAATTGTTTCACTATTATTAATATTATTATTTTCCGTTTCATTATTATTTTTTTAACATAAAATCTAATTCGAACTATTACGAACGTATAAAAATAAAAAATAGCCGAATCGGTTCAGGCGTTGTCAAGTGATGCGCTTACCATCGAACACCATTTCCTTTTTATTTATATAGATAGATAGTAATTTTACATAAACTACATATGTATGTAGTCGATAGCATGACTTTATTAATTGTAAGGAATATTATACATTCTAATCAGAATTTCTGATTTTTATATGGTTCACATCCCCTTGATATACGGGGGCAGGGACTTCTACGCAAAACCTAATACCTTCATAGATTATTTTTAAAAAATAAACTGGCCAAGTGCGAGTCGTACTCGCACACGAAGGGTTCCGTACCACAAGGCAAAAACGCCGAAAAAAAAACAAGTTTGTTGTATGTGAGCCCTATTTAAATATTTATTTTATTCTGTTTTTAGTATTTATGGTTATAGCGGCAACAGAAATAAACCATCTGTAAAAATTTCAACTGTCTATATAGCTATCACGGTTCATGAGATACAGCCTGGTGACAAACGGACAGCGGAGTCTTAGTAATAGGGTCCCGTTTTACCATTTGGGTACGGAACCGTAAAAAATTGCTGTTCGATAAATTTAACTGCGTAGGTATTGAACTTTTCTACGAAACAGCAGACTTTTTTTTGGTAACCGACGAAAAATGTCTACGCTAGGGGTCTAGGATCATGCGCTGAATTCGTGGTTACAGTTTGCGCCTCGATGTCCTCGCCATCCTGTGTACCTAAACCATACGATTACCCCGGGTGTAAAATATCTGAAAAGAATTCCTAAACAGATTCCATTAAATAGAAAGAAAGAAAGAAAATACGTTTATTTGCGGCAAACATGACGCATGAAAAAAAACACAAACAAAAAAAAACAAAATAACAATTTAGGAGAAAGTATGCGTCACAAATTATGTAATCTGCAGACGGTGGATCGAAAAAAAACCAAAGATATTTTAAAACTAATTTAATTAAATGAAATTATTACAGTAAATTGGGTGAAACCTATTCGATGCTAGAATATGGAATGACCGAAAAAATACTTAAAAATAATTAAATGCTATTATGAATTTTGCTGCGTCGGCGGCTCGTTGCTGGACGGATGTCGACGCTGCAGTTTTCATGCGGTTGGCGTAAACAGGCAGGAATGCGCGAGGTCGGCGATCTCCATTAGGGTTCCGTATTTAACACCTCCATCCGCAGAACAGCAACTATTTGCTCATATTGAGAGAAAATGTTGCTGGGAGTTCTTCTCGTTTTCTGGTCGCATCTTCATACGTGTGTATCTGAAGAGTCTGCTGCTTTTCTCTGTCGCCTGCTCTGGGGTTCCAGCATTTGTATCTGCGGCTTATTACCAAAATGATTAATATGGTTACGCACAGTACAATGATATAAAACGGTATGGTGGTATGGTATGGAACATCCGGTTGAGTCTTGTCAATCTGAATAGGGCTTTCCATCAGGAGTTTGCTCTGGATGCTGTGGAGTTCTTCCAAGTTGACTGAATTGAACCCGATGATGTGAGTGGAGTCAGTCGTTTGATTCATATCGTTGTAGGGGATTTTTGATAATTTTAGTGGCTGTCCTTTTATCTCGTTGCTGTCGTTGATGGTTGTGAATTCTGTTGTTTGCAGATAGCAGTCCATGGGTAAGGTGACAAGATAACTTCCCTCTAGAATATTGAAGTCTTTTCTGCCGCAGGCTAACTGTACTTTGGTCGGTCGGGGCAGTGATAGAACGTAGTGTTGGTCGTCCAGTTTCTCTACTGCTTGTTTGGAGAGTGAAATTTTAGTAAATTTGCAGGTGTCTTCTAGGCGTTGGTTGATGATGAGCTCTTGGATGCAATCAGGTTTTGTCCGGATCTGATGACTTGTCTCCCTTTCACAGAGATGGATGCTACTGTACTTCGGGCATTCAGCCTCTATGTACACGAATGATTTCTCGTTTGTTGCTATATAGGGAGAGGAAGGAATCAGGGCGAGTTGTTGCTTATTGGGTACAACGGATAGTTTGTATAAATCGTAGATGTCTGTAGAGACTATAGGAAAACTATATACTATTACTATTCTTCTCTCAATAAAGTAGGAACCTGGTTTTATAAGATTATAATATTCTCTTAATTCTAAATTTAGGACTTGATCTTGGTTGTATACGGATTTTAATTTATCTATCATAGGTCTTAAAACTTCTATATCTATCATGGAGTGATGGGTGCTGGATGCACGTATAAAAGCCATTATATTTTCTAATCTGATTATTTCTAGCATTAAATCTTCTACATTATTAGTTATGATTCCTAAAATTTGGGCAAATTTTGCAAATTTTATTAAGCTGTAGTCTGTGTAAGCATTTTTCTCTAAGAGTACTTCTAAAGTCGCGTTAATCTTTTCCTGATTTTTTGTTATTTGGTCTAGAATGGTACCATGTTGGGACATCCATTCTTTACTTAAGCTGATATGGTTGTTGAACTCTGATACTATTTTATTTTCATTATTTTGTAAAGTTTTAATAGCTTCGTCGTATTTCAGGGCATCTAGATAATCTAAATTGCCAGTAACACTTTTTATTACTGACCCAAGGCCATCTACAAGACCTCTTTTGACTCTAACAGGTTCCAAAGATTTTACTTGTTGTAGTACCTTACTAAGTTTGTTAGTAAGATAGTCAATCTGATATTCGTAAAGCATGTAGGTCTCGTTAGTAAGTTTAGTTTTGAAAGTTTGTAGTGGCGTCTGTACGGAATTTATTTTATCTTCTATGTCGGTCAATTGTATATACTGTATAAATGAGTGGTAATGTGTAGTTAGTCTGGTTGGTCCTAATCTGTATGGTAATAGTCCTGGTCCATCAGCTAAGGTCTCAAGTCTTATCTCTTGAGGATGTGTCACATGGATTGTCAGTAGTAGCAGGATCCTGTAACAATTGGCTTGTTTTAGGAACACGTTTCAGTCGTGCTTTGGCTATGGGCCCACGTTTTTTCGAAGTATATATGTGTATAGGCAGATCAGCGAGTACGGTGTCCTGCGTGTAGCGTGGTGCAGCTTTTTGACGGCTGGCCAAGGGGTTTTTGATGAAAACTTGTTGCTGAGGGGCATATTCTACTTCCAGCTCGCGGGTTTTATTCCTATTGTTGATTAGGGCGGTACGATTCGCAAGAGACGATTCATTAATGATTTCATAAACTTGCTTCATCTGTTGTCTATGATTCTGCGCATATTGTTGTAAGATGTGCTCAGTCAAGTCTATGTCGATTGGGTCTCTAGGGTCAAAATGTCCAGTCAATAAGTCAAACGGTCTGCATTTTGTGAAGCTATGAATTGAGCTATTGTATGCTATGATAGCGTATGGCATAAGATTAACTATCGGTTCGTCTTTGTTTTGTAGTCTTAGAATTCGGATGTGTTCCAATAATGTTGAATGGAAACGTTCGATGTTACCATTGTCATTCGGACTATGAGGTAGAGTTTTATGGTGAATTATCTTATGAAGGCGTATAAATTCGGAGAAAAGTTGGTTCGTAAACTCAGTGCCGTTATCGGTGATGATAGTCATGGGTAGTCCGTGGTGGGTACAGAACCGTAGTAGAGCTTGTATGATACTGATAGCGGTACCGTCTCGCAGGTGATACGCTTGGGCATATTTTGTGAAGACATCCATAAATGTGACATATTTTTCGTTTTGAACTGTAAAGAGGTCCATGTGAATAGTTTCAAGAGGTTTGGTAGCTGGGGGTACTATGTTGAATCGAGGTCTTATTGGATTCCTATCGTACTTAGCTTGACCGCAAATGGTACACTCATTAATAAACTTAGTGATTTGTTCTTTCATCTTTGGCCAGTAGTATTTTCGTGAGAGGGCTAGATGACATTCATTAATCCCACGGTGATTCGTCTTACCGTCATGGTAGTGTCGGATAATGTCTTGTTGTCGGAGGTATTCCTTAACGTTCTCGAGTTCTGTCTTGGCTAGTACAAGGTTAAGTGAGGAACTTCTAAATTTGTCTTGTATGATGGGTATTATTGAGTACATGGCCAAGGGTGGATTAATCAGGATAGCCGTTTTGGCTTTAGGACTCACGTATTCCTTGATAGCATTAATTATGTCGTTCTCTAAGTTGGATTCTGAAATTTGGACTGCAATTCGAGTATGACTTTCGAATGGTTTAGTTACTGTCGGTCGGCGTTTTATGTCACCTACTATGGTAAAATAAATCTGTCGGTGAAATTTATTGAGAGGTTCGTCTGTAATGGGGATTTCTAGTATCGGATGTTCATTACTGGTGTGCACGGTGTCAGTCGAGGAGTTTGTTGGTGGAGGTGGTGCCTCCGTTGGGTTGTTGATCATTGATCTAAGATCGTTAGTATCTTCGGTCAATGGGTCGGTGTCAATCGAGGAGTTTGTTGGTGGAGGTGGCGCCTCCGATGGGTTACTAATCATTGATCTGAGACTCTTAATATTTTCGATCAATGAGTTGATCTCATCTGCTTCTTCGTTGTGGATTTCTACACGGGAAAGAGCATCCGCGTTAGTATTGGTTTTTCCTTTTTTGTACACTACAGTAAAGTCATATTCGCTTAGTCTGAGTCGCCATCTGGTCAATCGTGAATTTGGTTCTCTCAAGTTCATCATCCATTGTAAGGGTTTGTGGTCAGTCAGTACTTTAAATTTTCTACCGAAGAGATAAGGTCTAAAGTATTTCGTAGCCCAGACTATAGCAAGCAATTCTTTCTCAATGGTGCTGTAATTTAGCTCGCTTTCGTTAAGTGTACGAGAAGCATAACAGACGGGTTTGTCGGAACCTATGGGTCCTTGAGACAACACTGCTCCAATAGCGACATTCGAAGCGTCTGTTGTGAGATTAAACTCTTTTTTGAAGTCTGGGTATTGTAGAATAGGGTCATTGGTTAGCAAGGTCTTGCAGGTTTCGAAGGCATTGACATATTCGGGGCTGAGGGTAACTTTACTACCTTTCTTTAGGCATAGGGTAAGAGGTTTGGTGATGCGAGCAAAATCGGGGATAAATTTTCGATAGTACCCTAAAAGTCCTAAAAATTGTTTGATTTCTTTAGGGGTCTTTGGTATTGGATATTTTTGGACAGCAGTGATCTTGTCGGGGTTTGGTTTGATGCCATCCCTACTGATGATATGTCCCAGATAAGCGGTTTCAAGTTTCAGAAATTCGGACTTGTCCATCTGGATTTTGAAATTGGACTCTCTAAGTCTTTCGAAAACTTTTTCCAAATTGTCCATATGCTCCTGAAGGGAGGTGCTGTACACTATAATATCATCAAGGTACACGAGGCAGATGTTGTTTTGAAGGCCTCTTAGAACATTGTCCATGACCCGTTGGAAGGTGGACGGTGAATTTTTTAGTCCCATGGGCATTCGAAGGAATTCGAAATGCCCGTGTTCCACATTAAATGCTGTTTTTGGTATGTCTTGAGGGTCCATCTCTACCTGGTAAAAGCCACTTGCCAGGTCTAGGGTCGTAAAGTATTGGCACTTGCCTAATTTGTCAAGGACGTCACTGATGTTTGGTATGGGGTATTTATCATCTATCGTTTTTTCGTTCAATTTGCGGAAATCGACTACGAGGCGCCATTTCTGCTTTCCGGAAGCGTCAATTTTTTTTGGCACAACCCATATGGGCGAGCTCCATGCGGAATCGGAAGGTCTTATTATACCTTGTTCTAGCATTTTGGAAATTTGGTCCCTAACTTCTTCCCGATGAACGAAAGGGTACCGATAGCTCTTAGTATATGCGGGAATTTCGTCCGTTGTTCTTATGCGATGTTTAATTTTGTTGGTGAATGTCAATGGTTCCCCGTCAATGTAAAACACGTCTGCGTAGCGAGAGCAAAGGGTTAGGAGATTAGCTTTTTCCTCTGCATTAAGGTGGTCTGTACGTAAACGCGATAATACGTCGTCAACGCGATTTGATTGTTTCATTCGCGTGCACTTAACATTGAACAGCTCTGCACGGGTTGGTTGGTCTAATGAAAATATGACGTCATTAGGAGTTGGGTTTTCTAACTCCACATAACCACGACTATTGGTAACAGTGGTAAGGCACTCGTGGATGGTACAATTACAAAAAACTTGCTCGCTCACTAAAACGTCACCATCCGGGGCATTGATGGGTATTTTGACTAACTTAGAACTTTTAGCAGGGATGATGTCTTCATACAGGTTAACATTGCGTGAGTTGTATACTTTGATCTGGTTCGTAGCAGTGCGCGTTATTAATTGGAAATCCTTTAAATCTATTTTAGCCTCCCATCTGGATAGTAAGTCCAATCCTATAAGGCCATCAAAGTAATCGTGGAAACGGTAAACGAATAATTTTATACTGTCGGCCTCATTGAATTCATTAAAACACGGTAGCGTTATGGAATAGTCATTTCTGCTGACGCCGTGTACGTTTGTAACTTCGAAAGGGTCATAGTTAAGAGGATAATCATTGAAAAACTTTTGTACAGCCTCGGGGCTTATAAACGACTGGTTAGCGCCAGTGTCAATCAAAAATTTTAAAGGAGGGCAAGCAATTTCTATGTAGGGTAACTGTCTTTGGGTCTGTAAGTTAAGGTCTATTTTTGCTCTTTGGATGTCCTGTTCGACTGAAAATCCTGGTTCTGATTCGCATTGCTAGGGCCTGGTTGTGGCTCCGCTTCATTTGCCATCTGATTATCAGAAGATGTCGTCAAGTTGGAATCAGTCATATTGATGTTGTAGTCAGAGTCACAAACAATGTAACAGTCATTACCGTCCGTGTAATAGTCATATACTACTGGCTCGTAGTAATAGTCAGCTGAGTAGTAAGAACTATCAGGCAAAGCAAGTTCGCTGAGGTTTAATTCACGCGTCTTAAAATAATTATTCGGTGGTGGGTTCCCGTTTCGTTGCCAATCGTGCCCTGGCATCATTGGTAATGGTTTCGGTGTAAAATGTTGAACACCGCTCATAGGTCTGGGACCGGAGTTGTGTGGTGGATTAGTCCTCTGCTGCAATCTAAAAACGTTGCTTTGAGGGTTGTAGTTTGGTATTGGTGCGCGGAACATTTGTTGAGTCCGGGTAGGCATGCGATTTTGATGCTGGTTTTGGTTACTGAATTTAAAAGCTTGAGGCTGGGGTTGGTAGCCACGCTGTCCTACTGGAGTAGGCCAGTTAGGTACTGGGGGTCGCGGGACATTAAACGAGTTAAACGGCATAACAGGCATCATAGGAGGTTTGTATAAAATTTTGGGTGCGCCCTGAGAAGTTTGAGCCTTTGGTACATCATTACGCTGTTGCAGGTATATAATATTTAATTCTTCCTGCACGAATTCTAGGGCTTTTTCTATGGTTTCCGGACGCATACAACGTATACGTGAGCCTAAAGGTTCCTTTAGTCCACGTACGAAAGCCTGCATTGTCACTTTCTTATAAAGTGTCCGTTTTGCTTCAATAGTCGTTTGTAAAGTCTCATGTAACGTCACGTAAGTCATAATTGTACTAAACAAAGTCTGACATTGATCGTAAAATTCTTGCGGGGTCTTATTACCTTGCGTAGCCAACGAGAGGTCATTGTACAAGGCCGTTTCGTCCCTCTGATCCGAGAAGTTATTAATTAGAGCTGATCTAATACCTGCCCAAGTTTCAGGAATGCCATTTGAGTTGATGGTGGACGCGGCAGGCCCTGTTATCTTGTTTAAGATGCCATTTAAAAGACACAGGTTCCCTAACTCATTGCCTGGTTCAGCACTTGCGTACTGGGTTACTATCCTGTCACAGATGTTAATGAACCTCGTCAGTACATTGGGGTTTCCGTCAAAATCGGGCACAAGGCGTAGGGCCTTGAAAATTACATCGGGGTCGTAGGGCATTATTATAGGTTCAAATAAACTGGTTAAATTAGAATCTAATTCACTATCTAAGTCTCTGCTAATATCTACTATATGTCGGCGAGCCTGTCGCGATGCAGGTTCCTGACGATTGGATTTTTCGTGATGAAAAGTCTTGGACATAAAAGTAACTAGGAATAGAAAGGAAGCAACACGAGAAAGATTCTGGTGTACTCACATATATTTCATCTCTGGTTCTTTGCCGTGAATCGATGTCTGGATTCTCCACGCGGCTCCGCAGCTTACTGTAGATTCTGGATACTCGTGACGTGACTTGATAGCCACCCGGGTGACTCGCGATCGTGGTAATCGATATGAGATGATTCTAACGCGATTCGCGAACCGGCCCGCGAGTATCCTACCGGCTGCGCCAATTATGTAATCTGCAGACGGTGGATCGAAAAAAAACCAAAGATATTTTAAAACTAATTTAATTAAATGAAATTATTACAGTAAATTGGGTGAAACCTATTCGATGCTAGAATATGGAATGACCGAAAAAATACTTAAAAATAATTAAATGCTATTATGAATTTTGCTGCGTCGGCGGCTCGTTGCTGGACGGATGTCGACGCTGCAGTTTTCATGCGGTTGGCGTAAACAGGCAGGAATGCGCGAGGTCGGCGATCTCCATTAGGGTTCCGTATTTAACACACATCTACGCAAAACCGCCATCGCTCAGAATAATGCTAAAAATACCTCCTCTGTTCGCAAGAGCAACTAACTTTCTCAGGAGTCCAACTTTTATAACATCCATACGAGACTTCGCATAAGTCCAACTTAATTTTTTTTTTAGCACTATTCCAACTGGACGGCACAGTGACTCACATATCTTGACTAAATAAAAATCTAGAATTATTTAGCCGCTATTTAAGAGAGGCACTTTCCTGATTTATTACACGAAATCTTATTTCCACAGCATCTCGCGAACAAATAAGGTTTATATGCAAATGAGCGTAACAATTAATTATCTGTTTGTTTGTTGAAAAAATACCGGGCATTGAAACAGCCCGTTAGGGCGTGTGTACACTGTGGTTAAAGGCCAGTCTAAATTAAGTTAATAATAAAATGAATTTTAAGGAAATTCACAAATTTTCTCCTTTTTAAGGAAATTTCTCGCCGACTGGTCGACGCTTCACGTGACCAGAGGGCTGGGTCGTTCTTTGGCCAAAGAATTAGCATTGCCATTCAACGTGGCAATGCTGCCAGTCTTCTGGGCACGTTTCCGGATGACAGCGATGCGGACGAGTACTTCGACGCCTGATTTGGCCTTTATTTTTGTTTTTATTTGTATAGTAAGTTAGTTAGTCATTTAATTTAGTATCTAGTGTAAATAGTTTGAAATAAAATAAGTTAATATTTTGAAATAAACTAATAATAAAATAAATAATTAAAATGAAATCCATGATAAAACACAGATTGAGCTTAATTCGGGCACTTCTTGCTGCGCTCCAATGATGAAATTTTATTTCTTAGTAGGTAATAAATATTGAAAAAAAAAAACAAAACAAAATAGTGAATACTTTTCGGAGTTATGCGCGAAAGTACAACACAAACAAGAAAAAATCTCATGCTTTTTGATGTTGGTTTACAAACAGTAAATAAACCACCAATACCTCATTTACAGATACCTAATAATTTGTGTATTCACAATATATGTAATTAACTAGCAGCGCCCCGCCGTTTTATCTGCATAAGTGTCGATTCCGTGGGAATATCGGGATATAAACTATTCTATGTCCTTCCCCGGAATGCAATCTATCTCTCTGCCAAATTTTATCAAAATCCGTTTAGTGGTTTAGGTGTGAAAAGGTAACATACAGACAGATTTACTTTCGAATTTATAATATGAGTATGGATAAAAATGTACCGCCATTGCGTGTCAATATTTTTTCGCTATAATGTTTTTCCCTTATACTGTCTAGTAATTTATCACGCCACACCAACAAATGTTTGTCCACGTTCGCCCCAAACTGTGACCAGACCCTTAGTCTTTAGGGTCTAAAGCCCACAGCTTTGCCTCCCATTTGTTTAGCTTGTTTATGTAAAGAAACACAAACTCGTTTTTAAAGATTACGCGTTCAGTTTTTTGGGCTTGGTAACTTTTTATCTGGTTTTACCTGTAAATGATACAAATGTTTTGAATTCTGTAAGTCAGCCTTTTAGATATAGAGATAACAGTAATACATGGATAACCTAGATTAACACATTAACCTAAGTTATCCATATATTAGCTTCTGCCCGCGACTTCGTCCTCGTGACATTTCATGTTACTCCGACCCACCCCGTCGCATAGCATCGCCTGCCCGCTCTATTACTTCGTTTTTGCTTAGCGTTCTTTCTGACTTTTTTTCTTTTTGCTCGGCACCTAAAGGTCATAGCGTGATGTTAAATAGCCTATAGCCTTCCTCAAAAATTGGGCTATCAAATGCAAAAAGAATTTTTCAAATCCGACTGGTAGTTCCAGAGATTAGCCCGTTCAACCAAAGAAACAAACAAATAAACTCTTCAGCTTTATAATATTAAGTATAGATTATGGCTTTAGTAATCTACAATCTGCAAAAATATTCAAATAATTGCATATTTTTATTGACCCTTTAGATATTTTTATATATACCTTTTTCTGGTTATATTCGGACAGATTCGTAGTAGGTAAATCAATTATTATTTAAAATAAAGCTTCATGACATTTACCAACACATACCTACATATTTTGATGTTTTACTTGAACATTATTAATTAAATTATCAATTAAATTAATCTACATACAAACTAATACTCATCAAATAAAATTAAATACTCCTAATTTATTTTGAGATATGATATTAGTCACTATACCCTCTGACAAGTAAATTATTACATTATGAACAGTAACAAAGCAACAGTGAGAGCCTTAACGTTTATCTCCTACCAAAATAAAAACCCTTTTTTATGATCTCAATATTTTTTTGTTGCGAAGATCTTAAAAGTTGGTCTGTACAAAATATCTAGGCCCAGAACTTGTACAATGACAGGCGAAGTTACGATTTTCCAGAGCCAGTAGGCTTAACTTTTTGATATACAGCCTTCTTTGATACTTTCTGGTGTTTAGTATCGCAAGAAATATGAAGGGTTTCTTTGTTTTTATGTCTATTTAGTACTAACCGTTAATATTTTATGAAATGGTGTGACAAAAAGTGTGATTATTTATACACAGAGACTATTTTTGGGTCATGATGTGGCTAAATAATAACAGCCGCACAGGTCAATCGATTAGGTTAAGCTACGCTTGCCACAGTTGGTCTGTGGATGGGTGACCATCTTTGCATACCAAGACCTCTCCGTGCTTCGGCAAGTAAAGTGGTTGGTCCTGGCTGTCATTCGTGGAACTTTGACAGTCGTTACGCGTAGTCAGAAGCCCGAAAGTCTGACAACTAATCTTACCAAAGGTATCTTATTACCCAGTTACTGACTTGTGAAAGTCAGATAGGCAGTCGCTCCATGTAAAATAGTGGTATTCAGCTGCATCCAGTTAGACTGGAAACCGACCCCAACATAGCTGGAAAAAGGCTAGGCAGATGATGATATTCATAATATATGAAACTATAATATTAATGAACGTGTTGGCTACTTGTTATTCGTCCCAACACGAAAATAAAGTCGAAAAAATTTACATAGTGCATAGAGGTGAAATATCATAGCGTGATGTGCTACGAATGCGTAGCACCCGTAGCAGTGAAGATAGCTACGCCGTAGCCGCTCGTAGTCCATTTTCTCACAGATCTTAAACCGGGCTAAAGTCTTTTATTATCTTCGAAAGACAGTCCGATCATCATTCAGCGATAACACTTTATAACATGAAAACTTCAGCCGTCAACAAAACTAATAAAACTCCAAACCAAACTAATCCGCTTGTCTTTAAAAACTCGTAACTCACAAAATAAACTGTTCTTCCCGTTTGTTTGTGAGGAAACATTTTTTATACCTCAGTCGGAACTCGGGTCATTAATTCGGCCAGGGAAGCGCACCTGTCTGTAATGGTTGTGAGATCCGACGCCCGAGATTTCGATGTAACACACCACTTTCACTAGTTATCGCGATTTCCCGGGGGATTCCGCCGAGTGAAGATTGCGAGCGGCTACAGATACGGGCAGAAGGGCTATTCTTTTAGACACGTACACATAGAAATAAGAAGAGCGGAAGCAAAGACGTTAGTAATCTACAACAGTTTTGTATTGTGACACACACATGCAATATGGCAGTTATTTTTTACCGACTTTAAAATTGATGCGATCTCAAATTGATCGAAAGTTATTTTTCATGTGATTTCCAGTAGCTTCCAAACAATTTTTTTCAAATGCTTTTGTGTCTATAGTTTCTGAAATCAGTTCCTACTAATTAACTAAATCGTATCAAGTCAAGTTCACTGTTCACTTGTGAAACGGTTTCCCACAGTCAATCCAATGTTTCCTTCTATTTAAGGGGATTACAAGACCTAAACGCAAAAAACGAAAGTTTTAGAAACAATAAAAGTATATGATCGACTACAGTAAACAAATTCAGAAAAATATATAATATTCTTCACGATAAATGCAAGGTAGATAGTGTGTTGAAAACATAATACAACTAATTTGATACGATAGGAAAAAATCATGAATATACCTCTAAGAACTTTCTTTTTACAATAAAAACCATACTAATATACATACAATCATTGTGATTTTTTGTGAGATTATTCTACAAGCAACATACTAAAACACTAGTGTTTAAATGTTTAGTCCAAACAATAGATTTTTTATAATTAAATAATTGTTTCATATTTTGCAATAAATTACCAGCGTTATGTCATCGCGCTTTTCTTTCTTTTCTATGCAGTCCGACAGTGATCGCGCTTTAGGTCATGTAAGCCCCTTAAGCTGATTTTCTTGTTTCATTTATGTAAGATTTGAGCGTTGTTCTACTGAATTTCTATCTCTGTGGCACAGCTTACTTGTACGGGTAACGTTCCGGGTATTTGTCATTTTTGTTTTGTTCTCCTTCGTTTTTATCTTGATCTTCGATGTCTTTGTGTCGCTTTGAGATGATATTTGGGTTTAGAATGCTGATGTTTTGTTTCGTGGATCGTACTAGGAGTGCAAGCGAAGCGGATAGCCGAGTAGTGGGAATAACAATTTTGAATTTAAAAAAAGAAAAAGGGTAAAAGATATCTCGCAAAGTGTGGAGGAATTTAGGGGACTGTCTTTTGTTTTTAGCGTTCAGATACTCTTGGTCAAATATTTTTTTTTTAATTTTCTACGAATGACTAGAGAAAGAACGTGATAGGTACATCTTTAAAAGCGGCATTTCTGATTTACCCCCTTACTAATAACCGTATTATATCAGATTAATTTCACACCGATTTCTCTCTTTCAGTGGTCAGTAATTTGACTTTCGGAAGAAGAAGACAAAGCGTTGTGTAACTATACAGAAGGTATACAATGTTTATTAATAAGAGGGTTAATCTACACAATTTATACTAATATACTAATACTAATTACTAATAACTACATAGTATAAAACAAAGTCGCTTTCTCTGTCCCTATGTCCCTATGTCCCTTTGTATGCTTAAATCTTTGAAACTACGCAACGGATTTTGATGCGGTTTTTTTTAATAGATAGAGTGATTCAAGAGGAAGGTTTATATGTATAATAATAATGTCCAGTAGTGGACATTTGGAAGTTTTACAATAATTAAAACCTCAGTTTCTTCACGAACAGCTTTAATCATGGATTTTCTTGTAGATTACAATAAATATGTGTTTTATAAGATAGAAATCGACGCAGCCGTGTACTCAACAAGTAGTAGAAAAAAAGAATAATAAAAATCAAATGTGCGGGTGTGAGTAAAATCACAAAAACTCAGGAAATCTAATGGCACCGCTCGCTTGTTCAACTTGATGCTTTGAAAATTACGTCAGGCGTTGATGTGGCGCAGACATCTTCCCCCCCGTTGAAAGACTCCTTTCAACTCCTTCAGTCGTCATTCGGTGAAGCGGTAGGCAAGGGGCAGATCCGAGAGAGAGGCCTCCTGAAGCAGCCTCTGGTAGTTTCTACGTCTGCGACTCGGGTGACGCCATCGGTACCAGGGAACAGGCGGCTGACTCGTCCCATTCGCCAGCTGAGTGGTGGGACGTTATCTCCCTGGAGAAATACTAAGTCTCCAACTTGCAAGGATGCTGAATTCGTACGCCATTTGGAGCGCTGCTGTAGCTCTGCTACATATTCTCTTTGCCAGCGCTGCCAAAAATGCTGGTAAATTTGTTGAAGCTTCATGTAGCGTTGAAGGTTGTTCTGGTTCTCGTGCTCTAGCGATGGACCAGGCAATGCATTTAGGGCACGCCCTATCAGAAAGTGACCGGGAGTCAGGAAATGGTAATCGTTAGGGGAAGGGGAGAGTGGGCATAAAGGTCGACTATTAAGCACCGCTTCCACCTGGGTGAAGAGAGTACCTATCTCCTCAAACGTTAAATGATTGTTCCCCATAACGCGCTTTATATGGTATTTCGCGGACTTAACGCCGGCTTCCCAGATGCCGCCGAAATGTGGAGCATACGCGGGAGAGAACACAAACTTTATGCCTTCATTGGTAGCAAAATCAGCTACAGGTTCATGATGAGTTTTGAGAAAATTGCCAATCTCTTTAGCTGCAGCAACAAATGGCCGCACCATTGTCGCAAAATATCTCCGCTGGCTTGCCCCTGCGCGATATGAACCTGCGTAACGTCATGATGAACGCGTCTTTAGACAAATCACTGACGGCTTCCAGGTGCACACATTTATACCGGAAACAAACAAACAAACATAAATAGGTTTTCGTTAATCGTGCACCTCGACCCTTTCTATTTAGCGTGAGGAACGGACCAGCGAAGTCAACACCAACGGTACGAAATGGAAAATCAGGTGTGATGCGCTGTGCAGGTAAGTTTCCCATCATGGGATTTAATGTTTTTCCTTGTATACGTCTACACCTGACACAGGCATGTACTGTGCGGCGGGCCAAGTGCCTACCATTTATAGGCCACACAGTCTCTCTTACACATGCCAGCAACAGCTGAGGCCCAGCATGCATGTTGTATGAGTGTTGAAATTTGAAATACAATTTGGTAAGTGGATGAGAGGCGTGCAAAAGTATGGGATGTTTTTTAGTATAGTTGTAATTTGATAATTCTATTCTACCACCGACTCTCATCACCTTGTCATCGTCCAAAAAGGGTGAAAGCGACAAGAGTGTTGACTTGCTACTTAAAGTTTTATTTTTTAACAAAATATTGTACTCTAGAGCAAATGAAGTTTGCTGAGCAATTTTGCATAAACCAATAAAAGATGATTCTAATTCACTAACTGTTACTTTACCAACTAATTTATCTTTAGGACATTTATGTCTTAGATTATGTATAAATCTATTAACATACGCAAACATGCGTCTCAATTTTAAGAATGAAGAAAATTTATCTAATTTTAGAATTTCTGTTACAGGTTCCTGAACGAGAGTGGAAGTGGATTTAATCTCAGGTAAGTCTGATTCATTTATTAATTTTATCCAAATAGGGCCAATCAGATTCAGGCTGTTTTAGATAGCTTGGACCTGACCACCACAAATCAAGGTTGATGATTTGATCTGGGCTAACGCCCCTTGAGACCAGGTCAGCCGGATTCTGATCAGTCGGCACATAGTGCCACGACGAACCATTGGTAAGTTCATTTATTTCGGCTACCCTATTAGCTACAAACGTTTTTAACTTTGCAGAACTACCACTCAACCAACTGAGGACAACGCTAGAATCGCACCAGTAAATTATGCGATTGACCTCATATCGCAGAGAACTAAAAACTGCCTTGCACAATTTTGCAGCTAATAGAGCAGCGCAAAGCTCCAGACGCGGTATAGTCGTCGGCTTCAACAGCGCCACCTTAGACTTAGCGCACAGTAAGTTTACCTTCACATCACCAGCTAAGCTGTGTGACCGCAGGTACACACATGCACCGTAAGCGACTTGGGAAGCATCACTGAAGGTATGTATTTCTATATAACTAGGAGCCTCGCATAGCGTTAAACGTGGGATCTGTAAACCTGATAAAAAATGTAAATTGTTAATGAACTTGTTCCAGGATTTCAGAACATCGGAACCAACTGGCTCATCCCAATCTTTTTTATTGAGCCACAAAGACTGTAGTAACATTTTAGGTATAATCACACATGGACTGAGAATTCCAAGGGGATCAAAAATCTTGAATGATGCAGACAGTATTGATCGCTTGGTAACTACATCATTGTTATTGGGAACCTCAATTGATATATGAAGAGTATCAGTTTTGGGGTTCCAATCTAATCCTAAAGTATTTGTAGATTCACTTAAACTAACCTTGGCATTATGATCAATGACTGATGATGACAAAATGCTGGGTAAATTCGATCTGAATTTACGCAGTTTAAATCCACCAGATCCAAGGATGTCCGACACCTTGCGTTGAATATATAATAGCTCGGACTCATTGTTGGATCCGGTGACCAAATCATCGACATAATGGTCGTGTTTAATAATATTGCTTATTAGTTCGTCATTGCAATCCTCTGCCAATACTGACAAACACTTTGTGCTTAAATATGTAGCACTTGCGAGACCATAAGTTACGGTGTTTAGACGTAAAGTTTTGATAGGATTCGACTCGTCACTTCTCCAAAGTATCAGTTGTAAATTACGATCTTTTTCATCTAATGAGACCATCCTAAAGAATTTTTCAATATCAGCTGTCAATATATATTTATGCTGACGAGCCCGAATCAAAATAGAAAAAATTGAGTTTTGAACATTGGGACCAACCATCTGTAGGTCGTTCAAAGAGAACCCTGAGGAAGTTCGTGCCGATCCATCAAAGACAACACGAGTCTTTGTCGTTTCACTGTTTTGTTTAAACACTGCATGATGGCAAAGGTAATAGGATGGAACGGGATTAATAGTCGGACACTCCTCTAAATGGCCTAGCTCAAAATATTCTTGAATAAAATTGGAATATTGTAACTTTAATTCCGGATTCTTACGGAAACGTTTTTCTAAACACAACAATCGTTTCTTAGCCATTGCGTAAGAATTCCCTAAACAATCTGGAGTATCAATTAGGGGCAGCCTGACACAAAATCTACCCGATTCCAAACGGTAAGTATTACGATAAAAATGTTCTTCACATGCCTGCTCAATTTTGCTAAAATATTGCTTATCTGGAACCTGCTCCAGTTCCCAAAACTTTGTCAATTGAGAATTAATATTGGAATTATTGCATTCGCCACTGTCACTGATTGAAACATGACACGGAATATTGTTAGGTGACGAACGTTTCCTTACACATGGAGGAATAGGGCCGGCAATGAGCCAACCTAGCTTTGAACTACGTAGCTTGGGCATGTTGTGACCTAATGCTAGCTGATCACATCCTAATAGGTCCCAAAATAGGTCCGCACCTATCAGGACGTCTATAGCCGAAGGCTGATTAAAATTAAGGTCAGCTAACTGTATATTTATTGGAATCTTTAATTGACTAATATCTATAGGTAGCTTAGGAATAGCACCTGTTAATTGGTTTAATACATAAAACGACTGTACGACACTGAAGTCATTTTTAAGTGAATTTACTCGGGCAATGCAACTCTTGTTTACATGTTCTGCTAAGTTGTTGCCTATACCTATAACATTTATGGTATTTATAGCACATACCTGTAATGATAGCTTGATCATGAGTGACTGGCTAATGAATGAGGACTGACTTCCACAGTCTAATAAAGCACGCACTCGAAATACTTTGTTTGTTTGAGGATTAATAACATTAACCATAGCTGTTGACAAAATTATGTTATTTTCTATGAAATTATTGCTAATCGAATTATTGACTGATATCTCAGTTGACCCGCGATCTGTGTTAGCATTATTGCTGCTGACTGTACTGGTACTGTTAGAATTAGGTAAATGCAAGAGTGAGTTGTGCCTACGCTTGCACTCACGACAGGGACCCATTTTGCAATCACGTGCACGATGCCCTGTTCGTAAACAATTGGAGCATAAGTGCAACTTAAATGCTTCATCTCGTCGTTCTTGAACACTCTTTCCTAAGAAAGTAGGGCAGTCGTATATCCAGTGGTCACCTTTGCAGACAACGCACTGCCCAGCGACAGAGCCGGTGTTCTGAACTGCAGATAAAAAGGATTTAGTACAACGAGAATTATTATTGTTATTTTGACGTGATTGTATTATCTTAGGTACATCAGAGTTGTTTTGATACATGGTTTCTAACACATCAGCGCGATCAGTTAGGAACTTATTGAAATCCTTTAGAGTGGTGACATCGGACAACCTATTACGATGTTCTTCCCACTTCATGGCAGTACGATTATCTAATTTTGGTATAAGAAATTTAATAATTATCATGTCAAGCAGTTCATCCTGTTTAGCTAAGCTTGACAATGCTCGCAAATTTTTAGTTACGTGGTCAACTAGAAACCTCAGTGATTTGTCTGATTCACGTTTGTGTTGTTGCTGTGTTGATTCAAAATATAACAATGAATTGAGGTGTTGATTTATAAGTTGGCGCTTGTTATCGTAGCGATCGCATAAGAGCTGCCACGCAGTTTCATAGTTGGTTTCACAAATCTCTAAATTAGAAATAATTCGCGCAGCTTCATTTTCGAGATACGATACTAAATAATGGAATTTATGAATAGGCTTGATTCGCTCGTTGTTGTGAATGAGCGACAAATAGGTATCTCGGAACTCAAGCCAGCGGAAATAGGCGCCATCGAACCTTGCGATTTGTATTTGTGGTAATTTAAAATCAACATGATGACACTGAGATGACTGACCGTGATGACATTGTGATGAATCGTGCAAATCAGATTCCTGAGAACCAATCTTATACTTATCAAGTTGCTCTTCAGCAATTGCAAGATGTGAAGTAAAGATCTGCTCAATTTCATCCCGTTCGTCGATCTCAGAGTCCATATTATCGCAATTAATGACCTCAATCTGATCCTTAGTTCATCGAATTTGCTAGACATAGCTCGTATTTTTTCAATACTAATTTCTAACTCTTTAACTTGACCTTTTGATAATTTTGAAGAGCATACTATATCTAAATATTTTTTAAATTTCGTTAAACGACCTTTTACCGAGCTACGTTTAGCAAACAATTCCTTCAATTGTTTTGCATTACTGTCTTTATCTTCGCTTAAAGACATCTTGTCAATTAATAGTTAATAATAGCAACAACAAACGATAAACTGGCACTGAGAACCTTCGAAAAATAGTTATAGTTGATTGAGTAGGTAATCTGTACAGTAGTGCCAATTGAAGGAACAAAGTTATGTGTTTGGAATCTTATCTGATACTCCTTCGGCGGCACCTGGGCCCGAACGCAGCCACACGGCAGCGGCGCGGAGGCGGCGCGGCGTGGCGCGGTGCTGGCGCCGACGTAACCCGAACGCGGCTAGCGGTAACCGGCAGCGTCAGGACTGCGACGATGTTTCTGGAATAGTCGGCCGAAAATATTTGAAATAATGTGAACTAGAATAATAAAACGTATTATTGGGAGGGCGACTAAGTTTGGGCTTCAGATTACCTATAGTATAACGAAAATATTGAGAATGTAATTACTGATTTACAATTTTACAAATGACGTAGGTAGTTGTCATTGAACAATCGATTTTAATTTTACTATTTTTCGATATATACTGTTATTTACTTGAAATAAACTTTGAAGTAGCTAGATACCTTGTTGAATAAATGAAATACACAAGTGGAATGTAGGTACCAACAGCGACCTTTTGATAGGAAATAGGTTTAAGTACTATGGGTAGGGTTTGATAGGAATGGCACTTATCTGATAGGCGAGACGGCTGCTTCTGGCTACACTGATCCTCGCTGGTAGCTGTGGTACTAATAGGTAGGTACACGAGCTGCTCGCGTAGACGTTGACGGAATCCTCGAGCGGGCGTGGCAGGCTGACGGTGAACCTCGACGTCGTCGGCGTCGTAGAAGCTAAGGCTGGGCGCGGCGCGTTCTGCTGACCGACCTGGCTGGCTTAGTTGTCTTCTATTATAGTGTTCTTGCGTCTGTAGTCCTCCACGATGAATCTTTTGTGAACTTCCTTTTCATAAAGATTCTTTGTCTTCGTACTCGATTCCAGTTTGCAGAAATGTCCTGTCACGGTCGCCAATTTATGTCCAGTAGTGGACATTTGGAAGTTTTACAATAATTAAAACCTCAGTTTCTTCACGAACAGCTTTAATCATGGATTTTCTTGTAGATTACAATAAATATGTGTTTTATAAGATAGAAATCGACGCAGCCGTGTACTCAACAAGTAGTAGAAAAAAAGAATAATAAAAATCAAATGTGCGGGTGTGAGTAAAATCACAAAAACTCAGGAAATCTAATGGCACCGCTCGCTTGTTCAACTTGATGCTTTGAAAATTACGTCAGGCGTTGATGTGGCGCAGACAATAATAATGTTTCCGTGCGAAGCCGGGGCGGGTCGCTAGTAATATTATAAATTCGAAAATAACTCTGTCTGTCTGCCTGTATGTTACTTTTTCACGCCTAAACCACTGAACGGATTTCTATAAAATTTGGCAGAGAGATAGATTGTATCCCGGGGAAGGACATAGAATAGTTTTTATTAACATACCTCGCGGTCGAAGCCGCGGGCGGAAGCTAGTGGCACAGAAAAATAAGAACACCTTATAATTATTTGACATGTGTTTAGTAGTCTATCAACAATTTAGTGATTTACGTAATATGACTACATACAGACAGGAAAAATAATTTGATGACCAAATTTTGTACCAACTTAAATTTTCCGTATATTCCAATTACAACTGTCATTCTATGAGAGTTGTTTGTAATGGCTGACACGGCAATTTAAAGTCAATTAGCTCAACAAATAATTTCCGTGACTGTACTTAAAATAATGTATGTCATTAATAAAAAAACTTTAACAAAACAACCTACTTCAACTAATCACATTTCAAGGACCACCCATTCTTACTAGCGAATGTTTATTTCCTGTTCGGAACATAATTCGCAACTAATACGACCCAGTTATTCAGGCCAAACTTTTGAATTATTAAACCATGAAGCCTCATAATAATTCATAATGCCCTTTTTATAACTGACATAGTTTGAGGGGTTAGTCGTAAAGTGGAGATGTCGCGATGGGCGTGTCTCGCCAAATGTTGGTACGACACTATGGCTTCTTGTGCCTAGAAGAAGTATACAATATGGACACGACAATAATTTAAACTTTGTATAAATAAAGATGTTCCAAGTCATCATCTGCCCAGCCTTTTCCCAACTATGTTGGGGTCGGCTTCCAGTCTAACCGGATGCAGCTGAATACCAGTATTTTACGTGGAGCGACTGCCTATCTGATCTCCACAACCCAATTACTGGGTAAAACGATATCCCTTGATAAGACTGGTTGTCAGACTTTCGGGCTTCTGACCAGCCGTAACGACTGTCAAAGATCCACGAATGACAGCCGGGACCAACGGCTTAACGTGCTCTCCGAGGCACGGAGGGATCACGTTATGTAAAGATGGTCACCCATCCACAGACCAAACACGGCAAGCGCAGCTTAACCTCTATAGACCTGTGCGGCTGTTATTATTTAGCCACGGACCCCTCAATGATGTTCCAAGTCTGCACACAAAAATGTAACCACATACATATTCTACTAATATTATATAAAAAAATATAATAAAAAAAAATATAAAAAAAAAAATAAAAAAAAATAGTTTAGTCACTAAAGCCAGTTGGTTGATAGGCAAAACCCATAGTCAGCCCATCACTACTATTTAGTATTGCCAGTATTTTTATTTATTTATTATTTGTTTATTTAAATTTTTCGCACAAAAAGGTACAAAGGCGGAC
This sequence comes from Luperina nickerlii, assembly GCA_963855955.1. Taxonomy (NCBI): domain Eukaryota; kingdom Metazoa; phylum Arthropoda; class Insecta; order Lepidoptera; family Noctuidae; genus Luperina; species Luperina nickerlii. Next base: position 20,391,604 of record OY979676.1, on the reverse strand, counting down.
TTAATGCCTTAGGCATCACTGTCGTATTGTTGTTTTTGCATTGTATATCTTGCTATGTTGATTTCCTTAACTCTGGTTAATAAACCGTTGTATGAGAGCAACGTCTATTGCCGCCAAGTAGCGTTGCTGTCTCTCCGAATAAAGTGTACGGGTACCGGTGTACAGTACCCGGCGATAAATATTGCACATCGACCTTTGGAAAGAGACAATCGGCTAATTTCGGCTTCGTAGAGCGTTATCTCTGTCGCACGAAATACAAACATTCCGGTATCTATTAGGAGCTGTTAAGACAATTATGATTTGCTTCTTTTGATAATTATTTTTATTCTTTGTATAAAATACAAAAAAAGGTAAAAGGTCGATGTGCAATATTTATCGCCGGGTACTGTAATAATAGGCACATTAAGCTTTAGTTCTTACATACATACATAAATACACGCTTTTTTCCCATCAGTGTAGCCAAAATCGGCACTTACTAAGATCCATACATACTCCTTTTGCCTCGTTTACGTTCATACATATAAAGAAATAAAGAAAAAGTATTTATTGAGACTCGTACAGGAAGATCACAAACTAAACTAATCACAGTGAAATAAAAATCCAAGTTATATAAAAAAAAGTAACAAAAGTAAAATGAAACAGAAATGCCAAAAGGCTCCTATCTCAGCATGATGCTGCGACATTTAAAACATCGGGTCATTAACGCACGCCAGTTGCGAGTACTACGCACCTGACTTTTCTTATTTGTTTTCTATTAATTTCTGCGGTCTGTGTTGTCCGTCCAACAACCAACTTTGTTGACTGGCAAATATTTTCCGCTAGCAATTTTATGTATGAGCATGACCTATTCTTGCGATGTTCGTAACATATGATATACCAGAGGCTTCGCAACTATGTTCCCGAGACAAAGCAAAAATGTCTCATGTGCTTGTTATTAGCCGTAATACGGGTGCCGACCCGTACATACACTACAAACGGAGAGACAGACACGCTGCTTGGGTATTTCTTATCACATGTGAAGACTCTTTGAATGCACTTTGGTAATAACAAAGGTGGGCTCTCAAGGTGGGCTCCAAAGGTAGCGCACCTTTGGAGCCCAAATAACCGCGGGGCGCTGCTCGTGCTTTATAAAACGGAATATTTTAATCAAATATGGCAGGGGTCCGTACTAACAATGAAGAGTAACTACCTATTTAAATTCTTTCTCATGAGTGAACCAATATCCAAACAGCTCCTGTTTTCTAAAAGCCCTTTTAATTTCATCTGTTGCCCGATATTACGACCATTTATTTAATTGATTTTTAATATTTCGATAAACCAACCGCAGTAGCTTACTTGACGTAATTTTAGAACAGTTTTTCTCTATAGCAACTTGATCTATCTTTAATAGAGGAAATGTAAAAAAAAAATACAAACACTCTCCCTCTACATGTGCTATTGCAATCTCAACACCCACTGTATTATTCTTAGCTACACGTGGATGGAGACCGCGAGGGACAGTCTTTACATCGTAAACTTTAAATTGCGCAACAGTAAAATAGGTTTTCAATCTGTGGCAGACTAGAGTTGACCAGCTTTCCCTTGAGGGTTATAGGGACTCGTGGAATATGGGCTCAGGTACCTTTATTGACTTTTAAGGTGCAAGCAAGTAAATGCGGGTAATTTGCACTAATTGTAAAATGTGTGTTATTAGTGTAATTGTTAGCCTGGAAATCAGTGTCATAGGTGTTAATTATGGCAATTTTTCCAGCATCAGAGGTTTGAGTCTTATTAGGAAAAAGGTTTATGACAAAGATTTTGATAACATTTTGTAAATATGACAAAGGCAGTGATTTTCTGTATTATTTATCTTAAAACGGTAATGAAAATAAAAGCAGTGTAAAATATTGCATCCTACTATCACAATCTTATCAAAAACAGTTAATCCTTACTAAACTCCCGTTTACTTAGATCTGTGTGAAGAGAAACACGAGAGTTAAACATTAAACTAAAATACATTGCTCACGATACAAGCACAGCCGTGTAGTCGGAAGCTCGGTGCTCAGCGGAAAATCTTGTACGTCCGCCATTTTGACGTGTCCCGGCGATATCAAGATGGCGCCACACATTCTAATGGCTTACACGTTTTTGAAGACGACTTAAAATAGGTTTTTTTTAGCTTTGGAGATTTTTATGTTGCATTTGAGAGTTCAGCAAATAATCTTGTAGATTTTATAAAAATGGGTCGATGATTCGTGAGTTTTGGGCGTCCTGACCTGACAATATTAATTGTGTAAAATAGCTGTTGCTCTGTTGCTACTACATACTTTTTCTCTTACGTGTTAACTATTGTTTTCACCCATATACTTGGGTCTTTCTAATTGTGTTAAATAAAATATATATATGTACACACATTTCTATTTCTAACAAAGGACTGTTTTCCAAAACAGAAGATTTTCGATTACTGTTTTTATGTGTATATTTCATACCATATTAAAATGATTAGCTAGCTAAGTTAGTAGTAAGATAAGTCCCATATTAATCTTTGATAATAAATTATTATGGAGTATGACAGTTTTATCAGCACTTATAATATCGTGTTGTAGCACCATTTTGTTTTATCCTTAGCTTAGTGACGACGAATATTTTCTTGTATCACTTTTTTCTACAACATTACACGATTACTTACTTACTCTGAAGTGTAAAGATAAGGTATGTAGACGTAGTTTATAGGTATATTTAGGTATAAGACTGATGTTGGTTATATTTCGGTAAAAATTTACATAACATAACACTTCGCCAGTATTTCCCAAAAGGTTAGGAAGAAGTCTCTATAGGTACAGACGCCAGCACATCAAGTTACCCGAATCTGTCAAATTTTCCCAATCAACTTTGAACCTTATGCTTTAGCGATAAAGTTGAAAATCTTTTAAAGAAATTTGACAGATTGTAGTAGCTTGATGTACAGACATCTGTAGATATTTTTGAAGACACATCATGCAAAAAGGCAAAACAATTGTTGAATGTTGATGGGCAAGTTAATTTAGGCATTCATTGCCACACGAGAGTAACTTGCATGTAATTATTTAGGAAGAAAACCATTTTCAAGGTTGCATAGTAATTTAAAAACTATGTTTGATATTGGTGTCGATTCCCTTGCTCACAAACTAAACTAAATTTAAGTTCAGTACACCTTTTTCTTTCTATTTCATTAAGAAAAGGACAGAAGATCTACTAACCGAACTCTCGAACGAACTTTGTAACTCTCGTTAAAGTTTAAAAGTTTGGTCAAAACAAATAAATCTGTTTAACGAAACATTTAAGGACTTACAGGCTACCCTATGATCTTTTCGTATAGACTCTTCAATTAATACTGTTTGGATTGGAACGATAAATCAATGTAATTGAGCTCAAAGTCGAAATTCTAAGGTTGTCTCAAGTGCAAAAGAAGGCACTTGGAACACTATGTTGCATGCGTTCTTAAATATGTAGTGTATATTTCGGATATACCCAACTTGTTTCGGAGTCTACCGTAACACGGTAGGTAGGACAGATAGGTTATTCGAGGCAGGTATGTTATTCAAACCAGATAGGTTATTCAAGGTAGTTTTACTAAAGGAAAAAAGTGTTTTTGACAAGATTCATTAGAATAAAATTAGGCTTATAGCCGTTATACTTAAATAGTTTTTTTATCTAGCTGGCTGGTTCCACTAGCATCATGTACTGTGATTGATACAATTGACGCAAATTAACGTGGATCCACAAACATAACATTATTTGTTTATTATTAATCATTGATTATTGAGATAAAGAGACAATAGACCACATTAAATTATAGAGTAAATCAATTTTTGTTTATTTTACGTAAAATTTCCTAAATGCATCTTGTAATTTTAGTCCAATTTTCACAAACAAACGGGCCATTTATAATAAAATAAAACATAATTCACAAAAACACATACATTAAACACATAAACTGGTTGAATGGCACAAAAGGGGCGATTCATAACGCGATATTAGTCAACCTCCAGTTTCCGACGTGGGATCAAAATACAAACAAATATATCAAGTACCTGCCGACACATTATTATACGAGTAGGATACACTTTATAGCTTCTATAAGCTATAAATTTGTCTAGTTCATTGTTTTATGTAATTCGCAGGTTGGTATTGGTTCCCTCGAGGGATGGTTCCGTGGTGTAACGTTCTAATTAGGGTTTCGTGATATAGGTATGATAAGGACACTCTGTAAACAAGTTTTATTGAGTATTCAAAATAAAAATATTTTATTACACATAAACCTATATGGGCACTAATGAAACGTCAGAAGCTAGGTGCACGGTTCCAATTGGTCGTTTCCTATGGAGAAGAGCCGGTAAGAAGCTCGACGGTTACTCTTTTAAAAATAATTGGCTTTTACAATGTTTTGAAATTACAGTAGGTATGGGAGGACAGCGTAGGCCTGTCAACAAGTATCAGATACTTGATAAAATAAAAAATGGTCTACAGATCTAAAGTCTACAAGGCCTACAAAGTCCTCACATTTAAAAAATATAAAAGAATCTGTTAAAAGGATAAATAAAAAATCATACTAATATTATAAAGGCGAAGGTTTGTGAGTGTGTTTGTATGTTTGTTACTTCTTCAAGCAAAAACTACTAAACGGATTTTGATAAAATTTGGTACACAGATAGTTTAAGACCAGGATTAACATATATATATATTTTATCATGATATTCCCACGGGAAACTTATGCAGGTGAAACCGCGGGGCGTTGCTAGTAAAATATAAAAACCTATTAAAACCAAGTGATATGATTAACATTACAACCACTAATAAAGAGTTGTTTATTGAATTGGTATGGCACGTGTGACATCTACCAACCCGCACTGGGCCCGCGTGGTAGATTACGGCCCACTCCCTCTCACAGAGAGGAGGCCTGTGTCCCAGCAGTGGGAATATTAATAGGCTGATTATGATATGGCACGTGGATGTTGTTATATGAGGTCTTTTGTCAGTAAGGTGAGGTTAGTCCCTACATAACATAACAACAACATAACATAATAACACAACATAAACAAAACATAATAACATAACATAATAACATAACATAACATAACATAACAACATAACAAAAACAACAAACAATAACAACAACAACGACAATAACAACAACAATAACAACAACAATAATAATAACAACATAATAACATAACATAATTTGGCCCCCCGTAACGTGTCAAGCCAAGTTCAAGCAAAGGAACTGGCTAGTCAGCGCCGAGTTATAACATCACGGCTGTGTCCTCCGAAGGGTTAGCCAGAGGTGTACCTATAGTACACCCACATTTATATTTAAGTTCCATGTAATATAGGACGACCCTATTGCCATCAACCGGGCACTAATCACCGACACCGGGCCTGCAACTGAGAAATTCTAGGTGAAAAAATGCAATAACACTTTGCACGAATCGGGAATCGAACCCAGGATTTCATTCTCAGTATAGCGTTTCCGACCAATAGACCAATGAGACAGTCTCCACATAACGCACACATTTTCAGCCTATAATATTTTTTTTTAAATTTTATTTTTTCAAGCGACGCAGGTCCATCCATAAATACCTTAACCTAAATACATATACATATCCTTATTATAAAACAGTACTTCACTAGCTTACCCTTGAGCAGTGGTACTTGTCCGGCATAGTGGTACTTGTCCGCGGAAGCGATGGATCACCATGTCCTGCGGCCAGAAGTCTTCTTCCATGACGACGCGCGACGGGCAGATAGCAATTCGGCACGGGCACCACGAACGCCTTGAAGTTGACGTTGCGGTGTGACTCCAGTCATGCATCCTCGGCATGTCCCTCGTCTTCAGGCGCACGTACTCCACGATGTGCTCCGCCTTAGTGGTGTAGTGTAGGCGGGAGATGTACACCGGTGTGTTCGGCTTAGCGGTACGCAAGCTGACTTCGGGCTCCGTCGGAGCTTTGCCGCAGCGGTTCTTGTTCGTTCGCGACCGGCCGCCTCCTCCTGTGCACCGTTACGAAACCCTCATCATCAGCCCTATTCGGTGCCTTTTTTATCATAGGCTTCCTACTTGGAGCTCCTGGGGCACTAGCGCTGACGCTAGCGGATTCTTTTTCTATGGGCTACGCCAGGACTGTAGACACTGGCAGCGGGACGGGCTGGCGAGGGGCTCGGGCGGCGTTGCGTGGAGGAGCCGCGATGATGGGCGCGGGGCTGCGGTGCACGCGGGCGGGGCGCTCTGCAATCTCAGCAAACGACGAGTGCGCTGGCGACGAAACTGTTGACGCGGAATTTGACAACGATAAATTGAGGCCGGCTCCGCGACACATGTTTACGCTAGATGCATCGACTGATGACCTAGTTACCGCCACATCGTTGCGCAACTCACTAAATTCTTTGCGCAAATCGGCGACGGCGTTTTGGGATGCATCTAACTTCGCTAGAATATCCGCGAGTCGGGCCTTCAGAAAGACAATGTCCTTCAGAAGGCTTGTTACATCGACGTGGTCGAAAGTGACGGGTGGCAGCTTGTGCAGCTCCGTCGCCACAAACGTCGGCATGTCGTCCAGGTCGGTCTCCTTGAACAGCATGATACTATCTTGCAGGCTTCTCTTAGTCCCGTCACGCCGGCGGGATACCATCTGGTCGCGCTTGTCCTCCTCGCTGAAGTAAAATAAATGAAAAATGAATGAATAATGTTCCCACCACTGGGACACAGTCCTCCTCTTTGTAAGACTGAGTGGGCCGTAATCCACCATGCAAGCTAAGCTCTAGTGCGGTTGATGGATGTCCATGTCTTCTAATTTTCGGTTCTAGGACGGTTAGTCCCTAATCTTTAAAAACGTTTTTTATTAACCTGGAGACGGGTCAATGTGCAGCTAAGGAAGGAGTCTTAGAAAGCTTCAAATATGTAACATCTCTTCAAACGGACTTTAACAAGGATTCACCCACGCTATACAGGAAAAATAAACTTCAGTAACACCATAAATTAAAATCATAAAATCACCTTGCTTCTCAAACGTATCGGCTATAACTATAAATACTCGAACCTATTATACACTCGTATGATAAAAGGGTCGGTGACCACTTATCCTGCTACTCATATAGGTACAGTCGGCCTCGTATTCATGGTACAAAAATCAACCCCACTGCTACGGAATAAAGGTGTTGTCAATGGGAAATTGTTACTTTTAGGCGACTGGTTGACTGTACTTCCTTACCTCCCACTTTATGGGTCCTTTATGTTTTGTTGTTAAAGTAGTGCGGTCGTGATCTTAAAGTTTCCGGTAAACTTCACTAAGAGGATGTCAAGTTGTGTATTTCATAAATGCTTTCATGTTTAAATGGCGAATTGAAAAAGGGTTTGTGATTTTCCTTGGAGTATACTAGGTACTTGAAAGAAAGAAAGAAAAAGTTTTTATTGTGACTCGTACAGGAGAATAGTGTGTTAAGCAGTTAGGAGTATAAAAAGTGGAGTATTTTTTTGGGATAGAGTTAATTACTTTAGCTCATCAGCCATTTTAAAATGGGACTGTATTTAAAACCACTATTCAAGCCAGCTGAGAATATCACCGCGATCCAACTGTGTTTATTTCAAACGCTCTTAATACTCGTACTAACATTGTGCTGACAGTATCCAGCTACAGCTTGGGATACCTAGGAACACGCCTCCGTCATTTTATAGCGGCAGTCATGAAAATCGGTCATTTTCACCAGTATTTGACAAAAAAGTGACTAAAAACAAAACTCTGTATTTGGACAACCGCTATCGTGTAACCGTTCACCCTCTAACCAAAGCTTCAATCACTAGAGCATTTTAGTTATAATTCACAAAGAAAAAAAAAAAACAAAACAAACTACTAAAATCCGACAATTTTTCCTCAAGACACCTTATCAGACAACTTAAACAAATGAATTAAGGAACATCCACGTACATTATCAGCAACTATAAGACGAGAACTGCCAACAAATTACGGAGGACGAATTATTCTCGCGAACATCTACTCAAGATGTCTGTCTGTTTTGCTCTATTATCCGGGTCCTGAGATAAGCCTTAGTACGGGACGCGGCGCACGTTACAAACGAGGCGAGTGAGCGGGGAGAGTGTACTTGCCGGATTACTGGCGAGGTAAATGAATTAGGAGATGCGGGGCTTTTTATTGGTTCAAGAATGTTGTGGAAATGGTTGACGAGTTTGATACTAGTAAGTATAGTAGTTAAGGGGTACATTTTAATGTTAGTGAGGTTGTAATTCTTTAAATTAATGAATTGGTTGTGAAGAAAGAAAAGAAAGGAAATGCGTTTATTTGCGGTAAACATGACGCATAAAAAGAACACAAACAAAAAAAAATAACAAGTTGGGGAAAAATCACGCACAATCACGCAAAACGGCAAGAACAAAAAATACAACGCGATTTCTAAAAAAAATGGAATATTTGTTCAGTTTGTACTTTTATTAGACCTTTTTTTTTTGTTGTCTAGACCTAAGACAGTAAAAAATACACTTTTGGTAGCAATTTGGGTTGAACTTAAAATAGAACCATTTTCAATTAGGTCATTAAGAGCCGATTTTTCCATCGCTAGATAACTTTTATTCGAGGAATAAAATTGAAGTTTGACAGTTTTTGTATGAAATAACTGTCAAAATTTCAAAATTATTCCTCGAATATAGTTATTAGATGATTGAAAAATCAGCCCTTAATCTTTTAATTTCCGTTCATATTTACGACATAAAAATAGTAAATATGTGCAAACAAAATTGAATAATTTAACAAAACGTTGGTAATTTGTAAGGACTTTGTTACTACAAAGGAGACTATAGTTTACTTGCCGGAATACTCTCTTGTTTGTCACACGAATTAGTTAGCTGGTTGAATTAGAGAGTTTCCTTGTACATTCTTCTATCGTTGAATTATTTTGTTACATTTTATTCTTGTTTGAGTGTTTTCTCGATAGAATTTCGTTACAATGCATTGTGTTTTTTTGTAGAGGTATTTTAACAATTTCAGTTGTTTCTCTAGCGATAAACCGTAGCATATATTTTGTATATAACGATGCTTTGTTTTTAACATCGACATTTTGAACACTGGTTTTCACGTATTATAAACCACGGAGAATATCCCGCATGAGCAAATTCTTTTTTTTTTTGTTTTCTTCTTTTATCTGCGATCGGCTTTCTAGGCATAATCAGATGGAGTCTTCGTGTGAGATTGTTTTTGTGGTGTTCTATTGAACATTCAAATTATGTGGTTCAGTACAAAATAAACTTGAAATTACTGTCTCTGGTCTAAGTTCAGGATTTGCCATATTTTTAGGCGGATTATACAACCTTGTCTGTTTTTCAAAGCAAATTCAAGTTTATCGACATTTGAGTTAACTCATGTTCAACATATGTACAATTACATATATTTTTTAATTCTTGATCAATTAGCAAGTGGGGGTGTGTAAGTTAAGTATTATTCATAGACTTAGGGCAACAATACTTGGCACTTTCTTTAACAAAAGGCGCCGATCTCTCCGGGGCGCATGTGTGTATGTTTCACACATGTGTGTATGTGTCTTATTAAAGAAATTTCGAAACGGCTGGTTGTCAGTTTCCGTGACCCAAGGGCTGGCTTTTTCCTTGGCCAGAGGCTAAGCATCGCCATACAACTTGGTAATGCCGCCAGATTCTTGGGTACTTTACCAGTCGACAGCGATGCGGATGAATTTTTCGACGCTATTTTTTAGTTTCTGTATAGTTTTAGTTAAGTTAGAATTTAATTTTGTTATTTTTAGATTTGGTTAAAGTAAAGTTATTCAATATAAAACAATTAAAAGTTTACCGTTAAATGAGGTTATTGTGGTGCATGCAAGCCTTAGTAAACTAAGCCACGTATGTTTTATATTAAACTTCCAAGTATATCTTAAAGTCACTTAAGCCACAACAATTGCGCACCAAATGGTGTGTACCTCAGTTTTACAGCAACTTACCAAAACGATTGTTTAAATCCCTGGCGAGTGTTGAATGCAACTGTACCGTGTGTAACCCGCTTTATATTTTTAGACTTGACAAATAGGCACTTGGCTGGAAGCATCACGTGCTCTCCAGTGCTGCCGACATTAAACTCATAAGTTTTATTCTACTAAAATTGGACTACGATAAATTCGAAACGGGTCAGCGGTCGCCGAGCGATCCTATTGTAGAATTTTGTTTAAATTTTTATTTTAATGGTGTGGAACGTTTGAAATTGCTGTAATATCTAAATGTTTAAATGGAGCCTCTGAAAGAGTAAAGAATGCAATTTATTTCCTAAAATGTGACCTATATTTCGACTAAAATGTATAAGAAATAGACTCTATTCAATCTGACAGTAGATGCCATTCGTTACTAACAGAAACGTAGATCTCAACAACTTTTGTCTTCCAACAATAACAATCCGAGCATTACCAAGAACAATTTAACTTCTCAACAACGTCAAGACGATCGTAAATCATATCTTTCTTCAGGTCATATAAAAAGTGAGGTAGCGAAAATCCCAGTATCTAAACAGGCGATCGTGTAAGAAGATACTAATGATCTCGCATTGCGCGCGACGTGTCGAGGTTGTCGGTATGAAACGCGTGTCGGGAGCAATGCTGTCTCGAGAGCAACGCTGTGTCGGGAGTCGTGGAGAAGCACAGTGTGCGTGACCGAACCGAGACAGGATGACGTCACTGTCCGCCATTATTCAAGACGATGTTTATTCACTGAAGAACCAATAGGAACCTTGAGAAGTTTATCTTTATTGCGCGTATTAATTTTGATGGGGGTGGTTGGCCGTGCCGGTCGTATCGGTTTGTGTCAAATGTTGTTGTCTTGTTTCTTCACCCTGGCTAATCCGAGGGTCACTGACAGGGTTCATTTGGCTTAAAGGAAACTTGTTTCTACGCTGTGCAAAGACGGTTCAGATCCTTAAACCAATTAAAAGTGTTCTTAGCTCAGTTTGCGTTTAGATACCTTAGATCTGTCTACGACGGATTTAATATATCTAAAGTAAAGTTTTTTCTCCATAGGAATCTATTAAGATTTGTAATGGGCAACTCGCTTCATCTTTCTGACTGACCGACCTGGCGACCTCTTGACCATTCAAAAATGCCTGTAATTAGTTGGCGATAAGGCCGCCCATTGTATGTTTTGTATTAATAACCGTATTCTTTTTGTTATGTTTTTTCTGGTATACAATAAAGTACAGACGCCAGCACATCAAGCTACTACAATATGTCAAATTTCTTTAATAGATTTTCAACTTAATCGCTAAAGCATAAGGTTCAAAGTTGATTGGGAAAATTTGACAGTTTCGGGTAGGGTAGGTTGATGTGCTGGCGTCTGTACATATAAATAATAATCCATACTAATATTATAAATTCAAAAGTAACTCTATGTCCGCTCTTGTACATTTACGTGCTTGAAGTATTAAATAAATAAATAAACTCTATCTGGCGAAAACCATTCGAGTCTTTTGAAATAGTTAAACCGTAAAACGTCGAAAATAGACAGCTACTCTCCCTTTCAGAATCATAATATTACACCAGATATTTTCTGTGAAATGTTAACTGTATTAAGATTGCTCTAACTCAATAATAGCCAACAGCTGTAAGTCCTCTTGTTAGTCTCCTCACGTCCCTTACAACACCCCAAAGAAGGAAAGAAAGAAAGAAAACGATTGTTGATTAGTAAGACGAAGATGGAATATTTTATTCTCTTCATGCCGATATTAATCTTTCTAGCGCCAAATGATGAAATACTACCGATGAGATCGGTCGATTTGATTAAGAATTAACGCTGTAAGTAATTATAGAAGCTTATTTTCGTTAAATTAGGTCGGTTCAGTTATCTTTAGTTGTATTGATTCCATAACTGTTTTAGATTGATTGATTGCCATGTAAGTAAATTACACATGTATTTAAATAATCAAGATATATACAACTTTACTTTAACCAAATCTAAAAAATTACAAAATTAAATCCTAACTTAACTAAAACTATACAGAAACTAAAAAATAGCGTCGAAAAATTCATCCGCATCGCTGTCGACTGGTAATGTACCCAAGAGACTGGCGGCATTACCACGTTGTATGGCGATGCTTAGCCTCTGGTCAAGGTAAAAGCTAGCTCTTGGGTCACGGGAAGTGTCAACCAGCCGTTTCGAAATTTCTTTAAAAATACCATGGGCACTCGGTCCCCACCCCAGTAAGTTAGTTCACTTAAAATGGATTTTACATAACTACGTAACCGTGATACTATTCGTATTCGTAAATAACGCGATATTTTAAATTTTCCATATTGTAAACAGAACAATGTCAAAGAAAAATCAAATGGCGCGAAAACCAATGAATCACTGAGTTCGAAATAGAAATAAACAAGCGTACATTTGAAATAAATCTGAATTAGGAATTCCTAATCAAACGCCAGATATTTGAGATGAAAGTGGCCAGTTTGAAAAAACGCCAATTTCATAATTAAGTAAGGACCTATTACTTTAAATGACCTTTTATTAACAACTTAGAAAAAACTTATTTATCCTTACTTAGGTACGGTCAGGAAATTTAAAAGTCTATCATATTTACGTCCTACGAAAATTTGTCGTGTATCATTATCATAGCCATTTTATACAATTACTGTCAAATGTATAAAGAAAGAAAGAAAGAAAAAGTATTTATTGCGACTCGTACAGGAAGATCACAAACTAAACTAAACACAGCAAAATAAAAATGTAAATAAATGATGTAATAATAATGTAATGTAAATGTATAATTATCATAGCCATTTTATACAATTACTGTCGAATGATAGGTGTGATTTGAATATACGGAGGACTTATAGTGCGGCCGACGACGAGAGAATGAGTTCTTGACACCTGTCAATTTCATACAAACGAATACGTGCTTTGCGAATTTGATCTTTATTAGTTAATAAAATTGTTGCACTGTCAGGAACGCATTCTCTACACGGCCGGAACGTATTTGGTAACCAATTTGATAAACAACTGAGAGGCGATTCTCGAAATTTTAAGAATGTTCACAGCCTGATCTCAGTCTCAATCTGTCAAAAATATCTCTAATTTCCCTACATTTTTGACAAGTTTTTGACAGTGATTGTCGCTGAGATGACCCTGCAACTAGATTTTGAACTTTTTAAATTACGAGAATTGGCCTTCTGATTTCCCTGACTACAAAAAAAGTATTCATAAAACAGCACCCAAACAAAATATGTACACCAACGCTATCAAATTGTGCACCGTGGCAAAATGTGCACAGTGTCAACGAACTTCGTATTTTAAAACCGTTGGCGTTTAAATCGTGCTGTCGAGTAAAAAAGGTTCAAAGGCTAAAGGGATTCAGCGTAAACTCGGCGTGACGTAGCGACGCCTTGGTATAGATAATGCAACTAACCAGCGCGACATGTGACTCTTATCTCAATGTAATAAGGTATGAATTGGAATGGTTCTCGTGATTGCAAGGCCTGTAATGGGAGTGGAAGGCGGAAGTTGAGGCTTTTGGCCGTGATACAGGGCTATGCTTGCGTGAGGTAATCATATTGACTGGTTCGGTTACATTGAGTTGGGTTTGAGAAAGTTATCGGGTGCAATGTTTGGTTGTTTAATAAACAATATTTTCAAAATGTCTGAAAAGTATGCGAGGATCGTGGCGTTCTGTAGCTTTTGCCTACCCCCATGGGATGAGGCGTGAGTTTATGTAATCTGCATTCGCAATTTATTTGCTAAAAATATAAACAAACTTGAGTTTATGGAAAAATAACTTTAAACCCTAAACAATAAAGTTGAGTTTACGTTACAACTTCGGACATTTTTATATTTTTTTCAATAGTGTTAGTCACTGTGAACTCAACTTATTTACCATTAAAATAAAGTTGATATTTGTCTAACTTGAAATAATATTAATTTAAAACATAAGTTTGAACAGACTTTATGTAAGTTTGTCTGGAAAGTTAATATTTTCAAAGATTTTGCGTTTTAAGATCATGTTAGTTAATGCACATCTGTTCTGTTTGCTATAATTAATTATAATAACAAGTTTTTATTATTTCACATAGGACACCTTTTCATTCTTTGGAAGCGGTTACAGCTTAAATTGCCTTTACAGACTTGAATGGCCAGTGAGGCATTACATTACATTTCTAAATATCAGTGGAACATCATTTATTCTTGGGAACTGGATATTACATACATAATAAAATACTTAGTATAGGTCTACCAGAATCATGGCATAAAAAAAAATACATTGTGATTTTCATATGGTAATGTCAATCTATATGAAAATCACAACTTTTTTTTTCGCATGAGATTCCTGTAGATTTATAACAACATTTAACTGTACATTGAATATTTTTGAAAACAAGTAGTTTCTACAAGGTGTGGAACGAGTCTGATGTTGAAAATATAGTTTTTAGATGATTTGTCCGTTTGTCTGGATGTATGTTACGGAAAAACGGCTGAACGGATTTGTATGAAACTGGATTAATATAAAGGGTACTTTTAGTTCCGCCATTAAGTTCCCGTGGGATATTTTCCGAGTCTTCAGCGTATTTCAAAAATAAAACCAACTATGTAAATTGTAACTTCAACACCAAAAACCAATCATTCAAACTGAAAACGAAACAGTCTACAGATGATAAAACAATTTGGAAAAACATTTCCGCACATTAATAGTGGTCGCCCGAGACCCGTAACACAACTAGAACCCAAACCTAACGAGTTATCTATGACGTCTGACAGAAAACAATTTCACACAAGATATACAATATATTAACGCTGTAGAGAAATACACAAAAGGTTCACTCCACAAAATACGTGAGAATGCGCATGTGACAATCGAACTGCGGCTTTCTTTTGTTTTTGAGCAACTGTCATTTACTGATTATGAGTATCAAGCTTACAGTGTACAGTCTTTTCATTTCACCTCTGACAGCAACAAACCAACAGCAACCCTATTGTAACAGCAATAAAGATCACATAATTTGTCAGGGATACAAACTTAGAGGTAAAATAACTGAACGGACTGTACGTAATTTATCATTACATAACATCACGCCTGTGATCCCCAAGGGGTTAGGCAGAGTTGTAACTGTAGTACTTAAACATACCGCGTCATATTTCTTTCTTAATCAGCTTAAAATGTTCCCAATCCTCTCAGTGAGAAGTATTGTGCTGTAATCCACAGCACGGGCCTATTGCTACTGCTCATACAATATCATTTGTTTTTAAAGAACTGTCAAAGTGCCACCACATAAGTTAGCAGGACGAGGTTTTTTAAAATCATTTAAACTGGTTGAAAAGCTGTTGGCATTCTGTATCTCCTTTACAATAAAGTATTGTAGTTCCTATGGGAAATACGATCTCGTCGGGCCGTCGACTAAAATATAAGAGATACTTTACATTCTTAGGTGTATTTAACTGAGTGCACTATGGAGCGGGCCGGTCATGGTGCCTTCGTGCGAAAATATACGATGTAGATTTAACGATGAGCTCGCAATTGCGATGCATTTTTAGACGGTTAGAGATTCGGTACGGTCTTTGTGATTTTTTTCGTTTCAAATCTTCTGTTTTATACACTTTGATTGGGTGCCTAATTTTTTTTTATACAGCATGCATCAGAAAGGTGTGGTCATATTTAAGGATGTGATGGAGACCATCAAACTGAATTACTTTCTCCATGAGACCAACATTGTAATCGCGAAAAAAATATCAACTGTCCCATACAAAACTTTAATACCTACTCGAATCTAAATACACAAGGACTGCCGTATTTTGTATTACATGGGAAGGCTGATTATTTCAAGTCGAAAGTAACTCTGTCTGTCTGTATGTTACCTTTTCACGCCTAAACCACTGAACGGATTTCGATAAAATTTGACTGAGAGATAGATTGCATCCCGGGGAAGGACATAGGTTAGTTTTTATAGACATACCTTGCGGGCAAAGCCGCAGGCGTAAGCTAGTTTGTTCATATATTTCGGAGTAAAAACCGCGACACTAGAATTTATATTCGTTTATTAGAAACCGTAAATACTTTACACGTACATATGTGTGTTTCTATAATGAAATAATGTACATGATAAAACCAAGCAAGTTTAATGTATTTTTTTAACATGTTATCTATCTATTTAATTAAAACAAAGTCGGGTTAGTAACACTATTTATAACTCAAAAGAGCTAGACCGATTTTTATGATTTTTGTTTTGTTAGATTCGTCTCCGCCCCGAATAGCAGAATAACTATTAAAATATAGGAAATGAAATCACAAAAAAATAAAAATTGAATTTATCATACATTCGTTCTTATTGACTTTGAAGCGGTACGAAATTCGCTGGGTCAGCTAGAATTTTAATAAAACCAAATAAAGAAAAGTATGTTTAAAACAATTCTAGAAGGTAAATTTACGGGGCTTAAAAACCTTGGTAAAATTTTCTTCCACTACAGAATAATACTATCTGTACGAAGCTAACCGCAAAACAAATATAAAAATAATAAGAACATCTTAAAAAACCTCTTTTATTTTGTGCGCTAGATATTATCCGTAAAAATAACGCGCAGTAAAGGCGACGTCTCGGCCCATAAAAACGCTTCGTATGTTTTTATAAAGTGGTGCACGTTTGCGAGCCAACCACACGTTGCTCTCTGGAATTCGGGACACAGTAAAAGTCCGGAAGTTTCGGGAATCCAAGCAATTTCGGTACTGAAGAAGGAATTTGTTGGAGTTAGCGTTGCAAGCGCGTTTTATTGGTCTATATCGCGTTTGTCACAGATAAAGGAAAGTGACTAGTGCCGTACTTTCTGTGCAGGGAAACGCTCGTTATCTGTTTTGAATGGGCGATGCCGTCTAACGGTACGTGAGTGATGAACGATTGCTTTTTTGGGTTTTAAATTTCGGTGATGGCTTTGATGGAAAATGCACAATAACCTAATACCTTTGTGACTGACGAGTGAGATAATTCAATTCTCATTACTATTGATAGGAATACACACCAAGCTAATTATATTTTTCTCAAGACAAGAGTTTCACACGCATTATCAGCTTATAATGATCCTACTGCTGGGACGCAGGCCTCTGCTCTGTGAGAGAGAGTGGGCCGTAATCCACCACGCGGGCTCAGTGCGGGTTGGTAGATGTCACACGTCTTCGAATTTTTGGTTCTAGAACATGCCGGCTTCCTCACAATGTTTTTCTTCACAGTTTTGAGAGAAGTGACGATGAAATATTTTACACAAAGTAATGACCGACCGTTGGACCGTTATCATTTTGTGCCCATTGCCATGGAGACCATGGGTGCTTGGGACACAGAGGCCAGGAAGCTCATTAGTGAGATAGGGCACAAGCTCCGTGATAAAACGGGTGACTCCCGCTCCGGCTCGTTGTTGGTGCAAAGGTTAGCCATTGCCATACAACGTGGCAATGCAGCAAGCGTGCATGCTAGGTTACCTTGTTGTGACTGTTATTATTAATTATTATATTAATAATTTATGACAAAGTAAAGCGCCTGTTTGGATTTGAATCTACAACCTACAACTTGTAAGTCTCGGTCAATACTACTCAGCCACTACTGCTACAGGGTTTCACACGTAATGTACAGACGCCAGCACAAGCTACCCGAAACTGTCAAATTTTCCCTATCAACTTTGAACCTTATGCTTTAGCGATAAAGTTGAAAATCTATTAAAGAAATTTGACAGATTGTAGTAGCTTGACGTGCTGGCGTATTTACAAATTACATAAGTTTAAAATACTGACTATGCTCGGCAGTATACGTTGTAGCAAATTGCAGACGTTCATTACAATTTAAAAAGATTGAAAAAAGAAAAACATTAGAGATAACTAAGGCACAAACTGCATAACAGATTCCCAATTAACTCTTTGTCGTCTTTGTCGTTGGGCTTACCCATATCAGAAACACATCAGCGTCCATTGTTGATTATCTAGCTACGTTGTTCTTCTATTAAATTAGTTAAGCGATCGACTTCCAAGTGCCTCGTCTATCTTAATCGATTTTCGATATATTCTGCCATTTTAGTAGCTAGAAAACGGAGCTGACTTGTTAGTTTTGTAAGCAAGGTTTTGTTTACACCACCTTGTAAATAAACTGAAATGAAATGGTTTATTTCGTAAATAGGGTATCGGAATCAGTTTTACACATCATATTATAAAAAAAAATACGCTAGGTGAGGCGTTTCCTATCTGACTACACTTAGAAGAAAGGAAACAAACTCAGAAGTCCTCTTTTTATAAAACATCAAAAAATTTGACCGCATCGAAGCGAATGGGTAAATGACCCAAAATTCAGGCAGCATGGCAATGTTGAATGGCAATGCTGATCCTTTGGCCAAAAAAGGTTCTCGTTCAATTGTTTATTTACAAATTATGTTGAGCATTTTACTATCAGTGGGTGGGCTGTTGCACAAAAATACATAAAAAACTCATAGACAACTTTGCATATAAATATTTCGTACTAATTCATGGTCACCATATCACATACCTGGCTAACCTATCTTTATACATGATGTACAGAAATTAATTTAACGACCAATCCCCGTGCATGATTCAATTTTGTTAGACAAATTATATCGTGTAGCTACCGGATCAGAGAGATCGATACGTAGGTACCATAGATATAGATACACCTAGATAACGCAAGAGAGACTACTTCACGTGCCAAAAATCGCACCAGCTTACGTTCAAAAATCGTAAGCCGCCATTTTTGCGCTCAGTCCTGTGCACTGCTGGCTGGGTAAGCGTAAGCGAGAGCGCGAGCTTGTGACGTCATAGTAGGTAGTCAAAAAACTGCACGCTTGGTTTTCATACAGTTTGTGATACTTGCGTTATCTAGGTCTATCTACATCTGTGGTTCCCTCCCCGGAATCGGGTGCCTTTTGAAAGTTTCCCCCCGACAACAAAACATAAGGTACCGTGTTATACAAGGGATCAAAAGACTACAGTTTTATACCAGAAGACTGATAGCAACTAGTGTCCTTTTGACAGTTGTGAGCGACAATTTGCGATAAACAATAAAATCTAACAAGGGTAGGTATTCAATGAGGCAATTTGCCCTGTGATGAATATCTCCCGCGCCAAAGGCTAGTCTCTGTTTAGATTGGCCGCCGTGGCCGAAATACGGTCTAACTATTGCACCGGTGTCTCTTTCTAAAGCCCTATGTCATCATCTGCCTAGCCTTTTCCCAGTTATATTGGGGTTGGCTTATAGTCTAACCAGATGCAGCTGAAAAACCCTGGCGGGTTTCACATAGATCGACTGCCTATCTGACCTCCACAAGCCAGTTTCTGGGTAACACGATACTCCTTGGTAAGATTGGTGATTGGACTTTCGGGCTTCTGACTACCTGTAACGACTGTCAAAGATCCACAAATGATAGCCAGAATCAAGGGTTTAACGTAATTTCCGAGGCACGGAGGTCACCTCCTGTCTCAATATGTAAAGATGGTCACCCATCCTCGGATCAAACGCGGCAAGCGTAGCTTAACCTGATCGACTGGCCCGTGCGGCTGTTACTAATTAGGCCCCTCTTTGTATCATAATTCAAAGTCCTGATTGATTGATCAACTCACAGCCTCAACCGCTGGTCCTAGAGACATGGAATTTGGAGGGTGTGTTCTTTGTGAAGAGTAGGTATCTACTAAGAAAGGATTTTCAGAAATTCAACCCCTAAGAGGGTTAATGGGGGGAGAGTGAAATTTCACGCGGACGAAGTCGCGGGCAGAAGCTAGTTGTTCTATGAAATAGTATCACATAGTATACGTAATTCCGGGTCAGTGGGTCCTGCTAGTTTTTGGTATAATATTGTGTTCAAAGGGTAATTTGTTGTCGTTATGAGGGACATTAGCGAACCACGTTGGGACAGTATTTAGTAATCATACTGTATTGTGAACAGCGTCAGTAAAGGTATTGTTTGTGAGGGTAGTTATAAAGACTTGTTGTTGGAAATCCTTGTGTATTGAAAGTTTTTTTTGTGGTTGTAGACGATAACCAATTGTTAACATGATCGGAATCGCGTATGGTAGAAAGGTAGGCTTGGAAAGTAAAATGGAGTTTTTGTCATAATTCTTCTTTGTTTTTGCTTCAGCTTTTTGGGAAAATAACGGGTAATCAGTTCATGCACACTTTCTATGTCTGTCCAATAGAATGATTATGTATATAGGTAATCAAAAATTCAATATGTTAATGTTTTAACTTAGCTGCTTGAGTGTCTTTTTACGGACCGTTTCGTCGCCCCTAAATCAATCTCAACGAATAAGGGTATCTACATACATACGGCAGATACGTGTGTACTGTGTAGGTATACAATATATGGCCAATGACTCATGTAATTAATTTAAATGAGTAAACGCACGTTAGTATGTAAATTAGTAGTTTCTATATTTATGTCTGTAATTTATATGGTACACTTAAAATGTACTCAAGTATTTACTTCTCCAAATCTTCTTATCAAAGACATAATTATTTTGAAACATTCGTCATAACTGAAACTGTTTAATTACATTATCATTTATCTCTACAAGGAATAACAATGACCTACTACAATTTGTGACAGTAACCGAACGCGTCGGTGCCATCTTGGACGTTTCGAAATTTGAAAATACGTGCGAATTTAGTTTTTTATTGCTTTTTTAATAGTGTCTTGTTAATTAAAGAAAAAAGGTTTTATTGCAGTTTAGAAAGTTGTGAAGATTTCATGATTTTAAAGCCATACTGAAAATAGGTTGTAAGTGGCCACTATTATCCGTTTTAGTGATTATAACAAAACTAAACAATGTAAAACTACCGTTTATAATAAATATTAACGTATAATTTTGTGGAGCATAACTTAACGTGCTTATTTTCTGCATATACATTTGGAAAATAAAAGAAATAACCAAACAAACGATGAGGGCGCCACTAGGCGGTCGGCGTCGCCTTAAGATTTTACTTTTTAGTTTTACTTGTTTGCAAATAGTTCAGTTATAGATAATTAATGTTATCTGGTTTTTTCTCCCTAAATGTTCATTAAAATATTTGAGTACCTGTTTGGTTTTCTGAATGAAAAAAAAAAACAAAAAAACAATTGTTTCACGCCAGTTGTTGGGGTAGGTAACTCTATTGTGCTTCGCGAACAGTGAAAGTGTTAACTTTGTTTTCGATCGAAGTCGCGTACAACTACTTGTAGAAAATCTTTTCACCTTGATCAGAATAGTAATGACATACAAGCATGCACAAACAATAGGGTTTGTTTACGGAAGCGTCCGCCATCTTGAACCGAACCATTTTGAATTAAACCATAACCTAATTCTGATTAGCGTGACGTCACAGTTAAAAGGGGAGCGTGAATAGTGTTGCCATTAAACAAATTGATTATTACGTAGTGTTGCCCTATTCACGAGCGATAATTAAATGGGTAATCGATCGATTCTATTGATATCCGACTGTTTTGTTAATGTAGATTATTTTTTGAAGTGTGTATGTTTATTGTTATTGGTGTGTGACACGTGTTTGTTTTTTTAATGAAAGTGATTTTGATTTATATGAATCGTTGTACCCCTATTTTATTTTCTACTAGCCTGCGAGTTCGTCCGCGTGAAATGTCTTGTTCCCCCGAACAACCCCGTCGCATCGCATCTCCTGCCCGCTATTACTTCGTTTTTGAGTTACACTATTTCTGGCTTTTTTCTTTTTGATCGATCGATCTCCTTAGGGACCTAACGTAATGTTAAATAGACTTCCTCAAGAATTGGGCTATCAAATACAAAAATATGTTTTCAAATTCAACTGTTAGTTCCAGAGCGCGTGCAAACAAAAAAACAAAAATTACAAATGAACTCTTCAGCTTTGTTATTATAGACAGCTGTTTATTATAACTTGTCCGCTTTTCGATCAGTATTTTTAGTCATGTCGATGTCATCCGTGTCAAAGATCATTGCCACTTTGTTGCCAACAGATATCACAAAATGAGCCTTGGAGTTATTGGAGGTCGCATGCACTGCATATGTAAGCTTGTGTGAATAATCTTATTTACACATGTCTGGCACTATTTAAAATAAGCATAGTTACGGGTTGTTTATGTTCTGTACATTGTCACTTGTGTGTTAAACATGGACCACGAATAACTGACTATATAACTGATAGTAACTATCACACCACTGCTGCTCTTATTATTGCTACTGTTTTACAATAGTAGTTACTTGTTTAAAACCATAGGTATCTGCCAGTTAATAATACTTCTCATAACGCGGTAATTAAGGTAATTTCCCCTTTAACCACGGAGGGACCATTTTGAAAACATTAACAATAATAGTTATTATCACCCTGATAATACAAATGATGATGAAATTACTCTAATTCATTTATAGAGTATTAAATTAGTATATAAGTCTTTTATTTATTTATTTATTTATTTTATAATTTATGTACACACAGTAAAACACATAGGGACATGACATGATTATAAATTGAGTACAAAGGTACTGCTTATTTCTTAAGAAATTTCTTCCAGCAGACCTGCGAAAGGAGAAGTAAAAAAGAAATGTAGACAATAGTGTGTGAGAACAAGAAGAGAAAAATATGAATGTGTGAAGTCTAAAACTAGAATATTAAATAAACCTACACATATAATGCAAAAAATAAAATAATAATTAACATAAATATACTTAAATAAATACATAATGCTAAAATATATAAATATATATGTATATAAATACTCACAGTATAGAGGAAAGGTAATGCTCTTTCAATCTAGATTTGAATAGAGAAATAGTTTTTAAATCACGAATGTTAGGCGGAAGAGAGTTCCACAATCTTACAGCATGGACAGAGAAGGAATAAGAATAGTAGCTTGTTTTATGAGGATGAGATTTAAGGAGGGATCTTAGGTGTGATCTACATGGTGCGTCGCTAGGGCGAGCGTAAGAAAAACGCTCACGCAAGTAGGAAGGATAAGACGGGTTGTGTAAGATGTTAAAGAGGAGACATAAAATCCGAGTATTCCTGCGAAGGCAGATTGGCAGCCACTTGAGTTCCTTGCGGAGGTGAGAGACATGGTCATACTTACGAAGACCGAAAACAAAGCGAATGCACAGGTTTTGCAAGCGCTCAAGCTTGTTTAGTAGCTCCTCAGTAGCATCCAGGTAGCAGGCGTCGGCATAATCTATAATCGGCTGAATAAGTGTTTGTGCCAATGAAATTTTAATCTTCAAGGGCAGAAGACTTTGAAGGCATTTCAGCGAATGAAAGGAGAAATGTACCTTTCGGCTGACCTCATTGACCTGAGCACGCCACGAAAGGTTGGAGTCAATAACTACACCCAGATTTTTAGCGGTTTCAGTATAGTCAATGCGAACACTATCGAGATATAAAGGCATCAGAGATGTAACATCAGCCGCATTGCGAACGAATCTGCTGCCTATGATCATGGCCTGGGATTTAGTTGGGTTAATTTGCAAACCAAATGACTTAGCCCAATCGCTGATGCGAGCCAGGTCATGATTCATTGCAGCAATTGCAGAACTCGCGTTAGCTACAGTAAAATGTCGATAAAGCTGCAAGTCATCTGCGTAGAGATGAAAACTAGAGGAGATTACTCTGGTAACAAAGTTTATGAAAATTGAAAAAAGGAGAGGAGAGAGAACGCTACCCTGAGGAACACCCTCAGTAAGGCTACACCAATCAGAGAAAGACTCCTCCAGGCGAACACACTGAGAGCGTCCCCGAAGATAAGAACTGAACCAAGCTAAAGTGGAAGAAGAGAAATTGATAGATTTGAGGAAACCTAGTAAAATGTCGAAATCTACTGAGTTGAAAGCGCTACTAAAGTCAAGCAGTACAAGAACAGTAAGGGACTTATTCACCATAGCCCAACGGATGTCGTCAGTCACCTTCAAAAGTGCGGTTACAGTACTGTGACCCGAGCGAAAACCGGATTGAAAAGGGGATATTATCGAGTTTGACGCCAAGAAAAATGATAATTGCCTATGGACTATGTGTTCAAAAACTTTAGAGAGAAACGGGAGAATAGAAATAGGTCTAAAGTGGGATAACAAAGTAGGATTGTTAGTTTTAGGTAACGGTATTATGTGAGCCTGTTTCCAAACTGACGGAAAGGAGCAAGAGGAAAATGAGTAATTGAAGATGTGAGTGAGAACAGGAAGTAATGAGGAAAGGATAGGAGTTATCATTCTTGAACACAACTTATCATTACCGACTGCAGAAGAAGTAATCGCAAGTATAGACTTCTTAACGTCATCCTCAGTAACATCGTTAAGCTCAAAGTGAGAATATTGTGGTAACGGCATACTAGCAAGACTCTCTAGTGTCGCAGCCTTGACAGACGGATCAAGAGAAAAGGGAAGGAGAGAGAAATGCTTGTTGAGATCATTGAGGTTCACATCCTTACACTGGTTGGCAGGTGACTTGCCTATGCCTACAGATTTGAGAAATTTCCATACATCGGAAGAACTGCGGTTATTGAGTTGGTCGTGGAAATAGCGTCTTTTAGCATCCCGTCTTTTATCATTTCTATATTGACAAAAATAAAACCATCATGGTGGATTTAAACATAATTGGTGGAATGTGGGTGTATTACAGGTACACATCTGCCGAACCCATCAGAGTATACAGGCGTGTGT
This sequence comes from Luperina nickerlii, assembly GCA_963855955.1. Taxonomy (NCBI): domain Eukaryota; kingdom Metazoa; phylum Arthropoda; class Insecta; order Lepidoptera; family Noctuidae; genus Luperina; species Luperina nickerlii. The sequence continues at coordinate 20,366,954 of OY979676.1, read as the reverse complement.
TATGTATTTACAATACAAACACATGAATTTCGACAAAATCTTAATCGCCGTCCGCCATGTTCGTTTACTTTTACCATCTTTGTAAATATGTCGGCACCCCTGTATCTATCAGATAATTAATTTATATGTCATGGTTTCATTTTTAATTCTTTTACCTATTGTGGTATAGTAATTTTATTTTAGGTGCGTCGTCTTCACATATTATTATATAATGAATGTATGCAAAATATTGCAAAACATTTTATAAGAGTAACGGTGGAGTTTCTTGCCCATTCTTCTCCATACGAAAACTACCTTTTGGAAGGGGCGACTAGAATGAGTTCTATTTTATTGTAATTTTTGACGTTCAAAAGTGCCTTTTATGTGCGTATTTGAAATAAACGCTTTGACTTTACAAAATGGTACAAGTAAAGATGAATATACTTTACAAGATATGTTAGAACAAGAATACCTAATGTTACATTATAATTATTGTCCAGTACGCGTTGGATTATGCCCTGACACTTGCCTCTTGCCCCTTGAGCCTGCCCATATAGGTCGGACGTGTTAATCATTCCTGTCCTAGATACATAGGTATAGCTAATATGCATACCAATGGCATGGATTACTTTACTGTAATAAGTAAAAAAAAGTATCACATAACTTAAGACTTTGTTTTTATAATAATGTATCGTTTAAATAGTTCTATGTTATGTGATATGGTGATGGACGGATGGATGGAAATTTGTTACTCTTTCACGCAAAAACTACTGAGCGGATTTTGATGAAACTTTACAGTAATATAGCTTATACATCAGAATAATACAGGATACTTTTTATCTCGATATTCCCTCGGGATTGACACTTATGCGGATAAAACCGCGGGGCGTTGTTAGTTATTATAAGTCTTAATTGGTCAGATTTCTTTATATATTGGCCTGTAATGTTCCCACTGCTGGGACAAAGGCCTCTGCTCTGTGAGAGGGAGTGCGGGTTGGTGGATGTCACATGTCTTCGAATTTATTGGTTCTAGGACATGCCGGTTTCCTCACGATGTTTTCCTTCACCGTTTTGAGAGCAGTGGTGATGAAATGAAATACACAAAGTAAAGTACCTGCCGGGGTTAGAACTCACGACCCTCAAGTCACCATTGCTTACTCTCATGACTATGATTAAGTAAAAATAATGTATAGAGAAAATGAAAATTATTTAAAAGCCATTTGATACAGTAGCCAAGCTGACTGACTGAAGTGGTTAGTTTCAGATATTATTCCCTCTATTGTAAAACTAAAACACCCTAAATTACGTAACACACTATTAATCTCAATCTGAAACATTTTGAAGAATATTGCAAATCCATTGCTTTGTATGTTCGAAAAATTTGTCTGTTCAACAACGTAAAAAACGCAATGTATGTTGTTGAACTGTCAAACTGAAACCCATTCCTGCTGGTGTGTTTCGCAATTACCTCGCAGGTGTACTGCGTACTTGCAACTGGCGTGTGTGTATGACCAGATGTATGAACGTAAACGAATCATAAGGACTGTAAGGATTGTAGCAGATAGCGTTCTATAGTTTCTGCCTACCCTCATGGGTAAAAGGCGTGAGTTTATCTATGTATCTGTAAAACATTCAAATCCATACTACCCACAAAATAAATCTCACAAAAAAGGTTCTAAAATAGGTGTAATAATAAATGACGATAATCATAACGATAATTCCATCCATGATAGGCAGCATAAAGTACCCCAAAGTAATACTCGTGCGCCGCCCGCTCACGTACGGCCAGCCAATCACGTAACGCCAACAAAACACGGTTATCTAATATGCATTTTATTGTCGACTGTACAAGGCGCGCGACGAAAACTGAAGCGCTATGAAATTTTCTTTGGTAGTGTTAGCAGAATAATTTGTTTAGGAGGTTTATTATTTATTGGAATGAAGTTCTTTATCTCACGATAAATGCTCTGCTCACTTGAAGAATGAGAGCTGGACCGAAAAAAGTGTATTGTCTTTGAGCGTGTCTACGTATACGGCACATTACTCCAGCAATCCTTACTCATATAATAAATGCGAAAGTGTGTTATACCGATATTCCCACGGAATCGATACTTATGCGGGTGAAACCACGGGGCACTGCTATTAATATATATTTTTTCATATAAATAATTATAATTTTATTTATTTTGTCTTACACGTTGTTAATTAATTATTTATTTATTTCATTATGACTGTTATTTAATACATACATTATACAGCGAAAGGAACCGTTCTAACCGTTCTAAACATGTGTGTGTCAGTATGTGTGTGTTGCATACATACATGCTAACACACACATGTTTATTTCTGTAGTTTTATTGTCGGGTTTGTATTTGTTGTTCTTGGAAATTTTTTTCGACCGATTAATCTTATTTTATAATGTTTCCGTTTCCATGTTAATTAATGTAATTCGTGTTGTACCGTTTTAATTAATTATAAAAGACTAATTTAACAAAAATGATTATTTCGTGGACGTTTGTGTTTTTCGTTTCAAACAAGTTCAGTGATTTGATTAAAGTAAACAATTTGAATTCATTATATTAAATCTATTTCATGAGTTTTCTTTCCGCACTTAGTCCTTCAAATGGACCATTGTATGTTATATCATTCCTGGCATGACTTTAGGCTTTACTGTAACAAACATTGCCAACCCTAAAAAAACGCCTGAAACGTTAATAACGCCATCCCAAAATACCAGCTTTGTATGCAAACGGTACACAACAAGTGGCGTAGCGGGCGTAGACCACAAGTCGCGTAGCCGCGTAGAGGCCTACGAGGCTACGAGGCTACGGCGTGCAACTTTGATGAGAGTCGTAGGGGCCACATGCCACCCAGTCTGGCTTATTTGTTCTTTCAACTTAGCCGCTTTGTACTTAGCGCAGTTTCGCTCTTGTGTCAAGAATATTGTGACAAAGACGGTCAGATGTGATATGAAAGACAAGAGTTCGTTATGAAGGTCTGTTTTCGGCTGTGCCGAGGAAGCTTTGTGTCTAGATAGGAAGGTTTTATGAAAGAAAGTTTAGACTGAAATTGGGCCATGTTCAGTTTTAGGTCGTAATTAAGGTTAGTTATTTATTATGTGTACGTTTGATAATTACTTTAACATAGCATAAACAATAAGTTGGTATATACGGTGTTTTATTTACTGTGAAATATAAATACATAATTTATAAAATAACAGTCAACCTAAGTTATGAAAAGAATATTAAAATTGAGAACATTCTTTACCAAAAAGTCCATAACTCCGAATTTCATACGATCTTCTCAGCTTAAAAAACATAGTATTTTCTTTGATTAATAAATCTTTTGACGTCTTCGGCGAAAAACTTATTTGTTTACAAAGGACTTCTAAGAAATGCGAGACTTTCAAGAAAACCACGCATAAATTAGAACTCTAAGGACGATCTGGGGGCAAAAGGCCACTTTGGCAGAATTATAAAAGGATAACATTATGAATCATAATGGACAGTTAACTGTTAAGTTGATCGTATCAAATCCCATTGGTGAAGGATTTTTCAGTAATTTTTGTCTGTGCTAAAATACCAATCAACCCAATCCAAATCCAATCCCAATCTCTTTGATTATATTATACCTACGTAGTGTAGCGAAATATAGAAAAACACGGACTGTCTTCGCTATATTATGGTTCATAATGTTATCCTTTTATAATCCTGCCAAAGTGGCTTTTTTAGGCCCCCAGGTAATTCAAAACGTTATAACATCATGGAATATTATAACTTTAAATATTTATGTTTTAAATGCGAAAGTTTGTATGTCACATTTTCACGCCTAAACCACGGAACGGATTCCGATAAAATTTCGCAAGGAGATAGATGGCATCCTGAGGACGGACATAGGGTACTTTATGTCTCATAAATAAACCTAAAAGGGCCCATGAATTTATATGAGAAATCCATCATTTCTTAACTTAGGCATATGAAAATCCTTTATGCTTTTGGTAAAAGAATAAAGAATGACGTGTTTCAGCGTTTTTGTAGAATCACCCTCCGTAAATACGTGGGGATAATTTCTAACACGCGGGCGAAGCCGCGGGTGAAAGCTAGTATACTAATAATATAAAGAGGTAAAGATTGTGAGGTTGTAGGGGTAATCTCTGGAACTGCCAGTCGGATTTGAAAAATTCTTTTTACATTTGATAGCCCTATTTTTGAGGAATGCTATAGGCTATTTAACATCACGCCATGTCTCTGGTCCGACGACCTTGTGAAGGCCGCAGGAACCCGTTGGTTGCGAGAAGCACAGAACCGGTCGAAGTGGAGGTGCTTGGGGGAGGCATATGTCCAGCAGTGGAAGTCTTTCCAGCCGAAAGATGTGATGATGATGATGACGAAATGACGATGATTATGATATGCCTCTTAGTAGCCGAGCGAAAAGAATAAAGTCAGAAAGAACGCTAGGCGAATGCGAAGTGATAGCGCGGGCAGGTGATGCGATGCGACGTGTCGGGGGAACAAGAAATTTCACACGGACAAAGTCGCGGGCAGGAGTTAGTCACACCAATATTACGAGTATAAAGGCGAAAGTTTGTGTGTGTGTGTTTATATATTTGTTACTTCTTCACTCTCAAACGGCTCGATCAATTTTGATGAAATTTGGTATGGAGGTAGCTGATACCCTGGATTAACATATAGGCTACTTTTTATTCCGATATCCCCACGGGATCGAAACTTATGCGGGTGAAACCGCGTGGCGCAGCTAGTATAGAATATTTTAATCACTTTGCTAATTACTACTTTTTTTCATCATTAAACGTATTCTGTACCCGGGGCGTGTAAGACCCGCTTGGACAACAAAGCACTACCCTCAATTCCAAAAGTAACTGATGAAAGTGTTAACATAACCTTTTTATGTTAAAACCTTACACAATCACTGAAGGGAATTAGTTACACATTCATCTGTATTTAGAAGGTTTTAACTGTATATTTCCCCACTTTTTCCAACAATTATTGAAATAAAAATTTAATTAGGCGCGTTGGGCATTTTTGAGATGGGAAAAAACCATTGAACCCGCGTCACTGCTACCGTAAGTGACACCACGCGTGTTTTGTTTAAAAGATGATTAAAAAAATACCCGCTTCGGATGTGTTCGGCTGTCCTCGGGATGTACTCGATTTTAATGTATATCCGACATGTCAGTGAGTGATGGCAAAGTATTCTGTTTGAGTTTTGTTTTTACTTCTGTTCGGCACTCCCGGAGTGCCACTGTGTTTTTTGTTTAAATAGATTAAATATGAAAAATCAAAAAATATAAATTAAAATTAACCCTCTGTCAAATAAAAACATCTAATTGAAGATTTAAAAAACTGGCACTCCGGTAGTGCCGACAGAAGTGAAAACTTGAACAATTACGAGTGTATTTTGTGAATCGTCTTATAAACAAAACACGCGTGTTAAGGTGTGTTCCTTATTTTATAGGGTTTTTTGCAAATCAGGTATGATGACCAAAGTGACTGGTTTATTCTTCTCGTGAAAGGAATTTATTCAGATTTACAAATAAGCACACAGGATAGACTTCAGTTCGTGGTGTTGGTCGCGGCAGTGGTAAGAGAAGCAAGCCCATGGAGCTCGTCGTCAGTTATATATCCGTGGTTCAGCGCCATCTCGTCGTTGTTGGATGAACTACGTAGTTAGTACGCGAGGCCCTCGTAGTTCTTCCCGATGTGCATAGATGGCGCTGTCCTCAACAACGCGCGTCTTTCGTTTTACGTCTTACGAATCTTACGATCAGGGTCACGTGACCTGACGCGAATTTAGAAGTTTTTACCCATTCCAAAAAAGTACACAGCGCCGCTAAAGAAGTTTTCACTTCAAAAAAATGTTTCTCTTTTGTAAGTACTGATTAAACTTTCATTATAGTAAAATGCTGTTATAATGTATGTATGTTTGTTTGTCCACGCATTTCTCCGCAACTATTATCGGATCGTGACAATTTTTTTATTGGCTAACATTCACTTACTTTCATACGCATTTAGTAAGAAGCTCTTCTTTTGACATTAATACATACATTTTATTTATTTGTACAGATTTGAACAAAGGCGTAGGAAGTAGTTTAAGTTGGTAAACCATTAAGTTCCTTCGTTTTAGATTATGGTCTTTCTGCCTATTTAAATATATTATTTCAGTTACGGATTTGTGGTCCGGATAGGATTCTGACTTGACGAGAGTATTAAAGACTCTTTCATCTGTACTAGTTACTGAAAGTCTTTGAAGACAATTTTCCTATTCTTTGAAGTTAAGCCTGTAAGACGGACGCGTCAAAATAAGATCGTGGCATGTTGTTTGTCATGTAATTTGTCTTCAAGTTTATGGGCATTATTTAAGGGGGCTACATGACCTAAAGCGCGGTCACTGTCCGACTGCATAGAAAAGAAAGAGAAGCGCGATGGCACAACGCTGGTAATTTATAGCAAAATATGAAGCAATTATTTATTTACAAAAATATATTGTTTGGACTAAAAATTAAAACACTAGTGCTTTAGAATGTTACCTGTAGAATAATCTGACAAAAAATCAGAATGATTGTAACTATGTTTTATTAGATGGTTTTTATTGTGAAAAGAAAGTTTTTAGAGGCATCTTCATGATTTTTTTCTATCGTATCAAATTAGTTGTATTATGTTTTCAACACACTACCTAACTAGCATATATCCTGAAGAATATCATATATTTATTTTTGTTTACTGTAGTCGATCATAATATACTTTTATTACTTCTAAAACTTGCGTATTTTGCGTTTAGTTCCTGTAGTCCCCTTGATGCGGAATTTAGTTATTTGTACAACTTTTGAAATATGTAAAAATATTTCTTAGACACTTTTAGAGTGTTAAACGAGAACAGTTCTGATTTTTTGTTATTCGTCTCTTATTAGTACTATTTGGTACAAATAGCGGCTCTATGTTCCATAATATTGAATCAATGTGTAGCTATAAGGAAGTACCTAATGTGTAATATGTTTTGTGGCTACACATTGATACCATATTACGTAACAATGATTGTGGACATACAAAAGAATCTTATCTATATTTACATTTTTAGAAGCTGAGGACAGCATTTATCCTGACATATTTTGAGGACGAGGTCCAATAGAGAGGACATTATTCCCATCCGTAGGTCATTCAAAGTCAGAAGCTCAAAAGTCTGACAACCAGTCATACCAAGGGGTGAGACTGTTACAATCGTGTTACCCAGTAACTGGGTTGTAGTACAGACAGGCAGTCGCTCCATGTAAAATACTGGTACTCAGCTGCATCCGGTTAGACTGGAAGTCGACCCCAATATAGCTGGGATAAGGCTGGGCAGATGATGAGGTCATTCAGTCTTCGAGCAAGATTATAAAACATCTATAAATAAACCAAAGTGTTAGTCCCACTTTCACGGTTGAGCTTCATAATCGATTTCATACAGTGTCTGTCATAGGATACGTTTTTGAGCCTGTACCAGTGAAGTAGTTGTAAGTACAATTAGGAAAACTTTTAAGGTTACAGACCTATAAATAAGGCTGCCTCAAAGTGCTAGAACGCATGTACAGACGCCAGCACATCAAGCTACTACAATCTGTCAAATTTCTTTAATGGATTTTCAACTTTATCGCTAGAGCATAAGGTTCAAAGTTGATTAGAAAAATTTGAGAGTTTCGGGTAGCTTGATGGGCTGGCGTCTGTACCTAACTATGTTGGGAAGGTCGTATACTTTATTTTATTAGTTATCCCATAAATATAACAAGTCTAACCGAACCTTACATTGTAAGAAATTATTATTGCGTGATGTAAGTAGGGGTTAAAAAAGTTCTCAGACTACACGTGGTTTTGACGACTGTGTGCTTTGATTTACTTACAATGTATTTTATTATTCTTGTGGACGATCATTTTGTTATCACATCAATTCCAAGAATGAAGCTTTTGTATGAGAACACAACATTTGTGGTGGTTTGAAGTGAATGACGACGCATTATCAACTGCTTTCACTTAATTTTGGAAATATTGTTTTACGTGACATGATATATTGAGCAACGTAAGTAAAGTGATAGAGATTAAGTGAGTGTGAGCTTTATAAAATTTATATTTCAATACTTTACTTTGAGTCGATGTTCATTATTTTGTTTCGGTACCTTTAACACCCAGAACAACTGATGGAGTCATCTGGCCCTATTTTAACCCGAATGCAAAGAAGGTTTACGTTTCTTTTTCCTCCTGAAAACTTACAGCTATGAAACGAATAGTAAAAATATTGACAATGTTAAAGTAAAACATGAGACAGTAGACGGTTTGCAGTGAATTTTGAATAACTAGACAGGTTCAGTGAGGTCACTGAAACCTTTCTGGTTTGGTAGGTTGTATAAAACAACTAAAATATATTTATTGTTGATGTGTAAAACTGTTTTTTTAACCAATTTATATCATTATAAAATTATTTAATCAGAAATAAATGTCATTTATGTTATTGAACACTGTTAATAACGTGATCTTTTCTCTCTTTTCAGCTTTCTACCTTAGTGCACGCGTTGTGTCTGTGCGCGAGATTCAGCGACATGCGCGTGGGCAGCGGGTAGGCAGCGTGGCGGGGTACGGGCGGTACGCGGGCGGCACGGGGGCGTACCATGCGCGGGCGCCCGCCGTGCCGCTCAATGCCAGTGAGTATACCTCTTTGTTTATGTAGACTTATAAGGGTTTTCGTGTAAAAAGTTATTCAGCTACAAGTATAAAAACAGCGACACTTAAAAATTAAAAAGCAGCTGAAGATCTTCAAACCGGTTGAACAGATTTTTAACAAATTACTGTAGCTACATGCCGTGTGAGATGCTCATCAAGTGGCAAACATCCATACAAAAATCCCATATTTAACCCCATTAGGAGGTGATTTAATAAAAAAATATTCATTTGTGCTCACCTTCGAAATCTTGTGCATAATTTCATGCTTCTAAAACCCAGTGGCTAAAGCTGTGCTTTGTCTTTCAGTGAATGAATAAATTAATAAAAACTAACAAAAAACAGTGGCACTCCAGGAGTGCCGACAGAAGTGAAAACTTGAGCAATTACGTGTGTATTTTTTGAATCGTCTTATAAACAAAACACACGTGGTGTCGGTTAAGGTAGCAGTGTCGCGAGTTCAGTGGTTTTTTTCCCATCTCAAAAAATGCCCAACGCGCATCAAGAAGTTTTCACTAAAAAAAAATGGTTAATTCAAGTAATAAGACTCATAGACAAACATAAATAAAAAGATACGGGAGACGAGACGGGATGACAAGCAAAATAGACAAAAACGAACACACACAAGGTAACAATAGGTCTGCAGCAGAATTGCTTATAAAAAAAATTGCATAAAAATATTAATGAATTTAATATTTTTGAATATTAATGAATTTAATATTTTTATTAAGTAGATAGGCTGCCAAGTTACGTCTACACAATTTAACGTTTAAAATCAAACTGTAAATGTGAACATTAACGTGTGTGGTAGAAAACTGTACAATGTTAAACAATTCCGCTATAAAGGTTTTCTGTCTTCCACATTCAGCTTAGTCCATCCTGAAATTTTCCATCTCCGAAGTGGCGTATACAAAAAAAAATCCCATCTCGCAAAATAATATAGGTACATAAAAACAGCTGATTGCACTCACAACCAACCTATTTCAACGACTGCTGAAAACACGGAAGCATAACCGGCACACTATATTTTACTTCCATTCATATCAATATGGAAATTTTATTTCACGAATTCAAAAGTCAGAACTTGCAACAAATAGAATGTGAATCAAAAAACGTGATGTAAAGCTGTGTTCATAGAATGGCTGGAATTGTACGAACTTTGTTAAAACTCGTGAGCGTTACATGCGAGTATGTGATGCTCTTCCGAACCCGGATTAAAAAATACTGCACGGGGAGTGGCAATCTTCTACCTGACCCTTATTCCTATATATTTAGGGTCGGTGCAGGATATCTCTTTCTTCAATACATCTCATAAAGCCGGTATCTTCGTTGTCACGCCCTTTCTAGCCATGAAATGACTTTTGCGCCAACCATGCATCGTTTCTGTGGTCTTTCCCTTATCTTAAAACCATCCAGTGCAAGCAAAGACAACTTTTCGGGAGGAACTCACAGAAACGCCTGCATTATTCCACACATTTTGCTAAAAATCTTTCAATATAGCAGAACAAAACGATTTTTATACCATTAGGCTCAAGTGCACGCTGAACACAACTTCAATTTCCCATCGGCTCGCTACCCGCTCCGCTATTCCCCAACCCCACCCTCGCAGTTAGCATACATCACGACATTTGTGGCATACGCTGTCACGGCACGACAGGTACAATACGGATCGTGACCGGCGACCCGGTGGCCGAAGCATGACGAACCTTCACCGGCTAATAATTACGGCTAAAATGATTGGGTGTTGGTAATTGGGGTGATTATAAACTGAGTTGTGTGACAACTGGAAAGTTACTTGATGTAGTTGTTTGTTTGACCGGGTTATTTGTACAGTACGTGGTGGATGTTATACAAGCAGTAGGTACTTTATCGAGTTTTTGTGAAAGGTCGATTTTGTAGAGCGTTGTTTCTGTCAATTTATACTTTGTAAAACTCGATGTCGATTGGGTTTTGCTAGTCATCAGAGCTCACGATAGGAAGGAAAATTAGTCTGGGTCGATGTCGGATACGGCGAAGAGGACATTTTATACATACTAACTGCGCCCCGCAGTTTTACCCGTATAAATTTCGATCCCGTGGGAATATCGGGGAATATCGGGATAAAAAGTATTTTATGTGTTAATCCAGGGTGTCAGCTACCTCCATACCAAATTTAATCAAAATTGGTCCAGCCGTTTGTGCGTAAAAAAGTGACAAACATACAAACACACTCACAAACTTTCGACTTTATAATATTAGTGTGATAAAAATCGATATAACGCTCAGGTGCTATCATTTAACCTAAGTATAATAAATAGGTACTATGAATTTTTTTCACACAAAGCATAAGTGATCATATGTGTGATTTTACCTAATATAAATGAATTTGGTTTTATTTTGTTTAATACTAACATTAGTTTTAAGTACCATTGTTACTAACAAAATATGGACCTGGTCTGAATTAAATGTTTTTTATTTTATTTATGTTTTATTTTATAAGCCTCTTATCATACACAGAAGGCACAAGCATCAATTACACTCTTGCTCAATGCATGTTTGCGATTTCAAACTTGAAGATTGAAGAAACCAAAACTAGTAAAAAGAGTTACCTTTTTACTAGTTTTGGTTTGTTATCATTAGTTTTTGGTCTCGATTACACTGTTGCCCACAATTAAGACCCGTATTAGTTTGAAAAAAAAAAAAACAAAACTGGGCCTAAAATGTGTCTCATGTTAGAAACACAAGTTCTTCTAGCATCATGCTGAGATAGGAGCCTTTTGTCCTCGTATAGGACTTTCTGTTTCATTTTCCTTTTGTTACTTTTTTTTTAATATAACTTGGATTTTTATTTTGCTGTGTTTAGTTTAGTTTGTGATCTTCCTGTACGAGTCACAATAAATACTTTTTCTTTCTTCCTTTCCAGCAAAAACTTCAACAAACACAAGCAAATATCAAAATTCTAATTACGAAATCGCAACACAAAACCTCCCACCTAATTACCATGTATCAATTGCAATTGTGGAACGTATCGTATCGTACATTTCACAATGCATTGCGTATTGAGTACGCGAGAAGGTCGCTCATTGTCGTATTGTGCCGGGAATGTATGGTATTGTGCGGGGCTTTTGCGGCATTTCAAATTATCGGCGTGATGTATGGCGCGTTCTATTCATCCTGTTATTATGAATGTTTGTTTGTTTTGTTAGGATTACTTTATGTGGTTGTCGGAGTCACAGTTTGCCATTCGGTTCTTATTAATAAACTGCATTCAACATGAGTCTTGGAAATCAAGCACCAAGAACTGCTTTCGAAATGTTCGTAAGTATATCAACCAGCCGTAAATATGGAACACTAGCTTTTGCCCGCGGGTTCGCCCGCGTGGCGGTCGGAAATTATCCCACAGGAACATACTACCGGGATAAAAAGATCCTGCCAATGAGTCAGGTCATATTCTACCCAACCTGTGTGCCAAATTTCATTAAAATCTGCTCAGCTGTTCAGGCGTTAAAAGATACAGTATTTTTATCTCAGAAAGCGACTCGCGCTTTACCTGTGGAAACTAGTATTATACAAACACGCTGTGAATGTGTGTGTAAGTGCAGAAGTGTCGTGTAAAGTCGGAAGTGTGTGTTTGTCTGTGTGTGTGTGCGTAACGTGCTGACGCTACACATCTTAACGCATACATTCACAGCGTGTTTGTACACTTGTTTCCACAGGTAAAGCACGCGTGACTTCTTGAGATAAAATACTATAACAGACAGAGTAACTTTCGCATTTATAATGTTAGAATGTATAGAGTTTTAGGAAACGTTCGGATTTCTAGAGCGTAGTCGCTGTCACTTATACGTGTATGTAGTCTTTTTCTGTATTTCACTTAGTAAAGTGAAACCAAGAAAATTCGTTTATTTGCTGTAGATCGATCGGGTTAAGCTACGCTTGACGCGGTTGCTCTGTGGATGGGTGACCAACTTTACATACCGAGACCCCGCCGTGCCTCGGAAAGCACGTTAAGCTGTTGGTCCCGGCTGTCATTCGTGGATCTTTGACAGTCGTTACGGGTGGTCAGAAACCCGGAAGTCTGATAACCAGTCTTACCAAGGGGTATCGTATTACCTAACAACTGGGTTGTGAAGGTCAGAGAGGCAGTCGCTCCATGTAAAATACTAAACAAGTTGGGGGGAAAACATGCGTCACATCCACGCAAAATGATATCAAAAATCTTTAAAATTACAAACATTATCGCCAGAATCATCTCCATCATTCCCCATATTCCCCACTTTCTCCACTGCCGCTAAGGTAACCGTTTAGCCAGTAACATTTTAGCATAAATTTGCATCGAACCTGTACCGTCCAGTAAATATTTTGTGATTAAACTGGACAAGTCAGCGAGGAATTAATATGCAGCACCTGGTTTAGTTACTGGAGAGCGTCAGACTAACCTGTGGACGTATTTTGTACGTTAACTTGTGTTAGATGGCTAAATTATTGTTTAGAGTAGGTATGTGAATTTATGTGGGATGTTTTTCCTTGTTTGTCTGCTTCGATGGTCCGGTGGTTCGGAGTGTTCAATGGTCAGGTCCGGCAATGTTTTCTTGAGTTGGCGCCGCAGTGTTCCACGCGCGCCACTCGAGAGTGGGTGCGGCCATTATGGGAATGGCCGCACGGGGAGTTGGGACCCGCTGAGGAACAGCGGGTCGAGGCCTGACGGAGGAGCGGTGAATGCTTACACGAATGCCGCCGAACCCTGCACCCCCGGCCACAGGCAGAGGTGGAACACCGTGGTGGTTTTAGCTGGAAAGAGTCCGGCATGCCCCTCTGTCATCCCCACGATGGAGGAAGTCCATGAGAAACAAAAAAAAAAAAGAAAAAAAAAAGTTCAGGCAAAGTGTTGTGGGGCTTATCTAGTATGAAAGTCTCAGTAGCTGGAATCTAAATTCGTGCCTTAATTACTGAGTGGACGTAAGACATTCAAGATCCACGTAAAACCAATAGTAAGTCATTGCAAGGTAACTCTTATCTCGGCAAGGTAAGGTAAACATTACAATGATTTAATAAACTCTCGGAAATCATTCTTATTTATACTTTATGTGTAACAATGATAAAAGAGCTACATTGCAATGACTTATTAAGTTTGACGTCATGATCATGAATACTTTAAACATCACTCGCAAAATGTCGGCGTTCGGTGCAACACCCTTGGGAAATAAATAGGTTCAATATTATTTTCTTTCGAAGGTCTTCGGATATCGATATCAATCTTGTTGATAAAAGTTCGATGTGTCTTATTACCGGGCAAACGCTTCCCGTTTTATCCGTCTAATGTTACTAAGGATCCGTATTTTTAATGATGAACCTTTAATCATTTTGGAGACTTGAAAGGGGTATTTCCCTCATTCGTCTGCTATTATTACACTTAGGTAATGCCAAAGTACAGCTTCCTTTATTTTTTTATCTCTTTTCTTTTCCTCATATAACTAATTTGCATGCCCTTATTAGGCAAAATGTGGACTGTGCATAAACCACCAAGTTTTTCATCTGGCAAAACCTGTAGTTTTAGCAAATAGAGCAAATAGTATAGAACTTTTTATTATGTACACCATATAAATTACAGATATAGGTGTACAATGACCTTCAAAAGCTGGTTGAATTTTTCCACTTCAGCTGTGACGCACCACACTATGATTTGAAATTCTAGTGATCTAAATGTGTGAACTGCTATAACATTTTTACCTTTGACTTATCATAAAAAATAATCAAATAATCCCTTGGGAGTACCAGATTATTTTTTTACTTTATTCCATTATGTGGCATCACAGCTAAACGTGAAAAATTAAAACTACCTTTAAAATTCTAGATAAATATTAAAATTAAAATCATTTTACATAAAATACATTAAGAAAACATGTCGTATAAACTAATAAATAATCAATAATGTTCAATAATAATTAATTAAAAAAAAAGAAAATTATAACTACAAAGGTGGTAAAAAAATGCAAGTATTCCATTCAACATCATCAGTGCCGTTTGGAGCAATCATACGTTAAACTGTCCAAAAAAGTAGATTATTCATGAGTTTTATGTATTTACCCAAAAGGCGCTAACTCATAGTGGTCGGTCGTTGTCGAATTTTTGACGAACGAAACGCAACCGTTCTCCCGACGACGAAAACGGTTGCAGAAAACGGTCGTCGTTGCAACTGGTTTGAGTCTTCAAACCAGTTGCAACGGCGCACAGTGGTCCGGGTTTTCAAAAAGGCGGACATAGGATCGAAAATGCATATTTAACGTAACAAAAAATAGTTTCGTATAGGAAATTTAACGCTGATTAATACTTATTACTACAACTTTTCAAAAAAACAGCTCCTTCACGTCAAAAAAAAATATTGAAAATAAAAATGTATGGGAGAAAATCTATTTTATTTTTTTTCTCCGTTCAGTATCAAAGTGTAGCAAGCAAACCTTATATTCTGGTAAGTACCTATTGTTCTTAATACGACAACATATAAATTGCTTGCGTATCCCTGCGGCCTTGACGCCTACGATGCTTCAAAGTTTAAAATTTTAATGTTGAATTATCTTAATATTATTAACGAGTTTTTCAATTGAAATTAATCCAAAATATCATTTTTAATAAAAACAAGCCCCCCGCGCGCCTCATCCGTGTATTAAGCTCGCCCCCTATTACATGGGACTTAAATATAACTGGCGAAATGACAGTGTACTATAGTGTAGTATACACCTTTGCCGAACCCTTCGGGGAATATAAAGCGTGATGTTATGATAAAATAAGCATTTCTGCTTATTTTTTTTTTAATAATCATCTGTTGGTTATTCTTTCATCTGTTGATATTTCCTATTGATAAATCATGGTTGATATTGTTGGTTTTACTACTAACGTGACTCATCTTAAAAGAAACAATTAGAAATAGATGTAGCCCTTAAAAGGGCTTTTTCTGAAGTCCTGAAAAGGACTATTTTAAGTGGTCCTGAAAAGGACTACAACTCAACTACTACTACTACTAACAAACTCAATTCTAACAATAACAAAATCACTAAATCTGTCACGTTTACATTAATGGATCATCTTCAGGCTGCAACTCCTGTAGATCCATATTTTCAGTTTCTTCTGTTACTACCTCAGGCAACAACAAAAGCTCTTTAACATCTGGAAAAAAATCGAATTGCTTTGAGTTGCTGTATTTTGGTCGAATATGGGATAAATATGGGTCTGAACTAATTAAAAAATTATGGAGCAAGTCCTCGTTGGTCTTCATCCTGTTAAATTTTCTTGTGTGATATTCACGAACTCTTCGAAATTCTTTATTTCTTGCTTCTCCCGCTTCTTCGGAAAGAATGCCAATTGGTAGGAGGCCAAAGTGATGACAAATGTCTGCACCGTGTATGAGTAGCTTGTGCACACTTGCGGGCATATAAAACCATGGGTATAGATGAACAAAGATCTCAGCTGTTTCTCTGCAATAAGTCCTGAATTTTTCTATATCTATGGCACATCCCGATGAAATCGTTTGAAGAATAACCGTAAAATGCTTCAGTAGGCCTTTGTCAATATTGGTTATTTCGGCAGATTTCTCATAATCTCTAAAAAACCTTCTGGCTGTGTTTCCGTCGTTTGTGGTTCCAAAGCCTTGCTTCACAAAATCCACAAGTATTCCCATTTGCTGTTTGAATTCTTCTTGTGTAAAATGTTTCTTCGCAGCTTTTAGTTGCTTGTTAGCACCTCGTGCAGTCCACATCTCAAAGTCCATGTTGTAAGATATGTGTAGAATACACTCCATACAACGAATCCACATATGAAGAGTAGAAAGTCCATATTTATAAACATCTTCTCGAACAGGTCTTGAAAATACTTCTGACAGTTTGTTCATCTCAGTCGGCTTAGCAAGGCAAATATTGCAGGCAGATGCAGACGAAGTATCCGTTATAATAGTGGCCACTTTTCCGTCGATCATTGTCATATGAAGCTCGTGACTAATCTCTAGCCCGACCCATTTTGTAGAATTGATGTTCTTTATTTCTTCCTTCAATGCAGCTTCTTCTTGCTTGATGTATTCTGCTGTCTCTTTACAAAACTCGAACTTAATGGGCCTGCAATAATGTGTTGACGAAGGTGTTGGGTTTTCCCATATGGTGCTATTATTAGAAACTAATTTAAGAGGGACAAGACTTGACATGAAAACCGATGAATCACTGAAGTCTACATCTTCACTCCTTTGCTTGTAGGTGCTTTGTGAAGAAGCTCCATCGAAACCCCATTTACTAATTAACTTCAATCCTTCAGTTGACGAATCAATCTGGGTACCGGTAATTTGAAGAATCTTCTGGACTGTCAGATCCAATAGGGCTTGAAGCTTCACTCTGGCTCCTCTCTCGGTAATTTCTAAATCATGTGGATAGCATCTCTTTTTAGCTTCAAGGAGTTTGTGATACGATGGTAACACTGGAACTTCACAATCTAACAGCGCTTTCCTTAAACACAAGTATTTCCATTTTGACAGGTTCAATGATGTATAAAGACCAAGAGCATGATCTTCATCTAAAGATTTTTTCCTATTTTTCTTAAACAATGTGGCTTGAACAATAGTAACACTATCAGGGTTCTTCGTTATATGATCAATAACACAAGCTAAGTCATTCTTCTTGTCTATCCTAAGTCTTTCGACTAATGCAAAAGTAAGTTCTTCCGGCGAATAGTCCAAAAGAGACTCTGAACGTCTTTTCTTCTGTTTGTTGCTGAGGTCAACAAAAGGCTTCCTAATCTGAACTTCGGTAGATGTGCCCACAGTTGCTGTACTTGATGTCGACGGAATCACAGCTGCTGTAGTATCGATGTCAACTGAAGTATTGTCTGACGATATGTTTTCGATAACTTCATCTTGGGCTTGAAAAATCTCGGATAAATTAACAGTAGTGCAAATTGGCCAACTAATATTTGATTCTAACCACGCAGCATGTCTATTCATGAAAGTCTTCTGATTTCTAGAAGCACTTGCCCATCTGCGATTGATATTACTCATGTAGTTCTTCAAAAAGGTCTTGATTATTTCTAAATCTTCCGAACATGTTTCAACTGGGATATGTAGAATAATAGCTTCATAGAGTCGTGCCCAATTTTTCATGTCTCCTTCAACACGGAGGAACATAAAAATGTCCAAGTTTGTAACAAATGCAGCCATAACGAAACTCACTAAACTTTCACACAGCACGGATAATTGATGTTGCTTCCTCAAGGGTTGAGAAACAAGTGCCTTTAATTGTTTCATGCACAGATATTAATAACAAACACACGCTCGCAAGTAGTGACTGACGAAATTAGTACCACATCTTCAACAGCCAATCAGCGTCGTCGAAATCTCCGGTGGTGGGGGTAAATGATTCTTTTACCACAGGAGTCGTTTCAGTCAGTTACAAATAGGCTACGAATCAGCACGTGTCCTTTATTACATAACTAAAGTTGAAGACTTTTATTAGTACTTTTTATTAAAATAAAATAAACAAATACTTGCCAAATGCTTGAATGCGTATGTTTTAATTCTTATATAATTAAAAAATTATATTTTGAATTCAGCTTAATTGAAAACCTCGATAATAATTTTAAAAAATCCCAATTGAAATTTTAAACTTTGAAGCATCGTAGGCGTCAAGGCCGCAGGGATACGCAAGCAATTTATATGTTGTCGTATTAAGAACAATAGGTACTTACCAGAATATAAGGTTTGCTTGCTACACTTTGATACTGAACGGAGAAAAAAAATAAAATAGATTTTCTCCCATACATTTTTATTTTCAATATTTTTTTTTGACGTGAAGGAGCTGTTTTTTTGAAAAGTTGTAGTAATAAGTATTAATCAGCGTTAAATTTCCTATACGAAACTATTTTTTGTTACGTTAAATATGCATTTTCGATCCTATGTCCGCCTTTTTGAAAACCCGGACCACTGTGCGGCGACCGTTTTCTGCCACCGTTTAAAGGACGAAGCTTATCCAACATGGAATAGAATTGCGTTTTCGAGGTTTTCGTTTTTTGTCGAGACTGGTAATACATTAACGACTGTATTTCATTGACAAAAAGTTCACTTTTTATTGTAAGGACTGTTTTGTAAACGAAAACGAACGCGGAACGAGAGACGACGCGACAACGCGACGGACAAGACTAAGTGTGATAGAGTTGAACCATTGCATTCTCGACTGTATTTTCATAGGCGTAAAATAAAAAATCGCACCAAGTAATTCGAAGACTGGTTCATGCTACGAAGACTGTTTGAACCCAGAACGTAAAACGATTGTTGCTTCGCTGCAGAATGCAAAACGGTCTTTGGAAACGGTCCGTCGTCGTCGCAACGCCCACCCCTACTAACTCAAGACCTGCCATATTTAGATAAGGGGGACACTTAACCCTTCAAATCTCCCCTTCATAACTGTATACAAACTATGAAGGTACATATAGTAATTCATAGCTATACACAAACTTATATTAGTAAGTTAGCACTTACGGTGTAACACCGAAGTGGGCCCCGCGACAGACATAACCACCTACAGAGCAAATACATTTGAATTTATAATTGCGCGACTAACGGGTGTCGGTTCCATGGCCTACCCCTTTGGGTACTTGAAATGTTTGATGTGATACCACAGTGACACGGTGTTGAACTGATTAGGTGAAGTGAGCTGTCATTCCATCTGATGCTAGGGATTGACACTATTGACAGCTCACTTCATCTAAGTTTTCAAGGTGACATTTTTACAGAATAGCATTACTGCAGTGCGATTCTGTAATCATCTCACCGTGGAAACTTAGGTGCAGTAATTTAATAATAGCAGTGAACAGGTTTTAAATTAAATGTTGCTCATCACTAGGACCTTGATAAATTTTGTACTTTTAGAATTTTTGACACTATTTTGACATTATACCTGCATTGACATTAGATATTATATATTGGGTGACATATTTTAGGTATACGAATTGACTCTGGAACTGGACATTTCAAATCAACTTTAATTAGGCTTTTTTATTGTATTGTTCGTTTTATATGTTTTGTTTCTGCATGTGATAATTTTGCTTAACATTTAATTTGGTGTTGTTTCTGCACATGATGATTTTATTTAATATTTAATTTATGTAATGTTCGACACAATGAAAATTGTTTAAGAATAAAAATAAATGAAAAAATAAATGACTTAGGTGCAGTGAGCGTGGAGTGAACTGTCAATAGTGTCAATTCCTAGCAAAAACAAACTCGCTTCACCTAAGTTTTCACGGTGAGATTTTTACAGAATCGACCGGCTGATTCTTTATGTAAATGTTATGAATAGATTTGTCAAGATGGTAGGTATGTCTAATTAGTAATTAATTGTCTTTGTCATCCTGCCGCTATGCAGCTTCCGTTGGTCGACACATCGAACCGAATTTAAGGAGATACTTTTTTGTTGATAGATTAAAAAGAAAACAATTTCTTACGCATGCTAATTGCTTCTTTAAGATGTTAGGTTAAACGAATAATATTATAGTTTAAGAGAAAAAATATCTACTGTTCTAGGGAACAACAGTTTTTTTTTAGCTTGTTTAGCATTGTAGGCAATACTAAAAAAGCTGCAGGATGAAAATTTAGGTCCTGTTTTGTTTTTTCAAGGTTGGACCACTTTTACTATGGTAAAAGTGGTTAATTTTCATGTAGCACACACTTTTAAAGTATACCCCTCGTTTAACATAAAGTCTCTTCAAACAGGCGCGACAAGCGATAACATCGCGCGCGACACAAAGGCACCGCAAGCCGCGCAATGAGCGGTGCTTTTGTGTCGCGTGCGATTGTATCGCGTGTCGCGTCTGTTTGTAGGAGCCTTAATACTGTATATTATTTGGTACTAAGGTTCACTTCTTAACCAAAGAAAACTAGTGTCTTTTTTCTAAACCAAAGAACCAGCAACTTTCAACATCAACACCTCCCCTTTTCCACCCAAGACTATAATCATCTAATACACTTTCCGTCCGCCATAATCCTAATAAGCTCGCTAATCTTATGGCCCATCAATCATTCTCCTGTGTGGCCACAAAAAATATGTTATTCCAGGACAGGTCGCAAGCATTGACTCGGGATCGTAAATCAAACTAATACCGTGTATTGTTGGTGATTTTTGTTATGGTGTGTATAATCCCTGGATTTTTAAGAGTCCTGGATTAACATAAAATCACACCAATAATCCCTGAAGGAATCAGGAACCCGTTGAAACCCGCAGGAACACGTTGGGTGCGAGAAACACAGAATCGGTCGAAGTGGAGGTGCTTGGGGGAGGTCTATGTCCAGCAGTGGACGTCTTTTGGCTGAAATGTTGATGATGATGATGAATCCCTGAAGAGTGCACAGGTGTATAGGATTTTAACAAAGCATAAGCTTAAGCAGCTTCCCACTGCTGGGACACAGGCCTCCTCTCGGTGAGAGTGAGTGGGCCGTAATCTACCACGCGGGCCCACTGCGGGTTGGTAGATGTCACAGTCATGTCTTCGATTTATTTTCACCGTTGTGAGAGGAGTGGTGATGAAATAATTCACACAAAATAAAGCGTAAGTTCCGGCCGTAACCACTGGGCCCCCACTGCTTCAATTATCTTTAAGCCCCATGTAATAAAAGATTATTCAGTTTTTGTCTTTTAAATTGTTAGATATATTGGAGAAAGATGAGCAATCCAACTTGTTCATTAAAATAAAACCTCTTTTAAGTTTTGCTCCCTTCTAAGCACCTTGGAATAAATAGATATGCATATTTTATAACCGACCTTATTAGACAACTATTGTTTACTTGATCAGTCCTAGCGCTCTCATTTCCCAGGTTTATAGAATCTGTTTCATTTATAGAGGTATAAAGGAGCAGGGTGTAAAGTTCACTCATACTCTATGAAAAAGGAGGATCCTCCAATCAGACGGATGTCGTGTCTGGCGGGCAACTGCCCGATGATTCATGTCGGGCCGTTGTATAATTATTATGTGCTAGTTGCGCGGTAAACTCTGCTTGCGAGATGCAGGATTTTGACGCGTTGTTTGCATGTGGCGTTGTAGATACCGCTACACATTCATTACCAATCTGTCCTGGTGCTAACTTTAATTTCTTGGGAATCTCCACGTACTTAGAGTATGCTGTGTATGAGGAGGCCTGTGTTCAAGCACTGGGAACATCGTAGGCAGATTATGACTTAGTCCATTCAGAAATCTTCAGATATTGTAACTTTTTGACCTCACCAAATAAGTTCTGTAGCAGCAGTGCGATTCTGTAACCATATCACCGTGAAAACTTAGGTGAAGTGAGCGTGGAGTGAGCTGTCAACAGTGTCAATTCCTAGCAAAACATACTCACTTCACCTATGTTTTCACGGTGAGATTTCTACAGAATCGACCGGCTGGATCTTAAATTGGAACGTAGATGTCAGCACTCTAATGCATATCCACGAATGTGAAAATTTCAAGTTGAAGTTGACAGCAACGGATTACGTACTACGAATCTTGAACACATTTCGAGATTGAACGAACGAGCATGTTAGCTTACTTCAGTATGCACACTTGAGTATATAATCCTCCGTCGTGTTGCCTTGAGTTTTGTCGATTTTTGGATATGTTTACCGTATAACATTTCCCGTTTTTTAGAGTTTCGTACTAGGACATGGACACATTTCGTACTAAGCACTAGGGCATGAAGGATATATGAAAGAGCGCAGTTTGCCCATTCTCAATTTTTTTATGAGGTTTTTGAAAAATGTAAAAAATACCGCCCTCCCCCCCTCTATTTTTCGAAGTTTACATAGAGAAAAATCTGAAACTATTCTATGTGATCGTTTATGTAAAGATTACAGGAAAAATAAAACGATATCTCTAAATAGCACACTTTTTCAGAAACCATCAACAAAAGTTACATTAGTTCCACTATCGGTCAAGAGATGGCGCTGACCCAAAACTGCAATATTCTACCCCACAGCGCGTAGTGTTAAAATTCTCTGACGAACATAGGCCTCGCCGATGAAAATTTAAAAACATATTATTATGATGGTGCTGAACCCTCAGAGCGCGAGTTTGACTCGCTCTTGACCGGTTTGACAGTACGTAATATGCCATCAGCCAAACTTATATTGTTCTCCATAGCCTCTGGCTACGTATACGCATACGTACTCATAGTATGGTGATTCTAACACCATACTACGTAGGTAGCCAGTGCAATGAATGGTGGCACAGTGGTAACATTCCCGACATACGAGTTGTAGGTCGCGGATTCGAACCCAGGTAGGCGCTTTACTTTGTGTAATTTACTTCTCACAACCAGTCTTACCAAGGAGTATGGTATTACTATTATTACTATGTGTAATTTGAGCGGTGGGTATATTTATGTGGCCAAAAGTGTAACAAATGTATCAAAATCACACTTACCAATTTCAACAACAGCTAAGTATATTTTTTTGGCTTAAGGGGGAAGCGCTAAGGTAGCCCGCGAAATTCTTACCGAGTAACTGGGTTGTGGAGGTCAGATAGGCAGTCGCTCCATGTATAATACTGGTATTCAGCTGAATCCGGTTAGATTGGAAGCCAACCCCAACTTAGTTGGGAGAAGGCTAGGCAGATGATGATGGCACCACTATCAAGCCCAATAAAATCAATCTATCGTGCTACCCGAGTCGAATTAACTAGCCTATTTGTTTAAAAAAATCCCATATCGATGTCCAAATCACTCATATTAAGCAGACCGTGATTACCTCGAGGACCTTGATCAGTGAAACCAATAACATGCTATTAGTTACGGTGTACCACGCGACCGAAGTAACGATTGAAAACCTACTTATTATTAAAACTCTCACTGTAAAAACAAATCACGACGTCATTCAAAAATGTACCTTAAGTTAGCAGAATAGAGACGAATATTTATCGTCAATGAACTGGTATTTTCATGCTCTCATGTTCGAGTGACCAAATATTTTTCGTTAGGAGTTTTTGTTCAGAAAAATGGGACGTGTTTTTCATTCGACGTTCCAGTTTTATTTAGTGGAAACAAGCTCTCAAAGATTTTTATTTATATTAATTTGGAAGGTAATGGCGCGAGAAATGGTGATTTTAGAAGTTGAATGGGACGAGATTCTGTTTATTTCAATTGCTTGAGCAACTGGTAGGTATTTAGCTACTTATGCTTTCTATACAAATGTAGCTTTGATAGAGATGGGCTGAGTGATGATTTTTCTGTATCAATGACTGTATGACAATGACGAAAAAATATCGATGACGGGAACAATGACAAAATCATCAATGATTTTTATTTGAGTATTAGATCTCGTCACGTCATTTGTGAGTAGATACTGAAATGATCGCGGAACGGCTTAGTGAAACTTATCATTAGTTATCTATGTAGTTATGGGTTGAGATTGTCAGTTAGCCAGCGTAATTAAATTTTTCTTAGTTTGTGACATTCATGGCAGGTTGTTTAGGTATCTATTGATTAATAATCATGGAAATCATCAAAATGTTTCCATTACTTAGTGATATTTTCTGCAAGACAGGATTCATTCAAGTAACGATTTAAAAGCATTGATGATTTTGTCGTTTTCATTGCATGATGAAATGATTTCAAAATATCGATGATTTTTACATGTGACATTATATCGGGCTCATCCTAAGCCTTACCTTCTTTTCATGTGATGAAGTCTAAGTGTGGGTCAAGCGGGTTGTGATTATCAATTATCATGATTAAAAAAGTTTATCAAGAGTAGGGGAAGACCAAAGAAACGATGGATGGACTGTGTGAATGATGATATGTTTAGAAAGGGGGTGACTACTGAGATGTCGACTAATAGAAAATTATAAAAGAAAAAGACAATTTGCGCCAAACCCAAAAAAATTGGTATACGGGCAAGAGACTTTTTGCCAAATATACTTTAGAATAATGGCTCTAACTAAAGGCGATTGAATTAATTGAAGTAATTGCTACTTTACCTACTGCCGCTATGTAAAGTCTATTCAAATTTATGTTTCAAGTTGACATTATTTCAAGTTAAACAAATATCAACTTTATTTTAATGGTAATTATGTTGATTTCAGAGTGACTAGCACTATTGAAAAAGTAATGAAGACGTTTGAAGTTGTAGCGTAAACTGCACTTTATTGTGTAGGAATTAAAGTTGTTTTTCCATAAACTCATATTTGTTTATACTTTTGGCAAGTAAGTCGCGAATGGAGATTAGTTACTGAGAGATACACAAGGTTATACTAGTTGTCTGTCTATAGAAAATCACTAGTATTATAAGGTAAGATCTCGCTCTGAAAAAGAGAGCAGGCTTGTGTCTCAGCAGTGGGAATATCTTAGGCTGATTATGTGTGTTATGTATTGGTAAGATCGATAGATTCAATTCTTTGACAAGTTGTTTTAGACTGCTCTAAACGAATCAAATAAATATTCACGAATTGCGCAATGATTCTGACCTTGCGCCATGATTGAACAAAAGTTTGAGCGAGTTTAATTCTTATTACAACAAATTCTAATTGCACCGTGTAGGATTTTTGTATTGCGCAGGTCTTACTCATGCGAAAACATCGAAGCTTATGCGGCGTTAATTTTATTGCGTGGAAATAATTAATCACGAGTGCAAGGGCTGATTCGATCATATGCGTAATATATTGGGTCCCCACCTCTGAGATTGGCGTTTTTTTTCTCACAAATAAAGCACCTTGTCATTTCTATTATTTAAAATATTCATCAATTGCTTGATATTCTATCGGATTATGAGCATCATAGACAACTACCAATAGTAAAAAAACCTTAGTACATATAGTTTTCTAAACATAAAAAATACCTTAAAAATGACTCCTTTTTTGTTAGTAGAAATGACCACTACGTATTTGTTTTAACTTAGTCAAAGCTTATTTTTGTCGCTTAATCTAAGTGGCATACGTTATCTTAGTTTTTAAACATTAGTACATAAAAGTTTTAAAACATTAGTGTTCATGGTTGTTAAATAAGTTAAGAAAATGCTAGTATGAAAACTGCAACTTCTTTAAAATTCTCCATACAAAACGCTGATTTCATAGGTGGGGACCTAATAAATATTGTGAAAACTTAATGTAGGTGTATGGCCCCACTTCGTGGATGTTTGACGTTACGAGTCGTCAGAAGCCTGAAACCACTCACAACAATAACTAAGTCTAACAACCAGTCTTACCAAGGAGTATCGTATTACCCAGTAACTGGGTTGTGGAGGTCAGATAGGCAGTCGCTCAATGTAAAATACTGTACTCAGCAGTAGCTAAGGGTCAATTTTTTTGTAAGAGGTAAGCCGAAGTAGATATCTTTAAAATGATATTATTTGTCTATGGAATACTGACTGTGCCAAAGAGAAGCTGGTAGGAATTAAGTTGTATGGAACCTTCGCCACTGGTACTCAGCTGCATCTGGTTAGACTGGAAGCCAACCCCAACATGGTTGGGAAAAGGCTAGTCAGATGGTGATGACGGGTCGCCCATGTGTTTACTTAATGACTGTGTGTGTTTAACGATTCGTTTGTGTTTTCTATCAGGTGTCAAATAAACATAATTTCTTGACAATTTCAATGACACAGGAAATTAGTGAAGTTAAAACTATTTCATCTTTTCGGCTCAAAATGTATTATCAAGTATTTGAATACAGATAATTTACAGACGACTTCGTCATAGTCTTTGTCCTTTTGCGTATTTAGGTACAGACGCCAGCACATCAAGCTACCCGAAACTGTCAAATTTTCCCACTCAACTTTGAACCTTATGCATTAACGATAAAGTTGAAAATCTATTAAAGAATTTTGACAGATTGTAGTAGCTTGATGTGCTGGCGTCTGTACATCGATAGCAGTTGCATGTGCTTTGAAGAACCTTGAAAATATAAAACTATTGTCATAAATAATATATCGCTGTCATGCTTACAGTCCCTTTTGGGGTAGGCAGAACAACTGCCTACGTATTTTGGTGATGTTGTTTTGTTTAGGGGTTTGTGACCAAGTAATAACAGCCGCACGGGTCGATCGATCAGGTTAAGCTGCGCTTGCCGCGGTTGGTCCGTGGATGGGTGACCATCTTCACAAACCAAGACCCCTCTGTGTCTCGGAAAGCACGCTAAGCTGTTGGTCCCGGCAGTCATTCGTGGATTTTTGACAGTCGTTAAGGGTCGTCAGTAGCCCAAAAGTCTGACAACCAGTCTTACCAAGGGGTATCGTATTACTCAGTAACTGGGCTGTGGAGGTCAGATAGGCAGTCGCTCCATGTTAAATACTGGTATTCAGCTGCATCCAATTAGACTGGAAACGGAACTCAACTTAATCTGCATTCGCGATTTATTTGCTAAAAATGTAAACAAATATGAGTTTAAGGAAAAATAACTTTAAATCCTACACAATAAAGTCCAGTTTACGCTACAACTTCAAATATTTTTATAACTGGTCTGTAATAGTGCCAGTCACTCTGGAATCAACCTAATTATCATTAAAATAAAGTTGATATTTCTTTCACTTGAAATAATATTAATTTGAAATATACGTTTGAATAGACTTTTTTTCAGTTTGGGGAATCATCAAATGACCCCTCCCGCTCTGGGTGGAGTGGAAGGGAGTGTCAGACTCTTACTGACTAAACCCACCCGTGTTCCTTCCTTAGCCCTTTATGTTCCGGGCTAGCGGTAACCCTTTCGGACAATCCCGCTGACCACGTTTGAATAGACTTTAGTTGGAGAAAGGGTAGGCAGCTGATGCTGTTTTGTTTTAGCATGTGACAGAGACTGTCATTAGATGTAGGTATCCCTGCTGTAGAGCAACGTTGCTGTGTTCTGCAATGCGATTCTGTAACCATCTCACCGTGAAAACTTAGGCGAAGTGAGCGTGGAGTGAGCTGTCAATAGTGTCAATTCCTAGCAAAAACAAACTCACTTCACCTATGTTTTCACGGTGAGACTTTTACAGAATCGACCGGCTGGTTCGAAGGGTATGGGTGCCAGTGTAATTACAGGCACACGAAACATTTAATAACATACATTTTTTGTATAAATACTAGCTGTGCCCGTGAATTCGTTCTTGTGCATGTAGGAAAACAAATTCGATTTCGTTGGTATTATTTTTTTGCGCAGATCCCTAATTTTTTTCTAAGATAAACGTAGCATACTCGTATGTTACTCCTTGTAATATCAGCAATCTGCCTGTGTAAGTCCCGTCAAAATCGGTCAAGCCATTTTGGCGATAAGCTGGAAAAACGGACAGACAAAACTTTTTAAAATGTATGTTTTATTATGTTACCGTATATTACTTTCACACGCATTTAGAAAAATGCTGTCATTTTAACACAACAAACACACTTCAATTTTATTTATTTGTATGTAAAGATGGGGTGGCAATGCATCTGACATCATAAACGGCAATGGCCACTTACCAGCACGTCGGGTGTAGATCCTAGTGTGACGTTATGATGACCATAGGTACTAAATACAAAATGTAGGCTTGTTCCTTATGAACGAAGCCATATATAATTCCTACCTAATATAAACTAAAACTCGTCCAATATTCACAGGAAATTAGTTCCGGGGTTAATCTCCTGATAATCAAACAAAATTTCACATATCATTGGGTCAGACTACGTTTATATCTATAAGGTCGTTAGTTGGACGCGTCGGCCCGTAATAATTGAATTACAGTCACGGTTATGCAACTAACTTTGTGCCAAGCGAATATAGACTGTATGTGTTTAGCAAATTGTATTATTTCGCGTGTCAAGTTCTGGATACGTGTTTTCTCGGGTGCCAATGGTCGGCTGTGTTGTATTTTCATCCGCTTCCTTTATGATAGAAAATCTTTCGTTTATGGTTTTATTCTTTATGTACCTTATAGACGTTGTACTACTTGAACCCTTATAGCACAAAATAAAGAGAAATGGCAAGTTCTTGTGAAGGTCTGATTTAACTGTGTTCAGCTTAACGTTTGGCGATCAGTCGCAATTAACTTGAGCGCGTAATTAGGGGCTTACAGGACCTAAACACAAAAAACGCAAGTTTTTATAGAAACAATAAAATTATATGATTGACTACAGTAAACAAAATCAGAAAAATATATGATATTCTTCAGGATTTAAGCCAGTGTGGTGAAAACACCTACAACTAATTTGATACGATAGAAAAAAATCACGAAGATACCTCTAAAAACTTTATTTTTACAATAAGAACCATACTAATATACATGCAATCCTTCTAATTTTTTGTCAGATTATTTTACAAGCAACATACCTACTAAAGAACTAGTGTTTTAATTTTTAAGTCCAAACAATAGCTTTTTTGTAAATACATAGATAATTGATTCATATTTTGCAATACACGCGTTGTGTCATCGCGCTTCTCTTTCTTTTCTAGTAAGCTCTTTCTTTGTAAGCCCCTTAACAACGATATACCAGAGGGGCAATTATCATTATTTTAAGAAATTTTATTTTATTTTAAATTTTAAGTTCACAGTCTAATCTCGGTCTGACAACCTCTAATGTCCCTAAATTTTTGACAAATTTTTGACATTGTTTGTGGCTGAGATGAGAAGATTTTAATTACGGTAATTGGCCTTCAGGTTTTCGTAATCTTTAATTTTTTTATTTTATTTTATTTAGGGCTGATTTTTTCAACGCCAGATAATTCTATCCGAGGAATAATTTTGAATTTTTGACTTGGTTCTTCCATACAAAATCTGTCAGACGTCAATTTTAATTTCACGAATAAACGTTTATCGGTCGATTGAAAAATCAGCCCTTATTCGGCATACAACAATAAACAGATACATAAATTATATATTACAAATAAACAGAACATAAGGAACTACTTATGTTCGTGGACAACGTTCTCCACAGATACACAAGAAGACAAAGACAATATTGAAAAAGTTAAAGTAGGACAGAATAGATAAGTACATATAGACGCCAGGCACATCAAGCTACCCGAAACTGTAAAATTTTCCCAATCAACTTTGAACCTTATTTTTTAGCGATAAAGTTGAAAATCTATAAAGTTTGACAGATTGTAATAGCTTGATGTGCTGGCGTCTGTACATAAACTAAAATACACATACTTAATGCGCCTGCCAGACTATGCTCCTTGCGCTGCTCATCGCTATGCTCCTCGCGCTGCCGTGATTTGCCGCGATGTTGCCCTCTCTGCCCACACACTGTTCTACTCGCGCAATTAATCGCGACGCTCCTCACTTGTCATTTGCCTTGGTGAGACAATGGACGTTGAAACGGTGGAAGCGTGCGCGCTATGCATTTTTAGATAACTAATAAATACAACTTTTCTTGTTAGACTAATTCTTGACATAGTGACTTATGATACCTACCGTACTACAAATCAATAAACATTAACACCTTTTCATTTGACCATTCCACGCTTGGCGACGACATAATTTCCAATTTTGCATACGCGTGCGTCTTGCGCGAGCGCTCCATGCAGACTGCGACCGCGCGATTATGTGGCCGGCCACTCGCACTCGTATTGCCGGTCCTTTGACTCGCGCGCAAAAACCGACAAAATAGGGAGCAGTGGGTAGGACGAGGAGCATGACGTGTGGCATGACGAGTAATGTTGCCACACTATGTCTCTGCCTCCTTTCCTCGTTACTTCCCATGCCACTCGTCGAGTGTGTGGCAGGCGCATTAAGTACAGCTACTAAGGAACACTAGAGAGATTTAATATTATTCATATAATTTTTTTGACTGTGTCAAGCATTATGTTTCTAAATAATAAAAGATACTAGCAATGGAAAATATGACAACCTTTTATTGTTGGAATACGAGGCTTAAAGCTACATGCTTTATATGTGTAAATTGTATGTATTTTTTTGTAGGTACCTAATGTGCGTTTTGCTTGTGCGGAATAAACAATTTTCCTTTCATAACTTTTTTTTACTTTCGTTGTAGTTTGACAAAATAACGAGGCTCTAAAGACGAAGAGCTGATTTTTCAATCATCTGATAACTTTAATCGAGGAATAATTTTGAAATTTTGACAGTTCTTTCATACAAAAACTGTCAAACGTCAATTTTATTCCTCGAATAAAAGTTATTTGGCGATGGAAAAATCAGCCCGTAGACTTATAGTTGTTTAGAGACATTCCATATACAACGTGTAACAGAAACCCTATAGCTATCCTTAAGCACTAAAGATAACAGCTGGTATAGAGTCACTATACTTAGTTTTAACTCAAAATAAAATACTCTAAGAATTGATACCAAATTTTCGGTATCTTAGGTTTCTGAAATTCAAATCATAACAAACATGTCACCGCACTACGTAGGTCAATCACTTTACTTGCCAATATCACGATAAATCTCTTCCGTAATTCTGCGCGCCTAGTACTGTACTAGCCTACCAAACGCGGCGTCTTTGTCGGCGCGAACTGACGAGATCAAACATGCCGCCTACCGCTTTGGCGGTGCGGCGCGCCGTACCGCCAAAGCATAGGCGGCATGTGCGCGCGCGCAATACAATACCTACTTTACCGTGATGTAAAAATTAATGTGTAATTATTGATTTTCAGTTTACTCGTTAATATTAATATTAAGCCATAAATTGCACGTAAAAACCGAGATAACAAAACTTACGTAAAATATCGAAACAAAGTTTAGGTAGGTTAACTAGTTTCATCTCTTATTATTACTTATTACCGAGAAAACAGTAAAATCTTAAAGTTTTGCTTAATTTAGTAAATTGACTTACATTTTTAAAGGTGGGGTTCGATGTGGTGGCCTTGGTACTGTATGCACAAGGCCGCTCGCTTGTTCATAGACTCCTGAACATTGCGTAGCATGTCTGGTGTGATTGTCCTGAAAGCGGCCTCAATTCGTACTTTCATTTGGTCCACTGTATCACACTGCACTGCGTACACTGCATTTTTAATGTACCCCCACAAAAAAAAGTCTAACGGGGTTAGGTCTGGGGATCGCGGAGGCCAAGCCACGCTTGTGCTACCACGCCCAACCCACTGAGAAAAGCGCGCATCTAAATAATGGCGAACATCTCGAGCAAAATGTGCCGGTGCACCGTCATGTTGGAAAATTAAATTATTCCTCATCACGAGATTGACATAGCTTAACACTGGTAGCACTGTGAGGACATCGTCTAATTCATTCCTCAGGAAGCTTAAATAATTTTGGCCGTTTAAGCTTTGCGGCAAGAAAACTGGTCCTACGACAACGTCTCCAATTATACCTGCCCACACGTTCAGTCGCCATTGGTGTTGAAATGACGACTCTGTCGAAGCATGCGGGTTCGTGTGAGACCAAACATGTTCGTTGTGGATGTTGCTTATTCCCGCTCTCGTGAAGGATGCCTCATCGGTCCATAGTATTTTTGAACCAAAATCTGGCGAAGCTTCTGACTGGTTTCTGTACCACTCGCAGAAGGCCACGCGAGGCAAAAAATCTGCCGGTATCAGCTCCTGGGTACGACGGAAGTGGTATGGGTGCTGACCGTCATTGCTTAGCACTCGCCATACCTGCATGTGGTTAGAGGCACCCAGCGCTAATGCAGCTCGACGTGTGCTAGTGCGTGGATTGAGTTCAAAATGTTCCAGAACAGCTTCTTCAAATTCTGGATCGGTAGTACTCGGGCGACCCTCTGAAGCAGTTGCGTGGAATGACCCAGTTTGGTACAGACGTACCATCCGGCTAAAACATGCCGACGAAGGCAGCTGTCGACGGTCAGCTTCTGGTCTACCCTCAATAAAACGGTGACGGTACAATTCTCGGGCAGCTCGCAAATTACCATGTTCTGCTCCGACACACAACATCATTTCGTAATATTCGCTATTACTTATCGACATTTTCAAACACAACAAAAAAAAGTCAATTAGGTGTAGCCGTACTGAACTGATGCGCGTGTCACAGGGACTAGAAACGAGTGCACTAGACACGGAACAGACGTCGACTGGCGAGCAAAACAATAACAATGCTAAATAAATCTCCTATTCCCTGCTATCCTGGTACCTAAATATTATTTCGTTAAATTTAGATACCTACGAGTATAGGGTGGCTGTCCCAATTAGTGTCCAGTACTATTAAAAAATATTGTTCAAGGATTCAAGATTATTTTACATCTTAATAATAATTTCAACTAAACTCCGTTAAACTTTCAAGTAAATCTAACACACCAGAGTTACGTACCTAAGTCAAATTCAAAATTGAAAAATCATTCATTTTTTTTCACCACATCACGCAGTGGGACGCTGAACGTGCCCCCGTGATTTTTTACCAAATTCAATAAAAACGTGCTTCCGCGCGTGGAATTTTGCTCCGTTCCACGAACCCCGCTGCGTGACACGGTGCAGTGTGGGCCTCCCCTTAGACTCTTACTGACTAAAAACAACATTCCCGCAACCTCGGAAATTCCCGCAACTCCGGACAATTATTAAGTAATTTCAATCCATTAAAAATCATAATTTATGGGGCCGCGTTATCTCTTTAGAAGTTGTATTTACCAGGAGTAATTGAAACTACAGGACGGCAATTGGTGCACGTACCCTACTAACCCATTAGGTTTACACACACTAAGATGCTTACATTGTGTGTGTAACGACGTAATCAGGGTTCTGTGAGCAAAAGATTTTCAATTCGGCAATAACAATTCCTAACTCATGCGGTCCTAGTACTTTTATTAATTTCTTTCCACAGTTAGATGCAGTTTTGCGACATTTTTTATTGACTTCGTTTGAATTATACTAAAGACTAAACGTGCTCAAACCAATAAAACCCATGTACTATTGATAAAGCACCGACAGACCGTGAACTTCCGATAATTCTTTCGGTTAGTCCTACAGACAAAAATTATGCGGGCGTGCTATTATTTTGTAATAAAAAAATAGTATTAACTTGTTGTTAATAGTTTTCGACATAATTATTAAAAAAAAAACCTTATTTTTAAAATTATGAACGGAACCGTGCAACCGAACTGTGATTTTATTTGTACTAGGAGAAGCATCAATACCGAAGAGGTGAATTGAAATGATGTTTTGGGTTCAGTTGGACAAAAATTCTTGTTCTAAATCCTTTTTCTATTCTAAGTTTTAATGGCAAATAATAATTTTTATTTAAGCAATTAATTCTTGGTAGGATACACGTAAGGATTCGATTTTTTATGATCAATTCAATGGTACGAGCTGACGATTTTTCGAAACAATTCGTTTTAATGCGATCTTCAAGCAAATCGATTCAATAGTAAGGTGAATCGAATCTCCTGGATCGTATGTGTAAAAATTATTATGATAAGGGCTCATAATAGTTCAAGTTCATGTTTGCCCAAAGTATTATGCTGACAATCATAAACAGTGAATAGGTAGGTTTATTTATTTCAAACAAGATCAATTACATACATAATTATGCCGACACTTTTTAGCTTGTCCGCATTATTTATGTTAGCACTAAGCGAAGATTGAAGCATTTGATTTTAACCGACTACATCTGTACCATCTGAATGAAAGTCATTTAATTACGCTGGAAAGGTTATCAATTATTAATATTAGGTATTGATTAAAAGTTTAGACGTACCTACCTGACTGGCAACTGTAAATATGTCACAAAATAAAGGTGTGTTAAATGTTGTTTAAAATTTTTTTGATTACGATTTTTGTTGAATTTTTAGTAGATCGATTCAAGAGCACGGGATTCATTCTGTGAATCGATTAAAAAATCGATTTAAAGCAAAACATCGTTTATCCTTATGGCCACCAAAATAAAAGGATAGGAATAACGTTGGGAAATTCAATACAGGAATATTGTTTTTTAATTAAGTAGGTATTTATTGTGTTGTAGGTACGATGGTAAGGTGGGGTGGGTGAAAGATTACTATTTACTATGTAGATAATAATTATTTACAAAGTAATCTTCTACAAAAGGACAACTACATAAAAAACCAACAAGTGTGTAAATAATACGTGACAGTGCAAACAGGTACCTACCTAAATATTATTTCGTAAAAATTAATACCTAGACCAAAATCAAAGTTTAGGAAAAGTCGGTATATTTTGTAAACAAAAAATAAACATGCGGAACCTTTTATTCATTTTATTCAGAAATACCAGGAGTAAGAGGTTTATTTTTACTCACAAATGGTTCACTGACACCGATCAGCTGATTTAGTGCTAGTGATGTGTTTATTTCAATTTGAAAAGTTCAGTTTCTGGTATCAATGTATTAAAAATTCTCATAAGTTCTGAACATGTAGATATAGGATTAAAAAACCCTTCCAATATCGTTTGATATCATCCAAAGAAGCCGTGCCTTTGGTATGTATATACCCTTTCCGTTACACGTTGTATAAATCACGATTTTAGGGCTGAGCCAGACCACTCAGCCCGAATTCCCATAGTCTGTCGTTTTTTACACCCAGTAACATCCATCACTTGTTCAGCTAATTGAAACACAGACAAACAAAAACAGATCAAACAAAACAAAACAAATGCAGGTCTTATTACATACAGTGCAAGCATTTGCTAGCAAAATATCTTACGATGTGTATGAGAGATTTTACGAGATAACTTGGGAATGTTTGTCAAGAGAGTTTGCTCGATCGCTCGTTGGAGCTGTGGGGGAAGGTTGTCAATGTTCGAGAGGGGGGGGGGATCTACCCTTCAATCTTGTGACGTGTCATGTGGGGTTGGGACACTTGTTAGTATAGATTAGGCGGATTTGAAAAAGTTTTTGCATAAAAAAACAGTGTACTCATTTAAAAATACCCTTTCTACTTATACTTATACACTATATTATGAGTTTGTACACAGTAAAACACATTTTGAAACGACATCATCAGTCTTCATCATTTCAGTTGAACATACCTAGACACCCCCAAGCACCTCTACTTCGAACGATTCTGTGCTTCTCGCATATACCTAGTAGGTATTTAAGGGGCTCACAGGACCTAAACACAAAAAAACGCAAGTTTTAGGAACAATAAATGTTCTGCTCAACACGTATATAACGCAAAGAATGTTGTTGAACTGTCTAAATGATACCGATTCCGACTGATAATGTGCTACGCAATTGCCCCGCTGTTGGTCCCAGCTGTCATTCGTAAATAAATAAAGAAAGAAAGAAAATACATTTATTTAGCACAGACTAAGAGACACACAATATACCAGATAGTTAGATAATAGTCGTACAGACGACAGCACATCAAGCTACTACAATCTGTCAAATTTATTTAATAGATTTTGTACTTTGTCTCTATAAAGCATAAGGTTCAAAGTTGATTGGGAAAATTTGACAGTTTCGGGTAGGTTAATGTGCTGGCGTCCGTACATCAGGTAAAAACGAAGTTAAAAATAAAAAGTGCTAAGTCCGATGTAAGAAATTAGCAGGAAAGTGTGCCTCACGGCTGATAGATAGATTTTTGACAGTCGTTACGGGTACTCAGAAGCCAAAGGTCTAAGAACCAGTCTTACCAAGGGGTATCACTATCATGGCACCCAGTAACTGGGCTGTGCAGGTCAGGTAGGCAGTACTCCATGTAAAATATCGGTATTCACCTTACCAATATAAATGGGTAGATTGATTGGTGGTCGTACTTTCCCGGGCGAGCTTCTTCACAAAGATCTCTAATGCTAAAAGTGTCATAGTTTCTCTTAGATATTATTGACAGTTCAATGAATACTTTCAATAGGGATAAAGCTAGGTCTTTATGGCTACAAATCTTTTGTTAATCTTCCTGGCTATTTGCCAGTTGGTGTTACGTATGGTGACCCAGTGATCTATGTACTGACCTAAGCGATTTATACATGGACTGGTGGCCTAACGGTGTTTAGTTTCAGGTTTTTGTTCGAGTACTGTGACGTCATTTTGATGGATATTATGGATGTAGTTTTTAGTGTTCCGTACCCAAAGGGTAAAAACGGGACCCTGTTACTAAGACTCCATTGTCCGTCTGTCTGTCTGTCACCAGGCTGTATCTCATGAACCGTAATAGCTAGACAGTTGAATTTTTTTACAGATGATGTATTTCTATTGCCGCTATAACAACAAATAGTAAAAATAAAATAAAGTTAAAATTTAAAGGGGTCTAAAAGAACGTTTGTTTTCGGCGCTTTTGCCTTGTGGTACGGAATCCTTCGTGTGCGAGTCCGACTCGCACTTGGCCAGTTTTTAACTTTGAAATCGACGACGTGGTTTCTAAGAAAAAGTTTCTCTATCTTTAATAGTTTCGTAGGTTACTCATTGCAATTAGGAAGCAACTAGATAGTCACCCTGTACAATTTACCCATTAATTTATTGCACAGACGCCAGCACATCAAGCTACTACAATCTGTCAATTTCCTTTAATAGATTTTCAACTTTATCGCTAAAGCATAAGGTTCAAAGTTGATTGGGAAAATTTGACAGTTTCGGGTAGCTTGATGTGCTGGCGTCTGTACTTACTGCGTAATTTATAGTATGCCAACTAATTACTTAAATTAAAACACTCTTTCTCTTGCCTACTTTGTCAGTTATTTCCATTGAGATTATTCCCCTTTTTCATGTTATTCGAAACATGTTTCAAGGTTTTCTCCACGTACCTATAAAACCCGAACCGTTTATAAGAAAAGACAACTAAAACCCAAGTCCTCATCGGAATGAATAATACTTAGGTCTTACCTACTTACCTACCTGTTGAAACTAACTCAACTTTGCATGAGCAAATTGAAAATGTTTCAGCGGCCGCCCGCCATTATTGTTTTACTCCAGACAGTGATCCTTGCTATGTAAATAATGTAACGACGGCTTCGATCGAATCCACACAGTCCCCTAAAATATAATCTCCACACATTGATACAACGGTTTCGTAATTGGTAACAGCGCCATCTATTACTTATAATATTAGTTAGTAAACATGAGCAGTTTTACCGACGTGCCGCTCAGCGCATGCGTAGACGAATTCGAGGCCACGGTCACAACTACAATCACTGGTTGATTACGCACACATTGGCGCCTCGGCAAGCTCCGTTGTCAAACGTGTCTGACGTTTTAAAGTAAATAATGTTATAATTTACGTGATTATTTGTGTTTGTGATAGTGAAACGAACTAAAAGTAAGTATTACTTCATATTATAATCGATTTATGTCCATTCAAGTTAGTTTGGTGTTGATTTATCACATAAAACTGCAGTTGAAATAACCTTACTGAATTCGGCTGCAGTGCGCATGTCAGGTTAATTATTTAATGGTGTTATCACTTAAAACTAAACTAAGGCAGACATTTTATGGACTTGTTTCATAGTTTTTATAATTCTGTATGTTATTATTTTGTACTTTAGATTTTGATCTACGAATTTTATAACTAAGCGGCATTAGAACCAAAATTTTCGCTAACAATTCAATATCCGATATGGTCTAGTGGCTAGGATACCTGGCTCTCACCCAGGAGGCTCGGGTTCGATTCCCGGTATCGGAATAACTTTTTTGATTTTCTTTTCTTTTTTACAGATCCAAAATGGTTTCCGTGAAGGCGGCTGCGGCCATTGCGATGGTCTTCATAGGATGTTGTTCCAACGTAGTGTTCCTAGAAATGGTTGTGAAAGAAGACCCGGGCGCGGGAAACTTAGCTACATTCCTACAATTTTTATTCATCGCATCAATAGGATTTGTTACCGTTGGAAAATTCGGTACAGCTAAGAGAAACATTCCCTTCAAGCAATATCTACTTTTAGTTGGATTTTTCTGGACAAGCAGCGTTGCTAACAATTATGCATTTGACTTCAACATACCAATGCCTTTACACATGATATTCAGAGCTGGTTCTCTGATGGCCAACATGGCTATGGGAGTATGGATATTGAAGAAGCGGTACCCACCATTGAAATACGTAGCCGTCTTGATGATATCAGCTGGTATAGCTCTCTGTACCATCGTATCCAGTGGCGACGTGAAAGCGCCAAGAGAAACTCACGAAGATGCTGCTGAGGAAGAAAAACTGAAGTTCATTGACTGGCTATGGTGGTGCCTTGGTATAGCCATCCTAACCTTCGCACTCTTTGTCTCTGCAAGGATGGGAATCTTCCAGGAATCCTTGTACTCAAAGCACGGAAAGCATCCTTGGGAAGCACTTTTCTACACGCACTTGCTGCCTTTAGTATTCTGGCTGCCAACTGCCCCTAACCTAATCGGACACGTTAAATTAGCTACCGAGACACCTATTGTCGAGTTCCTTGGTATTGCTTTCCCAAGACAAGTATTGTGGCTGATCCTATATGTGTTAACTCAAGGGTTGTGTATCAGTGCTGTGTACGTGTTGACAACCGAATGTGCTTCGTTGATCGTTACCTTGACCGTCACCTTGAGAAAATTCGTGTCGCTTCTCTTCTCCATCGTGTACTTCAGGAATCCTTTCACTTTTGGCCACTGGATTGGAACTCTCCTTGTGTTTATTGGCACCATGATATTCACAGAGATCTTACAGAAGACGATTGCAGTGTTCTTGCCAGGCAAACCGGATAAGAAAAAGAAGATATAGATGTTGCGTTAAATGTGTTAGGTCATTGAACAAATGCAGGGGTTATGAACTTTTGTCTGAATGAGGATTGACTTAGCAAAACACAATTTATATTATACTTCAATAGTTTTAAATAATTGTTCATAATAAGTGTATGCCTTGTCACGGTGGTAATGTCAGTTTTCTCATAAACATTTGTCTCTGAAACATGTACAGCTTATAAAATAAGTAGAAATAAAACACATAAAAAGTTTATCCTCGTGCTATGCTACTGGTTATTTTTTATTGCTGAATTTTCCGCGTTTTTAAAAGCATTTAAAGTATGCTGGAAATATAACAATGGAGTTTTTTAAACGGTCCATTTTGTTATCAATTGATACGGAGGCGTACAATCAATTGCATTAATCAGTGTCGTATTTTGCCTAGCAAACGTAGAAAATTTAGTAATCTCTTCAAATAAAACAGACCGTACTAAATTATCAATGAACTCTCTTAACTTATAAACCTACTGCAATTAAACATTGTTACAATTAATCAATAATGCAATTACTTCATAAACACTAGTCATAACTAACGTCCATTTTTGTTCACATAAAAGTCCAAATTAAAAGGAGACAAGCCTAATTACAATATTCTAAAAGCTTCAACTAGTAACAAAACCAATTTATTGTTCTTTCTAAATTCACTGTACAGAAATCGTTAAACTTCCTGAGGCTCTTTTTTTTTTTTTTTTTTTTTAGAATATGGCATCTCGTAGTTGACCTTGAGAGGTCGTGACTACTTAACCGGACAATTTCCTGAGGCTCAAAACCCAAAACAGATTTGTAATAAAAAATTGTGGTTTACTCTTTATCTCTCAAAATTCAGTAACAGACCGACACCGGTTACAGTAAATAAAGCCAGTACCACTTTTCTCTAAATTAAATTAGGCCTGGGATCTTATATTTTGTTCAAAATACTTGTCTTCTTTACATAGTATAAAACAAAGTCGCTCCCGCTCCCTGTTAACTTAGATATTTTAAACTACGCAACGGATTTTAATGCAGTTTTCAGCAATAGATAGAGTGACTCAAGTGGAAGGTTTATATGTATAATACATGCATAAATTATAGTAGACAAAAGCCGAGAAACTCAAAGATTTGTAATGTGATGTCGTAACAAACATATTTTTGTGCGCTTATATTGCAAAACGCTGGCTAAACCTTACGAGATAGATCAAATTAATGTACTACGGAATTGAATATCTTAAAAATATGTATAAAAAAGTATATGTTTATCTCCTAAGGATAACCCACAGTAACCATTTTTATCTTTTACATATTACAAAAAAATTATGGGGTATTTACGAAACTATTTTAAGCAATACAGTATTATTCTTTATCAAATTAAATACATTAAATACGTTGCGAAATTTATGGAGATCAAAATTGCCCTTTACAGCATATCATTAAAATGAATATCTTAGAAGATATCAGAGATTTAAAAAGCGGGGGCAGTGCGGCTGGCGGGCCGGTACGAAGTTCGCCGGGTCAGCTTGTGTGAATAATAAATATATAATATGTATATAATGATCAATAAACGCGATACGCAAAAATGTCCCTCAAAGTATTACGTTCGTAGATTTTTTATGCCCGAAGAAATATTTAGGTATAAATTTCCAGTATAAGTTGACCTCTCATTGCGCGGAAAATCTATATAATGCGAGGTCACTGGAAATTATGGCTTGATGTCTTCTTGTGTCAATCTGTCTAGCCTTTTCCCAACTATATTGGGGTCGGCTTCCAGTCTAACCGGGTGCAGCTGATTACCATATATGTTCTTGACCCCGTGTGTACCCCTCAGAAATCTCTTTAAAAGTCTGTCATGTGGTTTGTTGTCATTTGAGCATGTCCTTACAATCAGTTGCAAGTCATTGAATGATAAAAATATCAATTGAGTAGGTATCCTCCGTTTTGCCGCGTCATTCTGCGTCAAACAAACTAGTAACAGATGATTTAATCATGACACGTCTGTTCACATGATTATACAATATTTCTATACGTGCCTGTACCAATTCATCTGAATGGATTTGGATGAAATTCGGCACACGGATTTGCTTAGACCATGACCTGGATTAGCACACAGGATTCTTTTTATCCCTGTGGTATGTTCCCGTGGGATAATTTTGCGATTTATTCACGGGCAAACTCGCGAGCAAAAGCTGGTATCTACATAATACAGAGTGTTTAAAGGGTTATTTTAATTCCCTGTTGATTGGAAGTAAATATTGAATGTACCTATTGGTTTCTTGAGTACATAATATTATCTTTTTGTATTAATTCTTGAACTAAACTCTTGCGCAAGGTCGTTGATACAGACTGCTATTAGTTTGAGTCAATCACACGTTATAAAGTAATTTGTTGTTATCTTATTATGTATTATTCACTAAATTCAGTGCAGTGCGTTCACAATTATTTTACCTCAGACCACATAAACCGAATAGCAACCTTATTGTTACGACAATAAAGATCAAAAAGTGATGCAAAATCAGAGATAAAATAACTGAACAAACGAGGTGTGCCCATTCACATTAATAATGTCATATAATGTTTCTATAGCAACAAGATGAATAAAAAGGGAAATATTTAATCGACCCTCTAAAAACTTATTGACCTTCTCTATCACCCATAGACTTTTTTTCTCACAAACAGGCACATTTATTTCATTAGTCCATTAATAATTTTTAGGATATCAAAATGGGTTTTAAATGTGATTAAATACATGGCAAATTAAAACATGTCTGTAGTGTAATTTCAATGACTTGTTCCTAATAGATAAGTTGGCGTTCAAGTATTACGTAACGCAATATGGGAAGAGAAAAAAAAAAAAGTAAAACGTTACCATGCATACCACGTAAAACGTTACCATGCATTACAAGGGCGGGAGGGGGGTTCGAACAACGCGTTATGTAAAATTGTTTTATTTATTTCAATAAAAAACTAGGGAATTAAAGTCAAGTAAAATAAACAATATGCGCATGCATTCCGAGTTAGAAATCTCTTATTTTATTTATTATTACCGTAAATGCGATTAAAACAATAATAAAAGTATTTTAGCGACTTTCCGGTAGATATTTTGCGCAACTAAATCTTGACTTTTAGGTAACAATGGTCACTTGGGTGTTACGTAATCTTTAGGGAGGGGGAGGGTGTACAGAAAAACGTTACGGCGCGTTACATGGGGGGGAAGGAGGGTCAAAAATCTTCAAAAATTGCGTTACGTAATAAGGGCATATCAGTGCCATATAAAATAACTAAGGTATTACATACTAAGAGGCAAGGAGTGTAGCTGGGCCGTTGGCCAACAGTGGGACATCAACGGCTAGTTGTAAAAAAAATATGGGCATAATAATTACTACAAGATTTGTGTGAAGTGTTAAAAAAAAATGTTGTTTTTTATTGTTTTGTTATTTTAATCTATGTATATATTATCTATTATTTATAAAACTATTGATAAGTAATCGTAGTATATCAAAATTATCACGAGTTTGTATTTGACGTGCTCAACAGGAATTGCTCTTTTTGAAGGGAATTATAAATTCTCACAATGTATGTAAATGCAGCCTATGTAGGTAACAAGTGTGATGTTAGCATAGATCAATAACTAATATATTATGATTAGATATAAGCTCTAATTGTTGTAAAATAAATTAACAGGTTTTTTAGAACACAATTCTTATTTATTTACTTACCTTCTATGTTCTAATGTTATGGGTTTGGTTTCCACACTTAGTTCTTCAAGTGAACCATCGTGCGTGGGCTATGGCGTCCGTCGGTGGTTATTCCAACCAGCCCACCTCCCTCCAGAAGCTGATGAAGTCTTCTGATCTGTTGAGAATATTTCTGTGTAAGATCTGGGTGTCCCGAGGGTTTCTGATCTAATCTGGGTGACGCCTGTGCACTCAAAGCGCATGCGCATGTGCTATGCGCAACGGTTTTATCAGCCTCCATGCAAGCCCTGCACAGGGGACTGTTCGTTATGCCTATCGTGTGGAAGTGTTAACTTATCTTTGACCGTAGATCAAGGCCGTGATTCCGTCCGACAAAGTATCTTCCCAGTTCCTGTTTCTGATCGTTCATTCTAAAGAATTAACCTAACATAAAATCACCTCTGTATTCCCCGAAGAGTAGGCAGGGGTGCACTACGGTATTCACATATTTCGCCAGTTAAGTCTCATGTACAGATGCCAGCACATCCAAGCTACACGAAACTGTCAAATTTTCCCAATCAACTTTGAACCTTATTCTTTAGCGATAAAGTTGAAAATCTATTAAAGAAATTTGACAGATTGTAGTAGCTTGATGTGCTGGCGTCTGTACCTAATAGAGGGCGAGACTATTGCCCTCAACCGGGC
This sequence comes from Luperina nickerlii, assembly GCA_963855955.1. NCBI lineage: Eukaryota > Metazoa > Arthropoda > Insecta > Lepidoptera > Noctuidae > Luperina > Luperina nickerlii. The sequence goes on along the minus strand of OY979676.1, from coordinate 20,323,424 downwards.
ACGAAGACTCTGGACTGTTTGTTTTTGGTACTAGGGATTTTCTAATGATAATACCCAATATCACTTTGGCTGACCTGGGGACCGAACTCATGGCGTCATGCTCAGGAGTAGCGCGACAGTTAGATCAACGAGACAGTAGACTAGCAGCGTCCCGCGATTTCACTCGTTATAAGTGTCGATCCATACCAAATTTCATCTAAATCGGTTCAGCGGTTTAAGCGTGAAGAGGTAACATACAGACACACGCATTTCAAACTCAAACTCAAAGCATTTATTTCAATTAAATCATTTACAGGCACTTTTGAATTGTCAAGAAGTCGGTCAGTCAGAAAATATGAAGCTAGTTGCCCATTCCAAAGCGTAGGTACCTATGGAGAAGAAGGGGCAAGAAACTCCATGGACACTCTTTTTAAATCATATTTTACAAAAATATTAGTTACATCATTACTTTTGATATTAAAATTATATAATGTGAGAACGATGTAAAAAATTAAAAAAGACATACGCGTTAAAAGCGTCCAGAGTACAAGAAATAGTACTTAACTAACAACAATCCAAAATTAAAATAATTAAAAATAAGCCGAGGCAGCTAAGTGATGACCAGCCCCAACTGACGGCGCCCGTTCACGAACATGACGCATAAATCAGCACCATTCAGCTCAACCATTTTGAAGGGAGCTAAATGATCCAACACACACGCCACCATCAGCGAGACATTTGAGTGAGCATGACACACCATCAGCTGCCAGGGCACATTCGAGTCAATGAAAGACATATTATTACCCGGTAAATGGTAGCTATAGGGTACATAGAACTCACATCTGTGCTATGCAATTATACAAAACAAAGGAAATTGATTTTATACAATGCAAAGATAGTCTTACAATCTTCAGCAGCTCCAACAGTATTTTTAGTTGTGGTTGTGGAGCAGGACCAGCATTGAGCTAGGCATTTTTATCAGCAATGTAATCCCCTAACTTATAATATGCCTGACTGCATAGTGTGCGTTTTATACAAGACTTGAATTTTGTCTAATTCAGTTGAAGAATGTGGGGAGGTATTTTATTATAACATTTTAAACAGTACCCCATAAAAGATGAGTCTACTTTAGCCAGTCTGAAACCTGGTTGAACTAATAGGTCCCTATTTCTAGTACTATAATTATGTCTTTCACCTCTTTTACTAAAAAGATGTAAATTTTTCCTTACATACATGATGTTTTCATAGATGTATTGACAAGGTACCGTCATGATGTTAATTTCCTTAAACCGTTCCCTTAGAGAATCGCGCCTGCGGAGATTATATATGGCTCTGATAGCTCTTTTCTGCAGAATAAAAATAGAATCGATGTCTGCAGCCCGTCCCCAAAGTAAAATACCGTAAGACATGATACTATGAAAATAACTAAAATAGACTAGTCTCGCGGTATCTACATCAGTAAATTGACGGATTTTTCTGACAGCATAAGCTGCTGAACTTAGCCGTCCTGCAAGAGATGTTAAATGAGGACCCCATTGTAGCCTTGAGTCGAGCGTGATCCCTAGGAAAACAGTTTTATCGACGAATTCTAGTTTCTCTTGATTCAATATTATCTCACAATCACTACCCTTGACATTTGGTAAAGAAAATCTTATGCACTTAGTTTTTTTTCCATTTAATACTAAATTATTAGCAGTGAACCAATTTTGGACCTGCAATTTATAATATTAATATGTATTTAGACATTCAGGAATATCGATATTATTGCTTTATCCTATCCTACTAATATTATAAACGCGAAAGTTTGTGAGGATGGAGGGATGAATGTTTGTTACTCTTTCACGCAAAACCTACTGAACTAATTTTGATGAAACTTTGCAGTAATATAGCTTGTAGGTACATTAGACTAATACATAGGATACTTTTATCCCAATATTCTCACGGTATCGACACTTATGCGGGCAAAACCGCGGGGCGCTGTTATTTAGTAATATTTTTCTCTAAATACTAGAGAAATTACATTTTTTCGAACGAAAAACAATTAGTAATAGAATGTACAGGTGTTTAAACATGTTGTTTTATTTTTTTTATATACCAATCGCAATTGATCTGAGTTCACCTTCAATGATAAAGGTCATTGTTCTTTGACACACATAATGCTGTATATATATACCTATCTAACATAAAAACCATCTGCACTTGAATGTCAGCTGATGTATGTTTTGGCTAGCTTTGTGTTTCTTTCTAGCTGACCTTTATATAATTTGGAAAGAATACTTGTCATATACCTACTCATTTTCTTATTTATTTGTTATAGGAGAAACAACAGCTATAACAGAAGCATAACAATAGTATATGAGGCATAAAGCCAATTACAAGTTCTCACGGGTAAAAACAGAAAATGTAGTACTTAGAAATCTTAGGATCACTAACAAGCACTGTACCTAAAAGGGAATAATAGTATCAATAGTCTTCGTGCAAGAATGAATTACATGGTTGACGAAGGTTAAGTTGTTTTGCAACACCCGGTTCTCATCTTTATGGTTTCTTCTTCTTTTCAAATCAATAGCAAAAGTAAATACTATGTTACAGTACCCGGCGATAAATATTGCACATCGACCTTTGGAAAGAGACAATCGGCTAATTTCGGCTTCGTAGAGCGTTATTTCTGTCCCACGAAATACAAACAGTCCGGTATCTATTAGGAGCTGTTAAAACAATTATGATTTGCTTCCTTTGATAATTATTTTTATTCTTTGTATAAAATGGTTTTGTGTAAAAAGGTCGATGTGCAATATTTATCGCCGGGTACTGTAGATGAGTTAGGCCCAGGAGTTAGCCACGCCAATCGCGGCATCAGTGCCGTTTTTTAGATCCTCAGAAGTATGGACACTTGAGACACTTCGATCACTCCTTTATCTGGGACTCCAATTTATGCTTTCAGTCTGCCCCAGTTTACTATGATCTGTATCTTAATTGCGTAACACTATTAATCACATACTGAATCATTTTGAAGGAATCTAAGCTAATCCATTGCTTCATAAATTCGAACAATTTGTCTGTTCAACAACGTAAATAACGCAATGAATGTTGTTAAACTGTCAAAATGAAACCCTTTGCTACTGATAGTGCGTTACACAATTACAATGCGTGCCACGAAAGATGAGACTTGACCCCGCCTCCCCCGCTCTTTCCGCCGCCCCTATGACGTCCGGTCCCGTCCCGCACTCAGACCTCATACCGCTAAAGATACCTAAAATCGTGTACTGCGCATGTCAAACCACGTGGTGTGTCAAGTTTCATCTTTCGTGGCACGCATTGTACCCCGCAGGACATCATGCATCACATTCATGGCCATAGTCTAGTCTAGAGTTCAAATTATTTTGTCAACTATACAATCACACTGGATTTCCTACAAGTGTTGGGGAGAGGAGCATATACAATGTGTTTCAGAGGGGTGTGACCAAACTTGGGGGTGTGGTACAGGCCATCAAACTGAACAACTTTTTCCCGGGGACAAACACAGTAATCGTGAAAAAAAGTCAAATCAGTCGTCCCATACATTTGGTCAAGAAGGTATTGAAGTTTTGTATGGGACGACTGATTTTTTTTTCACGATTACTGTGTTTGTCCCCGAGAAAAAGTTGTTCAGTTTGATGGCCTGTACCACACCCCCAAGTTTGGTCACACCCCTCTGAAACACATTGTATAAATGTGATTCGGTCAATAACTAAGGATGCGACTTCCCTCTGTGATTTAAAAGAACTTTGTACATTGAAGATCCTATATTGAATTTTAGCATAAAACATAATCAGCCTTAAGGCTCCTTCAAACAGGCGCGACACGACACGCGACACAAAGGCACCGCAAGTCGCGCAACGAGCCGTGCCTTTGTGTCGCGCGCGATTATATCGCGTGTCGCACCTGTTTGTAGGAGCCTTTATAGTGTTCCCACTGCTGGGACACAGGCCTCCTCTCTGTTAGAGGGAGCGAAGTGAATATTGACTGGGCTGTATGTGTGATTTCATTACAAAATTAGAATCGGTCCCAGGTCTCGCAAAAATTACTTAAAAAAATTCAATTTAGGTACCTACAGTTTTGACTTCGCTATGATTTTATTATATGTATAGAAAATGAATAACCCATTATTTACTATTTCTCCGATCAACAAACCGGTCCTCTCAGGTCCTACAATCGTTGAGACGAATTCTTGTGTTATATCAAAATACTATCTTCTGCCAGCGACATCGTCCGCGTGAAATTTCTTGTTACTTCGACCCACCCCGTCGCAACGCATCGCCTGCCCGCGCTATTACTTCGTTTTTGCTCAGCGTTCTTTCTGACTTTTTTTCTTTTTGCTCGGCTCCTAAAGGTCATAGCGTCATGTTAATAATAGCCTATAGCCTTCCTCAAGAATTGGGCTATCAAATGTAAAAAGAATTTTTTAAATCCGACTGGTAGTTCTAGAGATTAGCGCGTTTAACCAAACTCTTCAGCTTTATAATATTAGTATAGATAATTTCAGCCAAAGTCGATACTGGCGCGGTTGACTATGTAAACTGACCATAAATAATTTTTGGCTATTCCAATATCTATTATCTTAGTTATATTATATATTGAAGCCGTATATGTCTATTTTGTCATACACACCCACGTTATTACCTTTAAATTACGTAGATGTAATCTAGAGTATTACGTCTATGTAATTATAAAGGCGAAAGCTTGTGAGTGTGTTTGTATGTTTGTTACTTCTTCACGCACAAACGGCTAAATGGATTTGGATAATATTTGGCACACAGATAGTTTATTACTTTTTATCCCGATATTCCCACGGGATCGACACTAACGCAAGTGAAACCGCGGGGCGCAGCTATGTGAAATGTGAAATCAACTCTGTCTTTCTGTTTGTCTGTGACCTTTTCACGCCTTAACGGCAGAACAGATTTCGATGACATTTGACACACAGGTAGACCATGACCTGGCTTAGTAGATAAGATACTTTTTATCATGGCATTACGTTCTTGTGGAATAATTTTCAACCTCCACGCGGGCAAAAGCAAGCGTCATATGGAATGAGAGAGACCTTAAAATGATTCAGAAGCTATTTCTACTGACTTGCTAACTTGCTATGAATTTATGAAAAATTAACCCTGTTTTATACAGGGTTAATTTTTCAGGAGGGGCTCGTGGCTAAATAAAAACAATCGCATGGGTCGATCTTCAAGGTTAAGCAACGCTTGCCAAAGTCAGTCCGTGGATGAGTGACCATCTATTAGATTCCGAGACCCCTCCGTGCCTTGGAATGGTCGCGGATGTCCTTTGTAGAATTTTGAATGTCGTTACGGGTAGTAAGAAACTCGAAAATCTGAAAATCAGTCTTAAGTCTTAACAACGGGTATCGTGTTAGTCAGTAACTAGGTTGTGGAGGTCAGATAGGCAGTCGCTGAATTTTAACTATTTTAATCGCACACCCGAAACCACAGCACGTACTGACGCCATTATTATAATTCAGTTACATAAACCCATGTGCATATCGCTTAACTTTGCACAATATTTATTACTTTGGACTCATTCTATATATTTAGTTTTATCTAACGTTCATATCTGAGCCGAAATTGCTGAGTAATCGTTTTGATAACAGATATATATTACGTCCTCTAAATGACCTCGTTTTATAGCGGGAGGTCTTTGATACCGAGGTTTTTAGTATTCCGTACCAAAAGGGTAAAAACGGGACCCTATTACTAAGACTCCACTGTCTGTCTGTCTGTCACCAGGCCGTTTCTCATGAACCGTGATAGCTAGACAGTTGAAATTTTCACAGATAGGGTATTTCTGTTGACGCTATAACAACAAATAATAGAAATAAAATAAAGGTAAAATTTAAAGGGGTATAAAAGAAACGTCTTTTTTCGGCGTTTTATGCCTTGTGGTATGGAACCCTTCGTGTGCGAGTACGACTCGCACTTGGCCAGTTTTTATTAATGCATACGTTGAGATGATTTATTTGCTTATGTTTGTATATACAATGTTCCTTTTCAGGGTGATATCATACTAGATTATGACAATGTTTATCCAGAGTATCCCTATCTAATTTCCCTATCTGTCTGTTATCTTTTCACGCCTAAATTGCTGAACGAATTTCAATGAAATTTGGCACACGAATAGATCATGGGGTGACATATGTAGGATACTTTTTTTCGACCTCCACTCAGACAAAGCCGCGAGCAAAAGCGAGTATTTCATAGTTAAAAGAAACAGTCTGGAAGAATAAAAATGCTACTAGATACTTTTCATTATCATCGTAGGATAATAATAATCGTCGATTACGTACGATTATTTCATCAATTTATGTCATATCGTGTGATTCACACTAATGATGTTATAGTTTGCATACAATCTTTTTGTCTTCAGGAGAGTTCATTGACACCATGACTAATTACTGACTAATCCCACAAGGTGGTCCGATGACCTTGTGAATGCCGCAGGAACCCGTTGGATGCGAGAAGCACAGAACCGGTCGAAGTGGAGGTGCTTGGGGGAGGCCTATGTCTAGCAGTGGACGTCTTTCGGCTGAATGATGATGATGTTGATGATTATTTAAGGAGGATCATCTGATCTGCTCTTGGCCATTTTCCTGTTAGATGGCGCTGAAGTCAACATTTTTAGTTTTTTTTGTTTTATGTGTAATTGGCACATTAGTAAGTCGTAGAAGTAGTAGTCGCGGTTATTGGACATTATACTTTATTGAATTTGGTCATAGAATTGCCTCAAAATCCACACAATTCGACACAAAGGTCCGAAATAAAATCTACCATTGAATACAGGTCGTTTACACACATAGAGGTAAGCGAGTATTTCCATACGTTTACAAGAATAGACCACTAGGTGGCGTGTATTACAAAAAATGAGCCGCCTGCTACGAAATGATAGGAAAAAAATGATTAATGCGTTCCTTGCGAAGCATGTGTGGTGTGAATACTGTGCGTAGTACTCGCAACCGGCGTGCGTGTATGACCAGATTTATGAACGTAAACGAGACAAAAGGAGTATATAAGGTATCGTAGGTGGCGTTCTGTAGTTTCTGCCTACCCCCACGAGAAGAAGGCATGAGTATAATGATAGGATAATAAGTCATATTTAGCTAGGCGGAGAATCAGCACTTTTCAAATGTCAAAATTACAATAGACAGTCCCCCAAAACGCCCGCCCTTCACCACTTCCTAGTGCTTTAGCTGAAAAGAAGAAGAAGTGGCCTTTTTAGGCCCCCAGGAGTTGTGAGAAAACACAACTCCTGGGGGCCTAAAAAGGCCACTTTGGCAGAATCATAAAAGGATAACATTATGAATCATAATATGGTGAAGACATTCCGTGTTTGTCTTTTTTTCGCTGCACTACGTAGGTATAATCAAAGAGATTACATTTGGATTGGATTGATTGGTATTTGACTGGTACCCAGACAAAAAAAAAACTGAAAAATCCTTCACCAATGGTATTTGATACGATTAACTTAACAGTTAACTAGCCATTATGATTCATCATGTTATCCTTTTATGATTCTGCCGAAGTGGCCTTTTTAGGCCCTCTGATTTCATCACGCTGTAACTTTCGATTGCCATGGCAACGGACCCGAGCAAAAAAGCTAAGCCTCTGACATCACGATGAGTCCGCATTGGTATCTCCTAATCTAACCCGAATCCGAAACCAATCAGAAGGGATTAACTCTTAACAAACAATAGTGACAGTTGCCGTTCAAAGTAATTTAGATAAACACCATGCACATTTGTAATCAATCACGAATCCATGTATGTAACTGGGAAATGTTTATATCATGACAGCCAGCCTTACCATGGATTATCGTATTACTATTACCCAGTAATTGGGTTGTGGAGGTAAAATAGGTGCATTCGGTTATACCGGAAGCCGGCCCCAACATAGTTGGGAAAAAGCTAGGCAGATTGAGACTTAAGGCTCCTACAAACAGGCGCGACACGCGATATAATCGCGCGCGACACAAAGGCACCGCTCGTTGCGCGTCTATTTGAAGGAGCCTTTATTGGGTAGCGACAAATAAATTATCTGACCCTAATCAACGGGTTGAAGATGTCAATTCCAGTTCTTGAAGGATCCTCTTACGTCTTTATTGGTCAAAGTAACCAGGCGTAGAGGTCTACTAACCAATTTGCACTCGCGAATTGTGTTGTTGCTAAATCTATTTATAGTTTGGTCACAGATATCAGCCTATTTCTTTGAGTTTGATAGAAGAGGTAGCTAACCAATATGACATTGGTTCTTCATATAGGTACCTTACCACAAATAAAGAACTAGCTCTTCGGTTTTTATTTTTGAAGTGAAAACTTCTTTAGAACTTGCGCCACTGTTACCGTAAGCGACATCGCGCGTGTTTTGTTTATAAGACGATTAAAAAAATACCCGCTTCGGATGTGTTCGGCTGTCCTCGGGATGTACTCGGTTTTAAAGTATATCCGATATGTCAGTGAGTGATGGCAAAGTATTCTGTTTGTGTTTTGTTTTCACTTCTGTCGGCAGTCTGTCTTCTGGCGGCTTCTGTCGCGGAGTGCCACTGTTTTTTTTTTATTTTGACGACCCTGGCTCACTACTGAACAGAGGCAAGTTTTTCCATTTTTAGTGTTCCGTACCAAAATGGTAAAACGGAACCCTTATGGTGAGACTCAGTCTGTCTGTCTGTCACAGTTGGATACCTCAAGAACTACTAATGCTATCAACTTGAAATTTGGAATAGTTTTAGACGACGATTGCCCAACTATTTTGCAAATAAGAAAGAAATAAAAATATAGGTTATATTTTTTGCAACAGGGACTGAAAGCGAAAAATTCGAAGTGGGGCGACTAGGGCATGGGGGTATCATATTATGAAAGATCGCAGTTTGCACATTTTCAAACATTATTTTTAGGCCGCAAAGTTTTCGACTTTTGATGTAAAATGTAAAAAAATACCGTTTCCTCCTTATCCCCGATGTTTGCAAAGAGAAAAATCTGAAATTATTCTGTGATAGAAGTTTATGTAAAGACTGCAGGAAAAATAAAACGAAGGCTCTAAATAGCACACTTTTTCAGAAATCATCAATAAAGTTTCATTAGTTCCACTATCGGTCAAGAGATGGCGCTGACACAAAACTGCAATATTCTACACCGTAGTGCAGTGTTAAAATTCTCTGACGAATATAGGCCTCACCGGTGAAAAATTAAAAACATGTTGGTACGGATCCCTCGGTGCGCGATTCTGACTCGCTCTTGACCGGTTTTTTATTTATTGATAAATATCAGTCTTACATAATATTGTGGTGGCCCAGAAGTTAGCAAGAAGCGCAGGTTCAAAACTTACCTTGACTTCAGCTTGCGGGCTTAAAACTTAATCATCTTAAAATTCAAAGTCCTGACTGACTGATATATCAACGCACATCCTAAACCGCTGGTCCTAGATACTTACATGAAATTTGGTGGGTGTATTCTTTGGAAAGAGTAGGTAAGGGTAAGGAAAGAGTAGGTGGCTAAGAAAAGGTTTTTCGAAATTCCCCACCCTCAGAGGGTGAATGGGGGAGGGTGAAACTTCACGCGGACGAAGTCGCGGGCATAAGCTAGTTCCTTATATGAGGGCGTAGATTCATTTCATAATGTGTACTTTCCAAGTTAAACGCTTACACCAACGGGAAAAACCAGGACAATAATCCTATTTGCTTGTGGAATAAAAATTAATGGAAAAAGGGCCTTATAATTATAACTGTTGGGTGTTGCTGAATCAGCAATTTAAAGAATGTACGTACAGCCTACGTTAGTTTTTGCTCGGTTACCGCCGACAGCTCCAACTGGGGTCTCACCGAAATTATTTAGAGACACTAAACGCATCTCAAATATCTACCTCTGACCTCCAAAAAATATTCAGACTTAATAAAAGCAAAGAATGTCGCTCACGTTATCCGTTAGCCACGATTGGGTGCGAAATTAGCGAGCACTAGACCAGAAGCTTGGCTAGCGAATTTCCTAGATCCTATACGCCCTACCAACTTAGAACCCTCACTACTACAACCAAAAACTAAGCTAAAACGAATCTTATCTCTTAGACATAAAGCTCACGTGAAAGCCAGGAATGTTAAAGTTAATTTTGCAGTCGCTAAAGCGGACGGTGGCGGAATTTCAACAAGTTGGACGATTGCTTCGAAATACATGATTATGAATGCGCTCATTCGGGTCTTTATGGCTGGACAGATAAGGTCGGATTTCGATCGTCCGGGGGGTGGTATAAAGCGGTTGTTTGGAAGGCAGTGGCCCCGGTAGCAGTGCAGACATTCTTGACGAATGCTGCCAAAACCGGGCAGTTTTCACCTCGTTCGGGCACAGTTTATTGTTTTATTTGCGCTTTACTTCTCTAGTGGATTTTTGGGTGGTTTAGTTTCGGTACATTGTGAAAAATGAAGAGGAAGTGTTTTTTGGATTAGTCAGTATTTACTTTAAGGATGTCAACCAGCTTTTATCCTGGGAATTTTAACTGACTTTGGTTAGATTTATCTCTCTTTCTCGTTTCTTCTGAACTGGCAAGATGTTCAAATGTTTTATTATTTATTAATAAGCCGTGATGGAATTCTCTTCGGTAAAAATGACGAACTCCCATACCTACCTAAAAATAGGTTACGAATACCTATGAGATAACTTTCAAGTTATGGAACAACAAACTGAATGTTAACAAAGTTCAAATTGCATTGCAACCAAAAACTTAAAAAGACCTTTTTTCACAAATGGTCACTCAAAAACGACTTTGAGGTTAGTATCTAGTGTAAATAGTTTGTATTCACTTTGATTAATCTTAAATGTGAATAATAAATTTAATTACAGAATAACATAACAAGCCGCCAGTCTCTTGGGTACATTACCAGTCGACAGCGATGCGGATGAATTTTTCGACGCTATTTTTTAATTATCTGTATAGTTTTAGCTAAGTTATAATTTAATTTTGTTATTGTTCCTTTTTTAATTAAGAAATAATACTTATGTTAACAAAATAAATGATTGATTGATTACTAGATAATTAAAAAAAACATAACAAGACATAAAAATAATTACATAGACTTAAGGCTCCTACAAACAGGCGCGACACGCGATATAATCGCGCGCGACACAAAGGCACCGCTCGTTGTGCGACTTGCAGTGCCTTTGTGTCGCGCGCGATTTTATCCCGTGTCGCGCCTTTTTGAAGGAGGCTTTAAATTATGAGAATTTGCCTTCTGATTAGGTGGCGATGGAATGTAAATCATCTGAGATTATGCACACTGCTATACATACTTACTTTCAAACTTTAAAAAATTCTTCCTTAGTAACTCTTGAGCAAAATTTCATGCTTCTAGACCCAGCGGCTTACCCTGTGCGTTGTCTGTCAGTGAATTAAAGACTTTTTTAGGTAAGAACAGGTGTAGGGTGAGTAGCCATTTACAATTAGTAAGTGTGTGTCCAAACGTCTTGCGAAATACAGGTTGTTAACAGCTATTAGTTCATCTATAGACTTTTTGTAACCCAAAATCGAATCTTTAAACTTTCATCAGGTTTAAAGTTCTTTAACATAGATAAGCCTCTTTATTTATAAAGGTTGCTCTCAGTTAACAGACGTTTAAACGTCAAAAATGTGTGGTTGAACAGTCGCTAATCAATACATAACTTTAAGCAACGTTTATAAATAATCCCCTTCATCTAGAAGCAAATGTCCAAAAAACAATCATTCTCTTCCAAAACCCAATAAACACACTCCCGCCCACTTCATCCATCACTAAACTAATGTCCCACACAGTGGACTGATAGTCCCACAACAAGATTTAGATATCAATAAATTTGGCCAGGCGGCCGCGGAAACAATTTATGTGTGTCTGCTGAGAATTCCTCACCTCTACTCAGCATAGCCAGCATTCTTGTGCCACAGAATAGCACAGAAGGTCCATACGACGAACGAACACGCAAGCACACAGACAAACTTCACTTGGGTTGAAATTGTGCAACTGTTACACAGATAAAGCGTGTCTCATTAAGAGTGCACTATTTAAATTTTGTCTTCTTTTTCTTTTTCGTGCAAGTGGCAACTCTGAATTTTGACACGTGTCACCTATGAATGTTCCTGGAGCATTCATAATGTTCCAATGATTAAAAATGGAGCGCTACACAAAAGAAGAATGCGTTATCAATATGAAAACCCATCACAAAAATGGGGAAATTTACGATGAGACCGCTTGCAAATGCGGATGTTTCGGTCGAGAAAGTGCACCTAAAGTGTTCTTGTTGTTTTATGACGTGCAAGTGACATTTAATCTTAGGATAGTATAGCAATCACGAGGTCGACTATACAGTGACTGCAAGCGCATTCGCTCACTGGCATCCGGTTGAGATAGTATGATATAAAAAGTAATGGTAACTGGGACAGACAGGATGCGGGACCGTGGTGTGGCGCAGCTTAGAAGTGACCGTTGTCCAGCATTGGACTCCGATAATTGGAGTTGGTAAGTATGAGATTGCCGTATGGTCTGTTCCAAGAATACATGATGAAAGTGTAAACAAACGCTTCCCATCTACAGGTACGTTTTCAGATTCATTTGTTTACATTATAAGCAGATACTTTTGTAACAGACTATAGTCGCGAGTGCGCGTGCACTAGCTGTACGTGAAGCGTGTCTATGTGTGCGTGCTCCTGTTTTTGTTCGCTGTTTGGAGCCAACCTTCTGTACTATCCTATATCTCTACTCTGAATAGCTGGCATACTTGCACCATGCATGTATTATTATTTGGACTGAGGTATCTACTTCCCTTGCCCAGTTGTAGTAGGACTTAGTAGTTAAAGTTTGAATTCGCAAGGTACTTAATTGTTTGTGTGGTTGCCGAGGAAGTGGACAAGCTGTTTGTGTCACCAACTCTGCCCATGGCTATTGTAAAATGCAACTGGATTATGATAAGTGGACGTTTAGCAATTGGCTCTTGTTCTGTTTATAAAATAATGTGATTATTAGGCCTTTTGTACACGGCACGGTTTCATTACGTTTCATAAACCGCGCCGTAGAAAAATTTAGCCCGTATAGCTTCCCTAGTGATCCATAAAACACTGACGTACCGTGTCTACACACGGCGAAGAAACCGTTAGTTTTTCACGGCAAGAAAAACATGTGTCTATAAAGGGCCGTAGTCTGTATGCCAATTGGAGAGGCTTGTGACTAAGTTATAACAGCCGCACGGGTCGATTGATCAGGTTAAGCTACACTTGCCGCGGTTGATCCGTGGATGGGTGACCATCTTTACATATCAAGACCTCTCCGTGCCTCGGAAAGCACTTTAAGCCGTTGGTTCCGGCTGTCATTCGTGGATCTTTGACAGTCGTTACGGGTAGTCAGAAGCCCAAAAGTCTGACAACCAATCTTACCAAGGGGTATCGTATTACCTAGTAATTGGGCTGTGGAGGTCAGATAGGCAGTCGCTCCATGTAAAATACTGGTATTCAGCTGTATCCAGTTAGACTGGAAGCCGACCCCAATTTAGTTAGGAAAAAGCTAGGCAGATGATGAGTCTGTAAGTACCTATATCAATTATGATGATATAAGCGATGAAAATGTCGATGTTGAGTCCATGGAAATGTCGTCTTTCTGTACTTAGATAACCTTTTCTTTGAGGTTTCGAACGACATATATTAAAAAAGAAACATCTAATAGCGAAAAATAATACTAAGACTTAGATTTTATGAGATTAGACTTCTGGGTTGATAATTATAATAATAAATAGTCATCCAGACTGTATTCCCGCCATGGCGGCAAATCTTAAGGGACAAGTGTGTGTGAAGACACAGGTGCACTATCTCTTCTCTCTCTCTCATAGTCTGATGGGACGGAAATCCGACACGTCCGAAGAGAGATCAGGTGCAGTGCAGGACAAACAGCTTTACGTACTTTCCGAGGCACGGGGGTATCACACCTCCAACTTCCGAACTCCGGGATTACAAAGAAATTCCTAATGGAAAAATCCATAACACTTCCCAACCTGGGAATCCAACCCTGGTAACCCAGGACCCCACGCTCAGCAGTATGATGATATAAAACGTCCGTAGAGTTATACAATCTGAATATTCATTTATCGATATCTTATTCAGTCTCAATAGAATCGCTCCGGGTCAGTTTGCTCAGTGAAATCGCTACGATTTACAGTAACGAGTTCTGTGTCTCTTGTTTCACTTACCAGTTGTGTCGGACATAGGTGCCCTAGATCACATGTAGGTGTAGATAGATAGGCAGCCATTTATAAGTGTCTCTGTTAGTTTGGATAATTTAACTCCATACTTTGGTGTCGGATGCAAGAGTCTACCAATTTAAAGGACAGGTGATTGTTAACCTTTTGTGGATATAACAAGTTTGTTTGGTAAATAATAAAGCTGAAGCTTTATTGTTTCCTAGTAACTGTTAAGTTCTTTACTCTCGCTAACTACCGTAAAATGGCTACTTTCTAAAGCCTACTCTTCATCAATAGCTAACAATTTTATTTAACATGTGCAACATTTCTAACAAATTATTCGTTTCTTATAACTAATACCTACCTTTGCCTTAAGAGCGTTTACGCCGTACGGAGTTTCATACAAACTTTCAAGCCCTTGTTTTTCGATATGAATGAACCGATTTTAATGAAACTTCATACGCATAAGCAGAATACAAAGGTCTAAAAAGTTACTTAAGAACATTTTCGAAAAATCTTATTTAAAAAAAGATAACTGGAAATCTTAGTTTCTATGGAAAATTCAAAATTGGTATAATTTGGCTGTAACACTATTTTTCGAAAATATTTTTAAATTACTTTTTAAACCTTTGTATCCTGCTTATCGATGCCTTAGAGTGAAAACCTCGTAAGTGTAAAAGAAGTAATTTGTCGGGAGGAAGAAAGAACTGCGTGCTGTAAAATTTTTGTTTGGCGTCTTTTATGTTTTTTTTACCGACTTTAAAAAAGAAGGTTCTGTATTTTTATTAATTATTATGGAAATTTAACCCGCTTTAATATCCAGAACTATTTGATACTATAAGATTGTCCGAAATGCATAAAATGCTACTTACATTCCCGAGGTATTCACTCTAAGGCGACGTTATGCGTGTGAAGTTTCATTATAACCGGTTTATTCGAAAAACAAGGGCTTGAAAGCTTGTATGAAATGCTGTGCGGCGTAAACGCTCTTAAAGAAATACTTTATTATTTGACTAAAATTACCTACGTACCCCTACTTAATCTTAAGATGTTGTACAGATGCAATTAGAAAGGTTCCAACTGTGTTTTAGTGACAGAAAATGATTTTAATCTTTTGTTATACCAAAATATTTAAGCCTATTTTTGTTATTGCAGATGGCGAGCCTATCAAATTGCCAGAGAACCTGGAGAGCCTACCCAGAGCTGAACACTTCGCAGCACAGAGGCACCGGTGGAACACCAATGAGGTCAGTGTCTTTGTTAAGAAATCCCATAGATACGTCTATCAACTTTTAACACTATGCTGAGAAAGGAGCCCTTTTGACCTCACACAGGTCCCTTTTTTTTTAATGGTAATTATGTTAGTTTTAAATGCTCCTTTTTGATGTTTATACACAGTTACTGAAAAAATAATGTATTTAGTGGAAAAATAACAAAATTAAATTATAACTAAAACTATACAGAAACTAAAAAATTGCGTCGAAAAATTCATCCGCATCGCTGTCGACTAGTAATGTACCCAAGAGACTGGCGGCATTACCACGTTGTATGGCGATGCTTAGCCTCTGGTCAAGGTAAAAGTTAGCCCTTGGGTCACGGGAAGTGTCAACCAGCCGTTTAGAAATTTCTTTAAAAAGACCTTGAGCACTCGGACCCCACGGCTCGAGAGTTTTAACCCCAAACGGCTCGAAAATATAATTTCCAATAATGTTATTATACTTTCGCCGCTTGAGGTTTTCCGCAACCGCAGCATCAGCGCCAGCACAGCACGTTGAGCCAGGAAGATGGGATGGCGCAAGAGTATTGACACACGTTGCGTCCCACACTAAAGGCCTACTACCCACCTTCCATGGAAATAAAGGCACGTCGTCCGGTCTCTTGCCATCGTTGCGTGCCAAGCCATTGGGTTCTAATACAGCTGGAACGCCGACGGTGACAAGAGCTCGTCGGATGATGTCATTAATGTTCGCGTGCCGCGCTAAGCGATCCGCACTTCGGCTGCAAAGCAGGCCATGATGTCCAAGGCTGTTGACATCTTCGACATAGTGACAGCGATGGGGAGAACAGCAAGGAGGGCCTAGTCGTAGGGAAGCAGGGAGGCGAAAACTAGTTTCGTCGAACAAAGTGCCTATGTTCGACGAAGGTAGTGCATGAAGCCAAAAACCCGACTCCCACTTACCCACAGCCAGCAGGCGCGCACGTTCCGCAGTAGTAGCAGACGAGTTAAGTAAATTGTTCTGTACTACTCTGCAGAGCGGCTCATCCCACCGTCTCTGGGAAGATGGATGGTCGGGTGGATCTGTATTCGGGCAAGCGAGTCTCCAGGCATCCATGGCCTCGGTGAACTGAGTAATTGTAATCATCATTCTCCAGGCCTTATCCCAATTTATTTGCGATCGACGAAACATATCTTTTTCTTCCATACTCCTCTATTAGTCGTCATCTCGATAGTCAGCCCCTTTCTAACCATATCATCATTCACACATTCCATCCATCGTTTCTTTGGTCTTCCCCAACTCTTATAGCTCTTGTAATAGTACTTTTATTTCCAAACTTCAGTACACGTTACTTCAATGAGGTCTCGACCACTGAACTAGAACATCCTGTATGACAGGGGTGACGCCCTGTCTGTCTCTAGGGCTCAACAAACAGAATCTTTTCCTAAAATTTGATGTGTCATTATTTATATTATTTAAGACCGGGTGGTACTGTTCTTTTAATTAGCAAGGTAAAGAACAGCGAAAAAAGGCTATTAAATTTTTTGACAAGGGAGTGAGTGAACAATAAGATCTTAATATAGTCACCTAACTAATTTATAAGTAATAAAGTAAATTAGTTCTTAAGGTTCCGTTTGGATCACAATTTATTACGGTAGACGGACGGAGTGTGGTTATGTTGAGCAGATTTATTTTTATAAATATACAGTATCTGAGATAGTTTATTGTTTCCTTATATTTCGATATCCTACCACCTGACTACTGGGCTTATGTTAGTTCGCCAATAGAAGGAGCAAAAAAAGTGTAACAGTGGTGGTCTTTAAATGAACGAATATAAATGTTCACTTATTGTAACTTTATGAAACTACCCATTCGTAAATGTCGTGTATCTAATGTGAGGATGATTACTGAAATAAATAAAAGAGTCGTCATCATCTGCCTGGCCTTTTCCCAACTATGTTGGGGTCGGCTTCCAGTCTAACCGGATGCAGCTGAATACAGTCTCCGGCACGTAAGTTGGCAAGAGTCGTTAGATGCGGTTCTCCTTTCTTGTAAACATGGAGCGACTGCCTATCTGATCTCCATAACCCAGTTACTGGGATGGTCAGCGGGATTGTCCGAAAGGGTTACCGCTGGCCCGGTACATAAAGGGCTAAGGAAGGAACACGGGTGGGTTTTAGTCAGTAAGAGTCTGACACTCCCTTCCGCTCCACCCAGAGCGGGAGGAGTCATTTGATGATTTCCCATCCTGAAAAAAAAAAAAACCCAGTTACTGGGTAATACGATACCCAAATAAATAAAAGAGTATGCTCAACTAAATCCCTATTTACAACAACAATGGGTGCATCACTTCAGGCGTCCAACCTTGGAGAAATCTCGACATTCATATCTTATCAGTCACGTTAACAACTGCTATTAAAATCTTATCATTTGTAGTCCGATGTGTACTAATGAAAGTGGCATTGAATAAAGGATCCTTCAAACAGGCGCGACACGCGATAAATCGCGCACGACACAAAGCCAATCAAATTTGAACCTTATGCTTTAGCGATAAAGTTGAATATCTATTAAAGAAATTTGACAGATTGCAGTAGCTTGATGTGCTGGCGTCTGTATATTCGACTCATGAGTGCTCACGACGATCTAGATAATAACAATACGCATGAATCATAATTAATTAACACTTCATTCTATCTCTGTGTCTTCTCAATAATAAATAATTTATTAATACAAAAAAAAAACACAAAAACCCACTGCTGATCCGAAGGGACTTGAGGGACGTCCTTATAGCGGCACAAATTAGGCACACAAACACTTACGGTATTAGGCGTCAGAGAGTCGGCTAAGCGGAGGCGGTATCTGTTACCCAACCGTTTGTGACGTTTTTAGACGTCAGACGACGTCCATGTGGGAAGAAACGGAGGTTCAAGGTCGGTCATACATAGCACACGTATGAAACCGGAAAGGGATCGGCACCATATCAACTAGAGGCGTTCAGTATTCTTTGTATGAAACTCCCAACTGCAACGCACATTAATCGGAATCGTAACGTAATCGCCTCGCCTCGGGACAAGCTCACGAACCGCGGTGCGGCGCATTACGGCTCGACATCCTCGCGCTTACGGCTCGACCTCCCCGCGCTTACGTCTTTCCGTACCCGAGCTTACGTCTCTTCGTCCACCCTTGCCCCTCTCATTCCTCCGGCCTGCCTGCTGCACCATCAACCAGCGGTTGGCGAGCCGTAAGCGCGGCGTCACCTAGCCGTAGCCGAGTCGACGTATCGGAGCTGCTGATCCGCTTTGGTTACGTTACGTTAGGTTAACGCCTGTTTGACGGCGAGTCGAAAGGCGATACGGTGCCGATCCCTTTCCGATTTGATACGTGTGCTTATGACCTTAAAGACAGATAACTGAAACATTATAACTTTCAAATCAATTAACATAACATCACGCCTGTAATCCCCAAAGGGTTTGACAGAAGTGTACCTATAGTAAATCCACATTTTGCCAGCTATGTTGACGTCTCAACGGCTTAACGTGCTTTCCGAGGCACGGGGGTATCACACCGCCAACTTCCAAACTCTGGGTTGTTAAGAAATTCCTAATGGAATAATCCAATAACAAGCCGATAAGAAGTTGGTCTTGCGCCTGATCGCTCTCCGGTCGTGTCGGATTGCCGTCCTATCGGACTATGAGAGTGAGGGAAGTGGGAGTGCTCCTGTATCTGCGCGCACACGCCTGCACTACAATATCTCCCGCGCCGAAGGCTAGTCTCCGTTGAGATTGGCCGCCGTGGCCGAAACACGGTCTGGAGAACTTTATTTATTTATTTAAGTCCCATGTTATAATATGGGGCAAAGGGGGGTGGGGGGTCTCGGCTATCATGTACAGATCTTTGACAGTCATCACGGGTATTTAGAAACCCGAGAGTCTGACAACCAGTCTTGCCATGGGATATCGTGTTACCTATAAACTACGTTGTGGAGGTCGCTCTATATAAAATATTGGTATTCACCTGGATCCGGTTAGACTGGAAGTCGACCCCAGTATAGTTGAGAAAAGGCTAGGCAGACGATAATGATATAAATTGATATTATGTATAGGCTTACAAATTTTAGAAATATTGATATGAAATTGTTTATTATGTAAATTGGATATCGGAATCAGTTTTACATGTCACATTATAAAAAAAACAGTGGCACTCCTGGAGTGCCGACAGAAGTGAAAACAAAACACAAACAGAATACTTTGCTATCACTCACTGACATATCGGATATACATACATTAAAACCGAGTACCTACATCCCGAGGACAGCCGAACACACCCGCAGCGGGTATTTTTTTAATCGTTTTTTAAAACACGCGCGGTATCTCTTACGATAACAGAGGAGCGAGTTCATTGGTTTTATTCCAAATTCAAAAAATGCCCAACGCGCCTATAGCAGTTTTCACTTCAAAAATGAGCTAGATGAGGTCGGCGTTTGCTATCTGACTACTCTGAGAAGAAAGGCCGAACCAAACTCAGAGGTCACAGTCTCTTTTAAAGTCCAGACATAATCTTGCGAAGATCAATATTTGTATGTAGATTCCTGTAGATTCATAATATCTGAAATGATATTTTAATTGCAAAACATTTAAAAGGAACACGAAAATCTAATACCAAATTCAAACCGCCTAAAACGAAAGCCGGTACATATGAACATTAAGTAAACATAATGTCACAATAACGTTGACGCGGTATCGCAACACATCGCGCCACATCGCGGGAACGCGCGTTATAAATCGCGCTAATGCATGTATTATGCAAACAGACAGAACGTCTCATATCTCGGTGTGGCAATGTTTTAGTCTACTTAGCGTGGCGTAGATTAGCTTTTCGACCCCTACTAGTTGCGTGCCATTATTTTGAAATATATAGAAATTGAAAAATATTTTTAATAATTTTAGATAGAATATTCTTTATTATGTATCACTAGCTGCGCCACGCGGTTTCACCCGCGTAAATGTCGATCCCGTGGGAATATCGGAATAAAAAGTAGCCTATATATTAATCCAGGGTGTCAGCTACCTCCATACAAAATTTTATCAAAATTGGTCCAGCCGTTTGAGCGTGAAGAAGTAACAAACATATAAACACACACACACACACTCACAAACTTTCGCCTTTATAATATTAGTGTGATAGTGTGATTGCATTTTATTGTGAAAATATAATGGTAAATTGAAAAAAAAGAAACTTAGTAGCTGCTTTATATTTAGTTCAGTTGATATGCAAAGTTTTATGATCATCAAAATTTTATGGAATCGTGTTTTTTATGGAATCGTGTAGCTGTCAGTGATTCGTGGTCTCCTAGTAGGTGCATCGTTTAGATTAGCACGGCTAATGAAATGCGTTAGGTGTAAATTACACACGGAACGTGTGTCGTTGTTATTATGTTAATACTCCTAATGAGCTATAGTGCTCTGGTACTGACCTCAGTTAGGCGGCGGAAATCAAGGTTTGGAAATGTATCGGTATATAATTAATAGCTTGACAAGACGGATTGTATGGAAATACGTGGACGTTGAAATGTATCGTGGATGAATGAAAAAAGCGTCTTCATAATACATTTCCATACATTTTATTTCCCTGTGTTATCGCGATGCCGTGGCTGATCACGATAATATCGTCACGTCAGAAATTATAAAAACGCCTATTGACTGTAGGAAAACCGGTGGTCTTTTCATTTTAGCCGACTGCGGCGAAGGCCCAAAGAAAGGTTATGTTTTTAATCTTCATAAAATGATTAGACAACATTGAAAATCATTATTGTTTTTGATTTGCTCGATACGTTTACTATGGTCATAATAAATTTCTAAACCAAGCCTGTTAAAAGAGCTAACAAAACATCGTTAGTCATAAGCGGTTTATGACATGGGGTTATAAATATTCATGAGAAACTTCACGCTTTGAATTCGGTGTCTTTTGGTATAAAAATGTAGATATGGGTACCATTTCACCTTGAAGTGTGCGTATTAGATAGAATCTCAGGATTACGGTATTACGATGAGACTATTATTATCCATACTAATGTTATAAATTCGTAAGTAACTCTGTCTGTCTGTCTGTCTGTTACCTTTTCACGCCTAAACCACTGAACGGAGATCAATAAAATTTGGCAGAGAGATAGATTGCATCCTAGGGAAGGACATAGGATAGTTTTTATCCCGATATTCTCACGGAATCGACACTTATGCGGGCGAAACCGCGGTTTTTGTTTAATACTTCGTAACGTGGATCACGCGAGACATGATGGATTTTTAATTGTTTCTGTGATCGGCATACAATCAGTTAATGAAAGTTGACCAAAAAGAAAATATTGATATATGAAGATTTTTACGTACGTGGGTACAGTTCAATTCAAAGGTTAGCTTAGATAGACTCTCCTTATTATTCATGCTTCAGCCGGTCGATTTTGTAAAAATCTCACCGTGAAAACTTAGGTTAAGTGAGTTTGTTTTTGCTAGGAATTGACACTATTGACAGCTCACTCCACGCTCACTTCACCTAAGTTATCACGGTGAGGTGGTTACAGAATCGCACTGCAGGTGCGTTTAAAAAATCAACCAGTTTTAGAACTAGTTCGGTATAACTTCTATCTCATCATGAGCAAGCTGAGAATAGCAAGCTTGGGAGAGGCTCGCTTCACATAGATCGTCCTGGCGCTCAACTGTCTACAAATGTGTAAAAACGTTCGAAAAAAGCGCCTCGATACACTAACAGAAAAACGCCAAATACATAAAGAGAGAACTAAGCCCTACGATACTTTTAACTCTGCCGGCCAACTCTATTGCATTAGTTGTGATCGAGTATTTACAACTAAATTCGGTCTGGCGAGTCATATTAGGGCACACGTTAGGAATAATAATAATAATAATTTTAGAGGGTTCGCCGTTTTCGAAATCGATAAGGAGGACTATATATAGAAAACAGTTCACTGCTGGAGATAGGCCTCTCAAATTGCACGCCAATTAGATAGACCCTCGCCTCGTCCACTCTCATATATCCATTACCAGTCGACTCTTTGGGTTCTTCACTCCACCTAACCTAGGGACATCCTACACTCCTACACACCGTTCTTCCAGGTGTCGCTAGCACGACAGTTGTTTAAATTTTGTTCGCCCAAAACTTGCCAGTTTCATGGCGTTATCGGTGGCAGTGCAGAGGTCACTTTGGCTGCTTATTTTGGAACAAAGGGGACAGGATAGGAGGGCGCCACCATCACACCCTACTGCCGTGATATTTGAATGGTAAACAAAATAATCCGGACATAGGCACCCAGCATTAACCGTTGAATGCCATGATTACAAAATCAATTAAAAACCCATTGTGTTTCGTGTGGATTCACGCATACGAAGGGTTACCTAATATCCATAATTCAACAGCTCAACCGTTTTTGTTAAACTCTCACAAACCCTTAAATAAAACAAGCCGCTCCCTAATATCATTACACTACATAATACGAGGATATTTATGCCACTAGGTTAATATCCCTTGAGAGAAAGTTCAAAGTGATTATGTCAACGCTAGGCACTATAAAATAAGGGCCGTTCCTAATGAATTCCGTTTCAAATTCGTGTATGTTATGTTAGGAAACTATTTTGGGGTTATTGTGTATTGTTATTACAATGTGTTTGCTTTATGAAGATGGGTTGAATTTCTGTTTGTTGTATGAAGTTTAAAGAGAGGGGCTTGTGGGTACATAATAACAGCCGCACTGGTCGATCAAAGGTTAAGCTACTCTTATCGCGGTCAGTTTATGGATGGATGACCATCTTTATCTATACTAATATCATAAAGCTGAACAGTTTGTTTGTTTGGTTGAACGCGCTAATCTCTGGAACTACCAGTCGTATTTGTAAAATTCTTTTTGCATTTAATAGCCCAATTCTCGAGGAAGGCTATAGGCTACTTAACATCACGCTAGAACCCTTAGGAGCCGAGCAAAAACCAAAAAAGTCAGAAAAAAGGTAAACGAATTAAAAGCGTAGGCAGGCGATGCGACGGGGT
The DNA here is from genome assembly GCA_963855955.1 of Luperina nickerlii. Classification (NCBI taxonomy): domain Eukaryota; kingdom Metazoa; phylum Arthropoda; class Insecta; order Lepidoptera; family Noctuidae; genus Luperina; species Luperina nickerlii. The sequence continues at coordinate 20,299,955 of OY979676.1, read as the reverse complement.
GGGTCGGGGGAACAAGAAATTTCACGCGGACGAAATCGCGAGCAGAAGCTAGTAGTATATAGGTAAACTTCAAAGTCCTGACTGACTGAATATCAACGCACGGCCAAAACCACTGGTCCAAGAGACATGAAATTTGGAGGGCGTGTTCTTTGTGAAGATCCACTAAGAAAGAGTTTATCGAAATCCACCCCTAAGAGGATGAATGGGGGGAGGGTAAAATTTCACGCGGACGAAGTCGCGAGCAGAAGCTAGTTCATTATATATCGAGATGTGCCTTGGTACTGGTCTCGGCTGTCATTCGTAAATCTTTGACAATCGTTACGGGTAGTCAGAAGCACACAAATCTGACAAGAAATCTTACCTAGGTGTATCGTGTTACCCAGTAACTGGGTAGTGGAGGTCAAATCGCTCCATCGCTGGGGCTCTGTCTCGTATAGGGTCTTAGCATTATGCTGAGCGATGGCCGATTTGCGTAGATGTGACGCATACTTTCTCCCAAATTATTATTTTGTTTTTCTTATGTTTGTGTTTTTTTTTTATTTTTATGCGTCATATTTGCCGAAAATAAACGTATTTCTTTCTTTTTTTTCTCCATGTAAAATATTGGTAGTAAGCTGCATCCGGTTAGACTGAAAGCCGACCACAACATTGATGGGAAAAGAAAGACTGGCTGGCTGGTTTTTGTTCTTTGATATTTCGTCTTATTAGAATAGAAGAAAGAAGGGACGTTCAGAAATTCATAACATCATGAACTTCTGGTTGGAGTAAAATTTTTCTGAATCAAGAGAAAATACCTAGGCTTTGTGTTTCATTTGGTGAGGTTTACAGAAACTATAAAGATTTCGAAATCTTTATAGTTTCTGTGGATTCACTTGACTTCATGGATTTATGAAAGTGTTGTTAACTTGTTACTTCAACTTCATGATTTGATATTTTCTATATTATGCGCCTAAATTCGAAACACACAAACTGAAACTGTGCCTTTAATTTTTCTATTTGGTTTTAAACCGTTTTAAGTCAAGAAAATAAATAAATGTTATCATTATATAATTATCCTTACAAATAGGTACTACATGCTACCCGACTTAAGGCTCCTGCAAACAGGAGCGACGCGTGACGCGAATCGCGCGCGACACATAGGCACCGCTCGTTGCGCGACTTGCGGAATTTTTAAGTCGCGCGCGATTTCATCGCGTGTCGCGCCTGTTTGAAGGAGCCTTTATGAACGAAAATCTATTCTTAGAAAAATCGTACTTACAGGAAAAACTGTTACTTAGAAATCCTCTTAATCGCCTCATAAACGAAAATCTATTCTTAGAAAGATTTTACTTATAAGAAGTACAAGAAAAACGGGTATTATTAACAAATCCTCAAAAGACGAGGCAATCTATTTTAAGCCAGCCCACGATCGGTAAATCTTCAAAAAAAACTCTAAATGTCAAGGATTTACCTCACAAAAACTTATGATAACATAAAATGAGAAAGGAAATCCTCCCTTAAATACACTATTTTCTCACGAAACGTCCTTTAGAATCTAAATCGGTAGTTTGCTATAAAGCTACGCATACACAGGTTTCTTTTTTCAATAATTATTGCTGAAGGTAGTGGTACAATCTTTTTTAATTGCCAAAAATTGCTAAGGTAAATTGTTTGGACAATTCTGCCTTTAACTGTTATATATTTTTTGTATTGCCAAATATCGCGTAAATGAATAGGAATTCATTTTGGAAATAATAAACAGCGTAAATCCATGGTTATGGTAATGTTCATGGGTTTGCGCTGTTTATTATGTTGCTCCATATTGCTTCACGTCGCTTCATATTATAAAGGCACAGTAAGGGAAATTCACTGTTTATCGCCGTGTTGTAGCCACTTTATATGTTAATAGGTTTTATTATTTTATTTATCTTATATATAGATTTTTTTATATTTTTTAAGTCTTGTAATAGACTGTAGATTTGTGAACCATTTTCTATTTTGTTAAGTACGGAAGTGCCTGGTACTTGTTGACAGGTCTGCATTGTCCTCTCATACCTGTTAACACTTTAATTTGAAAACATTATAAAAAAAAACAATTTATTTCTAAAAGAGTAACCATGGAGTTATTTGCCGGCTCTTCTCCCTAGAAAACGACCAATTGGAACCATGAAACTAGCTTCTGTCGTTTCATAAGTGCCTATGGCGGTTTATGTGAATTAAAATATTTTGACTTGTCAATGTCAATTTCGTAAATATTTAATTTTCCGGACTTTACAGACTTATGCAATTGCTACAATCTTGGAATTGCCGTAAATTGCTCGGTATTGCTGTGACCGTGACGAGAAGCCGTGTACTCATGCCTTAATTTTTGTAACGGCCGTCATTCTCGCCGGTCATTTATACCCACGTTTCTATTCAATATAACATTCCGGCGGACGTTAAAGGGTTTCAGTGCTTGTGTTGGCTCAGTGATCGCGTACCTTGTGTGATAAATTGTCGGTTTGCTGTTAGAGAAATAGAGTATGTTCTACGGTTGGATCATATTGGAACGATAACTACTTGCTTTTGAGCGTGGGTTTCGATCGCGGATTAAGGTTTTTCGAAGGAAAAAATAGAGAGGAAATGATAGAGAACTAGTTTATGCAAGAAATATTCTTGGGTAAACTAATTGTCTATCTTTTCACCTGACTACGGAGGGTTTTAAGCGGTATGTATGTATGTATGTTCATCTGTTCCCTCATAACTTATACTAATAATAACAATAATATAATATACATATATATACACCACATTAGATCGATTTCATTAAGATTTACTGACTATATACAATAAGAAGAAATGTTTGTAAAACAGTAAAAGACAAAACTGTAACTTTGAATGAATGAACATACTTTTAACTGAAAATAAAACAACAAAAAAAAAGGTGAACCACCATTACTGCAACGATATTACCTAATGAATAAAACAGTTAATTTTGTGACCTTTTAGCCACTTTAAACGTTAAAGTTTACTGTCATGACGGTAACATTTTGCCTCAAGCTTTAACTGTTTTCGGATCAGTAAAAAATACTGTTTTGAAATTTAGGCTCATAGGGAACTGTTTAGATCAATGTTTTTTCATTTTTATTTACTGCTTATTTCTTTCAATGTAAGAAGTTGCAGATTTGTTACAAAGGTTCTAATATTATTTATTTTTTTATTATTAAATGTATTTTCTTTCTTTTCTTTCTTTCTTTCTTACTTTAGGGCTCAACATACATATAGCGAGCTATTCCACTTAGACCGCACTTAGAGCGTGGTAGGTCAAGGTCTTTCTTTCCTCTATTTGTACTGATTTATGATCATTTTAATTTCTGACGGTAGATAGTTATGGTGAGGGGTCCGTGGCTAAATAATAACAGCCGCACAGGTCGATCGATGCCGCGGTTGGTCTGTGGATGGGTGACCATCTTCACATACCAAGACCCCTCCATGCCTCGGAAAGCACGTTAAGGCTCCTACAAACAGGTGCGACACGACAAGCGACACAAAGGCACCGCAAGTCGCGCAAAGAGCGGTGCCTTTGTGTCGCGCGTGATTATATCGTATGTCGCGCTTGTTTGTAGGAACCTTTAAGCCGTTGGTCCCGGCTGTTATTCGTGGATCTTTGACAGTCGTTACGGGTAGTCAGAAGCCCGAAAGTCTGACAACCAGTCTTACCAAGGGGTATCGTATTATCCAGTAACTGGGTTGTGGAGGTCGAATAGGCAGTCGCTCTATGTAAAATACCGTTATTCAGCTGCATCCGGTTAGACTGGAAGCCGACCACAACATAGTTGGGAAAAGGCTAGGCAGATGATGAGGAATAACATTATTATAGCTGTATAAAATTAAAAGTTGGAGTAAAGCTGGAACCCAACGGTGGCCAAGGTTAGTTCAAAGAAACCAGGGCTGTCCAAAGCGCGTTGGGTTGACGATATCGTCAAAGTCGTGGGGTACACCTGGATGAGGGACGCACGGAAACGGGAAGTGTGACAGAAAAATGGGGAGGCCTTTACACGGCAGTGGGTGACTCCGGGCTGAATTTTTTTTTTTTTTTTAACGTTGCCCCACACTAGGAATTACTCCTGTATCGAGAGTGCGTTTACAAACATTTAAATTCACATACACAAACGGCCAGACCCGGAACAACTACCTGAAGGCAATACATATATTTGTTCCGTGCGGGAATCGAACCCACGACACGCAGCGCAGCAGTCGATCGCTCAGCCACTGCGCCAACCGTGTCGTCAAATGATGATGATGACATAAAATTAAACTTTATTCTTCACTAGCTGCGCCACGGACGGTTTTATCCGCATAAGTGTCGATCCTGTGAGAATATCGGGATAAAAAGTAGCTTATGTGTTAATCCAGGGCATCAGCTACTTCCACGCCAAATTTTATTAATATTAGTTCAGCGGTTTATGCGTGAAGAAGCAACAAACATACAAACACACTCACAAACTTCTGCCTTTATAATATTAGTGTGATGTGATTATTGGAAATCTTACCATATTACATATCAGGCGAAGTTTGGGTATACTATAAGCACAAATCTGCCTACCCCTTTAGGGATTATAGGCGTGGTGTTATGTAATAGTTTCGCGGAATCAGTACCTTTGTAAATAGTCAAAGGCAACGCACCGATATCCAATGATGGAAATATTTCTTAAGGCGTCGCGTCTTTTGCAGTATCGACTTTGTGCTCTCCCGCGGTATATTTTCTAAAGGCGCCATTATTTAAACGGACAGACTTTACTTGCCCAACCCCCTTTGTTTACACCTTCCGTTAACACCGACTCCCACTCCTTTAGGTTACGTATGGAAATTTAACGATCCACCGAACAGGTGACCCGGGTTATGGGCGAAAAAACCTGAATATAACGTGGCTTATTTCCCTATTGTTTTAATGGAAACTAGAATATGTTGGGGGGAATATTTAAAGCTGTCGATACGAATAAGTGTGTGTTCGCACTTGGAGAGTTAAGTATTATAGTTTTTATTGGCTGTGTTTGTGAGGCGAGTAAGAGAGAGAGGTGGGTCTAAGCCCGTTTTATTATTTAATGAGTAGAAAGGTTTATAAAAAGCTCTGCTAGAAATATTACAAAAAACATAGCAAGGATTTGGTATTATATTGACCGATTTTATTTATTTTTGATGTACTGGTTTTTCCTAGAAGCTAGTTTACACGGTTTTCAAATTGACCCCACTGGTATGATATTGTTTCCCGTACATTTTCTTCATGCGTGTGTACTTTTTTATAAATTTCATTCACAAAGACTTCATAAAAATGAAATAACTGTTATTACATCTTATACAAATAACTTCCCGCCTACTTAAGTCGTCCATGATAAATGACACTCATAAATGCTGAGTAGGTGTAAAACATTACCCTCCATTTGGCATCCCCCTTGTGTAAACAATATTTATGCGATTTCAAACTGCGCTGCTAATGTGCTCGCCAGTGGCTGGCGCCAGCGGCTGTACCAGTGTGGATTAGACTTTAAATCACTTGCTTGGATATAACTTTTTTAATACTTGAATCTGTACCGGGTTTTGCAAATGTTATGTAGGTATATATTTTTGGTGGTATAAAGACCAGTGACAATATTGTTATTGGTCGCTATATACCGAAGTTTTTATGGTCCTAAAAGTCTATAATCATGACATAAAAAGTGTTGAAAAAAAAAAGTAAAAACGAAAGTGAGACGCTACTGAAAGAATGAGCGCTGCTTTCGAAGTTGTTAGCAGGGATTCATTAAAGCAGTATAATGCTTAACAGACAACCATGTCTAAGTATAGAAGTTAAAGTCTTTATGTAAGCAAAGGACATCGCGCAACGTTACGATAGATTTTTATCGTTTTACGAATTCTTTTCACTCGAAACACGATCAAAATACATTCTGCCATGTTTTTATTCAAACTTAAACTCAAGGCATTTATTTCAATTAAGCCATTTACGCCTGTAAATGGCTTAATTTACCTTAATACCTTTGAACTGTCAAGAAGTCGGTCAGTCAGAAAGATAAAGCTAATTGCCCATTCCAAAGCGTAGGTACCTATGGAGAAGAACGGGCAGGAAACTCCATGGACACTCTTTTAAATCGAAATGATATGGTTAAAGTCTTGTTTACATCATTCATGTTAAAAATTATGCATGTGAGAACGATACAGCACGTTAAAAGAGGAAAAAAAAACAATTCAATATTACATATTACAAAGTTTTAATCTGTATTTACCACTGCAGCACTTTTAATTGTCTCTTCATATGCCTGTGATTTCCCGGACTTCAACAAAACTAATTTGCGGCAGAAATACAAAAGGATGGTTTCATGTTAATATAGTAATTTCATTATGCTTCCTTGATGAATAAAAATGATTTTATTTCCGTACGTAGGTCTGTAAAAAACACTTTTACACGTCAATCGTATTTTAAAAACTAAATGAGGTCGGCGTTTCCTGTCTGACTACTCTGAGAAGAAAGGCCGAAACAAACTCAGAGGACTTTTTATAAATCCAGATATAATCTTGGTCTGATCATGTGAAGATCATGTAGATTGGTGTCCGAAATGGTCTTTTGAGGAAAGAACCACACAGATTGAGTGGATTTGTTCAGTCAGTGCACGCAATTGTCAGTAATCGTGCAGCTCAACTCAAAACTCAACAACTCTCAAGGGAATCAAAATTTATAGGATACTTCCCGTTGACTTAGAATCATCAAATTTTGCAAGAAGCAATGTCATGTAGCACAAGAAAAGGAAAAATCTAAAAACCGTAAATCTGTAATTACAATAAAAAAAAAATCCCGTGATAAACTATTTACCTACATACCTACAAATTTGTACGGAACCCTCGGTGTGCGAGTCTTACTCGCACTTCACCGGTTTTTTATATTCTTTTCCCACCCCCTATATACCTAGTTAACAAGTTTTATATCCCAGCTTACAACACCCTTTAAAAAATTCACTTCGTAAAACGTTAAATAGGATAGAGGTTTTAGAAGTGCGTGTAGGTCACGCCGTCAAAGGTACTCACTGCATAAGTAATGTGTCACCGTTACTTATCTTAATGCCCCTTTTCCTTTTGCACTTCTTACCGACCGTTTAGCATTACGTGTCGGTAAAACAGGGTTTTTATGACAACTGTCTACGGTTTGTGATTCGTTAGTGTCTTTGGATTAGGTTAACAAAAAAGTTTCTTTTTTTATGCATGGGGTAAGAAATGTTGTAGTTCCGGATGGTTTTCTTTATGGGAGTTAAATAATGTGATGAGGTGGTTTTTAAATAAAAATGATATGTGGAGGTGACGGAATTGTGGCCTGCTTTATAAAAAGTGTTTTGATTAGACAACATATCTGCACTGCCTGGTATTGCAGATGTCCATGTACAAACGCCAGCACATCAAGCTACTACAATCTGTCAAATTTCTTTAATAGATTTTCTACTTTATCGCTAAAGCTTAAGGTTCAAAGTTGATTGGGAATATTTGACAGTTTCGGGTAGCTTAATGTGCTGGCGCCTGTACTTTACCATTATCATCCTAGTTTCCACTACTGGCACACAGGCATCCTCTCTGGAAGAAGGAGTGGTTTGTAATCCACCACGCGGGTTCAGTGTGGGTTGGTGGATGTCACATCTCTTCGATTTTTGGTTATAGGCCATGCCGGTTTCCTCACGATGTTTTCCTTCACCGTTTTGTGAGCAGTGGTGATGAAATAATTTACACAAAGTAAAGTGCCTGACAACTCGTAAGTCGCGGCCGTTTCTGCTGGGTCACCACTGCTTCAACTGGATCACCACTGGACCTACTGGATCACCACTGATCTTTGTGGTGCTGACCATTTACCATCAGGTCAATAAATAAAAAAAAAAACCCATGACACACTACAGCGGAAGGTCAACATTTTCCCGTTCCAATTTCTAATAAGCGCGACAAAAACTGTAATTACGGTAAACTGTTTTCTATTCGACAAATAACTCACGGTTTTCTCTTTGGATCCCTCCAAAGGATAGCCAGATGTGAAACTTAATGAACTATATGCAATGTGTATATAGATTTATATTTTTCCTGTTTTTCTGGGATAATAAGGGAGCATGTTTTCTTGGTTTCATCATTATTGTGAAGTACGAACTAGTTTTCCTAGATAATCAGGTATGCGCGCCACCGTTTCATAGATTTAGAGAAATACTACTGTGAGAGATGGACAAAAAAGTAATGTTTTAAAGGTTCAGCTTTTTCTTTTGAGTTCACCACTTATTATTTTGTTTACCTATTTTAGAAATTATAATTATCTATTAGTCTCCGTGTTAGACAAATTCTCTGCCCATTCTATACATGTATAGTTTGTCTTATATCTTCCTACACAACCAACCACCACTTATTACTCACACAATTACTTTTGTTCCCTTTATTATTAGCATCGACCATTATTGGCGTACTTCATTATATCTTAGGGACTGTAGTTAGGCAGCACGCTTATTAGGTCCACCAATAAGGTAGTATTAGATTCTCTCTTATATTTGTTCATTTATTGATGTACGAAATTGTTCTATTGTTTTGTTTGTTCTTAGATTAATTGGACTTGTGTAGGTACAGTCATGAGCACTAATATACACACTTGGCAACTTTCAATTGCGTTTTTTTTCGTGAAATACCGAATGAAACGTTGAAATACGACACTTTACACAAACCTATGGATTCTAAAATACTTTGTCCGTAATAACTTTAATTCAAACCTAAAGGAGAAAATCGTCTTTGAATAAAGCCAAGTGTACACATACTTATGTTCGTAACTGTACACCAAGCTATACATTTCCAGTTTTAGCTGATTTCGTATTTATTATATACGGTTTTTCGTATAATGAAAATAAAGCTTATATTGGTTATGTATAATATGTATCGTGCGTACTCGTTATTCTTGAAGGTACTTGTTTCTCAGTTGAGAATGCATTATCATCATCTGCCTGGTCTGTTCCCAACTATGTTAGGGTCGACTTCCAGTCTAAACAGATGTAGCTGAGTACCAGTATTTTATATGGAGTGACTGCCTATCTATCCTCCACAACCCAGTTACTGGGTAATACCATACCTCTTGGTAAGACTGGTTGTCAGACTTTTGGGCTTCTGACTACCCGTAACGACTGTCAAAGATCCACGAATGACAGCCGGGACGAAACGGTTTAACGTGTTTTCCGAGGCAGGGAGGGGTCTTGGTATGTAAAGATGGTAACCCATGCGTAGACCAACCAATCCCGGGTAGGGATTAGAATATTGTCATTTAGGAATGCTCTCATCAAAATCAGGGGTAACAACCTACCCTTTTCGAGAGGGAGGGGGCTGTTATCTACCACGCGGTCGCAGTGTTGGTTGGTAGATGTCACATGTCTTCGAATTTTTGGTTCTAGGACATGCCGGTTTCCTCACGATGTTTTCCTTTACCGTTTTGAGAGCAGTGGTGATGAAATTATTTTCACAAAGTAAAGCGCATGTCTGGGTTAAAACCCACGACCTATACATACATCTCGTAAGTCGGGGCTTTTACCAATGGGCCACTGCTCAACAACCTATTCGGTAACATACAAGACAAAATCTTATGTACGGACGCCAGCACATCAACCTACCCGAAATTGTCAAATTTTCGCAATCACCTTTGAACCTTATGCTTTAGTTATAAAGTTGAAAATCTATTAAAGAAATCTGACAGATTGTATTAACTTGATGTGCTGGCGTCTGTACAGTACCCGGCGATAAATATTGCACATCGACCTTTGGAAAGAAGACCCCTCCATGCCTGGAAAGAAGCTTTGCCTTTTATACCTAGTACTAGCTTCTGCACGCAACTTCATCTACGTGAAATTTATGGTCCCCCGACCCACCCCATCGCATTGCCAGCCCACAAGCCGAAATTAGCCGATTGTTTCTTTCCAAAGGTCGATGTGCAATATTTATCGCCGGGTACTGTAGTGTAAATGTAACGAGAATTTTTCGTGAATTTCCTCAAGTTGTGCCACAAAATGCCCGATAACGTCACTTCGCCTGAATAGCTGGTTTCAGGCCGAAAAATGTCTTTCAGGCGTCAAGTTTCAAGATTCGATGACGTGGCTTTTTAGTTCAGTCTTACTGGAGGAATCTTTGGCTTGGTTGGCCAATCTTGATATGGGTTTATAATTTTGGTATGAAACGGTTTAATCAGGGTAATTATGAACTTGGTTATTTCTTTTCTATTCTATTTTTAGAGGTCCGTACCTCAAAAGGAAAAAACGGAACCCTTATAGGATCACTTTGTTGTCCGTCCATCCGTCTGTCTGTCAAGACCCTTTATCTCAGGAACGCGTGGAGGTATCGAGTTAAAACTAAAATCGTATAAGTACTCAGTCAAATCTGCGGTCCCATGAAGCTGTGAAAAATCGAACTTCTAAGTTAACGTTAAAAAAAAGATACGGCTGTTTATGCCGCAAAAAACGTATATTTCGACATTCTCAAGGGAATCAAAATGTATAGGGTACTTCCCGTTAACCTAGAATCATTAAATTTGGCAAGAAGCAAGATCATGTAGCACAAGTACAGGAAAAAATCCGAAAACCGTATAATTGTAGTTACATTAAAAAAAACCCATGATAAACTATTTATATACCTACAAATTTGTCCGGAATCCTCGGTGCGCTAGTCCGACTCACCCTTGACCGGTTTTTTTTCATTTTGATTAATACAGATAAGTACATAAACTTACTCGTATGCGTTCTTACCACGGGGTTAGGCCGAAAATTCAGAACGCCATCTGCCGGAATAAATCATTCTTTCGTACAAGGAGTATGTAAGGTTCGTAGTAGGTGGGGCAGGTGTTTCGTTTACCTTCATACATCTGACGCACACCGGCTGCGAATACTACGCACCTGACCTTTCAAAAGAATGTTCATTAGAATAAAAATAAAAGTAACCTTAATGGTGATGTCACCATTAAGGTTACTTTTATTTACTGGCTTGAATATGGACAAAATGATGGTAAATGGGTAGAGGTATGTCAGAAAATAGAGCTTATTCCTATTTTCATATGGATGGTATTGACTTTCCTTTTGTGCATGGCAACTCCAACTACAAACCCATGTACACATGTGTGTAGTTCGGCGATGGTATCCATACTAACATTATAAATGCGAAAGTGTGAGTCTGTCTGTTACCTCTTCACGCTTAAACCGCTGAACCGATTTAGATAAGGAGTAATTCCTAGTGAGGGGCAGAGTTTTCTAAAAAAAAAAAAAAGAGAAAAAGAGAAAAGAGATGAAATTTGGTATAGAGATAGTTTGAGTCCCGGGAAAGGACATGGGACAGTTTTTATCTCGATATTCCTACGGGTTCGACACTTATGCGGGTAAAACCGCGGGGCGCTGCTAGTAAGAAATAAAATCACCACTTTTACTACTTTATTTAATTTATTTACTACTAGCTGTTGCCCGCGACTTTGTCTGCGATCCAGAATGAAAAGTAGCCTGTGTCCTTACCCAGTTCATGGTCTATCTGTGAGTCAAATTTCATACAACAAACATATTTTACAAACAGACTAACATACTTTCGTATTTATAATATTAAGTTAGGATAAATATAACCGAAAAATGTTTTTCCCACATTATCTTTCACTCACAGTTTATTCATCCCAAATAAAGAGAAGAAGGCCTAATTCTCACGCACTAATTGAGCTTCCAGTCTGTCAGAAGATATTTTTATCAGATATCTGGGGGCCTAAAAATGCCACTTTGGCGGAATCATAAAAGGATAACATTATGAATCATAATATGGCGAAGACAGTCCGTGTTTTTCTTTTTTCCGCTGCACTACGTGGGTATATTCAAAGAGATTGGGATTGGATTGGGATGGGATTGATTGATATATTAGCGCAGACAAAAAAAAAAAAACTGAATAATCCTTCACCAATGGGATTTGATACGATTAACTTAACAGTTAACTGTCCATTATGTTTCATAATATCATCCTTTTATGATTTTGCCAACGTGGCCTTTTTAGACCCCCAGATTTCTAAGCTAATGGAAATCATATGGAATGCCTACATAATATTATTGCCCTTCTGCCTTTAGCCGTATATCTTCCAGATTTAGCTATAAAAAGGTAAATTGAACGGAACCGGGAAATGTCAGATAAGAAAAATACCTATATATATGCTTCTTTTTTTAGCGTGTCGATGGCAAAAATAGTACGAAAAATATATAATCGTTTTTTAAATTTGTTTGGCCGAAAATTCAGCATCGAGGATACGCAGTTATTAGGTCCTCACGTGTGCAGATGACAGCGCATGATATTAAGTAGTACCTACAGTAGAATACGATACAATTTACTAACAGAGTATAGCTTTTTAACCGACTTCAAAAAAGGAGGAGGTTCTCAATTATTATTTTTTTAAAGAAAACCACTGGGTTTTCTAGATAACATGATGTAACGTCACGTATGTATTCTTTTAAGGGTTAGACGAAAGTGTATCTATACAGTACGGAAACCACATAAAAATATGCAACTAGCGGCCCGCCCCAGCTTCGCACGGGTGCAATTTTTTTTATCGAATTTCCGAAATTTTCTTTCAGACAAACCTTGTCCTGGCAATTCTTACAGAACAGAACAAAATAAGAATTGTCCAATATGATTCAGACATTCGGAAGTTATGCGCGTACATACATTTCGGTGACTTTCTTTTATACTATGTAAGGATAAAGTTTCCCACATACTTGTTATCGCCTTTTCTGGCGATATACGAAAAATGAACGAAATCGGTGGCGAGAAAAATGCATCAGCTGTTCCCTACATTTTGGTCATCAACCGATCACATGGGACTCAGGGCTGCTACTGAGACATTCCAAAATCCAATGACACTTTGCCCGACCCGATAAAAGAACCTAGGGCATCATGCTCAGCAGTAGCGCTTGCAACCATTAGACTGACGAGGCAGTCCCAAATACTTTTTGCTAAAACACCACTTTCAGTCCTTAGAACCTAATAAATAAAAAAAACCGATCAAGAGCGAGTCGGCTTTCGCATCGAGGGTTCCGAATTGTAAAACGTGAAATCTTTTTAAATTTTCTTTGGCGAGGCCAATATTCATCAGAGAATTTTAACACTGCGGTGGCAATTCTCTTGACCGATAGTGGAACTAATGTAATTTATGTTGCTGATTTCTGAAAAAGTGTGCTATTTAGAGATATCGTTGTATTTTTCCTGTAATCTTTACATAAACTTCTATCACATAGAATAATTTCAGATTTTTCTCTATGCAAACTTCGGAGATAAAGGGCTGCGCGGCTCTAAAAAAACTATGCGGCCTAAAACAAAGAGAAATATGTTTGAGAATGTGCAAACAGCACTTTCATACATATTATATCCCACATGCCCTAGTAGCACCACTTCAACTTTTTAAGATCCCTTTTCAGTCCCTGTTACAAAAAAAAAAAAATGTATACGTATATATATATTTATTTCTTTTATAATTAAAAAATAGTTGGGAAAACGTCATCTAACACTATTCAAAATTTCAAGTTGATAGCGTTAGTGTTCTTGAGATATCCAGCTGTGACAGACAGACAGACTGAGTCGCACCATAAGGCTTCCTTTTTACCATTTTGGTACGAAACCCTAAAAACGAACCTAGGTACATCGTGTGACATTCACCGATATCGCTGAAAAAAAAAAGAATTAAATGAAAGCCTTTACAAAGATGGCTGAATGACCTTCACGGCGATTTCCTTATTTATAAAATTCTTAACGATTTCTTCAATAGGTGTCATTTCATTCAGCGAAGTCACGCAAAAGAATTGGAACAAGTTTTTGTTAAATGACATTCAAACCTATGTTTTCAACGTTAATGTGACACTTTTAGTGGGGTTCCGTGTTGTTAATAGGGGTTTCTTACCTAATTTTAATAATTATAAAACTGTATTGTGGTTAGGAAAAGAGTTTGAGTAGATTTAAGGTATGTGCAGGTATGTGAAAGATACAATATTCTCCTTAAACATCACAATATCTTATTTGCTCCTGTCATGTTTATTATTATATGTGTATAAAATGTATATATATTTAGATTAGTATATTATACTTTATGTATGTATTTATTGTATTATGTAAATGGTACACCACATACTACCTACAGTATTTGTCTCTCCTTCCCCTTTTTAATTTATCTAAATTTAAAAGATGGCTCTTAGCGATAAGACCGCTTTGTGTCACCTTTTGTAAAAATTCTATATTTAAGTCTGTAATTTATATGATATTAATTTATTGAAATTAATTTATATGTGTATGTCATGTACATAATAAAGAATATTCTATTCTATTTTTTTCTTTTTTCCATTTGACTCAGAAAAAATTGAAGTCACTGCTTCTTCTTCTACTTGTCGCTGGCTGATGACTGAGGACTGTATTTTAGTTCTTTTTGGCCCAAAACTTTGCCACTTCCACGCCGTCATCGGTGGCAGCGCAGATATCACTTTGACTGCACCTTTTGGGACACAGAGAGGGGAAATACTGAAGTCTGCTTTGTGTATATGTGTACCAAAAATGAGGTTAGGTTTTATTTATTAATATCAAGTTATTACTATTTGTAAGCTACTTCAGTTTAAGGACCATACAGTCAACATAAAACTTAAAAATTAAGTAACTTTCTCTTTCATTTGTTTTTCCTTCTTCCATAGGCTGTTTTGACATCTAACATTGCCAAACAATAAACTAAACAGATTTATAGATATCATAAGCCCCTTCATTACCCCAAACAGCAATCATATAACAACAGTTTACGTAATCGTTCGCAAATTCGCATATCGAAAACGGGATAACACCACGTTAGCGTGTTCCGTATCAATTAATCGTATTTCGGAGCGCGCCAAAACAAATCCTCCATGTTTGTGTCTCCCGCCCCTCCGCCTTACCCCTCCGACGTCCCGGCACTATATTAATGGCCGCTGTCACGCCAACCGGTTAGAACCAGATTGATGTGCGATGTCATTGTTTGGTTTCGGTCATAGTTCGCCAGACACAATAGGCTGAGTTTGCGCTGTCAGTCAAAATATTTGACCAAGTTTTTTGTTAGAATGTTTTACACATTTTCAATGTTTTTGCTGAAAGGGAGAATGGAAGTTTCGACGTTATTATTAGAGGGCTGGTAGCTGCTTCCTACCAAATATGGGCCTCCTTTGTTGATCATTAAAGACAGACGTAGTGGTTTACTGAAAGGAACTGGCTACTTACCTACTAATAAATTAGTTTAACTTAGCTATACTTAACTGTAAGTTAATTTGACAAAAAAAATCCTGAAGAAAACTGCCTATAGACATTACTAGAAGTAATTCCTTTAGTCGTGTTCTTAAAAAAACTGTTATACTGGCGTCCTTCTCTGTGTCAGCGGCAAAATTATCAGACTGCCGTCTTTTAAGACAAGCCTAAAGGCAGAGGTAATACATTCAACTTCAAAAAAAAGTCGTTGTTTTAATGTTTGAAGTTTAACACTGAATCTCTAAGCAGCACCTACCAGCCTCAGAAACCCTGTTGCAAAAACTTTTACAATATCTGTGGAAACAGAAGCTATTTATTTTTACTTTGCTTTTACACCGTTGCATGAGGTATAATTTTCGTCCATTATTTTTTTTTAAACTCGCCGTAGTCTGCGATTTCGTTTACATGTATTTCGTTTTTCAACATTTGTTTATATGTAAAAATATCCAGGATCTTCTTCGTGTCACTGGCATGAAATTTCTTAGATCTAGCTGGCCCAAAACTTTGCCATTTCCACGGCATCGTAGGTGGCAGTGCAGAGGTCACTTTGATTGCATATTTTGGGATACAGAGGGCTGCATAGGAAATGAAGCATGGTTTGCGTCAATCACCACATCCAAATTCTGCTGCCGTTCCGTCGCGGTAGCCCCACTTTACCAGATTGGAGTTACATCTTTCCAGTTATATCCGGAGACGGTTCAGGGACTTCCAAATGAACCACGAAAGGTTACACCCTACAGGGAGGGGCTCCTTTGTGTGGTAGATAGTAAGTGGGAGGGGGAAGAGTATCCTGCAACAGTTTGCAACGGGTGTAACAGTAGTAGTAGGTACTTAAAGGTCATAGCACACTTAACAACTCTGAAAGGGATCGTCACTGTATCGCCTTTCGCCTCGGCGTTAAACAGGCGTCAACCTAAGGTAAGCATGTAACCAAAGCAGATAAGCAGGGGTGAGAGGGGCAAGGGTGGACGAGGAGACGTAAGCTCGGGTACGGAGAGACGTAAGCGCGGGGAGGACGAGCCGTAAGCGCGAGGACGACGAGCCATAACGCACCGCACCGCGGTTCGTGACCTTGTACCGAGGCGAGGCGATTACGTTACGATTCCGATTAGTGTTCGTTACAGTGCAGTAGGGAGTTACATACAAAGAATACTGAACGGCTAGAGTTGATACGGTAACGATCCCTTTCAGATTTGATACGTGTACTATGACCTTAAATCTGTTTTGTTTTATTTATTTTTGTTCGAAGTAGGTATCTAATCTTTTTGTAGGCACGTGATTGTGTGACAAATAAATCTATATTTCTTTCTGGATTATCTTCAGGTCCTAGTATACCTATCTGTCTTTCATAACGACTGGTTCAGTGGTTTTGGCATGAAAAGGCAACAGGCTGACAGACAGAGTTATTTTCGCATGTTCATTCATTATTTTATATGAAATGTGACTTGCTTTCAGTGTTGCGAACATACGCGTAACCGAGTAATATACTGGATAAATTTCTTACGTGGTCTGTTTATAAAAAGTCTCATATTTTCTTGGGAGTGCTCTAAGACGTGATTAGGGGATTATTTCAGATGGATGGGCAACAGTATCAATGGTTTCCCTTAAAACTTTTCTCAAACTAAGGGTGTCATTAAGCCGTGAATGCAGGTTTTTGGTGAAAGCTGATAATAAATAAGCGAGAATAAGATTAGCCAAAAGCAATGTTTCAAGATAATAAAAAGAAAAAAAACCAACAGCTCATTACAGTATTGTTCATAAAACTTCTGACTAACTGGGTTTTTCTCTCTTCTCATAACGATCCGAAACGATCAATTGCAATAAATTGCTATTGTAGTAATATTGTCAATCGCTTCAATTGCATTTGGTAGACGATCAATTTGCGCATCAATCACGGAAAAATTGATAATTGCAATTGTCCGCTTCAACAGCAAAACAAACATAACAATACAGATGCAATATTCATCTTTCAACACACACTCAGTACATTTCCCATTGACATTTCCAAGTTGATTCACCGGACTATTTCAACTGCGACATCGTTTTTGCGAAGAAAATGCCTTGTCGGTTCGTTTGTCCGTATTGTTCCGCTACGTTTATAGATCAATGGTCTATTGTCCTACATTTGGACGGCTTTGGTCTCCATTTCGTAAATTCAGAATGGTTTCTTGTGAGGAAGAATGAATGTTTGGTGCAGTCGAGGGGAATTGTGCGTGTCTGATTAGTTTGTGACGTGATACTTTGGATTTTTGGGCGTTCCTTCTTTCCTTAAATTCGTCTAGTCTAAAAAAGCTAGTTTTTTACTGGTTTTATAATGTGTAAAAAACTTTTTGGAAACAAGATTTATTTGTTAGTAAAATGGAAAAGTTGCAGGTGCTTATCATAATTTTATCCTTTTATGATTCTGCCAAAGTGGCCTTATCTCAAGTGCGTATGCGGCAACCCCCACAGATCTTCCATTCTGCGCCTGCGCATGGCCCTGCCATCTGTGCAACTGATGATGTTATGACTGCGTCAGTGAGCGGAATTCGCGAAGCTGAATTTTTGGCCAAAGATTTTTAAAACTTTTTGCCATCGACACGCTAAGTAGAAGATGTAATTAATCAATTTATTTTTAAGTAACTAAGAGGAAGTTTGAAAATGACACCTGTAACTGAAAAGTTGTGTGGAATTACCTGTTGTCATGGTATGGGCATGTGATACGGAGAAATGAGGAAAATGTCAGGAGAGTTTTGAGTATGGATTTCGATAGATAGAGTAGGGCAAGACCAAAGAAACGATGGATGGACTGTGTGAATGATGATATGGTTAGGAAGGGGGTGACTACCAAGATGGCGACTAATGGAGAAGTATGGAAGAAAAAAAAATGTTGCGCCGATCGCAAATGAATTGTGCAGGAGACAGAGGATTTTTAAGTACCTCATTGAAGTGACTTTCATCATGATCATTAACATTGAAGTACCCTTCATCATCATCAACAACATTGAACAGGCCTCCATCATCATAATCAACATTGACGTGACCTTCATCATCATCAACATTGAAGTGTCCTTCTTCATCATCATTAACATCGAAGTGTCCTTCATCATCATTATCAACATTGAAGTGACCTTCATCATCATCATCATCATTGAAGTGACCTTCATCATCATCATCATCATTGAAGTGACCTTCATCATCATCATCATCATTGAAGTGACCTTCATCATCATCAACATTGAAGTGTCCTTCTTCATCATCATCAACATCGAAGTGTCCTTCATCATCATTATCAACATTGAAGTGACCTTCATCATCATCATCATCATTGAAGTGACCTTCATCATCATCATCATCATTGAAGTGACCTTCATCATCATCATCAACATCGAAGTGTCCTTCATCATCATTATCAACATCGAAGTGTCCTTCATCATCATTATCAACATTAAAGTGACCTTCATCATCATCATCATCATCATTGAAGTGACCTTCATCAACATCAACATTTGTAGCCTCAGTGACCCATTGCTGAGTTTAGCCCTCCTCTCCTCCCTTTTGTTCCTGCATGCTTCCCTGGTCTGAAACGTAGGCTTACTCTAAGTCAAATACTGTGAAAAGCAATAACACTTTCTTACAAGCATTAAAATAATATATGCTCTCTTTCCAAAAACATCGCCCAGGGCAATAACCAGTTAAGGTGATTGGATACTGACACTTTTTCATACATTCTATCGGGGTACAAATCTCGATATTTAAACGATTTTTGCAGAATAAAAGCACGTACATTAAATGATTATGATCTATTATTGACGCATATCGTAAAAAACTGATAAGAAAACACTATTTGTAGGATATTTAGGCCTGACAAAAAACGATAAATCTTTGTATGTGTGCGCGGGCGGAGGCACGCCCTCTACAGGATATTTCAAGAACCATCAAGAAACAGAACAACATTTTTGCTAAAGTTATCAGTTATCATCTAACGATCAAGATCTACTGTAATCTTGATCGTTAGATGGCGTTGTTTGTCAACGGATGGCCAATTTTATAACATGCGTGATATTGTTGACAAGTTTCGAATCGTAGGTTTGCTGTGTGTGTGTGTGTGGGTGTGTGAGTTATATTTTATCAATTTAATCATGAAGTGAGAAAAAATGCATTACTTAGTGATAGGATTATCTGCGATCTACCCTGGGTTCGATATTACTGTAATGAATGTCTCAAGTTCAAGTAAGTACCTACATGCATTTAGTAAGTAGGTACTAACTTACACATGAACTCTTCGAGAAATTTTCTGATATAAAAATCATTCTGCATTATGTAGGTAAGTACCTATTGAGAGAGCCCTTTCTTTTAGTAGGAGTGGGCGATACAAATCGTATATAGATAATATCTATGTATCGGTACAATATCCAATACCTACCTATATATTATTATCGTACGGCACTGAATCTATATTATATCAGGTATCCGCGTACCTAGAACGAGACACTATACCGATATCGTATCACATGATCTATGATATTCGGTTCAAACTGATTCAGGTACAATGCGTGCCACGAAAGATGAGACTTGACCCCGCCTCCCCCGCTCTTTCCGTCGCCCCTATGACGTCCGGTCCCGTCCCGCACTCAGACCTCATACCGCTAAAGATACCTAAAATCGTGTAGGTGCTGCGCATGTCAAACCACGTGGTGTGTCAAGCCTCGTCTTTCGTGGCACGCATTGTACAGTAGTAGCACAGGTAGTAGTTACACGGTTTTAGGTACCTACCGTATCCTTGATGCGCGCGGGCGGGAGTGATGTACCTAGCTAGAGATGAACGAGCGAGAAAGCGCGCTAAGCTAACGTCTAATACTAATTTTAAACATTATTTACAGGAGCATAGAGTTTAATACCGAATACATTATTTTGTAAACAGGTAACCATCAATAAACGTCAAAGGATTTTAAATCGTATGGCATTCTCAACAAAAATAGGTACTCGTAGTTTTAAAATCATTTTACGTTGACCTTGATTGCACTTTGCTGTTTTCGTAGGTACTTTTCGTGTTCTATTTTTAGTTACGCGTCGCGTTAGCTGCAGTTGGCCGAATTTCTCTGCTTGATTTCTTTACTTTATAAAGTAGGTACTTAGACAAAAAAAAAACCGGCCAAGAGCGTGTCGGGCCACGCTCAGTGTAGGGTTCCGTAGTTTCCCGTCCGTCACAATAAGTGTTCCCACTTATGAGTTTAAAAGTGGGTACCTATCCATTATGTTCGCGCTCCAGCAGCACTCCGCGCTCCTGCAACTGCTCCCGGTAGTGGGTACGTACGCGAACACGGAGCGTGCAACATTGCACGCTCCGCGGCAGGCGCTCCGAAACGTGATGGTTTTTAGCGCGAACACAAAGGGATACGTTCAGGATAATAAAATATGTAAACGAAGTTAAAAAAATGCTTGCATATACGTTTATACTACAAACTTAGTCCAGAAATTATTTTGTACAACTTTTTGTCTTTTTTGTACAAAAACTGTTGTTTCCATCAAGTTCAAAATAATTTTCCTAGAAAGTCCTTATAGAGTTCTACTTTGCAGATTTTTTTCATAGTTTCTAAACTTATGGTTCAAAAGTTAGAGGGGGGACACATTGTTTTTTACTTTTGGAGCGATTATTTCCGAAATTATCAAAAAATGATTTTAGTAAACCCCTATTCATTTTTAAATACCTTTCCAACAATATAGGTATCACACGTTAGGGTTGAAATTAAAAAAAAAATCACTTCCCACTTTACATATCGTCCCCGTATTTGGAAAACTAAATAACTTCGTTTTTGGCGATTTTGTCTTTTCCCTATTTTTAAATAATCCAAAACATGACGCATGTTTGAGTCTTACAGGAATTTACTTATCTTATTCCGTTCCAAAAATATAGCCATTTTTGTCGTTCAGATGGAATAATGCATATCTTCAAACTAATTCTAATTTTTTGAAGGAAAAATAAACAACTCAATAAATAAATCAATAACTGTGGTCAATGATTAGTTAAATTTTTAATAAATTAAATAAAATAAGTTGTTGATTTTTCCTTCAATTTACAAATTCTATCATAAAACTAATAAAGTTCTAGGAAAACTAAATAACTCTACTTAATTAATTTTGCTACTCAGATTTTTGTCAAAACGTACATTACTTTATAAACACTTGATGATATCTATTTCTTCTACAACTAGATAATTATTAATTACAAGATGATAGGCAAATAAAATCAAATAGATTAAGTTATTTATAATTGCCACGCGAAATATTGTAGTGTCTATTCAATGAATCGGAACAAGGAAGTGCGCGGGGGGAAGCGCGGGTGTCAGCGCGTGTGACTGATGCATTGCTCACGTCACAAGCATTTTAGTGTAATGCGTAACCTTCAATTGCGTTGACGTCAGTGACCAGAGTGAGAGTTTTACACTATAATGAATTCGCGGGGTAGATTTATGGTGAAAATGTGCCAAGAAGAAGATAATTCATCTGAGGTATGTAGCTACTTTACATACATTAGGTAATGTAAACCGAATGCATTTAGTTTTTTTTTATTAAGTACTAAATTATTTACCGTAAACCAATCTTGGACCTGAAGAATAGAGTTATTCACGACGTCAAGATTTTGTGAGCGTCGGTCTATTTTAAAGATCAATGCTGTGTCATCTGCAAATAACACCATCTTCGGTTGATTTTGAAGTAATTGGGGTAAATCATTAATGTAAGCTAAAAAGAGGAATGGACCCAATATCGAACCCTGAGGAACGCCCATTGTCATTTCAGACCCCAATGAGTTTACGCCGTTTACTTGAACTTTCACCTTTCTATCTTTCAGGTATGATCTTAGCAAATCAAGTGCTGTTTTTCTAATTCCATAGTGCTCCAGTTTCATCAGAAGTGTCTCATGGTTTACACAATCGAACGCCTTAGAGAGGTCGCAAAAGATTCCAATGGCATCTTGTGCTTCTTCCCAGGCGTTAAAAATGTTCTTTATTAAGGTAACACTGGCGTCAGTAGCGCAACGCCCTTTAGTAAAACCGTACTGGTGTTCATGAAAGATGGAATTTTTATTAAAGTGACGTAACATTTGATTGAGCATCAACTTTTCAAACACTTTACTGAGAACTGGCAGAATTGACACAGGTCTATAATTGTTGGGTTCTTTACTATCACCGGATTTGAACAAAGGTACTACTTTACTATGTTTCATAAGATCCGGAAAGACTCCTTGGTCAACACTGGTGTTAAATATGAAAGCTAAATAGGGCGCAATGTTTTCGATGAAAGATCTACATACTTTTACAGACATTCCCCAGAGATCTTCTGTTGATTTAATGCTAAGATCTTTAAAAACTTTTATGACAGCCTGGGGGTTTGTATGCTGAAACCTAAACTCCAAAGGGCATGCCTTTACATTATTTTTAAGTAAGGCAGCAGAGAGCGTGGGGGATGAATTTAATGCTTCAGTAGTTTTAAGGGGAATATTAGCAAAAAAGTTTTCAAATTCCTGAGCTATTTCTACATCTGAGTTGATGGGGCCATGTGCAGTCTCTAAATTAAATTCAGTATTACGCTGTTTTTTCCTACCTGTTTCATTATTTATTATTTGCCAGGTAGTTTTTATTTTATCATCAGCTGATTTTATTTTATTGCTAATATAAAGTGCCTTAGCTATTTGGCACACACTTTTAAATATTTTTGAATATTTTGCAACATACTGATGAAAGTTTGTATTATTCATATGTTGCTTTAAGCCATAGAGTTCAAAAAGATTTTCCCTGCTTTTACGAATACCTGGAGTTGCCCAGTCACTAAATAAAAACTTTGTGTAAATACTTTTTGTTTTCAGTGGAAAAGTTTCATTAAACTGCGCATTTAGTATTGAAAAGAACTCGGCGTAGAACTCATTTGGGACACCTAGGTATATTATTAAAATTCTGATCACATAATTTACTGGCCAAAGAATTATTTAATTTCTCTACCTTTTTACATGTTATTGTCCTAAACCTTATTTGAGTTTTTTGTAAAGGCATGTAGGAGCCAAATGTTATTGTTTGTCCACTGTGATCAGATGGCAACTTATTTACAATTCCTTTGTGTAAGTAATCACAATTACAAAAAATATTATCAATACAAGTGGCAGAAGAAGCTGTCACTCGGGATGGTTCAATAAAAACATTTGACAAATCAAATGACCTAAAAAGACTTAACAATCTGACAGTATTTTCCAATAAATAAATATTAAAATCTCCACATACGATTATCGACTTACTACTTGTACTAAGTTTCTTTAACACATCTTCCATTACAGAATCAAACACAGTTAGATTCTGGTAACTTGGAGGTCTGTATACGCATACTATAACATGCTTATCAAGCTCAACACAGGACAATTCAATGGTGTGTTCAACAGACAGCCCAATTATGTCTTTTCGTTCTTTAGATTTAATAGAATGTTTAAGTAGTATTAATGACCCGCCATGTATCATACGTTTCCGGCTGAAATGGCTAACTACACAATAATTTTCATAATTAATTGACATTACTTGATGATCTTTCAACCAATGCTCTGTTAAACAAATGACATCAAACTTGGTGTTTTCCAAAAACAATTCTAATTCCAGTAATTTTGAAGCGCAACCTTGGATATTTTGATTAAATAATTTTAAATTATGTTGCACTCCCTTTGATTTTTTAGTATTATTAATTATATTGCCAGAAGATACCTTTTTATTATTCTATAATAATAATTGGTTATTTAAAGGGGTAACTTCTGTTGTCTCCCCGACTAGTTTAAAAAATTATCCGGAGTGACCTCCACAACTACAACTGGAGAGTTTAGATTGCCCGAATAAGTTCCAGCAGAAGGAGAATACCCTATCTGACTGGTAGTGGTCTCCAAAGATGATGGTATTATAGGTGGATCCTCCTTCGTACATGACGATTCATAACTAATCACTATGTTGTTAGTATAACTAGGCAACACAGACTCGTCACTAATACTAGAATTCGTTATATTAGCTATAACCTCGTTAATATTATATGCTATCAACATAGCAATCAGATGTCAAAAGTTGAACGTTTATTACTTTGATATGCATCAAAGTAATAAACGTTCAACTTTTACATTTAAACATATTTCAAGTTTGATAAATTCAATAACTGCATTTATTTCACCTTCTTTTACTCTACCAGATGGATCTAGGTTGTAGGAAAACTAAATAAATAGCCGAAATAAATAACTAATTGCAGTTACGTTACAAAAAGTAGTTGTGGCAAAATTAAACAACTTGGTTTTATATATTTTATTTAGTTATTGTTGAAGATAGAGTCCAGTTTGTTTAAGCATAATGTTAAAGATAATCAGGTCCACAAAATATAAAATTACCGACACTAAAATTGTCTCAATTTTTTTAACAAATGATCATTAATTGAAAAAAAAACACTAAATCGCGTTTATCTCAAAACTAGAAAATCGGAGTTATTTAGTTTTCCAACTACGGGGACGATATAGGGGGGCTACCCTAATAAAACATTTTTTCCAATTTTTATTTTACCACTTTGTCGGCGTGATTGATATAGGTACATATTGGTACTAAATTTCAGCTTTCTAGTACTAACGGTCACAGAGATTAAGCGAGGACGGACGGACGGACAGACAGACATGGCAAAACTATAAGGGTTCCTAGTTGACTACGGAACCCTAAAAAGAAAGAAAGAAAGAATTATAAAAATATAGGTAAATCTAAAAACCGAAACGGCTGTATTAGTTTCATTTCAGAGTGCCATATTATCAACAATACCAAACGATACCTACATTCACTGATTTCGAGTACTTATACAGTTACAAAAAAAAAAAACAATGATGTACCTACAGACGCCAGCACATCGAGCTACTACCAGTTGTCAAATTTCTTTAATAGATTTTCAACTTTATCGCTAAAGCATAAGGTTCAAAGTAGATTGGAAAAATTTGACAGTTTCGGGTAGGTTGATGTGCTACATTATCAACTGACAATATTGAATTTAAATTTATTCCCCCTTATGCTCCTCATTTCGGGGGATTATGGGAAGCAGGAGTAAAATCCTGCAAGTTCCATCTTAAGCGTGTCGTGGGTACTGCTAATTTGACGTACGAAGAGTTCAGCACTGTATTGGCACAAATCGAGGCAGTCCTGAACTCCCGTCCTATAACTCCCGTTCCTGTACATAAAAGCGTCTGTACATCAATCGAACAAAACCGAAACCTAAATATCACAGTACTACTTTCGATTCCGAGTTCCACACTGATTCAGTCAATATTCAAGATGTTGCTTTGCATCCTCGTCATAATTCAGGAGGTTGTCATAAAAGACGTAAATAATCAATTTAAATTACGGTACCTGGCCAATAATTATAAACGCTCCTTTTTTTTGTTGTTTACATTTGACACTAATTCAGAATGAAGCTATTCATAAAAGAGGAGAATCACGTCGCCATTCCACGCGCGAGGTACCGCCCGCTTAGGTAGGTACTACGACACACATATAAACGCGCTTGCGCACGTGCGCGCTTTATACCTAGAGTGACCGAATAAATGGCCATAATTTATCCTAGTTCGAATTCGAAAATCACCTTCATTATTGTCATAAATTACGCTAGATAATTAACTCATTTTTAAGTATCATAAGAATGCGGAAATCTTACTACCTAATGAAAGTAGTAGTGCCCCAAAGAAAAGTTCATTGACCTACTGTAAGTAGTAACCTACGGTAGTTATCAATCAGCTGATTAACAAAATGTTAGTTTTGCTTTATTGCGTTTTATTGCAATCCTGCTGAAAGAACAATCCTAAAATTGGTATTCTTAGATCTTAGGGCTCTTTCAATTTAGAGGTTTCGTGTCTGACCGCTGCCGCACGTTTACCGTGCCCGGGCCGCTACAGTACGGTAGCAGTCCGATACCAAACGCCTAAATCGAAAGCGTATCCGACTGCCGTGCGTTTGTATGCTAGTGTTAGTGTAGTGTTTGTTGTGTGTTATTATTGTTTGCGACGTTGCCGTCCTGTTGTCGAGCGTTCGCGGTACCGATGCCGCACTGTTGCCGCACCGCGCGCTTTGTATAAAAACAAACGACCGTGCGTGCGCAATACCGCTTCGGCACCGCAGCGGTCCGAGAGATTGAGATTGATAATGTTTTACGCAATTAGGGTGCTGGGTTAGGACAGGACATAATTATGTAGGATACTTTTTTAAACGGTTTTATTTAGCTTAACCTGTTTGTTATTTATTTGGTTCAAATTTAGTACTTGAAATTTTACCCCCTTCCTGTTGGCAAATTGATCTGATATTTGGTACACACTTTAGTTTTGATGACAATACATCAGTATCACTGTAAATCCAAGATGGCCGCCGCTACGAAATGGCGGATTACATATTTTCTCACAACCCCCTCAATGTGGGTAGGTATCAAATGAAAGGGCTTGACTAGTAGAATATTGCCGTGCGTTTTTGTAACCCTCTCACCGTGAAAACTTAGGTGAAGTGAGCGTGGAGTGAGCTATCAATAGTGTCAATCCCTAACAATCAGGTGGAATGACAGCTTACATCACTTAGGTTTTCACGGTGATATTTGTACAGAATAGGCCGGCTGTACACTATAAAAAATCGAGCCGAGCGGGCGCGCCAGCGGCGCTCGTCAATCAAGTTCCCCATTTCACCTCGCCCCGACCCCGCACGACTCGACTCCCGCGCACCTTATACCGCCTGTCGACTAACAAGCAAGTGAGAACGCGATAAAATTGAACGAAAAATAGTGTGCGGAAATATGAAACTTGTTCCGGGAAACAGGGGCGGATCTTGAATTTGTGGGGCCCTGGGCTAATACTGCTTAGGGGCCCTACCTAATTACTCAACCAATTGCCATTTTATTATGATCGCAGGTTTTTTAATTCTAGTTTATTTGTATTATTGACAATATCGTCTATTGTTTTCAATTCGGTTGGGGGCCCTCTGTATCCAAGGGGCCCTGGGCTGCAGCCCAAAAAGCCTTTAAGTAGATCCGCCCCTGCCGGGAAATACGTGTTTTTGAGCAAGTTTCAAGTTTGGCTGCTCCACAATTTCTGACACGATTACCCTAATCCATGGTCTGGGGTTGAAGAATCCATAAACTTGGTATTTACTAGCTAGAAGTTCATGCACGGCGCGGCGGAGGAGGTCCAAGGTAGGTATAAGTACAAACTATTTACCTATTTTTTCCCTAAGCTACGATTCACCGTTGCGTAGGTAGTACCTAATCGAATAATTGAATTACCTATATATAATTCTTGTGAAACCAGCATTCAAATCGAAAAGGTAGGTACTTACAGGAAAGCGAATACACAAACAAACGATTTGTTTTTTCATAGTATTTGCGCTTTTCAGTGTTATTAGCACATAGTGCGTCAAGGTCAACGTCATTCTCAACTAGCTAGGCGTCTCGCCTACTGAAAACCATTCGTTCAGAAACTGAACTGCAAACTAATTCAAATAAGAATAATTTTATAGGTAATTTATTCATTAGGTACAAGCAATACGAAAACGTTATTTCAATCAATATAAATATGTAAATGTTTAGCGAACAGTGAAGCAAGAGTGAGGCAAGTAGGTACGACGTCTTTTTAATTTTTGAACGTATTACTTATATTGTGCCTTGTGAACTATTTCAATACGTGAAACGAGCATAATTATATTTCACCTAATTATCTATAGGTACCTATAGTAAAGTTTATTAGGGTAAGAAATGTTGGTGAGGCGTGTAAATAGCCTGCACCTTTGTGAAGGTTGTAAGAAAATTTAAAATAAGAACCTATGCTATGTATTATGATGATTGTGTAATGGCGGACCTCAAAATAAATTATTTTCCCTATCGATGAATCCTCGACAAACCACTACCAGAGAATTATTAGCAGCAAACATGCCCACGTACCTTGACAATCCAGAGATCCCACTCAGACCCAGGGAGATGGGAAGATACCTCGTTCATGCGCACTTGCAGGTATGGGCTGCCGGCCGGCGAGCCAAATCCTCTTGAATCCACCGGTGGAATGGTTGAAACTCCAAAATCAACACTGCACTATACGTTCTCAATGAAGCACAGATGCAGGTCCATTTATTTTTACGAGTATCGTCAAGATTTCACCAAAAAAAGGAATTTTTAAAGCGGAGCGCTGAGGCGCGTAAACCGTCTTCTACGAACGGTCAAAGGAAGCTGTCCGCACTCGCTAATGCCATCTATCGGCCCTTGCGAGAAGACTCAAGAAAGTCTCGATACATGGGCGCTGCGTCAACAAATATGGTGCGAGGATTCATCAATTGAGAACTTAAAATATTTAATTTGAAATACTAACATATTCTAATATATGGAGAAATCCTAAATTATTATTATTTTATTTTTTATATTGAAAAGGCATTGACGCTTCACCATGCTCGGGGGCTTTGGAAGGACGCAAGTGCTTTCAGAAAGAAAGTGAAAAAATTATAAGTATTTACTGACCTACATTATGATCAGAAAAATTAAGCCTTACGACTGAATACGAGAAACAAATGATATAAGTTATTTAATATATGTATTTCCTAAACCTAAGACTATGAATTTCGTATAAGAGTTAAAAGTTTATTGCGTTGGAATAGGGTATAATTTAACGACGGCACGTTTAAAGTTACCGAACTTTGTTTTTACCATTGCAACACGAACGACATTATCCATGCCTTTATAAACCTCAGTTATAACTCCTAATGGCCAACTTAGAGGAGCTGAATTATCCTGTCCCACGAGTACGACAGTTCCAACTTCTACGGGTTTGTCCGGACTTGCCCATTTTTGCCTGACTTGCAGCGTATGCAGATACTCTAGGTGCCATTTCTTCCAGAAGGATTGGACCATACTATCTAGCAACTGTTTGCGCTGTGATAAATTAATGCGCTGACCAGACAAATCGGCTGCCGGCAAGTACTGCAGTGGAGTTGACATCAAAAAGTGAGCGGGAGTAATAACTTCGGGATGGGGATCGGAAGACAATAAGCTCAGAGGGCGCGAGTTCATAATGCACTCTATTTGAATGAGTACAGTTTGTAACTCCTCATAAGTAAGAAGCTGACTTCCGATCACGCGATAAAGATGCGTTTTTAATGTTTTAATATTCGCTTCCCACATGGAGCCGAAATGTGGGGAGCGAGGTGGAATCATTTTCCACATTACGCGGCGGGTTGATAACTCATGTAAAAGAGAAGAATTGAAACTTGAATTTAATAAGAAACTATAAAGCTCATCTAGTTGGGCCTTAGCACCAACGAAATTGGTCGCATTGTCCGAATAAAGACAAGATACTGGCCCTCGACGCGAGATAAAGCGTTTAAACGCGGCTAAAAAGGCATCAGAGGTTAAATCAGAGACTAACTCTACATGGACGGCCTTGGTTACCAAGCACACGAATAAACAGATATACGCCTTCTGGGCGTGCTGGCCTCTGCGCCGAGTGAGGGTTATGCGTATGGGACCAGCATAATCCACCCCAGTGTGGACAAACGCCTTTGCTTCCGATACTCGGTATTCAGGCAGGTCTGCCATCACTGGAATGGGATGCGTCGGATTTACCCGAAAACATGTATTGCATTGTCGCAACTTGGACCTAATGACAGTCCTGGCATCTAGTATCCAAAATCGCTGTCTTAGAATAGACATGAGTAGTCCCGGTCCAGTGTGACAATTCATCACATGGTAATGACGGATTATTAGATCCACAACATGATCATGTTTGGGAAGTAAAAAGGGATGCTTAGCGTCAAATGGAAGGTGCGACTTCGAAAGCCTTCCTCCAATGCGTAGTATTCCCTCTTCATCCAAAAAGACAGCTAGACTTTGGAGTCTCTTTGAAAGCAATTTTCCAGATTTGATGAGCTTAATGTCATTTGCAAAATGCACAGATTGCACAACACATACTATCGCTCGTTCCGCAGCTGACAAGCCCTGAATAGAACGAGGTTCACAATGAACCTTTGGTCTAGCGAATTTCAATATATAAGAAACAATGCGCAACAATTTATCCCATGATGAGGTACGTTGAGCAAGTTGATATAGAAGGGGTTGTTCTACTTGTGTGGTCACTGTTAAGATATTTGTCTTGTGCTCGGGAAGTTCCCCACAATTAATAGGAGAAAACGGTTTGACTGGCCAATCCTCAGGAGCACAACGAAGCCAAGAGGGGCCGTCCCACCAAAGTCCATGTGAAATTAACTGGGAAGGAAGGATGCCACGAGACAGACAGTCGCTTGGATTCTCAACACCTGCCACATGGTAAAAATGTTGAGAACCCAAGTTCTCCTGACATTGAGCGACTCTATTGCTGACAAAGACTGACCAGCGGTGCGGAGAAGAGTGTATCCAAGATAAGGCTATCATGGAATCCGAAAAGGCGTAAATTCCTGCAATAGGAACACGTAAAGCGTAGGTATCGCGAACAGTTTTTACCAATTTTGACATGAGCATGGCGGCACATAGCTCCAGACGTGCAAGAGTTGTGACTTTGGTAGGTGAAACCTTTGATTTCGCACAAAGTAAGCGGACTATGACACCAGATGGACCAGTAGAGTGTACATAAATCACACACCCGTACCCACCCATACTAGCATCAGCAAACGCGACTATACGAACGGAACAATCATCGGTAACACCCACATGGCGTGGTATGCGTAATGTATCTAGCAATGGAAACTCTTGCATGAGAATGGAGAAACGTTTAACAATGTCGTCAGGAGCGGGATCATCCCAACCAATATTGCTCAGCCATAACTCTTTGATGAGCAACTTGGCATAAAAGATCACGGGAGCGACCAAACCGAGAACATCGAATAAGCGTGCGACTATCGAGAGTATATTTCTCTTAGTACATTTCTCAGCCACTTGAGCGGAAGTGAAGAAGAAATTATCCTGAGAAGGTTCCCACGAAAGGCCTAGAACCTTAGAAACATCACTCCCAGCGTGAAAATCAAGGGACTTACGGTGCGAGTCAGGAAGACTGTTTAAAAGAACGGGTGAGTTGCTACACCATTTAATAAGGTCAAAATCGCCCGATTTAAACATCTTTATAAGATCATGCGATAGCTGCATGGCGGTATCTTCATTATTCACAGAATATACCAGATCGTCCATGTAGAGACTGGTCTCTGCTACTTTAGCAGCTTCGGGATAATGCGGACTGTCAGAGGCCAGCTGTCGCACAGTGCGCATAGCTATGTATGGACTTGACTTAAGTCCGAAAGGTAAGCGATTAAAAGCAAAGGTTAACACAGGTTCGTTCTCATTGAATCGAAACAAAATGCGTAGGTATTTACGCTGGTCAACGGGTACACCAACGCGTAAATACATTTGTTTAATATCCGCATTTATAGCGATGGGAAATAATCTAAAATTTATTAAAAGAATAAACAAATCTGTTTGTAAATTTGGACCAATATGGAGTACATCATTCAAAGATAATCCTGTATGAGTCCTAGCGCTAGCATCCAATACAATGCGCGGCATCGGTTTGTCTAGCCGAACGACAGCGTGATGAGGGATATAGTACCCGTCATCGGAAATGGCAGATTCGTCGACTTGACTTAAGTACCCACTGTCAATGTACTCTTTAAGCACTGCATTATAATTTTCCCGCAACATCGGCAACTGGCGTAGTTTCCTTTCAAGCGCAATAAGTCGACGGTACGCGGCGGTGCGGGAGTTACCCAACTCGGCGGGATCCTTACTAAAAGGTAACGCGACGCTATAACGTCCCACATCGTCCCGTGACACGGTCGAGGAAAAAATATTCTCACATTCGGTTTCCTCAGGAGATAAAAAACGTTTATTCTCAACTTCTTCCAATTCCCAGAACTTTTGTAATAAATCATTGAGAGCCAATGCCGTGAAAGGAGAGGAGTTAAGTAAATTTAAATTATCACTATTATGCGGAAAATCACCCATAAAGACATACCCGAATGTGGTCAATAATGCAGGTGGGGCGCGTGAACCAAAATCGACCCTATTCCCCAAGTAAATGTACGGAAACAGTTGAGCGCCCAACACTAGGTCAATATCCCCTGGAATATTCCAGCTTAAATCAGCGAGCGGAAGCGCGTGGAAGTCTACATGGCTATCCCAATTAACATGGTGCGATGGTAGCTGGTCCGTAATGCACTCAACTACTAACGCGTGAATAGTATATTTTTGATCCGGATATACACGAGACTCGATATCTAAATGTACGTATCCTATTATCGGTCGCGATACAGAACCAACTCCTTTAACAAAGGAATTACTCAAAGGAATTATCAGTAAATTAAGTTTTCTACAACAAGCTGTAGTTATTAAATTATTCTGCGAACCATTATCAATTAAGCACCTCACTATTGTTTTGTGACTCGCACTGTCACTTTTAGCTCGCGCATAAACCTGAGCTGTCGATAACAGCACTATCGCCTTAGCCCTCGCTGCATCAGCTGCTAATAACACGGCCGAGTTGTGAACCGAAGACGCTGGCGTCACATCACACGAATCAGACGCAATCACCCGTGTGGCAATATCGACCTTATTACTATGCACATAAGAGCGCGGCACCGCGACGGAAACCGGGGCAGACAAGGACGTACCGGGAGTCGAGAGGGGCGAGGGAGGCGCGACGGACAGCGGCGCAGGAGGCGACGCGACGACTACATTGAAATTCGTCGCTAGAACGTCAGCTGTTTGCGGTTTATTTTCTTTATCAAAATGTAATAGTGTATGATGGCGTTTTTTACATAAGTCACAGACTGATGTTGACTTGCAGTTACTCAATCCGTGTAATGTGCTCAGACAATTCGCACACCCACGTTTGGATTTAATAAACTCGAACCTTGTTCTAGGAGTCAACGCGGATTTAAACTTAGCGCAGTTGTACAAATGAACATGAGCGTTATCATTACAGTACGCGCAGCACGGAACCGCAATCGCAGGTGAACAAGCGGACGAGTCAGCTGACTCGCTCACAACAAACGTTTTTGTCTGTGTGCGTGACTCGCGAGGCGCGGAAGCGGGGTTTCTACTAAAGTTTCTCGCGTTCGAATGAGACAAATTCGAGCGTGCCA